>BRKX01000009.1:21262500-22512500 GCA_026008535.1 Perilla frutescens | reverse complement strand
GCCCATAACTTGATCAAAAATAACACCATGCATGAAAATTCGAGATCCACTATTTTCCATGAAAACTTCCATGCACACGTCCAAATCTTCTCATTCTTCTTTCTAAGCTCTTGAATTCTTCATGCCTTGATCTTCTTCATCTTCAATGGACAACATAGCAATCCACATGGGACTGCCATGGTGCATTTCTTCTTCTTCCTTGGTTGGCACGGTCTCATTCTCATCATCCAATCACTCCAACAACCTGGATCCACATCAGCAACCGTTCCTAAACATTTGGAAGTCGTCCGTTGTGAAGAAAAGGTAGAGAAGAGGGAGAAAAATAAAGAGGATAAAGAGAGAGAGAAGAAGTGGCCGAGAAAACCGCACACACACTTTGGTGGGAGAGTTGAAAGAGTCAAACTGGATCGTGCCCCTGCGTGGGCTGAAATAGGCTCTTTGTGGCAGTTCTAAACTTACTATAAATACTTAAAGTTATTTTCGTTGTTGTTTTACTATTTCTGTTCTGAATATTCGGCATTACTGTTGGCGATTTACCCTCAGTCAATGCGTGAGTTGTTTTTGCCTTTTATCTAGAGTTAGTTCCAGAAGTTAATTTAGTTTGTTTCCCTTCAATATGAGTTATTTAATTTCATTTGCTTTATTTATATATATGTTTTCCGACTAAGTAGATAGTGTTCGAGTTGAGTGTGATAAGGACCAAGAGCAATGAATATGCATAAGGCTAATCGGGCGTAATATACCTCGAGATGATTCGCAACTTCAACATGGGAAGAACGATGACACTGAAATGGTGAGACTATGCGGTTGATCACTCATAGTTAAGATGCATGTATGTCAGGGTGGAAGTAAGGGGCGACCGAACCCTGATGAGCCACTAAGTGATAAATCAGGTACAGAAGCCTAGAGACGACGAAGCCCGGAGATTGAAGTATAGGTGGATATGGGCACAACGCCAAATGGGTCCCATATGCCAGCGTTGGGTTCCTCCGATCAAATGTTGTTGTCCTTGTAAACCCTTTGCACGACTCTCTTCATTGGGTCCTGGATAGTAAGGGACTAAGAGTCGCCGACAGTATCGCTCTTAGCGTAAACCGTACGAAGGAATTGGGGGGTGTAAGGTGACTGTACCTGCTCCCTATAATCAAACGGTCTGAATGACATATCCATGTGTTTATGCCCGGGATTACATACATTAGCTCAGTCTGAATTCACACTCGACTTGAACATGTTTTAATTATTACTTAATTCAGATATGTTTTAGTTTTATTTTACATAAAGTTTGCAGGAATGAATTAATGAAAATAATTCCCTCAAAGTTCCAAAAGGATACACATTAGGTTAGAAAAGTTATCACTCCTCGTGGGACGATATCCGCCTTTTGGCACTATACTAGCCGCTAAAGGCACATTCAAGCATCTATCGGGCTTTGCCCATAGGTATAATTTTGCACACTAAATGATGGTATTTTCGTAATAGTTCGAGAAGTTCTAGCTGAAGGGACATCAGTCCAAAGTACCAGCTGAAGAAACACTGGTTCAAAACTGCCAGCTGAAGCAAACCAAACTGGAGCTCAAAAAGCATCAAGCCAGAGCCCAGAACTGCCAGCTGAAGATGATCAAAACTGGAGCTTGCAAAACTGCCAACAAGATGTGCAGAACTAACAGCTAAGGAAATGTTTCAAACTGAAGATTTCAACTGCGAGCTGAAGCCTAGAATTGATGATCAAGACAGAAGCCGAAACTGGAATTCAAATTTCCAGTACTGCCAACATGAGGATCTTGAAGTTAATGCAACTAAGAGATCTTAAAGCAAAAGCTTATCAGAAGAACAAAAGCAACACAATAGATACTTCGACAAAAAGCCTCTCAACCACTTTATTTCATTTATGATCATTCATTGATCCGCAAACAGTCACAGAAACATTCCTCTATAAAAGACGAGTGGTTCAGATCGTGAAATAGACTTTTGCTAGACTTTTGCAAAACTCTTGTGAAGATTTCTGCTATCTGAGAACTTGTCATAGCTCTCATAGCCTCAAGCTCAAATCATCCGCAGCAAAAGTCCCAACTAAGAAGAAGAAGCAAACTGCTCATCAAGCTAGCTGCTGAAGAATTCCATCCAGAGCCAATCTCTCAGTTCTTCTATACGCTGATCAACTACCTAGCTCAAGATGAAGGAGCACATCAGTCGATAACAGTTTCAAGACTACATTCTTGAAGATTAAAAGAGATCTAAAACCTTAAAAAGACGGGCAATAGCACCTTATCTCTCTAGCGAGCAGTTGGGGATCGCAAATGCAAGACTGTCGACCTACCGGCTGAGGAGGCTATGTTCGTTGGATCGCCATTTGGGACAGCACCAGTGGAAAAGGAGGCCGCGACTCGTAAAGTTGCCGTTCGCCAGGTTCAACAGTTTGTCTTCACTGTGTAACTGTAATAAAGAAACTTTACACTTGCATAGTGAATTGCCCTATTCAGTTAGGAAGAGAGAACGTAGAAGTTGAGCTTCGAACCTCTATAAATTGTTTCTGTGTGCTCTGTTTATCGCTTTCAGTTGTATGTTTTAACTGCACACCTCTAGCACACAAACTGCACTTCGAGCAAACTGATCATCTCAACTGATCAAGTGCACGGATAACTCCACGAGTCAAAGGACCCTATCTATTCCGCAATTATTGTTAAATTTGGGATCAGTTTATTCACCCCCTCTAAACTGATTCTGACTCGCCCCAGGACCAACAAAATGAAGTTTAAGAATGATCACTTCAGATATATATACATAATGAAGAAAGAAACATGTGTATACAGAATAAGGTTGCAGAATTCACATATTAAAGTATAACATAATAGCATCTATCTATCCAAAAATTGATCAAATTGCTTTAGCTTTGTTAATGTGACTAAGATGCAGATTGTAGAAGTGAAACCATACAATAAAGTTCCTAAATTCTCACAACTAAATTAAAAGTATACAATCTGAACACAAAATTAAAATAAAACAGTTAACAACACATGAGAAGAGGTGCATTATTTGACTCCAATAAAAGCATCATTCCCATGATGAACAACAATCCTTCAATTTCATCATAATAATTGTAACTTAAGACAACAAAAAACTATAACAAATTCAGAAATAAATTAAATGAAAAAGCAAATAGATTTTGTGATGCAAATTTGGAAATCCATTTTAATAAAGTCTTGAAATCAATTATATTAGTGGAGTGATTTGGTAATTCATGAAAACTAACATTCAATACTAGCATCTTAAATATCATAAAATCCCATGGGACATAACTTGTAAGCAGAATATCAACTTCCTTAAAAATACAACAAAGTATCAACAATAATTCATGTAAGCATCATTATCAATACAATGAAGTATCACTAATAATGAACAAGAATTGCAAGAGCATATTTGAATTTTAGGAACAAACCGCAACAGTAAGCATAGCACACAGTAGATTTGCTAAACCAAATACAATAAACATAGCATAGATACAATATATTAAGAAAATTAAAGTTTTACACAAATTCATGCCATTTTAAAATGTTTTAATGACACAAGTACACAACTGGTTTGCAGCAGTAGTATTTTTAATCTTTGATCAACTACTATAGAGAATGTTATCATGTATCATTAATAATTCACTTAAGAATCACTACCAATGCAATTAAGTATCACTATCAATAAAACAAGCAACCATAGCCGCACTATAGTTTCTTCCAACATTTCAAAAGTTACAAAAAGCATGAGACAATTGATATAGAAATATTAGCCTTGGTATTAAACGGAACCAACAGAACCAACACAATATCTTTGTCTCAACTCAAGGTAGCATTATGTGTTATTCTAAATTAAAATGTCCTAAATTAAAATCCCCTAAATAAACTTACAATAACAAATTGAACTATGCACCCTTAGATGTTGACAATAAATCACCGGTTATGGATAGGACTACGGCGCCGGTAGTCGTGATAGTTGGTGATGGTGGTGGCGATGGTCGCACAACTTCTTGCGGCGGTGGTCGCGATAATTGACAGTAATTGGTGCGCTGGAAGAGATGATATGTATATTTAAGCAGAGGGGAAGATCGTGGATGGTGCAGTTGTGGGGAGAAACAGCGGTAGTGGAGAGAGAATCACCGGAGGTTTGAAGATGGAGGAGATGGTGAGAAAGGAAAAGCGATGATGGTGATTCCAATTTTTTTTAATATATATATATATGACCGGATCGGTCAGAGGAGATCTGTCTAACATAAGAGACCCGTTAGACAGTCCCCTACAAATTTTTGCCTTTAAATTATCGTGGGCGATAATAGTCATATCACATTCTCCATGCTATTAACTGCACATCTCATCAATACCTAAGTTGACTTGTGTCAACAACTCGTTTATGACCGGCAAATTCGATGCTAGTCTTAGAGGACTGCTCTCACCCTCTAATCTGCTGACATGTGGTAATCCATCGATACATTTGGACAATACCCGAACCGAACCTTTTCTGACACTCGAACCTACTATCCGAACCTCATTTATCCAAGCGTACTTTTCAGACTTTTAATTTTACCTTTCCATTACTTTTTAAAATATATTTCTCTCTCCTCTCTCCTCTCTCCTCTCACCCCATTCTCTTTCTTCACAATTTTCAACTCTACACCACAGTCGTTTTCACCACTGTGCAGCCCAAATATCCACCGAAGAAAACTGAATGAAGGATCATGATCGACGGCAGAGAAGACTGAATCGAGGATCTCAACTTGCGTGCGTATCTCACGCACGAGATCCTGCTATGAAGCTGCGGGAGTTTCACCACCGACACTTACGACCGTCGTCGCACTCCTCGTCCAGCTTCCTCTTTAAGCTTCGGCTCGAGGACGGAGAATCCGACGCCGATTTCTCCCTGTGGCGCCGCTCCAAGTTCTGGCTCTGGTTCTTCATGAGAGAGAAAAACTAAACAGAAATGGATTTTGATGAGAGAGAAAAGGCAAAACAAAATTGTTTTTTTTTCTCTAGTTCATTTTTAACAGAAATGCAATTGTTTATAGCAAAGGTGAATCTTTTCAAAGAACTTTTCAAGGAAGAGGTGAATCCATCTCTCACTACTAATCGATTTTTCAATCTACCCCCTTTTCTTCAATTAACTAATGTTATTTTCTCTAGTAAATATAATATCAATCACTCTGCAAAAATTGAAAAACGTAATAGAATTGCATGTTCTCTCATTCTTCTCACTTTTCCTTAATCCCTTTTGCTGCAATTATTTCTTCAAATCATAGGATGCTTGCAAAATTTCAGTCTTGCTGAATAAAGATTGAATTTTTCAGCATTTATTGCTTATTGGGCCTTTTCTGATTAGGTACGGCCTCTCCAATTTCTTGTTGCTCTTGTTATTTGATTTCTATGTTATCTTGTTTTATTTTGGAAAAAGGGTTTTCGGGTTTGTATTGAAATTTGAGTTGCAAAGATTGAGTTTTTGTTTATTTGGTTTTGGCGAAAGTCTGCTGAAAATGGTGGTCGGAAACTTCAAGATTGTGCTAATGAATATTTTCAGTTGATCGAGCTTGCTTAGTTTAGTTTGGAGAAAATTAATTTGTTTTTCTATGTTCCTTTGGTGTCTGATCGTTATCAGCATCATCTGTGGTTGTGATCCTCTGCCTAGTTGCGTGTGTGTATTTATACATTAAATACATCTAGGTCTCCCCGTGGAAGACAACCGGGGAGTTAAATAATATTTTTTATTTTATTTTTTTTAGTTTTCAATTTTTTCAACTAGAGAAATTTTATCTAAATTAGGTAAAATAAATAATTTTTAAAATTAATGGGTAAAATTTATATTTTTAGAATTTTAGGTGGGGTAAAAAAAATTGACTCAATATCAAATATTTCACACACCCAATTCCGTCAATATTTTAATTGTTAATTCATAGCAATAGCATATTTAAATAATATTTCGTTACACTAACAGAAATGCAATTGTTTATAGCAAAGGTGAATCTTTTCAAAGAACTTTTCAAGGAAGAGGTGAATCCATCTCTCACTACTAATCGATCTTTCAATCTACCCCCTTTTCTTCAATTAACTAATGTTATTTTCTCTAGTAAATATAATATCAATCACTCTGCAAAAATTGAAAAACGTAATAGAATTGCATGTTCTCTCATTCTGCTCACTTTTCCTTAATCCCTTTTGCTGCAATTATTTCTTCAAATCATAGGATGCTTGCAAAATTTCAGTCTTGCTGAATAAAGATTGAATTTTTCAGCATTTATTGCTTATTGGGCCTTTTCTGATTAGGTACGGCCTCTCCAATTTCTTGTTGCTCTTGTTATTTGATTTCTATGTTATCTTGTTTTATTTTGGAAAAAGGGTTTTCGGGTTTGTATTGAAATTTGAGTTGCAAAGATTGAATTTTTGTTTATTTGGTTTTGGCGAAAGTCTGCTGAAAATGGTGGTCGGAAACTTCAAGATTGTGCTCATGAATATTTTCAGTTGATCGAGCTTGCTTAGTTTAGTTTGGAGAAAATTAATTTGTTTTTCTATGTTCCTTTGGTGTCTGATCGTTATCAGCATCATCTGTGGTTGTGATCCTCTGCCTAGTTGCGTGTGTGTATTTATACATTAAATACATCTAGGTCTCCCCGTGGAAGACAACCGGGGAGTTAAATAATATTTTTTATTTTATTTTTTTTAGTTTTCAATTTTTTCAACTAGAGAAATTTTATCTAAATTAGGTAAAATAAATAATTTTTAAAATTAATGGGTAAAATTTATATTTTTAGAATTTTAGGTGGGGTAAAAAAAATTGACTCAATATCAAATATTTCACACACCCAATTCCGTCAATATTTTAATTGTTAATTCATAGCAATAGCATATTTAAATAATATTTCGTTACACTAACAGAAATGCAATTGTTTATAGCAAAGGTGAATCTTTTCAAAGAACTTTTCAAGGAAGAGGTGAATCCATCTCTCACTACTAATCGATCTTTCAATCTACCCCCTTTTCTTCAATTAACTAATGTTATTTTCTCTAGTAAATATAATATCAATCACTCTGCAAAAATTGAAAAACGTAATAGAATTGCATGTTCTCTCATTCTGCTCACTTTTCCTTAATCCCTTTTGCTGCAATTATTTCTTCAAATCATAGGATGCTTGCAAAATTTCAGTCTTGCTGAATAAAGATTGAATTTTTCAGCATTTATTGCTTATTGGGCCTTTTCTGATTAGGTACGGCCTCTCCAATTTCTTGTTGTTCTTGTTATTTGATTTCTATGTTATCTTGTTTTATTTTGGAAAAAGGGTTTTCGGGTTTGTATTGAAATTTGAGTTGCAAAGATTGAATTTTTGTTTATTTGGTTTTGGCGAAAGTCTGCTGAAAATGGTGGTCGGAAACTTCAAGATTGTGCTCATGAATATTTTCAGTTGATCGAGCTTGCTTAGTTTAGTTTGGAGAAAATTAATTTGTTTTTCTATGTTCCTTTGGTGTCTGATCGTTATCAGCATCATCTGTGGTTGTGATCCTCTGCCTAGTTGTGTGTGTGTATTTATACATTAAATACATCTAGGTCTCCCCGTGGAAGACAACCGGGGAGTCAAATAATATTTTTTTTAGTTTTCAATTTTTTCAACTAGAGAAATTTTATCTAAATTAGGTAAAATAAATAATTTTTAAAATTAATGGTTAAAATTTATATTTTTAGAATTTTAGGTGGGGTAAAAAAAATTGACTCAATATCAAATATTTCACACACCCAATTCCGTCAATATTTTAATTGTTAATTCATAGCAATAGCATATGTAAATAATATTTCGTTACACTAACAGAAATGCAATTGTTTATAGCAAAGGTGAATCTTTTCAAAGAACTTTTCAAGAAAGAGGTGAATCCATCTCTCACTACTAATCGATCTTTCAATCTACCCCCTTTTCTTCAATTAACTAATGTTATTTTCTCTAGTAAATATAATATCAATCACTCTGCAAAAATTGAAAAACGTAATAGAATTGCATGTTCTCTCATTCTGCTCACTTTTCCTTAATCCCTTTTGCTGCAATTATTTCTTCAAATCATAGGATGCTTGCAAAATTTCAGTCTTGCTGAATAAAGATTGAATTTTTCAGCATTTATTGCTTATTGGGCCTTTTCTGATTAGGTGCGGCCTCTCCAATTTCTTGTTGCTCTTGTTATTTGATTTCTATGTTATCTTGTTTTATTTTGGAAAAAGGGTTTTCGGGTTTGTATTGAAATTTGAGTTGCAAAGATTGAATTTTTGTTTATTTGGTTTTGGCGAAAGTCTGCTGAAAATGGTGGTCGGAAACTTCAAGATTGTGCTCATGAATATTTTCAGTTGATCGAGCTTGCTTAGTTTAGTTTGGAGAAAATTAATTTGTTTTTCTATGTTCCTTTGGTGTCTGATCGTTATCAGCATCATCTGTGGTTGTGATCCTCTGCCTAGTTGTGTGTGTGTATTTATACATTAAATACATCTAGGTCTCCCCGTGGAAGACAACCGGGGAGTCAAATAATATTTTTTTTAGTTTTCAATTTTTTCAACTAGAGAAATTTTATCTAAATTAGGTAAAATAAATAATTTTTAAAATTAATGGTTAAAATTTATATTTTTAGAATTTTAGGTGGGGTAAAAAAAATTGACTCAATATCAAATATTTCACACACCCAATTCCGTCAATATTTTAATTGTTAATTCATAGCAATAGCATATGTAAATAATATTTCGTTACACTAACAGAAATGCAATTGTTTATAGCAAAGGTGAATCTTTTCAAAGAACTTTTCAAGAAAGAGGTGAATCCATCTCTCACTACTAATCGATCTTTCAATCTACCCCCTTTTCTTCAATTAACTAATGTTATTTTCTCTAGTAAATATAATATCAATCACTCTGCAAAAATTGAAAAACGTAATAGAATTGCATGTTCTCTCATTCTGCTCACTTTTCCTTAATCCCTTTTGCTGCAATTATTTCTTCAAATCATAGGATGCTTGCAAAATTTCAGTCTTGCTGAATAAAGATTGAATTTTTCAGCATTTATTGCTTATTGGGCCTTTTCTGATTAGGTACGGCCTCTCCAATTTCTTGTTGCTCTTGTTATTTGATTTCTATGTTATCTTGTTTTATTTTGGAAAAAGGGTTTTCGGGTTTGTATTGAAATTTGAGTTGCAAAGATTGAATTTTTGTTTATTTGGTTTTGGCGAAAGTCTGCTGAAAATGGTGGTCGGAAACTTCAAGATTGTGCTCATGAATATTTTCAGTTGATCGAGCTTGCTTAGTTTAGTTTGGAGAAAATTAATTTGTTTTTCTATGTTCCTTTGGTGTCTGATCGTTATCAGCATCATCTGTGGTTGTGATCCTCTGCCTAGTTGCGTGTGTGTATTTATACATTAAATACATCTAGGTCTCCCCGTGGAAGACAACCGGGGAGTCAAATAATATTTTTTATTTTATTTTTTTTAGTTTTCAATTTTTTCAACTAGAGAAATTTTATCTAAATTAGGTAAAATAAATAATTTTTAAAATTAATGGATAAAATTTATATTTTTAGAATTTTAGGTGGGGTAAAAAAAATTGACTCAATATCAAATATTTCACACACCCAATTCCGTCAATATTTTAATTGTTAATTCATAGCAATAGCATATGTAAATAATATTTCGTTACACTAACAGAAATGCAATTGTTTATAGCAAAGGTGAATCTTTTCAAAGAACTTTTCAAGAAAGAGGTGAATCCATCTCTCACTACTAATCGATCTTTCAATCTACCCCCTTTTCTTCAATTAACTAATGTTATTTTCTCTAGTAAATATAATATCAATCACTCTGCAAAAATTGAAAAATGTAATAGAATTGCATGTTCTCTCATTCTGCTCACTTTTCCTTAATCCCTTTTGCTGCAATTATTTCTTCAAATCATAGGATGCTTGCAAAATTTCAGTCTTGCTGAATAAAGATTGAATTTTTCAGCATTTATTGCTTATTGGGCCTTTTCTGATTAGGTACGGCCTCTCCAATTTCTTGTTGCTCTTGTTATTTGATTTCTATGTTATCTTGTTTTATTTTGGAAAAAGGGTTTTCGGGTTTGTATTGAAATTTGAGTTGCAAAGATTGAATTTTTGTTTATTTGGTTTTGGCGAAAGTCTACTGAAAATGGTGGTCGGAAACTTCAAGATTGTGCTCATGAATATTTTCAGTTGATCGAGCTTGCTTAGTTTAGTTTGGAGAAAATTAATTTGTTTTTCTATGTTCCTTTGGTGTCTGATCGTTATCAGCATCATCTGTGGTTGTGATCCTCTGCCTAGTTGCGTGTGTGTATTTATACATTAAATACATCTAGGTCTCCCCGTGGAAGACAACCGGGGAGTCAAATAATATTTTTTATTTTATTTTTTTTAGTTTTCAATTTTTTCAACTAGAGAAATTTTATCTAAATTAGGTAAAATAAATAATTTTTAAAATTAATGGATAAAATTTATATTTTTAGAATTTTAGGTGGGGTAAAAAAAATTGACTCAATATCAAATATTTCACACACCCAATTCCGTCAATATTTTAATTGTTAATTCATAGCAAAAGCATATTTAAATAATATTTCGTTACACTAACAGAAATGCAATTGTTTATAGCAAAGGTGAATCTTTTCAAAGAACTTTTCAAGGAAGAGGTGAATCCATCTCTCACTACTAATCGATCTTTCAATCTACCCCCTTTTCTTCAATTAACTAATGTTATTTTCTCTAGTAAATATAATATCAATCACTCTGCAAAAATTGAAAAACGTAATAGAATTGCATGTTCTCTCATTCTGCTCACTTTTCCTTAATCCCTTTTGCTGCAATTATTTCTTCAAATCATAGGATGCTTGCAAAATTTCAGTCTTGCTGAAAAAAGATTGAATTTTTCAGCATTTATTGCTTATTGTGCCTTTTTTGATTAGGTACGGCCTCTCCAATTTCTTGTTGCTCTTGTTATTTGATTTCTATGTTATCTTGTTTTAATTTGGAAAAAGGGTTTTCGGGTTTGTATTGAAATTTGAGTTGCAAAGATTGAGTTTTTGTTTATTTGGTTTTGGCGAAAGTCTGCTGAAAATGGTGGTCGGAAACTTCAAGATTGTGCTAATGAATATTTTCAGTTGATCGAGCTTGCTTAGTTTAGTTTGGAGAAAATTAATTTATTTTTCTATGTTCCTTTGGTGTCTGATCATTATCAGCATCATCTGTGGTTGTGATCCTCTGCCTAGTTGTGTGTGTGTATTTATACATTAAATACATCTAGGTCTCCCCGTGGAAGACAACCGGGGAGTCAAATAATATTTTTTATTTTATTTTTTTTAGTTTTCAATTTTTTCAACTAGAGAAATTTTATCTAAATTAGGTAAAATAAATAATTTTTAAAATTAATGGGTAAAATTTATATTTTTAGAATTTTAGGTGGGGTAAAAAAAATTGACTCAATATCAAATATTTCACACACCCAATTCCGTCAATATTTTAATTGTTAATTCATAGCAATAGCATATTTAAATAATATTTCGTTACACTAATAGTAGTAGTAGTAGTAGTAATAATAATTATAATAATAATAATAATAATAATAATAATAATAATAATAATAATAATAATAATAATTTGTAGCTATAGTATAAATTAAATAATAAATATTCTTGATAATAGCCAGACCATTAAAAAAAATTATAAGTTCATGTTATGTTTATAATATATAGGTCCAATTTTGAATTATAACTTGAGAAAAAAAAATCAATTGGGAAGTATAATGTCATGTTACAATATAATGTATAAGTTCAATTGATAATTATAACATAAGAATCAATTTCATATATGTTATACTATATTATATATGCTCAATTGAGACTTATTGCATCAATTCAATGATTTCATATTATTATATAGTCTAATTTATTATCATACAAATCAAATGAACTCTCAATTTATTGTAATTTTTAATGGAATGAGTGTATAAAATATAATTTCTTGTAATTTTAAATGACAAGTCACTTATATAATATAATTTTGTATAGTTTCAAATGAAATGAAGTGAACTAATATATAATTTATTATAATTTCATAACACTATGGATAAATATAAATTATTTAATTATAATTTAAAATTAAATGAATTTATATAATCTTTTTTTTTTTTTAAAATATTGTTTGCACTTATAATATAGTATAAGGTCAATTGAATAATATATGTACAAGGTGCATCTACAAGACAAATATTTATATTAGTACATTTCATTCCAAATTATAATAAAATTGGATTCTTTAAGTTCATTTCATTTCAAATTACAATAAATTACGTTATGCAGGTGTAGTGCCCCGATCCCGAAAGATCGTGGAAATGGACACCATGGGGGTTGGAATTAAGAAGTGGGAAAGAAAGAGGTAATTTAATTAACGACGGGGTGATAATCTAAAAAAGGATTAATGTTTGTAATAAAATTTAACAACCGAGTATGCCAAAGATAGGTTATGCCTTCCGGAAAATTAGAGAGCATAACCTCTGTAACTAGAGCGAATCCCTGTTTATAATGGCTTATAAGAGAAGAATGGAAGCTGTAACAATTCAATAAGCCCTTTCATAGACCAAACGGAAACAAATAACTAGATACCAACAATCAATAGACCCATTCATAGGTCGACAAAAGAAACAGACACCAATATGCTGAACAAATGAAGCCCTTCCATAGGCCAAAATGAATGATCAAATAGACATAACGAAAGACGGACTTCCTCCCCTTGAAATAATTATGTAACTAAGCATATGATATATGTTAACTAGGAAGTCAACAAATGTTCAGAATCAGAGAAGCAGAATCATATCAACAAAATACCAAGATCAGAGTTCTTAGCATTTACCAAAAGAATACCATAAGTGTGAAAGTTCAATTCTTAATAGAATACTAACAAAAAGAGACAACGAAAAAAATATGTAAATCATAGTAGCCCATATCTCAGCCTCGTCAGCTCCACGCGCCAGCCTATTGACCTGAAAATATTTGAAAATATTTGGGTTGAGTACTAATGCACTCAGTAGGCAAGTTTTGACAATTCAAGTTATGCAAATCATTTTGTTAAAGTAATCTATCTGTGTTCATGCAGGTAGTGAAGCTTAGGAGGTTTAAAAGTTGGAAGCAACCTAAGTTCACCAAAACATTTTATCGTGAAGCGCTTAAGAGTATAACCCGTCACTGTCCGCAACCCAAACTACATCACCAGCGCATAATGTTGAGTATGGCCATAGTATACCCAAAGAGTATAACCAATAAGTGTTTCATTTTAGTCTGACCGACAAGGATTAGGGCAGGACAAATAATGCATGCATACTGTATCTACTCACATTGACACAGCGCTGGTTTATAAGACTCCGATAACATACAATAACACATAAACATTTAACACAGATAGTCACATATGCAATTTTAACAAAGCAGAGTTAATAGCTCGAAAGATACAATTTGCAAAGATATAATATAGCCCACCTTTCTCGGGATTCTGAAAAGCTAACTCCTGAAGAATTTAATCCTGGTGCTCTTTCTCTAGCTCAGCTGGTACTACAGAAGGTAAACTTTAACTTAGGATAAACGTTATATTTCCGGAAATTAATCTACTATAAGCGGAGCTATAATTAATTCTATTCTATTCTAAAATAGATTGCGCGACTCTAGGGACCTCGAATAATTTCGACGAAGAAGGAAATAAATTCCAAAACGTTATTCTTGCTTTACTGGGATCAACTGATTTGACAGATGTCTCTTTCCAAAACTTGTCATTTATCCAAAGTTTATCAGATCTACGCCACGACACTTTTTAACCGCTCGGAAATTACGAAAATATTCAGGGATGATACTATACATGCCAAGAGTAAAGACTGAGAATTTTAGAATTTTTCGATAACACATGCTCTCAGAAATAAAATAACTGCTTAAATTAAATAATCGATATTATTCAAAACTCATCCGAAAATTACAAAATTCGACAAGAGCATAGGAATTGTTATTTCGAGAAACTTTCGAGAAGAAACGTTTTCGATTTGACTACCCAAAATGGGTGAAACGGGAAAAAAACCGAAACTGATCGATAACAATATTCATAAATTTTAGCTAAAAATGTATCGGTGTCGATCGAGCTCGATACTCATTGGATTTTAGCTCAAAAGTATAATTTTTGATAGTGCAGAAAATAAGGAATTTAATGGTGTAATCAGATCAAAGATCGGACGGCTAGAACATAAATTTGAACTGGGCAGATTTATAGTATAATATTCGGATCCGGATTTCAAACGATGAGAAACCAAAAATCTATTCCGGTTAACTACAAGAACCAAATGATCAAAGACTATTTATAAAAAGAAGATTTCTAATACGACTATCCAGGAAGAGTATATCTGAGATTTACATAAAATGAAAATGGGAAAAAATACCGAAAACTCACAACATCAAAAATCGGAATCGGTGGAATTAAAGATAATCGAAATATAAGTATATTTAGAACTTGAAATTTCTAAATTCATCGGTCCGAATGACCAGAATCGAAGAAAGTACCTTCTCCGAGGAATTGGCGGCGGTCACGATGATTTTCCATCGTGATCATCCTTCGTGTCATCATTTCAATCATGTATTCGTGATCTATGCGTTGACACCTTCAAAATGACTATTTCAGAATTGAAATAGGAAACTAAAGTCGTACATTTTCTAGAAGCTGCTCGGCGTTTCGATTTTGAAAATGAATGAAAAATAAAACCTTAAACTCCTATTTATAGAGGAAAAATAAATAGGATAATAACGAATAAAAGAAAGAGGATAATGATAGAAAAAGAATAAGATAATTACGAATAGGATAATCTTTTGAAAAAGAAATTGGATAATGACGGATGTGCCTTTTTCTATTAAATTTATTATTTTCCAACTTAAAGTTGTGCCAAGAGTTCATTTGAACTCGAAATTAGAATATTGAAAGTTTGGCACGATGCTCGAAATTTTTTACTATCAACCCGAGAAAAATATTAGAACATATTTTTAAAGCAATTTTTGACCAAAACAAAATGTAACAGATTTTCCTGCCTGTGATTGTCCTTTATTTGAATCATTTAAGGACCCAACTTATTTTCTAAATTACCAGAGGGTAACATAAGTTGAATTAAACCTTCTAAAATATTTCGGGGTATTACATTCTACCACCCTTTAATAAATTTCGTCCCGAAATTTCCATATCTTGAGAAGAAGTATCTAAGTACATCCTCAGGGTTCAAAACCTCAATTTTTGTAATTGATGCCTAGAACCGATAAGGGTCTCCTATTCTTTAGGTTGATTCTCAACTTTTAGCCCACTTTCCACTTTCTTCTTGGTTAAATACTTCTTTGAAGAGTCTATACTCGCTCTTCTTTTCCACGCAGATTTATCTTTCCGAAAGCCTAAACATTCACCATCTTTCTCTATCTTTTATGAGAGTTATCACAATGCAGCGACTTCAAATAATCTCCCCATGATTGGAATGAGCACGCCCTTGGACGGTTGGATTACAAATTCTATCAGGTTCGAACTGTGTTTTATCTCTTTTCTTAAAATCTTGAGATTCGATGTTCACGTCTTCTTGAAGCGTGCTTGAATCATATTTCCGATGCAACTTAGTCTTATTTTCATCATGATACTCTTATCTTTTCTTTAAAGTGGTAGTCCGTCTGTCTGGCTCCCGCTTGTGACCACCTTCGCTTGCATGCATAATAAGAAACACACGTGTAGATTTTAATTGTAAGCTCGAAACTTGCTTGTTGACATCCATTGATCATCTTTAAACATTATGAACTGGGAAATTACTTTAGAAATGTACTTTCGACTTTGGAGAACACTAACTGGTACTACTTCAGTTCCATTCGTCATTATGTAATACTATCATTCATTCTCCTGACAATATACTTAAATGAATACTTCTATAAGCTCTCTCTTCTATTTGAAGACTCACACTTAAGTTCTATGAGTGAGATTAACATAAATCAAACACCTCTGAGTGAGAACTTTATCTGATCAACAAAAGCTGGAAGAAAGGTAACACTAGGTTATTTATACCAAAAATATTACCTTTTTAGAGGATTTATAACTCGAAGGGTTCTCGCATTTTACAAAGATATATGAGAATAACAAAACAAAATCAACGCTTAAGAGCTGAGAACCGTGCTTAAATTCTTTTTTTCATAAAGGTGTCAGTATAGCCTATCAAGAAAGTGCTATTACTGATTTCTTGATGATCAAAGGAGCATCATCAAAAGATTACAAGTTATCCAAGAGGATTTGATCGAGAAGTTTTAAATAAAATGAGGTTATCAAAGGGTGATCAATGGGAATGAACAAATAGATTTGTCAAACCTTCCTATCATACTGACGCTCTCGATCTACCAACCATTAGATCTATCATCTTAATGATCTTTCTCGGGTTTCTTTTCTTTCTGGAGCATCTCGCACTTTCCTCTTTAAGAGATTGGTATGAAATAACGTGAGTCGTCTGGACTTTAAATGGTTGCGGCTGGCTGGGAAAGCGACATCTGGGGATCACTTTCTACCCATCGAAATGATACGAGAAAACGATTTGATCTATGATACCTCCTAGATTCAAAATAGTTTGACTTTAACTTCTCCTGGAAGTTGAGTAAAACACCGACAACACATATCCTTAAATTAATTTGGCAGCAATCATGACGACCATCTTTACCCTCATTCTAAAAATTGATCTAAAATAAGCTACAAATCTTGGGAATGAAACAAGCCAGGGCCTCGATTAGCCATCCACTGAGGTGAAGAGCTTTCTCTTGGAGGAACGAATCTTTATTCACTGTAATCGCAACAGGATTGTTAAACATGACTCCTAAGTTGAAAGCTTGCATAGGGATTTCTTGAACGTGTAATAGATTTGCAATCTGATAATTGGCCTATAAATCGATTACTCATTTTCTTGCTTCTGGTTCGTAGTCAAAGCTTTATAATCTCATCACCACAGAGAGGTATAAAAGGCGGTGATCGGTCTACCTCAATATTTCGCTCAGGTGACAATTCTGATATTGAACCTTGTTTGTAGCAGCCATCATCGTCTAACATATCTACCCACAAAAATTGCTAGTCTCCACATAGATCATTGACTTATGTTTTTGTTTTCAAAATATTTTATTCCTTAATGTGTCCATCTTCCTAGTAACAATGCAAATTCTTGGTCAACTTTAACACATCTCAATCTGAAAGACTTCTTCTAACCCAATGTTGACCCCCATAGAGTAGGTCATTTCCCCAATGAACTTCAAACACCGAATCGATCTCTTTCTTAGTATACGTACAAAATCTCATAATCCGTTCATCGTGATATATATGTGGCAGTTATTCTGAGCCATAAGTTTATGTTCATTCATCAAAATGAAATGTTTCCTCAGTCAAATGTTCTCAACAATCTCATTAGTGTTTATGAATTCAGCCTAAGTTTAGCAACTATAGGCTAAGTTAATCTTACATTCTCCCACTTTCAAGTTCTTGTACCCATTCAAGAGTATAAACAATAAACACATTCCGGCTATCAAGGTTTACAGTATGCATTCCGCACATTCCCAACATTACAAGTATGCACAAGGCATATATAAACAAGTTCATACATATATGTAATCAACATAGTTTTTCGACAGAAACCAGTATGCTCAAAGACATATTTCAAAACCAGTATGCTATCACCATAACAACAGAGTATACAATCAGCGCAGTTAATCAGAGTATGCTATCCGCATAATAATCAATCTTTCGAGGAATTCCCGTCAACACGGTGAATCCTAATCTTTCATTTTTAGACAGACTTAATATTTCAACAAATAATGTAAGCTTTTAAAAACTAAAATTTGCATAAAAACATGCGAACCATTTAAGTTGTTGCGTGAGTGACGAGCTGAGGGCTTATATAATATCACACGGAATTTCAATGAAAGATGAAATAAGACCCAACAGGTCTGTAGAGTTCCAAACCTCGCTCTGATACCAATCTGTAGCACCCGGATCCCGAAAGATCGTGGAAATGGACGCCACGGGGGTTGGAATTAAGAAGCGGGAAAGGAAGGAATAATTTAATTAACGGCGGGGTGATAATTTAAAAAAGGATTAATGTTTGGAATAAAATTTAACAACCGAGTATGCCAAAGAAAGGTTTTGCCTTCCGGAAAATTAGACAGCATAACCTCTGTAACTAGAGCGAATCCCCGTTTATAACGGCTTATAAGAGAAGAATGAAAGCTGTAACAATTCAATAAGCCTTTTCATAGGCCAAATGGAAACAAATAACTAGATACCAACAATCAATAGACCCATTCATAGGTCGACAAAAGAAACAGACACGAATATGCTGAACAAATGAAGCCCTTCCATAGGCCAAAATGAATGATCAAATAGACATAACGAAAGACGGGCTTCCTCTCCTTGAAATAATTATGTAGCTAAGTGATGTGACCCAGGACCTATGGAATACGACACGGATGAAAGGACGCAGAAGTAAGGAACGGAACAACGTCGGATGTGTAAGGGATCAATACGAAAAAAGAGAATGAACGAAAGACTCGGCTAGAAACGAACAAGACTCGAACGAATAAAGAAACTTACTAGAAAATGTAGACACGAACTAGGACTCGATGTAGACACTTGGTATGACTTGATGGACTGGAATCACGACGGCAAGGCTGAGATGGCGGCGGTGGTCGTCGGAATAGGCGGTGAGGGCGGCAGCGTTATGGTGATGTAGATTGGCTAAATTCGGCGAACCCGTGTTGATAACTCGAACGCTTACGTCTAGCTTCTCCGGATAGCAATTCTCCTAAGTATACGGTTGTACCCTGAAGAACTTGAATAAGACTATTGATTTGCTAAATCAATAGAATTGTTGTGTAAATTCGATCAACAAAATATCTTGGAGACAAAAGAGAAATAACTTCTTGAATTCCTGCAATTGTCTAACTTTAACAAAACAAATGGATGTCCTATTTATACTAAACAATAGGAATGAAAATACTAGCCCTAATATCTCTAGGAATTCGAAAATCTAAGAGTGCTAGTCAAACTAGGATAAAATCAAAAGATACCAAAAATAAGATAACAAAAATCTAACTAGATAAGGATAAATCCTAACTAAACTTGGGCTTGAACAACTCGCCATCTTGGACCCATAATCACACGTCCATGGGCTGAATTAAGTTAGGAATTAATTCGGTCCATGCAGTGTAATATATCTGCCACCTTTGCATGAAAAACGGCAACTTGTCAGATTCCCATGCAAACGCGTAGAACTCTTCATGCACACGTCCAAATGGCGTGATTCTTCTTCTCACGTCTTAGGTTGCTCGACACTTCATCTTCATGCAACTCGAATTTGCGACGAATAGAAGCTTGTAAATAAGCTTGCAACTTCTTTGCTCGCAAACGCATCATAGGACCTCTAAACTGCAGCTTCGGATCATCCTCTTCTTTGCCAAGCTCGACCTCATCATTCCCCCCTGCTGAAAAGAATTCATCCTCGAATTTATAGACTCATCATCATCGAACTCATCATCTGCAGAAAAGGGAGACAAGTCAGCAACATTAAATGTAGATGAACACTTGTACTCACCGGGTAAATCAATGCGATATGCATTGTCATTGACTCGACTCAACACGGTGAACGGTCCATCTCCTATAGGCATCAATTTTGATTTCCTCAAGTTAGGAAAATGGCCAGGACTCAGATGAATCCAAACGCGATCTCCGGACTGGAAAATCACTTGCTTTTGCCGTTTATTCTTTTGAACAGCATTATGTGCGCCAACGGCCTCAATACGCGCACCTATTTTCTCATCCATCTCCTTCACTTGATCCGCTTTTCTTGTACCTTTAACACTTATTAGATGCTCAATAGGTAAAGGTAAAAGATCAGTAGGCGTTAGTGGATTAAAACCTTAAACAACTTCAAACGGAGACATGTTGGTAGATGAATGCACAACACGATTATAAGCAAATTCAGCATATGGCAAATAATCTTCCCATGATTTCAAGTTGTTTTTAACTAAAGCACGCAGCAAAGTACCTAGAGTGTGATTAACTACTTCAATTTGTCCATCAGTTTGTGGATGACATGCAGTAGAAAATAACAACTTGGTACCTAGCTTACCCCATAGTACACGCCAAAAATGTGCAAGGAACTTAGAATCCCTATCACTAACAATAGTTCTAGATATTCCATGTAAACACATAACATGTATAAAGAACATATTGGCAATGTGTACAGCATCATCGGTTTTCCTACATGCAATGAAATGAGATATCTTGATACGTCCACGATAAGCCTTGAAAAACCTTACCCGAAGCTGCAAATATGTGGGTCGTTTACACGACTTCGAGCAATACAATTGCAAGGATTTTTCCAAGCATTTGTATGTAAGAAGTTGGAAGATGACAAAGGAGTTGAGAGAAGCTCCAAGATTGTTACTTTGTTAACAATTAAAGATTGGAGATCAAGGTTTGAAGAACCAACACAAAGATTGGTGTCCGTTTTGAAGTCGAAGTCGAAGAAGCCAAAGAAGTGGATGTTCGGAGCCGACCCAAGATCATTACTATGCTTTCAATTGAAGATGAGGATCATACTTTGATGAATTGAAGCATACTTGGCCGAAAATTGGAAGATTTCAAATTGATGCCAATCCAGGAGGTTATGGCGAATAAGGCGTGACCATGCCTTATCTGCCAGAGGCATCCGAGAATTCGAACCCTTTTGACTCTTTGTGGGGTTTCAAATTATCTTAGTTATTTTAATTAATTATTTTAGACTATAGTAATTAATTATTTGAGTCCAATTTTTAGTTATTTTATTAAGTAATTTTCGGTTATGATTGAGTCAAAGATTGACTAGGATTTTTAGATAAGGTAAGATCTACAAAATCTACCTTAAATAGAATTTTAGTTTATGAAGTTTTCTAGTCCAATTTGGACAAGTCTTTTACTTCTTTTTAGCTAGAAATTTCGTGCTCCCCTCTATTATAAATAGAGGATCATTGTGAACATTATATTTTAGACTCTATTTGATAAATTTAGCTTTGTGCTTTCAATATTGTCTCACCCCCTTTACAACCTTGTTGTTTGGTTCGAAAACTTCACTCTTAAAGCTTAGCAAACTTTAGGTTTTATTTCAAGTCTCGTTCTAGTGCTCGTGTGGTGCTAGGGTTGGATTGCTACGAAGAGGATTCAAGTGGTGATTCGTTTGGTAGAGTAATCTTCACTAGGTGGACGCTCCGAGTTCGATTCAATCTACAACAACATCGACGCCTCCATATCGACGTCCTCCATCTTGCCACAATTCGTCCATATCACTATCAAGCCATCACAAAGTCAGTTCGAGTTCCTTCCATCAAGTTCTCAAGTCCTTCCACTAATCCGTAAGTTCATTACATCTCTATCATATCCTATCTACCCAAGCCGTTCTTCACCTCTACCTCACACACGTGAAACCTTCGTCATTGTCGTTCTTTTAGCCTTCCCAAAACAGCCCATTTATTTGGATTTTGTGTTTATTTGTGTGTCGTAGTCTAGGTATTTTAGTTGGTTCTTAGTCGTCTAGTTAGATACGTATTGATCCCTTACGTCACCGGCATAGTTTCGTTCCTTAGCTTCCGCATCGTTTATCTTTGTCGTGTCCCATAGGCCCCGGATCACGTAAGGGATCAATACGTATCTAACTAGACAAAGTTATTTGGGCTGAGTACTAATGCACTTAGTGGGAAAGTTTTAACAATTCAAGTTATGCAAATCATTTTGTTAAAGTAATCTATCTGTGTTCATGCAGGTAGTAAAGCTTAGGAGGTTTAAAAGTTGGAAGCAATCTAAGTTCACCAAAACATTTTATCGTGAAGCGCTTAAGAGTATAACCCGTCACTGTCCGCAACCCAAACTACATCACCAGCGCATAACGTTGAGTATGGCCATAGTATAACCAATAAGTGTTTCATTTTAGTCTCACCGACAAGGAGTAGGGCAGGACAAATAATGCATGCATACTGTAGCTACTCACAATGACATAGCACTGGTTTATGAGACTCTGACAACATACAGTAGCACGTAAATAGTTAACACAGATAGTCACATATGCAATTTTAACAAAACATAGCTTAATAGCTCGAAAGATACAATTTGCAAAGATATAATATAGCCCACCTTTCTCGGGATTCTAAAAAGCTAACTCCTGAAGAATTAACCCTGGTACTCTTTCTGTAGCTCAGCTGGTACTACAGAAGGTAAACTTTAACGTAGGATAAACGCTATATTTCCGAAAATTAATCTACTATAAGCGGAGCTATAATTAATTTTATTCTATTCTAAAATAGATTGCGCGACTCTAGAGACCTCGAATAATTTCGACGAAGAAGGAAATAAATTCCAAAACATTATTCTTGCTTTACTGGGATCAACTGATTTGACAGATGTCTCTTTCCAAAACTTGTCATTTATCCAAAGTTTATCAGATCTACGCCACGACACTTTTTAACCGCTCGGAAATTACGAAGATATTCAGGGATGATACTATACATGCCAAGAATAAAGACTGAGAATTTTAGAATTTTTCGATAACACATGCTCTCAAAAATAAAATAACTGCTTAAATTAAATAATCGACATTATTCAAAACTCATCCGAAAATTACGAAATTCGACAGGAGCATAGAAAATATTATTTCGACCAACTTTCGAGAAGAAACTTTTTCAATTTGACAACCCAAAATGGTTGAAAGGGGAAAAAACCGAAATTGATCGGTAACAATATTCACAAATTTTAGCTGAAAATGTATCGGTCTCGATCGAGCTCGATACTCATTGGATTTTAGCTCAAAAGTACAATTTTTGATAGTGCAGAAAATAAGGAATTTAATGGTGTAATCAGATCAAAGATCGGACAGCTAGAACATAAATTTGAACTGATCAGATTTATAATATAATATTCGGATCCGGATTTCAAACGACGAGAAACCAAAAATCTATTCTGGTTAACTACAAGAACCAAATGATCAAAGACTATTTATAAAAAGAAGATTTCTAATACGACTATCCAGGAAGAGTATATCTGAGATTTACATAAAATGAAAACGGGAAAAAATACCGAAAACTCACAACATCAAAAATCGAAATCGGTGGAATTAAAGATAATCGAAATATAAGCATATTTAGAACTTGAAATTTCTAAATTCATCGGTCCGAATGACCAGAATCGAAGAAAGTACCTTCTCCGAGGAATTGGCGGCGGTCACGATGATTTTCCATCGTGATCATCCTTCGTGTCATCATTTCAATCATGTATTCGTGATCTATGTGTTGACACCTTCAAAATGACTATTTCAGAATTGAAATAGGAAACTAAAGTCGTACATTCTCTAGAAGCTGCTCGACGTTTCGATTTTGAAAATGAATGAAAAATAAAACCTTAAGCTCCTATTTATAGAAGAAAAATAAATAGGATAATAACGAATAAAAGAAAGAGGATAATGATGGAAAAAGAATAAGATAATTACGAATAGGATAATCTTTTGAAAAAGAAATTGGATAATGACGGATGTGTCTTTTCTATTAAATTTATTATTTTCCAACTTAAAGTTGTGCAAAGAGTTCATTTGAACTCGAAATTAGAAAATTCAAAGTTTGACACGATGCTCGAAATTTTTTACTATCAACCAGAGAAAAATATTAGAACATATTTTTAAAACAATTTGACCAAAACAAAATGTAACAGATTTTCCTTCCTGCGATTTTCCTTTATTTGAATCATTTAAGGACCCAACTTATTTTCTAAATTACCAGAGGGTAACATAAGTTGAACTAAACCTTCTAAAATATTTCGGGGTATTACAGCAGGCTAATTTAATTCGAATTATAAGAGATCCGATTGTATAGTACATCTTCCTTTAAATCACAATAAATTGAAATATATAAGTTTATTTTATTTTTCAAATTGCAATAAACTCGATTATATAAGTTTATTTCAAGTTACAATAAATTATATTATATGGGTTCATATTAATGGAATAATATAAGATTGAATTTTTCAGTATTTATTGCTTATTGGGCCTTTTCTGATTAGGTACGGCCTCTCCAATTTCTTGTTGCTCTTGTTATTTGATTTCTATGTTATCTTGTTTTATTTTGGAAAAATGGTTTTCGGGTTTGTATTGAAATTTGAGTTGCAAAGATTGAATTTTTGTTTATTTGGTTTTGGTGGAAGTCTGCTGAAAATGGTGGTCGGAAACTTCAAGATTGTGCTAATGAATATTTTCAGTTGATCGAGCTTGATTAGTTTAGTTTGGAGAAAATTAATTTGTTTTTCTATGTTCTTTTGGTGTCTGATCGTTATCAGCATCATCTTTGGTTTTGATCCTCTGCCGAGTTGTGTGTGTGTATTTATACATTAAATACATCTAGGTCTCCCCGTGGAAGACCATCGGGGAGTCAAATAATATTTTTTATTTTATTTTTTTTAGTTTTCAATTTTTTCAACTAGAGAAATTTAAACTAAATTAGGTAAAATAAGTAATTTTTAAATTAAAGGGTAAAATTTATTTTTTTAGAATTTTAGGTGGGTTAAAAAAATTGACTCAATATCAAATATTTCACACACCCACTTCCATCAATATTTTAATTGTTAATTCATAGCAATAGCATATTTAAATAATATTTCGTTACACTAGTAGTAGTAGTAGTAGTAGTAGTAGTAGTAGTAGTAGTAGTAGTAGTAGTAGTAGTAGTAGTAGTAGTAGTAGTAGTAGTAGTATTAATATTAATAATAATAATAATAATTTGTAGCTATAATATAAATTAAATAATAAATATTCTTGATAATAGCCAGACCATTAAAAAAAATTATAAGTTCATGTTATGTTTATAATATATAGGTCCAATTTTGAATTATAACTTGAGAAAAAAAATCAATTGGAAAGTATAATGTCATGTTACAATATAATGTATAAGTTCAATTGATAATTATAACATAAGAATCAATTTCATATATGTTATACTATATTATATATGCTCAATTGAGACTTATTGCATCAATTCAATGATTTCATATTATAATATAGTCTAATTTATTATCATACAAATCAAATGAACTCTCAATTTATTGTAATTTTTAATGGAATGAGTGTATAAAATATAATTTCTTGTAATTTTAAATGACAAGTCACTTATATAATATAATTTTGTATAGTTTCAAATGAAATGAAGTGAACTAATATATAATTTATTATAATTTCATAACACTATGGATAAATATAAATTATTTAATTATAATTTAAAATTAAATGAATTTATATAATCTTATATTTTTTTAAAAAAAATTGTTATTTGCACTTATAATATAGTATAAGGTCAATTGAATAATATATGTACAAGGTGCATCTACAAGACAAATATTTATATTAGTACATTTCATTTCAAATTAAAATAAAATTGGATTCTTTAAGTTCATTTCATTTCAAATTACAATAAATTACATTATGCAGGCTCATTAAATTCGAATTATAAGAGATCGGATTGTATAGTACATCTTCCTTTAAATCAAAATAAATTGAAATATATAAGTTTATTTTAATTTTCAAATTGCAATAAACTCGATTATATAAGTTTATTTCAAGTTACAATAAATTATATTATATGGGTTCATATTAATGGAATAATATAATGTACTGACTATATATTATTCAATATATTGAATAGTATAAGGTTAGTTGTACTATATATCATTTGATTGAAATTGAAATTCATTCTAAAATTATAATTCACAATTTGAACTACAATATAGTGTAGTATAGCATGATATTTGATTAATGAGTATTTGTTAGGAAAAACTATCAAGGAACCTCTAGATTAGGTTTTGATGAGATGTCAAAATTATGTATGAAAAACTGACTAAAATTCAAGTTGCAGATCTGAGCTGATCAATCCAGAGCATCAAAAAGGAACTCAAGTAAAGTCAAAGTCAACCAATCTGGAGTATGGTCTGCAAGCTGAAGGATACGTCATCCAGTCAGAATTCAACTCAACTGAAGAGTCAAAAAGTGGAACCAGTCGAAACAAACTGACAACTAAGTCAACTGAGCTAAGGGAGAAAAGAGTCGACTAAGACTGAAGGAACTGATAAGAGATCAGTTTAAACTAAAGACTGGAAGTATCCAATTGATGGCCAAACTGAAGTAAACAAAACAGATCAGCTAGAGGCCAGAACTGAAGTCAGCCAGCTTATGATTAGTCAAACTGATAAGAAAGCTCAAGAGAAATCAGTCAAGCTGACAAGCTAGCCAAGAACTTAAGATCGGTCGAACTGGAGAAACAAAGCTCAAGACTGCTAACTGGAGCAATGGCCAAACTAAGCTGACAAGCTCAAAACTGCCAACTGAAGGAAGCAATGGCCAAACTGAGCTGACAAGCTCAAAACTGCCAACTGGAGCAACGACCAATCTGAGCTGACAAGTTCAAAACTACCAACTGGAGCAATGGCCAAACTGAACAGACAAGTTCAGAACTGCTAACTGGAACTCAAAACTGAAATCAGAGAACCCTGGAGTTAGTGCTCAAACTGGCGAATCTTGGAATAAATGCTTCAACGAAGATCCTGGAATTAAATATCCAATGAAGATCGATTGGCAAAGTAACGGCTACTTTAACCAAAAGCTCCAGCGATCATTAAAGACCATCTTCCATTAATGAGCCAACAAAGCCACCGATCAATGGAACTCAACGGTCATAAAACTGCTCCTCTATAAAAGACGAGTGAATCAGAGTTTTAAACACTCTTCGCCTCCACAACTTTCGCATGTACATTCTTGAAATATTCAAGCAAGAGCTTTTCTTTCTCTCACCCAGTTAGCTCAAGTTTAGCATCTGATAAAAACTGCGAGAGTCCAACTGAGAAGAAGAATTCAAAGAGTCAAGATATTCAGCAAGTTATTGACGATCCAGCCAGGGCAGCCTTCTCAGTTTCAAATATACAACGATCAACTACCCAACTCGATTGAAGGAGCACATCAGTTGATACCTCCTGTTCAAGACTAACCTCTTGAATATCGAAAGAGATCTAAAACCTTGTAAAGACGACAATAGCACCTACCTTCCTAGCGAGCAGTAAGGGACTTCAAGTGTGAGCCGTCGACCCGCTGATGTAGCGAGCAGTTACCTGGTTCAGTCAACTGTCCTTCATTGTGTAATTTATAAAGAAACTCAAGTTATATAGTGAAGTTGCCCTTCTGTGGAAGGAAGAGAGGACGTAGAAGTTTGAGACTTCGAACCTCTATAAATCACTTGTGTGCTGTACTGTTTTGATTATTGCATATCTTTAAACTATACACAAGTTCACACAATCTGCACCAAGTAGTCATAACTGATCAACCAGTTTGTGCATAGATAAGTTTCTCTAAGCGAGTCAAAGGGCCCTACTATTCCGCATTTGAAGTAAAAAGTTTTCAATCAGTTTATTCACCCTCCCCCCTCTAAACTGATATCGACTCGTCCGGGACCAACAAGTGGTATCGGAGTGGTTGATTCTAAGGATCAGCCGTTTCTGCAGATCAACTGAATTAGATCTACTTATCTATGCTAACATTCCAACTATGGGAAACCATAAGCTACCTTTATTTTCAGTTGAGAATTATGATAACTGGAGCAGGAGAATGAAGGCGCATCTCTGCTCAATTCATGAGAATATGTGGAAGTTATTGAAGATGGTCCAATCATCATCATGATAGACAATGATGCCCACATAGTTGATATCAATCAACCAACAAGGATTCCAAAGTCAACTAATCTTTTCACCAGTGAAGAGAAGAAGTTAAAGAATCTAGAGTTCGTTGCTCAAGCTGCATTATTTCAAACTCTAGATGAAGACAGAATGAAGGACACAAAGAACTGCACAACTGCCAAGGAGATATGGGACCTACTAGCAGACTTATGCAAAGAGTCCGAAGCCATCAAAGGAAACAAGCTCCAACTGGTAGTCGACAGATATGAATCCTTCAAAATGCAGCCAGAAGAGTCCATCTCAAGCCTTGAAACTAGATTTCTAGGCATCATCAGTGAGATGACCAACCTCGGGAGAAGTTATCCCAATTCTGAGATGAATTCCAAAATATTGGATAATCTCACTGAAGAATGGGACATGAAAGTGATAGCTACAAAAGAATCAAGAAATCTTAACAGCATCACTCCAAGGGAACTGTTTGGTTCTCTCAAAGCTCATGAGTGCAGTCTAAACTGAAAGAAGGAAGCATCAACATCGTCAGCTCAAGATGCAGTCTTCTATGGTGAAAGGAACCGATTTAGAGACACTCGGGGAAGGAAAAACTTCCGACCTAGGAGCTCACCAGCCAGAGAAAATCAAAACGGATCTTCATCCGAACAAAAAAGAGAAACAACTGAAAAGAAGGAGAATCTAACTGAAGACATCAACGATCAAATCCAATCAGTTACCAGGTTGCTAGAGAAGTTAAAGAAAGTTCGGGATAAACAATCAGTTCCACCTCAAACTGATGAAATCCCAAAAGATGAGAGAACTCACCAACCAGCTGAACGGTCAGCTGAACCATTCAGGGGTGGCAACCGAAATCAAGAAGAGTGTTTTCACTGCCACAAACAAGGACATTACAGATATGAATGTCCAGAACTCCCTGAAGATAAGAAAGCCAAAGTGAGGCAAAGCTTCTTCAAAAGGAAAGCAATGGTTGCAAATTACAAGAATGCAGTGCTAGACGATTCAGACTATCCATCTGGAATTGATTCTGACGGCTACAGCTCAGATGATGAAACACTATTTTGCCTCATGGCCGACAATGATGAAGAGGTTAGTACAGCTGATTCTCAAACCTCCTTCTATCATATTAATGAAGCAACTGTTTCTAGCAATGAACTTGACATGAAACTTATGATGCTAGAAGATCAATTAGCTTCAATATCCTGCTTGCATGTTGAACTGAAAGATAATAATGATGAACTGAGAAATAAAGTTAGAAAACTAAGAATTGATCATGAAAGATTGAATTATCTTGAGTCTCAATTATAGAATTTGAAAAATTGAAATTGAGAACTGTTGATCTAGAAGCTGAAAATCAAAAACTCAAGCAAGAGATCCATGAGAGAGAAAAAGTAACTCTAAAGTTTAAAAAGGGATCTCAAACTCTAGATGAAATATTAAATCATCAAAGAACTGGAACTAGCAGTTCAGAGCTAGGATATAGCAAGTTCACTGCCCTAGAGAAAGGAAAAGTAGTTGCTCAACCCAGTGATAAAGGAATCCTAAAAGGATTCACTAGATCTCATGATCAGCTAGCTGAGCCAACCAAAGGCAAAGGAATATTGAAAAATCCACAAACTCAGCCCAGACAAGTTGGTCAGTTCTATCAAACAAAAATACCAGGCCAACTGAAGCCCAACTTCCAGCCAAGACCATCAGTTCAATCAAATCAATCCACTCATTCAAAGCCTCCAGTTCAACAAAGACCACTAGCTCAGTACAGAATGCCGCCAAGGCAAACTGATAGATTAGTCCATTTTAAAAAGAAAAACCAGTTTAGATCTCAAGCCTACCCTATCAACTAGTTCAATCAAAACACTTATAGGAGAGATAAAAGAAACTCATTTCAACCCTATCATCACTATAATGAGTACCTGGATTCTAGAAATGAACCTAGAGCTGATCCAAAAGGGTTCAATCCAGCAAACTGGAAACACACAAGGCATTAGCCTGGTAGAAAAACTCAAAGATCTCGGGATAACAACATTTTAGTTGAATTGTTTTATCCTACTAACTTTCAACGCAGGTATCATTCAACTGATTCACCTCAAAATAGAAGAGTTGAAAGAAAGTCAAAACTGATCAAGCGATCCAAATCAGTTGATTCTCTGAGTGATAAAAAGCCAAAAGTTTGGCAAGTTTGGATTCCAAAGAACTTGATGTATCAACAAGGACCCGATATGAAATGGGTCCCTAAATGCTAATCCTTGTTTTTGCAGGACAAGAGCATCCTATCTATGAAGAAAGCTAAATACATTTGGTATCTAGATAGCGGGTGCTCCAAGCACATGATTGGAGACAGAAAAGATCTCGACGGTTATAAAGAAGTCAAAGGTCCACTTGTCACATTTGGAGACAACTCCAAAAATCGAACCATTGGAGAAGGGTTCATAGTAAAGGGAAAAGTAGTAGTAAATGGAGTCTCCCACGTGAATGGACTAAAACATAAACTACTCAGTATCAGCCAGTTGTGCGACAATGGCTACTCAGTTGACTTCACCAAAAACTCCTGCAGTATAAGAGACAAGTCAACTGGAGTAATTTTTCTCACTGGCATAAGAAGAGGCAACATGTACATTGTTGACTGGTCAACCAGCTACTCAGAAGCTTGCTTCCTTTCAAAAGGATCAACTGAAGCAAGCTGGCTATGGCATCGATGACTGAACCACCTCAACTTCAAAACAATCAACTACCTAGCCAAGAAAGAGCTAGTTGAGGGGCTTTCCAAGGAAATATACATGGGTGGAATTCTTGAGGAGCAAAGATGAAACTTATAACAAGCTAACGGCACTGATCAGAAGGCTACAAACTGAAAAAGAAAGAACAGTTCAAAGGATTCGCTCCAACAATGGAACTGAATTTGTAAATCAGCATATGATCAGCTTTCTCAACCAGCTTGGAATCACTCATAAGCACTCAGCTACAAGAACTCCACAACAAAACGGTATAGCCGAACGGCGTAACCGGACACTCAAAGAAGCAGCTCGAGCAATGATAGCTGATGCCAACATAGCTGAAGGTTACTGGGCTGAAGCAGTCAACACAGCTTGCCATACTCAAAATCGAAGTGCCATTGTAGCCACACATGACAAAACACCCTATGAGCTGTATAAGGGTCGTAAGCCTTCTATTTCATATTTTAAAATATTTGGTTGTAAATGTTATATTCTCAACAATGGTAAAACTCAATTGAAAGCCTTTAGTGCTAAAGCTGATGAGGGAATATTTCTTGGGTATAACTCTCCTCATGCACAAGCTTACAGAGTGTTCAATAAATGAACTCTTGTTGTGGAAATAGCATGTCATGTGGTATTTGATGAATTTGCTAATGAGTACATGAACAAAGAAAGAATAGACACATCAGTTCAAGTACTACCTAGTGAAACTAAGAACTCGCAGGACTATGTGGATCACATTGTTCCAGAGCGGCTTGAAGTTTCACTAGAAGAAGGCAATGAAACTGGTACTAAACCAGTTGAGAACAACTTGGTCAATGAAGACACAAATCGTGCTGAGACCATAAACCCCACAACTGAAACAGGGGGAAGAACTGATGAAAATGCCGAACCAACTGATGAAAGGGCGACTGATGACGTCACTACAGAAGAACCAGCTGAAGCTATCTTGCCCAAATGGCTCCGAAGCCACCCAACTGACAAGATAGTTGGTGACCTAAGAAGTCGAGTCCAAACCAGAAGTTCAACTGAGTACGCATTATTCACATGCTTCATACCTCAAACAGAACCAGCAAACGTCAAAGAAGCATTAGAAGATTCAGACTGGATCATGGCCATGCAAGAAGAACTGAATCAGTTCACAAGAAATGACGTATGGTTTCTTGTTGATAGACCAAAAACCCAGAAGGTCATTGGTACAAAATGGGTTTTTCGCAACAAACTAGATGAACAAGGAGTGATCACAAGGAACAAGGCAAGACTGGTAGCCAAAGGATACTCACAAAGTGAAGGGATTGACTTTGATGAGACATTCACACCACTTGCAAGATTGGAAGCCATCAGACTGTTCCTAGCCTATGCAGCTCACTTCAATTTCAAAGTCTACCAAATGGATGTCAAGAGTGCTTTTCTTCAAGGAATGCTCAAGGAGGACGTGTATGTCAAGCAACTGCCAGGCTTTGAAATTGGTGATCAAGTCTTCAAACTGAAGAAGGCCCTCTACGGACTAAAACAAGCTCCTAGAGCATGGTATAAAACTCTCACAACATTTTTACTGAAAAATAGATTTCAAAAGGGAGTCATTGATCGAACTCTATTCTGAATAGAATGATCAACTGAGATATTAATGGTTCAAATTTATGTGGATGACATAATTTTTGGATCAAAAAGCAAAGATCTATGCACAAGATTCGCTCAACTGATGCAAAGTGAATTTGAGATGAGCATGATGGGAGAAATGATATTCTTCCTAGGACTCCAAGTGAAGCAGCTGAAAGATGGAATCTTCATCAGCCAGGCCAAGTACACTAAAGAGCTAGTCAAGAAGTTTGGCGTTAGTAAAAGAAAAACTCTCAAGATTCCTATGAATACATCAGTTCAGCTAACTCTCGATGAAGAAGGAGAATCAGTTAGCCAAACATATTATAGAGGAATCATTGGGTTGCTGCTTTACTTAACAGCTAGCCGGCCAGACATCTCTTATTCAGTCGGTCTATGCGCATGGTTTCAAGCTAACCCAAAGAAAAGTCATCTTGAAGCAGCAAAGAAGATTATCAAATATCTCAAAGGAACCATAAATCTTAGACTATGGTATCCTAGAGATGACAGTTTGAGCCTAACAGTTGAAGGACTACAAAGTCAAAACTGAAGAAGTGCCTATCTGTAGTTTGCTTAAGCAGATTCTTGAAATCAGAGCAAATTTGATTCATGATATTCATTCAAGTATCAGAGCATTCAAACTTCAAGTATTAGAGCATTATAAATATAATCAAGACTTGATTTGAGACATGATATTTGAATAATTGCAGTATGTATTATAACTTCACTTAAAGCATATTATATCCAGGCTTTCAATTTTCAAGAGTAGTTAAAACTACTGATTTACTCCCTGAAACTGCTCCTTTTCTTTCTGCTCGTTTCTCCTCTTTCTTGGACTCCATGTGTTCTCCATGCTTCCCCCTGAAGCTGATCTTCCCCCTCATGATGAATTTCTCTTTGAATCTGATCCCAAAGAGTTAAGCATCCATCATCATACTGTCCATCTTCCCCCCTTTTGGCATCATCCAAAAGCTGGGATGGATTGCATGATGGTATGGACAAGTTTGGCAAGAAGGTGAAGGCAGTTGCCAAATTGTCATGATGGACTGAGGGAACTGAAGGAATTGGCATGGGCAAGGAGAGCCATGCATAGGCGTCTTCAGTTGTCATGAACTGGCCTTGATCAGAGGTGAGAGAGGCTTCTTGCTCTCTGAAGTTCATCGAGGCCAAGTTGGTAAAGATCTCATCGGTTGAAGTGAGGCATAGATCTTCAAGAAATGGTGTGCATGAGGAGTTGGCCGGTTCATTGTCGGGAAGAGGAGTATCGGCTGGTATGCTGAGCTGGATTCATTTGATCATCGAATCCATTATCTTCGAGAGCGTTGGTAGCGAGGAGAGTGGATGATTCATCCAATTTCTACTCCATGTTCCTTCGTTGATCCAGAAGGTGGATCCACGGGTTTGGATGATGTGGAACATTGTTGTCTCATCCAGTTGGAATTACCATATGTGGTACTGGAGGTACCGTCTCAGTTGCTCGAATAGAGAGGGGTCGGTGCCCTCAATAAGACCGAAGCAGCTGCTGCACTGATGGTCTAAAAGTTCTTTAAACTCAACTTCAATGGAGTCGCGATGGACTAAGGCAAGAGGTTGGGAGCTGGCTGATATTGAAGGCTGATCACTCAGTCTTGAGAGTGGTTCGCTCTCAATCAGCAGTTGTCTTTCGTCAGATGAGCTGATGGGTGCTTCCAAAGGTGCCTTTCCATGACCTGAGTCGGAAGGTCCTTGTTGACGTGATCGCTTCGGGATCTGATGGCAGTAGATAGTTGGGAGCATGTTCCTTCTTCCGATTTGCTCACCAGTTGGGATGGCCTCATCAAGCTGGCTTAGAATGATGTGGCTTATGCAACCCATAAACCCGACTTTCTCTCAAAATGAGCCAGTTGATGGATCATATTCAGCTCGCTCTACATTTGCTCGTAGTTGAGCAAGAATGAAAGAGGCCCAATTGGCTTTACATCCGAAATATAGAGCGGACGTGAGATGTGCTTTGAGCTTGGAGAACTGGACCGTCTCAAAGTTGCTATGTAGGATGTGACCGGTGATATCCAAGAGTTGGATGATCTCACTGGCCATGCTCTCCTTTAGCCTGTGTGAACAGTCATGGTGGTGCACGTGAGGATGCTTCCAAATACCCCACAGTGCGTATTTGCACAACAGATTCAGGTCCATTACATTTGGGCCGTCGCCGGGTAGGTGAAGGGTAGACATCATCGTATCTTTTGTCATCGTGATCACTTGATTCTGGACGGTGGAGATGATGTTGTTGCCGGAGATGGTTACATTGTAGTAGAACTCTGCAACTTGAGTAGGTATGTTCATGACTGGCATTAATGTCAAGAATGGCAGTAACCCGGTTGCCTCCAATGGTCGATAGATTCTTTGAAAGTTATCGGTGCCTAGACGTGCATTAAGAAGCTCTAGATTTAGAGTCTTATCCTTTTTCATCTTGCGCTCTAATGATTTGACATCTACCATCTGAAATGAGAGCTTCATATCTGCAAAGAGATGCTGTTTTTGTTTAGATATGTAAGTGTGTTGAGAGGAGAGAGAGAGCTTGCAGATGATCAAAGTAAGAGTGAGAAAGAGTTTGCGGATGATCGGAGCCTTCATCTCCTTGCACATATTTATTTTAGCTTTGCATGTAGGAATCGAGGACACTCGATTGCTTCTCTTAGCTGATCAGCTATCCGATTTGATGGATGATTAGCTGAATTAATGAGGCATGCATTCCAGTCGTTCGATCGTGTGGTAACTTTATGATCTTGTGGCTGAGAAGAAGCAATTTTGAAAAGGGGGTAGTTGCCATAAATAGCAAAATATTTTCTGCAGATCTTGTTATTTATATCTCATTAGAAAATTATATTTTCCTTTTCGTATTTGAAGAGTTGATTTAATATCAAGGCAGAGATATTAATGGCAACTTGTGAGAGATAACCCTATTTTCAAATTGTAGCCGTTGAATATAATATAAGAAATTTCATAATCTCAACGGTAACAATTTAATTATGATAAGCTTTGAAAAATTAAAAAAAACTTATCCAGATTCAGTTGGGATACAGTCCAATTGATTGAATGCTCAGCGGTTAGATGATTAGTTGAGTCTTGGTTCTCAGTTGTCGCTGATGAGCTGGCCGAGGCTGAAGCTGCAACTGAATTGAATTGATCAGTTGCTTGGCTTTCAGTAGATAGTTTCCGCTTTTTGAAGGACCTAGCTGGACTGGCTGCACTGCTTCCTTTGAAGGTAGTTTTGTTGTTTGGCAGTTCAGACCTTGCTGTCCTCTTGGCTTTGTGAAGGTGAAGTTAGATGGCAACTGACGAGTTTTTCATCCTTTGACTGAGGGATTGTGAAGTTCCCTTTGGTGATGATCGAAACTGGTCATTTTTCATAGGCAATTGCATGCCTTTTGAGCTGGTTGTGAGCAGGGGAGTGACATAGCTTTTGTAGAGGAGGCTTGGTGATGTGGCAGTGTCTTCATCATCACTATCGCTCTCATCAGCATGCCTTGGATTCTTCTGAGAAGCCACGGCTTCAGTATGTGAAAGATGAGGTTCTATCCTTTTGGTGACAGGTGGAGTTTGTCGTGATGGCTCAGCTGACCGACTTGATAAATTATCAAAGTTCAGTTTTCGACAAAGCGAGCCAGTTTGGCAGTTGACTGATTGATTTGCAATCCCAACTCCCTTGAGGCATGATGCTGGTCTTGAATTCTGCTAATAAGGTGGTTGCTGGAATCTTGCTGACAAGCCGGTAATTCATGATGTGCTGGACTTGCACAATAGTTGGAGGAAATTGACGATCCTATCCATTTAATGCTCCAAGTTTCTTCACGTTGCCAGTAGCTCATGCCATGAAAGGCAGTTAGCAAAAAGTGAGATTGGATAGACATAGAATGTCTCCAGTTATACCAGTAGAAATACCGGTGGAGTTGTTTGAACAGCTGTTGGTCACGTTGTACAACAAAAGCAAAGTGAGTGAGAAGGAGATTGGTCACTTCCTTTTGTGCACCTTTGACTGCATATTCACCACTGTAGAAAATGCGAATATTTTCTTCAGTCAGCTGGAGAGGAGGACAAGTGCTTCTGAAGTAGTCCGCTCCATAGTTTGGATGAGGGATTCCAATGAATGGAATAAGCTCATATGGATCAGAGCAAACCTGAAAATCAACTGGTGATTTCTTTCTTTGATTTTGGAGAATGAACGGCGTTGGCAATTGAGTTGCTCTAGGAGTGGTTACTTGTCGTGGCCTTGGCTTTTCTCTTTTTCCTTAGTGACTAAAGATGGGCAGTTCCTTTCTTGGGAATCCAGTCAGAGATGAGAACTGGTAGTGCTTCATCACTTGGAAGTTTCATCAGGTCTTCAAGCATTTTGCTCATTCTTAGAACAAGTCCTACCTTGGACTCAAATTTGCCAGATTTCTTTGAGTCAGAGGCCTTGATGCCTTGATGCTTGAATTGTTAAAAGATAAATTCTGCCCAGTTTGTTTGTCTCCCTTCAGCAAGGTGAATCATAACCTTGTATCTCTCTTGGGTGAGTTGACTCAAGCTTCCAATGGCCCCGAACAACATTTTGTTCGTTATGTCAAGTAGAACACCATACTCGGGCTTCAGATCAGTTTTAGCTGTTGTAAAACTGAATTGCTTGTTGCAGGTTGAAGCTTTCCATTCTCTCTAGTATGACTGTGCAGATTCCTTTAGTTCTTGAATGGATGAACGTTCCTGTGGGAGTTGGAACACTTCTGCAATTGTTCTTTCAGTGATTTGAAGTGGCCGTCCTTGAATCACTAATGACACTGTCTTTCCATCTGCAGATAATTTTGCTTGAAGTAAAAATTCACTCACCAAATTTTGTCTAAAGAACTTTGGTGGTGTTTCCAGGTAGTAAAGAATTTCTGTCTTGTGAAGATTTGACAGAAGGAGTAGGTTGTTTGATTCATCTAGAATCAATTAGAATTTCTTCCTATCAAGGAATTTATCTCTCATAAGTTGCTCTTTGAAGGAATTTGAAGATCTGGATAATTCGGCCATCTTTGAGGTTGGCTGAGATTTTGGGAATTTCAAGATCTTTGAGAGAGAGTTTTTTGATATTTTAGGTGAAGGAGAAGGCTTTTTGAGAGGCTTGAAAGGGGGCTTTTTATGAGTTTTTGGATAGGCTCATAGATCTGATGGTTGGAATGGTACTAGCCTCTGGCCTCTTTTGGTCGTTGGCATTTAATAACTTTGACATGTGTCATTATCTTGCAACGGTCAAAATTTTCAAAAATAAATGTGAAGTTCGACATTTATTTGAAATCAAAAAGATAATCTTTTTATATATATCAAAAAATAATTACAAACTGAATAACAAGAAGTAAACTTAGGGCTTTCTAATCAGTTTTAACTTGATCAGCCACTTAGTCCTTCTTGTGATCAGTTTTCCTCCTTTTGGCAAGCGGTTCAGTGATGTCCTTTTCTTCATCCTCATCGCTGCTTGATGACTCAGTTTCAGCTAACTTGAGTCTTGGATGGGCTTGCAATTGCTTGATCTGCTCAGTGTGCAGTTTAACCTGTTGCTGCAGGGTGTGAATCAGTTCTTCATAATAAGGAGGGAGCTGGACTATTGAACTGCTTGGTTGAGCATCGAACTGAACTGCTCTTAAGTCAGCTTCCTCTCCTGCTTCAGTTCCAATTAGTTCCTCGCAAGGAACTGTGTGAGATATTTCGTCCGCTTCCATACTTATTTCGTAGGCAAGTTGATCATCTCCTTTACCTGACTGATCAGCTGTCTTGTCAGTATGAGCTGACTCTGGATCAGCTAGAGGAATAGATGAGGTGATTCATTTCTCAGCAGTTGGATCTTGTGAGGGAGCTGTCTAAGGCTCGGCTGCCTTCTCAAACTGATGAGTCTTCTCAGCTGATTCTTCTGACTCTTCAAGAATAATGTTGATTTCAACTTCAGCTTCGTGAGGAGATTTCTCAGAGTGAAGTTCTCTTATCACCTCATCAATGATATCATCCACTGGGTTGTATGTTTGATCTCTTACTGCAGTTGATGGCTGTCCAGACTGATAGCTTTGTGATTTCTTCATTAATTGATTGAATAGCCATTTGTGTCGAACATGGGTGTGCGTCATTCTTTCTCGTTCTCTTTCTGTAGTGATGACTGACAGTTTTAAACCTTGAAGCTTGCACAGTTCATCAAACACATCTTTCATCGACCCTTTAGATGAATTTGAGCATTCTTTCCTCAGCTGTAGCTGCCTCATAAGATGCTTGCCCTTAGTGATCCCGGCATTTTCACTGTCCGTCCACCATAGGCTCCATTCTTCTTCTCACCTCCAGAAGCTCATTCCATGGAATGCGAGCAATGAGAGGAAGGGCTCTGACGGATATACGTGTCTCCACAAACACCAGTAGATGTACCTGGTCAAGGTGTGGAAGAGCTCCTCATGGCCAGTTAGTTCATGGGCATAGTGTTGAGCCATATGTTTTTGTGTTGTCTCATCAGCCCATTTCTTCACGGACTCTCCTTGTGAGTAGGCTCTTATATTTCCTTCAACTTGAGCCATTGGGGGACACGTCATTTGGAAGTAATCTGCCCCAGCTCCATTGTGAGGAATCCCTCATGCAGGGATGATGTCTTCTGGGTTTTCACACGGAGCTGTATCCTCAACAGTTAGATTTGGTGGAATTGTTGGATCTGGTATAGGACTTGATTCATTTCTCTTCTTAGATTGAGGAAGTAAGATCCTTCTCCTTTGTGTTTGACCAGCTTGCCTTCTTTTTTACGCTGATCTGGCAGCTGCCTGTCTGGCTGATTGCCCAATTATAACAGCTCTGGTGGCAACTGAGCTTTGTTGTCGGTATCTCTGGGCTATGGGGATATCATCATCAGAGATATTCTGAGACGTGCTTATGATCTGTTCCTTTCCCTTCCCTTCAGTTGTAAGTTTTTTCTTCTTGGATTGATCAGTTTGGTCAGGGTCTATTTCCACAATCTTGAGTGGTTTAGAAATAAAGTCATTGCTGACTATAGTCTTGAACTTTGTTTCCTCAGCCATCCAAGAAAACTGCTTCTCCAGAATGATGCTGACCCGACTGACGTATCCAATTCTCTGTGGGAATTTTTTATCATTCTAGTGGCTCTCAATGATGTCAACATATCTCTTCAGTTGATCAAAGAAATATTGTGCCCAGTTGATCTTCATTCGGTTGTAGATGGCGGCGCAAATTTTATATTTTGTTTCTGACATTTCAGACTGACTGCCAGTTGTGCCTACCATTATCTTTAAGGTGATGGCAGCGAGCACCTGATATTCATCTTGAAGCTTTGAGATGAGATGATTGCTCATATACGGTTGAGTTTCGCCTTTCTTTTTCCAGAAATCACAAGCTTCCTGGAAATTGACTTGAACTTCTTCCAGCTTGAGTCCGTTGTTGGGTAGATCGAATATGTTGCTCAGAGATTCAGCTGTCACAATGATCTCTTGTCCTCTTACTTTCGATCTGATCTCTTTGGGATTCAAAGAACCATTTGAATTTAAGAAAAATTCAGCAACTGGTTCTGTGTAAATTCGTTCTGGAAATACTTCCAGGAACTTCTTCAGCTTGGCCTGAGAAAGATTTTCGATGATTATTCTACTTAGAGAAGAGGCTTTGCAGGCTTGAAGGAATCCAGCTGGGTTGAAAAACTTATCTCTGTCGAGTTTTTCACAAAATGCTTTAGAGTCTTCTCCTGACTGACGGAAATTGAATCTTCTGCGAGTTGGGTTTTGAGCTATAATACTTTGATGAGAGATTAATTTGTGAGGCTGATGAATTGATCTTTGAGGGATGAAGAGTTTTGCTTTTGCTCAGAGACGAGAGATAGATAGGAAGAGATAAGTCGGTAGTAAATTTGGGAAGCTTATCTCGAGTATTCAGCCGCCTTATTTATATAGTGAGATAGGGCTCATCCAACGGTTTAGACGTTTCGGATGCCTTGATTTCAACGGTCGGATACATTCAATCGACCCGTCGATTGGCCTTTCATTTCTATCCGTTGGGGATAAATGAGGAGAGAGAGAGAGAGAGAGAGAAAGTTCAACGGTAATATTTGAGTGACATGTGTTTTTACCGTTTCGACTATTGAAGTTTTTGAACTTATCTTTTCTCTCTAGCAGTTTTCTCCTTTGCTTGAAACTGATTACGTCATCAGTTGGCTTCGACTATAACTGATGGTCTTTTCTATTGATCAGCTTCAACTGAGATGTCTTCTTATCAGTTTTTGACTGGTCTTGACTGGTTGGACCTTCATTCAGCTGTTTCTCAGTTCAGCTGGTTCTTGAACTGATATCTCCTTTTGAGTTGATTTCAGCTCCTATGATTTCTTCATCAGTTTGATCAATTTACAGCTGGTATGTTCTGCATAACTGACTAGATCATCAGTTTGAGCAAATGAACTAATGATTTAGTTGAGCTGATGAGGTAGACTGATCAGCTCCGATTTACTTTCTCTCCACAGCTTCTTGTTTTACTTCAAACTGATGGCTTATGTGTCTAACTGATCAGTTCAACGGCTTTTTCAGTTATGAACTACTCATGAGGAGTTTGAAGCCTTTTGGTTCAGTTTCTCTCTTCAGCTGGAATGGATTCTTGGCCTTTTTCTTCCAGTTGGTCATCTTCATCCTGTGATGCTAGCTCGAGTAGTCCCAATTGTATGCATAGCTCCATAAACCTTGCTTCAGGCAATGGGTTGGTGAAGATGTCAGCTATCTGCTTCTCAGTGTTGACATATTTGATGCATATGTCTTTCTTATCGATGTGATCTCTGATGAAATGATGTCTTATGTCAATGTGCTTGGTTCTTGAATGTAGAACTGGATTTTGAGATATAGCAATTGCACTATTGTTGTCACAGTAGATAGACACTTCTTCAGTTTTGACTTTGTAGTCCTTCAACTGTTGCTTCATCCAGAGTATCTGAGCACAGGAGCTTCCCGCAGCTACATATTCTGCTTCAGTTGTTAACGTGACAACTGTGCTTAAGCAAACTACAGTATGTATATCAAACATACATTTGCAGTTTTTCCATCATCGTCGACAAGGTTTTGACATCATCAAAAAGGGGGAAATTGTTAGGAAAAACTATCAAGGAACCTCTAGATTAGGTTTTGATGAGATGTCAAAATTATTTATGAAAAACTGACTAAAATTCAAGTTGTAGATCTGAGCTGATCGATCCAGAGCATCAAAAAGGAACTCAAGTAAAGTCAAAGTCAACCAATCTGGAGTATGGTCTGCAAACTGAAGGATACGTCATCCAGTTAAAATTCAACTCAACTGAGAAGTCAAAAAGTCGAACCAGTCAAAACAAATTGACAACTAAGTCAACTGAGCTAAGGGAGAAAAGAGTCGACTAAGACTGAAGGAACTGATAAGAGATCAGTTTAAACTAAAGACTGGAAGTATCCAACTGATGGCTAAACTGAAGTAAACAAGACAGATCAGCTAGAGGCCAGAACTGAAGTCAGCCAGCTTATGATTAGTCAAACAAACAAGAAAGCTCAAGAGAAATCAGTCAAGCTGACAAGCTAGCCAAGAACTTGAGATCAGTCGAACTGGAGAAACAAAGCTCAAGACTGCCAACTGGAGTAATGGCCAAACTGAGCTGACAAGCTCAAAACTGCCAACTGAAGCAATGGCCAAATTGAGCTGACAAACTCAAAACTGCCAACTGGAGCAACGGCCAATCTGAGCTGACAAGTTCAAAACTACCAACTGGAGCAATGGCCGAACTGAACAGACAAGTTCAGAACTGCTAACTGGAACTCAAAACTGAAATCAGAGAACCCTGGAGTTAGTGCTCAAACTGGCGAATCTTGGAATAAATGCTTCAACGAAGATCCTGGAATTAAATATCCAATGAAGATCGATTGGCAAAGTAACGGCTACTTCAACCAAAAGCTCCAGCGATCATTAAAGACCATTTGCCATTGATGAGCCAACAAAGCCACCGATCAATGGAACTCAACGGTCATAAAATTGCTCCTCTATAAAAGACGAGTGAATCAGAGTTTTAAACACTCTTTGCCTCCACAACTTTCGCATATACATTCTTGAAATATTCAAGCAAGAGCTTTTCTTTTTCTCACCCACTTAGCTCAAGTTTAGCATCTGATAAAAATTGCGAGAGTCCAACTGAGAAGAAGAATTCAAAGAGTCAAGATATTCAGCCAGCTGTTGACGATCCAGCCAGGGCAGCCTTCTCAGTTTCAGCTATACAACGATCAACTACCCAGCTCGATTGAAGGAGCACATCAGTTGATACCCCCTGTTCAAGACTAACCTCTTGAATATCGAAAGAGATCTAAAACCTTATAAAGATGACAATAGCACCTAATTTCCTAGCGAGCAGTTAGAGACTTCAAGTGTGAGCCGTCGACCCGCTGATGCAGCGAGCAGTTACCAGGTTCAGCCAACTGTCCTTCATTGTGTAATTTGTAAAGAAAATCAAGTTATATAGTGAAGTTGCCCTTCTATGGAAGGAAGAGAGGACGTAGAAGTTTGAGACTTTGAACCTCTATAAATCACTTGTGTGCTGTACTGTTTTGATTATTGCATATCTTTAAACTGTACACAAGTTCACACAATCTGCACCAAGCAGTCATATCTGATCAACCAGTTTGTGCATAGATAAGTTTCTCTAAGCGAGTCAAAGGGCCCTACTATTCCGCATTTGAAGTAAAAAGTTTTCAATCAGTTTATTCACCCCCCCCTCTAAACTGATATCGACTCGCCCAGGACCAACAATATTGTATTTCACAAATTCAAATTTATTCTCAAGTTATACTTCACAATTGAAATTGATTCTGAAGCAAAGATTCACAATTGGACATATACAATATAATGCAACACAAAATCGATTCTCAATTTATAATATTCATTTAAACATAGACATTAAGACGAATAATTTTTTTAATAGTCTATTATCAAGAATTATAATTTAGTTTATACTATAGCTACGAATTATTATTATTATTATTATTATTATTATTATTATTATTATTATTATTATTATTATTATTATTATTATTATTATTATTATTATTATTATTATCCATAGCGTGTAACGAAATATTATTTGAATGTGTTATTGCTACGAACTAACAATAAGAATGTTGATGGAAGTGGGTTTGTGAAATATTTGATATTGAGTCAATTTTTTACCCACCTAGAATTCTAAAAAAATTGTTTTACTCATTAATTTTAAAATTTATTTATTTTACCTAATTTAAATAAAATATCCCCTAGTTAAAAAAACTGAAAACTAAAAAAATGAGAATTAAAAATAAAATAAAAAATTATTATTTCACTTCGCGGATGTCTTCTACCATCAGGAAATGCGAAGGTTGCTTAAAGCCTCAATCCACCTTGGAAGAAGACGGCGAAACCATAATAGAGGCTGAAGTAGGCAATAAAGTAGGGAATTCAGTCCGCTTGCAGTAGTTATTTCACTCCCCTGGATGTCTTCTCCCCCACATCCTCTATGAAATTATATGATCTAGTTTCTTGTAAACTGAAATAATGTGAACTAATATATAACTTATTATAATTTCATAAAAAATGAACTTATATAAATTATTTACTTATAATTTAAAATTAAATGAAAAGACAAATATTTATTTAATTTTTTTGAATAAATTTTAATTTTTTAACCGGTGTCTTGTGCAGTGCATGAGTCCACACTAATTATTTACTTGTAATCCGTTAGACCGTCAACTAATACAAGTATTTATCATAATGTATATGTTCAAATGAATATTATAAATTAAGAATCAATTTTGTGTTACATTATATTGTATAGGTCCAATTGTGAATTCTTACTTGAGAATAAATTTCAGTATGTTATAATATATAGACCTAACAGAGAATTATAACTGAAAATAAATTTCGTGTTACACTATAATGTATATGTACAATTGTAAATGATAACTTGATAATCAATTTTAATATGTGAATTCTAGCTTCAAATTCAATTTCAATTTGTGAAGTATAACTTGAGAATAAAATTGAATTTGTGAATTACAATACTCACTAATCAAATTTTATGTTATACTATATTGTAGTTCAAACTGTGAATTATAATTTTAGAATGAATTTCAATTTCAATCGAATGATAGATGGTACAATTAACCTTATACTATTCAACTGAATAATATATAGTCAGTACCTTATATTATTCCATTAATATGAACTTATATAATATAGTTTATTGTAACTTGAAATAAATTTATATAATCCATTTTATTGCAATTTAAAATAAAATAAACTTAAATATTTCAATTTATTGTGATTTAAAGGAAGATATACTATAGTCTGAACTCTTATAATTCGAATTAAATGAGCTTACATAATGTAATTCATTGTAATTTGAAATGAAATGAACTAATATAAATATTTGTCTAGTAGATGCACCTTGTACATATATTATTCAGTTGACCTTGTACTATATTATAAGTGCAAATAACAATTTTTTTTAAAAAAACATTAGATTATATAAATTCATTTAATTTTAAATTACAATTAAATAATTTATATGAAACTATAATAAATTATATATCAGGTCACTTTATTTCGATTTACAAGGAATTAATCATATAAGTTCATTTCATTTGAAACTATACAAAATTATATTATATAAGTGACTTTTCATTTAAAATTACAAGAAATTATATTTTATACGCTAATTCCATTAAAAATTATAATAAATTGAGAGTTCATTTGATTTGTATGATAATAAATTAGATTATATTATAATTTGAAATCATTGAAATTAATTTTGAAATAATAAGTCTCAATTGAACATATACAATATAGTATAATATATATGAATTGATTCTTAAGTTATAATTATCAATTGAACTTATACATTCTATTGTAACATGACATTATAATTCCCAATTGATTTTTTCTTTTCTCAAGTTATAATCCAAAATTGGACCTATACATTATAAACATAACACGAATTTATAATTTTTTTTAATGGTCTATTATGAAGTAGTGTGTAACGAAATATTATTTAAAATGCTATTGCTACGAATTAACAATTAAAATATTTTGATGGAAGTGGATGTGTGAAATATTTGATATTGAGTCAGTTTTTTTTTACCCACCTAAAATTCTTAAAAAAATAAAAATATTTTACCCATTAATTTTAAAAATTATTTATTTTACCTAATTTAGATAAAATTTTTCTAGTTGAAAAAATTGAAAACTAAAAAAATGAAAATAAAAAAAAATTATTTCACTCCCCCCGGTTGTCTTCCAGCCGGCGGGTTCCACCTCTGTTATTAACAATTAAATCATTTCTGTTTTGCTTTTTCTCTCTCAACAATATCCATTTCTTTTTAGTTTTTCTCTCTCATGGAGAACTAGAGCTAGAACTCGGAGCAGCGAGACTAATACAAGAAAGCCTTTGTAAGGCCTGCACAACAGAAAACTGAGGGAAAATGGAACAAAAGACAGAGCACTGGAAATGCAACGAACAAAGGCTCAATTATAGAGAATTAGAGAGAGGCAAAAGAATGAAGAGCTGATCATCTCACTTAGCCGATGACTTCCCCTCAGTTAAATAGCTGCTAAAGAAATCTTTCTCCCAAATTTGAAGTCCAATTCTTCGCTAGAAAATAGGAGGCAGTTCAACCAGAAAAAGAGGAAGAGAAGAACGGCTCTTAAGACTTTTTCCTAAACCTCAAGTCTTAATTCACCCCAATCATAAAGATCAGATCATCAAAAATAAAGGCTTTGGACACAAAGAAATAAATTAATGAACAAGAAACAGGCTCACATACTCCACCCATGAAATCCCAGCCCATCTCATAAAATAAAAGCAGAGAAAAAAAAACGAAAGAGAAAAGATAGAAGGAATATGCTGCCATTTCCAACAGCCTTCTTTATTAGAGCGAGAAGCGGAAAAAAAGTCTATTTATCAGAAGACACGCCGAAGAAGACGTCAATAAATTCAAAAAAGCATGTCCTAACTCAATCTGATCCAATTCAATGAAAAGAAGCGAAAATCCACTCTAGGTCCTTCAGTTCCTTTCTTCTCTACTTCTTGAAATTCTTCCTTTATTTCTTGAATTTTAGCTCCAAAGCATCACAAAGTTTGTTAATTTGCTCATAATTTCTCGAAAATGGAAGGCACCGACGACAACAATCATAGTAAAAGGAGTTTTCGAAGAAGCAACAACAGCCATATATCTCTGTCGGACACCGAGTCGATGATGAGTCAGGTCTACTCATGGCACTCCCCTCTCCGCTCCGAGTCGCCGCTTCGCTCCGACGACCCGTCTTTCCGGCTGGAAAACGATGATCCAGGTGAAAAGAATGACAAAGCCATTGTCTTGGTCGATAAGTACTACTCTCCCGTGCCTTCTCCGGGGAAATCCAGAGTTCCGGCGAGTTCTCCGGCTGCAGGAGCTAAGGCCTGGCAACGGTGGCCCAATTCGGAGAAACCCACATCGGAGAATCTCGATATTCCGGTGTGCACTCCACCGAATTGTGGGGAGGAGGGGAGAGAAAGAGCACGTTCCGGCGGAGAAACCCCAGATCCTCGATTCAGCATTCTCCGCCACCGAGCATGATCTTCGATTCAGCCTCCTCCGGCGGATATTTGGGCTGCACAGTGGTGTAAATGGCTGTGGTGTGGAGTTGAAAAGTGTGACGAAAGAGAAGGGGGTGAGAGGTGAGAGGAGAGAGAAATATATTTTAAAACGCAAAAACTCCTGTGCATAAGATGTATATGAGACGGTCAACGCGCGTTGACTCGGTCAAAGCGTTGACTAAAAAAATTGTGAAAATTGGTGATACTTTTTAGGGATACAATTGATACTTTTTTTAATTTCGAATGATACTTTTTAGTGTGTCAATTGATACTGATCTTAACAGTTTTTTTCTTTATTTTTTTATTCTGCCTAATACTTTTTATTGATACAAATGATACTTTTTATGAATGGTACTAATTTTGACGGATTTTTTGATCAAAGCATTGACCGGGTCAACGTGTTGACCGTCTCATGTACATCTTATGTACAAGAGACTTGCCCATTTTAAAAAGTAATGGAAAGATAAAATTAAAAATCTGAAAAGTAGGTTTGGACAAGAAAATACCCAAGGGAATAGCAACTTCGTTGTGTCAGATTTAATTCAATTTGAATATCGTTCAAATGTATAGACAACAGACCACGTGTCACTCAATTCATGGTTGGAGCACTGCTCTAAGCCTCTAAGTGTAGCATCGAATTAGCCTTTATGACCGATATCAATAAAAACTATTTCCTTCTAAAAAATCAATAACAATTTCACCCTTTTCTAAAAATAAAATAAAAGAAAAATTAAAAAAGGTTTCCCAAAAGAATTCACCGGCTGTAACCAGTTTCTCCGCTGTGCATCTCTCATTTCTACTCACTCAACCCCACTCGCCTGGTTATCTAAACTCTCTCGCTCTACTTTCTCTCTCATCGCCGAGTAGCTCCCCCTCCCTGTGCTTCTTCGCAAACACACACCAAAATCGGGTGAAAATCTAGCAGGGATTTCACCTCGATTCCATCTGCAAATTATCTTCGTAATTTATGCCCACGCGCGCCTAGTTGTCGGAATTCTTTCTTTTTCCGCTTGTTCGCCGGCGAAGTCGTGCGGACTGGTGTTTGTTAATTTGTTTTGCAGCGAGGAAATGAAAGATCTGAGTTGAAATTGTCGTCTTAAGAAATGGCCGCCTCTGAGGCGTCGATCAAGGGTTATAATGATGCAAACGACTGTAGTTTCGGCGCCGATAAAGGAAACTCCGCCGCCGGCGGGAAAGGTTATATTTTTGCTGCAACCTTTCATTAATTGATAATTATATTCGTTTGACTCATAATTTTTTGCAGTGGATGCCGAGACGGCTTTGTACACAGAGCTATGGAAGTCCTGCGCCGGCCCGTTGGTGACGGTGCCTCGTGAAAACGAGCTCGTCTTCTATTTTCCTCAGGGTCACATAGAACAGGTTTTCTTTTTCTTTTTTTTTTTCCTTGTAATTTTTTTGAGGAAAATAAATTAAAAAATTCTGTTTTCAGCGTTTATAAACGAATGAGAGGTTTTGGTTGATCTAAATTGTTCATGGTTTTCCTAACTCGTTCGTTTTGTAGCATTAACGAGTGTAATTTAGTTTTATCGGCAATTTTGGACCGTTTTTTTTTGGTGTGATTTTTATTGTTTCCTTTAAGTGATTGGTAATCTCTCCGTCGCTTTCTCTCTAATGATTTGTTGGGGGTTTTCTTTCGCTGTATAGGTAGAGGCATCTACTAATCAAAGTGCAGACCAGCAGATGCCCGTGTATAATCTTCCTCCCAAGATACTTTGCCGAGTGGTTAATGTCAGTTTAAAGGTATTTTTGAAATTTTTATTGAAAATTTTAGCAACTGATTGGTTTTATCTGCAAGCTTCTTAAATTTTGTGGATTTATTTTCGTTGTTGATACTTTGTTTCCTATGTGATAGGCTGAACCTGATACCGATGAGGTGTTTGCTCAAGTTACTTTATTGCCCGTGCCCAGTGTAAGTTAGACCCTTGGTTCTGTGCATGTATTTTAGATTGGGTTTTCTTAAACCTTACTTTTATGAGTTTAAGCCTTACTTTTATGAGGTTCGCTTTTCCAGCAAGACGAGAATACAGTAAAAAAGGAACCTCTTCCAGCACCACCACTGCACTTTCACGTCCATTCTTTTTGCAAAACTCTTACTGCATCAGATACAAGCACTCATGGGGGCTTCTCAGTGCTCAGACGGCATGCGGATGAATGTTTGCCACCTCTGGTTAGGATGAGTCCTGCATAACTTGTAAAGTGCCATTAGGCCATGTGGTTGTTTTTTTCTGATTATTTGGTTGGTTTTATTGCTGTTTCTGCGATAGGACATGTCCCGGCAACCCCCAACCCAGGAATTAGTGGCCAAAGACTTGCATGGAAATGAGTGGCGGTTTAAGCATATTTTCCGTGGTAAATATTCAATGGATCGCCGTTCTTACTTCATCACAGTTTCATATGATTTGGAACTTATGTCTGCCATGTGAGGTTTGATCTCGTTTGACTAAATTAAAAGGAAGAAGGAAATGCTGTGTTTCAACTGCCAGTCTGCCACTGATTCTATTTTAGATTGGTGATAGTGGTATATGTTGGAAAGACTTGTAAATCCTCAATATAACTTCTTCTTGCCACTGGTTCTATTATAGATTGGTGTTATATGTTGGAAAGACGTAGATTGATTGTGCGATGTGATTACTGTCTTTCGTACTAGGATAACTTTATTATGAAGTAATAGAGATGTCGGCTTAATGTGGGTTGGATGGTAAATTTGTAATTTTGGTTAACTATTGATTTCCAGGCCAACCACGGCGCCACCTCCTCCAAAGTGGTTGGAGTGTCTTTGTGAGCTCGAAGAGGCTTGTTGCTGGGGATGCCTTTATATTTTTAAGGTTTGACGGCTTGCCTTTTGTGCCTCTAGCATTATATTTATACATAATAATTGTTCCTGAATGAGTTCTGTACACTTTCAGAGGAGAGAATGGGGAGCTGCGTGTTGGAGTTAGGCGTGCTATGAGACAACAGGGCAATGCTCCATCATCAGTCATATCCAGCCATAGTATGCATCTTGGTGTTCTGGCAACAGCTTGGCATGCCATTCAGACTAAGACCATGTTCACTGTATATTACAAGCCTCGGTATATGACATTACACCCTCACTCCATCATCCCTTGCCCCGGACTCTGGGATCTAGATCCCTAACATAACTTCTAAAACTATAATTAAGACAAACTATATTTGAATGGCTAACACTGTCTACGGTTTCTTTACTCCATTTTTTTCCAGTCAATAATATTGAATGTGTTATATGATCTAATAATACTGATGTGAAATGTACAAGTTGCCAAACAATAGTTTTGATATATTAAGAACATGTTGCTAATTCGAAAGAGCATTTGCGTTTTCTATATCTGATATCCTAAAATATAAGGTGTACACCTGTCACCTGAATAACGTATAGAAATCATTTCACTGTGTTTGTTGATGAAAGAATTTCATATTTTAACCTTTGTCGTGTGTGTTACAGGACCAGCCCTTCTGAATTTATTGTCCCTTATGATCAGTACATGGAATCTGTTATAAACAATTATTCGATAGGAATGAGATTTAAAATGAGATTTGAAGGTGAAGAAGCTCCAGAGCAGAGGTACATTATCAAAGAATGATACGTGATTTCTGATTGATTGAATTATGAATATTTACTTATGAAAAATCTGAAATGTTAATTATGCAGGTTTACTGGAACTATTGTTGGTATTGAAGATGTAGATACAAAAAAGTGGCCAGAATCAAAATGGAGATGCCTGAAGGTATAATCTGTGAAAGCTTCTGGACCAACACATTTCCCCAGAATTTTCAAATTATAATTTGAACATCACCTTCTGGAATTTATCTCAATTTTTTTAAAGGTCCGATGGGATGAAACTTCAGCAATTCCTCGACCTGAGAGAGTCTCACCTTGGAAAATGGAACCTGCTCTTTCTCCTCCTGCACTGAATCCACTTCCAGTGCCCAGACCAAAAAGGCCTCGATCAAGTGTTCTACCATCATCCCCTGACTCATCTGTACTTACTAGGGAAGGTTGTCCATAAATTTACTCTGCTTAAGTTCTGTTCTGCTACTACTGCATTCTGTTTATGTTCAGTTGTTTGAAATCTGTTTAATCGATGATATCTGATGTACTGTAGGTTCTTCTAAGATGATAATAGACCCTTCAACTGCCAATGGGTTTCCAAGGGTCTTGCAAGGTCAAGAATTGTCGACCTTGAGAGCAACTTTTGCAGAAAGTAGCGAGTCAGAGTCTATCGACAAGCCATTACTGTGGAATCCCTCACTAGATGAGGAGAAAAAGGATGCGGTTTCTGCTTCAAGAATATATGGGTCAGAGAAGTGGTTACCTGTAGGGAGGACGGAAACCTCATTCACAGATCTGTTGTCAGGTTTTGGATCACAACTAAATTCGTCTCAAGATTTCTGTATGCCTCCTGGTGATCAAGCAATTTCAAAGCGACTAGCTCAAGAGCATGACACAAAGTTTAGTTTGATTGGGAATACCTGGTCTACAATGCCTTCTGGTCTCTCTCTTAATCTGATGGATTCTGGCTTGAAAACTCCCAGTCAAGGCACAGATACTGCCTGCCAGATACGTGGGGATGTTAGATATGGTGCTTTTAGGGAGTTCTCCTTGATGTCTGATCATAGAGGTGACAGTCAACAAGCAAACTGGTTGATGCCTCCACCTGTTTCGCCGTACCTTCAATTACCACCAACTGACTCACGAGAATTGATGCCAAAGTCTGTATTTGTTCAACCACAAGACAATAATATGCCAAAGGAAGGGAACTGCAAGCTTTTTGGTATTCCACTCATTAGTAATTCCACATCATTGGATGCTGTACTGTCACACAGAAGTGCTTTGGTTGAGTCATCAGCTCGTATGCAACATGGGATACATTTTCACCAATTTTCTGCAGCCGAGTCTGATCATTCAAAGGGCTCAAAAGTGGTTGATAATCCAGTGGCCACCTGTGAGCAGGAGAAACAAGTTCAGTCCTATCATCCAATAGCTAGAGATAGAGAAAGCAAAATTCATTCCAGTTCAATACGAAGCTGTACCAAGGTTTGTCTCTGGGAAATCATCTTCATCCTGGCTCCTGCCACCACATATGTTCACTTTTATTTATTTTCAAAAATATTTATAATGTCTTGATTTGAGCAGGTTCATAAACAGGGGACCGCGCTCGGTAGGTCTGTGGATCTTGCCAAATTTGACAACTATAATGAGTTAATTGCTGAATTGGATAACATCTTTGAATTTAATGGCGAACTCAAGGCAAGGAACAAGAATTGGCTTGTTGTGTATACCGATGATGAGGAGGATATGATGCTTGTTGGAGATGATCCCTGGGAGTAAGATATCTGTCAAGTCCTCCGGAGCATTGTATCAAATATTTAAATCTGACTTTACTTGAATGGTTAGTGCATTCTGCTGCTGTTTGATTATCAATAATGATGCCTTTTTTTTTCTTTTGTGAACAGAGAATTTTGTGGCATGGTTCGTAAGATCTCAATACTCACAAAAGAGGAGGTGCAGCGTATGAATCCAGGGACCTTTAGTTCTAAAGCAGAAGAGATCTCATCAGTTGCAGAAGGCATGGATGCTAAAGAGATGAAAAATATGCCAACTGCATCATCTCGCTCAGATGATTGATTGCTAGTTTTCCACCTTTCTACTGGTATTTTGTTGTCTTTTCTTACTAGTTTTTTGTTGGTACACGATCTTTCAGTATATTGATTTCATGAAATCAAGAAAATATCTCTCAAGGTTTCTGACAATGCTTGGAATACGCAGGCTAGGAGAGAGATTATATTATCCATCTAGCTGTTGAAAGAGATGGTATATCCTCCAAACCATGAAACCGAGAAAGTGATGTGGATATGAAGCTTGTGTTCAACTTCTATATATACAGATGTAGTTTTCTAGTGTTTGCAGTTTTGGACAACCCTGTTTTGGGTGCCAATCAATGGTGCATAGTAGTAGTCTGTTTTATACATAATGTGCTTGACGCATGATGAGAGCATATGGTACATGCAACCAACCCCACTCAATCTATTATGTAAATAGTGATTATAATTCCCCAGCCACCATCCATGTAATTAAGAGTTCGGTATGTCTGCATAGTGAATCAACTGATTGAAAGTAGTGTATTGTTGCTTCATAAATATCATCTTGTTCGAGGTTTTACCGTAGCTTGTATAGTTGTATGTGATTATCAGGCTGGCTTCTTTGCTGGTCTGAGCGCAGTTTGGACAATGAGGGATGCTAACGCTATTCGAACTCGGAATTGCAGTTACGGCTCTAACTGGCGGTAACCAGTATTTTCTGCCGCATTTTTATCATAGTTTTTAATTTGCATTTTTAAATGTTTTTATGTAACTAGCTTGGAAAACTTGTGTTGCATGTCAATGTTTGTTCTCATATTGTGAGCTTTCTAACGTACTAATGATCGATATATTACAACTTTACTTTTTATAGGTTCAACCTGCAAGCAATTATTTTTATGCATGTAATTTCATATTGAACTGACCAATCATATGTTTTTTTTCTTTTCTTTATGAAAAAAAAATCATGCATTTAATTTGTAATTTCATATTGAACTGATCAATCATATGTTTATTTTTTTTGTGAAAAAAGTAAATAAAAAATCATGCATTCAAACAAATTAAGTACTCCTGTCTTACACATATTAAGAAAATGTATTTAATTTATTTGGAAACTTAAAATTACATAAAATATTCCTACTATACTCTCATTTATTGAATCAAAATTAAAAGAATATTAATTTCAAATTTATAGAGTCTTGAGTCAGTTAGGGAGCTAAAGTAAAGTAAGGGGAAGTGAAAGGAAAAGATCTAATATGGGCATAAATTGAAGACAAATCCGTTGACGGCATAATGGAGGGAGCTGGGCTTGGAAAGTTTGTTGCAAATCCAGCGCGAAAATTAAGCTCCAAACACTCCAACAAACTGAGACTACGTCCACAACCATTCCGGAATTCAGAGGAGTCGACCGTTGGTGCTGAAGATGTGGAGAAAAAAGCAGAGAAGATGAGATAAGAGAGAGAAGGTCAAGACCGATAATCTCGCGCACGAGCTGTTGAGGAAGAGTGGAAGGAGTCAACGCGTGGGCTGAAGTGGGCCGTTTGTGGCAGTTTAGAACTCACTATATATACTATGTTGCTGTTTTATTTCGTACACACAGACAATTAGGAGCAAATTTTAGCTTTCGTATTCAGTGTTTCCTAGTTTATTTCGCTTACCGTTGGATACTTACAGTCGGTATAGTCTGGGGCGATTTGCCTTCAGCTTATGCACGACTCGTTTTTGCTTATTATCTGGAGTTAGTTCCAGAAGTAATTTAAGTTCATTTCCGTTTATCATAGGTTGTTCATTTACTTGCGTTTTATTTTTCAATGTGTTGCACGGCTAATTAGTTAGTGTTCGGGTTAAGTGTGAAGAGGGCTATGGTGAATGAATATGCATGAGGCTAATTGGGCTTAACACACCTCGCGAAGATTCCCAACTTCAATTTGGGAAGAACGATGATACGATAATGAGGAGGCTATGTGGCTGATCACTCTTAGTCAAATCTTTGTTGATGTAGGTCAGGGTGGAAGTAAGGGTGATTGATTCCCCGATGAGCCACTAAGTGATAAACCGGGTGAAGAAGTCCAGAGACGACTAAGCCCGGAGATTGAAGTATAGGTGGATATGGGCACAACGCCAAAGGGGTTCCATATGCCAGCGTTGGGTTTCTCCGATTGAAGGCTGCCATCCTTACAAATCCTCTGCATGACTCTCTTCGTTGGGTCCTGGATGGTAAGAGACTAAGAGTCGCCGACCGTATCGCTCTTAGCATACACCGTAAGAAGGAATTAGGGGGGGATGTAAGGCGACCGTATCTGCTCCCTATAACCAAACGGTCTGAACGAGGTATCCATGTGTATGTGTCCGGGATTGCATGCATTCACCAGTTCGATTCTACACTTAACTTGAACATGTTTATTTATTCATTGATTTCATTTATTCTTTTAGAATTGTTTTACATTAAGTTTGCACGAACGAATTAGTGACAGTAGTTTTCTCAAGTTCCAGAGAAAGCTCAAATAGGATAGGAAGGTTAACACTCCTCGTGGGATGATATCCGCCTTTTTGGCACTATACTAGCCGCTGAAGGCATATTCAAGCATCTGTCGGGTTTTGCCTATAGGTGCAATTTTGCATGCTAAACAACGGCGTATCAAAATTTGGCGTCGTTGCTGGGGAGTTTAAGTGCACGTTTTCTATCGTAATCTTTCCGCTTAGCCTTGTTTATGGTACGCACTAACCACGTAGGAGAACTAGTCTACGATCCAGAGATAGAAAGAACTGCACGGAAAAGGCAGGCACAAGCAAGGAGAAGTCTGGAAACGCCCATAAACCCAAACACACCGTCTGAAACCTAAGAGAAAGGTCAGATATCTGAGGGAGAAAGCAACACCAGTAGTACACACGAAGAGAAATACAACCCTCTCTTCTCTGAATCTGAAGAGGAGGACATGGCAACAAGAATACCACCACCTCCACCATTACCACCTCAACCTACATTGAGGCAACTCATATTTCCCTAAGCCATGAACATGCGGCCATCTGGAATCATACTGCTGCATCCAGCCGAGAATTGGGAATTGAGATTGAACTTTATCTCAATTTTGCCCAAATTCCACGACCACCCTGGAGAAGACCCGCAGAGACATTTGCAGGATTTTGAAATGGCCTGCGAAACCGAGCGAAATAACACCGAAACCATGTTCGAGTATATACACTTACTCTCTTTTCCTTTCACCTTGCAGGACGAAGCAAGAGAGTGGCTCTATACTATTCCGGCTGGGAGCGTGACCACTTGGAATGAACTGCAGGAAAGGTTTCTGGAGAAGTATTTCCCCACCACGAGAGTACAAGCCATGAGGAAGAAAATCTCCACTGCTAAGGCTGGGGCAAATGAAAGCTTCTATGACTATTGGAGGTGTTTCAAGCAGATGCTCTCGAAATGCCCTCATCACCAAATCTCTGCGCACGACTTGGTGTAATATTTTATCTCGAGATTGAGAGTAGAAGACCACAATCTACTCAATGCAGCCTGTGGAGGATCCATCCTCAACAAAAAGGCAGATGAAGCGATGCAGATAATCGAAAAGATGGCCAAAGAAACCAGAGAAGACGTCTACAACAAGCCACAGGCAGCAGCAATGGGCAAATTGACCTATACGTCCGAAGAGGAAACAAAGATGGACCAACTATTCAACAAGATGGAGAAGATGATGACACAACTATCCACCAACACCTTGCAGATATGTGGAGTATTCAGTATGATGGGTCACTACTCAGATTAGTGCCCTCAAGTTCAAGAAGGAAGTGAAACCGTGAATGTGATTGATGGAGGAAACAGGCAAAAAAATGACCCATATGCCCAAAATTACAATCACAGACAGAGATACCCAGAGTCGCAAACACATACTAGTCCACCACGCAATATGCCCATATTCGGAGGGCCAACTCTTGAAGACATGATGAGACAAATGGCAATAGAATCGGTGAATAGCCAGAAGCATGCTACTTCATTTGAGACAGAAACCAGAGCGGGGCTGAATTACTTGGGTACACAAATCACCCAACTAAGTGAGGCTATCTCACGAATGGAGAAAGGGAAAGACGTACTACCCTCGCAGACCGAGCCTAACTCGAGGTCCGATGTAAATGCAATCTCACTCAGAACTGGAAAAGAATTGGTTAACTCCTCAATGCAGAAGGACGATGAAAGTGCCCTTAAGGAAATCGGACCTGAAAGGAAAGAAGAATCAGAAAAGGAGAGCCATGCTGAGAAGTCCAAAACAACGGAGGCATCACCTGAGAAAGAAGGAATCATCATTCCTTCACCATTCCCAGGAAGATTGAAGAAAAACAAGAAAGAGGCGGAAGACCGGGACTTGTTGCAGGTATTCAGAAAAGTAGAAGTAAACGTCTCTCTTCTGGATACAATCTGTCAAGTACCCCATTATGCCCGCTTTCTGAAGGAATTATGCACCTTGAAGGTTTGGTTCAATGAGGAGGCACAAGTGATCATGAGTGAGAATGTATCTGCCTTGATACAAAGGAAGCTTCCAAAGAAATGCGGAGATCCTGGGATGTTCTTTATCCCATGCGAGATCGGAGGCACAAAAATTGATCAGGCCATGCTCGACCTTGGGGCCTCAATCAATGTTATGCCCTTAACCATTTTTGAAGAATTGGACCTGGGTCCATTGAAGGAACCGCGAACAGTGATCCAGCTGGCAGACAGGTCTAATGTATTTCTTGAGGGCATATTGGAGGACGTGCTGATAAAAGTAGAGGACTTGATTTTTCCAGTGGATTTCTATGTTCTAGATATGGGCGCATCCAGTAGGAAGGCCTCATGTATGCTATTGGGAAGACCTTTCATGAAAACAACATGCACGAAAATTGATATTGATAAAGGCACATTGACGTGCGAATTTGATGGAGACACCATCACCTTCAACATCATAGAGGCAATGAAGCACCCCACCGACATAGAAGGAATTAGCACGGTGGACATAGTTGAGTCACTTGTTCAAAATGAGAGAACAAAGATGCTTGCAAAAGATCCCTTGGAGTGTGTGATCCAACAAAGCCGATCAGACTGGGATACCCTTGACGAGAGAGATGAGGACATCAAGAATGCGATAATGCAGCTATACAGTTTGGAAGCCTACTCAAATCCCAAAGGTGACTTGGATTTGCCCATACTGCAACCATCAGAAAGGATGATACGCTCCATCATCAAGCCCCCAAGGCTGGAATTGAAAAAACTACCGGGCATCTGAAATACGCCTACTTGATAGAAGGAGAAAAGTTGCCAATCATCATCAATTCAGCACTAACCATGGTGCAAGAAACAATGTTGGTGGATTTGCTCAAAAGATATAAGGAGATGATTGGATGGATGCTAGCCGACATAAAAAGGCATAAGCCCATCTGTCTGCATGCACCGCATCATGCTGGAGGAAGGAGCCAAACCGGTCAGAGAACCACAAAGGAAGTTGAATCTGATCATGACGGAATTAGTTCTCAAGGAGATCTTAAAGCTACTCGATTTGGGAATCATCTATCCCATATCCGATAGCGAATGGGTTAGCCCTGTCCATGTGGTCCCGAAGAAATCAGGGATTCAAGTTATTGAGAATGAAAATGAGGAGTTGATCCAAACTCGTCTCCAAACGGGTTGGAGGGTCTGCATCGACTATAGGAAGCTCAATGCGCTCACAAGGAAGGACCATTTTCCTTTCCCCTTCATCGATCAAATGTTGGAGCGGCTTGCGGGCAAATCGTACTTCTGTTTCCTAGACGGCTACTTAGGGTACATGCAAATATATCTGGCACAAGAAGATCAAGAAAAAATGACATTGACATGCCCCTTTGGCACCTTCGCCTACCGACGCATGCCCTTCGACCTATGTAATGCACCGGGAACCTTTCAGAGATGCATGATGAGCATTTTTTCGGATATGCTCGAAATGTGCATTGAGATCTTTATGGACGACTTCACAGTTTATGGGGATCACTTTGAGCAATGCCTGACGAATCTAGAAAGGGTCCTAAAGAGGTGTGTTGAGAAAGGTATGGTGCTAAACTACAAGAAGTGTCACTTTATGGTCCGAGAAGGAATCGTCTTAGGGCATGTCATATCAGAGCGGGGAATCGAGGTGGACAAGGCAAAAGTGGACATCATTGCCAAGTTGCCCTATCCTACCACCATAAAACAAATCTGAGCATTCCTCGGGCATGCGGGCTTCTACAGGAGGTTCATCAAGGACTTTGCCAAGATAGCCCAATCTCTCACTCGACTTCTTCAACAAGATATGACGTTTGAATTCAACGAAGAGTACAAAGAGGCATTTCACGACCTCCAGAAGAAATTGGTCTCATCTCCAATCATCCAACCACCTGATTGGGGAGTTATGTTCGAAGTAATATGTGACGCCAGTGGATATGCCGTTGGAGCAGTTCTCGGACAGAAAAGAGGTAAAGAGAGCTGTGTTATATATTATACCTCCAAGACACTGAATCTAGCTCAGTGCAATTACTCAACCACCAAGAAGGAACTATTAGCAGTGGCGTTCGCATTTGAAAAGTTCAGGTCCTACCTCCTAGGGGTGAAAGTGATTGTGTTCACTGATCATTCAGCTCTAAAGTATCTCTTAGCGAAGGAGTCAAAACCACAACTCATCCGATGGATCCTACTCCTTCAAGAATTTGACCTGGAAATTAAGGACAAAACCGGAGCCGAGAACCTTGTAGTTGATCACCTAAGCCGACTAATGATTGAAAGTAGAGAAAAAATCACAAAAACATTTCCGGATAAGCATCTGTATCGGCTTGAGGGCACAAAGCGACATGATCCCTGGTATGCCGACATTGTGAACCACCGGTGGCTGGACAATGCCCGATAGGAATGAGCGATTTTCAGAAAAAGAAAATGGTGAGAGAAAGCAGATTCTATGTGTGGAAAGATCCAACCTTATGGAAGATATGAGCTGATCAAGTCATAAGGCGTTGTGTGCCCGAGAATAAGGGAATGAGCATCTTGAAATTCTGCCACACAGATGTTTGTGAAGGACACTTTGATCCGAGAAGAACCACTCGAAAGATTTTAGATGGAGGATTCTATTAGCCTACCATGTTCAAAGACGCCTATCTATACTGCAAAAGTTGTAGTAACTGTCAAAGGACGGAGAATATTCTATCCGCAAGTTTATGCCCCCATTATGTCCATTGAAATCTTTGACATTTGGGGGATTGACTTCATGAGACCTTTTTCTAAATCCGGCAACAATTTGTACATAATCCTTGTAGTGGATTATGTATCAAAATGGATGGAGGCGAAGGCAACATCAACCAACGATGCAAGGACGGTGGTGAATTTCCTTAAATCTAATATGTTTTGCAGGCATGGAGTTCCTAAGGTACTGATCAGTGACCAAGGAACTCATTTCTACAATATGGTCATAAAAAGGTTGCTCAATCAATATGGGGTCACACACAGAGTGACCACTGCCTATCACCCTCAAGCAAATGGGCAAGCTAAGGTGTCGAGTAGGGAGGTCAAGAACATTCTTGAAAAGGTTGTTAGCCCCAGGAGGAAGGATTGGAGAAACTACCTAGAGGATGCTTTGTGGGCATATAGAACAACATACAAGACCCCGATCGGAATGTCTCCGTACCACTTGATCTATGGGAAGCTATGCAATCTACCCGTGGGAATGGAACATAAAGCATTTTGGGTAATTCAGAAGCTAAATGCACACCTGAAGGTAGATGGGACATAAAAGAAGCTTCAAATTCAAGAACTAGAGGAGCTAAGGGCAGAGGCATATGACAATGCCATGATATACAAGGAAAGGACCAAGAGAGTGCACGATATGTTCATAAGAAGAAAGGAGTTCGTAAAAGGGTAAAATGTGCTGCTGTTTAACTCAAGACTCCGCATCAATACGGGAAAGCTAAAGTATAGATGGATGGGGCCGTTCATCATTCAAAATCAGCTCCCTAGTGGAGCAGTGGACATCCTCAATCTGGAAGACAATGACATTTTCAGAGTAAATGGACAATGACATGCGGGAAGAAGCGGTCGAAAGGGCCATGCTCGTTGAGCCCACTTATCAATGAAAAAGGAAGCATAGTCGAGCTAACGACTATAACCAATAGCGCTGATCGGGAGACTACCCGGTATTTTACTGCTTTCAGTTTTTGTTTTCAAATTTTAGTATATATAGTGAGAACTAAACTGCAAGAGGCACAAAGGAAAAAGTGATGAATTAAAGGCGCAAGCAGAAGTACAGAAAGGCTTAAGTGTGTGGGGGTGGAAGGAAAAGTGCATCAGAGAAGAGAGAAAAAGCTGTGAGAGGCTTTCTGACTTCCCATGCACACGTCTAAGCTGATTACAGACTTAAGCTTATTTGCAATAAGAGTCCTAGCATTTCCAAAATTCAAATCTTTCAAAACCCTAATCCTCTCCCCAGAAAAATCACAAAAATCCCAACCTACTCCAGTTCAAATAGCGATCACCAGGAGAAATTCAGTCAAAATCATAAGCCTCAATCCTCATATTTTCCCACTCTACTCTCAAGCAACTATGACAAGAACCAGGAGAGGACAAACAAGCTGAACGGCCAGAAAATCAACTCGTGAGAGGAAGAAGGCTGCGAGCGAGACACCGATGAAAACACCACTCCAATCACCGACCCCGTCTGTTGGAATTGGAAGCCCTCTGGCAAGAGAGGAACCTCTGGGTATCCAACCATTAACTACCGTCCATGCGACGGAGAAGCCACCGGCAGCGGAGTAGAGAAAAGCGCTAGCAAAAGCACCAAAGAAACCACCGGCCAAGAAAGCCAAAGGCACAAAAACTGATTCGGGCATATTAGAGAAGAAAATCTTGGAAGCCCTGAGCCAAGAAATGCAGAAGGATCTAGAACTACCTAAAAGCCCGAATATGCCACCAGAGGAACCATGGCAAAAGTCGGTGATTGAACTAGAGGTCATGCCCGAGAAGGAAAAGATTGTGGAATAGGAGGAACCTAAAAAGGACGAGGAAGAGAAAGACACCATGGAAGACTCTTCGGGAGAAGAAGAGAAAGAAAAAAAAGAGGAAATGAAGAAAGCAGAGAAAGAGAAAGAGAAAGAGAAAGAGAAAGTGGTTGAGGAAAAGGGAACTGAAGAGGAAGGAGAGGGAGAGACCGAGGATGAAGAGGGGTCAGAGGAAGATGAACATGAGACTCGATCGGGAGAGTCAGGAAAAGGGCCTAATGAAAAGGAGGAGGCTGTAAAGATGCAGCCACAACAACCGCTACAGATGCCAGATGCAGAAATTGGGAGAAGGGTATCTCCTAGAAGCCAGGCGGCAAAAAAGGGCACAGAGAAGGAAAAATGGGAAGCAAGCAAGTTGATTATAGGGAAATCCTTGTTGAAGCCAAAGGAGAGTTAATCAGCCGATGTGCCCTCAGTAAAAAGGAAGTTGGAATTGCATGATGAGACCAAAGAGAAGGAATTCGAAGAAGAAGAGGCTGCGTTAGAGAGCAGCGAGTCCGATGATCCAACCCCATCGCTGACAAGCGGGCCGTCGGGAGTCAAGAAAAAGAAGGAACCAACCAAACCCCAAGCTTCAACCAGGATTGCTCCAACGAAACTTGAGAAAGAGGAGGAGAAAAAGTAAACTGAGCGAGCAAAATTGATGGACAAAAGGAAATTAGTTCCCCTTTATGCCCTCGATGAGACCATGTTGGAAGATTTGGGCTTAAAGAGCGAAGTACTCCAGTACTTCGAAGACATCGGGTGGACAAAAGCACTGCAGTGGGGTGACAAAGCCTACAAGGAGTTGTCTTGTGAATTCCTGTTCTCATACAGTTTCAAACCCACGAAAGGGCATTTGCTGAATACTCCTAGAGTGATCACCTTCGCAGTTCAGGGCACAGAGTACAACATGTTCATTACAGAGCTGAACCTACACTTGGGGATAATTGGAGTCTCGGACCTACAAAATCAATGGTATAAAGATGCGATGACACTGGCTCCTGACTCATAGACAAAGAAGATTCAACGAAGATGAGAGGAGATTGGATGGATCGACCCATTTAAGTCAGGGACGAGTAAGAGCAGGGAGATCAAGAATGCTGCATTACAGATTTGCCACAGATGGATTGCCTATAACATTTATGCCCGTAAGGACAGAATTGGGCAAGTCACACAGTAGGAACTCTTTCTCTTGTGATGTATGGAGACTGGAAAGAAGGTCAATTTCGGCTTCACGGTAGCACAGCAATGGAAAATGAATGTTAGTAGTAAGACCACCCCCTGCATCTCCATGGGACCCTTCAGCTCGCGAGTGTTTCAAAGTGTAAGTGGAACCTCTCGCTCTGACTCTAGATTTGAGCCTTTAAATGTGATTGAGTACTTTGACTTGAATCACTTGAAGCGATGAAAGTTGGTCGAGATAGACAATAATAACCTCCCCTACTTCTTATTGCCGGAGTTAAATCCGAGCACCTCTACCTTTGACAGGACTGATGATGATAAGGAAGAAGAACTCCCTTCGGAGGACTTAAAGGAATTGGAACGGAAAGTGGACCACCTGGAGAAAGGCTTAAAGAAATTGTTGGATCATTACGGGTTAGAATACCCGTCTTCCACTTCAAAAACTTTGCTCCTTGTTAGAAGTAGTTAGGATTTATTTTAGAGTCTGGTTGGTCTGTAAATATGTGGTTGTTTTTGTTGTTTGGTGTCGGGCAAATTTCATCCATACACTGATTGTGTCGTCCTCCGGAGCATTGTATCAAATATTTAAATCTGACTTTACTTGAATGGTTAGTGCATTCTGCTGCTGTTTGATTATCAATAATGATGCCTTTTTTTTTCTTTTGTGAACAGAGAATTTTGTGGTATGGTTCGTAAGATCTCAATACTCACAAAAGAGGAGGTGCAGCGCATCCATCCAGGGACCTTTAGTTCTAAAGCAGAAGAGATCTCATCAGTTGCAGAAGGCATGGATGCTACAGAGATGAAAAATATGCTAACTGCATCATCTCGCTCAGATGATTGATTGATAGTTTTCCACCTTTCTACTGGTATTTTGTTGTCTTTTCTACTGGTACACTATCAAATAAGTGTGTGGGGAAACTTTGCCCACGTCTGTTTCGAGTCACAAGCATGCTAGTGATACTGTTATGGGCATTTTAGGGTCTGATATGATCAATGATAATTGGGATTAAATCTGCATATGAGAATGATAGATGAGATGAGTATACCCGTGCGAGTTTTGAGACTGCAGTTCACCTGCTATTTTCTTCTATGAGATTAAGATTTCGTGACCATAATAATTAGACATGTGTTTGTCTTTGCCCTCTGTGAAACTGACTACTGATTGCAAGTATGTTTAGATGATTAAGGTGATTTTTTCTTTTCTTGGCCGCGACTGTATAAAAATACTTCCATTTGTTGCCATACTTGAGCTTGATTTATTTTTCTTCTAGCCTTTGTGTTTAAAATCTCTCTCAAAAGAGTAATCAGATTAGGGGTTGAGAATATATGTGTAGCTCGAGAATGACAGCGTGATTAAGACCACAAAAAGAGAAAAAGGGCAAATTTGTTACCCCGCCCAAATAAAAAAAGGGAGAAAAAGAAAGATCAGCACAACAAATGAAAGAAAAAGAAAAATATATTTGAAATCTTGTTTGCTAGAAAAATCAAGAAAATATATACTTTGCCTATTGTGACCATGCACATTTTTAATCCCAATACTCAAATCCTATATTAGGCTCTCATATTCCCATATCTAGAATGTTACTTGCATGTTTGTTTTCTTTGTCTTTGAGTCTATTTTTCTTTTTTCGTTGATACTGGGTTGTAATCATACTTGAGGACAAGTATAGTCCAAGTGCGTGGGAATGATGCGGACTCAAAGTGGGGTGTTTTATTTATTTCTTTTTAATTGTTTTTAAGTCTTTTATATAGAGTTTTGAGTCAGTTAGGGAGCTAAAGTAAAGTAAGGGGAAGTGAAGGAAAAAGATCCAATATGGGCATAAATTGAAGACAAATTCGTTGACGGCATAATGGAGGCAGTTGGGCTTGGAAAGTCTGTTGCAAATCCAGGGCGGAAATTCAGCTCCAAACACTCCAACAAACTGAGATCACATTCACAACCGTTTTGGAATTTAGGGGAGTTAACCGTTGGTGCTGAAGAGGTGGAGAAGAAGGGAGAGAAGAGGATATAAGAGAGAGAAGGTCAAGGCCGATAATCTCGCGCATGATCTATTGAGGAAGAGTGGAAGGAGTCAACGCAAGCATGCTTCTGCGTGGGCTGAAGTGGGCCATTTGTGGCAGTTTAGAACTCACTATAAATACTATGTTGCTGTTTTATTTCGTACACACAGACAATGAGGAGCAGATTTTAGCTTTCGTATTCAGTGTTTTCTAGTTTATTTCGCTTACCATTGGATATTTACAGTCGGTATAGTCTGGGGTGATTTGCCTTCAGCTTATGCACGACTCATTTTTACTTATTATCTGGAGTTAGTTCTAGAAGTAATTTAATTTCATTTCCGTTTATCATGGGTTGTTCATTTACTGGCGTTTTGTTTTTCAATATGTTGCACAGCTAATTAGTTAGTGTTCGGGTTAAGTGTGAAGAGGGTTATGGTGAATGAATATGCATGAGGCTAATCGGGCTTAACACACCTCATGAGGATTCCCAACTTCAACTTGGGAAGAACGATGACACGACAATGAGGAGGCTATGTGGCTAATCACTCTTAGTCAAATCTTTGTTAATATAGGTCAGGGTGGAAGTAAGGGTGACTGATTCCCTGATGAGCTAGTGAATGATAAACCGGGTGAAGAAGCCTAGAGATGACTAAGCCCGGAGATTGAAGTATAGGTGGATATGGGCACAATGCCAAATGGGTCTCATATGCCAGTGTTGAGTTCCTTCGATTGAAGGCTGCCATCCTTGCAAACCCTCTGAATGATTCTCTTTGTTGGGTCCTGAATGGTAAGAGACTAAGAGTCACCGACCGTATCGCTCTTAGCATACTCCGTAAGAAGGAATTGGGGGGGGGTTTAAGGCGACCGTACCTACTCCCTATAACCAAACGGTTAGAACGAGGTATCCATATTTATGTGTCCGGGATTGCATGCATTCACTAGTTCGATTCTACACTTAACTTGAACATGTTTATTTATTCATTGATTTAGTTTATTCTTTTAGAATTGTTTTACATGAAGTTTGCAGGAACGAATTAGTGACAGTAATTTTCTCAAGTTCCAGAGAAAGCTCAAATAGGATAGTAAGGTTAACACTCCTCGTGGGATGATATCCGCCTTCTTGGCACTCTACTAGCCGCTGAAGGCATATTCAAGCATCTGCCTGGTTTTGCCCGTAGGTGTAATTTTGCACGCTAAACGATGGCGTGTTAATGATATCTTACAAAATATCACTTGCCTACTATATCCATAATCTACACTGTAAAATGATAATCCGTGCTCACAAGTGTTGAATCAATACTGCTATCAGTTGTTCTACGATATGTGTGGGACAGATATAAGAACATAAAATAAAAAGCAGTAAAATACACACGAGATTGGTAACCCAGTTCGGTATCAACCTACTCTGGGGGGGATTGCTCCCAAACTTGAAGATTCGTTTGTTACTCCTTCATGAAATGTATTTGGGATCTTACACATACATGACTCCCTCCTTATGTTACCCGTTCTTATCCACGAACTCTTTCGCTAAACGAAAGTTGTAAGATCCCCTTACAACCGTGACACTAGACTCCCTCTAGTTACCCACGACTTCAACTTACAATCTCTCCCGAGATTACGTACAAAATAGATTAATAAACCCCTCACGTGTTTCACTCAAAACACTCAAATGCTAGAACATACTGTGGGGCAGTAACTAGCTAAACAGAGACCACAAACGAAATGACTCTCAAATAATCTTTTAAGAGAATCTAAACAAGTGTAAGTGGCTACCGATCGCTGAACATAATCGACCTTCTTATATTCTTCACTTCATAATTGTCGTCGATCTTCACCATCGCCAATATGGTAAGTGGATTATGGTTTGTGATCTTCCCAAATGTGCGTAGATACTTTCCATGGATAGGAGGGTTATTTGCAACTTGGTATCTACTCCACAAGGCAGTCAATTGAACATACCTTGCCTTCCATGAACGGATCCGCGCAAGATCTTGTATTTACGGAAACTGCCATAAAAAAGTGTCCCCGGGTATGTCTTGGACATCAGAGGGAACAGTTCACCAACTGTTCTTCTTTTCTTGCACAGCGGAATGAATGGCTTCAAAGACATACCCAAGCACACATTATCAAACATATCTTGCCAATAAAACAACACGAACACTTGGTGCATAATAGTGGCACTAACATACACTTAATTTAAGGGTAAAAAAATAATATAATAATATATTTATATAAAATTATTTTAAAATAATTATTTATAAATATAATATATTATAATTATTTCAATAGTCTTGGTATAATTGAACTCTATTATATAAATTATCCAAAAATAATAAATAAAAACTATTTCTTTTTATCCCAAAATAACAATAAAATTATTTTTTTAGTTTAAAGGATAAAAAATATTTTGCTGAAGAAATATATATATTTTGTTATTTTAAGGAGAGAAATTAAAACGTTAATCAAATTGTCAAATTCTATTATGTGTCAAATAACTCAAATAAAATAAGTAATTAATTGACTTTGTTAATATAATTCTTCTACTAATTATAATAGGACTCTAAAATGTCAAATAACTCAAATAAGATAAGTAATTAATTGACTTTGTTAGTATAATGCTTCTCCAAATTATAACAGGACTCTAAAATTATCTAGATAAACCATTGGATTTCATCTTGCTAATTGTTACGAGCAATAGTTTAGAAATTCATTCTCACTTATTAATATATGTTAATTAATTAAACTATTAACTTATTAAAAAGACCAAATATTTATTTCCGGTGATGAAAATAATGTTTTTGTTGTATGTGTTTGAGCCTGATCAATTAAAAGCGAGCTACAGGTGAGATAGAATTAGAATTCATCATGTTTTTGTTGTATGTGTTTGAGCCTGATCAGTTAAAAGCGAGCTACAGGTGAGATAGAATTAGAATGATCTGGAGTAATTATTGTATTCTAAATTTATAGGTTAACTAGATGAAAATGGAACCAGTTTAGCAAGCTTCTATAATTTTTTTATACCATTTTTTCGACATAATAGATTCTTAATTTTGATATTTTAACAATTATGAATATTCATAATGCATCATTCCCATCAAATTCATTTTCAGGTAATTTTAAATTTATTAAAAATATTCTTTTTATGAATTATCTTACATTGATTTTTTAATTATTAAATTGATTATTTTTTTTCTTATACAACTGCAGATGTCTATCTACAAAGAAGAAATCTATAAATGAAAATAAAATACTTTAATTTAAATATGATATAAAGGCAAGAACAGATAGATCAAGTTAAGAAAAATTGAAAGAAATAAAAATGATACATTTATTTCAATAGATGATGTCGCTTCACGTAAATCAAATGGTAAGTAATTTCTTAAATTTTAAATTATATATATATATATATATACACATACACTAAAGTTCAAATGAGAACCAAAAGCATATGTAAGAACTAGGAACTAATCTGGAGCATTGATTCATTTATTTTGTAAGGCTGAGATTGATCTATCAAAATGGGGTCAAAAATGCAATATCTTAATAATTATTTTAAGCTAAGGGTATGGATGTAATTCCAATTCATATACCATCTCAGATCAAATATACCGATTCCATATATCATGGGATTTCCTATATTCATGCAGTTTATATTTTTGGACGGTTATTCCAGAATTCTTTTTTCACGGCATTGTCTACCATTGTTTCATATTTTAATTCATCACCCATCGGTTCATCATCTTTGAAGCACCGACTTCATCAGTTGTAGAAGAATTTTTCAAAGTATTGTATCTCATCGCCGGATTCATCGGTTGTTTCACCATCCATCTGTTCATCCTGTTGAAGCGCCGATTTCATTATTTAAAGGAGTCTTTTTTCACAAGTTCTGAATCGATCATATATTCTCCATAGCTTATTTTATCGTATATCTTATGGAAGATGCATGTATTATGTACTTCATTATTGTAGTTTTCTAGTTGTTAAGAAGAATTGGTCGAAATCGTGTGTATGGATATTAGCAAATTATGTATCTGTTAATAGCAAATTATGTATGTGTTAATAGCAAATGAGTCATCTGTTAATTATATGGGCTTCTTTTGTTGTTCGACGAGATGTTGGACATTGATTGCAGACAATGGTCTTATCATGTTTCTTATGAAAGACACATGTATTCTTTACTTGATTATTGTAGTTTTTTAGTTGTTAAGAAAAAAGCATGTTAGCAAACTATGTATCTGTGTTTAGCAAATTGTGTATCATTTTCTAGCAAATGAGTCATATGTTTATTATAATGAGCTTTTTTTATTGTTCGACTGATCCTTATATGGTACCGAGATGTTGGGCATTGATTACAGATAATGGTCTTATCATGTTTCTTATGGAAGATAGATGTATTTTATACTTGATTGTTGAAGTTTTTTAGTTGTTAAGAAAAATCTGGTCAAAATCGCATAAATGAATGTCAGCAAAATATGAATATGTTTATAGCAAAATATGCATATGTTTATAGAAAATTATGTATTTATTTTTAGCAAGTTCTTTATTTGTTTATTATATGGGTTTCTTTTATTGTTAGATTGATCCTTATATGGTACAGACATGTTCGACATTGATTGCAGATAATAGTCCGCAATGGTAGTCTTTTGAGTACAAAACATTATGTATATGTTTATAGCAACATTTGGCCATTGTTTATTATTGGTTTGTGTTTTGTTAGCATATATTGTAAGATATAATACTATATATTTTCACATGGTAGCAATGTTATATGATTATGATAGTGGGTAGTATTTTTTTAAATGGGAGGAATTTATAATACATCTTATACATCTTTAAAGCCATTTATTGGCCAGAAGTTTTAAACTCTTGAAGAAGCAATTATTTTGTAGGGTTTATGCTGAAGCAAGTGGTTTCGATATTCATCTTGGATCGGAAAAAAAAGGTTGATGATGATGTTATTATTTGGAAGTATTTGGTCTGTAATCGTGAGGGGGGGAAATTCACTTCCAGATGACGTGAACAATGATGGTAAGAAGGAGAAGAAGAAGAAGAGGCGTAGAGTTTCAAGAAGAGTGGATTATTTGGCTCATTTTGGTTCTTAAATTTGTTGCAGAATATGGTCACATCGTGACTCTTTTTATTGAAAGACATACCCACACATTAGTTTTTGATAAATTTAAGAAATATTTGAAGGCCAACAGAAAGTTGGGATTCGTGCATCAGAATATGGTTACATCGTGGCTCTTTTTATTTTAAGTGTGAAAGTGCACACTTCGTGTGATATGTATTTATCTGCAAAATGTTCACAAAAAAGTACACGAACGTTGTAGAATGGTGTTCACAATAATGTTCAAGAACGTTATTGTGAACTTAATGTAATTTGCATAAAGCATACAGAAGATTAGTTACTCTGTTCGATGAAACGATCTACGTCAGGGGGACTTGTCAAGTCTGTGGAAAATAATTCACTACTCCAGTGTCACGTTTACTTAGGATTTTACACGACTCTGACCTCCCGTCACTCAAAACCTGTTCTACCCGTACACCCTCTATCATTGAATTAAATCGTGAGATCTCCTCACAACCTAGATATCTAACCTATCTAGTTCCTACATGAAATATCTCCCAAGACTCCTATCGACAGTGTATGAAAAAGGATATTTCAATACACGATGACTAGAACACTAATCTCTAGTCTAAATCACAACCAAACTATGTGGCTCAAAACAGTTAGAGCACTTGAAACTAATCTGTGCAGTTCTTCTTTTCAGTGTGTTGAACATATCTGTATCCCAGGCTTATTTATAGATGAGAAATACAACCTCAACAAGAGAACATAAGTCCTAATAAGAATCAGAAATGAATAAGGAAACTTTCCATATTGAAACCGAAACTTAGGACTATCCATGTTACAATTTCTTCCATCTTTGGGTATCTACCTTTGACTTTAATCACGAGCTCTTCAGGTTGGATAAGGCAACTTCTAGATTGATCTTTAAATCTCTCCTTGGTTGGAAACCTCAAACAACTTCATCGATCTTGGAAGAATAATCTAGACAAGAAATGTTTATGTAAACTTTCACGAACGTTATGATGAACATTATTGATCTTGAGTCTTCTCTTCTTTGTAGATGTTCATGTACATTGTAATGAACATTGTTGATCTTGAATCTTCTCTTTAGGTAGCACAACGGAATGTTCACAGGCTGACTTCAGGCTATCACTCAAGCTAGCTGGTAGTACTCAGTATGTTGAACAATCTCTCTTGTGGCACGATGCACAATAGCTTTCTTCTCAGATCAATCCAAACTCATTGCTTGAGCTGTCTTCAGGAAGTTCAGATCACGTTCATGTACTTCTTTATGAACATTGTCCAGAACAGTAGTAATACACTTGGAAAAACCAAATACTTAAGTGATTATCAAATGCCATATAGATGAATGACAATTAATCACTATAGCAAGTGCAAGGTAGAGCACTTGATAAATAACCATAGTGTAGTATGACATCATTGGTCCAATCTGAAACAAGTTTCTTTGATTGGTGTCAATTATAGCACTAACAATCTCCCCCTTTGTCTTTATCTGTTGGTAAATAAGCTCCTTTATTTTTCTAGGTGCAACTCCTTCATATTTCCAAACGCATCTTCATCAGCAATAGGGACATTGACCTAGATCTTCACGAACATTGTAATGAACTTCAACTTTGTTTTGATTTTTTTTATTTTCTTTTATTTTTCTTCTTTTATCATTTTATCAGAGCATTTTGAAGATCATTAATAGTTCTATGGTAAAGACAAAAGTATTAGGATGGAGGAGTGCATATTGATGTAATGAAGATGAGGCGATTACATATTAATTAATTAGAAGATTGAAACTCTCAAGGTAAAGAGCTTCACAAAAACACTAAGACTCGCTATGAGAGACTTTCAGAGATTAGAGCAAAAAAAAACTTATAAATTTTTGAAAAACAAATACTCCTCCTATTTGCCTGCAGATTTAGGCAAATGAGTATTAGTGAAGGGCTTCTCCTTCATTCAAATTTGTCCGCATCAGATTGGACAGACTCAAAGTCTTCAGCCTCTTCCTCCTCCTCTTCTTCTTCTGTTTCTTCTTTCTCTTCTTCTGCTTCTGCTTTTTCTTTTTCTTCCTTAGCTTCTTCTGCGTCTTCAGCTGCTTCATCATCAGCATCTGCACCTGTTTCAGGTTCTTCCTTCCTTTTCTCATCTTTAGTGTGGGCTGCTGTGTTGAGATGACTTTTCTTCCTTTGAGAGTCTTCACTATCCTTGACTACCGATTTAGCAAGGGTGTGTGACAGCTGTGTATTTTACACATCTTTTAGATATCAATTGATGATGTTTAAGTTGATAAGTTCTGTGATTTTCATAGCTTTTGTGCTCATCATGTTATCATTAGGGGTTTTTGATGTATTTGTATGTTTTGCAGTAATAGTGGTGAATTTAATGATTATTAGGTGCAAAATGATCAAGTATGTGCTTGGAGAGCTAAAGAAGGAACCAATTGGGCTCTCAGATTGCATTTAAAGAGCAAAGCCCACTAGAACTGATGAAAATAAATAAATATACTTCAAATGGGTTGTTGAAGAGCTTAGAAAGATGGATAATTGAGCTAAGAGCATTGTGCAAGTTGAATCAGCTCAATCAGACGAGAAACGAGTGAGAACGGGCCGTTTTAGTGAAGTCTACGCATGACGGGTTGACCCTCTGGTCGACCCAATCACTAGACCCACCACTTGGGTTGACCTTGTGTAAAATAGTCCTTCTGAGTCGACCGGAGGTCAACCCAATGCGTTCTCAGTCGGCCCAAATGGATCCTACACGATATTTGTTAGTCCCATCATTATGCACTAATGTTTGGTTCGTGTTTATATTGGTGAGATATAAAAGACAATGTGTTCTAGGGTATGTGCCTGAAGACAAAATTTCCGCTGTGAAAGTTTTGAAGAACAGTTGGTGAACTGTTCGCTCTGATGTTCATGACCTACCCAAGAATAGTTTAATTATGGCAATTTCTATACGGGAAGTATCTTGCGCCGAATCAGTTTGGAAGGTCAAGATATAATCGTTTGACTACCTTGTGGTGTATATACCATGCTGAAATTATCCTTGTGCTAACACGCTCAAAAAGTAGAAAAAGTCATACTGTTCTACCTTAAGTGAAAGCGATGATCCTGATGATAGTGGAAGTGATGAAGAATCTGTAAGCAATCATATTGCTTTCATGACACACTCTGTCAAAGAGTCTGTGCCTACATCTGTTCCTGACAATGAGGTCGATAAAATTTCTGAATGCAGCAATGATGAAGATTTTATTGAGGAATCTGCTATGGAGGCGTATAAGAAGCCGCATTCCAGTTGGATCATGGTGGTTAAAGTCAATAAAGACTTGATAAAAGAGAATTCCAATCTCTTGAAAGAAAGAGATAATCTCTCCACTCGCCTCAATGAGTTGCAGAATGATCTGTTGCATTCCCGGAACAATTCGAATGCTCAAACTGGTGAACTTCTACATCTGAAGAAGCTTGTAAAAATGATGAATTCTGGCTCATCTCAGCTTGATGAAATTCTTTCTAAGGAAAAGAATCCTCAGGATCATACTAGGCTCGGATTTAATGGTGGTCATTCTTATGACAAATTCTGTTAAGGACAGACGTCTGGAATAAAAGATCCAACTGTCTCAGAACCAAAAGCTGAACCAAAGAACAAGCAGCAATAGTGAAGGAAGTCTTCTCAAAAGACACGTGTTGTGTGTCACTACTGTGAGAAACCTGGTCACATTCGACCACACTGTAGAAACTACATCAATGACCTCAGAAGGATGAAAAGAAGGGGTTTTTCCTCAATCTGATCAGTTCTCCAGAAGAGATAACAACAGGAATAGATCAAGGAACAACCATAGAAATTATGTGGTTCATACTGCTCTCAACATTCATGCAAAAAGCAGTTGGTATTTTGACAGCGGATGTTCATGTCATATGACCGGAGATGCTAGCATGCTGAACAACATTTAAAAAGATTGTTCTTATCAATCTGTTACCTTTGGAGATGGTGTCAAAGGAAGAGTGCTTGGGTGTGGCCAATTGAATGTTTATGGAATGCCCAATTTGAAAGATGTGCTGCTTGTGGAAGGACTAAAGGCTAATTTAATTAGCATTAGTCAGTTATGCGACCAATGTCTCTTTGTGCATTTTACAAAAGATAAGTGCCTGGTCAAGGATAAAGAAAGTGTTCTCCTGATGGATGGGAACAGATCGCGGTACAACTGTTACCTTCTAAACATGAAGAAAACTTGCTTCAGAACCCAACTATGTGAAGCAAATCTATGGCATGAAAAGCTTGGCCATATCAGTTATCGAAATCTCCAATGACTTATGAAGACTGAAGCTGTGATTGGTGTTCCAGGTCTTAGTATTTTTCGAGGAAAGGTGTGCGGCCTATGCCAAGTTGAGAAATAGATAATACCTCTCATATGTCTATTAAGAAGATTACCACTTCAAATGCCTTGAATTTATTGCATATGGACTTAATGTGGCCTATCCAAACCGAAAGCATTGGACAGAAGAAATTTATCTTTATTTGTGTAGATGACTACACCAAATTCACACGGATTGAGTTCCTAAGAGACAAGGCAGAGACTTTTGAGACATTCAAAAAACTATGTCTCAAGCTTGAAGTTGAGAAAGGAACTAACGTGGTAAGAATAAGAAGTGACCATGGACGTGGATTTGAAAATGTTTTCTTCAAAACATTCTATGAAGAAAAAGAAATTGGTCAGGAGTTTTCTGCCCTGAAAACACCTCAACAAAATGGTGTTGTTAAGAGAAAAAATCAAATTCTTCAAGAAATGAGTCGAGTAATGATGAAGGCCAAATATGTTCCTGACAATCTCTGGGCTGAAGCGGTGAACATCGCTTGCCATGTTATTAATCGGGTGTACTTCAGACCTAAGACAAGAATTACTCCCTATGAGCTGTGGAAAGGAAAAAAGCCAAACGTAAAATACTTTCACATCTTTAGAAGTATTTATTACATGCTGAGGGATAAAGAGTATCTTGGCAAATTTGATGCCAAAGGAGATGAATGCATTTTTCTTGGATATTCAAGGAATAGCCGTGCCTACCATGTCATCAACAAAAGGACAAATACTGTTATGGAATCAATCAACATAGTGGTTGATGATCTGGAAGAACCTGCTACCCAGATTGATGATGAGAGTCTTAATGTTACTATTCCTGTTCCTGCATCTGTGCTTGATAGTTCCCAAGATAGTAACCTGACTAAAGTAAGGTCTGAGAAATAGGATGTCTACAAACTATCCAGGGGAGTCCAGAAAAATCATTCTGCTTCGGACATCATTGGTGAAATGAGTGAAGGGGTCCGAACAAGAGGAGCTCGTAAGAACTATCATGAGCTGATTGCTAATGTGTGCTTACACATCCACTATTGAGCCCAAGAATGTTAAAGAGGCTTTGAAGGATGATAGGTGGATTCAAGCCATGCAAGAAGAACTCTTACAATTTGAAAGAAATGAAGTATGGGATCTTGTTCCACGACCTAAAGATGCCAATGTGATAGGCACAAAGTGGATCTTCAAAAACAAGACTGATGAGGAGGGGAACATAACTAGGAACAAGGCAAGATTGGTTGCCCAAGGATATTCCCAAGTTGGGAGAATTGATTTCGATGAGACATTTGCTCCTGTTACCCGTCTCGAATCAGTCCGATTGCTTCTTGCCATGGCTGCATGGATGAAGTTCAAGTTGTACCAAATGGATGTAAAGATTGCCTTCTTGAATAGATACTTAACTCGAAATGTGTTTGTTAGCCAACCCAAAGGCTTCGAACACCCTCATCATTCTGAGTTTGTTTACAAATTGAAAAAGGCTCTTTACGGTCTTAAACAAGCTCCACGAGCTTGGTATGAATGGTTAACCAAGTTCCTTCTGGAGAAAGGATATGTTCGTGGTGGAGCAGATAGAACTCTCTTTGTCAAGAGAGAAAAATTTGAAGTGATCATCATTCAGATCTATGTCGATGATATTGTCTTTCGATCTGTGTCAAACAGAATGGTGGATGAGTTTGCCAAGTACATGACATCTAAGTTTGAAATGATTTTAGTAGGAGAGCTAACCTACTTTTTTGGGCTTCAAGTGAAGCAAAAAGATGATGGGATCTTTGTTTCTCAAACAAAGTATGCAAGGAACTTGATAAGCAAGTTTGGTTTGGAAAGTTGCAGCACGAAGAGAACACCCATGGGAATATCCCTTAAGATGTCAAAAGATGAAGCTGGTGTGTCTGTTGAGCAAACCTTGTACCGAAGTATGATTGGTAGTCTGCTCTACCTTACTGCAAGTAGGCCAGACATCTGCTATAGTGTTGGAGTGTGTGCTCGGTACCAATATGATCCTAAAGAAAGCCATCTAAAAGTTGTCAAGATCATAATCAAGTACATAAAAGGTACTGCTGAGTTAGGACTTTGGTTTTTCTATGATACAAACCCTAGTCTGGTGGGGTTTTGTGATGCAGATTGGGCTGGTTGTACTGGAGATCAGAAAAGAAATCTAGGAGGATGTTTCTTCCTCGGAAACAACATGGTTTCGTGGTTTAGTAAGGAACAGAATTCGATCTCTCTATCTACTGCCGAAGCAGAATATATTGCGGCTGGAAGTTGTTGTACACAAGTCTTGTAGATGAAGCAGATGCTGCTTGACTATGGTGTGCCACAGTCCGTTCTTACCATATTCTGTGACAATATGAGTGCTATAAATATTTTAAAGAATCCTGTGCAGCACTCTCGGACAAAGCATATAGGTATTCGCCATCACTTCATTCGTGAACTGGTTGAAGATGGATCTCTTGTAATTGAGTACGTTGTAACAGATGCCCAACTTGCGGATATTTTCACTAAGGCACTTGATAGTGTAAGGTTTGAAACACTTACATCCTCCTTGGGTCTTTGTGTTCTCTGAACTTCTCCTTTGAGAGAAGTATCTCTGTACAGTCTTGGTCAGTAATGTATGTACAAAGATAGTAAAATGACCAAGTGTTTCATGGTCTTTTCAAGTGTGTTTCTGGAAGTGTGCTTGACAGTTTCAAGCATTGTTTGAGCAGTTACCACAATGGCTAGTGGGACATCGTTTTTCGCGCCTAGCCCGTTTCCACTCCCCGAGGACGTGCAGTGTGTGATGATTATAGATTTGACGGTTATTTTTGGGAATTTCCTTTATGAAATTCTAATTAAGGGTGCAAGACAATTTTTAAATCTGTTCAAAGCATTCAGAATTTTTTTAAATTTTCTTGCTAAGTCACTGCTCAAACCCTTTTTCTCTCAAGCTTTTTCTCGTCTGAATTCAATGGTAGACAAGTCCAGTTCCTCCAAACCGTCTTTGTTCATGAAGCCTAAGATCAACATAGCTGATTTGTGGAAGGCTCTAGGGGAACTCTCCAAACCCTTGATTTTCCCTCAATCTGTTCCAGCGTCGACTGGTCCAGAAACAATTGTTGCTACACCCACAGATGTTCCTCCATCTGTGCCTACTCCGTTGTCTTCTCCCAGTTCCCCTCTTGTTAGGTCTGTTGTTGAAACGCGCGAGGAACCCCCAATTGTTCCCAGGGTTTCCGCCGAGCCTTCGTCGCTGCCGTTGGTGAATCCAGAAGCTATTGATGCTTCAATTGCCACCGCTGTGGCAGTTGATTCATCCTCCATTGATGAATTTGCCGCATCCATCGATGCCATGAAGCTTGTGTCCGATGCTGCTCCCTTGTCGTTCGTTCCTACTGCTCCTCTTATTTTATTCTTACATGATATGGAAGTTGTGCGGTACTACTATAAGAATAAGATATTAATTAATTATAGCTGTTAGAAGCTTACATAATTAATTAAGGGTATTATATCTTAAACATGGGGAATGGTTAAACTAAAGGAGAAAGTATATTCGTAAATATGTATTAAATTGGTAGGTCAGTATTATTTATTTAGTGGAATAAAAATAATACTTAATTTATTTATTTATATCCATGTTATGGATATTATAAATTAAATAAATTAGTAGGCCAATTTAATATTCTTCTAGATCCCTGTTGTAGCCCAATTAACACTGAAGTGGATAGAGAAAAGGAGCAAGTGGAGAGGCTTAAACCCATTAGGGTTTGGGGAGCTTCATTTCATCCCTCTCTCTATTAATTCGAGGAGGGGGGCATGAAATTTATGATAACTAGATAATCTCTTTTATGCTCACTTGATTCCCTAGGGTTCCCACACAGTTTTGTAGTTTGCAGTCTACTCTGCATCTAAATAAGGATCAGGAATACAGCAGAAGATCAAGGAGTGGAATATTAAGATTGGAGTTGTTCAAACACCACCTTCGAGGAGAGGGCGTCGACTGTGTTCATCTCCAATAACAGGATTAGACCTTTAATCATGTGTGCAACCATACTACGTGATGTAAGTGCTATATCGGTTCTATCTTTCCGCTATGTCAGAATCGATTTGCATGCATGCTTAACATAGGTAATAATTAGAATCACACATAAAATATGATTTACATGTTATAGAATTAATGAGCATCCGGTTAGATCCTATGGGGGTACAATTCAAAAAAATCTCAACATATTTATTATCCATATTGTCATATCAATTTAGAGATATGTTCAGGTATCACAACAGTAAAATATCTGTACAAATACATATACAAAGGACATGATAGAGTTGCAAACAATAATCAATATGACCTAAAATTATGACCAAAACCAAGTAGATGAAATTAAACAATTCCAAGATGCAAGTTGGGTATCTTCTCAAGAAGCGATGTGGATTTTTTTTTTAAATTTAGTGTTGGTCCGGGCTAGTCAAAATCATTATAGAGGAGGAGGGGGTGAATAAACTGATTCAAAAACTTTGAACTTTTGTGCGGAATAGATAGGGCCCTTGACTCGCTTTGAAAACTTATCAGTGCACTTCACAGTTGAGATAGAAAGCTTAGCTTAAGTGTGCAGCTTGTGAGCCATTGTGTGCAGTTGTCTGTATGCAAAAGCTTTGACAAAAAGTTCAGCACACAAGAGATTTATAGAGGTTCGAAGCTCAGCTTCTACGCATTCTCTTCCTTACTTGAAAGGGCAATCCACTTTGCAAGTGTAAAGTTTCTTTATTACAGTTACACAGTGAAGATAAACTGTTGAACCTGAAAACGGCACCCTTTACTCGAGCGCGGCCTCCTTTTCGACTGGTGCTGTCCCAAAAAAACGGACTCGTCGGTGATGGTCGACAGCTCACACTTACTGCTCCCAACTGCTCGCTGGACTTTAGGTGTTATTGCCCATCTTTACAAGATTTTAGATCTCTCTCAATCTTCAGGAATATAGTCTTGAAACTGTTATCAATTTTGAATGCTCCTTGAGTTGAGTTGAGTTGAGTAGTTTATCTTTTAATAGCTTGAACTGAGAAGCTTTGCTCTGGCTAGATTCTTCAGCAGCTAGCTGATTGATTGGTTCTTTGAAGAACTTCTTCTCAGTGGGACTTTTTGCTACAAATGATTAGCGCTTTAAGCTATGTGGAGGGAGAAAGAAATCTCAGTATAGATTTCAAAAGTATATTTAGCAAAATTCAACAAAAGTCTTGATCAGAATGAGATTCACTCTTCTTTTATAGATGAGTGATCTTTGTGATCGTTAGGTTCCACTGATCGTTGGTTCAGTTGATGCATCGACGGTAGTTGAATTCTTGTAGCCGTTGAAGCTTGTTTGAACTAGCTGTTATCTGATTTAATGAATTATGCTTCGAGATCTTTTGTCAGGATCTTCAATAATTGCTTGGTAGGTATCAGTTTCTTGGCTTTCAGTTCTGGACTTCAGTTGGCAGGTCCTCAGCTGCCTTGGCTTTCAGCTTTGGGATAGTCTAGTGGCAGTTCCTCAGCTCACTTAAGCTTCAGTTCTGGAGTGGTCCAGTTTAGCATGTCTTCAGCTGCCTTGGACTTCAGTTCTGGACTCTGGCAGCTTAGCTTCAACTGGAGCTTCAGTTCTGGACTCTAGCTGACACTTTAGAAGCTTAACTTTGACTAAAGCTTCAGTTGGAATGGTCCAGTTGATACTCAGAAGCTTAGCTTTGATTAAAGCTTCAGTTGGCTGCTTCATCTGAGCTCTTCTCCTAGTTCAATGATATCAACTTTTCTTAGCTCTCAGCTAAGCTAATAGTTTGCTCAACTGTTGGATCTTTTCTAGTCTCTAGCTTTGAATTGGTTAGCTCCTAACTGCTTGATGCATCCTTTCCAACTGGTTGACCATGCTTCAAAGTGGTTGACTTTCGCTTCAACTGAGCTGAAATTTGGAGTCTTATTTCGGTCATGAAGCCATTTTCAGCCTGTAATTCCTGCAATTTTTCATAGAAATTTTCCACATGTTTTGACATTTCATCAAAACCATTAGTTGGGTTATCCTTGATAGTTTTTCCCAACAATTTTTCCCTTTTTGATGATGTCAAACCTGTTAATGATGGTGGAAAACTGCATAATTCTTAAACAAATATCAGAGCTTTTTATCTAGACAAGTATCAGAGCTATGTATCTAGATAAGTATCAGAGCTTTGTATAAGAAGTATCAGAGCTTTTCAATCATCAAAGCTCTTAGACAAGTATCAGAGAATTTTGATGCAAAATATCAGAGCTTTTAGTATTTAGAATTATGACGGTTCAGTTCAAGCAATCATAGAGCATATCACTGTTATAATGTAACTGAACTTTAAGCTCCTACCGATACTTTTTGCATTCTGAACTTGTAGCATGAATGTCAAAATTCATTAGTGATGATATCACTTGTTTTGAACATAGAGATGATTCATAGCTTTGGAAAGCTTTAGATATTTCAGTTCTAAGAATGCTTTGTTTGTTCAGTTCATGCATATTTTATAACATCAATCATGTAGTCAATTAGAGCATGTTGGAAATCAGAGCATGTTAAGAACTGATATATTATATGAGCATGAAGAGCTTGAAGAATCATAAGAAAGTTAAGATATGACAGAGAGAGAGAGAGAGACAATATCAAGATATGATATTTGAACTTTCTTCTTCAGATATTTTGAGAACTGATCACCATTCAGTTCCTTCCTCTTTTGTTCATTTCTCCGTTTTCTTTTGTGCTAGAAGAGATGCCTGGAATGTTGTGAATGCCTCAAGTTTGCTGCTCAAGTTCGGCATTTCCCAAGTCCAAGTCTGCTGAGCTTGAGCTTACCATGCTTGTTGCTCAAGTTGGACTTCCCCCTCAAAGATAGCTTCCCCCTAAAGCTGTGCCTCTCTTTGGATTTGATCCTAGAGAGTTAGGTCTCCATCATCATTCAGTTTCCAAGCTTTTCCATCATCATTCTTTTCTTCTCCCTTTTTAGCATCATCCAAAAGGGTGAACTGATGAAGCTCGTGTGATGAGGTTGCCAAAAAATTGTTAGTGACATGGGGAGCTGGGGGTTCAGGTATAGGTGATGACAGCCATGTATATACTTCTTTAGTTGGCATCAGTTGAGCAAGATCAGAGAGAGAGAATGGATCTTGCCTTTCAGTATGGACTGATGAAATGTTGTGGAATAGCTCATCATCAGAGGGGATGAATAGATCCTCTTGTAGTGGGGTTGTGGATGAGTTTGATGGCTCGTTGTCTGGAAGAGGTGCTTCAGGAGGCACTGAGCATTGGATTCTCTTAATCATGGAATCCATGATTTCTGAGATTATTGGTGGTGTGTTGAGTGGATGGTTCATCCAGCTTCTGCTCCATTATCCTTCAGTTATCTAGAAGGAGTCGCCTCTTTTCTTAGCTAGATGTAGCATGGTAGGATCATCCACCTGAAATCTCCATAAATGGTACAAGAGCTATCTCTTTAGATGCTCGAATAGTGAGGAGTTCAATTCCTCAATCAGACCAAAACAGCTCTTCAGCTCATGTTTAAGAGTTTAGCTAAAGCCTTCTTCCAAAAAGTCATTTTGAGCCGAGAAGTGATGTAACCCGGATATATTGTACATGATACAAAAGACGCGCGGAAGACTTAAGATCGAACACGTTAGCTTGAGAAGGATTCAATCCTATACTAATGACTCAAATAAACTAAAATAAACTGAATTAAACTAAATACTACTCAAAAAACAATAGAACCACTAATCTAGACCTAAACAAGACATTTAGAAGATGACACAAAAATAGCACACAAAACCAAGGCAAACGGAGCTGAATTTAAATGAGGGTTTACGGATGGCTTAAGGGACGTGTAGGGTATGTGATATGGGTGAAGAATGGCTTGGAGAAGATAGGGTATGATAAATTTTTGAACAACTTACGGTATAGATGCTATTCGCGACCTGATTAGCACATATGACTGAAAATTGGCTCGAACGGACTCGGATGCATGTGGAACTCGACCTGAATGTTTGTGGATGTTGTATGAGGTGTACAAATGATGGAAGATGAGTGTTGGTGGTGATGGACGTGGTTGATGATGTTGTAGATTGAATTGAACTCGGAGCGTCCACCTAGTGAAGATTACTCCACCAAACTAATCACCACTTGAACCCTCTTCGTAGCAATCCAACCCTAGCACCACACGAGCACTATAACGAGACTTAAATAAAACTTAAAGCTTGCTATACTCTAAGAGTTGCTGAATTCAAACCAATCAACAAGGGTTTGAAAGGGGGTGAGACAATACTGATTGCACAAAGCTTAATTTATCAAATAGAGTCTAAAATATCAATGTTACATGGATCCCTTATTTATAAGGTAAGCGAGCACGAAAATATGAAGAAAAAAGGCCTAAAAACTGATCCAAAAGGGATCTCTAGCTATATTAGGAAATGGCCTAAACTAGAATTCTATTCAAGGTAGGAACTTGCCTTAATACAATTCTTGTCAAACCTATTTAATAATGGACGAAAATTACACCAATAATTAAATAAAAATCTGAACTAAACTATAGTCTAACATAATTAAATAAATACTATAGTCTAAATAAAATTCAATCCCTTAATTAAATAACTAAGGGGGACGAAAACTTCTATGCAAGCCATGCACGTCCAAAATGCCTCCAACGTGCATGTTTGTGACTTGAACTCTCTTGATAATCATGTATTGTTCTTCAAATCTTGAGCTACAATCTTTAATTGTGAACAAAGTAACAATCTTGGAACCCTTTGATGACAGCTCTTCATTTGACTCTTTCATGCTTATCGTGCCTTCATGATTCCCCTCCTCTTGAAAACAATTCATCCTCAAATTCAAATCTCCGGGATCAAAGACTATGATGAACTGATCATCAATCTCTTTTTGCACAAGTTGCAACTTCATGAGATTCATGTACATAGGAACCACGAATAAGCCTGGTGGAATATCAATAACATGTTGCACATCTTTGGCAACCTGTAAGATTAAAACATTAAAAGTACATGGTTGACAAAAAATGTTAGAAATCAATGGATCCGCTATATGTTTTTGCAAAGGCTCCACTTGTACAACATCCACTCCCAAAATGATGTCATCCTCCTTTTGTGAACATGGTTGTAACTCCAACATATTTTCAACTACTTTGGCTTCCTCAACTGCATCATGGATCTCCAAATTCATAATTTGTAGTTTGTCTTCCATAGAATCTTTAGGACTTGTCATCTCCATGGACAAAACTTCCAAACTGCAATCATCTATACTTGTCTTCTCCGGATTAGTAATTTCGAGAATGGGCACCTCTTCATTGACATGAATGGAAACCGACTACTCATGATCACAATCATCTTGAACTAACTCCTCCAAAATTGGCATCTCCTCATTGGTTGTTTCTATCATGTCCAACTCTGGCTTAGATTCTTCAACTATCTTATCTTCTGAGCACATAGAAACAAATGGTAATGAGATAAAAGGTGCTTCATTGAAGTCTAGAATTGGTACCTTGGAAGTAGAATCGTCATGGGTGGAAATGCTCGACTCTACTTGAACCTCCTCTTTTGACTCCATCTCTAGTTCCTTTAGCCATTTTTCTATCCGAATGGCGTATTTCACCATGTCCTCCAACTCGTCAAAGCGGTACAAAGCTACTCTTTCACGAATTGCCCTTCGTAGACCAGCTAGAAATCTATCCATGGTATCTTCTGGATATTCTTCTATATCAGCTCGTCTCATGGCTTCAATCATTTTGTTGCAGTAGTCATTTACACTTCGATCTCTTTGTCTAAGCTTGTATAGTTTTTCCTCCAACTCCCATTGGTAGTGGTCTGGAATGAAGCGTTTTCGCATCAAATCTTTCAACTCACACTATGTATCGATAGGTGGAAGGTGATCTCGATGGCACCGGTTCTGCTGGAATCCCCGCCATATTACTGTGTAGCCTTTAAACTCCAACGAAACTAATTGCACTTTCTTTAGCTCGGGGAAGTAGTAGCACTCAAAAATCTTATCAACTTTGCGTTCCCAATCTAGGTACGCATCTGGATCATGTAGACCTTCGAACTCGGGAATGATTGTCTTGCTAGACAACTTAGGGATATAGTCGTACCTCATAGTACCTGCATAAGTAATAAACGTGAAGAAATAAAGGACCTCACAATTCTCACTTTCTCTCGTTTGTTTCCACTCTTGTTTTTACCCCTCGTGTATCACTTAAGTATAACTGGTGAACGGTGTGTGTAAAATCGTGTATATAGGGTGGTGTATGGGTATAGGAACCGTGTGGGTGTATGGGTGTATGGTTCGGATGTTGTATATGGGTGTACGAGTGGTGTATGGAGTGAGGCAACAAGATTTCGAACCTCTTATGGGTTAGGAACGAAAATAATGAGTGAGGGAAGTGTATATGGAAGGTTTGGAAAGATTGGGATGGAAGAAATCAAGATAACGAAAGAATTAGATGTATTTTTGAAGTCCCAAATAGATTAGGAGATCTAAAAATAAATCCAAAAGGATGGAAGGAAAGAAGGTGATTTGGATGTGTGTACCACTAGTGTGATACAATCTAAATACCTTAATTAGACTAGACTCTAGATGGAAAGAACTAAAAATAAATTACTACTCAAAATGAAATTACCAAAAGAAAATAGAACTTAGGAGAAAAGTTCCAAAAATAAAATAAGACTCAATAGGTAACTACCAACTATGGACTAGCACCAAAAGGAAGGTACCAAAAATAAAATAGAACTCAAAAGGTAAATCAAAAATTGAATATTCATTTTTTTTCCCCTGATCGGAATTTTTTTTATATCTGATTTTTTTTGCACTCTTTTTTTTTTGAATCGGTCTTTCTTCTCTCTCTCTCTGTTTTTTTGACCGTAAGTTTTTTTTTTTGCAATGAACAACTAGTCTATTACAACTCAATAGAGACGTCGACTGACACGTAAGCAATAAATTGACACGTAGGATTGAACCACAACCAGCAGAGCTGACGTGGCTCGATACCAAAATATGATGTAACCCGGACAAATTATACATGATACAAAAGATGCACGGAAGACTTAAGATCAAACACGTCAGCTTGAGAAGGATTCAATCCTATACTAATGACTCAAATAAACTAAAATAAACTGAATTAAACTAAATACTACTCAAAAAACAATAGAACCATTAATCTAGACCTAAACAAGACATTTAGAAGATAACACAAAAATAGCACACAAAACTAAGGCAAACAGGGCTGAATTTAAATGAGGGTTTATGGATGGCTTAAGGGACGTGTAGGGTATGTGATATGGGTGAAGAATGACTTGGAGAAGATAGGGTATGACAAGGTTTAGAACAACTTACGGTATAGATGCTATTCGCGACCTAATTAGCACGTATGACTGAAAATTGGATCGAACGGGCTCGAATGCGTGTGGAAATCGACCTGAATTTTTGTGGATGTTGTATGAGGTGTACGAATGATGGAAGATGAGTGTTGGTGGTGATGGACGTGGTTGATGATGTTGTAGATTGAATTGAACTTGGAGCGTCCACCTAGTGAAGATTACTCCACCAAACGAATCACCACTTGAATCCTCTTCGTAGCAATCCAACCCTAGCACAACACGAGCACTAGAATGAGACTTGAATAAAACTTAAAGCTTGCTATACTGATACGACCCGGACAATTAATCTAGGATGAACAAAATATATACCGGAAGACTTTAAGAATCGAAACACGTCAACTAATGAAGGGCTTCAATCCGACCCAACTAAATGATAAAAATACGATTAATCTAGACAACTAGAACACATAGAAAATGACACAAATTATATAACACAATACCAAGGTAAAAGAGGGCTGTAAAGGGTGAGATAGTGGCTGGAATTTGATGAAATTCGTGTGAGGGATTGTGAAGAAAGGCTTGGAGAAGGTAGGATATGATAGAGATAAAAACGAACTTACGGATTGGATAATACGATGTAAAACTCGAACTCGAACTTGTGGAACTACTAGAGGCGTGCGACGGGGCTGTATGGTAGACGTCGTGGGCATTGATGGTTGATGGTGTTGTGGTGAATCACAACCTAATAGGCTCCTTGAATCTTGAACTTATCCAAGGTTGAAATCTCCAAGTTGATCTTTGTGTAGTGAATACCGGTTAATCCCTCAAGTGGATTAAGCAATACCCTTGAATAAAGCTTAAAGTTGATAGCTCTAAGAATATTATTTTGTATCTAAAATAACAATCGAATACAAGGATTGAGACACAATTGTATGCAAATAGCAAAATTCTTCAATAATGTCTAAAGTAACAATGTATCATGAAGCACCTATTTATAAGTGCTATAGGGAACGAAAATACTAATCTAAAGGACCGAAAATCTAGTCCAAATTGATCTCCAATTGGGCTAGGAAATTTCCTAAACTAGACTTCTAATTAAGGTAGGAAATTACCTTAAATAAAACCCAGTCAACTTGGACTCTATTAAGTTCAAAAATTACAATAATTAAATAACAAAAACTGGACTCAAATAATTAATTACTATAGTCTAAAATAATTAATTAAAATAACTAAGATAATTATAAACCCCACAAAGTGTCAAAAGGGTTCAAATTCTCGAATGCCTCTGGCAGATAAGACATGGTCATGCCTTATTCATCATAACCTGCTGGATTGGCATCAAATTTGAATCTTCAAGTTTTCGCCCAAAATTGCTTCAATTCACCAAAGTTTCATCCTTATCTTTAATTAAAAGCATAGTGATGATCTTGGGGCTGCTTTGAACATAACCTTGCAAATAACCTTGAAGTTACTTAGCTCGTAACCTTGTAACAGGACCTCTAATTTGCAACTCTAGGTTTGAATCTTCATTGCTATGCACGATCTCATTATTCCCCCTGCTGAAAAGAATTCATCCTCGAATTTGGCTCATCATCTTGGTTGAATTCATCTGCATCAAAGAGAGATAAATCAGTAACGTTAAAAGTGAAGGAACACTTATACTCACCAGGTAAATCAATGCGATATACATTGTCATTGACTCGGCTCAAAACGGTGAATGGACCATCTCCTCTTGGTGATAATTTCAACTTCCTCAAATTGGGAAATCGGCCGGGACTCAGATGAATCTAAACATGATCACCGGGCTGGAAAACAACTCGCTTGTGCCGTGTGTTGTGATCGGCGGAAATCTTGGCACCTTTGTGCTCGATCCGGGCTCGGATCTTCTCATGCATCTCCTTAATGAAATCAGCTCTCTTCAATCCTTTAACACTCGTTAGGTGCTCAACGGGTAAATGAATCAAATCATTAGGCGTTAGTGGATTAAATCCATAAACAACCTCAAATGGAGACATGTTAGTAGGAGAATGAATAACACGATTATAGGCAAACTCAGTATAAGGTAAACATTCTTCCCATGAATTCACATTGTTCTTAATTAAAGACCTAAGCAAAGTACCTAAAGTACGATTCAAAACCTCAGTTTGACCATCAGTTTGTGGATGACATGCAGTAGAAAACACAGCTTAGTCCCTAATTTTCCCCATAAAACGCGCTAAAAGTGTCCTAAGAATTTAGAATCCCTATCACTAACAATAGTACGAGGAATTCCATGCAATCTAACAACATGTATAAAGAACAAATTGGCTATATGAACTACATCATCGGTTTTCCTACATGCAATTAAATGCGCCATTTTGGAAAACCTATCAACTACAACAAACACAGAATCTTTACCCGATCTAGACCTAGGCAAACCTAAAATGAAATCCATAGATAAATCAATCCAAGGGCTAGATGGAGCAGGTAAAGGCGTGTACAAACCAAAAGGATGTGAAGTAGACTTAGACTTATGACAAGTAACACATCTACTACACATGCGTTCAACATCACATTTCATATGCGGCTAAAAGAAATGCTCATGTAGCAAGGATAATGTTTTATGCACACCAAAATGTCCCATTAATCCTCCCGCATGCGATTTTAAAACAAGTAGCTCATGCATAGAACAAGTAGGAATGCACAACTTAGACTCTTTAAACAAGAAACCATCATGCACATAAAAACCATCAAAAGACTTCATAGAATTCGAACACTTCTCATAAATGGACGAGAAAAATGGGTCCGACTCATACAAAGACTTAATAGACTCAAAACCAAGCATCTTAGCATGCATTAGGTTAAGTAACGTGTACCTTCGAGAGAGGGCGTCGGCAATGACGTTGTCTTCTCCTTTCTTGTACTTGATGACGTATGGAAATGACTCGATGAACTCGACCCATCTCGCATGACGTTTGTTCAAGTTTCTTTGACCCTTCAAATGCTTCAAGCTCTCATGATCCATGTGAATGACGAACTCCTTAGGCCACAAATAGTGCTGCCTTGTGTCCAACGCACGCTTCAAAGCGTATAGATCCTTGTCGTATGTAGAGTACCTAATTGCGGCGCCGTTTAGCTTTCGCTGAAGTAAGCTACAGGCCATTTTTTCTACATCAAAACAGCACTAATACCTATCCTGGAGGCATCATTCTCGATCTCAAAAGTTTTGGAAAAATCCGGTAAACATAAAATAGGAGCAGAACACAATAAAGACTTCAAAGTATTAAATGCATGCTCTTGTTGTTTAACCCATTCAAACTTGCGATCCTTCTTACTTAGCTCAGTAAGAGGCGCGACAATGCTAGAGAAATCGCGCACAAAGCGACGATAAAATCCGGCAAGGCCGTGAAATGATCGAACTTCAGACGCGGTTTTGGGCGTTGGCCATTCCTCAATCACCTTGATTTTGGAATGATCAACCTCAATACCTCCTATCTTTAGTAGTTGCTAATTTAATGCTTAGCATGGAGACTTTAGTAGCAACTCAGATGAACAGTGAGCTTATTTTGAAATTAGAACGTTGGATATATGATTTAGAAATTAATGATCACAACAGTAACTTTTAAAAATTTAGCTTTGAGGAATAGTGAGGAAGAGAAGCTTATTGTGGATCAGCTAGGATACGGCCAACTGATTGATTGAAGAAGACTGGTGAGACAGCTGTTGAGAAGTTAAGCTTTAGGCGTCAGTTTCTGCTCTGAACTGATTTGATCAGTTTTGTTGATCAGCTACCGAATGAGTCTTACATCAATTTTCTATTTTTAAGTGGTCGAACTAGACTAGCTTCTCTGCTTCCTTTAGAGCTGTTTGACCTTTTTCTCTTTGAAGCTGAGCCAGTTGCGTCCTTCGAAGGTTCAACTCTGTCTACTCCCTCAGCTTGTTGAAGTTGCTTAAGAGCAACTGCGGAGGTGATCAGCTTCAAGGTGATCAGCTTTGAAGTTCCTCTGTTATGTGAGTTGGACTGATCAATGTCGATAATCAGTTGAGCTACTTTTGAGCTTGATTTGATGAGAGGAGTAACATAGCTTCGGGACAGGAGATTTAGTGACGTGGAAGTGTTTTCATCATCTTTGTCTCCTTTGTGTGCATGGTCTAGACTCCCTTGAGTTGCCACTACATGAGTACGTGATAGATCTTGATCTATCCTTTCAGTTTCAGCTTCAACTTGTAGTGATGCATCAGCTGAGTAATTTAATAAACTATTAAAGTTCAGTCTACGGTAGTGGAGGCCAGTTTGGTTGATTGATTTATTTGCAGCTGCAGCTCCTTGAGATCTCAATTTGTCTTGAACATCAGCTAGCATGACCTTAGCTGGAATTTTGTTATCAAGTTGACGCTTCATGATGTGCTGAACTTGCACAATAGTTGGAGCAAATGGATTTGAAGCTCCAATCCATTTAATGCTACAAGTTTCTTCTTGTTGCCAAAATCTCATGCCATGAAAGGCAGTTAGCAAGAAATGTGACTGGATTGAGATAGAGTGTCTCCAATTGTACCAGTAGAAATACTGGTGTAGTTGTTTGAACAATTGATGATCTTGCTTTGCAACATAAGTGAAGTGAGTAAGAAGGAGATTTATTACTTCTTTCTATGCACTCTTGACTGCATATTCACCACTATAATAAGTGCGAATGTTTTCTTCAGTTAGCTGAAAAGGAGGGCAAGTTCTCCTGAAGTAATCAGCTCCATAGTTTGGATGATGGATTCCAGTGAATAGAATAAGCTCATCTGGATCAGAGCAGGCTTTAAAGTTGGCTGATGATCCATTCTTTGATTATGGTAATGAAGCGATGTCGGCAGTTGAGCTGCTTGATGTGGGATTGCTGACTTTAGCTTTGGATCTCAACTTCTTCTTGAGTGATTGAATGTGAGCTTTCCCTTTCTTGGGAATCCAATCCGAGATAAGGACCGGTAAAGCATCATCATTTGGAAGATTCAACATATCTTCAAGGAGCTTGCTCATCCTTAGAACAAGTCCTACCTTAGACTCAAAGTTTCCAATCTTCTTTAAGTCAGCAGCTTTAATGACTTGATGCTTGAATTGAGAGAATACAAACTCTGCCCAATTTGCTTGTAGTCCTTCAGCAAAGTGAATCATTACCTTGTATCTCTCTTGAGTAAGTTGACTCAAGCTTCTAATGGCACCGAACATCATCTTGTTCGTGATATCGAGTAGAAATCTATACTCGGGCTTTAGGTCAGTTTTAGTTGTGGTAAAACTGAATTTCTTGTTGCAGGTTGAAGCTCTCCATTCTTTCCAGTATGATTCTGCAGAATCCTTCAGATCTTGAACTATTGACCCTTTCCTGGGAAGTTGAAAGATTTCTGCAATCTTTCTTTCAGTGATTTGAATTTGATGCCTTTGAATCACTGAGGAGATAAGCTTTTCATCTGCAGACACCTTTGCTTGAAGTAGAAACTCACTCACCAAGTTTTGTCTAAAGAGTTTTAGTGGAGTTTCCAGATAATATAGGATTCTAGTCTTGTGAAGATTGACCAGAAGAAATGGGTTGTTTGATTCCTTAAGAATCTACTGGAATTTCTTTCTTTCTAGGAATTTATCTCTCAGCATCTTCTCTTCAAAGGAATTAAGAGCTTTGGATGATTCAGCCATCTTTGAAATTTGACTGAATTAGAATTCAAGCTTTTTGAGAGAGAAAGAAATACTCTTTGAGAAGATGAGTGAGTGAGTAATTCTGAAAAAGTATGAGCAAGGAGGTTTATATGAGTGAGGAGAGAGACTCATAAATTTGTTGGTTGAGAGAAGTAATGACCCCTTATGCTTTTCTTTTGGTCATTGGTTTTGTAATGACCATGAGACGTGTTATTGTTTTCCAACAGTCAAAAATTCAAAATAAATGTTGACAAGACATTTATTTCTAAGCAAAAGATTTTTATTAAGGAAATAGATAAGAAACTGATTTTACAAGAAGTTATTCCTTGGGCTTCTGATTAGTTTGATTGGCCTCTAGTTCCTCTTGTTGTCAGTTTTTCTTTTCTTTGTTTTTCTGGAACTGTCTGGTATTTCCTCATTATTTGAGGGGTCTTTCTCAGCATCTTCAGTTCCAAAATATGCTTCCACTTCTAGGATTGATTCAGAGAGCAGTTTTACCTATCCTTTCAGGTTTTTGATCAATTCCTTGAACTGCGTTGATGATCTGCTCGACTGCGGGTCTTTAGTTTGATAATCCAAGAACTGGATCTTGTCTGCAGCTGGCTGCTGATCTTCAGTCTGATGGCCCCATAACTAGACTTCATCTTCAGCTGCAGCTCTTCATTCTCTTCAGCAGATCCCTTGATCTTGGATGTTTCTCCAGTCTTTTCTTTGACCAGTTTTGTCCGCTTCTTGACCTGTACTGATGAAGTGATAGGTCTGTCTGCTGAGACCTTTGCTGAAGACTCCACTTCAGTTGTCCTTGTTCGCTCTTTCTTCTCAACAGTTTCTGATTTGGTTGGTGCCGCAACTCTCAGTTCAGCTTGACTCTGTTCAAAGTCACTCTTGCTCCCATGCCTTTCCTTAGATGGCATGAATCTCGGACCAATGGGAATGTCATCATCTGAGTTAGAGTCTGATACCTTTTCAGGCTCTGTCATCTTTACCTTTCCTTTCCCTCGAGTTACTAGCGTTGTTGGAATCAACTTCTTTCTTAATCGCGGTTGTGACTCTCTGATTGTTACAGGAGGTAGTGCTGCTTCATCCACTTTTGGGATGAAATCACTCGGGCCAACTGGCCAAGTAATAGTCTCTTCCTCCATCAGTTCTGGAAGCAGTTTTTCCAAAATGAGGCTCACTCTGTTAAGATAATTCATCTTTTGTGGGAAGCGCTTGGGACTTCTTGTTCTGGTTTCCGCAATATCTAAAAACTTATTTAATTAACTAAAGAAGTATAGAGACCAATCTATTTCTCTTTCCTCCCAAATGGTATTGCAGATCTTGTACTTTATCTCCGACATTTTGGAGTGGCTTCCACACAGTCCTACTAGCATTTTCGTTGCAACTGCAGCTAGCACTTGAAATTTTTTTTCTGAATTTCGATACCATGTGGTTAATTTAGAAACCATCATCAAAGTTGATACTCGTTCATCAATCAAAACAGTTTTCTGCGTCCAATTCTGTTTTTTTAATATCACTCCCTCCTTCTGGTAGATCACATATCTTCTTTAGAATTGAATAAGTGGTCACAATTTCCTGACCTCTAACTTCAGTTTTGAACTTCAGAGAGTTCTCTTCACTTGTTGAGTTAAGGAAGAATTCTGCCATGGCTTCTGGATACACTCGTGAGGGAGCAGCCTCTGTGAATGTTTTAAGTTTGGCCTTCTCAATCATTGTAATGACCAATTCACCTAGTTAGGAATAGTCAGTGAATTTTCTTAAATTGGCTATGCTGAGCATCTTTTCTTGATAGAGATCTTTAAAGAATACCCTCGAGTCTTCACCGGTTAGCTTAAAGTTGTACCTTCTTCGGTGGGGATTGGCAGAGAATTGAGCCATGGAAGAAGTTGGAGAGTTTCTTTTTGTTGGGCTGAAGAGAGTAGAGAATTTTTTATAGAGCTTTGAGAGAGAAAGTGCTTGAGTGCTTGATCAGCTGTTTGAGTGAATTTGAAGGAATTTAGCCAATCTATTTATAACCTCAAGCAGCCGACAGGAAAAATTTGAATGGACTAATATGAACGGTTCCGATTAAACCGTCAATTGGATTTTAAATTTATCCGTTAGAGATAAATGAGGAGAGAGGAAGTGGGTCCAAGGGTAAAATGGATTGACATGTCATTTTACCGTTCCATTAAGAAGATTAAATTTGAACTTATCTGTTCATATCTCTCTCTCTTGAGCCTCCGCGTGGCCTTGAGCTGCTGATTTCATTAGTTGGCTTCATCAACTGATAGCTTTCAGTTTGAACTGATGGTATTCATCTTGAGCTCTGAGCTTCCTGACTTCATCAGTTTTCATCAACTGATGGCTTTTGCTTTGAACTGATGATCTTCTAAGCTTGAACTGATCAATTTCAGCTGAAGTGCTTTCAGCTTTGTCTCTTTGCTTTTCATCAGCTAGAGCTTCATTCTCTCAGCTTTGCTCCTCATTTGCTTTTCAACTGCTTCCTTCATCTGAAGCTTTGTCTCTTCAGTCAGCTCTTCATTTGATTCAACTGCTCTCATCAGTTGATCACGAATGGTTCAGAACTGATGCCTTCAATGATCAGTTGACTCTTCTTTTCTCCAGTTTCTAGTTTAGACTTTATCAATTCTTTAGAACTGATTTGGCTCATCAGTTTAAACTTCAGGGCTTAGTAAACTGATGCCATTTTAATTCAGTTCTTATCTTCAGCTGAAGTATTCTTCCTCACTCCTTCACTCAGCTAATCATCATCCTCCTTAGAAGATAGTTCAAGCAATCCTAAGTGGATGCACAGCTCTACAAATCTAGCTTCTGGCAGCGGCTTGGTGAAGATATCAGCTATCTGCTTTTCTGTGTTGACATTTGATGCATATTTCTTTCTTCTCAATGTGATCTCTGATGAAGTGATGCCTGATATCAATGTACTTCATCCTTAAGTGCAATACCAAATTTTGGGATAATGCAATAGCAGTATTGTTATCACAATAGATAGGCACTTCTTCAGTTTTAATTTTGTAATCAGTTGTTGCTTCATCTAGAGAATTTAAGCACAATAGCTTCCAGCAGCTACATATTCGACTTCAGTTGTTGACGTGCCAATTGAGTGCTACTTGTTGCTAAACCAGGATATCAGTTTATTCCTAAAAAACTGACATGTTCCACTAGTGCCTTTTCTGTCGATCTTGTATCCTCCAAAGTCTGAGTCTGAATAGCCAGTTATACTCAAACTATCATCTCTAGGATACTATAGTCCAAGATTTATGATTCTTTTGAGGTACTTTATGATCCTTTTAGCTGCTTCGAGATGGTTTTTCTTCGGATTGGCTTGGAACCTGGCATACAGCCAGTTTGAATAGGAGATGTCTGGTCGGCTGGCTGTTTGGTGTAACCCGGACAAATTGTACAGGATATAAGAACACGCGGAAGACTTCTAGGAACGAACACGCCAACAAAGGAAGGATTCAATCCTACTCAATTGACTCAAATAAAGAAAATAGTCTGAATTAAATAAAACTACAACTCTAATCAATAAACAAACTAATCTAGACCTAAACAGGACACTTAAATTGAACCACACCAATTAGAACACAAATCCAACTAAAAACGGGCTGAATGAGGATGTAGGTTTATGAAGGGCTTAAAGAACGTGGAAGGAGTGTAAGGTAGGTGAAGAATGGCTTGGAGAAGATAGGGTATGATAGAGATTTGATGTACTTACGGTATGGATGTTAATTGGGCTGAACGGAACACGTATGACTTGCGAACGTCGGAACAGCTGGGAACCTCGATGAATGACACACGAACTGACTTGGATGGATATTGAGATGTCACGGACGACTTATGGATGATGGAGGACATCGGGTATGGAGACGTGAAAGTTGTTGTAGATGAATCGAACTCGGAGCATCCACCTAGTGAAGATTACTCCACCAAACGAATCACCACTTGAATTGTCTTCGTAGCAATCCAACCCTAGCACCACACGAGCACTAGAATGAGACTTGAATGAAACTTAAAGCTTTCTAAACTCTAAGAGTTGCTGAATTCAAACCAATCAACAAGGGTTTGAAAGGGGGTGAGACAATATTGATTGCACAAAGCTTAATTTATCAAATAGAGTCTAAAATAATAATGTTACATGGATCCCCTATTTATAGGCTTAGGGGGCACGAAAATTAGAAGAAAATAAGGCCTAAAAATTGATCCAAAAGGGATCTCTAACTATACTAGGAAGTTCCCTAAACTAGAATTCTATTCAAGGTAGGAAATTGCCTTAGATACAATTCTAGTCAAACCTTATTTAATATTGGACGAAAATTACATCAATAATTAAATAAAAATCTGATCCAACTATAGTCTAAATTAAATAAATTAATACTATAGTCTAAATAAAATTCAACCCCTAATTAAATCAATTAAAGGGTCGAAAATCTGATCCAATGCACGCATGCACAACTCGATGAGTTCTTCACCATTGCACATGCACACGTGCACTTCACTTCTTCTTGCTCTCATCTTCAACTCTTCAAGTTATTATTCTCCATAGTGTTATCTTGATCTTCAATAGCTAATAAATTAACTATTTTCGAGCTGCCCTTAACTTCATTTTCTTCTATCTACAACGTCCTTCGAATTAACACTTGCAAGTATGCTTGAAGCTTCTTGGCTCTTAATCAAGTGATTGGACCTCGCAATTGCAGCTCCGGTTCTTGATCTTCATCACCTATCTTGGCCTCATCATTCCCCCCTGCTGAAGAGAATTCATCCTCGAATTTGGATCCTCTTCATGGTCGAAGTCATCTGCAATAAAGGGAGTTAAATCAGCAACATTAAACGTTGAAGAACATTTATACTTACCTGAAAGATCAATGCGATATGCATTATCATTAACTCGACTGAGTACGGTAAATGGGCCATCTCCATGCGGCCAGCGTTTGGATTTCCTCAAGTTTGGAAATCGTCCGGGACTCAGATGAATCCAAACGTGATCTCCGGGCTGAAACACCTCTTTCTTGCGTCTTACGTTCCTACTCTCGGCCGTACGTTGCCTTTTGTGCTCAATTCGAGCACGTACTCTCTCATGCATCTCCTTAACTTGCTCACCTCTTCTCAAACCTTTTACACTCGTTAGGTGCTCAATGGGTAAAGGTATCAAATCAGTAGGTGTAAGTGGATTAAAGCCGTAAACAATTTCAAAAGGAGACATGTTAGTAGAAGAGTGAATAACACGATTATAAGCAAACTCCGCATAAGGTAAGCACTCTTCCCATGACTTTAAGTTGTTTTTAATCAAGGACCTAAGTAATGTGCCTAAAGTGCGATTCACAACCTCAATTTGACTATCGGTTTGTGGATGACATGCAGTAGAAAACAACTTAGTTCCTAGCTTACCCTAAAAAACACGCCAAAAATGTGAAAAAAATTTGGAATCCCTATCACTAACAATAGTCTTAGGAATAGCATGCAATCTAACAACATGCACAAAGAATTAATTCACAATATGCACTGCATCATTAGTTTTTCTACACGCAATGAAATGCGCCATCTTAGAAAAATGATCAACTACTACAAACACAGAATCCTTTCCCGATCTAGACCTAGGTAAACCCAAGATAAAATCCATAAACAAATCAATCCAATGTAGACTAGGGGCAGGTAGGGGCGTGTATAAACTAAAAGGATGTGAAGTAGATTTCGACCTATGGCAAGTAACACATCTACTACACACATGCTCAACATCACGTCTCATATGCGGCCAATAAAAGTGTTCATGCAGCAAGTTTAATGTCTTATTCACACCAAAGTGACCCATCAAACCCCCCGCATGCGATTCTAACACAAGTAGCTCACGCATATAACAAGCGGGAATGCATAATTTAGACTCTTTAAACAAGAACCCATCATGCACATAAAAACCATCAATAGCACGCGACTTAGAACTATATGAAGCATAAATAGGGCTGAAGTAGGCGTCTTCCACATACAATGACTTAATGGAATCGAAACCTAGCATCTTAGCATGCATTAAGTTCAAGAGTGCGTACCTTCTAGACAATGCGTCGGCCACGACATTCTCCTCGCCCTTTTTGTACTTGTCACATATGGAAAGGACTCGATGAATTCTACCCATCTCGCGTGTCTCTTGTTCAAGTTTTGCTGCCCTTTGAGATGCTTTAAGCTTTCATGATCCGTGTGAATCACGAACTCCTTGGGCCAAAGATAGTGCTGCAATGTCTCCAATGATCTCTTCAATGCATACAACTCCTTGTCATAGGTGGAATAACGAAGAGTTGCACCATTAACTTCTCACTGAAGTAGGTGACTAGACGCCATTCCTGCATCAAAACAGCACCAATACCTATTCTGAAGGCATCACATTCGATATCAAACACTTTATCAAAATCCGGTAAGCACAAAACAGGTGCATGGCATAGAAGATATTTCAGTCGTGTAAATGCATCATGTTGTGTCTTACCCCATTCAAATTTACGGTCCTTCTTACTTAGCTCAGTAAGAGGTACGGCAATGCTAGAAAAATTGCACACGAAGCGATGATAAAATCCGGCAAGGCCGTGAAAGAACCGAACCTTACCGGCATTTTTGGGTGTTGGCCATTCTTCAATCGCCTTGATTTTAGAATGGTCAACCTCAATGCCACGTATGCTCACAACAAAACCTAGAAAAACAACCTCATCTAAACAGAATGAACACTTAGACATGTTTCCATACAAACGTGCGTCTCTCAAAATCAAAAATACACGCCTAAGGTGTTTTAGGTGCGCCTGTGCATTGTGACTGTAAATCAAGATGTCATCAAAATAAACAACCACAAATTTTCCAGTAACATCACACAATACATGGTTCATCAATCTCATGAATGTGCTAGGTGCATTAGTGAGTCCAAAATGCATTACTAACCATTCATATAAACCATGTTTAGTTTTAAAAGCTGTCTTCCACTCATCCCCTTTATGCATTCTTACTTGAAAATAACCAGATCGCAAATTAATTTTAGAAAATATTTTAGAACCAGATAATTCATCAAGCATATCATCAAGTCTAGGGATAGGGAATCGATACTTCACTGTTATTTTATTGATGGCGCGGCAGTCCATGCACATTCTCCACTCGTTGTTCTTCTTTGGCACTAGAATGACTGGAACTGCGCAGGGGCTCATCGACTCTCGAATCTGCTTCTTCTCCAACAGCTCTTTAACTTGTCTATCGATCTTCTTGGTCTCCTCAAGGGACGTCCGGTAGGCTGGTCGGTTTGGCAATACGGCGCCAGGCTGGAAATCAATCTGATGCTCGATCCCACAAACTGGAGGTAATCCACTTGGAATCTCTTCCGGGAACACGTCCGCGAACTCCTCCATAAGGGATTGCACAACACTAGGCAAAGAAACATCATTAATAGCACTACTCTTACAAGATAAAAGAACAAACGGTAAACCTGCTTTTAATGCTTTCTCTAAGCCTTTAACAGATATGAATAAACTGCGATTTTGATCCTTCTTTGAGGCTGATCCAGATGAATCTCCATGCACTAAGGAATCATTATGGGGCTGTTTAGGAGCTGATTTGGAAGAAGAGAAGGCGGCCTATTTTGAAGATGCGGCTGGGTTGTTATCGTCGGTGGTGACTCGGGCTGCGGTTTCGGCCTCCTTTCCTCTCGCTGCTTTAAATCTCTCGTGCATAATTCATTGATCCTCATAAATGGATTTAGGGGACAATGACTTTAATGTTGTAGGTCACCCATTTCGCGTCACAGTGTAGGTGTTTGCGAAACCATCGTGTACCGCTTGTCTGTCAAATTACCACGGTCTACCTAATAGTTTATGCGCTGTATCCATAGGAATAACATCGCAAATAATAGTGTCAGAAAATTGAACAATGGAAAATTCGACACTTACCTGGCATGCGACGCGAATCTCGCCTCGATCTGTAAGCCACTGCAATTTATATGGCTTCGGATGCTTCATCGGAACTAGACCAAGCTTATCCACTGCATACTAACTGATGGCATTAATAACGCTCCCACTGTCGAAGATCTTGGAGCAAATTTCGCCTTGTATAGCAACTCTTGTGTAGAAGATGTTCTCACGTTGATCTGGTTGCTCTTCATCTCGACTGATATTCAAAGTTCGAATTGAAACAAGACTTACAAGAGGGGTCTCGGGTTCGGCCTCTTCATGATCAGCTAGGGACGGCTCCTCCTTTGTCTTGGTGATGTCCATGGGCTGCTCGGACTCATCCTCACTGGCTAACTCGATCTCATTTTGTTCGGTGATGAATAAAACACGCCGGTTTGGACACTGGTTCTGAAAATGACCCCAACCTTGACATTTATGTCATTGTATGTCTCGGGCTCAGTTTGGGGCTGTATTTGGTGTTGGTGTGGGCTGATTGGGCCGTGTGTAGACCAGCCTTGAAGGTGGCGCAGGTGTAGACTCGGGTCTACGGTTGGGCTGCGGTATAGAACGGTCGAAACGTCGTTCGGGTGGTCCGGATTGACCTCGGGGTCGAACAGGATCAGTAGAAGGAGTAGAAGATAATGTGGGAGGTGTACCTTTGTTCGAAGATGGCCGAGTAGGGGCTGCACTATGATGAGATCGGCGTCGGCCTTCTCGGAGTTGCCTTTCCACAATAGATGCGTAGTGCACTATATCATCTACACTCGTGAAGTCTCTAAGCTCGACTTCGCATACAATGTCGAGATTCATGCCCTCAATGTACCTGATGATGGTAGCATTTAAGGACTCTCTTTTGCCAACACAATTTAAGGAGGTCTCCAACTCCTTATGGTATTCTTCAATCAAACGGGTGTCTTGTTTGATCCGGTTGAGCTTCTTCTCAAGCTCTCTCTCATAGTAAACTGGTATGAAACGACCTCGCAGGAAGCCTTTCATCTCTTCCCATGTTTCAACAGGCGGATATCTCTCTCTGCGTCGCCTCTCTTGTTGCATTTCACACCACGAGGCTGCATAGCCGCTAAACTCCAACGCTGCTAACTGGACCTTCTTGATCTCTGGAAAGTCATAACAAGTAAAACTCTTGTCGACTTTACGCTCCCAATCCATATAGAGTTCCGGATCGTGCAGGCCTTCGAATTCCGGAATGCTCGCTTTGATGTTGTTAAGCAAACCATCTCCATCTCCATATCTGGGCCTCTCATATCGAACAGCTTGTTTGGTAGGTGGTCTGGGATGATCACGGTGATCATCATGTCTCGATGGTATGAATTCAGCTCCATAACCATCCGCTGCTTCAAACTCGGCCTCAAATGCATCTTGCCTGCGATTTTCCTGAAAAAGGGGCTGCCTCGGTGCGTCTCTCTGCTGGGGTTGCTGGACTGCTTGACTTATAGCCAGTTAAACTGAGACCTCCTTAGTTTTCTCGGTCAATTCGGCTACTTGGTTCCCGAACTCATCCTTCATCTGCTGGTTTTGACGCAAAAAGAACTGTGCCAGGGCGTCAAACTGGTATTTTGGATTCCACTGAGTTTTGAATGTGTAGCAGAGATCATCAGGTGATTTGGGCGAGAATGACTCGTCCAAAGGAGGGTTTGAAGCAGTGGCTTCGTTTTTGCCTTTGTCCATGGTACCTACAAAACGAACAAACGTAAAGGAAATAAGGAAGGATCCTCACAATCTCACGTTCACTCATTTGTTTTCACTCTTGATTTTACCTCTCGTGTATCACTCAAGTATAAGTGGTGCACGGTGTGTGAAACGTGTATATGATGAGTATGGTTCGAACACTTAGTAGAAATCAGCTAGGTAGTCACAATCTCGTACTAAATGATCAAGGATGTAAGGATGAATGGCTATCTCGGATGGATGAGTAGTGTACTGTGGTGGATTCGTGTAAGGGTATGGCACAAATGGTCTATGATGAAGATGGTGGTGGTCGATTATGGTGATGAAAAGGGAAGAATTGGAGAAGAAACGGAAACAAATAAATAAGAAGGAAAGAAGGGATTTGGATGTGTGTACCACTAGTGTGACACAATCTAAATACTTTAATTAGACTAGACTCTTAGATGGAAGGAACCAAAAATACATTACAACTCAAAGGAAACGACCAAAATAAAATAGAATTTAGAAGGAAAGTTCCAAAAATAAAATAAGACTCACAAGGAAACTACCAATTATGGACTAGTACCAAAAAGGAAGGTACCAAAAATAAAATAGAACTCAAAAGGTAACACAATGAATATACCTCTTTTTTTAAAAAAATTTTGGATTTTTCCTTTTCTTTTATCCGAATTTTTTTCCTTGGTTTTTTTTAACCGATTCTTTTTTTTTATAGAATAGCTATGCTATTACAACTCGCTGACACGATGACTGATACGTAAGCAATAAATTGACACGCAGGATTGAACCATGACCAGCAGAGCTGACGTGGCTCTGATGCCAAAATATGGTGTAACCCGGATAAATTGTACAGGATACAAGAACGCGCGGAAGACTTCTTGGAACGAACATGCCAACAAAGGAAGGATTCAATCCTACTCAATTGACTCAAATAAAGAAAATAATCTGAATTAAATAAAACTACAACTCTAATCAATAAACAAACTAATCTAGACCTAAACATGACACTTAAATTGAACCACACCAATTAGAACACAAATCCAACTAAAAATGGGCTGAATGAGGACGTGGGTTTATGAAGGGCTTAAAGGATGTGGAAGGAGTTTAAGGTAAGTGAAGAATGTCTTGTAAAATATAGGGTATGATAGAGATTTGATGAACTTACGGTATGGATGTTAATCGGGTTGAACGGAACACGTATGACTTGCGAACATCGGAACAGCTGGGAACCTCGATGAATGACAAACGAACTGACTTGGATGGATATTGGGATGTAACGAATGACTTATGGATGATGGAGGACGTCAGGTATGGAGGCGTAAAAGTTGTTATAGATGAATCGAACTCGGAGCGTCCACCTAGTGAAGATTACCCCACCAAACAAATCACCACTTGAATCCTCTTCGTAGCAATCCAACCCTAGCACCACACAAGCACTAGAACGAGACTTGAATGAAACTTAAAGCTTGCTAAACTCTAAGAGTTGCTGAATTCGAACCAATCAACAAGGGTTTGAAAGAGGGTGAGACAATATTGATTGCACAAAGCTTAATTTATCAAATAGAGTCTAAAATAATAATGTTACATGGATCCCCCTCTTTGTAGGCTTAGGGGGCACGAAAATTAGAATAAAATAAGGCCTAAAAAATGATCTAAAAGGGATCTCTAACTATACTAGGAAGTTCCATAAACTAGAATTCTATTCAAGGTAAGAAATTGCCTTAAATACAATTCTAGTCAAACCTTATTTAATATTGGACGAAAACTACATCAATAATTAAATAAAAATCTGAACCAACTATAGTCTAAATTAAATAAATTAATAATATAGTCTAGATAAAATTCAACCCCTAATTAAATCAATTAAAGGGTCAAAAATCTGATCCAATGCACGCATGCACAACTCGACGAGTTCTTCACCATTGCACATGCACACGTGCACTTCACTTCTTCTTGCTCTCATCTTCAACTCTTCAAGTTATATTCTCCATAGTGTGATCTTGATCTTCAATAGCTAATAAATTAACTATTTTCGAGCTGCCCTTCACTTCATTTTATTCAATCTAGAACCTCCTTCGAATTAACACTTGCAAGTATGCTTGAAGCTTCTTGGCTCTTGATTGAGTGATTGGACCTCGCAATTGCAGCTCCGGTTCTTGATCTTCATCAGCTATCTTGGCCTCATCACTGTTAGATAGAGAAGGGACCTAATGATTCTTCTGTAGAATGTCTGGCTGACTGATTCTCCTTATTAATCAAGAGTCAGCTGAACTGATGTGTTCATTGCAATATTGAGAGTTTGTGCCTTATCAGTTCTAAACTTCTTGACTAGCTCTTTGGTGTACTTAGCTTGGCTGATGAAGATTCTGTCTTCCAGCTGCTTTACTTGGAGTCCTAGGAAGAAAGTCATTTCTCTCATCATGCTCATCTCAAATTCGCTTTGCATAAGTTGAGCGAATCGAGTGCAGAGATCTTTGCTCTTTGATCCAAAAATTATGTCATCTACATAAATTTGAACCATTAAGATCTCAGCTGATTAATTCTATTCTGAATAGAGTACGATCAATGACTTCTTTTTGAAACCCATTCTTCAGCAAGAATGTTGTGAAGGTTTCATACCAAGCTCTTGGAGCTTGCTTCAATCCATATAGAGCTTTCTGCAGCTTGTAGACTTGATCTCCAATTTTAAAGCCTAGAGGTTGTTGGACATAAACATCCTCCTTGAGCATCCCTTGGAAGAATGCACTCTTGACGTCCATTTGATAGACTATGAAGTTGTTGTGAGTTGCATAGGTGAGGAACAGTCTAGTTGCTTCCAATCTTAAAACTGGTGTAAATGTCTCATCAAAGTCGATCCCTTCGCTTTGAGAGTATCAGTTGGCTACCATTCTTGCCTTGTTCCTGGTGATCATGCCTTGTTCATCCAGCTTGTTGCGAAAAACCCATTTTGTACCAATGACTTTTTGGGTTTTTGGCCTATCGATAAGAAACCATATGTCATTTTTTGTGAACTGGTTCAGCTCCTCTTGCATCGCTATGATCTAATCTGAATCTTCAAGAGCTTCCTTTATGTTGGTCGGTTCAATTTGTGAGATGAAGCATGTGAATAGAGCATGCTCAGTTGATCCTCTGGTTTGAACTCGGCTTCTTAGATCACCGACAATCTTGTCAGCTGGATGGCTTCGGAGCCATTTAGGCAGGTTGGCTTCAGCTGCACCTTTAGCTGGTCCTTCAGCGTTGACATAAGTTGCTGCCTTGTCTCCAGTTTGCTCATCAACTTCATCAGTTCTTCCCCTGTTTCAGTTGTGGGGTTTGTGTCTCAGCACAGTTTGTGCCTTCATTGACCATGTTGCCTTCAGCTAGTCTGGAGCCAGTTTCATTACTATCCTCTAGTGAAGCTTCAAACCGCTCTGGAACAATGTGATCAACATAGTCCTACGAGTTTTTAGTTTCACTAGGTAGTACTTGAACTGATGTATCATTTAACTCTCTATTCATGTACACATTAGCAAGCTCATCAAATACCACATAACATGTTACTTCCACAACAAGAGTTCTTTTGTTGAACACTCTACAAGCTTGTGAGTGGGGGACATTATAACCAAGAAAGATCCCCTCATCAACTTTGACACTAAAAGCTTTCAGTTGAGTCTTGCCATTGTTGTGAATGTAACATTTGCAACCAAACTTTAAAGTATGAGATAGAAGGCTTACGACCCTTGTACAACTCGTAGGGTGTTTTGTCATGTGTAGTGATGATGGCGCTTCGATTTTGAGTGTGGCAAGTCATGTTGACTGCTTCAGCCCAATAGCTTTCAGTTATGTTGGTATCAGCTACCATTGCTCGAGCTGCCTCTTTGAGCGTGCGATTTCACCGTTCAGCTATGTTGTTCTATTGAGGTGTTCTTGCAGCTGAGTGTTCATGAGTGATCCCCAATTCACTCAGAAAGTTGATCAGTTGTTGATTGACGAATTCAGTTCCATTGTCGAATCTTATCCTTTGACCTAATTTTCCTTTCTCGATTTATAGCCTTTTGATTAATGTTGATAGCTTGGAAAAAGTCTCATCTTTGCTCCTCAGGAACTCTACCCAAGTGTATCTTGAGTAGTCGTCAACTACCACAAGAGTAAACTTTTTCCTCTGGGGGTTGGTAAACTTTTTGCTCTGGGGTTGGTGGCTTCACTGGTCTAAACAAGTTCATGTGTAGCAGTTGTAGGATATCAATTGTTCCTAGAGAGTGACTCTTGTTTTTGAATGATGAATTTACTTGCTTCCCTTTTTCGCATGGTCCGCAGACTCTAGGTTTCTTGTAGATCTCCTTGGGAAGCCCCTCAACCAGCTCTTTCTTGGCTAGATAGTTGATTGTTTTGAAGTTGACATAATTCAGCCATCGATGCCATAGTCAGCTTGCTTCAGTTGATCCTTTTGAGAGAAAGCAAGCTTCTGAGTAGCCGGTTGACCAATCAACAATGTATATGTTGCCTCTTCGAACGCCAGTTAAAAGTATAGCTCCAGTTGACTTGTCTTTGATGTCACATGAGTTGTTGCTGAAGTAGACTGAATAGCCATTTTCACAAAGTTAGTTGATGCTTAGCAGCTTGTGCTTCAGTCCTTCTAAATGTGAAACTCCATTGACGATAACTTTTCATCTGACTACGAACCCTTCTCCAATGGTTCAGCTCTTTAAGTTGTCTCCAAATGTGACTAGAGGACCTTTAACTTCTTTATAACCATCGAGATCACTTTTGTCTCCGGTCATATGCTTGGAGCACCCGCTATCCAAATACCATGTGTCTTTAGTCTTTTTCTTGGATAGGATCCTCTTTTCCTGCAAAACAAAAACCAGCTTTTAGGTACCCATATAATATCAGATCCTGGATTGTTAATCAGATATTTAGGGATCCACATTCACTAAAATTTTAGCTTTTCATGATTCAAGGATCCTTGAGAGTTTCATCTTTTGATCAATCTTGGACTTTTGGTAACTCTTCGTCTGTGAGTTGAATTCGTTGATCGGTACCTGTGATGAGTGTTAGGATAAAACACTTCTACCAATATTTTTCATCTTGAGCTCTTGGTGACCTCTCCTTTGGCTAATTCCTTGAGCTCTTCCCAGCCTTGGTACTGCTTTTGCTGAGGTAGTACCATAGATAATTTCTATAGCTCAGGTATTCATCATACTGGCTGACAAAAGAGCTCCATGGAAGCTTTGGCTGGGCTTATGTGGGTAAAATAATCTGGGTTGAGTGTTTTTCCTGGGGTTAAACGATCTCCCATTTTGGGAAGCAGGTGGCCTTTATTGGTAGGCTAGCTTTGAGTAAGCTGTAGGTCTCAACTGAGCTGATGGCCTGGTTTGAGCTGATGGCCTTTGCTGAAAAGTTGACCTTGGATGAACTGCTGGTTTAGACCGAACTGATGGTCTAGGCTGATAGGTTCGTTTGTATTGAACTAGTGGTCTTACCTGAGCTAGAGGCCTTTGATAAGCTGACCGTCTGTGAGCTGGCAGCCTCGACTGAAAGGGATAGCTTTTGAGTTGAGCTTGAGGAGTTATCAAAATTCCTTTCTCTTTTGATACCTCAGTTGGGGGTGATTGAGCTGACCTTGTGAATCCTTTTAGGATTCCTTTGTCGCAACTTTGAGCAGCTGTCTTTTCCTTTTCTGCGGTAGTAAATTTGCTATAGCCTAACCTTGGACTTCCAGCTTCCACTCTTTGATGACTCAAAATTTCATCTAGAGTCTGAGATTCCTTCTTGAATTTGAGGGTTACTTCCTCTTTTCAAGGATTTCTAGCTTAAGCTTTTCATTCTCAGCTTCCAGTTCAATATTTCTCAGCTTTAGCTTATCAAATTTAGTTGACTGAGCTTTAAGAAGTTTCATTCTTTCATGATCAATGCTCAGTTCTTTAGCTTTACTTCTAAGTTCAATTTCATCCTTTAGTTCAACATGCATACATGATATAGAAGCTAATTGATCTTCTAGAATCCTTAACTGTTCATCCTGTTTATTTCTAGAAATAAAAGTGTCATGTATGTGATAAAATAAGGTTATAGAATCAGTTGTACTAACTTCTTCTTCATTGTCAGCCATGAGGCAGTGTAGAGCTTCGTTATCTGAGCTGTAGCCGTCAGAGTCGATTCTAGATGGGTAGTCTGAATCATCCAGCATGGCATTCTCAGAATTTGCGATCATAGCTTTTCTTTTGAAGAAGCTTCTCCTCACTTTGGCCTTTTTGTCTTCAGGAAGCTCTGGACACTTATATTTGTAGTCTCCTTATTTGTGGCAGTGAAAGCATTCTTCTATGCTACGGTTGGCCACTCTGAGCTATTCAGCTGATCGTTCAGCTGGCTGCTGGCTTCTTTCTCCTTTTGCAGCTTCATCAACTTGAGGCAAAGTTGATTGTTGATCTTTGACTTTCTTCAGCCTTTCGAGCAATCTTGTAATTGACTAGATTTGCTCATTTGTATCTTTAATCAGGATCTCTTCTTTTCAGTTGCTTCTCTCCTTCGATCAGTTAGTGATCCTTCTGGATTCTCTCTAGCTTGTGAAATTCTTGGCCGGAAGCTATTTCTTCCTGGAGCTTCTCTAAACCGATTCCTTTCTGCATAAAAGGACGCATCTTGGGCTGATGATGTAGATGCTTCTCTATTTCGGTTTAGACTATACTCATGAGCCTTGAGAGATCCGAATAGTTTTCTGGGAGTGATGTTATTCAAATCTCTTAACACTTTAATAGCAATCATTTCATGTCCCATTCTTCTATGAGATTATCTAGAATTTTTGAGTTCGTCTCACAGTTAGGATAGTTTCTTCCCAAGTTGGTCATCTCACTAATTATGCCTAGAAACCTTGTTTCAAGGCTTGAGATGGTTTCTTCTGGCTGCATCTTGAAGGACTCATATTTGTCAACCGCTAGCTGGAGCTTGTTGCCTTTGATAGCTTCAGACTCTTTGCATAGATCAGATAGCAAGTCTCATATCTCCTTGGCGGTCTTGCAGTTCTTTGTGTCCTTCATGCGATCCTCATCTAGAGTTTGGAATAGTGCAGCTTGGGCCACAAACTCTAGATTCTTCAACTTCCTCTCTTCACTTGTGAGAAAATGATTTGGCTTCAGGATCCTTGCCGGTTGATTAACATCAACGATGTGGGCTTCATTGTCTATCATTATGTTGATTGGACCATCTTCAATGACTTCCCACATATTTTCATGAATTGAGCATAGATGGGCCTTCATCCTCCTGCTCCAATTATCATAATTCTCAACTGAAAAAAGAGGTAGCTTATGGTTTCCCATAGCTTGAAACATTAGCATAGATAAGTAGATCTGATTCAGTTGATCTGCAGAAATGGCTTATCCTTAGAATCAACCGCTCCGATACCATTTATTGGTCCCGGACGAGTCAAAATTAGTTTAGAGGGGGTGAATAAACTGATTCAAAAAATTTAAACTTTTGTGCGGAATAGATAGGGCCCTTGACTCACTTTGAAAACTTATCAGTGCACTTCACAATTGAGATAGAGAGCTTAGCTTAAGAGTGTAGCTTGTGAGCCGTTGTGTGCAGTTCTGTGTATGAAAAAGCTTTGACAAAAAGTACAGCACACAAGAGATTTATAGAGGTTTGAAGCTCAGTTTCTACGTTTTCTCTTCCTTACTTAAAAGGGCAATCCACTATGCAAGTGTAAAGTTTCTTTATTACAGTTACACAGTGAAGATAAATTATTGAATCTGAAAACGGCACCCTTCACTCGAGTACGGCCTTCTTTTCAACTGGTGTTGTCCCGGAAAAATGGACTCGTCGGTACGCCCTTCTTCAACCGGTGATGGTTGACAGCTCACACTTACCGCTCCCAACTGCTCGCTGGGACTTTAGGTGTTATTGCCCGTCTTTATAAGATTTTAGATCTCTCTCGATCTTCAAGAATACAATCTTAAAACTGTTATCAACTTTGAATGCTCCTTAAGTTGAGTTGAGTAGTTGATCGTTGAATAGCTTGAACTGAGAAGCTTGGCTCTGGCTGGATTCTTCAACAGCTAGCTGATTGATCGATTCTTTGAAGAACTTCTTCTCAGTTGGGACTTTTTGCTGTAGATGATTAGCGCTTTGAGCTGTCTGGAGGGAGAAAGAAAGCTTAATATAGATTTCAAAAGTATATTTAGCAAAAGTCTTGATCAGAATGATATTCACTCTTCTTTTACAGATGAGTGATCTTTGTGACCGTTAGGTTCCACCGATCATTGGTTCAGTTGATCCATCGATGGTAGTTGAATTATTGTAGCCATTGAAGCTTGTTTGAACTAGTCGTTGCCTGATTTAATGAATTCTACTCCGAGATCTTTTATCAAGATCTTTAATAACTGCTTGGCAGGTATCAGTTGCTCGGCTTTCAGTTCTGGACTTCAGTTGGCAGGTCCTCGGCTTTGGCTTTTTACTCTGGGATAGTCCAGTGGGCAGCTCCTCAGCTGCCTTAAGCTTCAATTCTGGAGTGGTCCAGTTTGGCATATCTTCTGCTGCCTTGGTCTTCATTTCTGTACTCTGGCAGCTTAGCTTCAACTGGAGCTTCAGTTCTGGACTCCAGTTGACACTTTGGAATCTTAGCTTTGAGTAAAGCTTCATTTGGAATGGTCAAGTTGGTACTCAGAAGCTTAGCTTTGATTAAAGCTTCAGTTGGCTGCTTCCTCAGAGCTCTTCTCCCAGTTGACTGATATCAGCTTTTCTTAGCTCTCAGCTAAGTTGATAGTTTGCTCAACTGTTGGATGCTTTCCAGTGTTCATCTTTGAATTGGTTAGCTCCTGACTACTTGATGCATCCTTTCTAGTTGGTTGACCATGCTCCAAAGTGGTTGACTTTCACTTTAGCTGAGCTGAATTTTGGAGTCTTATTTTGGTCATGAAGCCATTTTTTAGCCTATAATTCCTGCAGTTTTTCATAGAAATTTTCCACATGTTTTGACATATCATCAAAACCATTAGTTAGGTTATCCTTGATAGTTTTTCCCAACATTTAGTTTCAATAAAATATATACCCAACATTCATCAACTAAGTTGTAGTTGTCATCTAACATGACTTCTCTCTTTTCACATTGAAACTTTCATTATTTGTTAATTAATATTATTATGGTTAGAACTATGTAGAATATTTAACATTTAAAATTTATAAAACTTTCATATTAATTTATCTGTAAAAAAAGGCAAACCACATGCAACGCATGTATCCTCTGCTAGTAACATTACATAAGGGCATATTAAGGAAATTGAAGTTTTGATACATATAGAATATAGAAAGTAGACTATAATTTTTGGACCACTAAAAAAAATTAAGAGACTACAACTATGGGAAAGGGGGAGTGTCATACAGTCTAAATTGGTAATGCATATATAAGTATTCACGTAATTAGCTTACAATAAATGTGATGATTTGGCTATTTGAAAAATATATATACTAATATAAAAAGTGTCTTATCTTATAATTTTGGGTTTTCCTATTATATCTCTATTGTATATTTTATTTAAGGATGATAATGTAATCTTGATTTTACCAATTATATACCTATTATACCATATTTTTAATATCTAGAGGTTGTATGATGGGGGTTGTGATCAAATATGAAGGGAACATCGTTCTACAGAAGATGTGTGATCGGTTGGATGATCTTTGCAAAATATTAGATAAATCGCAAGTGAAAACCACCATGTCCAAGGAACCCTCATACTTGCTTCACTGAGCTGGGGTATGGTAGTTTCTTAATGATATCTACCTTTGTGTTATCTACTCTTAAGTCTCTCTCTGAGATGACGTGCCTAAGAACAATCCCCTCATAAATCATGGAATGACAATTTTCATAATTTAACACCAAACACTTATCCATGCATCTCTTTAACACTTTTTCAAGGTTGTCAAGACGTGCATCGAATGAGATCCCATAAACTATGAAATCATCTCTGACACTTTGATGTAGTTTTCCTAAAAATCTAAGAAAATGCTCAGCATGCATCTTTCGAAGGTGCTCAGGGCATTACAAAGTCCGAAGGGCATTCATCGATAGACAAATGTTCCAAATGGGCACGTAAATATGGTTTTTTCTTGGTCCTCTTGATCCACCACAATCTGCACCTGAGTAAGGAAATAAAAGAATTTATTTATAGCCCATCTTTCAAGCATCCGATGTATAAAAGACATGGGGAAAGTGATCATTCTTGTGACTATGTTAAGCTTTATGTAGTCTATGCAGACTCTTTATCCAGTTTGTAGCCATATGGGCACAAACTTAATTTTTTCATTTTTAACCAGTAGGATCCTTCACTTCTTGGGCATGATATGTATCGGGCTAACCCACTTGATGTATGAAATTGGGTATATGATGTCCATATCTAGAAACTTGAGTGTCTTCTTTTTTGACATCTTTCATGGCGATGTTTAACTTGTTCTGTGTCCCGCACTGGCTTTGCATCATCCTGCAAGTGTATCTTGTGCAACATACTGTGGGGCTTATGCCCTTGATATTGGCCAAAGTCCACGCCATTGTCTCATATAATCTCAGTAGTTTCAATAGCTTATTTTCTTTTGCGAGGGGTAGACCCTTACTTACGAACACTAGGAATGTCTCATTCTCCCCTAAATATGCATGCTTCAAATGCCCAAGGTGATTATTTAATTCTAGCACGGAGGGTAGTATTATTTTCGGTAGGACTTATGGTGGGCAACTTGTATCCACCACTCCATATGACATTTTTTTAAGGAATATAGCATCCTTGATATCTTCATCCTTGTCGAGAGCATCGTGATCAGTTAAGTTAATTTGTAATGCATATTCCAGGAGTTCTTAAATGTTCATCCTGGAAAGTGTAACCCTTGCTTGGGCATCATAGGGGCTCACAAAATTAACTGACTCCATATCTTGCAGCTATTACACTACTTCAAAGATATTGAATACGGCCATTTGTTAATTTGTAATGCATATTCCAGGAGTTCTTAACTATTCATCCTGGAAAGTGTAACCCTTGCTTGGGCATCATAGTGGCTCACAAAATTAACTGACTCCATATCTTGCAGCTATTACACTGCTTCAAAGATATTGAATACGACCATTTGTCCGTTGAATTCACAAGTCAATGTGCCCATCATCGACTGGCCTCCCGAGGAGCAACCCAGTCGTGGTCAGTGTTATTTTGCCCATATCGAGCACATAAAAATCTGTTGGGACCCAGTTTGACCAAAAATATATTCTATCAGTTCTTCGGGATAGATATTAGATATGCTCGCGAGCTGAATGATCATTCTTTGTTTCCTTGAAATGAACCACCTACTGCCTGCATAATATTCACGACCATGAACAAAATCACGACTGACTTTTGTGATCCTTTCTGAATCATGTTTTCAAGGGTAGAATTCACGACTGGATTTCACGATCTACATGTGATCGTGAAAAAATTCATGACAACTTTTCACGATCTGCAACCGATCTGCTCGACTGCGAATGTCTTGCAGTTTCTTCTCTGTTCTACGTGAATCTCTCTATTTGAACCTCTAGTTTCCATCTAATTTGCATTTTTTCCATATGGACAAAGAACCCTACCCATACAAGATTACAACAAAACAAATACTACAACTAGATCCAAAAAACTAGGATTACAACTCAAAGCAACATACTAGATATAATTTTGACATAATTAAAATCTAATATACCTATTAATTTTCTCATCGAAAAAAAAACATGATCAAACGGATCAAAACAAATATGCAACCATTCATATCAAAATAAAATCATACAATCATGCCATGATAGTTAGCATAGCTACCTTCAAACAAAGGTTATGCAATTATATATCCCCCAACAATCACATGTACAATTTTTCTTTTGGAAAAAAACGCACGAGGATTCAACCGAAACACAAAGCCAAAATTTGCTCTGATACCAATTGATGAATTCCTATGATTCATTTGGATGTGCTCATTTGAATAAAACATTTTAACCATAATCCTAAACATCCACTACATGTTGATTTCAAATCTAAACCTCATGCGCAATGGAGAAACAAATGTTATCAAATTACCTAATGAAACGGATGAACCTGATGTAGGGTAGAAAGTGATGCGGAACAACTACTGCAGCAATCTCGATCATGATAACACCGACTTCACTATATTCTGCTATATAACTTTTTCGTTAATCCAGACGTCGTGTGGGCAATGATCCTTTAGACCTTGAAGAGAACTAGATCGAGAAACCCTAAACCTAACAGTGGCTGAAAATTCTACAATTTTGGAGGTTGTACTGCTTTGTGGTATGCTTAGGTTTTTTTGTCTCCCTTCAACTGGTATAAATAGGCTTCAGTAGTGATCCAAAAGGAGAATCAGGGTTGGCATCCAATAGGCCTTAAGTTCTCAATATCAAGCCTAAACATTACTTAAGCACATTAATATTAATGCAGTCCACTAAAGAATTAATATTGCACTACTCCTCAATTCCTTAATTATCGATATGACTCATTCAACTCAATTAATTCATATGTTTAAGAAATTAAATGTTCATTAATTAATTACAATATAATGATAAAAAAATTAATTAATTTCTTATTCATGAGGAGTACCACTCAACTTTCATAACTATGTCAGATATAAATTCACCTGAATGGTTTAACATAATAATAATTTTTGAGCTCCTCATGGGACATCATTAACTCGACTCACCAGGATAGAGATTCATTCTATAATTAGTAACCCATCAAATATAGTAATGTCACTACCCAATTTATTGGACTTATTGATTCTTTAATTAGAATTTCACTCATTGAAACCAAATTAATAAGCATTAAAATAAACATGTCTACTATTATAGAGGGATTAAGAATCATGAGTATTTGATATCTATATTACAATTTATTATCAGTCCATTAGAATGATCTCATTGTGATCTAATTCAATGCATTACAAGAATGCACCAGTATATATGATTCCATAGTCAAGATAGACTAATTCCAAATCAAAGTACAACTATACTGATAGCTCGTCTAACTCCATCTAGGTTGTGAAAACAACTCGTATTTAATAAGGAACCGATAATATGATCTTCTGTGTATGCATTTCACATACCATATTATCTTCAATATTAAGTATAGGATGTTATTGCATAAATAAAACACAAAATAAATGCAATATAGGTGACTTGTTTATTCTCATTCAAAATAAGGAAATAAGTATATATAAAAGCAAACTGTTTTGGTATAAACTCTAACAATAGGAACGTGGAGAAGATAAAATTATTTCATGCACCGACAAAAGCGGAAGCGCCCCTTTTTTAAGAGATGACGATGTATTCACATTTCATTCGACGGTTAGAGGAGAAGAGAAAGCTAAGCAGTGGGAATTCTAAAGATTCCCAAGGGAAAAATAGAGATGTCTCCTACGTTGCACATATGTGGAATTATGAACGTAATTTCATAGAGTCCATCAGTCTGAATGCTATTATGAACGTAATTTCATAGAGTTCATCGGTTTGAATACTACATAAAGAACATAAGCCAGATGACGGAACGGAGAGGACCTAGGATGTAGAAGATCATCCCATGAGTGATTTGGCAGATTTGGATTCATATAGATATCCACCCATGTGGTACCTCATTGTACCATATGAGTATATAAAAAATATCATAATTAACACTGTTCTACATATATTTCCTAGGAAACAGCTTCAATAATCGTTAATTAAGAAGGGCATATATCATGATCAATATCATAATTAACACCTTAAATAATACACGAGTCCTGCATAAGGGAGCGACTATTTGCACCACTACTTTTACTCTTTGCATCATAAAAGAAATAAAGAAAAATAAAATAATTGTGAAGTTACTTCAATACCCTTTTATTACTTGTTCATACCACTAAAATTACTCAATGCACCACAAATTCAAAACTAAACAAAAATTTAAAAAGAAAACAAATTAATCGAATTATTCATTAACTTATAATAGTTTATTAGAAGTGTTAGATGCTAGTATGGGTGTATTGATTGAAAATAATCGAGTTTAGAACATGTTGTAGGGTTTTTTTTGTTCAGATTGCGATTCGTTCGAACTGGAAATTTCGAATATTTTGGAGTGGTTCGAACTCCATTTTTCGAACAACACTTGGAGAAAAACGGAGTTCATGGCGTTCGAATTTAAGTTTTCGAACATGTTAGAGTGGTTCGAACTTCAATTTTCGAACATAGTTCGTTTGGAAAATATTTTCTAACATCTTTATACCATGAAATTTTCTAAGTGTCGTTGAAACTTTAGTTTCCGAATAAATGAGGGTTGTTCGAACTTTAGTTTCCGGGCAAATGAGAGTTGTTCAAACTTTAGTTTACGAACCAATTTTTTTCTAAGTATTGGAGTCGTTCGAATTAATATTCTAGAACAAGGTGAACGTGTTCGAAATTGTACTTCCGAACATTTTTTTTAATAAAACAAATATTCTTGGAGCGAAGGGTATTAATGTAAATGTGTGTGGTATAAAGAGTAAAATTTATAGTACATTGAGTAAGCTAAGTGCAAAGAGTAAAATCAGTGGTGCAAATAGAAACACCGCCCTCACAAATAGCCACATCCGTATTTCTACACAAACAAGATCCTTTGTTCTAAAGTACTCCCTCTGTCCCATTTATATAGTCCATTTTACTATTTTGAGGTGTCCCAATTATATAGTCTCATAACTATAAATAGTATTAATTTTCATAGTAGTATACAAATATACCCTTAGTATGTATTGAAAATTAAAATTTAACCACTTAAATTCTTAAAAGTCATAAATTTTAAATAAGGATAATAATGGAAGTTAAGCTTTAATGTCTTGTTTTCATAAATATTTTTAATCTACGTGCGAGGATAAAGTGGACTATATCAATGGGACGGAGGGAATAGTATTTTAACTATTAGATACAGCTCAGTTATTTAAAAAAATTATATACAGTTTTTGAGTGGAAATTATGAAATTTATTACTACGCATGCCATCAATTTTGCGGTTGGAAATACCATTTTAAAACATAACAAATTATAAGAAACGTTGCCTAGCAGTGCTTGACAATTGAACACCATACCAAGATCAAAATGCATCATCAACAACGACATTCGGATATGCAAATTAAAGATTGAAGCATTTCTTTATAACAAATATTCAGTTCTTCGATGCGTCTCCTCGAATTAAAAGACGGAAAACTAAAAAAAAATGACGATTGAAACAAGTTGAATTCGGCAGAGATTCAATACTCCTATAGAAATCACCTTCAGACGGAAAAACTCATTGCATCCCATGAAAGCCAGATGAATCCATGAGCACTGCCTTGATTTGATCAGGGTTCAGCTCTTGCCCTTCTCCCCATTGCTGATCATACAAATATTTTCCACATTTGATGTCATGCCTATTTAACTTGACAAGATTTACAGTTGATATGTGCATGTGCAAGAAATATATAGAGCATATATGTTAGTACCTCAGCTCGAAAAATATCCAATGCAAAGCCATTGAAGCAGCTGATGACAGCTTGCTGGATGTCTAGGCCTAGATTGTCCATTGCCCTCAATGTGGACAGTAGAAGCCCGGGTTTCCGGCCACAGAACATGTGGATGTTGACCGCTCTGCCTTCCCTTAGTCTCACCTCAACCTATCGTGATGTCAGATCAAAACACGGGAGTTGATCATTCAAGTGGTCAAAAAGCACTTGTTGGATACAAGTATTGATCATTGGAATGAGAGTTGAGTATATATGTTACCCTAGCTGGTTGTCCGGTTGGGCTGGACAATGGGCTTGCAAATGCACTCGGGCAGAGCTCTTCCTTGATACGGGCAGGAAGTCCAGGAGTGGTAGGTGTCAACGGGTAGAAGCTCGTGTTTGTCGGGGTCATTGAAGACGTGCCAGGGATGGCCTCGAGCTCGTTGTGGAGGTCGTTGATCTTCTGCAGAAGCTCCTTTAAGTAGTCAATTGCATCCCCTAGTATTGAAGCCCTGTCCATCTGCCCCAAAAACATAATTAACAAACTGCATGCTTTCAAACTAGGAAGGTGGAATTATTTTCTTTTAATCTTCTCTTGTGTGTGAATATAATAAGAGAATCTAAATTGCAGTGTATGAATGATTGATCATGATAGATACCGGTACCCTTCTTAATTCTAGAATATATATATATATATATGTGTGTGTGTGTGTGTATAATAGTCACTGTTTTAGTAGTTAATTATGATGAGTATATAAAAAAATACAGCTGGGACTGAATTATACTAAATTGTATCATTAATTAAAGATTTATTTATTTGTTGATTCAAGTTTTCTCGGTTAGTTAGAATAGAGAATCCAAGTAACAATAATAGTAATGACAAATAACTACCATGATAGTGATGGGGCCTCATACTGGCCTTAGAGGAAATAATACAAAATTAATTTTCAGCTAAATTCAATCTCATCTGCAGAAAAAAATCGTCAAGCGCCTACAGCTAAAATAGTGTAAATTGAATAAAGAAATAAAAGAAGATTTGATTTCTTGTCTGTGGTCCTAAATGCAACATGTATTTGAAAATTAGTTCATAGATTCCATGTGAGCGAAATAAATGCTATCACACGACTTTAATGTTCATGCCTCTCAATCAGTACATGCCAATCAAAATCCATAGCTCATTAATAATCACACACCTAGCTACTCAATGAAGTGCAAGTGTAAACCAAATCTAAACACACAGACACACACACACATGAGAGAGAGAGAGAGAGAGAGAGAGAGAGAGCAATTAATAATGAGAACAAAGGCTCGTAACGACCGTGAATTATAATGGCTAAAAGAAAACTATTTCAAATGGCTAAAACATGCTGGAAAAATTTAAAAAAAAAAAAATTGAAACGAAAGCATTCACGAGGAATTTGCTGTTGAAAGAATTTTCATACCTTACTAATCTTGGGCACAACTGACCTCAGCATGTAGAGCCTATCATTGAGCTTCTTTCTCCGGCGCCTTTCCGCCATCAAATTCTTGGCCGGCAGCCCCTTCTTCTTCCCCTTTCCGCCGCCGCTCTTAACACTCTCCAACTCCCCCTTACTAATACCACTATTCTCCAAGAATTGATCATCGGAATCATAGTTGAGATTGGAGCCATCGAGGCTCAAATCCTCCAAATCATCTCCACTACTAGTTTTCCTCTTCCTGTCATTCACCTCCTCCTGCTTATCATCATATCCTTCCAAATTTATCACATTCCTATCGCGCCTTTCTAAGCTCAAAGTCCCCAAATTACTCCCAAGATTTTTCCTAAGAGCAGCTCTTTTTTGAAAGAGAGTTGGTTGTTGTTGTGATGCAAAATTGTGATCGAGTGGCTTAAGAATCTTGGATCTGTTATAGTAGAACGATGAGTTAGCCGCAGCCGCTTCACCGAGAAATCCACCCATGTTTCCGTGCTGTAACTGAACCAAGCTACTCGTCGGAAATGGAGTCAAATCATTGAAACCACCACAACTCAGATTAACCCCCCCACCCCTATTCAATGCACTTTCAAGATATCCACTATCGCAACCCAAATCAAAGCTTGCATCTAATGGGCTGTTTTGGATTGGATTAATCAATGATTTTGGCTCTAGGAAGTAGTTTACCTGATGCTGATGAGAATGAGATGCATCAAGATTGTTGTTGAAAACGGAGGCCGATGTCGGAGAGCATGATGCGGAGGAATCAACCGGCTGCAGAAGCAGTTGATTGTTAACGCCACCTTCTGTGAAGTTCGGTGAGAACGAGATGCCGTGCATGGCCACCGCCGCCTCGCCTCCGCCTCCACCTCCGCCTCCGCTGCTCATGTACCAGTCTTCGTCGTTTTCGGCTTCGAGCATGGATTTGAATGTCGAAAGTGCACCGATTTCCATTTCTTCTTTGTTCGACAATCCGCCGTCGTCGTCGTTGTTTTGGGGCCAAGAAGATGTTTGCTCCTCTCCTTTGCTGCCATCCATCCAGACCATGCTATTAACTCGTGACAACATCTTTTTTTTGTCAATTAATTTCTCTCAAGAAATAGAAAATTTAAATTGTACTCCTAGTTACAAACACACAGGCACATGCATCTATCACTCGGATACAAGGGGAGAGAGAGAGAGAGAGAGAGAGAGAGAGAGAGAGGGAGGAAAAGAGGTATGATGAGCAGCAGAAAGAAAAGGGAAGTAGCTTTATGCGAAAAGGGAAGACTCTTTGTTTGAGTGAGGCAATGTGACAATACTTAAAGCTTCCAACGTTAAGTTTTCAAGGCTGCAGTCTACCTGCCGTATTTGTCATACACATAGGGAATAGGGAATTTATATATATATATATATATACACACACACGAAAATTCTATAGTACCCGATGGATATTACCTATTTATCATAATAGATTTAATGTAATGTGATATTTTTATGTGTCTATTGTGACACATAAAAATATCACATTAGGTGGAATAGCATAGAAATTATCATATATATATTTATAGCTATGTGTATGTGTATATAATATATATTTATGTATTTAAGTAGGTATGTATATATGTGTGTGCACTGCAGTGATATCATAGTTGGAAGCTTTTGTAGGTATTTGTGGCTTTTCATGGGAAGTCTCACGTAGGTTGTTAAGCAAAGTACACCTGATTTATGGTTTCAGTTTTGTTTTTGTCTATAATTAGGATGCAGCAAATCATTGCACATACAGCTAATTTTGTTGAGAAAAAGACAAAGCCCTCAGATCTTTGTCATTTAAACCTGCACAAAATTAATATGCTTCATTTGAGGATTAGTGTGAATACGCCCACCCTCTTTTACTCACACGCCCAATTTGGTGGTATTGAGAAGATTTAAATTCGTAACTTTTGACCTTTGAGCAACCTCAATCCACCACTAGATGATCCCACCAGGACAAAAACATAATTTGAGGCCCACATCATTAGTTACAATTTCATTTAGCAGGTGATTGGAATGATATAATGAAAATTATGTATGAATGAAATGAAGTTAGAAATGGAATAAAGTTCGGAATAGAATGACATTTCATATGATTAGTATGTCTACAGAATGAAGAACGAAATGAAATATCAGTTTTTTATTTATTTTATATAATGAATATTTTATGATATTTCAAATTTCCTTATAATTGAATAAAGTTTACGTAGAGTACCTAATAGATATCAACACATGCCTTAATTTAATTTTTGTATATTTCTAAATGCCATTTTTCTTTTTTAGTGTATGATTTTTTCTAATTTTTTTAGCAAATTATAATTTATTTATTTTATTGAAAAACTTTATTCTAAAATATTTAATTAATCAATATATGATAATTTGTATAAGTTAATAAAAATATTTTTGTTCATAGAAAAACACTTTAACATTTTCATTTGAATATATTACATTATATATCAATTACATACATATTTTATATTGTATTATAATTTATAACATATTTTTATGTTATATTTATTTCAGCATCACTTTCATTTTTCTTCAACAAAATTATAAAAGCTTTCAAAATTTGATTTTAACACATATTTTTAATTTATATTTTGAAAATAAATAAATAATTAAGAAATAATAATAATAATAAATTATTTAATTTTATTTTTGATTTATTTTTTTAAATATGATATAATAATATTATAAGACATGATTATGTATAAATATATCATATATTAATTTTTTGATCATTGGAAATAGCTAAACTCCATGAGAGTGGGTAAGATGGCTATTCATCTTTCTTTGAAAATAGGGATTCCATCGGAAATGATGATTCCCGATTTTAAACCATACAAATCACCGAAATAAAAATGCACATAGAAATTATCATTCTATTATATTCCATTCCACCGTACTGATCACGTCTATATCCACCATTTGATCATAGATGACTAAACATCTAGATGTATAATATTATTACTCAAATGGGATATTGTTACAATTGCTTATTAATCGGGGGATTAAAGTTAAAAATATCTTCTACTTTGGTTAAAAAAGTGATCGCATTTGTTTATAGGGTTAAGGTATTACATAGCCCCTCAACTATTCTCCAACCTTCATATAAATCTCTCTTTAACTATTTGGTTAATTTAGTCTATGTTATTTTTTAAAATGGTTCACATTGTCTCTTTTATTGATGGAAAAAGTTAATTCTATTAATAAAAACACACCAACACACATTTTTCTCACATACTATGATCTTTTCACATAATTTTTACATATAATTTTACATACACTTCACAATTAATCAAAATTGCAACAAATTAATAAATTATGATTAATAATTAATAAAATAATAAATAACCACAAATTTATTAATAAAACAATAAAATTTGAATAGATATAATTAAATACGGAAAATTATATATACATATATATGTATATATTGAGATAGTTTATAAACTTATTTTGAATTTTAAAATTCAATGATTTGATGATAAATTCTACAAATAGAAATTGAACATTCGTTTATAGTGATTTAATGTTTTGGAAAGGGACCACATTTAGGAATTTCATATTTGATTATCTTCATAAGTCATTATATGGTGATATTAACTGATTAATTTGTGTATTCATTTTGCCATTAAAAATGAAGTCGAATACTTACTTTTAAATTTGAAATATGCATATGATATAGTTTTTATATGAAAATAATTTTATAAAGTATCTCAATATATTATTATTATTATTATTATTATTATTATTATTATTATTATTATTATTATTATTATTATTATTATTATTATTATTATTATTATTACTACGTGTTTATTATATTATTAATAAATTAGTTTGTATTTATTATTTTAATTGTTTTCCATAATTTATTAATTTATTATAATTTTGGTTAATTGTAAAATTTTGTGTAAAAGTATGTGAAAGGATTCTAGTGTGTGAGAAAAATGTGTGTTGGTGTGTGTTTATTAATGGTGTTAACTTTTACATCCAAAAACGAGGCAATGTGAGTCATTTTAAAAAGTCGATGGGGCTAAATGGGCCAAATAATGAAAGAGGGAGCAATGTGAACTTTGGAGAATAGTCGAATGGGCAATGCGATCCTTATCTCTCTTCACTCTCCGCCCCGAAACTGACCCACGGCACAGCGCCCATTCGCTTCGCGCGCGGGAAGGCAACGAAGTTCAGTTCATCAGACCGCAGCGGAGTGGAGCAGCCGCGACACGACCTTACCTTAGCTGGATCTCGCTGGTGCCACCGGGCGGGAACCGACCGTAGGAAGAGGAAGAGGAAGAGCATCTTAGCTCTGACGATCAAGGGACCCAGGAGGTGAATCAGAGCGGAGAGAGGCCCTTGTAGGGCCCTATTGATGAATGAAAGAAAGGGTTTATGAGCGCCCTAGCCCTGTAAGCCCACACCTGTGTAGAGTAGATCGTTCAACACCTGCGGCACAAACCTATTTTTGACCTATTGGTCCTAGTATCATAGGCGACCGAACGGCTGCCCCCTAATTACTAGACCGACCTGCTATAATAATTCCATAAACACCTAGCGAAGATATGGCAAACAAATAAAGTAGCCCCTCATGTGGAACCATAGAAGGAATTCAATCACTATTAATTGGTATCTTTATTTATGCATCAATGTCGATAGATGCATTCGCCATAGTTTCAGCATTACGGCAAACCCGTGTCAAATATATAGCGGGACCTTGTTTTTTTTCATAGACGAATGCCCCCTTCAAATTCAAGTTCATTAATTAATTAATGATCTAATCACCAATGTTACATTAGATTAAATCTTGGCAAAACACATCCTTAGGCCCTATACTTTGGTCTTTTATTTCATTAAGTCTATATACATTTTTTTTTTCATTTTAATAAGTACATGTACTATTATATTTGATTTCATCAAGTCTTTATTTAACGGATATAATGAATCCGTTAAGTTTTTCACGATTTAAATAAGGGTTAATTAAGTGCCACATACCCATTGACTATTATCGAAGGTTCACATTACTCCCTCTCTGACTATTTAGGCCACATAACCCCTTCGACTATTAAAAGTGGTCCTCATTGCCTCTCGTGTACACATCATTAGACACTCTGTTAAAAATTCGCAAACCTCTTCTTCCTCCGACAATTTGCTTCAAGTACAAAATTGTTCTTTCACCAAATTTTTAAAATGTGGCAGCTTGTGTTTACTGAATCTTTAATTATATTTCGATATAATAAGTAATTGTGGTAGCTTAAATTGAATCTAAAATGTTTGATTTAAACTTGATCTAAAAAAAATTAAATTTAAAATAAGTAATGATGGCAGCTTTTTTTTTTTCATTGATTGAGGGTGAGAACAAGTGCTACAGAGAATTGGTGTTAAAAAATAAATTGATATCTACAGCTAAACAAATGAACCTCATAAACCGAGGATAAGAACAAGTGCCGCATAGATTATTGTTTTGGAAATAAAATCGACGTAAAAAAGAAACATGAGTGAAATAATAATTTTCACATAAAGCAAATTGGTGGAAGAAGAAGCAGTTTGTGATTTTTTACAGAGTTTCTGACAGTGTGTGGGCAATGAAGATCACTTTTGACAGTCGAAGGGGCTATGCAGTCCAAATAGTATGGGAGGGAAGAGGGCTATGTGGCCCTTAACCCTTTAAATAACATGTCAACTATCATTATTTGTTTAAATTCTAGAGAAGCGTGTACAAATATAAAAAAAATACTTTCACTTCTCACCATCTATTATCAACATTAATGATAAAACAAAAAATCATCAACCATACAGAAATACCAGGATCAACTGAAGAAAATCAATCTATATAGCGAAATTGGACCAAAGTTAGAAACATTAACTACTCACGACATCAAAAGCACAAGATATTGGGTTTTTAAGCTTTCCTCCATGGAAGAGGAAAGATCCTCATATTGTCAATTGGGATCAATTTGCGTATAAATAAGAAAAAGGCTCTAAAATTAATGGAGTCACACCATATGGATTTCAAGTTGGTTGATTATTTTCTTTTCTTATTTAATTTATTATTTTATTTTATTTTATTTTTTTGCTTCATCATGATTCACCATGGAAGAGATGAAATTGAAAAAAAATATATATTGATTTCAAGTTGGTTGATCCAAATGGAAATGGAATCATCATTGAAATGGTGATGCTTAAAGCGAGGAAAGTGAAGGAGTACGTAGAACTTCTACGGTAGAAGGAAAAGCTACTTGACCTTTTTAACTTATGCAATTGTTAAATATGGGGTAAATTACATTTTGATACCCAATTTTTTAACCTTTTAATAAACGGTCTTTGAATATTTATATTTTCATACATGAACTTGTAAATTTTTATCAAATTTATCACATGATCAAATATCCGGTACCATATAGATTATGTGGATCGCCAAAAATCTTATATGCATTTTTGTTTTAATTCCACATCAGACCCAAAAATAATAAAAAATATTAAAAATTATATTTTTAAAGCATGAATCACTATATTTTAAACTTATATATATATATTTTAAGTTGCGATCACAATATTTTTGTAGTTGTGATTATGATTGAAGTTGCAATCAAGTTTTTACATAGTTGAACAAAAATTATTTTGGTGTATTATGATATCGAATATTTCAACATATTTATTTATAATTTTAGTTTATGGCTATCAAATTCATTGAATATTTTCATCTTCTTGCCAATATTAGTGTGGTTTTATTATATTTCAAACATAATTAATTATTAATGTTATAGGAAAAAAAATGATGTCGATTAACAAATTAAAAAAAATAAGTAGGAAATACTTTTTGTTTAATTTTCAATCGATCATGATTATTTTTTGTTTAATTTTCTTAAAAATTTTCAATTGGAAATATTGATTTGACAATCGGGGTTACATATGAAAATTTAAGTTCTTAAGTTTTTTTTTTTTTTCTGATGTGGCATTACAAAAAAATCCATATAAGATTTCTGACGGTCCACTTAGACTATAAGATACTGGATCATATGATATATTTGATAAAATTTTACAATGTCGGATATCAAGCTGTAAATATTCAAAAGTCGGGACATTTTTGTTCAAAGGTCAGTGTTAGGAAAAACTATCAAGGAACCTCTAGATAAGGTTTTGATGAGATGTCAAAATTATTCCTGAAAAACTAACTAAGGTTCAAGCTGTAGATCTAAGATGTCCAATACCGAGCCTCAAGAAGGAACTCAATTGAAGCTAGAGTCAACCCAACTGGAGCATGGTCAACCAGCTGGGAGGATACGCAAACCAGTCAGAACTCAATTCAACTGAGGGTTCAAAGAGACGAACTAGTTGAAACAAACTGACAGCTAAGTCAGCTGAGCTGAGAGAAAAATCGACAAGACTGAAGAAACTGATAAGAGATCAGTTTAAACTGAAGACTGGAAATATCCAGCTGATGGCCAAACTTAACTTCAGCCAAACTGAAGTAAACAGTCGAATCAATCAAAGGCCAGAACTGAAGTCAGCCAGCTTGTAGGAGAAAACAAGCAAACATCTGACAAGGAAGCTCGAGAAAGATCAGCCAAACTGACAAGCTAGTCAACAGCTTGTGATCAGTCAAGCTGACAAGAAAGCTCAAGAAAGAACAGTCAAACTGACAAGCTAGCCAATAGCTTGTGATCAGTCAAGCTGACAAGAAAGCTCGAGATAGAACAGTCAAACTGACAAGCCATTCAACAACTTGAGATCAGTCGAATTGGAGAAAGAAGCTCAGAACTGCCAACTGAAGTAATAGTCGAACTAAGCAGACAAGCTTAGGACTGCCAACTGGAACTCAAACTTACTAAACTAGAGCTCAGAACTGCCAGCCAGAGAGTCCTGGAGTTATTGCTCAAAATGAAGATCTTGGAATAAATGCTCTAGTGGAGATCCTGGAAATAAATATCCAATAGAGATCGATTGGAAAAGCAACGGCCACTGAAATTAAATATCCAACAAAGATCGATTGGCAAAACAACGGCTACTTCAACCAAAAGCTTCAACAAAGACCATCTGCCATTGATGAACCACCAGAACTACCAATCAATGGAACTCAACGATCACAAAACCACTCCTCTATAAAAGACGAGTGAATCAGAGTTTTCAAAAGGACTTTTCGCAACTTTCATTCTTGAAGCCTTCATTCAAGCAGAGCTTTCTTTCTCCCTCCCACATAGCTCAAGTTCAGCATTAGCTAAAACTGCGAGGGTCCAACTGAGAAGAAGAATCCACAGAATCAAAGCATTCAGCTAGCTGTTGACAATCCAGCCATAGCAACCTTCTCAGTTCCAGCAATACATCGATCAACTACCCAGCTTAATTGTAGGAGCACATCAGTTGATATCCCTTGTTCAAGACTAACCTCTTGAAGATCGAAAGAGATCTAAAACCTTGTAAAGACGACAATAGCACCTACCTCCCTAGTGAGCAGTTAGGGACTGCAAGTGTCAGCCGTCGACCCGCTGAGGTAGCGAGCAGTTACCAGGTTCGGCCAACTGTCCTTCATTATATAATTTGTAAAGAAACTCAAGTTATATAGTGGAGTTGCCCTTCTGCCGAAGGAAGAAAGGACGTAGAAGTTTGAGACTTCGAACCTCTATAAATCATCTGTGTGATATACTGTTTTGATTTCTCGCATATCTTTGAACTGTACATAAGCACACGCAATCTGCACTTAAGCTGTCTAAAAAGTGCTCAACCGATCTGTGCATAGATAAGTTACTAAGTGAGTCAAGGGCCCTTATCATTCCACATTTGAAGTAAATTTTTTAGTCAGTTTATTCACTCCCCCTCTAAACTGACATCGACTCGCCCGGGACCAACAAGTCGTATCAGAGCGGTTGATTCTAAGGATCAGCCGTTTCTGCAGATCAACCGAATCAGATCTACTTATCTTTGCTAACATTTCAAGCTATGGGAAACCATAAGCTACCTTTGTTTTCAGTTAAGAATTATGATAATTGGAGCAGGAGAATGAAGGCACATCTCTGCTCGATCCATGAGAACATGTGGGAAGTTATTGAAGATGGTCCAATCATTCACATGACGGACAATGACGCCCACATAGTTGATATCAATCAACCAGCCAGGATCTCAAAGCCAACTAATCTTCTCACCAGCGAAGAGAAGAAGTTGAAGAATCTAGAGTTTGTTGTTCAAGCTGCACTATTTCAGATTCTAGATGAAGACAGAATGAAGGACACAGAGAACTGCACAACCGCCAAGGAGATATGGGACTCACTAGCAGATCTATGCCAAGAGTCCGAAGCCATCAAAGGAAATAAGCTCCAATTGGCAGTAGACAGATACGAGTCCTTCAAAATGCAGCCAGAAGAGTCCATCTCAAGCCTTGAAACCAGATTTCTAGGCATTATGAATGAGATGACCAACCTGGGAAGAAGCTATTCCAATTCTGAGATGAACTCCAAAATTTTGGATAATCTCACCGAAGAATGGGACATGAAAGTGATAGCTACAAAAGAATCAATAAATCTGAACAGCATCAATCCCAGAGAACTATTTGGCTCTCTCAAAGCTCATGAGTACAGTCTAAACCGGAAGAATGAAACATCAACATCATCAGCTCAAGATATAGCCTTCTATGGTGAAAGGAACCGGTTTAGAAATACTCGAGAAAGGAACAACTTTCGGCCCAGAAGCTCACCAACCAGAGAGAATCAAGGAGGATCTTCATCCGAGTGAAAGAGAGATACAACCGAAAAGAAGGAAAACCTGACTGAAGACATCAATGATCAAATTCAGTCAGTTATCAGGTTGTTAGAAAAGCTGAAGAAGGTCAGGGACAAACAATCAGTTCCACCTCAAACTGATGGAGTCCCAAAAGATGAGAGAACTTATCAACCAGCTGAACCATTCAGGGGTGGCAATCGAAATCTAGGAGAATGCTTTCACTGCCACAAACAAGGACATTACAGATATGAATGTCCAGAACTCCCTGAAGACAAGAAGGCCAAAGTGAGGAGAAGCTTCTTCAAACGGAAAGCAATGATTGCAAACTACGAGAATGCCGTGCTAGACGATTCAGACTATCCATCTGGAATTGATTCTGATGGCTACAACTCAAATGATGAAGTGTTATTCTGCCTCATGGCTGATAATGATGAAGAGGTTAGTACAGCTGACTCTCAAACCTCCTTCTATCACATTAATGAAGCAACTGTCTCTAGCAATGAACTTGACATGAAACTAGGGGTGGCACGGTAAGGTATACCTTACTTTTTTCACCATACCTTTACTTTACCTTACTAGTACGGTATGGAGAAAATCCATACCATTACCTTACCTTAAGATTCGGTATACCTTTCAACGGTATACCTTAAGTTTGGTATGAAACAAATGGCACACCTTTGTTGTACCTTTAGTTCGGTATACCTTACCGACATCGGTATACCTTATCATACCATCCTAAGATATATCATATATCTCATATATTTACTCAAAATATATGAAATACTCCTAATACGATCAAAATTCAATAAAATAAAAATAAATATCTTCATGTCACGATAATTAAAGTCCAATAAAACAAAATAGATATAATAATTCAAATTTAACACTCCAATGCAACAATTAAATAAAATACAAGAAATAAAAATAAACCAAGTCTAGAATGTTTTCCAAAACGTGTTAATATTATAAATTTACTAGATATTTATAAATGTGTAACATATTCACTAGTATTATTTATCAATCATATTTTTATAATTAATATAAATTGTATAAAAATATTATAAACTTACTAAATATTATAAATTAAAAATCTTTTATTTAGAAATCGTAAGAATTATTTACTAAGTATATACTAACTAAGAACACACTTAACATTACTATGCATTAAGTATAAACATAACATTAATTATAAGTGTTAATATTATAAATTTACTAGATATTTATAAATGTATAACATATTTACTAGTATTATATATCAATCATGTTTTTATAATTAATATAAATTGTATAAAATATTATAAACTTACTAAATATTATAAATTTAAAATCTTTTACTTAGAAATCGTAAGAATTATTTACTGAGTATATATTGACTAAGAACACACTTATCATTACTATGCATTAAGTATAACATAAGATTAATTATAAGTGTTAATATTGTAAATTTACTAGATATTTATAAATGTATAACATATTTACTAGTCTTATATATATATATATATCAATCATGTTTTTATGATTAATATAAATTGTATAAAAATATTATAAACTTACTAAATATTACAAATTTAAAATCTTTTACTTAGAAATTATAAGAATTATTTACTAAGTATTAATTAAGAACACATTAAATTATCATTACTATGCATTAAGTCTAACATAAGATTAATTATAAGTTTTAGATATTTACATGTATATCATATTTATTAAGTATTATATATAAAGTATCTATAATTCACATATACATATATTTATAAAATATCACAAATATAGCGGTATATACCGTTAGTTCGGCATATACCGTTGTAACGGTATATACCGTTGGTGCGGTATATATTGGTATAACAGTATATACCATTACAACCATATGCCGAACTAAAGGTATATGTAGAACTAACGGTATATACCGCACCTACGGTATATATCGGTGCAACGGTATATGCCGAAGTAAAGGTATATACCGAATTAATGGTATATATCTTAAAAATTCGGTATACCGTCGGTATCGGTATACGCCGGTATACCTCGGTTTTTAAAATTCTATACCGTTACCTTACCGAAAAATCTCAGTACGGTATCATACCTTACCAAAAATACCGGTATACCTTAAAGTCTGGTATTCCAGTATTTTTTCCGATACGGTAAGTACGGTATAACAGTATGACGGTATTTTTTCCTAGCCCTACATGAAACTTATGATGCTAGAAGATCAATTAGCTTCAATATCCTGCTTGCATGTTGAATTGAGAGATGAAAACAATGAACTGAGAAATAAAGTTAGAAAACTGAGCATTGATCATGAAAGAATGAATTATCTTGAATCTCAGTTTGTGGAATTTGAAAAGTTGAAATTGAGAACTGTCGATCTAGAAGCTGAGAATCAAAAACTCAAGCAAGAGATCCATGAGAGAGAAAAAGTAACTCTGAAGTTCAAGAAGGGATCTCAAACTCTAGATGAGATATTGAATCATCAGAGAACTGGAACCAGTAGCACATCGCTAGGATACAACAAGTTCACTGCCTTAGAGAAAGGAAAGACAGTTGTTCAACCCAGTGATAAAGGAATCCTAAAAGGATTCACCAGATCAACTCATGATCAGCTAGCTGAGACACACAAAGGGAAAGGAATATTGAGAAATCCTCAAACTCAGCCCAGACAATTCGGTCAGTTCTCCCAACCAAAAACAGCAGGTCAACTGAAGCCAAAATTCCAACCAAGACCATCAGTTCATTCAAACCAATCCCTTCATTCAACGTCTTCAGTTCAACAAAGACCATCAACTCACAAAAGACCACCAGCTCAACACAGTATGCCTCCAAGGCAAACTGATAGATCAGTCCACTTTAGAAAGAAAAACCAGTTTAGATCTCAAGCCTATCCTGCCAAAAAGTTCAATCAGAACACCTATAGGAGAGATCAAAGAAACTCGTTTGAACCCTACCATCACTATAATGAGTACCTGGATTCCAGAAATGAACCGAGAGTTGATACAAAAAGGGTTCAATCCAGTAAACTGGAAATACACTAGGCATTGGCCTGATCAAAGAGCTCAAAGGTCTCGAGACAACAACATTTTAGTTGAATTGTTTTATCCTACTAACTATCAATGCAGGTACCATTCAACTGATTCAACTCTAAATAGAAGGGCTGAAAGAAAATCTAAACTGATCAAACGATCCAAATCAGTTGGATCTCTAAATGATAAAAATCTAAAAGTTTGGCAAGTTTGGATTCTAAAGAGCTTGATGTATCAACAAGGACCCGATATGAAACGGGTCCCTAAATGGTAATCTTTGTTTTTGCAGGACAAGAGCATCCTATCTATGAAGAACAATAAAGATATCTGGTATCTAGATAGCGGGTGCTCCAAGCACATGACCGGAGACAGAGAAGATCTCGACGGTTATGAAGAAGTCAAAGGTCCACTTGTCATATTTGGAGACAACTCCAAAAGCCGAACTATTGGAGAAGGGTTCATGGTCAAGGGAAAAGTTATAGTAAATGGAGTCTCCCATTTGGATGGACTAAAACACAAACTACTCAGCATCAGCCAGCTGTGCGACAATGGCCACTCAATTGACTTCACCAAAAACTCCTGCAATATAAGAGGCAAGTCAACTGGAGCAATTCTTCTTACTGGGATAATAAGAGGCAACATGTATATTGTTGACTGGTCAACCGGCTACTCAGAAGCTTGCTTTCTTTCAAAAGGATCAACTGAAGCTAGCTGGCTATGGCATCGATGACTGAACCACCTCAACTTCAAAATAATCAACTACCTAGCCAAGAAAGAGCTAGTTGAGGGACTTCCTAAGGAGATATATAAGAAAACAGGCCTGTGTGGACCATGCTAAAAAGGAAAGCAAATGAAGTCATCCTTCAAGAATAGAAGTCATCCACCAGGAACAACTGAATGCCTCCAACTACTACATATGGATCTGTTTGGTCCAGTTAGATCACAGACTCCAAAAGGCAAAAGATTCACTCTTGTAGTAGTTGATGATTTCTCAAGATATACGTGGGTGGAATTCTTGAGGAGCAAAGATGAAACTGACGACAAGCTAACAGCGCTGATCAGAAGGCTGCAAACTGAAAAAGAGAGATCAGTTCAAATGATTCACTCTGAAAATGGAACTGAATTTGTGAATCAGTAAATGATCAGCTTTCTCAGCAAACTAGGAATCACTCACGAACACTCAGCTGCAAGAACTCCATAACAAAATGGTGTAGCTGAACAGCGAAACTGGACACTCAAAGAAGTAGCTCGAGCAATGATAGTGGATGCCAACATAGCTGAAGGTTACTGGGCTGAAGCAGTCAACACAGCTTGCCACACTCAAAATCGAAGTGCCATCGTCACCGCGCATGACAAAACACCCTATGAACTGTATAAGGGTCATAAGCCTTCCATCTCATACTTTCAGTGCTAAAGCTGATGAGGGAATATTTCTTGGGTATAATTCACCTCACGCACAAGCTTACAGAGTGTTCAATAAACGAACTCTTGTTGTGGAAATAACATGTCATGTGGTATTTGATGAATTTGCTAATGAGTACAAGAACAAAGAAAAAATAGACACATCAGTTCAAGTACTACCTAGTGAAACTGAGAACTCGCAGGACTATGTGGATCATATTGTTCCAGAGCGGCTTGAAGTTTGACTAAAAGAAGGCAATGAAACTGGCACTAAACCAGTTGAGAACAATCTGGTCAATGAAGACACAAATGGTGCTGAGACCACAAACCCCACAACTGAAATAGGGGGAAGAACTGATGAAGATGCCGAACCAACTGATGAAAGGACGACTGATGATGTCACCACAATAGAACCAGCTGAAGCTATCTTACCCAAATGGCTCCAAAGCCATCCAACTGACAAGATAGTTGGTGATCCATAAAGCCGAGTCCAAACCAGAAGTTCAACTGAGCACGCAATTCACATGCTTCATATCTCAAAACTGAACCAGCAAACATCAAAGAAGCCTTAGAAGATTTAGATTGGATCATGGCCATGCAAGAAGAACTAAATTAATTCACAAGAAATGACATATGGTTTCTTGTTGATAGACCAAAAATCCAGAAGGTCATCGGCACAAAATGGGTTTTTCACAACAAGCTGGAAGAACAATGTGTGATCACAAGGAACAAGGCAAGACTGGTAGCCAAAGGATACTCACAAAATGAAGGGATCGACTTTGATGAGACATTCGCGCCAGTTACAAGATTGGAAGCCATCAGACTGTTCCTAGCCTATGCAGCTCACTTCAACTTCACAGTCTACCAAATGGATGTCAAGAGTGCGTTTCTTCAAGGAATGCTCAAGGAGGACGTGTAGGTCGAGCAACCGCCAGGCTTTAAAATTGGTAATCAAGTCTTCAAGTGAAGAAAGCTCTCTACGGACTGAAGCAAGCTCCTCGAGCGTGGTATGGAACTCTCACAATCTTCTTGCTGAAGAATGAGTTTCAAAAGGGAGTCATTGATCGAACTCTATTCTAAATAGAATGATCAACTGAGATCTTAATGGTTCAAATTTATGTGGATGACATAATTTTTGGATAAAAAAGCAAAGATCTATGCAGACGATTCGCCCAACTGATGCGAAGAGAATTCGAGATGAGCATGATGGGAGAAATGACATTCTTCCTAGGACTCCAAGTGTAGCATCTGAAAGATGGGATCTTTATCAGCCAGGCCAAATACACTAAGAAGCTAGTCAAGAAGTTTGGAGCTAATAAAGGAAAAACTCTCAAGATTCCTATAAACACATCAGTTCAGCTAACTCTTGATGAAGAAGGAGAATCAGTTAGTCAAACATATTACAGAAGAATCATTGGGTCACTACTTTACCTAACGGCTAGCCGACCATAAATCTCCTATTCAGTCGGTCTATGTGCGCGGTTCCAAGCCAACCCAAAGAAAAGTCATCTTGAAGCGGCGAAAAGGATTATCAAATACCTCAAAGGAACCATAAATCTTGGACTATGGTATCCCAAAGACGACAGTTTGAGTCTAATTGGTTATTCAGACTCAGACTTTGGTGGATGCAAGATTGACAGAAAAAGCACCAGTGGAACATGTCAGTTTCTTGGAAGCAAACTGATATCCTGGTTCAGCAAGAAGCAGCACTCAGTTGCCACGTCAACAACTGAGGTAAAATATGTAGCTACAAGAAGTTGTTGTTCTCAGATACTCTGGATGAAGCAACAGTTGAAGGACTACAAAGTCGAAACTGAAGAAGTACCTATATTTTGTGACAACAATAGTGCAATTGCAATATCTCAGAATCCAGTTCTGCATTCAAGAACTAAGCACATTGACATAAGACATCACTTCATCAGAGATCACATCGAGAAGAAGGACATATGCATCAAATATGTCAACACGGAGAAGCAGATAACTGACATCTTCACCAAACCATTATCTGAAGCAAAGTTTATGGAGCTATGCATACAACTGGGGCTACTTGAGCTAGCATCAAAAGATGAAAACAATCAACTAGAAGAAAAAGGTCAGAAAACTATCCCAGCTGAAGAGAGGAACTGAACCAAAAGGCTTCAACTCATCAGAATGAGTAGTTCACAACTGAGAAAGTTGTTGAACTGATCAGTTGGACACATAAGCTATCAATTTGAACTGAAGCAAGGAGCTATGCAAAGAAAGTAAACTGAAGCTGATCACCCTAACCCATCAGCTCAACTGAATCATCAGTTCATTTGCTCAAACTGAGGCAAAGAGCAATGCAGAGTTAGCCAAAGAGGTCTCAACTGATGATCCAGTCAGTCAAGCAGAACGTACCAGCTGCAAAATGCTCAAACTGATGAAGAAGTCAAAGGAACTGGAATCAACTCAACAAGAGACATCAATTCAAGAACCAGCTGAAGGAAAACAGCAAAACTGAAGGAACAACTGAACTGAGAAACAGCTGAATTAAAAGTCCAGCAGTCGAGGCCAGGAAAGAACTGATGAGAAAACATCTCAGTTGGAACTATTCGCAAGAGGATCAATTTTCGCCAATCTGGAGAAGACTCCACAGTATTTTGTGAAAAACTCGACAGCGATAAGTTCTTCAACCCAGCCGGATTCATTCAAGCCTGCAATGCTTCCCCTCTAAGTGGAATAATCATCGAAAAGCTCTCTCAGGCCAAGCTGAAGACATTTCTGGAAGAATTTCCAGAACGCATATATCCAGAACCAGTTGTTGAATTCTTCCTAAATTCAAATGGTTCCTCAAATCCCAAAGAAATCAAATCTGAAGTGAGAGGACACGAGATCATCGTGACAGTTGAATCTCTAAGCAACACGTTTAATCTACCCAACAAAGGACTCAAGTTGGAAGAAGTTCAAATCAGCTTTCAGGAAGCCTATGATTTCTGAAAGAAGGAAGACGAGACCCAACCGTATAAAAGCAACCATCTCATCTCAAGATTTCAAGATGAATATCAAGTGTTAGCTGCCATCGCCTAAAAAATAATGGTAGGGACAACTGGCAGTCAATCTAAAATGTCAGAATCCAAATACAAGATCTGCGCCGCCATCTACAATCGAATAAAGATTAATTGGGCACAATACTTCTTCGATCAACTAAAGAGATATGTTGATATCATCGAAAGCCACTGGGATGATAAAAAGTTCCCACAAAGGATTGGGTACGCTAGTCGAGTTAGCATTATTCTGGAGAAGCAGTTCCCTTGGATGACTGAAGAAACAAAATTCAAGAGCATAGTTAGCAATGACTTCATTTCAGAACCGCTTAAAATCGTGGAAATTGATCCCGAGCAAACTGACCAGCCAAAGAAGAAAAAGCTTGCAGGTGAAGGCAAGGGAAAGAAGCAGGTCACTAGCACATCCCAGGATGTTTCTGATGATGACATTCCTCTAGCTTAGGGATATAGGTCTCCAGTCGGTTCCTTGACACTGAGATAGCAAGCTGAGTCGAGCTCCATTGCAGTTGGAACCGGCACATCAGCTCAACTGAGATCGTCTAACAGGCAATAAAGCTCAGTTGCAACTAGAGCTGACATTGCCGGAAAATCAGCCAGATGAGCAGCTACCAGATCAGCCTATAAGAAGAGGCAAGCTGGTCAAACAAAGAAGAGGGGAGTCTCACTTCCCCAGTCCAAGAAGAGAAAGGAATCAAGCCCCATGCCAGATCTAACGGTTCCGCCAAATCTAACCGTTGAAGATATGGGTCCCTGTGAAAACCCAGAAGACATCATCCCTGCAAGAGGAATTCCTCACGACGGAGCTGGGGCTGATTATTTTCTAATGACATGCCCCCCAATGGCTCAAGTTGAAGGGAACATAAGAGCCTACTCAAAAGGAGAATCCGTGAAGAAATGGGCTGATGAGACAACACAGAAATATATGGCTCAACACTACGCCCAGGAACTAACTAGCCATGAAGAACTCTTCCACACTTTGACCAGGTACATCTACTGGTTTTTGTGGAGACACGTGTATCCCTCAGAAGCCTTCCTCTCATTGATCGTTTTCCATGGGATGAGCTTCTCAAAGCGAGAAAAAGAATGGAGTCTATGGTGGACAGACAGTGAGAATGCTAGAATCACTCAGGGCAAACATCTAATGAGGCAGCTACAGCTTAGAAAAGAATGTTCAAATCCATCAAAAGGTTCAATGAAAGATGTTTTTGATAAACTGTGCAAGCTTCAAGGATTACAACTGCCCGCCATCACCACAGAGAGAGAAAGTGAAAGATGGAAGCACTCCCATGTTCAGCACAAATGGCTATTCAATGAATTGAAAAGGAAATCACAAAGTCATCGGTCTGGACAGCCATCAACCACAGAAAGAAATCAAGCATCTATCCAAGTGGATGATCTCATTGATGAAGTAGTAAGAGAACTCCACTCTGAGAGATCTCCTCAATTAGCTAAAGTTGAGATCAATCTTGTTCCTGAGGAGTCAGAAGAGTCAGCTGAAAAGGCTCAACAGTTTGAGGAGCCAGCTGAACCCCAAACCGCTCCTCCCCAAGAGCCAATTGCTGATGAAGGAGCTCCCTCATCAATTCCTCCAACTGCTCCAATGACAGAGCCAGCTGAGCCTGACGAGCCAGCTAATCAAAAAACTCAAATGGATGATCAACCTATCTACCGAGGTACACTAGCATTAACTGTGTACTTTGATCCAGTTCAAAGGGCTATTCAAGCTACAGCCCAAGCTGCTGCACCGGAGATTCTACCAGAGCCCAGCTATGATGAGACTGTCAGCATGGAAAAAGATGAGCTAACCCATACAGTTCCATGTGAGGAACTGATAGGAACTAAAGCGGGAGAAGAGGTTGACTCAAGAGCAGTTCAGCTCGATACTCAACCAAGTAGCTTATCAGTTCAGCTCCCTGCTTACTATGTGGACTTGATCCACAGCCTGCAGCAACAGGTGAAACTGCACACGGAGCAAATTCAAAAGCTACAAGCTCACCCAAGACTCCAGTCGGCAGGAACTGAGTCCTCAAGCAGTGATGAAGATGATGAAGGTGACTCCACAGAACCGCTTGCCAAGAGGAGGAAAACTGATCACAAGAAGGACTAGTGGCTGATCAAGTTCAACTGATTAGAAAGCCCTAAGTTTACTTCTTGTAATTCAGTTTGTTATTCATTTTGATTTATAAAAAGATTATCTTTTTGTTTTCAAATAAATGTCGAACTTAGCATTTATTTTGAATATTTTGACCGTTGCAAAATGATGACACCTCTCAAGTCATTAAATGTCAACGACCAAAATAAAAGAGGCCAGAGGGCAGTACCATTCCAACCATTAGATTTATGAGCTTGCCCAAACACTCATAAAAATCACTCTCTTATATGCCTCTTAGAAATACTTATCCTACGCTCTCAAAAAAAAAACTCTATCTCTCTTTCAAAGCTCTTGAAATTCCTCAAATTTCAGCCAACCCCAAAGATGGCCGAATTATCCAGATCTTTAAATTCCTTGAAAGAGCAACTTTTGAGAGATAAATTCCTAGATAGGAAGAAATTTCAATTGATTCTAAACGAATCAAACAACCCAACCCTTCTGTCAAATCTTCACAAGACAGGAATTCTTCACGACCTGGAAACACCACCAAAGTTCTTCAGACAAAATTTGGTGAGTGAGTTTTTGCTTCAAGCAAAATTATCTGCAGATGAAAAGACAGTGTCATCAGTGATTCAAGGGCGGCTACTCCAAATTCATGGCAACAACAATTCAGGGCAATTGGAAGCCTGAGTCAACTCACCTAAGAGACATACAAGGTTATGATTCACCTTGCTGAAGGACGACAAACAAACTAGGCAGAGTTTGCCTTCCAACAATTCAAGCATCAAGTCGTCAAGGCCTCTGACTCAAAGAAATCTGGCAAATTTGAGTCCAAGGTAGGACTTGCGCTAAGAATGAACAAAATGATTGAAGACCTGCTTAATCTTCCAAGTGATGAAGCACTACCAGTTCTCATCTCTGACTGGATTCCCATGAAGGGAACTGCCCATCCTCAGTCACTAAGAAAGAAACGAAAAGCTAAGGCAAAGACGAGCAATATCACTTCGAGCAATTTAACTGCCAACGCCGTTCATTCTCCAAAATCAAAGAACGGGCCGGTCACCAGTTGATTTCCAGGTTTGCTCTGATCCAGATGAGCTCATTCCACTCATCGGAATCCCTCATCCAAACTATGGAGTGGACTACTTCAGAAGCACATGCCCTCCTCTCCAGCTGACTGAAGAAAATATTCGCACTTTCATTAGTGGCGAATAGCAGTCAAAAGTGAACAAAAGGAAGTGACCAATCTCCTTCTCACACACTTCACTTTTGTTGCACAACGTGAACAAGAGTTGTTCAAATAACTTCACCAGTATTTCTATTGGTACAACTGGAGACATTCTATGTCCATCCAGTCTCATTTTCTACTAACTGCCTTTCATGGCATGAGCTACTGGCAACGTGAAGAAACTTAGAGCATTAAATGGATAGGATCGTCAAATCCATTCCCTCCAACCATTGTGCAAGTTCAGCACATCATGAATCACCGGCTCATCAACAAAATTCCAGCAACCGCCTTGTTAGCTGAATTCAAAACCAGTATCATGCCTCAAGGAGCTGTGGTTACAAATCAATCATTCGACTGCCCAACTGGCTCACTCTGCCGAAAACTGAACTTTGATAATTTATCAAGTCAGTCAGCTGAGCCATCACGACGAACTCCAACTGCCACAGAGAGGATAGAACCACATCTATCACATACTGAAGTCGTAGCTTTCCAGAAGAATAAAAGGCATGATGATGAAAGAGATAGTGATGATGAGGATACTGCCACATCACCAAGTCTCCTATCCAAGAGCTATGTCACTCTCCTACTCACATCCAGCTCAAAAGGCGTGCAACTGATTATGAACAATGATCAGTTCAGACCGTCGCCAAAGGGAATTTCACAATTCTTCAATCAAAGGATGAAAAACTCATCAGTTGCCATTCAACAACTTCACCAAGTCAGGAGGACAGCAAGGCCCGAACTGCCAAAGACCAAAACTGGATCCGCATCAATGATAAAGCAATCAAACTGCACGAAAGAAAGCAGTGCAGCTAGTCCAGTTCGGCCCTTCAAAAAGAAAAAATTGAATCAAGAAGGCCAAGCAACTGACCAAACAAACTGATCAATTCAATTCAGTTAGAGCTTCAAAGTTAGCTCATCAGCGGTGACTGGAAACGAGATGAAACTGATCATCCAACCGCTGAATCATCAAACCAATCAGTTGGACTGTATCCCAACTGACTCAGGATAAGTTTTTCTTAATCCTCAAGCTTATCTTAACTTAATTATTTCCGTTGTGATTATAAAATTCCTTATATTATATCCAACAACTACAATTTGAAAATAGGGTTCTTCCTCATAAGTTGCCATTAATATCTCTGCATTGATATTAAATCGACTCCACAAAAGAGAAAAGGAGGATATATTTATCTATGAGATATAAATAGCAAAATCTGCAAAAAATATTTTGCTATTTATGGCAACTACCCTATTTTCAAATTTGTTCTCTCTCAGCCACATGATTATAAAGTTGCTTCACAATCGGACGGCTGGGATGCATGTATCATTTATTCAGCTAATCATCCATCAAATTGGATAGCTGATCAGCTAAGAGAAGCAATCGAGTGTCCTCGATCAATTCATGCAAAGTTGAATATATATATGCAAGGAGATGAAGACTCCGATCATCTGCAAATTCTCTCTCATCGTTGCATTGATATTCTGCAAACTCTCTCTCAGCTCACTTACAAATCTAATACAACCATTTCTTTGCAGAAATGAAACCCTTATTTCAAATGGTGAATGTCAAATCGCTCGTAAGCAAGCTGAAGAAAGATAAAACTCTCAATCTAGAGCTTCTTCATGCACATCTAGGCCCAGAAAAATTCTAAAGAATCTTTTGGCCATTGGAGGAAACTGGGTTGTTGCCATTCTTGACGATCATGCCAGTCAAGAATCTACCCATCCATGTTACGGAGTTCTATCACAATGCAGTTGTCTCCAGTAACAACATCATCTCCACCGTTCAGAACAAAGTAATAACGGTGACGAAAGACACTATGATGTCTACACTCCTCCTCCTCGGCGAAGGCCAAGATGTACTGGATTTGGAAACTCCGAGTAAATATGCACTATGGAGCCTTTGGAAATATCCACACGTACATCATCACGACTGCTCACACAAGTTGAAGGAAAGCCTACCAAGTGAGATCATTCAACTCCTGGATATCATCGGTCACATCCTGTATGGAAACTTTGAGACGGTCCAGTTCTCTAAACTCAAAGCTCATCTAACGGCCGCTCTATTCCTCGATTGTAAAGCCGACTGAGCTTCCTTCATTCTTGCTCAACTGCGACCAAATGTCGACTGAGCAGAATATGATCCAACAACTGGCTAGTTCCGAGAGAATGTTGGGTTTATGGGTCGTATAAGCCACATCATTCTAAGTCAATTTGACGAGGTGATTCCAACCGGAGAGCCAATTGGATGAAGGGATATGCTCCCGACCATTTATTGTCATCCGATCCCGAAGAGATCGCACCAACTAGGAACTTCCGACTCAAGTCGTGGAAAGAGACCGTTGGTAGCAACTGCCAGTTCCTCAGATGAAAGGCAGTTGCTGATTGAGAATGAGCCTCTCTCAAGAATGAGTGATCAGTCTACAATACCCACCAGCTCACAACCTCTCACCTCAGTCCATCGCGACTTATTTGAGGATGAGTTTGAGCAAGTTCTAGACCATCAGCTACGGAACTGTTTCGGTCTAATTGAGGGCAACAATCTCTCCTTATTCGAGCAATTGAGAAGATACCTCCAATATCATATCTGGATATTTCAACTCGATGAGGCCACCATGTTCCACCTCATCTGCACTCGTGGATCCCTCTTCTGGATCAACGAAGGACACTGAAGTGGAAATTGGATGAATCATCCACTCTGCTCGCCGCCAACGCTCTCAGAAATAATAGATTCACTGATCAAATGAATCCAGCTCAGGTACCAGCCGACGTTCCTCTTCCTGACAATGAGCCAGCAAACTCCTCCTGCACCCAATTTCTTGAAGATCTACCAATCGCATCAACCGATGAGATCTTCACCAACCTGGCTTCCTTGGACTTCAGAGAGCAAGATCTCCCTCTCGCCACTGATCGTGGTCAGTTCATGACGACTGAAGAAGCTTATGCATGGTTCTCCTCGCCCATGCCCATTCCTTCAGTTCCCTCAGTCTATGATGACAACTTGGCAACTGCCTTCACCTTCTTGCCAAATCTATCAATGCCATCATACGATCCACACCAGCTTACCCTTTTGGATGATGCTAAAAAGGGGGAAGATGGAAGGTATGATGATGAAAATGATGAAAATTTAACTCTTTGGGAGTAGATCCAAAGAGAAGTACACCTTGAGGGGGAAGCTTGGAGAACAAATGGAGTTCAAGAAAAAGAAAAATCAAGCAGGAAGAGAAGAAGCAGCTAAGGAAGTGAAGTAGTAGTCCTAACTACTATCAAGAGCTGATATGATATGCTTTGATTTAATATATGATACATACTTTAATTCTTCAAATATCATGCTTCAATATCATATCAAGCCTTGCTTATGATTATACGCATTCTCTGATACCTTGATAATCATGCCTATAAGCTTTACTTTGATATCTGGATAATCATGCTCTAAATAACTCAAAATGAAAGCATGTCTAAAATAAGAGTATGCTATGATACTTGAATTTCAACTCTAACTTGCTCTGATATCAAGCCTTGCCTATAAGCGAACTACATCACGTCTCTTAGACAATCATTTGCAGTTTTTCCATCATCATTGACAAGATTTTGACATCATCAAAAATGGGGAAATTGTTAGGAAAAACTATAAAGGAACCTCTAGATAAGGTTTTGATGAGATATCAAAACTATTCATGAAAAACTGACTAAGGTTCAAGCTGTAGATCTAAGCTGTCCAATCCATAGCCTCAAGAAGGAACTCAACTGAAACTAGAGTCAACCCAACTGGAGCATGGTCAACCAGCCGGAAGGATACGCAAACCAGTCAGAACTCAATTCAACTGAGGGTTCAAAGAGACGAACCAGTAGAAACAAACTGACAGTTAAGTCAGCTGAGCTGAGAGAAAAATCGACAAGACTGAAGAAACTGATAAGAGATCAGTTTAAACTGAAGACTGGAAATATCCAGCTGATGGCCAAACTTAACTTCAGCCAAACTGAAGTAAATAGTCGAATCAATCAAAGGCCGGAACTGAAGTCAGCTAGATTATAGGAGAAAATAAACATCTGACAAAGAAGCTCGAGAAAGATCAGTCAAACTGACAAGCTAGTCAACAACTTATGATCAGTCAAGTTGACAAGAAAGCTCAAGAAAGAACAGTCAAACTGACAAGCTAGCCAACAGCTTGTGATCAGTCAAGCTGACAAGAAAGCTTGAGATAGAATAGTCAAACTGACAAGCCATTCAACAACTTTAGATCAGTTGAACTGGAGAAAGAAGCTCAGAACTGCCAATTGAAGTAATAGCCGAACTAAGCAGACAAGCTCAGGACTGCCAACTGGAACTCAAACTTACTAAACTGGAGCTCAGAACTACGAGCCAGAGAGTCCTGAAGTTATTGCTCAAAATGAAGATCTTGGAATAAATGCTCCAGTGGAGATCCTGGAAATTAATATCCAATAGAGATTGATTGAAAAAGCAACAGCTCCTGAAATTAAATATCCAATAGAGATCGATTGGCAAAACAACGGCTACTTCAACCAAAAGCTTCAACAAAGACCATCTGTCATAGATGAACCACCAGAGCTACCAATCAATGGAACTCAACGGTCACAAGACCACACCTCTATAAAAGACGAGTGAATCAGAGTTTTGAAAAAGACTTTTCGCAACTTTCATTCTTGAAGCCTTCATTCAAGAAGAGCTTTCTTTCTCCCTTCCACATAGCTTAAGTTCAGCATTTGCTAAAACTGCGAGGGTCCAACTGAGAAGAAGAATCCACATAATCAAAGCATTTAGCTAGTTGTTGACAATCCAGCCAGAGCAACCTTCTTAGTTCCAGCAATACACCGATCAACTACCCAACTCAATTGTAGGAGCACATCAGTTGATATCCCTTGTTCAAGACTAACCTCTTGAAGATCGAAAGAGATCTAAAACCTTGTAAAGATGACAATAACACCTACCTCCCTAGCGAGTAGTTAGGGACTGCAAGTGTGAGCCGTCGACCCGCTGAGGTAGCGAGCAGTTACAAGGTTCAGCCAACTGTCCTTCATTGTGTAATTTGTAAAGAAACTCAAGTTATATAGTGGAGTTGCCCTTCTGTGGAAGGAAGAGAGAACGTAGAAGTTTGAGACTTCAAACCTCTATAAATCATCTGTGTGTTGTACTGTTTTGCTTACTCGAATATCTTTGAACAGTACACAAGCACACGCAATCTGCACTCAAGCTATCTAAAAAGTGCTTAACTGATCTGTGCATAGATAAGTTACTAAGTGAGTCAAGGGCCCTTATCATTCCGCATTTGAAGTAAAATTTTTAGTCAGTTTACTCACCCCCCTCTAAACTGACATCGACTCGCCCGGGACCAACAATCAGGCATCAAAATGTAATTTGCCCCACTATTAGATATTACAGTTTTTCATATTCGTATTGCTTGAGTTTACATATTATATCGCGTACTTTGTATATTTTTTTGTTGTATAGAATAAATTATTGTTGAGTTTTAATTATCTATTACTTTTAAATATGAAGCATATTGCCATTTGGGTAAATTTGTAAATAAACAGGGTTGCGCAATTGTATAAGAAAAACTGCAAAAAATAAAATAAAATAAAAAACAAGGTCACAGTAAACCAATGTCTAATATAGAAAAAAATTCACAATGACCAAACAAAAAAGGACTAACAAAAAGCCATTGTCTACTAACCAAAAGATAACACTTTTAACGATAGTCGTTGTCTGTTTTTGAATTTAAATCGATATATTTTACAACGGATATATTGATCGTTGTCTATTGATATATAGAGCGTGTGCTCAACATGCGTTGATAGATAACACCTCTATGAACGACGGCCGATTTCTCTATAGACCACGAGGAATACTCGTTGTCTATTACCGATTTTCTAGAAGTGATAAGGACCTAATTATGTATTTTGTCTTAAATCTTCGACTCCATACAGACTTTGTCCTACTATCGGAATTACAAATTACCATATTTATCAATAGTCCCCTGCACTATTCAAAAAAAGATAAAGCTAACATTTGATGCTTACATCATTAATTTTTTCCGTTAATTAAATGAGTCTGACTCAATTCTATCATCTATATATAAATCTCGATCAAACAAATTGAAATCAAGAACAAATAGCCCACACTATAAAGTTTCAAAGCACTCTTTAAGTGTCAACACCCGACATTGAATCGATGTGGGGATTTGATATTTAATCAGTGCATATAAAGCCTTATGATTGATATATCTCCATATAATTATTTTATTGTTCGACACTAGATTTAAAAATTGAGAGTACATTAGAAGCCAATGTTGATAACTTTCCAACCATACCTACATTGTATGGTATCATTGCTCGAATGAATTTTATTTATGCTAGAGAATTTCTGTACATTTGTAACACCCACCCCAATAAAATAAATGAAAAATACAAAATAATATAAAAATATGGGTGGGCCATCTCTTTTTAAAATATAAGTATGTATTATCAATTAAAAAGTGTTAAACATTAAAAATTTAGGTTAACAACCGGTACATGTACAGTGGTTGATAATTATAGAAGTATAATTTACTAAAGAGCGTAAAGAAATCATTACCCTCTTTAAAGGAACAATTCTAAGGATATCCCGATAAATTTGAATGCAAACCTATGACACCTAAACACATGAATATAATAAATTAATTTCATGCCCTCCTTACAGGTCGTCATCCATGTATACACTTCTCAGAACTTGTCGAAGCTTTAACCAATCGTGCATTGAGGTTTCACACGTTACAAAACTTACCTACAAAGCATGAACTATAAGAGCTAAAGCTCAGTAAGTAGAAATCATGCTCATGCATGTCCACTGTCACTCACAACGCATGTGTAGTATGCAATGATGATTTAAATAAGTTTATGAAGCAATGATGATTCTCGTTTTCTAGGTGATTCATATTAGTGTACACAAATTTAATGTCATTTGGATCATGAATTAGTTCTTACAGTCAAACAACGACCATCAATAATAATGTTTTACAAATAAGAAAAAAAGTTTGGTGCAATTTTAAGGTTCAGATCATGCATAAATGATCAGAGAAAATGGCTTCGTTAATCTGTTTTCCAGACTCTAACTGATCACACTGTAATTGATCTATGTGATATCATGGATGCTGGAAACTTCTGAAAAGGAAACCCCTAGCTACTTTAGAGGGATACCAAAAGGTTATGCTAAGTAATGTAATGCATGATTTGCAAACAAAACAGTGAGTGTAAAATATATCAGAAAATTGAATCTTGCTCAAGTTTGTTGCTGGAGCTGTTAATTAGCATAACTGGTACAAAACCTTTCAATATTATTATACAATGACAAAAAAGTTAGTATTTGCATAAATTTGCATTAGATCATCAAGTAAGGGGAAATAAATGAAAGATAGAGTCATGTTGGGCTTGCATAGATAAACATTTTAAGTGCATATGTTATGCATTGCCTACGAAAATAACCATAAATTGTTAACAACACAAACCATAATATACTGAAGAATCTTCACAAATTGATTTAAAAAAAACACGTAACTACACAAACCATCAAAAACTGGAGAATTAATTGTTAAAAATAATTGGGTAAATTGGATTAGTTAAAACGGATTTGCAATAACTAAATTTCTCTACCTTGTATTTAAGGTGTCTTTCTGCTCCAGCGTTACACAAACACTTTGCATTAGTTGTTGATATTGCCATCTCACACCAATTTTATTGGCTTGTACATTTTATTCCTATCGTACCTTCCTACGCCGCACAACGGAAGCCCTAAATATGCAGCTTAATCTGAGGATGACTTTTTCAAAATTCCTTGCTGTAATTCAATCAATTCTACACCACGCCGCAAATTCATAGAGAACCTAATTTGAAGACGAGCACTGAGTGCGCAATGATAAATTGTAAAGAATGAAACCTTTTCGAATTTGAAATTGAATGTATTCGATGACACTTATTCACTTCGAGACTTCCAGTTGCCATAGAATGTGGCGCTTGAATAATCAAACTCTGCTTGAATAGTATTTTTCTCCCTACAACGCTTCAATAATAGTTTTTTCTTTAAAAAATGCAAGTAGGGACTCTTTTCATTAGGTGACAGGGTGAGGTTCTTTCGGCGCCGATGTTGATGCGTAAAATACGATAAGCGTCGTTGGTGGCCATTGGTGAAAATTAATGGAGAATTTATAAGAATCCGCGCTCGATGAAAGGTAGCGATGGTTCATTTCAATCGCTTCAAGTTTTGGTTTGAAAAAGATAAAACATCGCTTGATTAATGATCGATCAGGCGTAATATTTTTAACTAAAAATAGTCATATAAATTGACTAAAATGCCCCACTATTCTCTTTTTATACAGTATATAGATTAGAGATAGAGTGAAGCACTAATGTGAATATAGATCTCTCCTTTTTTTCTTTTCTTTTGTTATAATAGTTTTCGTATTTATAATAGCTTCCACAACCTTACTATATATTGCTTTTATTGTGTTAAGTCAAGCATTTGCCAATTGCCAAGTGTTACTTAGGTGGAGAATTTATGATCACTTTAATTTCTCATGTTTTGTTTTTTTAATATTCTCCTAACAGTTGCAATTGTGAGTATGATTATACAATTATTACACACACACACATCCATTTATAATAAAACCTTAATTAAATGAATATATATATATATATATATTAATTATATATATACACAAATTAAATTTGTAACAACTAGTAGGTAGCGCGAGTCTCGGGTATTACAACATTTTAGTTATAACAACACAAATTAATAGTATTAAAAGTAAAGTTTGGATTTTATATATTTTGAATTGTTGAAAGTTTAATTGTACTTTTAAATAATGACAAGTGTGTCTTGCACGTAATTCAACTAATTTATTCAAATTAATTAATAGAATTTAATAATTATCAAATAGTATAATTTAGGTAGTTAATGGAAAATTATATTTCAATATATAAGAGTGTGTGTGTGTGTGTCAAAGTTTATCCACATATATAGTGATGTTATGAAAATTTGATAGGGAGTTTCTAAATGCACCACCGATTTTATTGTTTACACCACAAAAGAAAAAAAATGAAAAAATAAAAAAAAATTAAAATTACTTAAATACCCTTTAAGTAACTTTCATATACATCATAAATTAATTTTCGTACCACAAACAAAAAAATCTAATAAAACAAATATTAAAAAGTAAAAAATAAAAAAATAGAAAGACGCCTCGTTGACTGCCATGACCCGTTGAACTTTCCTATCCATCTTCTTCAGCCTATATTGCCATCCATACCATTTAGGGTCAATGGCACTAGGATGATCAAAAATGCTTTCAAGATTATTATATGTCACGTGTGCACACTTCTTCCCTAGCATAGCCACCAATTTCCCCACACAGATCTAATTCTCAACTATCTGGGCAGGTGCAAGATCCATAAGGTAGTCGTTGTCTTCAGATTCAAGTTTGTGAATGCCAACAGAATTGACAATCTCATCTCTCAATCTAACAATCTGTCTATCAGTGACAGACTGCCAGATGTTAACCACCTTTGACATCACCCTTGATATTTCAAATGCCAAAATTCTAAGAACTGGCCTTACAAACTCCCAATAGATTCGCTTACTTGAACTCCTAAAAATTCCTAAATAAAAACCTCAACTATATCAAAAATTACGTCGATATATGTCAAAATCTGGATTCAACGTTTCATTTAATAACCAATTTAATAAAGAACTACACAGGAAACCAACTTCTCTATTAAATCGGTTGGTTCAGCGCTTATTATGACAAAAATAGAAAGAAACACAATAAAATTCATGAAATGTTGCACGGTTAACCCGGTGAACGACACGGTGGGCTTCTTTCCACCGGCAATTGGGCCCATCTGCCAGGCGACAGTGGAGACTGTGCTCGTCGGCGGCGTGCCATGGGCAAAGCTATGGCTAAACAAGTTGGTAGCAAAAGGACAAAGCTGCTCAACCTTTTAATTTTTCTGAATTTAAGTTTTTTTAATGTAAAAAACATATTTTAGATGGGAGGGTATTATTGTCAATATTGATGGTGGAAAGAGTAAAAATAGTAGTGCACAGAGTAGATGTAGTGCAAATAGTAAATTTAGTGGTGCAAATAGAAACTCCCAATTTTATATTATAATGATAAAATTAGTCACTGCACTTATTTAATTAAAAAGATATAAAAAATCTATATTCAATTTATAAGGGAAAAAAGGTATGTCATTTTATTTTTTGTTGTAAATATATCTAATAGATATATATGATATGAGTGATGGCCAAGTTACTAACTCTAAAACCCTACTAACTCTAAAACCCTATCTCTTGTACTATTATAAATAGAGGCATTTGGTCCTCATATTGAATACACACAATTCATATTTTCTCTCGCCTCTCTCTAGTTTACAACACGTTATCAGCACGATTCTCTAGCCAATTGACGATTCACTAGCCAATTGAGTTTGAGAATTTGAGTCAATATCGGAGGTATGCCATAGGAAAGAATCGTGTCTTTCCTGCGAGGTAACTTCTAAATCAAAATTATGAAATCAAGAATTTGATTGTGATTGTGGGTTTGAAAAATTGTATAACTAATTGTTTGATTTGTAAAGAAGATATGAATTAGTACTGAAATCATCGAAGATTAAAAAAAAAGTGCGGAATTCGAATACTCCTAAATTTTTTGTGGTTAGCATGTGTTATCAAAAGTTTTAAATTGATACTTTTATTTGACTTATAAATTTGTTTAAGAATGATCGATTGATATAATCTGATAGAATATATTATTTGATTATATATGTATGCTAGGTGATGATGGTCTCTGATATGATTTGAAATTTTGTTTAAATCTGTATGTTAGAAAGAATTATTTTGAATGCTAGCATAAAGAGAAAATCCATATAATTCACATGAATTATTTAATTGCAAGTTTAAATCAGATTTCTCTATTCTGGTTTGATATTACATAAAATATATGAATTACATTTCTGTAATTAATTTATGATATTAATACCCCATATGATTTTGGGATCGATTGTCTCATTCTCAATTTATAAGCATTGCCCAGTAGGCAATAATCTCTTTATGATCCTACTTGACTTTATATTTGAAAATAAATACCATATTGCATTTCATGATTAATATATAATTTCATTGTTAAACATGAAATTATTTGTCAGTAAGACTAAATGGTGATGTCAATGATTACTTGAACATCATTTAATGTATTTGATGATATTTTTAAATTAATATTTATTAAATATTATATGTCCATTTGAATATTACTCTAGTTAAGTTTCAAAATTTATCAAGGTTGTAATGAACCTTTATCCAACCAAACGTTTTATGTTGCGATAAATTAAAAATTTAAAGACCCAAAGTTTGGAATTATGGCATGAGTGTTTGGGCCATTCCCCTTTTATATTAGTGTGTGAATAACAAAAGAAACATTTCCCATCTGTGAATTCTTGTTATCACCACCAAAACGTACCTATATTGACTTTCTTTAATTAAAGAAAAATAAATAGTACTCTATAATATTTGACCTATTTAGAGCCAATAATTGGGGATCAGTTTATTGGTACGTTGATTTTATGATCATTTATCGGCATTAGGGGGAGATATGACTGAAATAATGCCGCAAAATTCTCATTGAATTAAATATTTTCACGCACTACATGAACTAGAAGTTCATAACTGTCAAAAGTTATCATAATGGAGTTATTATTAAATATATTTGCATTACAAACTATGGAAGTTCCACATATATAGATTCGAGTTCGAATTACTCAACGCCAGAAGCGAAAGAGTTCATTGACGCTATAAGTGAAAAAGTATTTGAAATGTAAAATACGTGGAAAATAAAAATCAAAGACATGCAATATAACTCCTAGAACCTCCTGAAGAGGGTCGTCTTGAAGACGAAAATCTCAGTATATTTGCACGTGCACCAAATAATCTTAATACTGAGATTGCGGAACAATCAGATCGAAATATTATGGGAAAAGACAATGATCTGATTAATTTTAATATTAAAGGTACCATATAATTTATAAATATAGGAGAGATATATAGCATAAATAACGTAGTTGTCGACAACATATATTATGTCCACAATTGCTTTTATAATTTGGATCCAAAACTTACGATGAAAGCAAATTGCCAGAAGCATTCTGATATTCTGATTATGTAAAATGAAAAATAGCAATTGAGGTAAAGGCGTAAAGCTCAACCGCGAAACAATTATTGTCTCAATATAACACAAATGAGCATTTCTATGAATGAGAAATGACAAAATTAATAAGGTGGTGAGACATACAAAGAGGTTGTAGCTTATGGGTTTACGCAGAGACCCATATTCCATAAATTATATTCTCCTATTAACAATAACATTATGTTCCGCTACATAAAATAAATGGCAGTAATTTTAGCATTCGATATACAATTAATGGACATTGTGACCACATACTTATATGGGTCATTGAACGATAATATTTATATGCAAATCCTGATGGATTTAAAATTTATTGTATAACATCACAACATTTATTGTGAGAAAAGTTAACTCATGCCTAAAGTAGAGTATTTGAAATAAAAGACTTGGATAGCACCAAGTATTGTCTCGGCTTGTAGATCGAGAATCACCTTATGTGATTTTATATATACACTAGCCAATCTATTTCAAAATTTATGGAGATTCTATCTATGAATAGCTTCACACATTTAACACACCAATAATTGTTAGATCACTTGAAGTGAATGAGTATTTATTTAAACTCAAAAGATGATAATGAGGATATTTTAGGACCAGCAGTTCCTTACAATATTTTATCTTGCAAGATTACCTGGCCAGGTACCATATTTATAAATAACTTGCAAGCAAGATTTAGTGTTTTTCTACAATGAGACACTAGCATGTCAATTACTATATCCTCCATTATTTTCAAATTATAGATATTATTTATTGAAATAAACAATGGCATGACATTGGTGGACTATTCAAATGTTGGCTATATTCTGATCCTCGTATTGTCATATTTGAGACTGGTTTTTTTTTATGTTATTTTTATGTGTATCGCGACGAATGATATTATCCCCTATTGTCTATTTAAAGACAATGTATTTGTGTTGCACAAATGAATAGTGGGTGAGTTAAAGGTTACCTGACGTAACACATATTATTTTCTTTTACCCACATATAAACTCTAGAAGAGTTATGAAATTTAAAGTTCGCTCCAATGATTGTAGTTTTGAGGGGGAGCGATAATTTTCAAAATAATCTAGAAGATTAGGCCCTGAAGGTCAGACCCTGTAAGTCTACATTATGCTCTGAAGGCTCAATGGTTGTACTCTTTTTTCCTTACTAAGTTTTTCCCACGGGATTTTCTTAGTGAAGGTTTTTAATGAGGCAACTAATGCAACACATATAAACGTATGCCATGTACTCTTTTCCTCGACTAATTTTTTCCCACTGGGTTTTTCAGCGAGGTTTTTAAGGAGGCATGAACATCACGTCGTAATGTCCAAGGGGGAGTGTTATAAAATGCCTGAAGCATTAAAGTCAAAACCCAAAAGCATGTTTTCAATTAAACTGCAAAAATCATTGTATGGGCTGAAACAGTCTGGCCGTATGTGGTATAATAGATTGAGCGAGTATCTGTTGAAAGAAGGATACAAAAATAATGATATCTGCCCTTGTGTTTTCATAAAGAAAACCGAAAGTGGATTTGCAATTATAGCAGTTTATATTGATAATTTGAATTTAATTGGGACTTCTGAAGAGCTCAATAAAACTGCTGAATATTTGAAGGAAGAATTTGAGATGAAAGATTTGGGAAAGACAAAATTATGTCTTGGTTTGCAAATTGAAAGTGTCCGAGGAGGAACGTTTATCCACCAATTCACATAAACAGAAAAAGTGTTAAAGCGCTTTTACATGGATAATGCACATCCATTAGCATTACCAATGGTCGTTAGATCTCTTGATACGAAAAAAGATCCATTTCGACCTATTGAAGAGGGTGAAACGATACTTGGTCCTGAAGTACCATATCTAAGTGCAATTGGAGCATTAACTTATCTGACTAATTATATTAGACAAGATATAGCTTTTTCTGTAAATCTTCTCGCAAGATATAGCGTTGTACCCACTTTGAGACATTGGAATGGTGTTAAGCGCATTCTACGTTATCTGAAAGGTACCATAGACCTTGGATTATATTATTCGGAAAATTCCGATTCTTCTCTGGTAGGGTATTCGGATGCAGGATTTTTATTCGATCCACATCAAGCCAAGTCACAAACTGGCTATGTTTTCATATGTGGTGGAACTGCTATATCATGGAAGTCTGTGAAGTAAACCTTGACTGCAACATCCTCAAATCATTCTGAAATCATTGCAATCCATGAAACAAGTCGAGAGTGTGTATGGTTGAGAAATATGACAAGTCACATCCAAGAGTCGTGCGGATTACCTTCATCAAAGATCACTCCAACTGTTTTGTATGAAGACAATGTTGTTTGCATCGCACAACTCAAGGAATGATATATCAAAGGTGATAGGACAAAGCACATTTCTCCCAAGTTATTCTACATACACGATCTCCAAAAAAATGGCGATATCAACGTTCAACAAATTCGCTCAAGTGATAATTTGGCAGACTTATTCACAAAGGTATTACCAACATCAACATTCAGAAAATTGGTACATGTGATTGGCATGCACCGACTCCAAGGTCTACAATGATCTCAAGATCAGGGGGAGCAGTTGTACTCTTTTTCCTTCGACTAGATTTTTTCCCAATGGGTTTTTCTAGCAAGGTTTTAATGAGGCAACATTTATTTTAGAGATTGGTCACTCAAGGGGGAGTGTTGTAAATATATCTAATAGATATATATGATATGAGTGATGACCAAGTTACTAACTCTAAAACCCTATCTCTTGTACTATTATAAATAGAGGCATTTGGTCCTCATATTGAATACACACAATTCATATTTTCTCTCGCCTCTCTCTAGTTTACAACATTTTTCATTATATACGAGAGTAACAATGTATTTAAAATATCATTTCATTCATATTTAATTGTGTTAATTCATACTAATCATTTCTCGATCGTAATTGGCATATAGATATAAAATGTGAATAGAATCACAATTCTCATATCAATTAATTTCAAATCATGTAATGAGCATATTTTGCTATTATGTCATTACCCAAAAAAGTATGAGATGAATCACTCCTCTTATCTTCATTAATATTATTTATTTCTAATGACCCATAATTATATATTATTTTTTCACAAACTATCCTTATTTTTATATCATTCATAACTTTCTCCGACTCTCTTTCTTTTTTTTCTTTTCCCACTCTATTTTTCATGTTTAATAATAAGTTCATTAGCCTATAAAGATATTAAATAATAATTAGCATTTTTTTTCAAAGACCTAATTATTAAAATAAATGGTGTTGATATTATGATTATTTTGCTTAAAATTAATTATGATTTCACTAGTGTAACTAATTTTCTTTTTTACAAACAAATTATAATTACGTACTTATTGACACCTCATAAGTCCAACGAGGGGAAAAAAACCAAACACAACCATAAATTATCACCTCTAGAGTAATTGTAATAACATTTAAGTTAATTGCTTCTTGTTTATCACGTGTTCATTCATAACACTTTTTTCCTTACTCCATTAATTAATTTCTTGAATTCTTGTCAGAAAATAAACATAAAAAATATTGAGGGATTATTTATGTATGCAATATAGATTCATGATGTGTGTATAAAATCTACACTAGTCGTCACGGCCGTATTAAGAAGTTTGGGGGACTGAGGCGAGGTCTTCGAGAAATTTACAAGACAAAAAATGTATAGATTTTATATATAAATAATATTCCTCCTTTTGTAAAAATTCATTTAATCTTTCTTTTTTTTTAGTTGCAAATTTTTTTTATTAAAGTTTTATATATAATCAAGTTGTTTCAACGAAACATATTTATTGTTTCATCATCTATTTCTAATTATTTAATTTCTCAAATAGATTTTGCTCTTTCAACTAGTTGTCCCATTAACTATAAAGCCAAAACACATATTACAATAATCAATTGAAAATAAATAATAATAATAATAATAATAATAATAATAATAATAATAATAATAATAACTAAAAGAAAATATCAACAATCAAAGAAGTTAAAAAATCAATAAATATAAATATAGAAGAAATTGAACAACGGAACCTAGTCGTGACCGTTAATTGAATTAGGATTATGATTTTATATGATGTTATAATTTTATTCATAGTATATCATAAATATAGAAGTGATGAGTATTGGTAGAATTTCAATGACTGCTAATTAGTAGAAACCAATAGACTTTTTAGGTAAAAAATTTAATTATTTGAATTAGGATTATGATTTTATATGATGTTATAATTTTATTCATGGTATATCATAAATTTAGAAGTGCTGCTAGTTAGTAGAAACCAATAGACTTTTTAGGTAAAAAATTAATTATAACAAAACAAAACTACTAAATTGAGGTTATGAAGATTCGAACACAAGCTTATTTTTAAAATAACAATAGTGCATCAACTAATATAACGCTAGGCTACAAGCTCATTATGAAAAAATCTTTCGTATAGTATTTATATGAGGTGGACTTGCATGCAACAACAGTTATTTCCGCCTATTTCAGGCGGCCACGTGGTCCCACGCGGGCATGCCACGTGGCACATGGTACTTTTTATTGTAGTTGGAATGATGATAGTATTAATCTCAGGTTGATACCTTTCTTTATCGTACTTGATACTTTTCTGCTTACCACATGATACTTTTTATTTTACCGAACTCGTGCTTTGCTTTCCTTTGCAAATTCTTGGAATGATGATTGTTTTAGATTAATCTCAACACATACAATATAAAAACTGGAAAAAAAAATCAGAATTTGAACTAAATAAACTTATATAAAACAACTAGCAGACCCTTTACTTTTTAATGATACAGATGGTACTTTTCGAATGTTTTGTGATACTTTTTAATAGGAAGGTTGGTACTCACTTTGGACAGTTTTTTTTATGGGTTGACCCGCGTTGATCGGATCAAAGCGCGGGTTGACCCACGTTGACTGGGTTAAAAGCGGGTTTAACTGACCCGTCTTATATAGTGTTATTTGCATCATGATGCATGCAAGTATTTGCCTATATATATATATACCCATATATACAATAAAATATATATCCGGGGCCTAAATTTTTCCGGGAGCCTGAGGTGTCCGCCTCGTTGGCAACATGGTTTGGCCGGCTCCGCTAGTCATATACAAATTACATCATACATATATCTCATCTTGATGCGTGTATAAAATCTACTAGTTGTATACAAATTACAGACAAGTAATGAACACTATAAAATTAAAGAAAAATCATATTTATTAAATTTAATAAGTAATTAAGCAAAAAAATAAAATCTCATATCCTTCATGGTGTGTTTGATTATTTCCTCACTTGTGGTGAAAAAAATTATCCCCCACTTGTAGTGTATGTTTTTCTCTTTCTTTCTTTTTTCTCATTTTATCTCAAGCATAGGATAGTATGATATAGATACCCATCTCATTTAATTGAGCGTGGCCGAGAATGTGCTTCATTTAAAATCAATCAGGCTAAAACGTTGGGCCAATAAATGGGGCTTCAATATTTTGAATGAACTATATTTTGTCAGTGTGGAATGCACTTCAAATTGAATGAAATTAATTCATATGGATATGTATTGACGAGCAAAATCATCTAATGTATTCATTCACCTCATTCTGAAAACAATTGGGTGATAGATAAATATAATCATAAATAAGCTCAAAAGACTCATACTTGGTTTTTTTTTTTAAAAAAAAGACTTGCTAAATTAATTGGGCCCTAAATATAAAATAATGGGCTCGCATTTAAATTTAGGGTGTTACAAATCTATCAATTTAAGAAAATTTCTTCCTGAAATTCAAGTAATCGTTTTTGGTAGGTTTGAGTACCGTCTCAACATCTCTTATTTGTTTTCCCAAGCAACTTCATCACATTTTCATGCCTACTCAATAACATTCAATTTCTTCTTCCTAGCATAGTCAGTATTGGGGAGTGAGTAGTCTCTTACTAAGCTCTCGAAACTTTCTTTACACTTTCTTAACTTAGCACACAACCTCTCAATTCGTATTATGTAAAATATAACATATGCCCCTTCAATTGAGCCTTGAGAAAATGTCACTTTCGTATTTCACCATAAATATGTTGTCATAAAATTTAATATCTAATTGTTCTTGAATATAATTCGGACTACCTATGACTCAATTGCCTTACGCGCATATATAGTAACAAAATATAAGTAGTTCACAAAAAAAATATAGTGAGACAACATGTAGTTCTCAAATGACGCATTATAAAGAGGATTTTTCACATATTGTAAGGAATAATATTGCAGCTTGAGTGAAGATGTTCACATATCATACATGATGTCATCACCTTTATCCTTACACCAGGTGACACATATTAGGTCAATACTTTTTGAAAAATAATAATCCGTGCAATGGTGTATTTTGATAACCGCTTGACAAGTGTTCTACGATATGTTTGGGACAGACGTAAGAATAGTGAATAGAAAGCAGTAAATAACGCACGAGATTGGTAACCCAGATCGGTTAATCCACCTACTCTGGGGGGACTTCGCCCAAACTTGAAGATTCGTTTGCTACTCCTTCATGAAGTGTATTGATGATTTTACACATACAGGACTCCCTCCTTATATCACCCGTTCTTCTTCAAGAGCTCCTTCACTAAACGAAAGTTGTGAGATCCCCTCACAATGGTGACTAGACTCCCTCTAGCTACCAACGACATCAACTTACAATCTCTCCCGAGATTGCATACAAATTTGATTAAAACAATCCCTCATGTGTTTCACTCAAAACACTCAAAAACTAGTCTATCACGTTGAACTGTTTATGGAACAACTACTAGTTAATTACATGAGACACAAACGAAATTGACTCTCAAATAATATGCTGAGAGAATTATCATCGCAATCTGTACAACACTTAAATAAACTTCACAGATCAAAATATATCAAAACAAACGATATATTTAAAAACTGTCTGGGATAGTTTTACACATTCCCCTGAATCTGAACCGGGAGTGTCTTCAAAACTTACACAGTGGAACTTTTGTCTTCAGGCACATACCCTGGAACACATTGTCTTCTATATCTCGCTAATACAAATAAGAACCAAGCATTAGTGCATAACGATGGCACAAACAATCTCCCCCTTTGGCGTTTATGGAAGACAATAACTCTTAATCTACACACCTCATGAAAAATCTCCGTAGATCAAACAAATATCAAAAAGTGATATATAAAAAAACTGTCAGGCACAGTTTTTTCCGAACTCCCCCTTAATATGAGTTGGGGAGTAGCTTCTCTTCATCTACACTTCACATCATCTCTGTGATGATCTTCTTCCCCATACTATCATCACTTCTCCCCCTTAGTGGCTGCCATAAAAGCCAAAACTTCAGGTAGGAGGCACGTCAGTAGCAACAACAGTTGGAACAGATTCTGGCACAACACCAGTAGGAGGCGGCTAAATAGCAGCAGCAGGACGAGAAGTGGCAGCAGCACTTGCACCTGGAAAATTAAAGCCAACACCAAAAGGACCTAGTGTATTCAGCAGGGAGGCAAAACCAAGGGCATGAGCCTTTCGATCCATCATCAAAGACTCAAGCTCCTATTTTCGAGACTGGGCAGTCCTAAACTTCTCAGTCTAAGGACTGAATATGCCATTCAAAGAACATGACATTGACAAAGGATCTGGGCACAGGTCTGTGAGGCACAGATGGCGGCACATCTTCAGCAGAGCTGGCATCAGGATCTGCAATAGGAATATCATGAGTATGCTACGCAGAAAATAACTTTTGGTTGATCACAATCGGGGGCTCCTTGGTCTCGTAGACATCTTCCGAGGTCACAGCATCATGCTGGGAAGATGGGATATTGAAAATCATTCATGGGTAAGCAATGAGCTACTGATTTATCTTGGACTCAGCATGGTCACACACCTAATCAAAGATCAGCTGGGCAAGGTTGAACACCGCATGTGTTCTAACCAAAAACAACAAGACTCTCAACGTCTTACCAACAGAAGAATGATGCTGGCCGAGATGCCAGTTCCTCATTGTAATCCTGTGGAGTATTCAAAACTTCACACTCAAGTCAGATACCAACAAGGACCTTCCTTTTGGCCACACCAAATGACTTTCTTTAATCAATTCATCTGCCACATCATTTCTGTCAGGGACAGACTCAGGAGCAGTAGAGTGCTCTCGGCCCAAATACCTATTAATCACTGCAGGGAAAAAGAAATGCCAATTTCCACACACATAAATAAAAAAACATGTGCAGAATTCACATCACTAATGGGCTTGCATAGATTGGCATAAAATTCATGCAACACAGTCTTTAAAAATAAAGGCACATCATAGACAGATTTTTCAAGCTTCAAATCAAACAACAGCTCAACCATACTGATTCAGAGTCTGCACTATTTGACACATCCTCTGGCACATCATCAGCCTCTTCAACAAAATGGGTCGGAGCTCTAGCATTCTTCATCAGCAGCTGGCGAGAAGATGAGGCCAGGCCTAGGAGACATTTAGACACGCTCTTTGTCACACAGCGATCGGAAGTAAAGGCAGAGGCCTTCTTGGCATTAGCTTTTTATCGGGCAGACTCGGATTCTGCTTGGGTTCCTAACTGAGATATAAAAATCTCATCTTCATCAGAGTTCTACTTAGCATCAACAGAATCAACACGATTCTTAGAGGTAGTAGAGGATTCCTCTAGTTCATCAAGAAATTGAAGCTTGAGCTTCACACCACAGGACTTGGAAAAGGTCCCTCTTTGTTCCAAATCAGGTGGAACAGATCCAACATCAGGTGATGAAACATCTTCCTCAACAGCAACAACGTCTTCAATTCTCATCTCTCAAACTAAGCGGAGGTGGGAGCAACAACATCAACAGCCTTCGGTGAGGCCTTCTCCTAAAGAAACTTGGATCATAACCACCGAAGTATACATAGAGGCGGTTACATCAGTGATAGATACTGGCACAGAAACAACAATCAATGCATCAATTGATGCAGTAAACTCTTCTAATAAAGAGGGATCAAGATAGAGAGCAGTGGCAATCATCGATTCCAATGATGCAGGCTCCATAATCGGGGATGAGGAAAGAACATCAAAAACCCTAAACTAAGATGAGGGTTCCGGAACTGTCACAGAAACTGACTCAGACAGAGTCACAGACAGCTCAGGAACATCGCATGGCACAGATGCAGGGACTTCTGCGGGCTCAAACACAACATCACTGCTGGGAGTGATGACAGTGGGAACAAATGTGGAGAACACAAGTGATTTTTATAGTTCTCCAAGACCCTTTCATAATCACAATTTGAATAAGGAAATAATTAGATTAATTTCCATAATTAGGGATCACTTCCCTTGTCAAATCTACTCTGCACGCCCTCGGGAAGTAGAAGCTGGGTGAGAAACTTAAGGGCCCACTAGCCATTGCAGTTAAATAGTAACTGCTACAAACTGTACTTGCATCTGTCAAGCACATAAGGAGGCACACACTTGCAAAGACCATAAAACACTTGGTCATTTTACAATCTCTGTACATACATCATTGACCAAGACTGTACAGAGATACTTCTCTCAAAGGAGAAGTTTAGAGAACGCAAAGACCCAAGGAGGATCTAAGTGTTTCAAATCTTCCACTATCAAGTGCCTTAGTGAAAATATCCACAAGTTGGGCATCTACAACCAGTTCACGAATGAAGTGGTGGTGAATATCTATGTGTTTCATCCGAGTGTGCTGAACCGAATTCTTTAAAATATTTATGGTGCTCAAGTTGTCATAGAAGATGGTAAGCATAGACTGTGGCACACCATAGTCAAGCAACATATGTTTCATCCACAAGAGTTGTGTACACCAACTTCTAGCCGTGATATCTTCTGCTTCAGCTGTAAACAACGAAATAGAATTCTGTTTCTTGTTGAACCAAGAAACCATATTGTTTCCAAGAAAGAAACATCCTCCTAAAGTACTTTTCCGATCTTCAGAACAACAACCCTAATCTGCATCACATAACCCCACCAAACTAGGGTTTGAATCATAGGAGAACCATAGTCCTAACTCAGCAGTACCTTTTATGTGCTTGATTATTTTCTTGATCGATTCGTCCACCATTCTATTTGACACAGATCAAAAGCTAATATCATCAACATAAATCTTAATGATGATCCCATCAGATTGTTCTCTTCTGACAAAGAGAGTTCTATCAGCTCCACTACGAACATACCATTTCTCCAGAAGGAACTTGGTTAGCCGTTCATACCAAGCTCGTGGAGCTTGTTTGAGATTGAAAAGTGCCTTTATCAGTTTGTAAACAAACTGAGGATGATGAGTGTCTTCAAAGCCTTTGGGTTGGCTAACAAACACATCTTGTTTCTGAGGCCTTACTTCAGTTAGGTTTCTATATTCAGAACTGTCTGGCACAGATGCAGGAACATGGACAATACCATCAAGGTTCTCATCATCAATCTGGGCGGCAGGTTCTTCCATATCATCAACAACGATGTTGATTGATTCCATGATAGTTTTGGTCCTTTTGATGAAGACACGATAGGCACGGCTATTCCTCGAATACCCAAGAAAAATACATTTATCTCCTTTGGCGTCAAACTGGCCAAGCTTCTCACAGTCTCTTAACATGTAACAAGTACTTCCGAAGATGTGGAAGTACTTTACATTCGACTTCTTCCATTTCCATAGCTTATAGGGAGTAGTTCTTGTCTTGGGTCTGAAGTACACCCGATTAATAACATGGGAAGCCATTTTTACCGCCTTGGCTCAAAGGTTGTCAGGAATAGATTTGGCCTTCATCATGACTCGACTCATTTCTTGAAGAGTTCGATTTTTCCTCTCAACACACCATTTTGTTGAGGTGTTTTAGGGGAAGTAAAGTCTTGATCGACGCCTTTTTATTCACAAAATAGTTTGAAGAACATGTTTTCAAACTCTCGATCATGGTCTCTTCTTATCCTCACAATATTTGTTCCTTTCTCATTGAGAAGATAGCAGTTGTCCCCCGATCTGTCACCGTCCATCAGCAGAACACTTTCTTTATCCTTGGCTAAACACTTATCTCTTGTAAAATGCACAAAGAGACCTTGGTGGAATAACTAACTAATGCTAATCAAATTAGCCTTTAGTCCCTCCACAAGCAGCACATCTTCCAAATTGGGCATTCCATGAACATTCAATTGGCCACGTGTAAGCACTCTTCCTTTGACACCATCTCCAAAGATAACAGATTGATAAGAACAATCTTTTTGAATGTTGTTCAGCATGCTTGCATCTCCACTATCAAAATACTAACCGCTCTTTGCATAAATGTTGAGAGCAATGTTAACCACATAGTTTTTACGGTTGTTCCTAGATATGTCTCTAATATCTTTCTTTCTGACATACTGTTCAGGCTGATACGGGCCTCTTTTTCTCATTCTCCTCAGATCATTGAGATAATTTCTGCAGTGTGGACGAATGTCTCCAGGTTTCTCACAGTAATGACACACGACACGTGTATTTTGATTTTAGGTATTGGAGTTCACCATTCTGAGCATTAGTATTGTTCCTGGACTACAACAATTCATTCTGCATCTCATTGAGGTAAGTAGAGAGATTATCTCTTTCTTTCAAGAGATTGGAATTCTCTTTCAACAGGTCTTCATTGACTTTAACCACCAAGAGCCAACTGGAATGCAACTTTTTATATGCCTCTATAACTGATTCCTCAGTAAATTTTTCATCATCACTGCATTCTGAAATTTTCTCGACCTCATTGTCAGGAACAGATACAGACACAGACTCTTTGATAAAGTGTGTCATGAAAGCAATATAATTGCTTACGCATTCTTCATCACTTCCACTTTCATCAGGATCATCACTCTCACTTAAGGAAGAACAGTAAGACTTGTTCTTTCTTTTAAAAGTGTTAGCACACTCAGCTTGATAATGACCAAAGCCACCGCATTCTCTACATTTTACTTTTTTAAGTCATTTTTCGAGGTTTAGAGAACCTGTTCTCGGTAGAATTATTTTGAGATCATTTCTTAATTCGTCTTGTATTCCTGGAAAAATTCTTTGAAAGCATAGCAGTTGATTCTGCAAGGTCGGCTCTGTCAGGAACATTACTTGGCACATCAATACTAGAACCTGTCTGAAAAGCTATGCTTTTCTTCTGCACTATTTCTTCATCTGTTAGGCCCATGTCGAAGGTTCACAGGGACCCCATCAGTTCTTACAGCTTCATTTTACCCACATCTTTGGCTTCTTCAATAGCCGTGACTTTGTAGGCGAATCTTTTGGGCAGAGATCGTAAAATTTTTCGCACAAGTTTCTCTTCAGAAATAGCATCTCCAAGAGCAAAGCTTTCATTTACAATGTCACAGATTTTGGCATTGAAATCAGCAAGTTTTTCAGCCGCATTCATCCGGAGGTTCTCAAATCTAGTGGTGAGCAGTTGCATACGTGATGCATGAACACTGCTTGTTCCTTCAAACGTGATCTGCAGTATGTCCCACGCATCCTTAGCTTTGTCACAGGTGGAGATGAGTTTGAAGACATTCATGTCTATAGCCGAGAAGATGACGTTCATGGCTTTAGCGTTTAGCCCCATGATCTGGTACTCAGCATCCCCCACTCTTTTTCCAGCTTCAGCACGGTTTTGCCTTTATCATCTGTCTTTGTGGGAGGCTTCCACCCTTCCATCACTAGTTTCCAAGAACGCTCATCAATTGAGCGAATGAAAGTTGTCATTTTAGCTTTCCAGTAGGCATAATTGTTGTCATCAAGGAGCGGGGGTTGCACCGTCGAGGCTCCTTCTTTCATTGAGTCGATCTCGGCAAAACAACATAAAATACACGAATTAATAACCTAATATCACACCTGTATATAGGTGACCCGCTCTGGTGCCAATTGAAAAATAATAATCGGTACAATAGTGTATTGCGATAACTGCTTGACAAGTGTTCTACGATATGTTTGGGACAGACGTAAGAATAGTGAATAGAAAGTAGTAAATAACGCACGAGATTGATAACCAAGTTCGGTTAATCAACCTACTCTGGGGGGACTTCACCCAAACTTGAAGATTCATTTGCTACTCCTTTATGAAGTGTATTGAGGATTTTACACATACAGGACTCCCTCATTATGTCACCCGTTCTTCTTCAAGAGCTCCTTCACTAAACAAAAGTTGTGAGATCCCCTCACAACCATGACACCAGACACTCTCTAGCTACCCACGACTTCAACTTACAATCTCTCCCGAGATTACATACAAAATGGATTAAAATAACCCCTCACGTGTTTTACTCAAAACACTCAAAAACTAGTCTATCACGTTGAACTGTTTATGGAACAACTACTAGTTAATTACATGGGACACAAACAAAATTGACTCTCAAATAATATGCTAAGAGAATCTAAGAAAAGTCATCCATCGATTGCTGTAAAAATCGGTTTTCTTATAATCTTCACTTCAATAACGACGTTGGTCTCTTTCCGCCGGTATAGGTAAGTGAATATTCATTTGTGATCTTCCCAAACGTGTGTAGATACTTTCTATGTGTAGTAGAGTTAAATTCAGCACGTTATCTACACCAAAAGGCAGTCAAATGAATATATATTGACCTTCTAAACTGATCAGGCGCAAGATCTTTCTGGTATGGAAACTGCCATAAGTATACATTGTCGAACATATCTCGCCAACCACACAACAAGGACACTTAGTGTATAACGGTGGCACTAACACTTTTCATATGTCATAATTGTGCTATACTGAAATTTCTATATTCGTCAAAGATACTATGCACGCTTATCTAATTAATGTACTCATCTATGACAATCCCTTATCGAGAAAAATGGTTAAGACCCAAGTATACATTGTCGAACATATCTCGCCAACAACAGAACAAGGACACTTAGTGTATAACGGTGGCACTAACACTTTTCATATGTCATAATTGTGCTATACTGAAATTTCTATATTCGTCAAAGATACTATGCACGCTTATCTAATTAATGTACTCATCTATGACAATCCCCTATCGAGAAAAATGGTTAAGATGGTCTATAACTCACGGTGATTTTTTATGTTAAAGAATCCTCCATCATCATGTTGCCTTTTAGCTCATAGAATATTTTGATTGCATAAATGAAGGTCATTTGCTTCTTAGTGGTTGTTATATTTCTCATCACCTACCCTAAACATATATGAGAGTCCAATTACATTTCACTAAGTAAGTGAAAACATAAGGACAAGCTAGCTATATTCAATTTCATATAGGTTTATCCTATGGTGGGATCATATCATGTTTTCCAAATATATAATTAAATAAATTTAATCATCATTGCAATCATATCACATATTTACCCTATATATTGTTTGTTAAAGAGAGATTTATTAACATAAACTTCGTACCTAATTGGGTGAGGCTTGACGTGGATGTATGACCAGAGGTGAGTAACCATTTATTTTAAATAATATTTCAACATCTCAAAAATAACTCCAACGGCATACAGATTCGTAGAAACGCTCTGATACCATATGTAGCACCTCTAACTCGGAAGCCTAGGTGCTAATGAAAACATATTCCAAAAGAAATCACAATAAAATTTTCACAATTAAAAATAAATATAAGGGAGATTCTATTTGCACCACCAAAATTACTCTTTGCACTTGACTTACTCCATGCACCACTATTTTAATTCTTTGCACCACGCACATTTATGATAATACCCTTCCAACTAAAATTATTTGTTTTACTTAAAAAAATTTAAAAACTTAAAAATAAAAAATAAAAATAAAAAAACGTTAAAATGAGAAAGAGAGTTTCACTTTTCATACACGTAAAAAAAATTCATCGTAGAGTTCGAAATCGACTCGAAGACAATTTTTCGACATTGCATGGACAATTTTTGTTCGAAGACCGATCTCAACATTGCATCGATTTTCATGGAACGATTTAGTAAGTTAGCCCGTTGAATTTTCATTAGTTTATACATTTTTTCATAATATAATAAAATTATTGGGTATTGTTTAATTCTAGTTTTTGTATAGTTTATTATGTTGGGAATAGGTTATTTGAATTATTAGATAGATGCTAGTTGAGTTGATTGTGCGCAAAGATTCAAGGTTTTGAACGATTTGATGAATTTTTTTTTCAGTTTCGCATATTGTTCGAACTGTATATTTTGAACATGAATAAATTGTTCGAACTATTGAACTCGAACATCACTTAGAGGAATATTTTGAGAATGGAAACCGTTCGAACACAACCTTTGTGTTCGAACTTTAGAGATCGGACGCATTAAGGCCGAAAATTGGCCAAGTCTTATTCGAACTCTGAAGTTCGAACAAAAGGGTTGAGTTTGAACTTTAGAGTTTGAACAGTCTCCGTTCGAGAAATTTCTCTAAGTGTTGTTCGAGATCAATAGTTCAAACAGTGCATTCCTGTTCGAAATTATAAGTTCGAACATGTTATAACCTTTTTTGTGAGCTGCCTAGTATAGGAGGAAGCCAACCGCATCAGTGAGGCAGCAAACTACGTTGGATTGGTATCAGATAGAGCATGATACATGATTAGTATAAGAAGAGGTGATGAGGAATCATATGCATGAAGAGGCAATGATGAATCAAATGCATTTCAATTACGAAGAGGCGCTGGGTAATGAGAGTGATGACAATGCAAATGAAGAGGGTGATGAGAATGAAAATAACAAGGTTGATGATGATAATGAGATATTGAGAGGCCCATTCCTTGGAGCCCCTACAGAACGTCAGTCCTGCGCAGCTTCTAAACGCACGTTGCAGCTGCAATATGGAGGGATGAAGAAAGAGAAGTGTTGAAATGTCATTGTCTGACTGCCAAATTACTAAAGTGGCCAGCTGCAAGCGATTCCATTACATGGAAGGCCTTAGCGAAGAAGTCCAGTTTGTTGCGGTTGAGAAAATTAGCATACAGAGCCCCTAATAGGAATCTGATCACAGCATCTGTGGAGCACTGGTATTCTGAAACAAATTCATTTCATCTTTCATTTGGTGAGATGATCATTACGCTGGAGGACGTATGTTGTTTGATTGATCTTAGTATTGAGGGTCGACCAGTTGAGTTTCCAAGGGAGGATGTTGCTGGTGGGCAATATATGGTACGTCGTTTGCTGAGAGTGTCGGCTGAAGAGGTAATTATAGAAGTGAGTGACCGGGATAATATGCCAAGTTAGGGTGGCTGCACAATAGGTTTAGTGAGTTGGCTTCTAGTGACGATGATCTTGATGCAGTGTAAATGGCAAGGGCATTCTTGATATACATTTAGGTTGTAGACTTTTCACTGATAAAACGGACATTCGGATCAGCTGCAATTATTTCCGATTATTTAAGGATCCTGATGAGTGTTGTTTGTTTACATTGAGAGCATAGTTGGATACATTGAGAGAAGAATATGTAAGTTGAATTCTTCTAATTGTATATTATATAATTTTATTTAATTATATTAAGTTGAATTGTTCAATTTGAATATTAGGTTGTGTGGGATCCGTATGTGAGGTTACGAGATAGCGGTGAGTGACCCGGAGTGACCTTATATAAAAATTGTATCACAATTTGCGATATTGTAGAGCCATATCTTCTAGATCGGGTATTGAGGCAGTTTGGATGGGTGCGGACCATTTAACATCCCCCATTGGACCATGTTGTCTTTAGAAGGGGCAAGAAGCCTGGACAGTATCGCGTCATATGGGTCATGCTTGCATCATTTTTTGAGCAGTGGGAGAGTCATAACTTGTCTCTAGAATGCAGAAGAAGAGTTGATTATTCAGCTTGGACGTGCTCCACCGATTACCTTCAGTGGTATTATGCTATATCTCATCCTCAAGTGCAGAATGAGGCTGCAGCTCCTCTTATAGAACCACCGTCGACTGTTTCACCTTGGGATATGATTCATAGTGCCATTGGATATCTTGATCCAATGCTCACTAGGTGGAGAGCTTATGATAAGGACCTTTTAATGCCTTACATGATGTCGCAAGTTGAAGAAGTATTCGAAGCTTTACATTTTCATATAGGGCATCAGCAAGGCGAGACATACTGACACACTATTTATTAATAAATAATCATACCGTAAGTGCACGGTATTATTGTAATATCTAGGTGAGCAAGAATATCATATCCCACATAGAGTGTATTTACTCATTCTTATTCACAGGTACACAATTAATATCTATACACGGGATACACAGATAAAAGAAAATAAAAATAACAAGCATAAAATAAAGACACAAAATAAAAAAATACTGAAATAACAAATATATGTGAAACTACTAGGATTTGGAGAAAATGGATTTACTACATCATTTAACCATATTTATTAATTCTCTCAACCCGACTAATTGTCTTTAATCTATCAGTGGTGGGGGATCACTAGACTATTATCAGGTTGCTGTTTAAGGCATATAAAATAATGTAGATATAATGAGCATGCAATTCACTGCAGTCGGTTCTTCACACGTGACATTACTTATAATCAAGCACTCGAAGATCTATTCAACCTTAGTGAATACTTATTCACTTGGTCAGTCCTTCCAAGCATACATAATCTGATTTTTATCTTTCTATCATTAATCCTTCTCAGGTCAGTGCTTCAGATTCACAACTAGCATGTATAAATGGTGATCAAGCATTCATACAAGATATAAAATAAATCACAGAAATCAAACCCCAAGAGAAAGCAGGAAAAAAAGTAATCAACTCATATATTAAAATTCATAGGTTCCAATCCCTAAAACCTAGCTACAAAATTAGCTAGACATAACAAAATAAATAAACAACATCAGAGTTTTAGAATTCATGACAGAAAAGATAAAGAAAACCGAAGAACAATATGTAATCCAGCGACTTCGTCTTCTCTACAATGGTACTTCGTCTCTAACAACCTTGACGTCTCCTGTTAAGTAGATGGCAACTCTTTTTCTCTTCTCCTCTTTGATGTGTATGGGCATCTTTAGTGTCCTCTCAATTATCTATGACTTGTTTCGTGTGTGTCTCACTTGTATTTCTCGTGTATCAAAATGGAGGCCTTTATATGTAGGTTAGATACCCTGAATTGGAGTAAGAAACTCGCATTACCACAGATCCGTTGCACATGGGTCGACCAAGCCGTCCAGGTCGGGCCAAAACCTTATTTTGCATAGGGTCGACCCAGGCAAGCTAAGCCAGGTCGACCCACCTCTTCACAATATGTACTGGGTTGGATCGACCGAGCTCCTCCGGGTTGACCCACCCCTGCGTTGAGTTGGGCTTCTAATTTCTTTAGGTTTTGATAACTTAACCCGGTCCAGTAGGCTCCTATTAAGCATTTAATTAAGCCCAGGAGCTTAATTAAACACCCCTATTCACTAATTTTGCTCCAAATATGCAATGAAATCGCAACAATTACTGCAACACTAGCAAATACATCAAAAACTCCAAATGATAACAAAATAAACATAAAAGCTATATAAAATACACAACTTCACATAATAAAGTGCATCAATTCATATTCAAAAGTTGTGTAAAGTACAGAGCTGTCACATACTTTCCTACAGGACAGGACCAAAGTGAGTCATCATCGAGATGACGACATAGACTGTAGTAGTATTTATCTTTTAGTAGTGATTATTGTATTTGGAGACTTATTTCGTCTATTTATTACTATATTAGTACTTGTTGGATTTGTAGACTATTAGTCATGTTGTATTAGTATTCGATGGATTTGGAGACTACTATTTAGTATTTATTTACATTTGAAGGCTATGTAATTATTTACAATTAACTTTGTTTAGCATTTATTTATTTCCAATTAACTTCTTCAAGGTTTTGTTTCTCAAATAAGTCAACAGGTTCTATATGAAATTTACAAGTAAAATACGTGTGTTTGAACAACTGAGTTCAAACAATTCTACTTTGTTCGAAACCTAAAGTTCAAACATATAGCATACGTTCGTCATTTAAAGTTCAAACAACTACATGCAAAATTTGGTGGAGCATATTTGAAACTTGAATTTCGAACACATTTGTATTGTTTGAACTTCTTTGCTCGAACCTGTTTGGCAAATTCTATCAAATTCCTACTCACTCAAATTCGAGAAAGAAAGTTATAATAAATACGATAACAAAGATCTGGTACATAAAAAATTTTGGTACAGAACTGTAACGCCCTAATCCCAGGACAAGGACATGGGACCGGTGCGCTACTTGGGGGAAAGGGGAAGGGGTTGTTGAACAGAAGCAATCAAAGAACTTAGGTTAGTGGCCCAAAAATTTGGGCAGCATAACCTCTATAACTGAATTAATCCACGCGTTTAAAGCGTCTAAAATGACTCAAACCAGATACCATGACTCTTTAGATGAACCCATAAAGGAATGATGAAGGCAAATTTCAATGTAAATAATAATAGTTCAAATGTTAACTGTTAATAGGTTAGGCATGAATAAGACCAGATTGATGTCTGTCCAAACACATGAAGTAAAGAGATGTCAGGCTCCCACTTGTCATGAAAGAAATATAAAGCTAGGCTTTTACCTTGAGATGGAAAGAAATGTAAAGTCAGGCTTGCGCCTATCTGAATAAGGAAAGTGAACGGGATTCGGATAACTGAACACTCCGTAACAGTAAAGAAAATGGGATTCGGAGAACTGAACACTCCATAACAATAAAGAACACGGGATTCCAATAATCGTACACTACGTAATAGTAAAGAAAATAGGATTCAAAGAATCGAACACTGCATAACAATAAAGAAAATGAAAATTGGAGAACCGAACACTCCATAACAAGAAAGAAAATGGGATTCAGAGAACCGAACACTCCATAATAATAAAGAAAACGGGATTTGGAGAACCGAACACTCCATAACAATAACGAAAACGGGATTTGGAGAACCAAATACTCCGTAACAATAAAGAAAACAGGATTTGGAGAACCGAGCACTCCGTAATAATAATCAGAGTAAGCGGAAAAGAACGTAGTGCATTTATTCAAACTCGAAAGGAAGCATGTTCTCAGTTAGACTCTGTACATAAAACAAACATATACATCAAAAGATAGTCCTTCAGCCTTAGCACAGCCGTCTACCATCTCGCAGCTCATCCTAAAAATATTTAAAAAGATTTTGGGCGTGAGTACTAATGTACTCAGTGGGTATTTTTGAGAAAAACCTTCATAATCATTTTATAAAACAGAATATCCAATCATATTTCAAGTATACCATGGAAAACTTTTAAAACAGAAAATTTGTGAATTCCATGTATACAAAATCATTTTAGTTCCATCATTGTGCGCCACTCTCCCCTAGAACGCGTATGGTGAGTCGGTTTATGTACACTGCCCTGTTTGCTTAGGGCGCGATATCGTGAACCATTATAGTTTCGTCACCAAAAACAGTAGTAAGACTTACATGAGTCAGGAGAGCATTTCAAATACAGTCATGAGTTGGATATTCAATCACATTCATTTTATAAATATCAAGGCTTAATAACCCAAAATACATTTTTATATAATAAAAACCCACCTAGCAATCAGATTTGAAATAACTCGATCTAGATTCTAGTTCTGGTCTCAACTAGAAGTCTCTTTCTTCTGTGCCTACAAGATTATCTGGCACCTTAATTTCGATAAAAGACTACCATTAGGTCAAAATCTAACATTTCTTAGCTATGAAGTAAATATTATAATATCTACTATCTTAATTCATCAAAATATTTTGACTCTTAAGTGAACTTTACTCAGGACATTTTTATAAAGAAAAACTCTTTAGGGAGTTTTGGCATACGGGGTGGTCAAACCCGTATCCTAAAATTAACTCGGTAAAAATAAATTTATACCACAAGATCCGCCCATTGGAAAAATATGAAACTTTAAATAAAAATCCTATATTTTGAGACGGAACAACTTTCGGGCTTAAAGATACGATGGTCTATCCATGCAGGATAGATCTGAAAAAGACTACAATTTAATATTCAGATACCCAAAATATACCCGAAATTAAAAAGTGACAATACGAAAAATGTATATAAATATACATAGAATATGCTAAAGACAACTTTTGATCCAGTGACCCGGAAGAGTCACCGATTTGAGCGGATTTGAGGGGTGGTGGTGACTTTTTGCGGTGGTGACGATGATTTTCCATCGTGATCTTCCATCGTGTCATCGTTTCAATCACGTATTCGTGATCTACGCATTGACACCTTCAAAATGACTCTTTCAGAAATGAAATAGGAAACTAGAGTCATACCTTCTCTAGAAGCTGCTCAGAATTTCAATTTTGAAAATGAATGAAAAATGAAACATTAGACTCCTATTTATAGAGAAAAAATAAATAGCAGAATAACGAATAAAAGAAAGAGGATAATGATGGAAAAAGAATAGGATAGTTACGAATATGATAATATTTTGAAAAAGAAAATGGATAATGAATGATGTGGCTTATGTTATCCAAATCTATTACCTTTCAGCTTAAAATTGTGCTAAGTTTTCATTTGAACTTGAAATTAGAAAATTCAAAGTTTGACATGATACTTGAAAATTTTTCTATTGACCCGAGAAAAATATCAGAACATTTTTTAAAGTAATTTTTGACCAAATTAAATTTAATAGATTTCCCTGACTGCGATTTTCCTTTATTTGAGTCCTTTAAGACCCAACTTCTTTCCTAGATTACCCTCAGGTAACATAAATTGAATAACACCTTCTAAAATATTTCGTGGTATTACAATAACAAAGTAAGTGTTTACAACAATTTTGATGAACAACAAATAAATTAATGACGGGTGACTAATTCTTCCCATCCAGCTGTGCAATCCACGTGGTAGTCATTCCACTAGACCGAGATGAGGGAAAAGGGTGGTTCGGGTTCATGAAAACCTACAATAAAAGTTATAATACATTTATAATGGGTATAATAATATATAAACAATTTAATAATTAACTAATTAAAACAAGTACCCAAATGAAGTGATTAGCGCATTTCACTTCCCCAATCTTCACCGTGGTCATGCAAATACACTTCGGTTCAGTTGGAGCAGATGATGATAAAGACCAGAATGTAGTGGGATAGTAGCCACCTAACGTCACAAGGGCAACCTTGTACACCATAGCGACTACATGACCCAAATCAAGCAAAACAACCCAATATCTTGTGGGAGCTGTCAACTGATAACAATTAAGTAGATTCTCTACTTTCTCCCCGTCCACACTCAAGGAAACAATTGTCCCACAATTCTAGAATACTGTGGATCTCGTAGAAAAGGTCTGTACGGACACGTAACCATGACTCCTGATCTCCAAGCACTAAGCCGATCAATCCCCAAATGATATGATGGTTTAGGATGAATGAGCTATTCTTTCTATGGCCTCGTGGTGAACATCACCTATGAAAGTAATGTACTACACTCAAAATAATCTGAGACTTGCGAACAAATATCATGGAGCAAGTCAGCGTACTCAAAAGCACTACTCTCACGCTTGGTGGATGTATCAACTATCGTTTTTGTGACTTTCAGTCTACCATGAGTCTTAGTCTGTACTTCTGATTCAACCATGGATGTGGTAGAACATGTAACAATTTTTTTAAATCTCTTTACCATGAGCAACCTCGTAGACTCATCCGCTTGTACAAACATGTTGTTTACACAAGCCCAAGTTTCAAACCAATGATTATCAATATTAGAAGCCACCACAATTTTCTCTTCTATAGGTTTCATATCCAATTTTCTCCAGAACTTATCCATAGCATCTAAAGAAAATGGCATGGATGATCGAACATGCCGGTCTATCTCATGTGCACAAAGAAAAGACCACACTTAGTTCTCATCACACAACCACATAGTAATGGGTCCCCAATAGTCTTCATTTTCTCATAACTTTTATCTAATGTTGCAATATGAATTGTACCTTAAAGGAATTGGAATATCGGAGACTTATAGCAATGTTGAACCACATTGACACTCTTTTCAAATGATGCATTTGTCGCATTGAAAGACATCTCCAGAAGATCATGCATCTTCTCCCAACATCCTTCAAGAGCGTACTTGTACCAAGAAACCTTTTTAATTTTTCATGGGTACCCTCAACCCCACAATTTATCAATATAGTAGAAAATTGTTAAATATATAACAATTAACATTTAAAAGTATTGAATAAGAAATATAGAAATATATCTGCAAGTTGAGCTATTGTCAAAGTTCGTCACGCGGTTTGTCCAACAGTTGAAAAATCACTCTTTGCAAGGAACAATCTGATTGTTGATAGCATAATTCATAATAGTTGGATTGATGGTGTAGTCATCTTGAAACCTCCGAAGCAATTCAGCATAGCATGATTCAGCCTGAGCTAGCACTACCAAATTCCATGCACTCAAGAAGAATTCCCACTGATCTTTAGTATGAAACTTCTTCTTGCAATTGGCAGTGATGTTTTTATTTCTATGCCACTAACATAAAAAATGATGGGTAGCGGGAAACGTCACCTCAATTGCATTTATCAATGCACGTTCTCGATCCGTCATAATTACACTAGGTAATGTGCTATGATCCATCATCCTTCTAAGAAAAGTGAGTGTCCATATGTAGTTATCCTCATTCTCAGATTCCAGATAGGCACATGTAACAGAGACTGTCATGCTTGTTGAAGTAAATCTGACTATTTCAAATAATGGCAACCTATACCTATTCGTCTTGTACATGCAGTCAATCAATAACACTTCAGGGAAAGCTCGAAGTAATTTCACACTTGTCGGGTGAGCATAGAACATATTCTTTATGGTGTCAGTCTGTGGGCATCCCCTCATATATTGGCAATAGTTACGTTCATCCAGTTTACCCAATAGATACTGTATTTGAGATCGACAATATGCTCCACATATTTATTCCTACTACACACATTATAAATTGTCTTTATTGTGGACTTATCCCTGGGAAAGCTTCTCTTTATTGCAGCCAATATTTACTTCGGCCGAGTATGTGAACTCGACAAGCTAGCCACCAACTTCTCCTCATCTGATGTTAAGCGACCATCATATGCATGTTCTTCTAAATATTGTGCTTGTGGGGTGGTTGTGAACACCACAAACAATTTATAACATCCATTGATTACACTCTGAGAGATAATTTAAAAAAATGAACATCCAATTCTCTTTGACACAGTCTCCCTTGAGCTGGTTTTGAATTATTCCTCTATTTTCCTTCTTCCAAAATTTCATCATCCTCCAAACTTTGTTGAATGTAATCACGTTCTGTTGAAGGTTTCTTCTTAACCACACGGGGACACCCACTTCATTCATGTGTTAACACCAACCAAGGAATCCTAGTATCACTTCCAGCTTCTGAACTTCGCACAATAATAACAATACCAATTAGAATACCTCTTTCACAAACCCAAGTGATCAAACTCTTGTGATTCATCAATATTTTCGCTTTGACGATCTTAAATTATTGTTTTAAATATGTTCAGGCCGAGTCGATTAGAGATGTCTAAAGTCATGCAATCTGTGATAGGGTCGTAGTTAAGGAATTCAGTTTGTGTGATTTTGGGTTGTAGGATCTTCGAATAGATCGCTTAGTCAATAATCGACTTTTGTAGGACATGTCAAACCTCGAAGGAATCAAGGAGGGAGTTACAGCTCGTTACTTTATAAGGCAAAATGAAATATCCAATGCTACGTTTTTATGCTCTGCCAAATAGTCTCTGTACAAGGAAATTATTATGCTATGGGATATGATAATATGAATTTTTGTTTGAGCTCTTAAGCATGGTATGATATTGATGTTAACATGATATGTTATGGTATGTGATATAGATAATCATGATCATAAGTTAACTTTGGTATTGATATTGTTGATGAGGATATGCTGCTTAGATGAATGATGTCTTTAAGGTTGATTATAGTATCCTTTATAGGCACTGAGGCTATGGAATTGATTGAAGAATTAGACCTAGATGATTCATTCTAGGGTATGATCAATGCTAGCATGATTCAATATTGAGGTTTGATTATTAAGATTGAATATTGAGGATTAAAGATTGATGATTGAATATTGAGGATTAAATATTAATGATTGAATGTTGAGATTAAATATTGAGGATTGAATGTTGAGATTAAATGATGATTAAGCAGGATATTGAGCTCAACGAACGATGATTATTATCATGTTGTAACCTTCAGGTTACCAGGTTGTGGTCTTTTGACCACCAGAGAGTCACTACTGGGTAATCCCCTCGCATACTCGGAGTCAAAACCGGGTAACCCCCTCCCATAATCATATCTATGGGTTGTAACCTTCGGGTTACCAGGCTGTGGCCTTTGGGTCCGCAGGTTGTGATATTTTGATCACGAGGGAGTTACTGCTGGGTAACCGCCTCGCATACTCGGTGGGATATTTGAGGTAACCCCTCTCTTATCCTAAGGCATGCCTTAGGTTGCAGTAGACATCAGGTTTGAGCTAGGATGGGCCCATAGGAAGTAAAAATGTTTTGTAGATATGGGAAGGGCTTTTGCGTTTTGTTTTCCATATGCTACCAGTTGCTGTTGGATATTTCTAAAGTTTTTCAAAGTTTTCTTATAAAACCCCACTGAGTATATTAGTACTCATGCCCTCTATTTTAAATATTTTTCAGGTTGAGATGCAAAGATCGATGGTGGCTATGAAGTGGGTTGGCTGCTGAGATCATGATTAATTATTACAGTATTATTCCCACTATGTTTCTTGCTACTCTGATGACTTATGGTATTTAGTTGATATGATTCTACTTCTTTGATTTTGAACATTTGTTGACTTCTTAGTTAGCATGTCTCATATGCTTAACTATATAATTTTTCTAAGGGAAGGAAGCCCTATACTTTGTTATGCTTACTTGATTATTCATTTTGCCCTATGGAAATGATTCATATGTTCAGCTTATTGGTGCCTGTTTCTTTCGTCGACCTATGAATGGGTCTATTGACTATTGATATCTGTTTATTTCTTCCGTATGGCCTATGAAAAGGCTTATTGAATTATTACAGCTACCATTCTTCTCTTATAAACCATTTATAAACGGGGATTTGCTCTAGTTACAGAGGTTATCCTGTCAAATTTTCCAGAGGGCATATCCTATCTTTAGCCTACTCGATTGTTAACTGTATTCTAAATATTAATCCTTTTGGGATTAACACCTCGTCCCCACATAATTACCCTTTTCAGGACCGGGCTGTTACAATGGATCCCAAAAAAGGCACCTTCTAAGCTAAGAATGAGACCTGGAAAGATCATATATGTCGGGAGAATTATGGATGAAGACACTAGATTGGACGACTTTGATAGACAAGTATTAGGACTTGATTCCAAGAAACAGAAAGTATCCAGGCATCTGAGAGATGAAGAAGAGATATTCGGTGATTCTGAAGATCACTTCATTGAAGAATATCATGAAAGCGATGATGAAGAAAGCATCTCTTAAATGGAAAAAACAGAGGCTGCCTCCTCTAAGAAGGTCAAGAAAAGCAAACCTCTAAAGCTTGATGATCTAATCAAGTAACTTACAAAGATCTACAAGCCTGCTGCTCCTCCAAAAACCAGAACAAAAACCAACATGAAGAAGAAAGCATCAACAAAATAAATAAATAAAGTGGTGGAAGCTATCTCCAAGAACCTGGAGAAATTAGTTATTGCTGAAGAGACCGTTGCTGAGAAAGAAGTTCAAGAACGTGTTCTTGAACATACTGATGAAGATGAGCACATCCCTCTGGCTCAAAAGTACAAAATCTCTACCAAGAAGCCTACTGTCAACAAAGGGAAGACCAAGATCATTCATCGATTTGTGGTCACAGAAGAACTTGATGAAGAGGTCCAAAGCTCTTCATCCTCTAAAGAACAAGCCCCTACATCACTAAAAGAAAAGCTACTTGCCAGTGCTCAGTACACAATCGAGCCGTTTTCTATTGGATCTCCATCTCTAAGAGTATCCTTAAAGAAGAAGATCCCTAGGAAGTCGACCAAGGGTACCATATCTGTGTCCACCAGATCTTCGATGACTCATAGTCAAGTCTCTGAGGAGATATTAGAAACCTTTCTGGAGACTGTGAAAGTTCAAAGGGAAACCTAATCAAAAGCTATTGTTGATAAGAAAAAAGTCATGAACAAGTTGGTGGACATTTCAGGAAACTGGACATCATTCAAGAAGAAGGTACATCCTCTTCTGGTCTATTTATATCTATAATGCATGCTTTACTCTGGTATAGAGTGAAGAAGGGGAATGTGATTCATGAGAAAAGGGTAAAACACCTGAGTGTTGGTTGAGGCCGGTGTCTACACTCTAGTTGAAGCTGTTGGTTTGCTTCTATAATATCCCAAACTTATTAGTATTAAAATAATATCCTATAATTACCTTATGGGTAAGCTAGTGAAGAAAATAGACCCTTATAATTTTTTTTTATTTTTTTTAAAAGTAGAAATTAATTTAGTATAGTTTATATACAAATATACACATTTGTATTGTACATACATATAGTAATTAATTAAAAAAAAAGATATATATATATATATAGCCTTAATTAGTTGCTTAACTATTTTGTTTTTTTTTTCGCAATCATGAATTGTGCACCTTTATATATATTATATACACACACACATATGTATAGTATGTTTATATACGTGTATATATACGTTGCATCTTGTAGTATTAAGTGTAGATGATATATACTAAACAAATAATGAGGTGAGATGTCTACTATATAGACTAATAGGTGGTGACTAATCAACACAACTAGGTGATGTGTCTTGAGTATATCAACCAAGTGATGAGTCATACACTAATTAAATTACTAAGTAGAAAAACAAAGTTGCAATGGTTTTAGTTGGTTTTCAACGTAATTAGCAAAGAAAAGAAATTCTGATCTATTTACATTAAAAATAAGTAAATTTCATGTGAGTTGAAGGTAATTTTTTAGTTATATCAGTGATTTATTTTACTTAAAGCACTTCAAGCACTCATACATCAATTACTCATATTAATAATTTGATTTCTGAACAAGAACTAATATGTATAGAAAGTTATTTTATTTGTTTGTAATTATTTTTGTACCAAAATAACCAAATTATATTTTCATTATATATATATATATATGTTATATATATCTTCTCATCTGTACATCATCGCCGAATTAAATTAATCCATAGTGTATGCTAAATCTATTTTTTTCTCATTGATTAAAAACTATGCATCTAGTTTTGTATATTTAATTAATCTTTATACATGTTCATTAACAAACTTCACTAATCCCGCAAACATAAATTTAAGTTTATTAAGCATGACAAATTGTTAGCTGTCAAAACTATTGTTATTAATAACTAAAATTTGATTTTATTTAATATGATTAAAAAGTATATTAGCAAATTGAGATTCCGTCCTAAGATTTATAGTGATTCTGAGAAAGGATTTGATTTAACCTAACTAGTTATAAAAGTTATAGATTTGTAATTTAGTTTTTAGATCATAATTTGTATTTTCAGTAAATTAATTAATGTTCAAAATAGTTTAATATTTTAAAATTATCAGATTATCATAATATACATATTTTATATTTCTTTTAGTTAAGGCAATGGATTTAATTATGTCCCAATGGTATTTGGTGAATTAAAGTTTATAATTGTAAAAAAATTATTATTTATTTTTGGTTTATAGATATTAGTCAAATTAAATATTGTTCAGGTGAGAATTACAATATTAAGTTTAATTATGTATTAGTATTAAGCTAGGAATATATAGTGTAAACTATAAGGTACTGAGGGTGGTCAAACTGTTAAAATAAAATAATAAAATTTAGCAGAAGTTTAATGGGAACTTAAATTAAAATATAATTTAGGTGCTAAGTTTTGATAGAGGCCTTAAAGCAACACTAAGCCAAAACTGGTTATTGTAGGCTTAGAAGAGATAGCAGAATCCGAGTAGAACCAACCCAGAGTTTAAAAACCTTTCTGAGAGACAAATCATTTATCCAGGTGGGTTTTTATTATATAAAAATGTATTTCGGGTTATTAAGCCCTGAGATTTATAAAATGAATATGATTGAATATCCAACTCTTGACTGTATTTGATGTGCTCTCCCGACTCATGTACGTCTTACTACTATTTTGGTGGTGAAACTACAATGGTTCACGATATCAAACCCCAAGCAAACAGGGCAGTATCTAACCTTAAGTAGTCGGGTTGTGTACACAAACTAACTCACCGTAAGTGTTCTAGGGGAGAGCAGCATGCATGATGGAACTAAAATTATTTTGTATACATGAAATTCTCAAATTTTCTGTTTTAAAAGCTTTCCATGATATGCTTGAAATATGATTGGATATTCTGTTTTATAAAATGATTGTGAATGTTTTTCTCAAAAGTTCCCACTGAGTGCATTAGTACTCACGTCCTAAATATTTTTAAATATTTTCAGGATGAGCTGCAGGATGTGGATGACTGCACTAAGGCTGAAAGACTATCTTTTGATATATATATTTCCTTTATGTATGGAGTCTAACTAAGAATTTTCTTCCTTTCGAGTTTGAATAAATGCACTACGTTCTTTTCTGCTTACTCTGATTATTATTATAGAGTGTCCGTTTTTTTTTCAAATCATGTTCACTTTCTATTCCTAACAAGGTAAAAACCTGGCTTTGTATTGCTTTCACGACAGATGAAAGCATGAGATCTCTTTACTTCATGTATTTGGATCTGGCCTTTTTCATGCCTAACCTATTAACAGTTAACCTTTGAACTGTTATTATTTACATTGAAGTTTGCCTTGGTTATTCTTTCTTGAGTTCATCCTAAGAGTCATGGTATCTGATTTGAGTCATTATAGCCGCTTTAAAAACATGGTTTGATCCAGTTATAGAGGTTATGCTGTCTAAATTTTTGGGGCACTAATCCAGGTTCTTTAATTACTTCTATTCAACAACCCTTTCCCCTTCTCCCCCCAAGTAGCGCACCGGTCCCCTGCCCTTCTCCCAAGATCGGGGCATTACAGAGTAGTATCAGAGCCAGGCTACAACTCTATAGGCCTGTCATATTGTTGATTGAGTTTAGTTCTCATTGTAGTCTCTTAATTGATTATCTGATAGCCCTAGCATGTCACCTGCACCGCACTCATCTGCTTCAAAAAGAAAGGTACGTGAGTTTAAATATTTTTGAGATTCAATGATATTTACTAATTTCAAAACGGAAACATGGATAATGAGCATTCTCCACATTGATGGTATTTATGAAAAGTTGCGCCAATGACGGTTTCGAAAGGATAATGGTATCATGTTGGGACTATGTGCCCATGTGAAGATGGTTATGAATGAAAGGGACTTGCTATCTATGATGGTAAAATTGCAGAACTTTGTGCCCAGATGGTATTGAATGATTATTTTGAATGGGGTTATATGTCCATTATATTTGAAATGAAATGTTATGTTCTAAATAGAACTATATATATGTCTAAGATATGTTTCGAAAGAAAATGTGATGATAGTAATCAATGCCTTATGATTAGAAATGTTATAATGTGTAAGTGATTGGAATGTGATGATGTTAAAGTGTTAGGAAACCCAGAATGTTTATGGAATGATTTGATTGAGAATGTAGATGAACATAGCTAGCTGTGATTTATGCACATAGATTGGATTTTAGGTGCTTCTCTTAAGATTCATATGGAATGTAGACTGACTGAGTGCTTCTTGTTCAAATAAGTAGACTGATTAGAATTGCGTAAAAAGCATTGTTAAGTGTCTAGTTTAAGAGATATCTCATATTCGTACTAATTTAGCATTGAGTGGATTATATATGAGTCAATTCTGAAGCCTAAATTTTTTTTAGAATGCCGCCTAAGAAAAAAACATTGAATCAGGGAAACCTAGGACAACCTGCACCAATTCCAATCCACATACCGATATCAAGAGCGGAAGAAGCTTTCCCTAAACATCATCCACCTACTTTCAACGGGCTAGATGACCCAATAGATGCAGAAAAATGGATTTGATCTGTGGACCGAATATTTGATTACATGTCTTGCACGAAGAAGGAAAAGCTTACATGTGCTCAATTTCAACTGACTAATGATGCAGACTATTGGTGGGAGTCTGTAAAAAGAACTATAACTTATGAGCAATACCAGGAATTTACTTGGGAAGACTCCAAGGAAGAAGTTTATCAACAATACATTCCTGATTGCTATCAAGAAAAGAAAGAGTCGAAATTCTGGAACCTCTGACAGGGAAGCTCTATGGTTACTAAGTATGACCACACCTTTAATCAACTCTCTCGTTATGCTCCATATTTGTTGGACTCGGACTGCAAGAAGGCTAAGAAGTTTAGGAAGGGCCTTAAGCCAGAAATCAACATGACTCTTATAGGGCATGATGAGATATCGTATGTGCAAACATTGCGTCGGGCTTTTAACATAGAGCCTGTTATGCCAGCTGAGAAAATTCAGCCACAACAATCTTTCCAAGATCTGAAGGGAAAATGGAAATGGGAGAATAGAAACGCAGTGGGAAATAAGCAACAGTGGGCCAAGAGAAATACCAATTATGGGCAACAAAATCAACAAGGAAATAGGACTCCCTGCCCCATCTGCCAGAAGTTTCATTTAGGAACGTGTATGAAGAATACAGATGGATGTGTCTTCTGTCATCAACCCAAATATTTTGCTCGAGATTGTCCTAGGAGCAAAGGAAATACAGGTTTTTCTCGTAGACCAGCACAAGGTGGAAATATAAATCAGAGGCCTAACCAAGGGAGTAATCCTAGGCCTAATCAGGGTGGAAACTTAAAGCAAAATCAGAGAGGAAACTTTAAGCCAAACCAAGGACAACACGCTCTGCAACCATCTAGGACTTATGCACTTCAGCAACAGCAGGCAAAGCAAGCTCCAGAAAATTTGGCAATTATGATTAACATGTTTAATATACCTCTGCTCGCTTTATTTGATACTGGAGCTACACACTCTTTCATTTCAGAAAAGGCCAGTGAAAGATTAAAACTTAGACAAGTAGATGCCAATAATGCCTTAGAAGTTAGCATCCCTTTTGGAAAAATTGTTTTAGTTAAAAAATGTGCCTGAATTTGGAACTTGAGATTAACAAAAAGATTTTCATCACGGATTGATACGTGATCGAAATGAAGGATTTTAATATAATCTTGGGAATGGATTAGCTAACTACAACGTATGCAACTATACATTGTCATGAGAGAGAAGTCGTATTCCAGAAGCTAGGAAAACCAGAGGTAATTTTCTTTGGAGCAATGAGAAAAGAAGGTTACAAAGCTTTTCTGGTTAACCTAGTAGGAAAAGAGATGAAGTAATGATAAATCAAGTCCCTATCATTCGGGAATACAAGGATGTTTTCCCACAAGACCTACCAGGGCTACCGCCCGATAGGCAAACTGAATTCACCATTGACTTGGAACCAGGAGTAGTCCCGATGTCTAACGCACCATATAGAATGGCCCCTAACAAGTTGCAAGAACTGAAGGTACAACTACAAGAGCTGTTGGACTTAGGTTTCACACAACCTAGTATCTCACCTTGGGGAGCGCATATTCTCTTTGTTAAAAAGAAGGGTGGTACATTGCGAATGTGCATTTACTATAGAGAGTTGAATAAGGTGACAATTAAGAATAAATATCCCTTGCCAAGGATAGATGACTTGTTTGACCAATTAAGAGGAGCTAAAGTATTTTCAAAGATTGATTTATGTTCAGATTATCACCAATTGAAGATAAGAAAAGAAGATGTGCCTAAGACAACATTTCAAATGCCTTACGGCCACTACGAGTTCTTAGTAATTCCATTCGAGTTGACTAATGCACCTGTAGTGTTCATGGATATGATTAACGAAGTCTTTTATCAATATCTGGATAGCTTTGTTCTTGTTTTTATAGATGATATTCTTATCTACTCTAAAAGTGAGGAACAACACCAAGAATATCTACATATAATTCTAGAAACGCTGAGGAGGGAGAAATTATATGCCAAATTTAGCAAGTGTGAATTTTGGCTCAGTGAGGTAATGTTCCTTGGCCATATTGTATCATCAGAAGGAACCAAGGTGGATCCTACTAAAGTTGAAGCAGTAAGTAAATAGAAGTCACCTTCCAGTGCACATGAGATAAGAAGTTTCCTAGGATTGGCAGGTTACTATAGATGATTTATTGAGGGATTTTCTAAATTGGCAAGGCTAATGACATAATTGTTGAAAAAGAAGGCTAAGTTCATCTGGACTGAGGAATGTGAGAAGAATTTCCGAGAACTTAAGAAAAGACTGACCACAGCTCCAGTATTGGTTACACCGGAAGGGAATGAGGGATTTGTTATCTTTACAGATGTGTCTACGCTAGGGTTAAGGTGTGTGCTTGTTGGGGTTTTTTCGAATTACACCCCATATGATCTAATTAGATAATCTATTATTCTAGGTGCATGCATATCATGATTTTATGTGTGATGATATCAAATAACCATGTTGAATATGCCATGTAAGAACATCAAATTTAACGCAGCGGAAAAATCAAATTCAAATAACCACTTACATAGAAAGTAGGGTTAACGACGAGATTACAGGTCTAATCTCATTGTCGTAGAAGAACAGTCAAACTTGGCCTTCTTCCCACAGTGTTTGACCACCACCAAGGCTGTAGAGATACTCCTTGATCTTTTACTGTATTCCCAATACCCGTTTAGATGTAGAGTGGGCTACAAGCTACTAAGCTGTGTAGATGTCGAGGAATCAAGAGAATTGCTCGTCACTCTTCACCTTTTGGAGTCTTTGTGGGTAGGGTATGATGGGCACTTTGTATTCTTCCGGCATCACCCTTTTTGGTTCTTCTTTCTCTTTCCCTTTTTCAAGGGCATCATGTTTCTTTATTTTTGGACTCAAGTCGTCAAGACTCGGTCCCTCCTCTTTCTTCTTCTCACTTGGTTGCTCATCAACTTTTCCTCTGCTTTCCTCATCATCCGGCATCTCGGGGCCATCATAAGCGGTTCCACTCCTCAAGGTAATTGCCTTGCATTGATCCTTCGGATTCACAATGGTGTTACTTGGGAACTTGCCTTGTTGATGTTGGCTTTCCAAGATGGTTGCAAATTGTCCCATTTGCTTCTCCAAAGTGTTAACTTGGTTGCCAATTACTCTGACGGTATTTTCTAACTTCCCAATTTGTGCTTGAGAGTCTTTCATGTAACTTTCCGTCTTTCGCATGAATGCCATTAGAAGTTCATCCATCTTCGGCTTCTTCTCCTCATCAATAACACCATTCGTGACTGAGAAACCCGGAGGTGGCTGGATAGCATTGTTCGGATTACCATAGGAGAAATTTGGGAGTTGAGCTTTATTTTGATAACCCGAATTTCCTCCATATTGGCCTCCGTATTGAGGTTTGTACCCTTGATTTAATTGCCTTGGCTGATTTGAGAAGCCTCCTTGTTGGTTCACATAGTTGACATCCTCAAAATGGCTTTGAGATGTCTCGGCCTTTGGATTTGTAAAGGCCTCAATTTTTGAATTCAAGGTTGCCATTTGAGCCGCCACAAGCCCGAGTGCATCCGAACTTGAAGCGGAAGCTACCTTCTTTAGAATTTGGACTCCCTCTCTTGTGGCCGGCCATTGAAAAGAATTTGAGTCCATTTCTTCAATTATTCTTAAGGCTTCTTCCGGCCCTCTTGCCAACAATGATCCACCCGCGGCTGCATCCATGAGTGTTCTAACCTCGTCTTTGCTTCCTCCATAGAAAATACAAACTTGATGATCGGTTCCAAAACCATGTCCGGGGCACTTCCTTAGCATCTCTCGAAAGCGCTCCCACGCCTCATATAGTCTTTCTTCATCTCATTGTTTGAACACGGTGATCTCTCCTTTCAATTTGAGAGTTTTTCCAGGTGGGAAAAACTTGTGCAGGAACTTGGTCACCAATTGATCCCAAGTTTGAAATGTTCCTTGAGCATGGCTTAACCACCATGTTTCCGCCTTGTCGATCAATGAAAATGGGAAGAGTCGGATGCGGATTGCATCATCCGGGACTCTATTCATCTTCATTGTCCCACTCACATTGAGAAATTTTCGGATATGCTCATGGGATCCTCCATTGGCGTCCCTCAGAATTGATTCTGTTGGATCATTAGAATGAGAGAGGTCTTAAATTCAAAGTTGTTAGCTTGAACGGGTGGTCCATTGGCCACCCCTTGATCAACGACGGGTTGAAAAAGATTCTGAATTGGTGCCTCCACATTTCTATTGTGAGCCTCCTCTTGGGTTCTCAATTGCTCTTGCATCACCTCCAATTGCCTTTGCATTTGGGCAATCATCGGGTCTTGAACCGGTGGAGGTAGATCCGCCATTCTTCTACGTCTACGTGCGTTGTTGTGGCGAATCATTACTTCAATCTCTAAGTCCAATGCAATAGGTGGTTCTCCTTGAGAACAAGTGTGCATACACTTCCTATAAAAAGGACAAACAAATCAAACACAACTCTTCACAATAACAAGTAAAAATGTCTAAAGTAATCCACTCAATCTTTATCACAATATTGCATTTATCAAATAATTTCCGTTTCCCCAGCAACGGCGCCAAAAACTTTATAGAAGCTCAGTTTACTGATATGACCCGGGGCTAATGACACGACGAGACACAAAAATACGCGGAAGCTAGGAAAGAAACTACGTCGATTACGAAAGGATTCTATACTCGAATAACTAGACAACTAAGACTCAATTAAAATACCTAGACAATGACACACAAAATAACACAAATCCAAATAGAAATAGGGCTGTTTTGGACGGTTAGAACAATGGATGGGATGATGATGATTCTGATGGTATGGAATGGGTTTAGAAGGGCTAGGGTAGATAGGATATGATAGAGATGAAACGGACTTACAGATTGACGAGACGAACACGAACTTGAACTCGAAAAATGGCTGGACTTGAAACGGACGTGGATGATGATGTGTTGACGTCGATTATGGCTGGATGGACGATGATTTGTAGATGTGAATTACAACCCGAAAGTTCCCTTGAATCTCGAACGTACACAAGGCCTAATTCTTTAAGTTGCTCTTCGATAGCGAGTTTCCGACGATCCCTCGAACGTGGACGGTGAATTCCCTTTGTAAAACTTAGAGGTGTTAAATCTAAGAGTATGAATTTAATTATCTAAACTCACAAAGATTGAAAGGGGTTGAGACGATATTGAAAGCAAAGGCTTAATAATTAAAATATAGTCTAAGGTATAATGTTCACAATGATCCTCTATTTATACTAGAGGGGAGCACGAAATTTCTAGCTAAAACTAACTAAAAGACTTGTTCAAATTGGACTAGAAAACTTCCTAAACTGGAATTCTATTCAAGGTAGAATTGTGCCTTTAATAAAACCCAGTCAACCTAGGACTCAAATAAATCGAAAATTACAATAATTAAATAACAAAAATTGGACTCAAATAATTAATTACTATAGTCTAAAATAATTAATTAAAATAACTAAGATAATTCGAAACCCCACAAAGTGTCAAAAGGGTTTGAATTCTCAGATGCCTCTGGTAGATAAGACACAGTCACGCCTTATTCGCCATAACCTCCTGGATTGGCATCAAATTAAAATCTTCCAATTTTCGGCCAAGTATGCTTCAATCCATCAAAGTATGATCCTCATCTTCAATTGAAAGCATAGTGATAATCTTGGAGCGGCTTTGAACATTCACTTCTTCCTCGAGCTTCTTCCGTACATAACCTTGCAAGTAACCTTGAAGTTGCTTAGCTCGTAACCTTGTAACTGGACCTCTAATTTGCAACTCTAGGTTTGAATCTTCATTGCTATGGATGTCCTCTTCATTCCCCCCCTGCTGAAGAGAATTCGTCCTCGAATTTGGCTCCTCGTCATGGTCGAATTCATCTGCAGAAAAAGGAGATAAATCAGCAACATTAAACGTAGAGGAACACTTGTACTCACCAGGGAGATCAATGCGGTATACATTATCATTAACACGGCTCAAAACAGTGAATGGGCCATCTCCTCTAGGCGACAACTTGGACTTCCGCAAGTTAGGGAATCGGCCTGGACTTAACTGGATCCAAACACGATCTCCGGGCTGGAAGACAACGCGTTTTCACCCCGAATTCTGTGCGGCTGCAACTGTCGTGCCTTTGTGCTCGATCCGGGCACGAACCTTCTCATGCATCTCTCGAATAAAATCAGCTCTCTTCATACCTTTAATACTCGTTAGATGCTCAACGGGTAAAGGAATCAAATCAGTTGGAGTTAATGGATTGAATCCATAAACTACCTCAAATGGAGACATGTTAGTACAAGAATGAATAACACGATTATAAGCAAATTCAGCATACGGTAAACATTCTTCCCATGACTTCAAATTGTTCTTAATTAGAGACCTAAGTAAAGCTCCTAATGTACGGTTCACAACCTCAGTTTGACCATCGGTTTGAGGATGACATGCAGTAGAAAACAATAACTTAGTACCTAATTTTCCCCACAAAACACGCCAAAAATGTCCTAAAAACTTAGAATCCCTATCACTAACAATAGTACGAGGAATTCCATGCAATCTAACAACATGCACAAAGAACAAGTTGGCTATGTGAACAGCATCATCGGTTTTCCTATATGCAATGAAATGAGCCATTTTAGAGAATCGATCAACTACAACAAACACCGAATCTTTACCCGACCTAGACCTAGGCAATCCCAAGATGAAATCCATAGATATGTCGATCCAAGGGGCTGTAGGGGCGGGTAACGGCGTGTACAATCCAAACAGGTGTGAAGTGGACTTGGCTTTACGATAAGTAATGCAACGACTACACACATTCTCTACATCCCTACGCATATGCGGCCAATAAAAGTGTTCATGCAGCAAGTTCAATGTCTTATATATACCAAAGTGACCCATTAAACCTCCCGCATGCGATTCTAACATAAGTAGCTCACGCATAGAATAAATAGGAATGCATAACTTAGACTCCTTGAACAAAAACTCATCATGCACATAATATCCATCAATAGCTCTAGATTTCGACTCACATGAAGCATAAATGCGACTGAAACAGGCGTCATCAACATAAAGAGACTTAATGGACTCGAAACCAAGCATCTTAGCATGCATTAAGTTTAAGAGTGCATACCTTCGAGATAACGCGTCTGCGACGACGTTTTCCTCACCTTTCTTGTACTTGATCACGTATGGGAAGGACTCGATGAATTCCACCCATCTTGCATGCCTCTTGTTCAAATTTTGCTGTCCTTTGAGGTGCTTTAAGCTCTCGTGGTCCGTGTGTATCACGAACTCCTTGGGCCAAAGATAGTGCTGCCATGTATCCAATGCACGCTTCAAAGCATAAAGCTCTTTGTCGTACGTCGAATACCTCAAACTGGCGCCACTAAGCTTCTCACTGAAGTAGGCGACGGGCCTGCGATCCTGCATCAAAACTGCACCAATACCTATGCCCGAAGCATCACACTCGATCTCAAAAGTCTTAGTAAAATCAGGTAAACGAAGAACAGGAGCAGAACATAACAAAGATTTCAAAGTAGTAAATGCATGCTCTTGTTGTTTACCCCACTCAAATTTCCGATCCTTCTTACTTAGCTTAGTAAGAGGGACGGCTATATTGGAGAAATCCCGTACAAAACAACGGTAAAATCCAGCTATTCCATGAAAGGACCGAACCTCAGAGGCATTTTTCGGGGTTGGCCATTCCTCAATCGCCTTGATTTTGGAACGGTCTACCTCAATACCTCGTGAACTGATGACAAAGCCTAGAAAAACGACTTCATCTATGCAAAAGGAACACTTAGACAAATTTCCATACAAATTTGCATCACGCAAAAGCATAAAAACACGCCTAAGGTGCTCTAGGTGCGCCTGTGCACTGTGACTGTAAACCAGAATATCATCAAAGTAAACTACCACGAATTTATCAATCACATCACGCAAAACATGGTTCATCAACCTCATAAACGTGCTCGGTTCATTAGTGAGACCAAAAGGCATAACTAACCACTCATATAAACCATGCTTTGTTTTAAACGCAGTTTTCCATTCATCCCCTTCATGCATCCTAACTTGAAAATAACCAGATCTTAAATCTATCCTAGAAAACACATTAGAACCACTTAATTCATCTAACATATCATCAAGTCTAGGGATAGGAAATCTGTACTTAACCGTGATTTTGTTGATGGCGCGGCAATCCATCCACATCCTTCATTCGTTGTTCTTCTTTGGCACTAGGATGACTGGAACTGTACAAGGGCTCATCGACTCTCGAATTTGCTTCTTCTCCAACAACTCTTTCACTTGGCGGTCAATCTCCTTTGTCTCCTCGGGTGAGGTGCGGTACGCCGGTCGGTTGGGCAAGATGGCGTCGGGCATGAAGTCGATCTGATGCTCGATCCCACGAACTGGAGGTAATCCACTTGGAATCTCTTCCGGGAACACGTCCGCGAACTCCTCCATAAGGGGCTGCACATCACAAGGCAAAGAAACACTATTAGTAGCATTGTCCTTATAAGATAAAAGAACGAAAGGTAAACCTGCTTTCAGTGCTTTCTCTACGCCTTTAATTGAGATGAACAAAGACTGATTTTGTTCAACTTTCGGGGCTGATCCAGATGATTTGCCACAAACTAAGGCTTCATTGGAAGCCTTCGAAGGCGCTGCAATATTCAAACTTGAAGAAGAAATCGGCTGAGGTGTCTGGGCCGAATCTCGGCCGTTCACGGCGGCGGTCCTGGCGGCGGCTGCGGCTTGCTTTGCCCGTTCTTTCTTAAATCTCTCTTACATCCTTTCTTGATCTTCTGCAATAGCTTTAGGAGCGAGTGGCTTGAGCACAGTGGTTCGGCCATCCATGGTGATTGAATAAGTGTTGGCCAAACCATCGTGAACCGTTTTTCTATCGAATTGCCACGGTCTTCCTAAAAGGATGTGGGCTGCCTCCATAGGAATAACATCACAAAGAACAGTGTCAGAATTACGACCTTTAGTAAATGAAACATATACCTGACCTGTAACTCTGATAAAACCTCGATCAGTAAGCCACTGCAATTTGTAGGGCTTTGGATGCTTTGTGGTGGTAAGGGCGAGTTTATCAACGGCATACTGACTGATTGCGTTGATTACACTCCCACTGTCTATGATCATCGCACAAGTCTGATCTTTGATTGCAACTCGAGTGTAGAAAATATTCTCACGCTGCGATTGCTCTTCGTCTTCACGATTGATATTCAAACTGCGAATAGACACTAAGCTGACATGGGATATTTCATCCTCATCTTCTTTCTCGTCGACTTTGGGTGGTTCGACAGCATCATGAGCGACGTCCTGGGGCTCCTCTTCGTCTTCACTAGCTGATTCAAGCCCGTTCTGTTCATTGAGGAACAAAACACAACGGTTCGGACACTGATTCTGAAAATGGCCCCAACCTTGGCATATATGACATTGGATGTCACGGGCTTGATTAGGGGCTGCATTCGGCGTCGAATTGGGCTGATTGGGCCATTGCAATGGGGGCCTCAGGGTCGACATCGGTGTAGACTCGGGTCTACGGCTGGACTGCGGTGTAGAACGGTCGAAACACCGTTCATGTGGTCCGGGCTGACCTCGGGATCGTGTGGACTCAGAAGAAGGTGTAGAAGGTGATGTGGAATGTGTACCTTTGTTCCAAGAGGGGCGATTGGCGGCGGCACTGTGGTGTGATCGACGGCGGCCTTCTCGCAGCTGCTTTTCCAATATTGATGCGTACTGCACCATCCTCTCTACACTGGTGAAGTCCTTCAGCTCGACTTCACATGCAATGTCGGGATTCATGCCTTCAATGTACCTAATGATGGTAGCATTTAAGGTCTCCTCCTTCCCGACTCGGTTCAAGGCTGTTTCCAACTCCTTATGATACTCTTCAATCGAACAGGTGCCTTGCTTGATCCGGTTGAGCTTCTTTTGGAGCTCTCTCTCATAATGAACTGGAATGAAGTGTCCTCACATCAATCCCTTCATTTCTTCCCATGTATCAATTTGCGGATTGCGATTTCTGCGCCTTCTTTCTTGCTGCATCTCCCACCAAGTGGCTGTGTAGCCTCTGAACTCCAAACAGGCTAACTGCACCTTTTTCACTTCTGTAAAGTCGTAGCAATCAAAAATCTTCTCTACCTTACGTTCCCAATCAAGATAGACATCGGGATCGTGAAGGCCTTCAAACTCTGGGATGCTCGTCTTGATGTTATTGAGCATTCGGTCTTCACCATAGTCATCATGGATGCGGTCTCGTCTCTGGCGGCGTCCTCTATCGAGTTCTTCAGTATTTTCATCAAAGTACTCCTCCTCAGGCTCGTTCTGCTGCTGGTGTTGTCGAGCTGGTCCTCGAACTACCTGAGTAATGGTCGGTGTGATCTTAGTGCATTCAATGGCGTGCACTAAGCTATCAAGTTTGTCAGACAGGGCCTGGTGCTGTCTCTGGAAATGTTTTGAGAGTGCCTCAAAATGATACTTAGGATCCCACTGTGCGGGTGGATCCGAAGTAGACTCCATGGAGGCTTTGGACGGATCTCCGAATGGGTCCAAAGGTGGAGTGTCGACTTGGGGAGTCTAGAATGACTCGGAACGGGTACCTTTCTTCATGAAACCTACAAAACGAACAAACGTAAAAGAAAACAAGGTAGGACCTCACAATCTCACGTCACTCGATTGTTTTCACTCTTGATTTTACCACTCGTGTATCACTTAATATATGGGTGCACAGTGTGTGAAAATCGTGTAAATGGAAGTAAGGAACTCGTGTGGTTTGTATAGAGGGAGGACGGGAATGCTATTTTCGGAACACGGATGAATTTGGAGTGTGTATGAATAAGATACGGGTTGAGTATGTAGGGTTGTAGGGGCTGCCGATTGGTGTGGTGTGGGAGAGGTGGTGGTCGAATGTGGTGTATGGAGAAAAGGAAAAGAAATAGATCAATTAATGAAATCCCAAATTGATTTGGAGATCCAAAAATAAATCTAGATAGGATAAGAAAAGAAATAGAATGGATAAGGAAAAAAAGAAAGAGAGAAGGTAAATAGGGGATTTGGATATGTATCAATCTATGTGACACAATCTAAATACCTTAATTAGCCTAGACTCTAGAAGGAAAGAATCCAAAAATAAAATAAGATATCTAAGGTAGTTACCAAAATCAAAACAAACTAAGAAGGAAATTTCCTAAAAGAAAGAGAATCTAAAAGGAAATAACCGACTATGGATTTGTACCTAAAAGGAAAGTACCAAAATAAAATAAAATAGAACACAAAAGGAAACAATGGATATACCTCTTTTTTTTTTTGAATTTTCGGATTTTTTTTTATCCGATTTTTGTTTTTTTTTATCGCTCCTTTTCTCTTTTTTTTATATACGATCTGAATTTTTTTGTTAAACAAAGAACAATACGGAAATTTAATTACAACTCGATAAAACGCAAACAAAATAAACGGGACAAATAAACGAGTATGGAACCACGAACGATTTAAACCGACCTGGCTCTTGATACTAATTTATGATGTGACCCGGGGCTAATGACACGACGAGACACAAAAATACGCGGAAGCTAGAAAAGAAACTACGTCGATTACGAAAGGATTCTATACTCGAATAACTAGACAACTAAGACTCAATTAAAATACCTAGACAATGACACACAAAATAACACAAATCCAAATAGAAATAGGGCTGTTTTGGACGGTTAGAACAATGGATGGGATGATGATGACTCTGATGGTATGGAATAGGTTTAGAAGGGCTAGGGTAGATAGGATATGATAGAGATGAAACGGACTTACAGATTGACGAGACGAACACGAACTTGAACTCGAAGAATGGCTGGACTTGAAACGGACGTGGATGATAATGTGTTGACGTCGATTATGGCTGGATGGACGATGATCTTGGAGCGGCTTTGAACATTCACTTCTTCCTCGAGCTTCTTCCGTACATAACCTTGTAAGTAACCTTGAAGTTGCTTAGCTCGTAACCTTGTAACTGGACCTCTAATTTGCAACTCTAGGTTTGAATCTTCATTGCTATGGATGTCCTCTTCATTCCCCCCCTGCTGAAGAGAATTCGTCCTCGAATTTGGCTCCTCGTCATGGTCAAATTCATCTGCAGAAAAAGGAGATAAATCAGCAACATTAAACGTAGAGGAACACTTGTACTCACCAGGGAGATCAATGCGGTATACATTATCATTAACACGGCTCAAAACAGTGAATGGGCCATCTCCTCTAGGCAACAACTTGGACTTCCGCAAGATAGGGAATCGGCCTGGACTTAAATGGATCCAAACACGATCTCCGGGCTGGAAGACAACGTGTTTTCGTCCCGAATTCTGTGCGGCTGCAACTGTCGTGCCTTTGTGCTCGATCCGGGCACGAACCTTCTCATGCATCTCTCGAATAAAATCAGCTCTCTTCATACCTTTAATACTCGTTAGATGCTCAACGGGTAAAGGAATCAAATCAGTTGGAGTTAATGGATTGAATCCATAAACTACCTCAAATGGAGACATGTTAGTACAAGAATGAATAACACGATTATAAGCAAATTCAGCATACGGTAAACATTCTTCCCATGACTTCAAATTGTTCTTAATTAGAGACCTAAGTAAAGCTCCTAATGTACGATTCACAACCTCAGTTTAACCATCGGTTTGAGGATGACATGCAGTAGAAAACAATAACTTAGTACCTAATTTTCCCCACAAAACACGCCAAAAATGTCCTAAAAACTTAGAATCCCTATCACTAACAATAGTACGAGGAATTCCATGCAATCTAACAACATGCACAAAGAACAAGTTGGCTATGTGAACAGCATCATCGGTTTTCCTATATGCAATGAAATGAGCCATTTTAGAGAATCGATCAACTACAACAAACACCGAATCTTTACCCGACCTAGACCTAGGCAATCCCAAGATGAAATCCATAGATATGTCGATCTAAGAGGCTGTAGGGGCGGGTAACGGCGTGTACAATCCAAACGGGTGTGAAGTGGACTTGGCTTTACGATAAGTAATGCAACGACTACACACATTCTCTACATCCCTACGCATATGCGGCCAATAAAAGTGTTCATGCAGCAAGTTCAATGTCTTATGTATACCAAAGTGACCCATTAAACCTCCCGCATGCGATTCTAACATAAGTAGCTCACGCATAGAATAAATAGGAATGCATAACTTAGACTCCTTGAACAAAAACTCATCATGCACATAATATCCATCAATAGCTCTAGATTTCGACTTACATGAAGCATAAATGCGACTGAAATAGGCGTCATCAACATAAAGAGACTTAATGGACTCGAAACCAAGCATCTTAGCATGCATTAAGTTCAAGAGTGCATACCTTCGAGATAACGCGTCTGCGACGACGTTTTCCTCACCTTTCTTGTACTTGATCACGTATGGGAAGGACTCGATGAATTCCACCCATCTTGCATGCCTCTTGTTCAAATTTTGCTGTCCTTTGAGGTGCTTTAAGCTCTCGTGGTCCGTGTGTATCACGAACTCCTTGGGCCAAAGATAGTGCTGCCATGTATCCAATGCACGCTTCAAAGCATAAAGCTCTTTGTCGTACGTCGAATACCTCAAACTGGCGCCACTAAGCTTCTCACTGAAGTAGGCGACGGGCCTGCGATCCTGCATCAAAACTGCACCAATACCTATGCCCGAAGCATCACACTCGATCTCAAAAGTCTTAGTAAAATCAGGTAAACGAAGAACAGGAGCAGAACATAACAAAGATTTCAAAGTAGTAAATGCATGCTCTTGTTGTTTACCCCACTCAAATTTCCGATCCTTCTTACTTAGCTTAGTAAGAGGGACGGCTATATTGGAGAAATCCCGTACAAAACGACGGTAAAATCCAGCTATTCCATGAAAGGACCGAACCTCAGAGGCATTTTTCGGGGTTGGCCATTCCTCAATCGCCTTGATTTTGGAACGGTCTACCTCAATACCTCGTGAACTGATGACAAAGCCTAGAAAAACGACTTCATCTATGCAAAAGGAACACTTAGACAAATTTCCATACAAATTTGCATCACGCAAAAGCATAAAAACACGCCTAAGGTGCTCTAGGTGCGCCTGTGCACTGTGACTGTATACCAGAATATCATCAAAGTAAACTACCACGAATTTATCAATCACATCACGCAAAACATGGTTCATCAACCTCATAAACGTGCTCGGTTCATTAGTGAGACCAAAAGGCATAACTAACCACTCATATAAACCATGCTTTGTTTTAAACGCAGTTTTCCATTCATCCCCTTCATGCATCCTAACTTGAAAATAACCAGATCTTAAATCTATCTTAGAAAACACATTAGAACCACTTAATTCATCTAACATATCATCAAGTCTAGGGATAGGAAATCTGTACTTAACCGTGATTTTGTTGATGGCGCGGCAATCCTTCCACATCCTTCATTCGTTGTTCTTCTTTGGCACTAGGATGACTGGAACTGCACAAGGGCTCATCGACTCTCGAATTTGCTTCTTCTCCAACAACTCTTTCACTTGGCAGTCGATCTCCTTAGTCTCCTCGGGTGAGGTGCGGTACGCCGGTCGATTGGGCAAGATGGCGTCGGGCATGAAGTCGATCTCATGCTCGATCCCACGAACTGGAGGTAATCCACTGGAATCTCTTCCGGGAACACGTCCGCGAACTCCTCCATAAGGGGCTGCACATCACAAGGCAAAGAAACACTATTAGTAGCATTGTCCTTATAAGATAAAAGAACGAAAGGTAAACCTGCTTTCAGTGCTTTCTCTACGCCTTTAATTGAGATGAACAAAGACCGATTTTGTTCAACTTTGGCGGCAGATCCAGATGATTTGCCACAAACTAAGGCTTCATTGGAAGCCTTCGAAGGGGCTGCAATATTCGAACTTTAAGAAGAAATCGGCTGAGGTGTCTCGGCCGAATCTCGGCCGTTCACGGCGGCGGTCCGGGCGGCGGCTGCGGCTTGCTTTGCCCGTTCTTTCTTAAATCTCTCTTGCATCCTTTCTTGATCCTCTGCAATAGCTTTAGGAGCGAGTGGCTTGAGCACAGTGGTTCGGCCATCCATGGTGATTGAATAAGTGTTGGCCAAACCATCGTGAACCGTTTTTCTATCGAATTGCCACGGTCTTCCTAAAAGGATCTGGGCTGCCTCCATAGGAATAACATCACAAAGAACAGTGTCAGAATTACGACCTTTAGTAAATGAAACGTATACCTGACCTGTAACTCTGATGAAACCTCGATCAGTAAGCCACTGCAATTTGTAGGGTTTGGATGCTTTGTGGTGGTAAGGGCGAGTTTATCAACGGCATACTGACTGATTGCGTTGATTACACTCCCACTGTCTATGATCATCGCACAAGTCTGATCTTTGATTGCAACTCGAGTGTAGAAAATATTCTCACGCTGCGATTGCTCTTCGTTTTCACGATTGATATTCAAACTGCGAATAGACACTAAGCTGACATGGGATATTTCATCCTCATCTTCTTCCTCATCGACTTTGGGTGGTTCGACAGCATCATGAGCGACGTCCTGGGGCTCCTCTTCGTCTTCACTGGCTGATTCAAGCCCGTTCTGTTCATTGAGGAACAAAACACGACGGTTCGGACACTGATTCTGAAAATGGCCCCAACCTTGGCATATATGACATTGGATGTCACGGGCTTGATTAGGGGCTGCATTCGGCGTCGAATTGGGCTGATTGGGCCGTTGGAATGGGGGCCTCGGGGTCGATATCGGTGTAGACTCGGGTCTACGGCTGGACTGCGGTGTAGAACGGTTGAAACGCCGTTCATGTGGTCCGGGCTGACCTCGGGGTCGTGTGGACTCAGAGGAAGGTGTAGAAGGTGATGTGGAATGTGTACCTTTGTTCCAAGAGGGGTGATTGGCGGCGGCACTGTGGTGTGATCGACGGCGGCCTTCTCGCAGCTGCTTTTCCACAATTGATGCGTACTGCACCATCCTCTCTACACTGGTGAAGTCCTTCAGCTCGACTTCACATGCAATGTCGGGATTCATGCCTTCAATGTACCTAATGATGGTAGCATTTAAGGTCTCCTCCTTCCCGACTCGGTTCAAGGCTGTCTCCAACTCCTTATGATACTCTTCAATCGAATAGGTACCTTGCTTGATCCGGTTGAGCTTCTTTTCGAGCTCTCTCTCATAATGAACTAGAATGAAGCGTCCTCACATCAATCCCTTCATTTCTTCCCATGTATCAATTTGCGGATTGCGATTTCTGCGCCTTCTTTCTTGCTGCATCTCCCACCAAGTGGCTGTGTAGCCTCTGAACTCCAAACAGGCTAACTGCACCTTTTTGACTTCTGTAAAGTTGTAGCAATCAAAAATCTTCTCTACCTTACGTTCCCAATCAAGATAGACATCGGGATCGTGAAGGCCTTCAAACTCCGGGATGCTCGTTTTGATGTTATTGAGCATTCGGTCTTTACCATAGTCATCATGGATGCGGTCTCGTCTCTGGCGGCGTCCTCTATCGAGTTCTTCAGTATTTTGATCAAAGTACTCCTCCTCGGGCTCGTTCTGCTGCTGGTGTTGTCGAGCTGGTCCTCGAACTGCCTGAGTAATGGTCGGTGTGATCTTAGTGCATTCAATGGCGTGCACTAAGCTATCAAGTTTGTCAGACAGGGCCTGGTGCTGTCTCTGGAAATGTTTTGAGAGTGCCTCAAAATGATACTTAGGATCCCACTGTGCGGGTGGATCCGAAGTAGACTCCATGGAGGCTTTGGACGGATCTCCGGATGGGTCCAAAGGTGGAGTGTCGACTGGGGGAGTCTAGAATGACTCGGAACGGGTACCTTTCTTCATGAAACCTACAAAACGAACAAACGTAAAAGAAAACAAGGTAGGACCTCACAATCTCACGTCACTCGGTTGTTTTCACTCTTGATTTTACCACTCGTGTATCACTCAATATATGGGTGCACAGTGTGTGAAAATCGTGTAAATGGAAGTAGGGAACTCGTGTGGTTTGTATAGAGGGAGGACGGGAATGCTATTTTCGGAACACGGATGAATTTGGAGTGCGTATGAATGAGATGCGGGTTGAGTATATAGGGTTGTAGGGGCTGCCGATTGGTGTGGTGTGGGAGAGGTGGTGGTCGAATGTGGTGTATGGAGAAAAGGAAAAGAAATAGATCAATTAATGAAATCCCAAATTGATTTAGAGATCCAAAAATAAATCTAGATAGGATAAGAAAAGAAATAGAATGGATAAGGAAAGAAAGAAAGAGAGAAGGTAAATAGGGGATTTGGATATGTATCAATCTATGTGACACAATCTAAATACCTTAATTAGCCTAGACTCTAGAAGGAAAAAATCCAAAAATAAAATAAGATATCTAAGGTAGTTACCAAAATCAAAACAAACTAAGAAGGAAATTTCCTAAAAGAAAGAGAATCTAAAAGGAAATAACCGACTATGGATTTGTACCTAAAAGGAAAGTACCAAAATAAAATAAAATAGAACACAAAAGGAAACAATGGATATACCTCTTTTTTTTTTTGAATTTTCGGATTTTTTTTTATCCGATTTTTGTTTTTTTTTTGATCGCTCATTTTCTCTTTTTTTTTATACGATCTGAATTTTTTTTTAAATAAAGAACAATACGGAAATTAAATTACAAGTCGATAAAACGCAAACAAAATAAACGGGACAAATAAACGAGTATGGAACCACGAACGATTTAAACCGACCTGGCTCTTGATACTAATTTATGATGTGACCCGGGGCTAATGACACGACGAGACACAAAAATACGCGGAAGCTAGAAAAGAAACTACGTCGATTACGAAAGGATTCTATACTCGAATAACTAGACAACTAAGACTCAATTAAAATACCTAGACAATGACACACAAAATAACACAAATCCAAATAGAAATAGGGCTGTTTTGGACGGTTAGAACAATGGATGGGATGATGATGATTCTGATGGTATGGAATAGGTTTAGAAGGGCTAGGGTAGATAGGATATGATAGAGATGAAACGGACTTACAGATTGACGAGACGAACACGAACTTGAACTCGAAGAATGGCTGGACTTGAAACGGACGTGGATGATAATGTGTTGACGTCGATTATGGCTGGATGGACGATGATTTGTAGATGTGAATTACAACCCGAAAGTTGCCTTGAATCTCGAACGTACACAAGGCCAAATTCTTTAAGTTGCTCTTCGATAGCGAGTTTCCGACGATCCCTCGAACGTGGACGGCGAATTCCCTTTGTAAAACTTAGAGGTGCTAAATCTAAGAGTATGAATTTAATTATCTAAACTCACAAAGATTGAAAGGGGTTGAGACGATATTGAAAGCAAAGGCTTAATAATTCAAATATAGTCTAAGGTATAATGTTCACAATAATCCTCTATTTATACTAGAGGGTAGCACGAAATTTCTAGCTAAAACTAACTAAAAGACTTGTCCAAATTGGACTAGAAAACTTCCTAAACTGGAATTCTATTCAAGGTAGAATTGTGCCTTTAATAAAACCCAGTCAACCTCGGACTCAAATAAATCGAAAATTACAATAATTAAATAACAAAAACTGGACTCAAATAATTAATTACTATAGTCTAAAATAATTAATTAAAATAACTAAGATAATTCGAAACCCCACAAAGTGTCAAAAGGGTTTGAATTCTCAGATGCCTCTGGTAGATAAGACATGGTCACGCCTTATTCGCCATAACCTCCTGGGTTGGCATCAAATTAAAATCTTCCAATTTTCGGCCAAGTATGCTTCAATCCATCAAAGTATGATCCTCATCTTCAATTGAAAGCATAGTGATGATCTTGGAGCGGCTTTGAACATTCACTTCTTCCTCGAGCTTCTTCCGTACATAACCATGCAAGTAACCTTGAAGTTGCTTAGCTCGTAACCTTGTAACTGGACCTCTAATTTGCAACTCCGGGTTTGAATCTTCATTGCTATGGATGTCCTCATCATTTACCTTAAAACCTACTGTGATTTGTTTCAATATTTATAACTCGTGTCAATGCCTACAAGTGTACAAGCATGTGATTGTAGATATGATGATACGAGATCGATCCACAGGGAAATAGAATAGAAATTAGACAGTGCAATTACCACGACGGAAGATGAGTGAAATATCTAGACGACTAAAAAGGAGAGGGTGTATTTTACTAAATCAAATCGTCGAACAAGAACAAAAGACATAAAAGTGTAAACACTAAAATTATCAATATATTTATCACTCAAAAGATAATACCAAATAAACGAGAGCTCTGAAGATGACAAATAAGGCGAAACTCTAGGACATGGCTACACAACACTCATATTGACCTACAATGTGGGATTACACATACATTGCTGCAAAGTTCATAGATAAGAAGACCACAAATATAATAAGAGTATCTCTCGAATATCTCTTAAATTGCGAATGCGACAAAGATGGCTATCTCTAACGCATTCTAAGGTCGCACCTACAAAAGGATCTAAAGGTCACATTTCCTTCCACATAATGACATTCGACTAAGAAGACAAATATGTAGATTTGATCTAGCATGCTTATGATAACGGGATTGACTAGATGCAAGTGATTTATACATGTGATGTTAGTGAGATGGCCAACCAAACAACATCATTCAAGCCCTAGCATATATCAAAACCTTGACATAGCAACAACACATATATACATCCCAAACCAAGGATCAATATTCACATTGTTTCACCACATCCTAGAGCCCTAAGGCTCTAGCCAACCATATTCACAATAAAATCAAGATTACAAAATGAAGAACAATAACCCATTCTAAATACAAATCAAAGAAGAGAGAAGAGGTGATAAAACCCAATGTAGAGTATTCCTTCTTCAATCCTATGGCTTGGACCCTCAAGTGGATGGTTGAATCTTCAATCTTGTTCTTGATCTTCAAAAATTCCCTTTCTTGATGTTTCTCTTGAGTATTTTTCGTTCTAGGGTTGATTGGGTATGTCTTTGAAATGCCCAAAATGATATATATATAAATTGACCAATAATTGAATGCCAAAAGTCACTTTTTGAAATCCGTCAGGGCGAAGCGCGACTCCAGTTGATCGCGTTTTGGGGTCGGGTTTGGACTGAAGAAAAATAGCTCTCTAAAGCTTGTACAGAGCGACCGAATGGGTCGCGCTTTGGTGTCGCGCTTGCTTCGGCCTTGGAAGTGCGACCTGAGGTAGTCGCGTTTCTGGGTCGCGCTTTCCTTTGCTTTTGAAGCGCGACCTCAGGAGATCGCGCTAAGGTGTCACGTTTCGGCTGGAGAAAACACCGTCTCTGAAGTGCTGAAGCGCGACCCAACGGGTCGCGTTTTGTGGTCGCACTGTAGACCGGCTGAAGCGCGACCCTGAGGTGATCGCGCTTTGGTGTCGCGCTTTGGCCTATTTACAGTTTTTCTTATCTTTTCTCGTCTTTGTGCACGCGTTGATCGATCGACTCACAACCTGACTCTTTTTGGCATTTGTTTTCCCAAAAACTCCCTGAATTGGTCACATTATACCAAACAAGAGAGTTAAACATTATTAACAATATTTACCAAATATATACATAATAACCAAGTGCAAATGCACTCAAAAATGAGTCCAAATGAGTGCAATTTATGCACTCATTAGTGACAACACAAAACCCCCCCTTTTTGATTGGTGACTCGAAGGTGGAATCACATCAACTCTCTGTGGGATCGACCCGTACTCGTAAGCTAGCTATGCTCGCTGTGGGCACATGAGTAATATAAATTTATTTTGAGCGCGAAACGACCGCGCGTCAAAATTGGCGCCGTTGCCGGGGAGTTGATTTCCAGTGATTTTACTTTCCAAGCTTGTGTGCCTGGAAGTTCATGCCCAGGACTTCTTCAAGTAAAAATCTATTGTACGATCCGGAGATAGAGAAAACTTCGAGGAAGAATAGAGCAGCAGCAAAGAGGGCACGCCGAGCTGTGAACAAACCTCGTGAGCCCACACCACCACCAGAAGAAAAAATGAGATCGAGGTTGGAAGATTTAGTCCAAGCCTTGGCAGAAGAAAACGTGAAGGCTGCGCAAGAAAATGAAAAATTTAAGCAAGAGACAAGAGCGGACTTTGCACATATGAGCAAACAAATTGCTCAATTAGCCCAAACGGTTTATAGATTGGAAGTAAAAATTGGTAAACTTCCATCCCAAGTGGAGAACCCTCATCAACAAGTTAATGATGTGACCTTAAAGAGTGGGAAGGATTTACCAAAAGAGGTCTGCTCAGCTGAAATGGAAAATGATGTGCCCACGAGAAGAGAACAATCATCGGAGAGTGGGGCACAAGAAGTCAGTCAGCCTACTCTGGAGCCCATTCGAGAGAAACATAAAATTGCAAGAAAACCTCCTTTTCCAGGTAGATTGGCACAAAATAGGATGGAAGAAGAGATGAGTGAGATGCTGAAAGTCTTCCGCAAAGTGGAAATTAACATTCCACTAATTGAATCCATTAAACAAGTTCCGCGGTATGCCCATTTTCTGAAAAAGTTGTGCACCAGAAAGATACGGTTTAAAGATGATGCTAAGTTCTTTGTGGGAGAGAATGTGTCAGCTGTAATTCATAAGAAGATGCCAAAAAAGTGTGATGATCCGGGCATGTTCATAATACCGTGCATCATTGGAGAAAAAAAGGTTGAAAAGCCCATGCTGGATCTGGGGGCATCAATAAACGTCATGCCCCTGTCAATTTTTAATGAATTGAAGTTGGGACCTCTGCAGGCAACTCGTGTGGTCATTCAGTTGGCAGACAGGTCGAATGTGTATCCAGAGGGGTTGATCGAAGATGTGCTAGTTAAGGTGGACGAGATGATATTCCCAGTGGATTTCTATGTGCTTGATATGGGCACAACAACAAGATCATCAGTTCTTTTACTAGGGAGACCTTTCATGAAAACAGCTCGCACACAAATTGATGTCGACAAGGGCACAATAACATGTGAATTTGATGGAGAAAAAGTTACATTCAACATTTTCGAAGCTATGAAGCACCCACCTGATACGGAAAATGTGAATTTTGTGGATCTCTTTGATGCACCATCCCAGCCCACTCTCTCAATAATGAGCAATCGAGAACCTTTGGAAAGGGCATTATGGGAAGGACTGACTGATCAAAATGCCCTTGACGAAGATGATGACATTCAAGATGCAGTTAAGATGCTTCATTCACTTAAGGAGATGCCACCAGGAGTAGTGGATTACAATGTGCCCATAAGAAGCGATAGTGACAGAATGTTGTCTTCTATTATGCCAACACCGAAGTTGGAACACAAGCCACCATGGGGCATTCGGAAGCTTAATGGAGAGCAAGTTGGGCACAACAAAAACTTCCAGACCCAAGAATCAGAAGAAACGGGCATGGAATTCTATGACGATGATATTCTCTATGAAGGAAGAATGAAAGGACTCCATGATCAGGTTGTGAAATGGAAAAGGTTCATTCGAGGGCAACAAGTACTGCTTTATCATTCCAGATTCAAGCTCATGGGAGAAAGTCTAAAGACCAAATGGGTCGGGCTATTTGAAGTGCAAGCTGAATTTTCTAATGAGGTAATAGAAGTGAAAAATCCGAAAACAGGAAGGCATTTCAAAGTAAATGGGCATAGACTGAAGCCTTACCTGGGGCACATCAAATCTGAAGAAAGAGCAGTATGGATCACGGAGCCCAGTAAAATCTGAACAGAGGAGTGTCGTGCCCACGACAGTAACTAGGGCGCTACTAGGAGGCAACCTAGGTTTTATTTTATTTCATTTTTTTTATTTTTTTTGTAAATAAAATTTCCAGTAAAGTAAACTAGTTTAGGAGCAATTTTACGCTTGTTTTGGATAAGATATGTGTTTGCAGGTTAAGATAAGGAGAGAGAAAGTAAGAAATAAAGAGAATCCCTTGGAAGTAGGGATTTGGAACAGGGCACTCTGAAGGGATGAGAAATCTGCCAACTGGAAGGGCACAACAGGGTGACAGTGCGATTGCTATTATCATAGGGAAGCTAAGTGCAATAAAAAATACCTTATTCCAGTTTGATACCCGTTTGGTGCTGTAATGACCCGATCCCGGGAGCAGGGCAGGGGACCAGTGTGCTACTTGGGGGAAGGGGAAAGGGGTTGTTGAACAGAAGCAATCAAAGAACTTGGATTAGTGCCCAAAAAATTTGGTCATCATAACCTCTATAAATGGATCAATCCACGCTTTTAAAGTGTATGAAATGACTCAAACCAGATACCATGACTCTTAGGATGAATCCAAGAAAGAATAACGAAGGAAAACTTCAATGTAAATAATAACAGTTCAAAGGTTAACTGTTAATAGGTTAGGCATGAAAAAGGCCAGACTGATGTCTGTCCAAATACTTGAAGTAAAGAGATGTCAGGCTCCCGCCTGTCATGAAAGCAATATAAAGCTAGACTTTTGCCTTGACATGGAAAGTAATGTAAAGCCAGGCTTCTGCCTGTTTGAATAAGGAAGTAAATAAATGCCAGGCTTTTGCCTGTCAGGAACGGAAAGTAAACGGGATTCGGAGAACCGAACACTCCATAACAATAAAGAAAACGGGATTCGGAGAACCAAACACTCCATAACAGTAAAGAAAACGGGATTCGAAGAACCGAACACTCCGTAGCAATAATCAGAGTAAGCGGAAAAAAACGTAGTGCATTTATTCAGACTCAAAAGGAAGCATGCTCTCAGTTAGACTCCATAGCGGAAAATGAAACATATACATCAAATGATAGCCCTTCAGCCTTAGCACAACCGTCCACCATCCTGCAGCTCATCCTGAAAAATATTTGAAAAGATTTTTGGGCGTGAGTACTAATGCACTCAGTGGGTACTTTTGAGAAAAACCTTCACAATCATTTTATAAAACAACATATTCAATCATATTTTAAGCATATCATGGAAAGCTTTCAAAAGAGAAAATTTGTGAATTCCATGTATACTAAATCATTTTAGTTCCATCATTGCGGGCTACTCTCCCCTAGAACGCTTACGGTGAGTCAGTTCGTGTACACAACTCGACTGCTTAAGGTTGGACACTACCCTGTTTGCTTGGGGCTCGATATCATGAACCATTGCAGTTTCGTCACCAAAATAGTAGTGAAACTTACATGAGTCAGGAGAGCACATTAAATACATGTATAAGTTGGATATTCAATCATATTCATTTCATAAATATCAGGGCTTAATAACCCGAAATATATTTTTATATAATAAAAACCCACCTGGAAATGAGATCCAAAAAGCTAGATCTAGATTCTGATCCTGGTCTCAACTAGAAGTCTCCTTCTTCTAAGCTTACAAGATTATCCGGCAACTTAATTTCGATAAAAGACTATCATTAGGTCAAAATCTAACATTTCTTAGCTATGAAGTAAATATTATAATATCTACTATCTTAATTCGCAGCATCTGGGTCATCAAAATATTTTGACTCTTAAGGGAACTTTACTCAGGGCATTTTTATAACGAAAAACCCTTTTGAAAGTTTTGGCATACGGGGTGGTCAAACCCGTATCCTAAAATTAACTAGGTACAAAAAAATTCATACCGCAAGATCTTCCCATTGGAAAAATATGAAACTTTAAATAAAAATACTATATTTTGACACGGAACAACTTTTGAGACTAAAAATACGATAGGGCTATCCATGAAGGATAGATCTGAAAAAGACTACAATTTAATATTCGGATACCCAAAATATACCCAAAATTAAAAAGTGACAACATGGAAAATGTAAATACACATAGAACATAAAACCCTAAAGACACCTTTTGAACCGGCGACCCGAAAGAGTCACCGATTTGAGGGGTGGTGGCGACTTTTGGCGGCGGTCATGATGGTTTTCCAAAGTGATCGTCCGTCGTGTCATCATTTCAATCACGTATTCATAATCTACGCGTTGACACCTTCAAAATGATTATTTCATAATTGAAATAGGAAACTAGAGTCGTACCTTCTTTGGAAGCTGCTCGACGTTTCGATTTTGAGAATGAATGAAAAATGAAACCGCAAGGTTCTATTTATAGGGGAAAAATAAATAAAATAATAACGAATAAAAGAAAGAGGATAATGATGGAATAGGATAATGATGAAAAAGGAATAGGATAATTACGAATAGGATAATCTTTCGAAAAAGAAATTGGATAATGACGGATTTACCTTTTCTATTCAAACCTATTACCTTTCAGCTTAAAATTGTGCCAAGTGTTCATTTGAACTCGAAATTAAAAAATTCTAAGTTTGGCACGATCCTTGAAACTTTTTCTATCAACCCGAGAAAAATATCAAAACATATTTTTAAAGCAATTTTTGACCAAATTAAATTTAACAGATTTTTCTGACTACGATTTTCCTTTATTTGAGTCCTTTAAGGACCCAACTTCTTTCCTAGATTACCCTTAGGTAACATATGTCGAATAAAACCTTCTAAAATATTTCGGGGTATTACAGGTGCGCACGGAGAAAGCCCTTATTTCCTACTTCAAACATGCTGGATTCACCTAACCAGCACCCGTGACTGAGTAACCTGGTTCTGTTCTTTTCATTAGATTAGTTTTTTTTTAGAGTCACCCCTATTTCACCCACTTTGCCTCATGCAAAGTGTGTGGGTGGGGGCATTCCAGTTTATATTTTCTTTGTTTTCTTGTTGAGTTTGTTTAAACACTTTGCCTCGTGCAAAGTGTGTTGGTGGTCAGTGTTTCTGTTAAGCATGCTTTATGTGAGTTCATGTGGCCATTACCTTTGATATATTCAAATTAATTGCTTTTTCAAAATCAGCATGCCCACAGTAAGATAGGGATGACGAAAGAGTTTAGCATGCCCTGGAAAGGTTTGAGCCTAATGTTGTATGCCTACTTCACATCTTTCTTTTCTTTATGTGTGAACATTCTGTACTTAGGAGTTCTACAACTTGCTTTTGTTCTGCTTGAAGGCTTGAAATTATTGATGCATATGTAGATGATATAGGCCATCTTTTGTTGAGCCACCATGATATAAATTGACCCACCAACAACACAGCCTTGCAGCCCTTTTGAGCCTATGAAATGCCCTTGCAGATTTTTTTGTTTGGGATGATAATATATAGCCAGGGCATCACAAAAGCTTGAAAAATAGAAAAAAGAGAGAGGCAAAATTGTTGGGGGATATATGTGAAAAGGTCAGAAAAAGATAGGGGGAATAAAAAAAAAGAGAAAAAGAAAAAACATGATAAAAAGAAAAAAAGAGAGAATAAATTCCCCCTAGTCTTAAGTGTTCAAAATGCCCAGATAAAGAAATATTTATTGTCCGAACAGGGCATAAAAGGGTAGTCGAAAAAAAGAGAGAGAGAGAGAGAGAGAGAGAGATTGTACAGGTAATAAATTTTCCTATTATGAAATGCCCATTTCAGCCTAAAAATACCTATTGATACTTGTGCATCTATGATTTTTTTGAACTTGAAAGCAGAACATTATCAAGCCTATGGGATGAATAGGTACAGAATGCATTGAATTGAGTATATACACTAAGCCTAAACACTGAGTGAAGAGAGTTTGTGAGGATCACCACGCTAAACTCATTTTTGACATATTTTTGGTGTGCTGAAACTTTGCAATTTTTGAATTATTGAAGTTGATGTGCCCACATCGATTAACAGTTTGAATGCTTGTTTTTGTGAGTCGTTTCTTTTCTCTTTTTGTTTGTTTGTTTTTCTGGACGTGTTGCATCCTATGCTTGAGGACAATCATGTCTAAAGTGTGTGGGTATGATAAGTCCATTTATTTCGTATTTTTATGGGCATTTTATTCGATATAAATGTCCTTTTTAGTCTGTTTTGAGTCAAAAAGAACCGGATTGAGGTCAAAGGGCATTACGGAGGTCGAGTCTAGCGAAAAGGGCATTTTATGCCAAATTATTCATGTTTATCTCATCGCCATAAACCGTATTCAGAGGCACTGGGGACTTCTTCAGCATTCATCATACATTCAGGAAGCAGAATGGGTATATCAGAAAGGGATGAAGCTGACCAGATGATGTCGTGCCCACATTGCTCTCACAGACTCAACCACAGGCCAGAATGGGCACATGCGTGAATTTCGGGATTCAGTTGAAGGAAAGAGGCATGAATAATAGTTGCATATCCGAATAAGAGTTAGTGATAAGCTTGACTCCTAAGAGGCGTGGCAACTAAGAGATAGATGAGATAAGGACTGTTGGAGGCTTGAAGATGAAGTGATAAAGCCAATCCCTAAAAAATAAGGATTTGGTCAACAAACTGAATAAGGCTTATCCAGACAGATCAGTATGGGGCACACCGGATCCGGAAGCCAGTGAAGACCCCAGTTTGTTGAGGAAACTCAAACTCGAAAATGTAACTATTTAAGCTAGTTTTATTTTCTAGAAATGGAGCTTTGGAAAGTCAGAAACATTGCTACAATTTTACTTTACTGCATTTCATTTTCATACGCTGCTTAGGCAGCCACAAACAATCCAATAGGCCTTAAGCCATTGGAACTTAGGATTATGTTTATGTTTCCCATCGTTGGAGTTGAGATTTTTGCCTAATAAATTCGTAAGTTTTCATTTATTTTATGTATTAAATTTCTGCAATTTTAGTTATGTCTGGCCTACTTGGCTAGATCTTTATTTCTGGTGTTTGAATAATGAAAATGGTTTAAGTACAAATCTGGACTCGTGAGGCCGAAATGGGCATAGTAATGCATGATAGGTTTCTGTCGATTCTTGAACCTGTTCCACATGAGTGTGTGTCTGAAATGCCCAATGTGGCTGATCACTCGTTAGACATAGACGGCACACCACTATTAATTGAATTGGTGAATCGTGACTGTGTGTTGATTCATATAGTAATAAGGGAATCGATGGGTTGTTGTGGGCACACGATGAATCGGTAAACATAATAGATATGGGTTCGTCTAGAGGCACACTACTGTCTATTCATTTACATCTCTTAGGGGAACCGGGGGTGGATGATAGGTTAGGGGTTTTGGAATCGCTTTTAAGCCTAAAATGAAAGGATGAATGAGGGGATGCAGAGAGGAATCCGGTCCCCATAACTGTGTGACTTACCAAGTATGAAAATCGGTGTGCCCATGATCGAGTAGTTTTATACTTAAACCAAATTCTAGTTCAAATGCCAGAACCTTTTGTTATTTGATATTGTCTTTAGTTTCCTTTTGCAGATTTACTTTCAGTACAGTGACAACACAAAACCCCCTCTTTTTGATTGGTGACTCGAAGGTGGAATCACATCAGCTCTCTGTGGGATCGACCCGTACTCGCAACCTAGCTACGCTCGCTGTGGGCACATGAACAATACAAATTTATTTTGAGCGCGAAACGACCGCGCGTCATGGTACTACTCAAGGTTTTAGATGTTAATTAATTATAGCTGTCAGAGGCTGACATAATTAATTAATGAACATTATATCTTAAACATGGAGAATGGCTGAACTAAAGGAGAAAGCATATTCGTAAATATGTATTAAATTGGTAGGTCAGTTTTACTTCTTTAGTGGAATAAAAGTAAAACTTAATTTATTTAATTATATCCTAGGTTTATTGGATATTGGATATTAAATAAATTAGTGGGCCAATTTAATATTCACCTAAATCCCTGTTGTAGCCCAAATTGACTGATAGTGGACTGGATATAGAACTTGAGATAGAGGCTCAAATCCAGTAGAGTTGGGAGACTAAATTTCGCCTACCCCCTATATAAATAGAGGAAGGGGGGATGAAATTTTAAGCATTATTAATCAGCCCCTCTTTGTCTCTCAAAGTTATCCACATTATTCACAATTCTATCTAGTAGATTTCTGCCCACTCTGAATCTAGATACAGTCCGGGAGTACAACGGAAGATTTTGGAGTAGAATCTGCTGGTGGTCGATTTTGAGGTATAGGTAGCACCAATCACAGTGCTTATTCAACAGCAAGATTAGATCTGTAATCTTGTCCACAGACCGTCTGTCAAATTGTAAGTAGATTCGTTTTCTATATTTTCGCTTTATTAGATTTGAATCTGCTTTGCATGTTTTTTGATTAGACTGCGATAAACATGCCTCAAACATAAAATTATGGTTTTCATGAACACGGATTTATGAACTACCAAATAGGTCTTGCGGTGGTTTAATTCGAAAAAACCCCAACAGTGGTATCAGAGCCAGGTTTTGGCACTGTTCGAGGATTAATGTGGGCATAAATTCAAATTGCATAATTAAATTTGATGATGAATTTATGGTGTTTAGATTTTCAGATTTAATTAGCTATGTATTTCGATTTTATGGTATTCAAAACTTGGAATATTTTTTTATGTTAAATTCGAAAATTATAGTTTTGAGTAGGCTTGAATTTTCGGCCACTATGAAATAGGATTTGGAATGATATTTGATGATCTTCAAATTTCCAGATTTTATTTCACATAGTGTTCGAAAATTTAAGGATCAAATTTTCGAATTTGATGTGTTTAAAAATTCCCTAATTTGTTCTTATAATTTTCGATCATATTAATTAAAGTATGGATGATGTTTTGATCAAGATCAAATTTTCAGCTTTAATTTGGAGTAGGATCGAAAATTTGAGTTGATTAGAATAGGATTTGTTGATTTTTGATGTATATCAAAAGTTACAAAATTCTAATCAAGATAAGTTTGAAAATAGAATTTTAAATTTGATAATTTTTAAAGTGGATCAAAATTTTCAGATTTATTATTCTAGGGATTTTCGAAACTTATGTATTTTATTTGGAATAGTTTTTTTATTAATGTCAAAATTTCCAAATATGTTAATTTTATGTTATTTTCGATTTCATTAAATTAATTTGGAGAAGATTTTAATGAAAATTAAATTTCCAGATTTATTAATGATGTTGGTCGAAAATAATGTGTGTTGGATTAAGATTTGATGTTATTTGATGTATATCTTAATTTACCTAATTTTAATCTAGATAGATTTGAAAATAGAATTTTAAATTTGAAATAATTTGAAGTGGATCAAATTTCCAGATTTATTATTTTGGTTATTTTCGAAAATCTATAGATTTAAATTGGATAAGGTGATTTTAGATATATACAAATAATTATCAAAATCCAATTGTGATAAGAATTTAATTTTGGATAGGTTTTGGGAGATTTTGAAGTGGATCAAATCTTCAAACATTATCCTTAAAGATTTAGATTCTTATGGATAATATTTGGATTAGATTTTTGATATATATCAATATATCCAATTATTATTTAATTAGGGTGGCTTGAAAATATTAAATAAATTTGGTGGATAATTACAAATAATTTCCAGATTTATTTTAGTGATATTTTCAAAAATTACAAGATTAAAATTGGTGGATAATTATTTTAATTTCCAATTTTTATCTTGTGAAAAATATCGAATTAATTAATTTAATTAATTTTAGAATTCGATTATTAATTAATATTCATGCATAGATATCATATGTTATTTTATGTGGATCATATAATAAATGAGTTTTGGATTTGTAGACTGTGTTTGTTTGCAGGTTTACCAACTATCATGGCTCTTTTATTTTATGTGATGTATGTTTATGTTGAATGAATGTTGGCCGTATGCCGGTTTGGCTACGTGATTTTTAATCCATGAGAAAATCCATGGATTAGGTCTAGGTTTTATTTTACGTTGTTTTAATGTAATAGATATAAAGCTGTTAGGCCGAGTTTTGAGTTGTAATTTTTATTCTAGCAATATTAGATTTTTCCTTTTGGAATAGATAGTCTGTATTGAATAAAGATCGGAGAACAACTCAAAGAAGGAAAGTAGTTCAGTACCAAGGTTCATCGGTTCACGTCCTAAAACCCTAAATGGAGCTAGGGTTTTCAGCGAGGCGCGGTGAAAGGGGCGACGGCCAAGCATGTTCCAGAGCTGACTTTCCAGTTTTATCTCATCAATCAACATGAGATATAAGCCATGCAAGTTGGATTATTATTATTACTTATAATGTTGAAGCATGTAATGGATGTTTATCATTTTATGTGATGTTTGCAGGTTCGATAATGGGATAAAATGAAACTTCAAACATAAATAACTAAGTGGGAGAGATTCATACCAAAGTATGTAGAAATCTCATACGGTCTCCATTAATATCTGGTTTAATTGAGAAGTGATGGGCATGCGCGTTGACATCGGTCTTCCTCCATATCGGATGTGTCATATCACAGATTTCTGTAGAAATTAAATCTCCTAAATGGATAGCTGTAGAACACTATTAGAACTAACTGACTCCTCCATCTGGAGCGGTTAAATTCGAATAGTGATCTTGGTGAGAAGATAATGGTATGCACACTTAGATGTAATTTATTGATAAACATCCACACGATCGTGGCTTATCAGTTAGATGATTACATGACTGTGTTTATTATCCAGCTATTAATTTGCTTGTTGTAAGGAAACTCAACTGGAGGTAAATTAAAGGTTTAACCTATTTAAAAATGAGATTTATAAACGTCCACACGATCGTGGCTTATAGAAATCATTTTTAAAGTGTCGGTGGAAAAGTATATAATTTTTATGAGGTTTTCGATTATATACTGTTTATCCTAAATAGTTATGTGACTGTACTGCATGTTTTAATTTTAGTTATTACATATAATCAATGACACTCTCCAATCTGTCCTCAATCCTCAAAGAAAAAAAACTTGTCGGTGAAAACTACAATGACTGGATTCGTAAACTTAACTTGATACATGTTGCTGAGGGACACAAGTTTGTACTTGAAGAGGTTTGTCCTCAAACGCCAGATGAGAGTTCTGATGAAGCCCAAAAGGTTGCATATGATAAGTGGGTTAGGTCTAATGAGATAGCGTGCTGTTACATCTTGGCATCTATGTCAAGTGTGTTGCAACATCAGCATGAGCCTATGAAAACCGCTTATGATATCATGTACAACCTTAGGCAGCTATTCGGTCATCAGAACCGCTCAGCACACCATTTGACAATGAAGAAACTAATGGATGCGAGAATGTCTGACTCCACACCTGTTAGGGATCACGTTCTCACGATGATGGGGTATTTATCTGAGATCGAGACCTTAGGTGGAGAGCTAGATGGCGATTCTCAAATCGACATTGTTCTTCATAGTTTGTCCTCGAAGTTTGAGCACTTTAGGCTGAATTTTAACATGATTAAAAGGGATGTCAGCCTGACTGAACTGCTCATAGACCTTCAGGCTGCTGAATTGCTCCAAAAGAGCAGTCCTGAGGCCCACATAGCTGAAAAAGGAGCGTCTTCTTCTGGTGGAAAAAGGAAAAAGAGAAACGCACCTAAGAAGGCTGCAGATGAGGCACCTAAGGCAAAGAAGCCAAAGGCGAAGATTCCTCCTGAGGAATTCAAGTCGAAGAAGTGTTTCAAGTGCGGCCAACCAGGTCACTGGAAGGTGGCGTGTCCTAACAAGAAGAAGAAGAGAGGTACATTTACACTCTGGTCATAGAAACATGTTTAGCAACTTGTTCTACCCAGTCATGGGTAGTAGATACTGGAGCTACTGATCATGTTTGCATGTCTTTACAGGGGTTCCTGGTAAAAAGACAGCTGAGTGAGAATAAGATCATCGTCTACATGGGCAATGCTACGAGAGTGGTTGCTATTGCAGTGGGAGACATTGTTTTACCTTTCAGTAGTGATAGAACTTTGGTTTTGAAAGATTATCTTTATGTGCCTGGTTTTAGGCGAAACTTAATTTCAGTTTCTAAATTGATTATGGATGGATATTCTGTTTCTTTTGATAACAAAGTAGTTATCTTTAGTGATAAACATTTTATTTGTTCTGGCACATTGGATGGACACTTATACTTTCTTAAACCAATTGAAAACACTACGCAAAGACAACTACTGAATACATCGATCATAAACCCTAACAAGAGAAAAGAACATTTAGAATTGAATCAAACCTATCTTTGGCATCTAAGGCATAGCCATATTAACCTTAAAAGGATACAAAGGCTTGTAAATGATGGACCATTGTCTTCTTTGGTACTGGAATCATTTCCTTTGTGTGAATCTTGTTTGGAAGGTAAAATGACCAAGCGTCCTTTCCAGTCAAAAGGAAATAGATCCGAAGGGATATTAGATTTGATTCACTCTGACCTATGTGGCCTTATGTCAGTTCAAGCTCGAGGAGGGTTCGAGTATTTCATCACTCTCATTAATGATTACTCTAGATACGGTTATATCTACATGTTACGTCGCAAGTCTGAATGCTTTGAGAAATTCAAAGTGTTTAAGGCAGAAGCGGAGAAATGAACAGGCAGAAGTATCAAGTCACTACGTTCTGATCATGGTGGTGAGTATCTCTCGAGTGAATTTAGGGATTACATGGCAGAGAATGGGATTACCTCCCAGTTGACTACGCCGGGAACACCACAACAAAATGGTGTAGCGGAAAGAAAGAATCGTACACTGTTAGAGATGGTTAGATCGATGATGAGTTATTCTGAGTTGCCCATTTCATTCTAGGGATATGCCCTAGAAATAGCAGCCTATATTCTTAACTTGGTACGTTCTGATCATGGTGGTGAGTATCTCTCGAGTGAATTTAGGGATTACATGGCAGAGAATGGGATTACCTCCCAGTTGACTACGCCGGGAACACCACAACAAAATGGTGTAGCGGAAAGAAAGAATCGTACACTGTTAGAGATGGTTAGATCGATGATGAGTTATTCTGAGTTGCCCATTTCATTCTAGGGATATGCCCTAGAAATAGCAGCCTATATTCTTAACTTGGTTCCGTCAAAATCAGTTCCTTCTACGCCCACAGAATTATAGACTGGACGAAAGCCCAGTTTGAACCATATTCAAATTTGGGGTAGCCCTGCACATGTGTTGGATAAGGAAGCTGATAAGCGGGCTCCTCGTACTGATGTAAGGCTATTCGTTGGATATCCTAGAGGAACGAAAGGTGGTTTGTTTTATAGTCCTAAGGATCAGAAGATCATTGTTATCACCAATGCTCAATTCTTAGCGGAAGACTATGTCATAAACCACAAACCAAGAAGTCAAATAACCCTTGAGGAGTAAAGGGGAGGATCGAATCCTGCATCAGTTGTACAAGAAGAGGAACCACCGAACACTGCACAACGTGTCACAGAAGTACAGGAACTGCCTCGTCACAGTGGGAGGGTTGTACGCCAACCTAACAGATTCATTGGTCTGTGAGAGGCTTCAGATTTCCCAGAGGGACTAAATGAATTGGATCCCAGGACCTATGACGAGGCAATTTGAGATAAAGATGCGGATTCTTGGAAAACTGCAATGGAATCTGAGATTGGATCTATGGATCACAATAAAGTCTGGGAGTTCGTAGAACCACTAGATGAGATTAAACCCATTGGGTGTAAGTGGATATACAAGAGCAAGAGAGGAGCTGACGGGAAGGTTGAAACCTTCAAAGCTAGATTGGTGGTGAAAGGGTATACTCAGAAAGAAGGGATCGATTATGAGAAAACCTTTTCATCAAGCCATGCTTAAGTCAATCCGGATTCTCTTGTCAATTGCCGCTCATTCAGATTATGAGATGTGGCTGATGGATGTCAAGACAGCTTTCCTAAATGGAAGTCTTGAAGAAAACATTCACATGAGACAACCAGAGGGATTTATTGGTAAAGGCCAAGAGCACTTGGTGTGCAAGCTTAAGAGATCCATTTATGGACTTAAGCAGGCATCGAGATCTTGGAACATCCGATTTGATGAGGTTATCCAGTCATATGGATTCGTGCAAAGTCCGGATGAGAGCTGTGTGTACAAGAAATGTGATAGAAATGTGGTGTCATTCCTCGTACTTTATGTTGATGACATCTTGCTTATTGGAAACAGTAAGAATGAGTTATCTAACATTAGGGTATGGTTGTCCAAGCAATTCGATATGAAGGATTTGGGTGAAGCCGGACATGTCCTTGGCATCAAGATCATTCGAGATCGCCAGAAAAGGATGTTATGTCTGTCCCAGGCGACTTATATTGATACAGTGCTAGCTAGGTTTAGCATGCAAGATTCCAAGAAAGGTTTTATACCTTACAGGCATGGAATTCATCTATCCAAGAAAATATGTCCCCAAACACAGTCTGAGATAGAGGAAATGAAGAAAGTACCATATGCTTCAGCTGTGGGAAGTTTGATGTCTGCCATGCTATGCACTAGGCCTGATATATGCTATGCCGTATGCATGGTAAGTAGATATGAGTCTAATCCTGGACAAGGTCACTGGACTGTGGTCAAAAACATTCTCAAGTACCTTAAAAGGACTTGAGACTACATGTTGGTTTTCCGCTCTGATAGTCTCGTACCTTTGGGTTATACGGACTCATATTTTCAAACTGACAAAGATCAGAGTAAGTCTACCTCAGTCTATGTGTTTACATTAGGAGGTGGAGCCATCACATGAAGGAGCATTAAGCAGAAATGCATTGCAGATTCCACCATGGAAGTTGAATATGTAGCTGCCTCTGAGGCTGCAAAAGAGGTTGTCTGGCTCCGCGGGTTCCTAGAGGGCTTGGGAGTGATTCCTGATTTTCCTAAGACTATCACGATATACTGTGATAATTCTGGTACAGTGGCAAACTCGGAGGAACCCAGAGCTGTAATATCCCAAACTTTTTAGTATTAGAATAATAGCCTATGATTACCTTAAGGGTAAGCTAGGAAAAGAAATAGACCTTTAAAATTTTTATTTTAGATAAAGTGTGTCGTTAGATGGTTAGCAATACCTGAGAAATTTTTATATTTTTATTTCGAGACTCCAGTGTAGTTTAGAACGTAAAAAAAAAAAAGAAATTATTTATTATTATCACTTCGGGTATTAAAATATCATGTGTTTGGAATATATATATCCAAGCTCTAATAATTATCTAAATAAATACAATTTTATATAATGCTACCCTACTATATATTATTATATTTCAATTATATCTATATATATATATATATTATTATCTTACTATTAAATAATATAAGTATATATGTACACTTACGAGAACATACTAGATATATATATAAAATAATTATAATATATTATGTACTATTTGGATAGATAAATAGAAAAGGAAAAAGATAAGAATGATTAAGGATCAAAGTTTGGGATGTCCATTTTAAAATAAATACATGCGTCCTTAACTTTTGAGGTGGATTGTAGTACAGGTATACATGTGTACTTAAATATATACGAATAGGGAAATTTTTATTAAGAGATTATTTAGGTGAATTAAAAATTTGTATGCATTCTGTTAAAAACAAAACAGAGAGGAACGGGGAAGGGAAAATGAAGCTAGCAACTACAAAGGTATGAATTTCATTCAAATAATACATGATCTCACTTTGATTATATTTTTTTAGTGTTCGAGGACATATACATAACTGTATTTAATTATGTAAATAAGGTTATTAATATAATATAAAGAAACCTAAATGATTAGTTATCACACCAAATTTCTTGGCATATATCGGTCATTTTGTAAATAGTGTTTTAAGTTAATTTAAGCATGAAGAATTGTTGTTAGTTGTAGAAATTTTGATACTAATAACTATAATTAGATTGTATTATATATCATTAAAAATCATATTAGCAAATTGAGATTTGGTCCTAAGATTTATATTGATACAGAGAAAGGATTTGATTTAATTTAACTAGTTATAAAAGTTATGGATTTATAAATTAGTTTTAGAACAGAAGTCGTATTACCAGTAAATTAATTAATGTTCAAAGTAGTTCAATATTTTAAAATTATCAGATTATTATAATGTGCATATGTTATCATTTCTAATGTATAGGAGTTCGTAAATTTTTATATATTCAGTTTTACTATAATGAAACTACTAAAATCAAGGATTAAACTTGAGGCTATTATTTTATAATCTTTAAATATTTGAAAAAAAGAAACTTGAGCAATTTGTTGACCTAGAATAATTTTATTATATGGAACTCCATTACTATTAGTAGGAATTTAAATTAATTTAAGCAAATCACATTCTAGTCAAACTAATTTATAAAGCATGGTACTATTATCATTTATATGAAAATATAAGCAACGTCGGCTCTAGTAACTATATATTGTTGATAAAATATCTATTGAGGATAAAATAACAATTTACCTTACATTAAATTCTTATATTTAATATTCATGGCCCAAGAAGGTAAAAGTTTAATAATATTCATAGTCTGTGAGTTTTATATAATAGATAATAATTGAAAATAGTAATTATTAATGTATGTACTTCGTATTAATGGAGAATAACAATACACTAATTTCAAGAGAATAATGATACTTTAGGAAGGAATGGAAATTCGAAAGATCGAATTATGATTTATAATAAAATATAAAATGTAGTATACAAACATAACTTAAATTAAAGGGGGGTGGGCTTAGGAGTTGAGTTTTTTATAAGGGTCTTTCAGTTAATTAAGCAAAGGTTGATTGATGTAGGCCCAGAAGAAGTAGCAGAATCCGAGCAGAACCAACACGGAGTTTAAAAGCCTTTCTGTGAGATAAATCTTTTATCAAGTGGGTTTTTATTATATAAAAATGTATTTCGTGTTATTAAGCCCTGATATTTATAAAATAAATGTGATTGAATATCCAACTCATGACTGTATTTGATGTGCTCTCCAGACTCATGTAAGTCTTACTACTGTTTTTGGTGACGAAACTACAATGGTTCACGATATCGAGCCCCAAGCAAACAGGGCAGTGTCCAACCTTAAGCAGTCGGGTTGTGTACACGAACCGACACACCGTAAGCGTTATAGGGGAGAGTGGCGCGCAATGATGGAACTAAAATGATTTAGTATACATGGAATTCACAAATTTTCTTCTTTAAAAGCTTTCCATGATATGCTTAAAATATGATTGGATATTCTGTTTTATAAAATGATTGTGAAGATTTTTCTAAAAAATACCCACTGAGTGCATTAGTACTCATGCCCGAAATCTTTTCAAATATTTTCAAAACAAATTCTCTGTAATGCCCTGATCCCGGAAGAAGGAAAAGGGACCGATGCGCTACTTGGGAAAGGGAAAGGGGTTGTTGCATAAAGATAATTATAGAAATGGGGTTAGTGCCTCAATCATTTAGACAACATAACCTCTACAATTGTAATAGAATCATGCACTAAAGCGTTCATGAAGAATTTGAATGAATTGCCAGTCATCAAAGGGAACTTATCCCGCCAGATAATTATACAAGAACATCATAGCGTAAATGCCAAAATCATAACATGCTTCAAATAATTGAGGACAAACTATATCAGAGTAAGCGAAAAAGAACGTAGTGTTTTTATTCAAACTCAGAAGGAAACATGTTCTCAGTTAGACACCGTACATACTGAAACATATATATACACAGCAAAAGATATCCCCTCGGCCTTAGCACAACCATCCAACGACACACTTTATCTAAAATAAAATTTTTAAAGGTCTATTTCCTTCCCTAACTTATCCTTAAGGTAATCATAGGCTATTATTTTAATACTAAAAAGTTTGGGATATTACATTCTATCCCCCTTAAAATAAATTTCGTCCCGAAATTTAAAATACATCTAAAATACCTCTAAATGGTGAGTCAGAATCAACCTAAAGAATAGGAGACCCATATCGGTTCTAGGGAGCAATTACAAAAATTGAGGTTTTGAACCCTGAGGATGTACTTTGATACTTCTTCTCAAGATATGGAAATTTCGGGACGAAATTTATTTAAGGGGGGTAGAATGTAATACCCCGAAATATTTTAGAAGATTTTATTCAACTTATGTTACCCTCTGATAAGTTAGAAAATAAGCTGGGTCCTTAAAGGACTCAAATAAAGGAAAATTGCAGCCAACGAAATCTGTTAAATCTAATTTGATCAAAAATTTCCTTAAAAATATGTTATGATATTTTTCTTGGGTTGATAGAAAATGTTTCAAGAATCATGCCAACCTTTGAAATTTCAAATTTCGAGTTCAAATAAACTCTTGGCACAACTTTAAGTTGGAAAATAATAAATTTAATAGAAAAAGGCACATCCGTCATTATCCAATTTCTTTTTCAAAAGATTATCTTATTCTTAATTATCCTATTCTTTTTTCATCATTATCCTCTTTCTTTTATTCGTTATTATCCTATTTATTTTTCCTCTATAAATAGGAAATTAAGGTTTCATTTTTCATTCATTTTCAAAATCGAAACGCCGAGCAGCTTCCAGAGAATGTACGACTCTAGTTTCCTATTTCAATTCTGAAATAGTCATTTTGAAGGTGTCAACGCGTAGATCACGAATACATGATTGAAATGATGACACAAAGGATGATAACGATAGAAAATCATCGTGACCACCGCCAATTCCTCGGAGAAGGTACTTTCTCCGATTCTGGTCATTCGGACCGATGAATTTAGAAATTTCAAGTTCTAAATATGCTTATATTTCTATTATCTTTAATTCTACCGATTCTGATTTTTGATGTTGTGAGTTTTCGGTATTTTTCCCCGTTTTCATTTTATGTAAATCTCAGATCTACTCTTCCTGGATAGTCGTATTAGAAATCTTCTTTTTATAAATAGTCTTTGATCATTTGGATCTTGTAGTTAACCGGAATAAATTTTTGATTTCTCATCGTTTGAAATCCGGATCCGAATATTATATTATAAATCTGCCCAGTTCGAATTTATGTTCTAGCCGTCCGATCTTTGATCTGATTACACCATTAAATTCCTTATTTTCTGCACTATCAAAAATTGTACTTTTGACCGAAAATTGAACGAGTATCGAGCTCGATCGAGACCGATACATTTTCAGCTAAAATTTGTGGCGGGAATTTCCGCCAGCCAGCTTTTCGGCCGGTGTGGCCGAAATTAGCCTTTGATCCCTTCTGACCGATTGTGGTAACTGTCGAGATTGACGTGTGGCCGCAGACGATGCTCCGTTTCGTGTTGAAATGATTTAATATGATTTTTCGAAGTTAATGTCTCATTTTCAAAAATTGCATTTTAGTTAGAATTGCTTCAAAATGTTTGTTAGATCTGTCCTAGCAAAAAGGTTCCTTCAGCATTTATTCCCTATGGTGGATTCTCTACTTAGCTATAGATTCCATTTTTGTCCAGGCGGATTTTTGAGTTTACCCAATTATTTAAATCGTGTATTTAAATTCGTATCTTTTTCATGTGTCGTCTGAAAATCATGAAATTTTCACACTTGCATTGTTATATGTGAAGTATGTTATCAATTAAATTTGGTAATTTTCTGAAAGCCAGAAAGACTCGTAGATTAAATTTGATCAGAATCGAGTAAAATGGCAAGTGATCGACCTCCACCTTTTCCAAATATTTTTGGACGGCTTTACTCGAAAATATTTGCTGAATTTAATTCCCTAAAGTGTTGAGTTGAGAATGAAATCCTAACGTTACGCATTGTAGTCCGAAGCCGTTTTATTAGTTTAGAATATTCGTATTACATTTAGTTTAGCTTAAAAAAAAATTATGTATCAATCCTAAGTTGAAGCTTACCTTATGTTATAGTTTCAAGGCCTAGCATGATACTAATAGGTAGTTTCTCCTTTGTAGGTCCGAACCCGAGACCCATATTTAATTAGGATTTGCAAGACACGTGTAAAGCTTCAGCTACTATTAGCTAACCAGGTGGGTTATACTATACTATATCTTTGCAAATTGTATCTTTCGAGTTATTAAGCTCTGCTTTTGTCAAAATTGCATATGTGACTATCTATGTTAAATATTTACATGCTACTGTATGTTGTCGGAGTCTCATAAACCAGCGTTGTGTCAATGTGAGTAGCTATAGTATGCATGCATTGTTTGTCCTGCCCTACTCCTTGTCGGTGAGACTAAAATGAAACACTTATTGGTTATACTCTTTGGGTATACTATGGCCATACTCAGCGTTATGCGCTGGTGATGTAGTTTGGGTTGCGGGCAGTGACGGGTTATACTCTTAAGCGCTTCACGATAAAATGTTTTGGTGAACTTAGGTTGCTTCCAACTTTTAAACCTCCTAAGCTTCACTACCTGCATGAACACAGATAGATTACTTTAACAAAATGATTTGCATAACTTGAATTGTAAAAACTTGCCCACTAAGTGCACTAGTACTCAACCCAAATATTTTCAAATATTTTTCAGGTCAGTAGGCTGGAGCGTGGAGGTGATGAGGCTGAGATATGGGCTATTATGATTTACATATTTTTCCGTTGTCCCTTTTTGTTAGTACTCTGTTAAGAATTGAGCTTCCGCACATATGATATTCTTTTGCTAAATGCTAAGAACTCTGATCTTGGTATTTTGTTGATATGATTCTGCTTCTCTGATTCTGAACATTTGTTGACTTCCTAGTTAACATGTATCATATGCTTAGCTACATAATTATTCCAAGGGGAAGCCCGTCTTTCATTATGTCTATTTGATCATTCATTTTGGCCTATGGAAGGGCTTCATTTGTTCAGCATATTGGTGTCTGTTTCTTTTGTCGATCTATGAATGGGTCTATTGATTGTTGGTATCTGATTATTTGTTTCTGTTTGGCCTATGAAAGGGCTTATTGAATTGTTACAGCTTCTATTCTTCTCTTATAAGCCGTTATAAACGGGGATTCGCTCTAGTTACAGAGGTTATGCTGTCTAATTTTCCGGAAGGTATAACCTATCTTTGGCATACTCGGTTGTTAAATTTTATTCCAAACATTAATCCTTTTGGATTAACACCCCGTCATTAATTTAATTACCCCATTTCTTTCCCGCTTCTTAATTCCCACCCCCGTGGCGTCCATTTCCACGATCTTTCGGGATCGGGGCGCTACACACAGTCAACTAGGATGTAATCCCTTGTTCTGTCAAGTAATCCCTAAATTCAGTCGAGAGATACTCACCACCATGATCAGAACGTAGTGTCTTGATACTTTTGCCTGTTTGTTTCTCCGCTTCCGCCTTAAATGTTTTGAAGAACTCAAAACACTCAGACTTGCGACGTAACAGGTAAATGTATCCATATCTTCAGTAATCATCAATGAACGTGATGAAGTACTCGTATCCTCCTTGAGCCTGAACTGACATAGTGATGAAGCCATGGACAACAAAGATGATGAAGAACCGGAGTTGCAATTTAGAGGACCAATCACAAGATCAAGAGCTAAGAAGTTGCAAGCTTACTTGCAAGTGTTGATTCGAAGAAAGTTCGAGATTGGAGATGAAGAAGTCAAGAGAAGCAATTCCAAGATAGTTAATTTATTAACTATTGAAGATCAAGAACACACCATGGAGTATTAATCTTGAAGAGATGAAGATGAAGAGTTCAAGAGCATGTGTGCATGTGCATGAAATTTGTCGTGCATGTGTATGCGGTTTCTAGTGAAGAAATCGGTCCCATAGTAATTAATTATGGGGTTGATTTTATTTAGACTATAGTATTTATTTAATTAATTTAGACTATAGTTTAGATCAGATTTTTATTTAATTATTTGAGTAATTTTCGTCCATAATGAGAATAGGTTTGACTAGAATTGTATTTAAGGCAATTTCCTACCTTGAATAGAATTCTAGCTTAGGTATCTTCCTAGTATAGTTAGAGATTTCTTTTGGATCAATTTTTAGGCCTTTTCACCTTATTATTTTCGTGGCTTTTAACCCTATAAATAGGGGAACCATGTAACATTATTATTTTAGACTCTATTTGATAAATTTAGCTTTGTGCTTTCAATATAGTCTCACCCCCTTCAAAACCTTTGTGATTTGGTTCGAAAATTACACTCTTAAAGCTTAGCAAACTTTAGGTTTTATTTCAAGTCTCATTCTAGTGCTCGTGTGGTGCTAGGGTTGGATTGCTACGAAGAGGATTCAAGTGGTGATTCGTTTGGTGGAGTAATCTTCACTAGGTGGACGCTCCGAGCTCGATTCATTCTACAACAACATCGACGTCTCCATATCGACGTCCTCCATCTTATATAATTCGTCCATATCAAGATCAAGACATCCCAATTCAGTTCGAGTTCCTTCCATCAAGTTCTCAAGTCGTTCCATTAATCCGTAAGTTCGTTATATCTCTATCATACCCTATCTACTCAAGCCATTCTTCACCTATACCTCACCATCGATTTTCCTTCACCATTGCCGTTCCTTTAGCCTTCCAAGACAGCCCATATATTTGGATTTTGTGTTAATTTTGTGTGTCGTAGTCTAGGTATTTTAGTTGGTTCTTAGTCGTCTAGTTAGATACGTATTGATCCCTTTCGTCACCGGCGTAGTTTCGTTCCTTAGCTTCCGCATCGTTTATCTTTGTCGTGTCCCATAGGCCCCGGGTCACATCACATAGGGCCACATAAGTTAGAGTGAATCAAATCTAATACCTCTTTGGATCGATTTCCTTTAGAAGAAAACGGCCACTTGGTCATCTTACCTTCCAAACAGGATTCGCACAAAGAAAATGTTTCCAAGACCAATGATGCTATTGGTCCATCATTTATAAGCCTTTGTATCCTCTTAAGGTTAATATAACCAAGTCTTAGATGCCAAAGATAGGTTTGATTCAGTTCAGAAGGTTCCTTTCTCTTATTAGGGTTTGTGATCGATGTATTCAATAATTGTGTTTGTGTAGTGTTTTTCATAGGGTTAAGTATGTAAAGATGTCCATCCAATGTGCCAGAACAGATAAAATATTTCCCACTTGAGATAACGACTTTGCTATCAAAAGTAACAGAATATCCATTCAAAAACAACTTAGAAACAGAAATCAAGTTCCGCCTAAAACCAGGCACATAAAGACAATCTTTTAAAACTAAAACTCTATCACTACTGAAAGGTAAAGACATGTCTCCCGCTGCAACAACCGCCACTTTTATAGCATTGCCCATGTAGACGGTAATCTCGCCCTCACTCAGCTACCTTTTCACCAGAAATCCCTGTAAGGACATGCAAACATAATCAGTAGCTCCAGTATCCACTACCCATGACTGGGTAGAACAAGTAGCTAAACATGTTTCAACAACTAAAGAGTGAGACGTACCCTTCTTTTTCTTCTTGTTAGGACACGCAGATTTCCAATGTCCCTGCTAACTACACTTGAAACACTTTGACTTCGATTTGAAGTCTTCCGAGTGTACCTTGGCTTTGCCTTTCTTGTCTTTAGGGTCTTTAGGCGCCGCCTTTGCAGCTTTCTTAGGTACGTATCTCTTCTTCTTAACACCAAAAGAAGACGCCCTAGCTAGGTGCACCTCCGAGCTTCCCTTTTGGAGATGCTCGACTGTCTGAAGATCCATGATTAGTTCTGATAAAGTAACATCCTTCTTTATCATATTGAAGTTCAGCCTAAACTACTCAAATCTCGAAGACAGACTGTGAAGCACAATGTCAATTTAGAACTCGGTGTCCAATTCGCCACCTAGGGTTTCGATCTCCTACAGAAAGCCCATCATCTGGAGAACGTGATCCCGTACCGGTGTAGAATCTGACATCTTAGTGCTCATCAGATTTCTCACAGCCAAGTATCGAGCCGAGCGATTCTGGTATCCAAAAAGCTCCTTAAGGTTGAGCATTATTGTAACGCCCCGATCCCGGGAGAATTAATGACAAGGGATCGGTGCGCTACTGGGGGAAGGGGGAAGGGGTTGTTGCATAAAGATAATTATAGAAATAGGGTTAGTGCCCCAAACATTTGGGCAACATAACCTTTGTAACTGAAATAGAATCACCCACGAGAGTGTTTAGAAGTAATAAGGTTAGTGCCCCAAACATTTGGGCAGCATAACCTCTGTAACTGGAATTAAACCACGCTCTAAGGCGTTTAGAAAGAACCTGAATAAATTACCAATCATCAAAGGGAACTTATCCCACCAAATAACTGTAAAGGAACATCATAGCATAATGCTGAAATCATAACATGCTTCAAACAATTGAAGACAAGCTGTATCAGAGTGAACGGAACAAGCGCGGAGCATAATTCAAGTAAAATTTGTTTGCAAGCACTTATTTGATATAAAATACCTAAGATTTCTGAACAACACAAAAGAGCAAGCATATAACAACAAGTAAGCCCTCGCCCCGGCTCCGTCATCTTCCGGCCTGCCTCTCAACCTGAAAATATTTAGAAAACATTTGGGCTGAGTACTAGCGTACCCAGTGGGCAATTTTGATAAACAGTTCACAATCATTTTATAAATATGAATATCGTATCCACACAAGTATAAGAATGGAAAGGTTTCAAATCTCAAAAGCATTCCATGTATACAAAGCTTCTTTTAACCTTACACGCTCTGTCTCAGCTGTCCCTTCCTACAGTGTCTTAACTTATATACACGTCCTCCAGCCCAGCTGTCTAATAAAGGATAGTGTATACGGTCCCAAAGCTTAAAGGATCCGAACTCGAGTCTAGTTAAGCACTCAATGTTTTCGTAGGATACTGGCGAACGTGAACAGTGAGCTAAATCATTTTGATACAGATATTCATGCTATACAGTTGATAAACATTTGAGCTTATTAGCTGAACATAATTTGAGAAAGATATAACCCACCTGGATGACGAGCACATGGTGGCACAATAACTTCGAAAATGGTTTCGTTAATCGTAGCAGGCTCTGTAGGTCCTACAAGGGTCGATATTCGACTCAGAATAATCGCTATATTTTCGGGAATTAATATACTATAATTCGAGCTATTATTTAAATTTTATTCTTTTCAAAAATATACTACGCGACTCTAGAGACCTCGAATAATTCCGACAAAGAAGGAAATAAATTCCAAAATATTATTCTTGATTTATTGGGACCAACCGATTTGACAGAGGTCTCTTTTCAAAACGTGCCATTTTAATCGATTTTTATCAGATTTGTGCCACGGCACTTTTTAACCGTTCAAAAATTACAAAAATATTCAAGGACCCTCCTATATATGCCAAGACTATAGTTTGCGAGTTTTAGAATTTTTTGATAACACATATTTCCGGTACAAAAATAACTGTATAAATTAAATAATCGAGATTTTTCAAAACTCGTCCAAAAATTACGAAATTCGACGGGCACATAGGAAATATTATTTCGAGCAACTTTGGTAAATAAACTTTTTCGATTTGAGGGCCCGAAAGGGCCTGAATTCGAGAATTACAGCAGCAATTCGGCAATGTTTGTATTTTCTGTTTTCCGGTGATTTCGCCGGTTTCTGGCCGTCGGACGAGAACGAGATCAAAAGACGAAACGTAGAACACATAAAGATACACGACATATTAAAATTTGGGCTAAAAAGGACGAGAAATGGACCGATACGATAGCCGCGCGACGTGGCTGCGCTATCTTCATTTTCCGGCGACTGGTGCAGCTCCGGCGACGTCTCCGGCGGCGGCACGGCGGTGGGAAGGTGGCGGCAGGTCGGTGGGGATACGGTGGCAGCAGCTGCAGCCTGCAGTCCTCTCCCTCGGTCCTCTATTCTCTCTCCCATCTCTCTCCCACTCACTCTAATCTCTCTCACTCTCGCTCTCTCTTATCTCTCTTTCTTTTTTTTTTTTTTTTTTATTTCTATTTCTTAATTCTCCTCTCTCCTCTCTAACTCTCTTTCACGCTCAACTCTCTCTCTCGGATAACTCTCTCTCCCTCTTCTCACTCTTTCTTTCTTCCCTTCTCTTTCTTTCCTTTTCTTCTTTCTTTTTTTTTTTTTTACGGCAAAAGCTATTTCAGCAGGTGGGGAGGGATTGCCTTGGATCCAAAAGGGGGAACATGATAAGGATCAAGGGGTGGAAATTATAGATATTTTATTAGATATTGAAGAAATGTTTTTTTTTTTTTGAATTCAACTAAAAGTTGCTTTATTTTACCTGGAGTTCAATTAATCTCGCATTATAAATCTAAAAATACCGAGAGGTTCATTGGATTATTTCCTATTAAATCAATTCAAAATAATATGCTGAAAATATCATTTGATAATAAAACGAGAAAATATTCATTTTTAAATTGAATAAAAATTACTATTTATTTTACCAAAAATATTTTCAGGAGTTCGTTTGACCTCTAATTAAAATTTTAAAAGTATCATTGAAATTCTGGGGTCGTTCTATTTTCACAAAAATCATTATTGACCACGCATAAAAAATATTCCAACTCATTTTTTTTTAATCTTAAATAGTACCTAAAGTCGCGTTTTTTATTTATTTTACTTAATCTTAGCTCCAATAAATTTCTATAGTCTTCTAAATAAATTTAGAAAATTTTTAACTATAATTCAAAAATACGGGGTGTTACAATTATGTCAAAAGCGGTTTTCATAGACTGATGTTGATGTTGCAACACACTTGACATAGAGGCAAGTATGTAGCAACGTGCCATCTCATCAGCTCTAAGCCACTTTGCATAAGCTGCCTTATGCTCTTCACTAGAATTCTCATCTGACTTTTCTGAACATTCTTCATCAAGTACAAACTTGAAGTTTTTAGCAGTAAGGACAATGTTCAGATTTCTTATCCAGTCTTTATAGTTTTCACCAACCAATTTGTTTTCTTTGAGAATTGAGGACAGGTTTGAGAGTGCCATAATGATATAGAATAACTAAAAATAAACATGCAGTGCAGTCACAAACTTTAAAATAAAAACACATATAATTCGAAATCCTCAAAAAAAATTATATGCATATCCACCGACATCTTAAAAACATTTCTTACAAGCCACGTAGGGTGGACATTTATGAAATTCATTTTTAAACAGGTTAAAACCTAACCTTTAATTTACCTCCAGTCAAGTTTCCTTATGTCAAGTAAATTAATAGTCGAATATAAACCCGGTCATGTAATCTTCTAATTAATAAGATATGTAGGGTGGACGTTTATTAATAAATTACATCGAAGTGTGCATACCATTATCTTCATCCCAAGTTCATTATTTTGAATTCACCTCCCTAGTAGCAGGGCCGATTAGTTCTAATAATGTTCTACAGTTATCTATTAGAAAGTTTAATTTCTAGAGAGTCCAATAATATGACTCCTCCGTAGGGAGGCCGCCTATTACTTCCCAATTAAACTAGATTAATGGAGACCGTTTTGAGATTTCCACATACTTTGGTATGTATCTCTCCCACTTAGTTATTTAAATTTGAGGTTTCATTTTATCCCATTTAAACATGCAATTAAATCACATAAAATGATAAATAACCATTTCATGCAAACAACATAACAAGCATAATAAGTGGGACCAACTATCGTGGCTTATATCTCATATTGTTAATGAGATAAACTTGGAAAATTAGCTCTCCGGAAGCCCGAAACCCCACGGTTGCCGCCTCTCATGCGCCTCGCTGAAACCCTAGCTCCTTTAGGGTTTCGGGACGTGTTCGGGATACCCTTCCTTTTCCAAGTTGTTCCATTTTTCATCTTTGAATTGATCTCCTTCCCTTATTCTATATTCTAAAATAGAATAATAAGGAAAATAAAATACAACTCAAATACTCTAATAATTTATTTTCTATTACCTTAAAACAACGTAATAAATAAATTGCCTAGACCTAATCCATGAATTTTCTCATGGATTAAAAATCCTCGTAACCAAACCGACATACGGCCAACCATACATTCAACGAAAAGTAAACATCACATTCAACATAAAATTAAAGGCCATGATAGTTGGTTTCACCTGCAAAAAATACCATCTACAGATACAACTATCACAATTAAATGTTATCCATAAAATAGCAAATGATATCTATGCATGCCATAATTTTCAAAAATCCCATTTAATTAAATTAAAGAATTCAAAAAATTACATCTTGATTTATTTGGAAATTTAAAAAATTATCTACCAAAATAAATCAATTAATTCGAATATATCCATAAGATTTATATTTTGAAATTAGTCAAAATTATCTACCAAATAATATCTTAATATTCTAAATTTATACCTTAAGATTAACTTTGGAAATTAATTAAAATCATCTACCAAAGTATATCTTAATAATACCGAAAATTACCTAAGGATAAAATTTGAAAATTGATCACAATTATCCCCCAAATTATATCTCAAATTTTCAACACACATTAGGGAATTAAATCTGGAAATTTTCGACTGTAGTCAAAAATTAATCCTCCAATTTTAAACCCTAAAAAATGCCCTGCCCCTTAATTAAATAATTAATTTGGAATTTTGATACAAGTCAAAATATCATCCAAATTATATTATTAAGTACCAAAATTACAAGAATTAAAATTAAGGTAGTTTTGATCCTCTTCAAACACATACAATAATTAAAATTCTATTTTGGAACCAACTTTGATTAAAATTAGGTAACTTTTGGTAGACACCAAAAATTACCATGTACCAATTTTAATCCCCAAAATTTCGACCCCCCATTAGTATAGGATATGGAAATTTTGATAACATAAAAAATCTACTCCATATCTAACACTAATAGGACCGAAAATTTTGGATCAAATTAAGGGAAAAATTAACACATAATTTTCCAAAAAATCAAGACAAAAATGTCAAAAATTATCATGAAATAAATCTGGAAATTATGAAGAACATCAAGAATAATTCCATATCATATTTCATGTAGGGCAAAAAAATTACAAGCAATTAAAACAAGAATTTTCGAAACACATAAAAAATTCATCCAACTTTAATTACACACATGCTCGAAAATATACATGTAATAAATCTGAAAATTTAGCCATAAAATTATCATTCAAATTATTGCAATTTTCGAACATAATCATAGAATTAATCCTAGATTAATACCGACACCTGCTCTGATACTAGTTGTTGGGGTTTTTTCGATTTACGCTCCACAGGATCTAATCGGATAGTCTATAAATCTAGGTGCATGCATATCATCATTTTATGTGTGATGATATCAAATAAACATGTTGAATATGCCATGTAAGAACATCGAATTTATCGCAGTGGAAAAATCAAATTCGAATAACCCACTTACATAGAAAGTAGGGTTGATGATGAGATTACAGATCTAATATCGTTGTTGTAGAAGAACAGTCGAACTTGGCCTTCTTCCCATAGTGTTCGACCACCACCAAGGCTGCAGAGATACTACTTGATCTTCAACTGTATTCCCGATACCCATTTAGATGTAGAGTGGGCTACAAGCTACTAAACTTTGTATGGATAACCTAAGGGAATCAAGAGGGCAGTGTTAATGAGAGGGGCTGATTGTGTAACTGTATTACATGCCTCCTCCCTCTCTTAAAATAGAGAGGGTGGTGAGAATACTTAAGAAAAGACTGACCACAGCTCCAATATTGGTTATACTAGAAGGGATGAGGGATTTATTATCTTTACGGATGCGTCTAAGCTAGGGTTAAGGTGTGTGCTAATGCAAGATAGGAGAGTCGTTGCTTATGTATCTCACCAGCTCAGGCCACATGAGTTGAATTATCCCACCCATGACCTAGAGCTCGCAGCTATGGTACAGCCTTGAAAAGTTGGAGGCATTATTTATACGGTGTCAGATGTGAAATCTACACTGATTATAAGAGTCTTAAGTACTTCTTTGAACAAAAGGACTTAAACATGAGGCAGAGAAGATGGTTGGAATTAGTTAATGATTATGATTGTACCATTATCTACCACCCCAGTCAAGCTAATGTTGTGGCAGACGCCCTTAGCTGAAAAACAAGAGCAGATTTGGGTTGTTTCCTAACGCAAGAAGAAAGGTTAATTGAAGAATTTCAAAGACTAGAGTTACAGTTGGTTCGACCACCAGACTCTACCAAATGGCTTATAGTTGCCTTAATAGCTAAACCCGACTTAAGAAAATGAATTTTAGAGGCACAAAGAGGGGATCAGTTTTTGGAGAAGATGCGATTGAAAGTAAGATCTGAGGATTCAAAGGGATTTGTTGAAGCAAATGACAATGCTCTCATGTACGAGAGAAAAATGTGTGCCCTATGATGAAGAGTTAAAGAATCAAATCATGAGAGAAGCTCATGATACTCTATATACCGCTCACCCTGGAAGTACAAAGATGTATAGAGATTTGAAAAGAAACTTCTGGTGGCGAAATATGAAGAGAGAAGTGGCTTCGTATGTTGAATGATGCTTATCTTGTCAGCAAGTAAAGGCAATACATCGACGACCATCAGGGTTATTACAATCACTTGAAATCCCCGAGTAGAATTGGGAACATATGAACATGGATTTTGTAGTTGGATTACCAAATTCAGTACCAGGAAACACTACAATATGGGTCGTTGTTGATTGATTGACCAAATCTGCGCACTTTTTACCAGTCAAGATGACACTTGGACTTGATAAGTTGGCACAACTCTATGTAAAAGAAATTGTAAGATTACATGGAGTACCCATCTCGATCACCTCTGGCCGAGATACAAGATTTACTTCTAGATTCTGGATAAGTTTACAAGATGCCATGGGAACGCAACTAAATTTCAGTACAACTTTTCACCCACAAACTAATGGTCAATTAGAAATAACAATACAAATACTATAAGACATGCTAAGAGGAGTTGTAACTGATAGAAGTGGAAGATGGGAAAATGTCTTACCCTTTGTGGAATTTGCCTATAACAATAGTTATCAGGCCACCATTGGAATGGCGCCATATGAGGCATTGTATGGCCGAAGATGTAGATCGCCACTTTACTGGGATGAAGTGGGTGAAAGAAAGATATTGGGCCCTGAGATTGTTCAGACAATGATCAAAATAATTGATAAAATAAGAATGAGAATGAAGGAGGCCAAGATAGACAAAAATCTTATGCCGATAAGCGCCGAAAGGATCTGAATTTTAATGTTGCAGATAAGATTTTTCTCAAAATATCTCCTACTAAAGAAATTATACGTTTTGGCAAAAGAGGAAAATTAAGACCACGGTATATTGGACCCTTTGAAATTCTCGAACGGGTTGGAGAAGTAGCTTATAGACTAGCCTTACCGCCAAGTCTAGCAGAAGTTCATAATGTTTTTCATGTATCAATGTTGAAGAAATATGTGTTTGATCCTAAACACGTTATAAAGAATGAAGAAATAGTCCTGAACTAGGATTTAACCTATGAAGAAAAACCAATAGCTACGCTTGACTGAAAGGTGCAAGTATTGAAAAATAAACAAATTCTATAGGTAAAAGTTCTATGGAGCAACCATGGAAGTGAGGAAGCTACATAGGAGCTAGAAAACAAGATTAAGGAACAGTACCCTAACTTACCACTGAGAGGTATGTCAAATTTCGGGATGAATGTAATACCCGGACTTTTTAGTATTAAAATAATATCCTATAATTACCTTAAGGGTAAGCTAGTGAAGAAAATAGACCCTTATAGTTTTTTTTTTATTTTTTTTAAAAGTAGAAATTGATTTAGTATAGTTTATATACAAATATACACATATGTATTGTACATATGCATATTAATTAATTAAAAAAAACGATATATATATATAGCCTTAATTAGTTGCTTTTTTTTTTCCACAATCATGAATTGTGCACCTTTATATTATATATATACACACACACATATGTATAGTATGTTTATATACGTGTATATACATGTTGCATCTTGTAGTATTATGTGTAGTTGATATATACTAAATTAATAATGAGGTGAGATGTCTACTATATAGCTAGACTAATAGGTAGTGACTAATCAACACAACTAGGTGATGCGTCTTGAGTATATCAACCAAGTGGTGAGTCATACACTAATTAAATTACTAAGTATAAAAACAAAGTTGCAATGGCTTTAGATGGTTTTCAACATAATTAGCAAAGAAAAGAAATTCTAATCTATTTACATTATAAATAAGTAAATTGCATCTGAGTTGAAGATAATTTTTTTAGTTATATCGGTGATTTATTTTACTTAAAGCACTTCAAGCACTCATATATCAATTACTCATATTCATAATTTGATTTCTGAACAAGAACTAATATGTATGGAAAGTAATTTTATTTGTTTGTAATTATTTTTGTACCAAAATATCCAAATTATATTTTCAATATATATATATATATGTGATATGTATCTTGTCATCTGTATATCATCGCCGAATTAAATTAATCCATAGTGTATGCTAAATCTATTTTTTTTCTCATTGATTAAAAACTATGCATCTAGTTTTGTATATTTAATTAATGTTTATACATGTTCATTACCAAACTTCACTAATCCCGAAAACATAAATTTAAGTTTATTTAAGCATGACAAATTGTTAGCTGTCAAAACTATTGATATTAATAGCTAAAATTAGATTGTATTTAATATGATTAAAAAGCATATTAGCAAATTGAGATTCGGTACTAAGATTTATAGTGATTCTGAGAAAGGATTCGATTTAACCTAACTAGTTATAAAAGTTATAGATTTGTAATTTAGTTTTTAGATCAGAATTTATATTTTTAGTAAATTAATTAATGTTCAAAATAGTTTAATATTTTAAAATTATCAAATTATCGTAATATGCATATTTTATATTTCTTTTAGTTAAGGCAGTGGATTTAATTATGTACCAATGGTATTTAGTGAATTAAAATCTATAATTGTAAAATAATTATTATTTATTTTTGGTTTATAGATATTTGTAAAATTAAATATTGTTGAGGCGATAATTAAAATATTAAGTTTATATATGTGAAGAACATTAAATATGTATTAGTATTAAGTTAGGAATATATAATGTAAACTATAAGGTATTGAGGGTGATCAAGCTGTTAAAATAAAATAATAAAATTTAGCAGAAGTTTAATGGGAACTTAAATTAAAATAGAATTTAGGTGCTAATTTTGATAGAGGCTTTATAGCAAAACTAAGACGAGACTGGTTATTGTAGGCTCAGAAGAGATAGCAAAATCCGAGCAGAACTAACCCAGAGTTTAAAAGCCTTTCTGAGAGACAAATTATTTATCCAGGTGGGTTTTTATTATATAAAAATGTAATTCGGGTTATTAAACCCTGAGATTTATAAAATGAATGTGATTGAATATCCAACTCATGACTGTATTTGATGTGCTCTCCTGACTCATGTAAGTCTTACTACTGTTTTGGTGACGAAACTATAATGGTTCACGATATCGAGCCCCAAGCAAACAGGGCACTGTCCAACCTTAAGACTCATCACTTGGTTGATATACTCAAGACACATCACCTAGTTGTGTTGATTAGTCACCACCTATATTGTAGACATCTCACCTCATTATTAATTTAGTATATATCAACTACACTTAATACTACAAGATGCAACATATATATACACGTATATAAACATACTATACATATGTATGTGTGTGTATATATATATATAATATATATAAAGGTGCACAATTCATGATTGCGGAAAAAAAACAAAATAGCTAAGCAACTAATTAAGGCTATATATATATGTGTATATGTATATATATATATATCATTTTTTTAATTAATTACTATGCATATGTACAATACATATGTGTATATTTGTATATAAACTATACTAAATCAATTTCTACTTTTAAAAAAAAGTAGAAATTGATTTATAAAATGAATGTGATTCAATATCCAACTCATGACTGTATTTGATGTGCTCTCCCGACTCATGTAAGTCATACTATTTGGTGACGATACTACAATGGTTCACGATATCGAGCCCCAGGCAAGCAGGGCAGTGTCCAACCTTAAGCAGCCGGCTTGTGTACATGAATCGACTTACCGTAAGCATTCTAGGGGAGAGTGGCCTGCATGATGGAACTAAAATTATTCTGTATACATGGAATTCACAAATTTTCTATTTTAAAAGCTTTCCATGATATGCTTGAAATTTGATTGGATATTCTGTTTTATAAAATGATTGTGAAGGTTTTTTTCAAAAGTACCCACTGAGTGCATTAGTACTCACGTCCCAAATATTTTCAGGATGAGCTGCGGATGGTGGATGGCTGTACTAAGGTTGAAGGACTATCTTTTGATGTATATATTTCTTTTATGCATGGAGTCTAACTAAGAATTTTCTTCCTTCTGAGTTTGAATAAATGCACTACGTTCTTTTCCATTTACTCTGATTATTGTTACGGAGTGTCCATTTTTTTTTCGAATGTTGTTCATTTTCCATTCCTGACAGGTGAAAGCCTGGTGATTATTTATTTTCCTTATTTAGAGAGGCACAAGCCTGACTTTACATTGCTTTTCATGTCAAGGTAAAAACCTGGCTTTATATTGCTTTCACGATAGACGAAAGCCTGACATCTTTTTATTTCATATATTTAGACAGACATCAGTCTGACCTTTTTCATGCCTAACCTATTAACAGTGTTAGGAATGTGATGATGTTAAAGTGTAAGTGATTGGAATGTGATGATGTTAAAGTGTTAGGAAACCCAGAATACTTATGGAATGATTTGATTGAGAATGTAGATAAACATAGCTAGCTGTGATTTAAGCATATAGATTGAAATTTAGGTGCCTCTCTTAAGATTCATATAGAATGTAGATTGACTAAGTGCTTCTTTTTCAAATAAGTAGACTGATTTGAATTACGTGAAAAGCATTATTAAGCGTCTAGTTTAAGAGATATCTCATATTCGTACCAATTTAGCATAAATTGGATTTTATATGAGTAAATTCTGAAGCCTAAATTTTTTTCAGAATGCCGCCTAAGAAAAGAACACAGAATCAAGGAAACCTTGGACAACCTACACCAATTCCAATCCCCATACCGATATCAAGAGCGGAAGAAGTTTTCCGTAAACATCACCCACTTACTTTCAACGGGCTAGGTGACCCAATAGATGCACAAAAATGGATTCAATCTCTGGACCGAATATTTGATTACATGTCTTGCACGAATGAGAAAAAGCTTACATGTGCTCAATTTCAACTGACTGACGATGCAGACTATTGGTGGGAGTTTGTAAAAAGAACTATGACTTATGAGCAATGGCAGGAATTTACTTGGGAAGACTTCAAGGAAGAAGTTTATCAAAAAGACATTCCTTCTCGCTATCGAGAAAAGAAAGAGTCAGAATTCTGGAACCTCCGACAAAGAAGCTCTACGATTACTGAGTATGACCACGCCTTTAATCAACTTTCTCGTTATGCTCCACATTTGGTGGACTCGAACTGCAAGAAGGCTAAGAAGTTTCGGAAAGGCCTTAAGCCAGAAATCAACATGACTCTTATGGGGCATGATGAGATGTCGTATGCGCAAACACTGCACCGGGCTTTGAATATAGAGTCTGTTATACCAGCTGAGAAAATTTAGCCACAACAATCTTCCCAGGATCTGAAGGGAAAGCGGAAATGGGAGGATAGAAATGCAGTGGGAAATAAGCAACAGTGGGCCAAGGGAAATACCAATTATGGGCAACAAAATCAACAAGAAAATAGGACTCACTGCCCCATCTGCCAGAAGTTTCATTTAGGAAAGTGTATGAGGAATACAGATGGATGTTTCTTCTGTCATCAACATATTTTGCTTGAGATTGTCCTAGGAGCAAAGAAAATACAGGTTTTTTGTCCTAGCCTAGCACAAGGTTGAAATATAAATCAGAGGCTGAACCAAGGGAGTAATCCTGGGCCTAATTAGGGTGGAACCTTAAAGCAAAATCAGAGATGAAACTTTAAGCCAAACCAAGGACAACGCGCTCCATAGCCATCCAGGACTTATGCACTTCAGCAAAAGCAGGCAGAGCAAGCTCCAAAAAATTTGGTAGGTATGATTAACATGTTTAATATACCTCTGCTCGCTTTATTTGATATTGGAGCTACACACTCTTTCATTTCAGAAAAGGCTAATGAAAGATTAAAACTTAGACAAGTAGATGGTACTAATGCCTTAGAAGTTAGCATCTCTTCTGGAAAAACTATTTTAGTTAAAAGAATGTGCCTAAATTTGGAACTTGAGATTAACAAAAAGATTTTCATCACGGATTGATACGTGATCGACATGAAGGATTTTTATATAATCTTTGGAATGTATTGGCTAACTACAACGTATGCAACTATACATTGTCATGAGAGAGAAGTCGTATTCCAGAAGCTAGGAAAAGCAGAGGCAGTTTTCTTTGGAGCAAGGACAGGTTGAAGATACCAGTTATTTTAGCCCTCAAAGTTGTAAAACTAATCAAAAAAGAAGGTTGCAAGGCTTTCTGGGTAGCCTAGTACGAAAAGAGAAGGATGAAGTAAAGATAGATCAAGTCCCTATCGTTCAGGAATACAAGGATGTTTTCCCACAAGACCTACCAGGGCTACCGTCCGATAGGCAAACTGAATTTATCATTGACTTGGAACTAGGAGCAGCCCCGGTATCTAAGGCACCATATAGAATGGCCCCTAACGAGTTGCTAGAACTGAAGGTACAACTACAAGAGCTGTTGGACTTAGGTTTCACACAACCTAGTGTCTCACTTTGGGAAGCGCCTATTCTCTTTATTGAAAAGAAGGATCATACATTGTGAATGTGTATAGACTATATGGAGTTGAATAAGGTGACAATTAAGAATAAATATCCCTTGCCAAGGATAGATGACTTATTTGACCAATTAAGAGGAGCTAAAGTATTTTAAAAGATTGATTTACGTTCAGGTTATCACCAATTGAAGATAAGAAAAGAAAATGTGCCTAAGATAGCATTTCAAATGCGTTATGGCCACTATGAGTTCTTAGTAATGCCGTTTGGGTTGACTAATGCACCTGCAGTGTTCTTGAATTTGATGAACAGAGTCTTTTATAAATATCTGGATAGCTTTGTTCTTATTTTTATAGATGATATTCTTATCTACTCCAAAAGTGAGCAACACTACCAAGAACATATACATATAATTCTGAAAACACTGAGGAGGGAGAAATTATATGCCAAATTTAGCAAGTGTGAATTTTGGCTCAGTGGGGTAATGTTCCTTGGCCATATTGTGTCATCAAAAGGAAACAAGGTGGATCCTGCTAAGGTTTAAACAGTAAGTAACTGGAAGCCACCTTCCAGTACACATGAGATAAGAAGTTTCCTAGGATTGGCATGTTACTATAGACGATTTATTAAAGGATTTTCTAAATTGGCAAGGCCAATGGCACAATTATTGAAAAAGAAGGCTAAGCTCATCTGGATTGAGGAATGTGAGAAGAATTTTCAAGAACTTAAGAAAAGACTGACCACAGCTCCGATATTGGTTATACCGGAAGGGAATGAGGGATTTGTTATCTTTACAGATGTGTCTAAGCTAGGGTTAGGGTGTGTGCTAATGCAAGACAGGAGAGTCATTTATTATGCATCTCACTAGCTCAGGCCACATGAGTTGAATTATCCCACCCATGACCTAGAGCTCGCAGCTATGGTGCATGCCTTAGAAATTTGGAGGCAATATTTATACGGTGTCAGATGTGAAATCTACGCTGATCATAAGAGTCTTAAATACTTCTTTAAACATAAGGACTTAAACATGAGGCAGAGAAGATGGTTGGAATTAGTTAAGGATTATGATTGTACCATTCTCTACCACCCTAGTAAAGCTAATATTATGGTAGACGGCCTTAGCCGAAAAATAAGAACAGAGTTAGGTTGTTTCCTAATGCAAGAAGAAAGGTTAATTGAAGAATTTCAAAGACTAGAGTTACAGTTCGTTCGACAACCATACTCTACCAAAGGACTTATAGCTGCCATAATAGCTAAACTCGATTTATAAAAACTAATTTTGGAGGCACAAAGAAGGGATCAGGTTTTGGAGAAGATGCGAATGAATGTAAGATCTGAGGATTCAAAGGGATTTGCTGAAGCAAATGACAATGCTCTCATGTACGAGAGAAAAATATGTGTGCCCTACGATGAAGAGTTAAAGAATGAAATCATGAGAGAAGCTCGTGATACTCCATATACCGCTCACCCTGGAAGTACAAAGATGTATAGAGATTTGAAAAGAAATTTCTGGTGGTAAAATATAAAGAGAGAAGTGGCTTCATATGTTGAAAAGATATACCGCTCACCACAGTATATTGGACCCTTTGAAATTCTCGAACGGGTTGGAGAAGTAGTTTATAGACTAGCCTTACCGTCATGTCTAGCTGAGGTTCATAATATTTTTCATGTATCAATGTTGAGGATATAGGTGTTTGATCCTAAACACGTTATAAAGAATGAAGAGATAGGCCTGAACCAGGATTTGACCTATGAAGAAAAACCAATAGCTACACTTGACCGAAATGTGCAAGTATTGAGAAATAAACAAATTCAACTGGTAAAACTTCTATGGAGCAATCATGGAAGCGAGGAAGCTACATAGGAGTTAGAAAACAAGATTAAAGAACAGTACCCTGACTTGACATTTAGAGGTATGTCAAATTTCGGGAAGAAATTTATTTTAAAGGGGGTAGAGTGTAATATTCCAAACTTTTTAGTATTAAAATAATATCCTATAATTACCTTAAGGGTAACCTAGTGAAGAAAATAGACCCTTATAATTTTTTTTTAATATTTTTTAAAAGTAGAAATTGATTTAGTATAGTTTATATACAAATATACACATATGTATTATACATATCCATAGTAATTAATTAAAAAAATGATATATATATATATATATATAGCCTTAATTAGTTGCTTAATTATTTTGTTTTCGCAATCATGAATTGTGCACCTTTATATATATATTATACACACACACACACATATGTGTAGTATGTTTATATACGTGTATATATATGCTGCATCTTGTAGTATTAAGTGTAGTTGATATATACTAAATTAATAATGAGGTGAGATGTCTACTATATAGCTAGACTAATAGGTGGTGACTAATCAACACAACTAGGTGATGTGTCTTGAGTATATCAACCAAGTGATGAGTCATACACTAATTAAATTACTAAGTATAAAAACAAAGTTGCAATGGTTTTAGTTGGTTTTCAACGTAATTAGCAAAGAAAAGAAATTCTGATCTATTTACATTATAAATAAGTAAATTTCATCTGAGTTGAAGATAATTTTTTTAGTCATATTGGTGATTTATTTTACTTAAAGCACTTCAAGCACTCATATATCAATTACTCATATTCATAATTTGATTTCTAAACAAGAGCTAATATGTATGGAAAGTAATTTTATTTATTTGTTATTATTTTTGTACCAAAATAACCAAATTATATTTTCATTATATATATATATATATGTGTGTGTGTGTGTGTGTGTTATATGTATCTTGTCATCTGTACATCATCGCCGAATTAAATTAATCCATAGTGTATGCTAAATCTATTTTTTTTTCTCATTAATTAAAAACTATGCATCTAGTTTTGTATATTTAATTAATGTTTATACATGTTCATTAACAAACTTCACTAATCCCGCAAATTAGATGTCATGCTTAAATTAACATAAATTTAAGTTAATTTAAGCATGACAAATTGTTAGCTGTCAAAACTATTGATATTAATAACTATGTCATGCTTAAATTAACATAAATTTAAGTTAATTTAAGCATGACAAATTGTTAGCTGTCAAAACTATTGATATGAATAACTAAAATTAGATTGTATTTAATATGATTAAAAAGCATATTAGCAAATTGAGATTCCGTCCTAAGGTTTATAGTGATTCTGAGAAAGGATTCGATTTAACCTAACTAGTTATAAAAGTTATAGATTTGTAATTTAGCTTTTAGATCAGAATTTGTATTTTCACTAAATTAATTAATGTTCAAAATAGTTTAATATTTAAAATTATCCTATTATCATATTATGCATATTTTATATTTCTTTTACTTAAGGCAGTAGATTTAATTATGTACCAATGGTATTTAGTGAATTAAAGTTTATAATTGTAAAACAATTATTATTTATTTTTGGTTTATAGATATTAGACAAATTAAATATTGTTCAGGTGAGAATTACAATATTAAGTTTATATATGTGAAGAACATTAAATATGTAATAGTATTAAGCTAGGAATATATAGTGTAAAATATAAGGTACGAAGGGTGGTCAAGCTGTTAAAATAAAATAATAAAATTTAGTAGAAGTTTAATGGGAACTTAAATTAAAATAGAATTTAGGTGCTATGTTTTGATAGAGGCCTTATAGCAAAACTAAGCTGAGACTGGTTATTGTAGGCTCAGAAGAGATAGCAGAATCCGAGCAGAACCAACTCAGAGTTTAAAAGCCTTTTTCAGAGACAAATAATTTATCCAGGTGGGTTTTTACTACATAAAAATGTATTTCGGGTTATTAAGCCCTGAGATTTAGAAAATGAATGTGATTGAATATCCAACTCATGACTGTATTTGTTGTGCTCTCCCGACTCATGTAAGTCTTACTATTGTTTTGGTGATGAAACTACAATGGTTCACGATATCGAGCCCCAAGCAAACAGGGCAATGTCCAACCTTAAGCAGCCGGCTTGTGTACACGAACTGACTTACCATAAGCGTTCTAGGGGAGAGTGGCCCGCATGATGGAACTAAAATTATTTTGTATACATGGAATTCACAAATTTTCTGTTTCAAAAGCTTTCCATTATATTCTTGAAATATGATTGGATATTCTATTTTATAAAATGATTGTAAAAGTTTTTCTCAAAAGTACCCACTGAGTGCATTAGTACTCACATCCCAAATATTTTCGAATATTTCTAGGATGAGCTGTGGGATGGTGGACGGTTGTACTAAGGCTGAAGGACTATCTCTTGATGTATATATTTCATTTATGTATGGAGTCTAACTGAGAATTTGCTTCCTTTTGAGTTTGAATAAATATACTACGTTCTTTTCCGCTTACTCTGATTATTTTTACGAAGTGTCCGTTTTTTTTTAATCATGTTCACTTTCCATTCCTGACAGGCGAAAGCCTGGCTATTATTTACTTTCCTTATTCAGAGAGGCACAAGCCTGACTTTACATTGCTTTTCATGTCAAGGCAAAAACCTAGCTTTGTATTGCTTTCACGATAGACGAAAGCCTGACATCTCTTTACTTCATCTATTTGGACAGACATCAGTCTGGCCTTTTTCATGCCTAACCTATTAACAGTTAACCTTTGAACTGTTATTATTTACATTGAAGTTTGCCTTAGTTATTCTTTCTTGAGTTCAACCTAAGAGTCATGGTATCTGGTTTGAGTCATTATAGCCGCTTTAAAAGCGTGGTTTGATCCAGTTATAGAGGTTATGTTGTCCAAATATTTGGGGCACTAATCCAGGTTTTTTAATTACTTTTGTTCAACAATCCCTTCCCATTTCCCCCAAGTAGCGCACCGGTCCCCTACCCTGCTCCCGGGATCAGGGTGTTACAGCTTCAGACTGTGCTGAAAATTATATTCCAAACAACTTTCCAGTTGAAACTTTTTTGATTCGGGATCTCGAAAGGCCCCAAAATACCGAAACTGATCGGTAATCGTAATAGTTCCTGTTTTCCGGCGATCTGACCAGTTTCCGGCCATCGGATGACAATGACATCAAAAGAAGAAACGTAGAGAACTTAAATATACATGACATACTAAAATTTCAGCTCCATAGGAGAAGAAATGAGGCGTCGGAAGGCAGCAGCTGAACGGAGATGACGACGAGCAACATTTGCGGCCTTCTTCTCCGGCGATGGCAGTAGCGCTCCGGCAAATTTCTGGTGACCTGATGCTTCCCGGATACCTGCTGGTGGCCGGTCCGGCGACCCTCTTGCCGGCAACTCCCTTCTCCCTCCGGCTATCTCTCTCTCAGCCTCTCTCTCAATCTCTCTCTTTTTCCCTTCTCTCTCTTTCCCCTTTCTTTCTTTGGCCCCAGACTCTCTCTCTCCCCTCAATCCGATTTTGTAGTGAGGAAATGGTGTATGGAGGGATAAGGTGGGGCTGCTATTTATAGACAAAATGTTGAACATACCCGATAGAACATTTCGGGTATAAAATACTGATTAAATAATTTTTGGATTCAATTAAAGTTACTTTATTCAATGGTGAGGTCCAAATGACCTCCAACACAAAATTTGAAAATACTGAAAGTGATGATACGACCCGGACTATTAATCTAGGATGAATCTGGAGAACGTAGCGGAAGACTTTAGGATACGAACACGTCAGCTAAAGAAGGGAATCAATCCGACTCAAATAGACGACTGAAACTAACTAATCTAGACAATTAAAATACGTAGACAAATGACACAAAATAAATAACACAAATCCAACAAGATAGGGGCTGTATAGGGGCGAGAAATAGGCTGGGATTTTGAGGTAATTTCGTGTGTGAGGTTTGGTTAAGAAAGGCTTAGGTAGATAGGATATGATAGTGATTGAATGAACTTACGAATTTGAAGGAACGGGAGACGAACTCGAACTCGAACTTGTGGATTGATTGGAGGCGTGCGTAGGGGCTGTATGGATGGCGTCGTGGGCGTTGATGGTTGATGATGTTGTGGTGAATCACAACCCGATAGTTGCCTTGCGATCTCGAACGTACCACGAGGCCAAAATCTCTAAGCTGCTCTTCGATATTAGCGAGTACCCGTTAATCCCTCGAGTGAATTAAGGAATGCTCTTGAATAAGACTTAAAGATGCTATCCTCTAAGAATGATGATTTATGACTAAATCAACAAAAGTGTTTGTTTGATCAACCTAAGGATCGTGAGACAATTGAGAAAATAACTCTTTATTTCATGCAACGTCTAAAATAATAATGTACAATGGTTCCCCTATTTATAATACATAGGGAACGAAATTAACATAAAAAAAAGGCTAAAAGATTGATCCAAAAGGGATCTCTAACTATACTAGGAAGATACCTAAGCTAGAATTCTATTCAAGGTAGGAAATTGCCTTAAATACAATTCTAGTCAACCATGACTATATTATGGACGAAAATTACATAATAAATAATTAAAAATCTGAACTAAACTATAGTCTAACATAATTAAATAAATACTATAGTCTAAATAAAATTCAATCTCTAATTAAATCAACTAAGGGGGACGAAAACTCCATGCAACTTGTCTATGCAATGTGAATCTGCCATGCATGCACAACTTCATGAGTTCTATCTTCATACATTGCTCTTCAAATCTTGATCTCCAATGTTTGATTATTAAAGAAGTAACAATCTTGGGATCCTTTAATGGCAGCTTTGGATGGACCGATTTGATGATTGCCATGGTCTCATCATTCCCCTCCTCTTGAAAAGAATTCGTCCTCGAATTCGAACGGTCTGGATCGAAAATGAACACGAACTGATCATCAATCTCTTTTAGCTCAACCTTCAACTTCATGGGATGCACGGACATAGGAACCGCGAATAAGTCTGGTGGAACATCAATAACATGTGGCACATCTTTGGCAACCTGTAAGATTAAAACATTAAAAGTACAAGGTTGACAAAAAATGTTAGAAATCAATGGATCTGCCATGTGTTTTTGCAAAGGCTCCACTTGTGCGACATCCATTTCCAAAATGATGTCATCCTCCATTTGTGAATATGGTTGTAACTCTATCATCTTTTCATCTTCTTCAACTGCAGTAATGATCTCCATTTCTTCTTCTTCTTCACTCAAAGATTGATTCGACTCTTCTAGATCAAGCTCTTCAATAACCTTCTCTTCTTCTTCAACATTCTCACAAGTTGCAACATCGATCAGTTCTTTAATAGATACATCAATGAAAATTGTTACCTCGAAAGTAGAATATTCTTTGATGGCAACGATCTCAGATGGTAACTCAACGTGGATCTCATCTTGAATGTTGCTAGCTTGGCTTGGCACATGCATGACCGGTTGAACTGGTGATGCAGGCCGTGTAGGTGGTACATAGGTACGTAGAAACTCCTCGAATGACTCAGGTTCACTCCTAGTGAACGCATATCTCGTGATCGAACGGGCTGTTTGGCGTTGAGCTCTAAGTGGTGGAGGCGATGCTCTTTGCGTGTTGAGACTCTCAAGCTGCTTCGTTAACTTGGCTAGTGGATTAATCAGCTCATCTCTCATTACTTGTAGATTTGCTTCCATGCTCTTAATCATTGCATCAAAATGGTACTTTGTGTCCCATGCAAGGAACTGACTGGATGACTTGGGTGCATCGTATGGATTCATATTAACTTGGATGGAGTATGGTTCGGATGGTGTATGAGTGGTGTATGGTGTAGAATGTGGTGTAGGGCAGATTTTTCGAACCCTTATATTGTAAGGAACGAAAATTATAGGGTATGGAGAGTATATGGAAGGTTTGAAAGGATTGGAATGGAAGAAATCAAGATAAGGAAAGAATTAGATGTATTTTTGAAGTTCCTAAATAGAATAGGAATCCAAAAATAAATCCAAAAGTATGGAAGGTAAGAATTAGGAAGGAAAAGGAAAAAGGGATTAGGTATTTTGGAAAGTGTTACACAATTGTGACACAATCTAAATATCCTAATTAAACTAGACTCTAAAAGGAAAGAACTAAAAATAAATTACAACTCAAAAGGATATTACCAAACTAAAAATAAAACTTGGAAGGAAAGTTCCAAAAATAAAATTTGACTCTAAAGGAAGTTACCAACTAAAGAACTATACTAGAAGGAAATTACCAAATAAGAAAAGACTCACAAGGTAATTACCAACTATAGAGAAGTATTAAAAGGAAAGTACCAAAATTAAAACAAGACTCAAAATGTAACACAATGAATATGCCTCTTTTTTTTTAATTTTTGGATTTTTCTTTCTTTTTATCCGATTTTTTTTTTGATCGCCTCTTTTTTTTTTGATCGGCTTTTTCTCTTTTTTATTTTTTTTAAAATGATAGCTATGCTATTACAACTCGATGACAAGTAATAAAATAAAAGACACGTAGGACGACACGTAGGATAAAATGACACGTCGGATTGAACCACGACCAGCAGAGCTGACGTGGCTCTGACACCAAAATATGATACGACCCGGACTATTAATCTAGGACGAATCTGGAGAACGTAGCGGAAGACTTTAGGATACGAACACGTCAGCTAAAGAAGGGAATCAATCCGACTCAAATAGATGACTGAAACTAACTAATCTAGACAATTAAAATACGTAGACAAATGACACAAAATAAATAACACAAATCCAACAAGATAGGGGCTGTATAGGGGCGAGAAATAGGCTGGGATTTTGAGGTAATTTCGTGTGTGAGGTTTGGTGAAGAAAGGCTTAGGTAGATAGGATATGATAGTGATTGAATGAACTTACGAATTTGAAGGAACGGGAGACGAACTCGAACTCGAACTTGTGGATTGATTGGAGGCGTGCGTAGGGGCTATATGGATGGCGTCGTGGGCGTTGATGGTTGATGATGTTGTGGTGAATCACAACCCGATAGTTGCCTTGCGATCTCGAACGTACCACGAGGCCAAAATCTCTAAGCTGCTCTTCGATATTAGCGAGTACCCGTTAATCCCTCGAGTGAATTAAGGAATACTCTTGAATAAGACTTAAAGATACTATCCTCTAAGAATGATGATTTATGACTACATCAACAAAAGTGTTTGTTTGATCAACCTAAGGATCGTGAGACAATTGAGAAAATAACTCTTTATTTCATGCAACGTCTAAAATAATAATGTACAATGGTTCCCCTATTTATAATACATAGGGAACGAAATTAACATAAAAAAAAGGCTAAAAGATTGATCCAAAAGGGATCTCTAACTATACTAGGAAGATACCTAAGCTAGAATTCTATTCAAGGTAGGAAATTGCCTTAAATACAATTCTAGTCAACCATGACTATATTATGGACGAAAATTACATAATAAATAATTAAAAATCTGAACTAAACTATAGTCTAACATAATTAAATAAATACTATAGTCTAAATAAAATTCAATCTCTAATTAAATCAACTAAGGGGGACGAAAACTCCATGCAACTTGTCTATGCAATGTGAATCTGCCATGCATGCACAACTTCATGAGTTCTATCTTCATACATTGCTCTTCAAATCTTGATCTCCAATGTTTGATTATTAAAGAAGTAACAATCTTGGGATCCTTTAATGGCAGCTTTGGATGGACCGATTTGATGATTGCCATGGTCTCATCAGAAAGACTCATGGGCTCGAGTATTATTGAACCAATCCATCGAAGAAAAATAAGAAGGTCGTTCGAAGAAAATCAAAGAAGGGTTGACTTTTTGAAATGAAAATTTACTATTCATTATGAGCGACAGAAAATGCTCCTGAACGTTCATTTGACCTCGGATGTAAAATCCGAGAACGCGAATAGATTTCTTAGCTCATTTCCCATAGGAATGGCTTGTCAAAATAAGACCCGAATCAATATACAAGATTACTTAAAAATCAAAAATCACGTCTTTGCGGAAAATCACTATTAACGAGATAATCCTTTACGTTTTTCAACACCGGGACTCCCATAGACCTCAGATTAAAATTTTAAAAATACCGGCAAACTCCTTGGATCGTCATCTTTCAAATGAGTCTAATATCGATTATATCCCGATATCCGAAACAAAATTCAAAATGACGATTTTTACAAAAAGACCCCTCAAGTCGTGACTTACATCCATTTCCTTTAATTATCGGTCAAATTTTGTCTTAATAATTCCTAATCTTAATTAGAAATTTTCTTAATCATATTCTGAAAATTCAGGTTATTACAGTCATACTAGTTTAAGGGGTTTGAGAAAAAAGGCTTTGAAATGGCAGAGAAATTTACAGGTCATGGTAACAAAAGATTACAATTTCAGAGTGCAGAAGTGAGAATCTGTTAGGGATGTGATCTTTTTAAAAGGTTGATCTCTTCTATCTTGTGACATCTTCAAATAATATCCGTTAGACATAAAATTTGGAGCGAAATCCCACCAAATCTGTATTCTTTGATTTGAAGTTGCAGAGATGCTGAATAGCCGTTACTAACAAAGTACATGATCATCTTCAGAATGATGTTCATGAACATTTTCAAAGAATATTATTCACAGATTCTCTTGTTCAGTTCATTCTTTTTGCAGGTTATTTCTTCGACCTACTGAGTGTGAAATAAAGACACTCATAAACAATTAGACTGATTAATGGTGAATGCAAAGACCCAATAAGGATCTCAGCTTCTCAAATCTTGTAGTATCCAAGCCTTTGGTGAATAAATCTGCTAGTTGATCTTCTGTGCTGACATGCTCAATCTTCATAACTTCTTCTTCAACCAAGCTTCTGATGTAGTGGTGTTTAATGTTAATGTGTTTGGTTCTTAAATGCTAGACTGGATTCTTTGATATGTTGATGGCACTCAAGTTGTTACATAATAGAGTATGGACATCATGTGTAGCTGCATAGTCCTTCATCATCTAAAGAATCCACACAATTTGAGTACAATTATTTCCTACTGCAATGTACTCGGATTTAGCTGTAGAGAGAGAGATATGCTATTTTGTTTCTTGCTTAACCAGAAAACAAAAGTGTTCTCTATAAAAAAACAAGCACCTGATGTGCTTTTTCTGTCATCTAGGGATCCTACCCAGTCAACATCACTATAAGCCACAATGCTTGAATTTCTGTCAGTGGAATACTAGAGACCATACTCAATTCTTCTATTGACATATTTGATGATGTTCTTCACAACATTCATGTGACTTTCCTTTGGACATGCTTGATATCTAGCACATACTACAACACTGTAGGCTATGTCAGGTCTGCTGGCTGTTAGATATAACAAGCTTCCAATCATGCTTCTGTAGAGGGTCTGATCAACTTCAGTGCCTGCATCATCATTGGTGATCTTGGTTGTTGTCCTGATTGGAGTCCTCTTATGCTTGCTGCTCTCCAGTCTAAACTTATTAACAAGACCCTTCACATATTTGGACTGAGATATGAAGATATCTTCTTCTGTTTGCTTGATCTGCAGCCCTAAAAGTATTTAAGATCTCCAACAAAGCTCATCTCAAATTCAGTTTCTATGTCCTTAATGAAGTTCATGACCATCTTCTTGGACTTTTTTGATCCAAATATGATGTCATCAACATATACATGGACTATGATAACACCATTGTTGTCATTTCTTATGAACAATGTCTTGTCTTCTCCTCCTCTTTTGTACCATTTGCTAAGCAAGTAATTTGCCAACCTCCCATACCAAGCGCGAGGAGCTTGTTTTAGATCATATAGGGCTTTCTTGAGCTTGTAAACATAGTCTGGAAAGTGAGGATCTTCAAACCCTTTTGGTTGAGCAACATACACAGGTTTGTTGAGGAAACCATTGAGGAAAGCACTCCATCTGATGTAGCTTGAACTTTAGTTCGCATGCTATGGCAATAAGTAGTCTTACAGATTCCAGTCTTGTCACATGAGCAAATGTTTCATCTAAATCAATTCCTTCAATCTGAGAGTAGCATTGAGCAACAAGTCTTGCCTTGTTCCTGATGATGTTTCCTTCTTCATCAGACTTGTTTCTACAGATCCACTTAGTCCCAACAATGTTGACATCATCTAGAGCTGGTACTAGATCCCAAACAACATTCTTCTTAAACTGCAGTAATTCTTCCTACATGGCTTCAATCCAGTATTGCTCTTGCAGAGCTTCCTTCACATTTTTAGGCTCAATCTTTGATGTGAAGTAGACATTGGAAATCAACTCTTAGAATTTTGCTCTACTTCTTATTTTCAGTGAGTCATTCACATCTCCTATGATTGCCATCGTTAGATAACTCTTAACAATCTGCTCGTATGTCCTTTTCGAAGTCACGATAGGTTCTTCATTAGTTGTGTCTGATTCTCTAAGCATTCATCAGAATGTTCAAAGACATCTTGATGAACATCTACATCATCACTCTTGAAGTCTTGAGCATCATCAAACTTGACATTGGCAGACTCAATAACAGCTCTTGTTTCAATGTTGTAGACTCTGTAGGACTTGTTATTCCTTGAATATCCAAGGAAGATACCTTCAACTTTTCTATTCTCCATTTTGGTCAGATATTCTCTATCATTGAGAATATAGCATGTGCAGCCGAATATATGGCAGTACTTGATAGTAGGTTTCATTTCCTTCCATAGCTCATACGGAGTAACCAATGTTCCAGGTCTTCTGTGAATTCGATTACTGATATGACATGCTGTGTCGATTGCTTCAGCCCAGAAGTGACTGACAATGCTGTTTCCAGCTATCATTGCTCTGGCAACCTCTTGAAGAGTCTTATTCTTCATTTCCACAATTCCATTCTGCTGAGGAGTCTTTGGAGCAGATTCATGGCTGATTCCAAGCTCTTCATAGTAGTCTTCGAATAGCTTGTTCTCAAAATCCTTCCCATGATCACTTTTGATTCTCATGATTGGAATACCTTTTTCCACATAGAGTTTACAGGCTAATTTCTTGATTGTTGTAAATGTTTATGTCTTGTCTCTCAAAAAATCAACCGAGGTGAACCTAGAGAAATCATCTATGTAGACAAACATATACCTCTTTCCTCCATAGTTTTCAGTAGTCATTGTTCTCATTAGATCCATGTAAAGAAGATATAGGACTGCTAGAGGTGATGTGTTGAACATCCTTGTGCTGAGATTTGATTTGCTTCCCTAATTGGCATGCGACACAAACTTTGTTGTAGATAACTTTGATCTTTGGAATCCCCTCTATCATGTCTTTATTGATAAGCTTTCGAAGATTCCTAAACTGAGTATGGTCAAGCTTCTGATGCCATAACTCAATTTCATCTAAGGATGTTCTCTGACAAGTTATTGAATGTTTTGTGGGAACATTGACCGGTAGCAGATGTTAGAAGATCTCTTTCCTTCCATGAAGCCTTCATTATCCTTCTTGTAGACCTTGAAGTCATCTTTGGTGAAGATCACAGTCATATCATCGTTACATAGTTGACTGGTGCTAATCAGGTTGGCCTTCAGTCCATCCACTAACATAGATTTCTTTAAATTAGGCATCCCTTCAACATCCAGAACTCATTTCCCCATGACTTTGCCCTTATTTCCATCTCCGCATGTCACAAACCTAGATCCACATGTCTTCAAATTCTTCATCACTGCACTGTCACCTGTGATATGCCTTGAGCATCCACTATCAAAGTACCAACTATTGGAACTTTCAGCTCTAAGAGACGTGTGTGTAATCATGTTCACATGTTGCTTCTTGACTACTCATTGCTTCTTAGGTAAATATTGTTCTTTTTTTTAGTTTTGACGTGGTATTGCAGCTTTGGCTTAGGTAGGCACAAACCTTCTCCTCATTCTTTTGAGATCTCTGAGATAATCTTTACAATTAGGTCTAATGTGACAAGCAACCTCACAATAGTGGCAGATGATCTTCCTTTTATCTGATGTGTTGTGAAAGGAACATTGGAGTTGTTTATGTTGAAGATCTTCCTGTGAGGTACATTTGGAGGATAAACGTTCTTTTCAACGTTCAGAACATTCTTCTGGTCATCTTCCTTCTGTTCAGGTTCATCCTTTACTTTGACAAACTTGATCTTTCCTGAGCTTTGTCCAGAGTACCCAAGACCATGTCGAACCTTCATGGTCTGTCTTAAATTTAGAATCTCATCCAAATTCTTAGAACCATTATTGAGCATCATAATGTTTCTCATAAACACCTTCAAATCTTCATTGGCTTGCTCAAGATTCTTCTTCTAATCACAAATCTTTTCTTGTAGAGATGCTTCTTTGATAATTAGTTGACTATTCTCTTGGCTGATCTTCTAATTTTGTGCAACAAGTTGTTTGTTAATTTTAAAAACCAGCAACCACTTGTTGAACATCTTATGATAGGTGTTCTCCACATCTAAGTCACTGATATCATCATCATCTAATTACTGATTGATGGTAAAAGGATTAGTATGAGATGTTTGTTTCTCTCTGAGTCTGATCCACTGGAGCTTGTTTCTTCTACACTCATTGAGGTATTGTAGCTCTTTTTCTTCTTCAGAGTATTGGCACATTCTCTTTGAATGTGTCCATAGCCTTCATATTCTCTGCATCTTATTCTTTTACCTTGCTCTTCATCTTGATCAGAGTTATTCCTGTTGGAAGACTTACAAGAGAATTACTTTATGTTGTTATTTTTGTTGAAAGCTTGATTTCTAGCCTTTTTCAGCATCTTCTGAAATTCTTGGTGATCAGAACCATAGAATTCATCAATTCTTCATCCGGAACATCTTTATGAACTTTTTTAGGAACCTTTTCTGAGGTTTTAGATTTTAAGGCAATTCATTTACCTTTTTCCATATATTTGTCTTCCTCAAGATTCATCTCAAAAGTTTTGAAAGAGGGAATCAGTTCATCTAGCCTCATGCTTCTGATGTCCTTGGCTTCTTCTATGGCAACAACCTTGTAGACAAATCTTTTTGGTAAAGATATTAAGACTTTCCTCACCAGTTTCTCATCTATCATGACTTCTCCTAATGCAAAACTCTCATTAGATATACTCCTCAATCAAGTGTTGAACTCTCTAATAGTGTCAAAATCTGCCATTCTCAAATTCTCAAATTTGGAAGCAATATTCTGAAGTCTTGAAAGTTTGACAATGTTGGTTCCTTCAAAGGTTATCTCCAGCATAGCCTATGCAGCTTTTGCAGTCTCACATGTTGAGATTAGGCTGAATGACTCAAATCGACAGTAGAGAATATGGCGTTGAGAGCTTTGGAGTTACCATTGAACTATCTCTTTTGTGGTCTAGTCCAGTCCTTCTCTGAAATGGGAGTATACTTGTCATCCTTGGCAACTGTAGGTTGAATCCATCTTTCTGTTACACTCTTCCATGCCTAATTATCGATGGATCTAAGAAAAGCACACATCCTTACTTTCTAGTATAGGTAGTTGTTGCCTTCTAGAAGTAGTGTCTTAGCTATGGAACCTCCTTCTTTTATAAAAATCATGGCTTTAAAATTAAGTACTTCACACTGAGATGTTGATATGATCCTGAAAAGCCTTGAAGAATTAAATTCGGAGCTATCATTCAAAGGTCCGAAGATTGTTAGAGTGAGGGCCATCAAAGATTGGAAATTAAGATTTGAGGAATAATACATGAAGATCAAATATTCAGCCCGAGATTGGTCAACATGCTATCAATTAATGATGAAGAAGGAAGGCATGAAGACAGTCGGTATGGGCATACTGACCAGATTGCATGAAGACAGTCGGTATGGGCATACTGACTGGGTTGACGTTGAAATTAACGTGTGGATTCATCCAATAATAGTCCAACACGTTATTGAAGAGCCCAAGTCCAATAAGAGGTGAATTTTGAAGGCCCAAAATCAGTTTGGGATTTATCCTTATCTAGTTAGATTTAGTTAGATTTTTGTTATCTTATTTTTGGTATCTTTTGATTTTATCCTAGATTGATTAGGATTAGTATATTTTCGAATTCTCTTAGTTTTAGGACTCTAATTTTTGTCCATATACACTCCTATAAATAGGAGCACCTTGTGACATTATTATGCAGACAATTGCAAGAAATAAAGAGTTATTCTCAATCTGTCTCACGATCCTTCGGTTGATCAAACATTTACCTACAATTCTATTGTTCTAGCAATACAATAGTATTATTCAAGTTCTTCAGGGTACAATCGTGTACTTGGGAGAATTGCTATCCGGAGAATTAGTCGTGCGCGTTCGAGTTGATACAACACGGGTTCGCCGATCCTGATTTATCCTACTACCTTCACCGCCGCCAAATCCACATTCACGACGTCCTCTGCCGTCCACACCGCCATCCGCCGTCAATTTCCAGCCACCACGAGTCTCCAAGAGTCATCCTACGTGTCATCCATCGAGTCTTTGTTCGTCTTTATGAATTCTAGTAAGTTCTACACCTTTCGTGTCCTTTTTCTAGTCTAGTCTTTCGTATTTTCTTTAGAGTCGTATTGATCCCTTACTTGTCCGACGTTGTTCCATTTCTTAGCTTCCGCATAAGTTGTTCGTGTCGTGTCCCATAGGTCCCGGATCACATCATAAATTGGTATCAAGAGCCATGTCGGTTTCTATCGTTCGTGGTTTAATACGTTGTTTTTGTTCGTTTTTATTGTTTTTTGAGTCTTTCGAGTTGTAATATCTGAATATTCAAAAAAAAAAAAGAAAGGAGCAAAGGGTCTCGAAGCCCTACAGCAAAAAAAAAATTCGTAAAAAAAAAAATGAAAATTCAGATTTATTCTCTTGTTTATTTTGATTTTGTGTCTTTCCTAGTCTAGATAGATTTGTTTCCACAAATTTAGGGATTTACCTTCTTATTTCATCCTTATCTTTCCCTATCTATTCTTTTTATTTTTCTTGCTTTAATTTTCGTCCATATCCTTCCTTGTGGATCGAAAATTACCCCATACACCACTGTGTGCACCATACACCACCCGTACACCATCCGGACCATACACCCATGCACCCATGCACCCCACGGTCCATACACCATACACCACTCATACTACATACACCCGTACACCATATACACCAAATTCTCGCCATCTCTGCAGCAACAACAAATTGACCATCCCCGAGTTTGAAGGTCTATATGATCCCAATGCATACCTTGATTGGGAACGAAAAGTAGACAAGGTTTTTGAGTACTACGACTTCCCCGAGCCAAAGAAGGTGAAATTAGTTTCTTTGGAGTTTAAAGGCTACGCAGCAACATGGTGGGAATTACAGCATAACCGATGCCATCGAGATCATCTTTCACCTATCGACACATGGCATGAGTTGAAAGATTTGATGCGGAAACACTTCATTCCAGATCACTACCAATGGCAGTTGGAGGAAAAGCTATACAAGCTTAGACAAAGAGATCGAAGTGTAAATGACTACTATAACAAAATGATTGAAGCCATGAGACGAGCTGATATAGAAGAATATCCAAAAGATACCATGGATAGATTCCTAGCTGGTCTACGAAGAGCAATCCGAGAAAAGGTAGCATTGTATCACTTTGACAAGTTGAAAGACATGGTGCAATACGCCAATGAGATAGAGAAGTGGTTAAAGAGTCTAGAAATGAGGCAAAATGAAGTGGTTCAAGTAGAGTCGAGCGTTGTGTTACCATCTGTGTTCATTGCTACCAATGACGATTCTACTTCCAAGGTACCAATTCTAGACTTCGTTGAAGTACCTATTATCTCATTGCCATCTGTTCCCATGTGCTTAGACGTTGGAAAAGTCAAGGAAGAAGAAATAGAGATTGTTGCCGCCGTTGAGGAATCCAATGATACAGTTGAGGAATTCAAAGTAGTTGAGAAATTGATGGACATGCAGCCATGTTTTCAAGAGGAGATTGACATTAATGGAGTAATGACTATGGAGCACAAAGAACACAAAGAAGAAGTCATTGAGGAGCTACCGAGTTCTAACGTTTTTGATCAACCATGTACTTTTGATTTCTTTATTTTACAGGTTGTTAAGAATGTTCCATATGATTTAGTTGTGCACAAAAGGGAGTTTGATGATCCATTCATGGTACTCCTTGACCCCGAAGATTTGAATTTGAGGATGAATTCTTTTCAAGAGGAGGGGAATGATATGATCCTGAAAAACCTTGAAGAATTAAATTCGGAGCTATCATTCAAAGGTCCGAAGATTGTTAGAGTGAGGGCCATCAAAGATTGGAAATCAAGATTTGAGGAACAATACATGAAGATCAAATATTCAGCCTGAGATTGGTCAACATGCTATCAATTAATGATGAAGAAGGAAGGCATGAAGACAGTCGGTATGGGCATATTGACCAGATTGCATGAAGACAGTCGGTATGGGCATACTGACTGGGTTGACGTTGAAATTAACGTGTGGATTCATCCAATAATAGTCCAACACGTTATTGAAGAGCCCAAGTCCAATAAGATGTGAATTTTGAAGGCCCAAAATCAGTTTGGGATTTATCCTTATCTAGTTAGATTTAGTTAGATTTTTGTTATCTTATTTTTAGTATCTTTTGATTTTATCCTAGATTGATTAGGATTAGTATATTTTCGAATTCTCTTAGTTTTAGGACTCTAATTTTCTTCCATATACACTCCTATAAATAGGAGCACCTTGTGACATTATTATGTAGACAATTGCAAGAAATAAAGAGTTATTCTCAATCTGTCTCACGATCCTTCGGTTGATCAAACATTTACCTACAATTCTATTGTTCTAGCAATACAATAGTCTTATTCAAGTTCTTCAGGGTACAATCGTGTACTTGGGAGAATTACTATCCGGAGAATTAGTCGTGCGCGTTCGAGTTGATACAACACGGGTTCGCCGATCCTGATTTATCCTACTACCTTCACCGCCGCCAAATCCACCTTCATGACATCCTCCGCCATCCGCCGTTGATTTCCAGCCACCATGAGTCTCCAAGAGTCATCCTACATGTCATTCATCGAGTCTTTGTTCGTCTTTATGAATTCTAGTAAGTTCTACACCTTTCGTGTCCTTTTTCTAGTCTAGTCTTTCGTATTTTTTTTAGAGTCGTATTGATCCCTTACTTGTCCGACGTTGTTCCGTTCCTTAGCTTCCGCATAAGTCGTTCGTGTCGTGTCCCATAGGTCCCGGGTCACATCAGATGTACTTCCAGTAATCTTTTCATTTTGAACACAAACTGACCTGCTCTGTTACCAATTGAAAGTACACACCCCATGTGATATGTATCTGTCTGCAAAATATTCACAGAAAAAAGAGCACGAATGTTGTAGAATGATATTCACAATAATGTTCAAGATTGTTATTATGAACTTAATGTAGATTGCAGAATGTAAAGCACACGAAAGATTGGTAACCCTGTTCGATCAATGATCTACTTCAGGGGGACTTCTTAAGTCTGTGGAAAACAATTCACTACTTCGATATCACGTTTACTTAAGATATTAAACGACATTGACCTCCCGTCACTCGAAACCTATTCTACCCGTACACCTTCTTTCGTTGAATTGATTTGTGAGATTCCCTCACAACCTAGATGTCTAACCTATCTAGTTCCCACATAAAATAACTCTCGAGACTCCTTTCGACAGTTTATGAAAAAGAATGTTTCAATACACGATTACTAGAACACTAAACTTTAGTCTAAATCACAACCAGAACTATGTGGCTCAAAACAGTTTAGTGCTCTTGAAAATAATCTGTGCAGTTCTTCTTTTTGGTGTATCTAACATGTCTGTATCTCAGGCTTATTTATAGATGAGTAACACAGCCTTAACAAGGAAATAGATATCCTAATCAGAATCAGAAATGTATAAGGAAACTTTTCTTATTGAAATGGAGACTTAGGGTAATCCATGTTAGGATTTCTTCCATCTTTAGGATTCTGCCTTTGTCTTCAATCACATGCTCTTCAATTTGGATAAGGTAGCTTCTAGATTAATCTTTGAATCTCTCCTTGGTTGGAAATCTCGAACAACTTCATCGATCTTGGAACAACAATCTAGATAATGAATGTTTTTGTAAATGTTCACGAACGTTACTATGAACATTATTGATCTTGAGTTTTCTCTTCATACAGATATTCTTGTACATTGTAATGAACATTGTTAATCTTGAATAGTAGGATATTATTCTCTACTCTGACCCTGATTGGGAGAGAATAAAGATCCACAGAGTTCGGGTTCTGAACTCATGTTTGTTGGCGAGCATATATGTACATTACTTATTGCTTTGACTTATCAATGGGTGAGATCCTTTTGTTGATCAATAAACTCGATATCTTGGGTAATAATAATGTATACATGATGTGTTGTGCAATATGCATGAGCACCATGTACTGGTTTGTCAGGTTGATGATGTTCCCTTGAGGAAACACAAGTTCATGTTGAAACCCTACAGATGGAATTTATTTCGTACATGATAAAGCTTGTGTGGTACTACTCAAGGTTTTAGATGTTAATTAATTATAGTTGTCAGAGGCTGACATAATTAATTAATGAACATTATATCTTAAACATGGGGAATGGCTGAATTAAAGGAGAAATCATATTCGCAAATATGTATTGAATTGGTAGGTCAGTATTATTTCTTTAGTGGAATAAAAGTAATGCTTAATTTATTCAATTATATCCTAAGTTTATTGGATATTAGAAATTAAATAAATTAGTGGGCCAATTTAATATTCTTCTAGATCCCTATTGTAGCCCAGATAGACTATTAGTGGACTGGATATGGAACTTGAGAAAGAGGCCCAAACCCAGTAAGGTTTGGAGTTGGATTTTCGGCCACCTTCCTATTTAATTATAGAGAGGGTTCGAAAATCACACATACACATTCAGCTCCTCTTTGTCTCTCAAGATATCCACAGATTCTACAACTCTATCAGTAGTATACAGCCCACTCTGTATCTGATACTCAGTCCGGAAATACAACAGAAGATCTCGGAGTAGAATACTTGGAGGAGACGCCAATCCAATGAAGGAGAAGGGGGCGCCGATCCCGTTTCATTCAACAGCAAGATTAGATCCTTAATCTTGTCCTCAGATCGTCTACCGGTTTGTAAGTAATTCGATTCTATGTATTCCACTTTATTAGATTTGATTTGTTCTACATGTTATTCATGCTAGACGTGTGATAAACATACTTGAGACATAAAAATATGATTTGCATGAACATGGGTTAATGAACATCCAAATGATCATGCGGTGGTTTAATTCGAAAAAACTCCAACAATTGGTATCAGAGCGGGTTTTGGCATTGTTCTTGTTTTAATCCATACATAAATTCGACATATATATTTAAGTTTGATGTTAAATTTATAGTTCTTAAATTTTCATATTTAAATATGCATGTGTGTCGATTTTTATGTGTTCAACACTTGGATGGATTTTTTATTTGGTTCGAAAATCATAGTTTTGTTGCTAAGAATTTTCGATCATCATTAAATTATTATTTGGATTGATATTTGATATTCATCAAATATTCAGATTTAATGTTGATGGTGTTCGAAAATTTGAAGTTCAATTTTTTGAAAAATTGATGTTGTATAATTCCCTAATTTGTTGATTAAATTTTCGGTCGTATGGAATTAAGTTTGGATGGATTTTTGATCAACATCAAAATTTTCAGATTTAATTCTTGATAGGGTCGAAATTTTGATGTGATTTGAATAAGATTTTGTAATTTTTGATGTATATCAAAAGTTTCCAAATTCTAATCTAAATAGGTTTGGAATTAGAATTGTAAATTAGGTAATTTTTGAAAGGGATCAAAATTTCCACATTTATTGCTCTTGTAATTTTCGAACTTATGCTATATTATTTGGATTAGTTTTTTGATTAATATCAAAATTTCCAAATATGATATATAGTGTTAATTTTTTATTTTAATAAATTAATTTGGAGAAGATTTTGATGAAATCAAATTTTCAGATATATTTTATTATAGGGGATGAAAATTATGTGTATTGGAATAAGATTTGATATTATTTGATGTATATCTTGGTTTACCTAATTTTAATACAAATAAATATGAAAATAGAATTTTAAATCTTGGAACATTTGGAGTGGACTAAATTTCCAGATTTATTGTTTGGTAATTTTCGATATCTATAGTTTTAAAATTGGATAAGGTAATTTTTTATATAGATAAAAATAATTATCAAAGTCCGATAGTGATAAGGATTTAAATTAGGATATATTTTGGAAGAGCTTGAAGAGGTTCAAATTTCCAGATTTTATTCTTTGAAATTTTCGATCCTTATGTATAATAGTTGGATTGGATTTTTTATTTATATCAACATATCCAAATATTATTTAATTAGGGTATATCGAAAATAATAAATAAATTTGGTGGATAATTTTAATTAATTTTCAGATTTATTTTGGGCTATTTTCGAAAAAGAAAAGATTTTAAATTGGTGGATAATTATTTTAATTTCCAATTTTATCTTGTGTAATTTATTAATTTAATTAATTAAAATATTCAAAAATTATAATTCATGCATAGATATCATATGTCATTTTATGTGTATCATATAAATATGGTTGTTGGTTTTGTAGACTGTGTTTGTTTGCAGGTTTACCAACTATCATGGCTCCATTATTTTATGTGATGTATGTTTATGTTGAATGAATGATTGGCCGTATGCCGGTTTGGCTATTTGAATTTTTAATCCATGAGAAAATCCATGGATGAGGTCTAGGTTTTATTTTATGTTGTTTTAATGTAATAGAAATAAAATCGTTAGACCAAATTTTTGAGTTGTATTTTTTTTATTCTAGAAATAGTAGATTTTTTCTTTTGGAATAGATAGTTTGTATTGAATAAAGATCGGAGATCAACTCAAAGAAGGAAAGTAGTACAGCACCAAGAAGGAAGGTTCACCGATTCACGTCCCGAAACCCTAATTGGAGCTAGGGTTCCAGCGAGGCGTGGTGAGGAGGGGCGGCGGCCAAGCCCTATTCTGGAGCTGACATTCCTGTTTTATCTCATTAATCAATATGAGATATAAGCCATGATAGTTGGAATTTTACTGTTGCTTATTATGCTATTGTGAAGCATGCAATGTATGTTTATTATTTTATGTGATGTTTGCATGTTCTTAAAATGGGATAAAATGAAACCTCAAGCATAAATAACTAAGTGGGAGAGATTCATACCAAAGTATGTCGAAATCTCATACGGTCTCCATTAAATCTGATTTAATTGAGAAGTGATGGGCATGCGCGTTGACATCGGTCTTTTTCCATATCGGATGTGTCATATCATAGATTTCTCTAGAAATTAAATCTCCTAAAAAGATAGCTGTAGAACATTATTAGAACTAACTGACTCCTCCATCTAGAGCAGTTAAATTCAAAATAGTGATCTTGGTGCGAAGATAATGGTGTTCATACTTAAATGTAATTTATTGATAAACGTCCACACGATCGTGGCTTATCAGTTAGAAGATTACATGACCGTGTTTATTATCCGGCTATTAATTTGCTTGTAAGGAAATTCAACTGGAGATAAATTAAAGGTTTAATAACCTATTTAAAAATGAATTTTATAAACGTCCACACTATCGTGGCTTATAGAAAATATTTTTAAAGTGTCGGTGGAAAAGTATATAATTTTTATGAGGCTTTCGATTATATACTGCTTATCCTAAAGTTTGTGACTGTACTATATGTTTTTAAATTTCAGTTATTCCATATCATCAATGGCACTCTCCAATCTGTCCTCAATCCTCAAAGAAAACAAACTTGTCGGTGAAAATTACAATGATTAGATTCGTAACCTTAACCTCGTCCTAGTTGCTGAGGGACACAAGTTTGTACTTGAAGAGGTATGTCCTGACAAGCCAAATGAAGGTTCTGACGAAGCCCAAAGGGCTGTGTATGATAAGTGGGTCAAGTCTGATGAGATAGCACCCCGCTACATTTTGGCATCCATGTCGAATGTGTTGCAATATCAACATCAGACTATGAAGACTGCTTATTATGTCATGCTCAACCTTAAGGAGCTCTTTGGTTATCAAAACCGCTCGGTATGCCACTTGGCCATGAAGAAACTGATCGATGCGAAAATGGCTGACTCCACACCTGTTAGGGATCACGTTCTCACGATGATGGGGTATCTGGTTGAGATCGAGATCTTGGATGGAGAACTGGATGCCAAATCGCAGATAGACATCGTTCTTCAAAGCTTGTCCTTGAAGTTTGAGCAGTTCAGGTTGAACTTCAACATGATCAAGAAAGATGTTACCTTGATTGAACTGCTCATGGACCTTCAGGCGGCTGAATTGCTTCAAAAGAACAATCCTAAGGCCCACATAGCTGAGAAAGGAGCGTCTTCTTCTGGTGTGAAAAAGAAGAAGAGATACATACCCAAGAAGGCTGTAGATACTGCGCCTAAGGAGAAGAAGCCAAAGGCAAAGATTCCTCCTGAGGAGTTCAAGTTGAAGACTAAGTGCTCCAAGTATGGCCAACCAGGTCACTGGAAGGCGGTGTGCCCTAACAAGAAGAAGAAGAGAGGTACATCTCACACTCTAGTTGTAGAAACATGTTTAGCAACATGTTCTACCCAGTCATGGGTAGTAGATACTGGAGCTACTGATCATGTTTGCATGTCTTCACAGGGGTTCCTGGTAAAAAGACAGCTGAGTGAGAATGAGATCACCATTTACATGGGCAATGCTACGAGAGTGGCGGCTGTTGCAGTGGGAGACGTTATGTTACCTTTTAGTAGTAATAGAACTTTGATTTTGAAAGATTATCTTCATGTGTCTGGTTTTAGGTGAAACTTACCTATGTGGCCCTATGTGAGTTCAAACTAGAGGAGGGTTTGAGTATTTCATCACTCTGATTGATGATTACTCAAGATATGGATATATCTATCTGTTACGTCGCAAGTTTGAATGCTTTGAGAAATTCAAAAAGTTTAAGGCGGAAGTGGAGAAATGAACAGACAAAAGTATCAAGTCACTGCATTCTGATCGTGGTGGCGAGTACCTCTCAAGCGAATTTAGGGATTATATGGCAGAGAATGGGGTTACATCCCAGTTGACTGCGCCAAGAATGCCGCAGCACAATGGTGTGGCAGAAAGAAGGAATAGAACTCTGTTAGTGATGGTCAGATCGATGATGAATTATTCTAAGTTGCCTATTTCATTATGGGGATATGCCTTAGAAACAGCAACCTACATTCTTAACTTGGTTCCGTCAAAATCAGTTCCTTCTACGCCCACAGAATTATGAACTGGACGAAAGCCCAGTTTGAACCATATTCAGATTTGGGGTAGCCCTGCACATGTGTTGGATAAGGAAGCTGATAAGCTGGCTCCTCGTACAGATGTAAGGTTGTTCGTTGGATATCCTAGAGGAATGAAAGGTTGTTTATTTTATAGTCCTAAAGATCAGAAGATCATTATCAACACCAATGCTCGATGCTTAGAGAAAGACTATATCATAAACCACAAACCATTGAGTCAAATCATCCTTGAGGAGTTAAGAAGGGAAGGATCGAATCGTACACCAGTTGTATAAGGAGAGGTACCACCAGACACTGCACAACATGTCATAGAAGTACGAGAAGTGCCTTGTCGCGATGGGAGGATTGTACGCTAATCCGATAGATTCATTGGTCTGGAAGAGGCTTCAGATTTCCCAGAGGGACTAAATGAATTGGATCACAGGACCTATGATGAGGCGATTCAAGATAAAGATGCAAATTCTTAAAAAACTGTAATGGAATCTGAGATTGAATCTATGGATCACAATCAAGTTTGGGAACTCGTAGAACCACTAGATGGGGTAAAACCCATTGGCTGTAAGTGGGTCTACAAGTGCAAGAGAGGACCTGACAGGAAGGTTGAAACCTTCAAGGTAAGATTGGTGGTGAAAGGGTATACTCAGAAAGAAGGGATTGATTATGAGGAAACCTTTTTACCGGTAGCCATGCTTAAGTCAATCCGGACTCTCTTGTCGATTGCTGTTCATTTGGATTATGAGATTTGATAAATGGATGCCAAGACAGCTTTCCTAAATGGAAGTCTTGAAGAAAATATCCACATGAAGCAACCAGAGGGATTCATTGCTGAGGGCCAAGAGCACTTAGTGTGCAAGCTTAAGAGATCCATTTATGGACTTAATCAGGCATGAAGATCTTGGAACATCCGGTTTGACGAGGTCATCCAATCATATGGATTCGTGCAAAGTTCGGATGAGAGTTGTGATACCCCGACCTTTTTTGCTAAATTATAAATTATAATTTTGGTAAATGATTTTGAATTAATATTGTTTGCATATAAATTATGATGGTAATATGATGGTATCTTTGTATATTATGTTGTTGTTTTAATGCAGGTTGTCCCACTCGAGCAGATAAGTTATAGCACGGTGATATTATACTGCGTGTATTATACAGTTTGATTTTTATTACTAAAATGTCGAGTTATATGATAATGAATGAATGTAATTACATTTAATTTTATTTTGCCATACCTTGAACACCCTAACGCTGAGGCGGTCGAGGGTCAGCGAGTCGGGGGTTCAGGGGGCAAGTGCCCCGATGGGGGCTAGGGGCAACGCCCCCTGCTTTTTCGGTATATATAAAATGTGTTTTGAAAATTTAAGTTATGTTTAAATTAGAAAGTTAAATGGAGTTGGAAATGTCCGGGAGTTGGACTGTATTCGAAAATAACAAATTGAGTCTGAAACGTGACCCTCAAGCCTGAGTGTATTAAGTCACGCCTCATAGTGAATCCGAGACGCGACTGTGAAACGCGACCCCCTCCAAGTCGTGTGCTGAGCATGTCTGCAACGCGAGCTGCAAACGCGACATTTAGGTCGCGTGTTATCGGCTTTAGAGAGCCATTTTCCTTCGGCTCGAACTCGACCTTCAAACGTGACCCCCTTAGGTCACACCTCGCTGTGTTAACCAAACGCAGCCTCTGACCGCGACCCCCTAGGTCGTGTTTCGCTTCGGAATTTCTATCTTTTAAATATCTTACTTCACTCATTCATCTTCACTTCTTCATTCATTTTGGGTAATTTTTCTACCAAATCCTCTCAAGAAAAATCTTCAAGTTCTTGGAGTGGGATCTCTCATCATCACCCATCAACCAAGGTAACTTCATACCATCTTCCTCTTTGTGATTAAACACCATTTCTTGTTGATTTGAATTTAGGGTTTGTATCCAAAAATTTAGGATTTTCAATTTTATTGATCCTCTTACCTTGATATCTTGAACATATGGTTTATTTACCCCCTTGACGCTATATGTGTAGTTATATTGAAATTCATATGGTTCATTGTTGCTAGAGTTTGGGTATTTTGCCCTAATTTTCCCTTGTTATGTTGATAGTTGGTTGGAGGTGTTGTGATGATTTTATGGAGTTGATTTTCACGTATATTATAGCCCTAGGATGGAAGTACATGTATTGGGAATTATGGGTTTAAAGAATTTATATTGAGACATGTTCATGTGGTTTAAATGGATGCACGTAATGTGCTTGGTTAAATGCCTCAAAGAGTTTTAATGTTTATTTTGAGTCTAAAATCATAATATGAGCTTGTATATCCATGGTTATGTATGTGGACATGTATGAAAACCTTAAAGCAATGTATAGAATGTGTTTGGTCAAAATTATAGAATAATTGTATAACTCGACGTCTAAAATGAAAAAGGGGTTTAAAGGTGATAGGTGACGTATTGTGGTTCGAGGAGGACGACTTGTGCACGGAAAGGAATTATTTCAAAGGTAGAGAGGCTTTCAAAAGCATCTCACAAGGTGGGGTTACTCTAAACTATAAACACGTGTAAAGTTATAGTTATTGTTGTGCTTTGATTGTATAAGTATGCAGGGTCTTCGGACCGATTATATGAATGAAACCCTTCGGGGCAATACAGAGATCATTCAGGATTGATAAAGAGGTCCTACGAGATCGATATAGACTTGTTAATGTCCTCCTTGGGGGATAATAAGTATGCGGGCATCCTTACAAGGCTAAGACGTTCATTAACAGGGGCATCATGATGTTTGGGCCCTATAAGGTTGAGGCTAGTCTCCATAAAGTAAAGAAATTTCCATATGTTATATTTTCACTTGTGCAATTATCTATAACTGTTTACAGTGTTTCCCCACTGAGTATGTTGTTAAATATTCACCTCATTCATTTAATGAATTTCAGGTTTAGGAATTGGGGCTCGAGTAGGAGCATTGTGAACATAAGAGAACCCCCACAAGCTTGTGTTTACTTTTGCATGCTCTTCTTTTGAATTACTCATATTATTATAATTTCATTGATCATTCTCTATTTGTTTTTATGATCAATGATCATTGAGGATGGGACTAGCCCTATTTTGTAGTTATGATGTATTTAACTTGATGTATATTGTGTAAACATTTTAAAGGCGGGTCGTTCAATCTTGGAGCCTTCTACGTGCAAATTATATGTCGTTAAACCCTTATATTATGATGGCTAAACTAGGGTGCTAAACGGGCGGGTTGTGTAAAACCTAAGAGCCCGATAGGTTAGATGGTTGTATGATTGTGTGGATGGGCTTATACGATGCTTCTACTTAATACTATGTTATGTGACAAGATAGATTCGATAGGTTGCATGTTATAATTATGAAAAAAAATTATACTGAGAATTATGATGTCGTGACTTATCATGCTATTTGACTTTAGCTTCCGCTCAATTTAATATAAGCACACAATTATAAGTAAGTAAATTGTATGTTAAGTGACATGGCCAAATGGTGTAGTTTGGAGCGTTATAAGAGCTGTGTGTACAAGAAATGTGACGGAAATGTGGTGGTATTGCTCGTACTTTATGTTGACGACATCTTTCTTATTGGAAACAGTAAGAAGGCGTTGTCGAACATTAGGGCGTGGTTGTTCGAGCAGTTCGATATGAAGGATCTGGGTGAAGTTGGACATGTCCTTGGTATCAAGATCATTCGAGATCGCCAGAGAAGGATGTTATGTCTGTCCCAGGAAACTTATATCGTTACAGTGCTGGCTAGATTTGGCATGCAAGATTCCAAGAAAGGTTTTATACCTTATAGACATGGAATTCATCTATCCAAGGAAATGTGTCCCCAAGCACAGTCTGAGATAGAAAAAATGAAGAAAGTACCATATGCTTGGGCTATGGAAAGTTTGATGTATGCCATGCTGTGTACTAAGCCTGATATATGCTATGTTGTTGGCATCGTAAGCAGATATTAGTCTAACCCTGGACAAGGCCACTGAACTGCGGTCAAAAACATTCTCAAGTACCTTAAAAGGACTTGAGATTACATGTTGGTATACCGTTCTGATAGTCTAGTGCCTTTGGGTTATACGGACTCAGATTTTCAATCCGACAAAGATCAGAGTAAATCTAGCTCGGGCTATGTGTTTACATTAGGAGGCGGAGCGATTGCATGGATGAGCATAAAGCATAAATGCATTGTTGTAGCTGCCTCTGAGGCTACAAAAGAGGTTGTCTAGCTCCGCCGTTTCCTATTGGGCTTGAGTGTGGTTCCTGAGTTGCCTAAGATTATCACGATATATTGTGATAATTCTGGTGCAGTGGCAAACTCGAGGGAGCCCAGAGCCCACAAGGCAAATAAAAACATGGAGAGAGAGTACCATCTTATACAAGAAATCATTAAGAGAGGAGATGTGGTGGTGGTCAAGATTGCATCGGAGGATAATCTGGCTGATCCATTCACGAAGAGCATGCCGGCTAAGACCTTTGATGGTCACATTGAGAAAATGGGAGTGAGATGCAGACCTGGTGGCGCAGTTTGAGTCTATAGTTTAGAGATTATTAGTTTTGTATACTGGAAAGACATGTCTTTGTATACTTTTTTGATGATATGATGATATGGATTGAAAGTTATTGCAGTCACTATTTGTATTTAGATTATTTTATATAATTATTTTATGCAATGTTCAATATACTTACATTGTAGATGATATGGTGTGGGGAGACACACGGTAAGATCATATTATTATAACCTTGTATTGTATTAAAGAGCTCACGGTTTAGATGGTCCTGAACACACCATCGGTACACCATAGAATAATCTGATGAGTGAGTTTATCTTGACTAACTGATTATTCTAGTACACTTGTTAGTGTATTGAGGAGGATCACGATAGAATACTATTCTCTACTCTGACCCTGATTGGGAGAGAATAAAGATCCACAGAGTTCGAGTTCTAAACTCATGTTTGTTGGCGAGCATTTGTGTACATTACTTACTGCTTTGACTTATCAATGGGTGAGATCCTTTCGTGGATCAATAAACTTGATATCTTGAGTAATAATAATATATACATGATGTGTCGTGCAATATGCATGAGCACCATGTCCTGGTTTTCCAGGTTGATGATGTTCCCTTGAGGAAACACAAGTTCATGTTGAAACCTTGCAGATGGAATTTATTCCGTAAATGATAAAGCTTGGGTGGTACTACTCAAGGTTTTAGATGGTAAAGAATTATAGCTGTCAGAGGCTGAGATAATTAATTAATGAACATTATATCTTAAACACGGGGAATGGTTGAACTAAAGGAGACAGCATATTCGTAAATATGTATTAAATTGGTAGGTCAGTATTACTTCTTTAGTGGAATAAAAGTAATGCTTAATTTATTTAATTATATCCTAAGTTTATGAGATATTAGAAATTAAATAAATTAGTGTGTCAATTTAATATTCTTCTAGATCCTTGTTGTAGCCCAAATAGACTGCTAGTGGACTGGATATGAAACTTGAGAAAGAGACCCAAACCCAGTAGGGTTTGGAGTTGGATTTTTGGCCACCTCCCTATTTAATTATAGGGGGGGTTCGAAAATCACACACACACACATTTAGCCCATCTTTGTCTCTCAAGATATCCACAGATTCTATAACCCTATCAGTAGTATACAGCCCACTCTGTATCTGATACTCAGTTCGGGAGTACAACAGAAGATCTCGGAGTAGAATACTTGGAGGAGACGCTGATCCAGTGAAGGAGAAGGGGGCGCCGATCCTGTTTCATTCAACATCAAGATTAGATCTTTAATCTTGTCTTCAGACCGTCTACCGATTTGTAAGTAATTCGATTCTATGTATTCCGCTTTATTAGATTCGATTTGCTCTACATGTTATTCGTGTTAGACGTGTGATAAACATACTTGAGACATAAAAATATGATTTGCATAAACATGGGTTAATGAACATCCAAATGATCCTGCAGTGGTTTAATTCGAAAAAACCCTATCAACATTTTGGTGTTCACTTCACTGGTCCTACTCATCATCAAGCTTTCTACTCTGACTTCTCTTAGGATGCAACATCTGAGGAGCACTTTTATAATCAATCCTCTGATCAAGCGTGGTATGCTGATAATGGGGATACAACTCATGTCACAAATGAGCTCGCAAATCTGCAACTGAACAGCTCTCACTCTGGATCTGACTAGCTTCAAGTTGGCAATGGTAACACTCTTGCCATTGCTAATATTAGTGATTCTTCATTTAAATTCTCTACTTCTACCGATTCTCTCTTGCTTCATGATATATTACATGTACCTGGTATCACAAAAAATTTGATCAGCATATCCAAATTCACAAAAGATAATAATGTCTTCGTAGAGCTTCATCCTACTTTTTGTTGTGTTAAGGAAATTCCCTCAAACAAAGTGCTGATGACAGGAACTCTATCTAAGGGCCTGTATCAACTTAATGCAGCAATTGTTCAAGCTCATAAATAGAAGGAGAGCACATTTTCTTGAAACTTGCAGCCTGCCTCATGTAATAAGCTTGTGATGACTGTAAGAGATTATGGCTCCATCAGTCCTGTTTCCCATGCTTCTTTGTATCTGTCTAATTGTCCCTCTGATATAAACACATGACATAGAAAGTTGGGACATCCCAACTCTATTGTACTAGCTCAAGTGTGTAAATCTTTAAATATTCCATATAATAAAACTGCTCTCATCTTCTGTGATGCCTGTCAAGTTGGGAAACTTCATCAAAAACCACACACTTCACAAGCTCTAAAAACCACAACACCTTTTCAACTCATTCACTCTGATCTTTGGGGGCCAGCTTCTGTCTCTAGTAGAGAAGTTTTTCTCTATTATATCCATTTTATTGATGACTTTAGCAGATATACCTGGGTTTTTCCTATGCACGCCAAGTCAGAAACCTTTACTATTGTTAAAAGATTCTTGAACATGATCAAAGTTCAGTTTGCCTCTTCTGTTTCTAAATTTCAGTCTGATTGGGGTGGAGAATTCAGGCCACTTGCTCCTTTCTTTGCTGATCAAGGCATTCAGTTCCAGCATCTCTATCCACATATACACACTCGAAATGGTAGAGCAGAGAGGAAACATCAGCATATCCTTAACACCAGTCTCACTCTTCTTGCTCAGACTGCTATGCCATTTCAATACTGGTGGGATGCAGTTGCAGCTACTATGTTCCTCATTAACAGACTGCTTTCCCAAACTACAAACAATGTCTCTCCATATCAGGTGCTTTATTACATTCCTCCTGATTACCATTTTCTTCACACCTTTGGCTGCACTTGTTTTCCTTTTCTTAAACCATACAATCAACACAAATTGCAATACAAATCTGCTAAGTATGTTTTTCTTGGTTACAGTCCTTCTCACAAAGGTTATAAGTGTCTTAGCTCTACTGGAAGAATATATATAGCTGACAATGTCAAATTTCTTAAAACTAAATTCCCCTATTCTATTTTTTTCCTTCAAAATCTCACTCAGATTCTATCTCACCCTCTGTCGATTCTCCTTTTCTTTTTCCTTCAATCTTACCTGACTCTACCTTCTCTGAATCTATTCCATTTCCCACCCCACCACAACATGTAGATATCCCTTCTCCTCAATTACATCCTGACACTTCTCTTTCCTCGTCATCTTCTTCATCACTCTCTCTATCTCCTTCTTCTCCCTCTCCTATTATTGCTCCTCATTCTTCTTTCTCTTCTGCTCCCAATATTCATCCTATGCTCACCAGAGCCAAAAATAGTATTACTAAACCAAGAGTCTTCCATACTGCCACTCTTCCTTCTGTTCTTACAATTGTGCAAAAGGCTATTTCTGATCCTGGTTGGTTTCATGCCATGGAGGCTGAGTTCAAAGCACTTTCTGATAATCATACCCGGTCTCTTGTCCCTCCATCTAGGGATGGATATGCATCCTATCTCATGCAAATGGGTTTTCAGAGTTAAAACTAAATATGATGGTTCTCTCGATGAGCTTAAAGCCAGGCTTGTTGTCTGGGGCTTTGAACAACATGTTGGTGTGGACTTCTTGGAAACTTTCAATCCTGTGATTAAATTTTCTACCATCAGGTTAATCTTCACTTTGGTTGCTACTAGACATTGGTCTATTCAACAGATTGATGTCAATAATGCATTTCTCAATGGTGATCTTGATGAAACTATATATATGCTTCAACCAAAGGGTTTTGAAGATGCTACATATCCTCACTATGTTTGCAAACTTCAAAAATCACCATATGGCCTCAAGCAGGCTCCAAGGGCCTAGTATGATAAACTAAGATCTTTTCTCACCTCTTTGGGCTTCACCCGTTCTGCTTCAGATTTCTCACTATTTTATCAGGTCCGTGCTAACAAAATCTTGCTTGTCTTAATATATGTTGATGATATTCTTGTTACTATGGGGATGATCCTACTGCCATAACTAGCCTAATTCAGAATTTAAATAGTTTTTTTGCTCTCAAAAATCTTGCTAAGGTTAGCTATTTTATAGGTATTGAAGTGTCTCACAGTACTTGTGGCTTCTCTATAACTCAATCTCAATACATATTGGATTTACTCGAGAAAACAAATCTACTTGAGTGCAAGCCAGTCTCCACTCCTATGCAAGCCAACAAGAAACTATCCAAATCTGATGGTTCTTCTTTTGACAATTGTGATACCCCAACCCTTTTTGCTAAATTATAAATTATAATTTTAGTAAATGATTTTGAATTAATATTATTTGAATATTAATTATGTTGATAAGATGTTGTTATGTTTGTATATTATGCCATTGTTTTAATGCAGGTTGTCCCACTTGAGCCGATACGTCCTAAGCATGGTGATATTATACTGAGTGTATAATACATGTTAATATTTTAATATTAAAATTTGTCGAGTTATATGATAATGAATGAGGGTTATTATATTTAATTTTGTGTTTGCCATACCTTGAACACCCTAATGCTGAATTGATCGGGGGTCTCGCTGAGTTTCAGCAGGGTTTCATCCGGAGGTCATAACTTTTGACTCAGTTGGAACCACGAGGCCCATGAGTACTCAAATCGAAGCTCTTTCAAAAATCTACAAGTTTGAAGTGCGATCGTCAGGTGCGACCTGCTCCAAGCCGCGTGGCAGGGGCCCTGAAATGCAACCGTCGGGCGCGACCTCCTCCAGGCCGTGTGCCAAGAGGTCTGCAACACGACCTCGAGGCGCGACTAGTTGGGTCGCGTGGCACCACTTCAGAGAGTTGTTTTTCTTTGTCTCGAGCATGACCTCCGAGCGCGACCCCCCTAGGCCGCGCCCCGTTTCGGAAATTTCATCCTTTAAATGCAACACTTCACCCATTTCTTCCATTTTCTTCACTCTTGGGCGATTTTTGCCCCAATTCTCTCAAGACATTCTTCAACTGTTGGGAGTGGATTCTATCATCATCATCCATCATCTAAGGTAATCTCATACCACTTCACTCCTAGTGATTATGTGTCATTTCTTGTTGTTTTGAACCTAGGGTTTATCCCAAAATTAGGGTTTTTTCGATTCTATTGATCCTCATGCATTGATATCTCAAACATATGGTTTATTTACTCCATTGAAACTATATATGTTGTTAAATTGAAATCCCTAGGGTTCATTGTTGCTAAAGATTAGATTTTTACCCTAATTTCCCCTTAATTTGTTTATAATTGATTGGAGGTGTTGTGATGATTGTTTGGAGTTGATTTTCATGTATGTTAGAGCCCTAGGATGGAGGTATGTGTATTTGAATATTGGGTTTAAAGGATTTAAATTGAGTCTTGTTCTTGTGGTTTAAATAGGTGCACGTAACGTGCTCGATTAAATGCTTCAAAGAGTTTTAATTCGTATTATCAGTCCAAAATCATATTGAGTGTTTTTACATCCATGATTGTGTATATGGATATGTATGAAGACCTTAAAGCAATGTATTGATTGTGTTTGATCAAAATTATAAAATAAATTGTATAACTCGACATCTAAAATGAGAAAGGGAATTTAAAGGTGCGTAGTGACGTATTGGGGTTCGAGGTGGATGACTTATGCACGGCAAGGAAGTATTTCAAAGGTTGAAAGGATTTGAAAGTGTCTCATAAGGTGGGGTAACTCTAAACTGTGAACACGTGTAAAGTTATAGTTATTGTTGTGCTTTGATTGTATAAGTATGAAGGGTCTTCGGACCGGTGACATGAAAGAGATCCTTTGGGATCGACAAAGAGATCCTTCACGGTCGAAAAAGAGGTCCTTCAGGATCAATATAGACTTGTTAATGTCCTCCCTGGGGGATAATAAGCTTGCGGGCATCCCTACAGGGCCAAAGATGTTCATTAACAGGGGCATCATGATGTTTGGACCCTACGGGGTTGAGACTAGTCTCCACAAAAGTAAAGAAGTATCCATATGTTATATTTTCACTTGTGCAATTGGCTATAACTGTTTACAGTGTTCTCCACTGAGTATGTTGTTAAATACTCACCACATTCATTCAATGAATTTCAGGTTGAGGAGTCGAGGCCCGAGTAGGAGCGTTGTGAACACAAAAGAACCCCCACAAGCTTGTGTTCTCTTTTTGTGCTTTTGAAATACTCATGATATTATTATTACATTGATCATTCTTTTTGCTTTATGATCAATGATTATTAGGGATGGGAATAGCCCGATCTTTTATAGGTATGCTATGATAACTTAACATATTATGTATATGTTTTAAAGGCGGGTCGTTTGACCTAGGAGCCCATGATGTAAATTATATGTCAATGAACCCCTATGCTATGTATGTTAATTTAGGGTGCTAGACGGGCGGGTTGAGTAAGACCTATGAGCCCGATAGGTTAGATGATTGTATGATTTTGTGGATGGGCTTACACGATGTGATGAGTATGGGGTGAGCTTTGGCAAGCTAAATCCAGAGTTGCAGCTGCGTGGTCCAGTGACGCGACTTAGAGCCAAGAAGCTGCAAGACTACTTTCAGTGTTTCGTTGGAAAGAAGCTCGAGGAAGAGTTGATGGTTCGAAGTAGCCCCAAGCTGATTATTATGCTTTCGATACAAGATGAGGATGAAGAGGCCTAGATGGAATTAGTGCAGATTTTATTTAATTTAATAAGACTATTTTCAGTTGTGGATTTTATTTAGTTTGAAGCCCAAATTAATGTTAGGTGAATTGGGCCTTTATCTTGTTTTCTTTTATTTTTCGAAAATTATTAAGCCCATTAACTTAATAATTTCATTTTTCCCTTAGGTTAGTATTTATGCACTTTTCAAACCCTGGAAAAAGACAGATTGGATTTGATAACAAACGCTTTGTCGTTCATCCCGTCTCCAAAACACGCATATCGATAGTTCTTGGTAGGGTTTGTGAATTGGCACCTACAAACTCGAAATCAGAAGATTCGTTCGTGCATCCAGTAGTGTACGGGTTGATCTGCCACGAAGTTCTACTCCATACTCGCGTTTCGGATTCTCGTAGATCCGGGGTTCGTTTCGGGTAAGCTTCTTCTATCCATTTCGTTTCCTTTCGCCTCCACATCGTGTACCATCACCACCACGCCTCCATACACATCCCACACCATCCACCACGTTGTTACCATCGCCCATATTCAATCCCAGGTCCAGATTCCACATATACCATCCAATCGAGTCGTAAATCGTCTAAAAATCCCCACCGAGCCATCTCCCAATTTATACGTGCGTTTTGCCTGATTTTTGGATATGTTGTTTCTGCTATACATTTATGCAATGTCCTAAAATTTGAGCGTAATCTGACTTCATTTGCTAGGTCAATTGATTAGGTCAAGAATTAGGGTTCTTCGGGTCGAAATTGGGGATTTTGGGATATCTTGGTGTTTAGTCTTGAAACTTGATTTGAGATCAGTTTATTTGGGTTATTTATTTGTTAGTGTTCAGTTTGTTTTTGGGTTGGATCATCTGTCAAGTTGACGCGTGTTCGATTCGATAAGCTTCCGCATCGTATTGGTTACATCATACTTTTGAATGATGAGTATGGGGTGAGCTTTGGCAAGCTAAATCCAGAGTTGCAGCTGCGTGGTCCAGTGACGCGACTTAGAGCCAAGAAGCTGCAAGACTACTTTCAGTGTTTCGTTGGAAAGAAGCTCGAGGAAGAGTTGATGGTTCGAAGTAGCCCCAAGCTGATTATTATGCTTTCGATACAAGATGAGGATGAAGAGGCCTAGATGGAATTAGTGCAGATTTTATTTAATTTAATAAGACTATTTTCAGTTGTGGATTTTATTTAGTTTGAAGCCCAAATTAATGTTAGGTGAATTGGGCCTTTATCTTGTTTTCTTTTATTTTTTGAAAATTATTAAGCCCATTAACTTAATAATTTCATTTTTCCCTTAGGTTAGTATTTATGCACTTTTCAAACCCTGGAAAAAGACAGATTGGATTTGATAACAAACGCTTTGTCGTTCATCCCGTCTCCAAAACACGCATATCGATAGTTCTTGGTAGGGTTTGTGAATTGGCACCTACAAACTCGAAATCAGAAGATTCGTTCGTGCATCCAGTAGTGTACGGGTTGATCTGCCACGAAGTTCTACTCCATACTCGCGTTTCGGATTCTCGTAGATCCGGGGTTCGATTCGATAAGCTTCCGCATCGTATTGGTTACATCATACTTTTTGGCATCAGAGCCACGTCAGCTCTGCTGGTCGTGGTTCAATCCGACGTGTCATCTACGTGTCAAATACGTGTCATTTGATTTTCGTCTTGTTTCGAGTCTTGTAATCTGATTTATATTCATTGAAAAAAAAGGAGCAAAGGGATCGAAATCCCTACAGTAAAAAAAAAACGAAAAAAAAAATTCGCCGAAAAAAAAAAAACGAAAATCAGATTTAAATCCTTGTTGGATTCGATTTTAGCTTGTTTCTTTAGATTGTGTTCACATTGGTCACACACATCCAAAATCCTTTTTCCACATCCATTAGATTTCCTACCTTGTTTAGATATCTTCCATCCTAATCCATATCTAATCAAGATCATCCATCCTTATCCATCATAGATTTCGATCCTTACACCTCTAGGATTCGAAATTCTTCATCCCACCCATATACACCCAGCTCACCTTATACACCACATAGTCCATACACACATACACCCATACACCCGTGGTCTACATACACCAATCAGCAGGTTTACCTACACCATTCATACAACAGCCCCACATCATCAAGTTAGATGGATCCGGTCCGAGTTCGCCCGAATCGATTCAGAGATACCGATGGTCTACACCGCAACAAGATAACCATCCCAGAGTTTGAGGGTCTATACGATCCAGAAGTGTACCTAGATTGGGAACGCAGAGTTGATAAGTTTTTTAAGTATTACTACTTCCCCGAGTCAAAGAAGGTGCAATTAGCCACATTGGAATTTAAAGACTACGCAGCAACATGGTGGGAATTCCAGCAAGATCGATGCCACCGAGATCACCTTCCACCTATTGACACATGGCGTGAGTTGAAAGATTTGATGCGGAAACGCTTCATTCCAGAACACTACCAATGGGAGTTGGAGGAAAAGCTATACAAGCTTAGGCAAAGAGATCGAAGTGTAAATGACTACTACTACAAAATGATTGAAGCCATGAGACGAGCTGATATAGAGGAGTATCTAGAAGATACCATGGATAGATTCCTAGCTGGTCTACGAAGAGAAATCCGAGAAAAGGTAGCACTATATCACTTCGACAAGTTGAAAGACATGGTGCAATATGCCATTGAGATAGAGAAGTGGTTGGAGAGTCTGCAAAATGAAGTGGTTCAAGTAGAGTCAAATGTAGAGTTGTCACCTAGAACTCATCGCCAAACAGCCCCGTTTCGTTGGAGCGAACCTGAGTCTTTCGAGGAGTTTCTACGTACCTATGTACCACCTACACGGCCTGCATCACCAGTTCAGTTGGTCATAGATGTGCCAAGCCAAGCCAGCAACATTCAAGAGGAGATCCATGTTGAGTTACCATCTGAGATCATTGCCATCAAAGAAGATTCTACTTTTGAGGTAACAATTTCAGTTGATGCACCTATTGATGAATTAATAGATGTTGCTACTTGTGAAGATGTTGGAAAAGTCGAGGAAGAAGAAATAGAGATTATTACCACCGTTGAGGAAGTTGAAGTAGTTGATAAATTGATGGAGATGCAGCTTTGTTTTGAAGAGAAAACCGACATCCATGAGGAAATGATCGTAGATCATATGGAGCTCGATCAAGCTAGCATGGAGACGCAGTCGAATTCTAACATCATTTATCAACCATTTTCTTGTGATATCTTTATTTTACAGGTTGCTAAAGATGTGCCCCATGTTATTGATCTTGTGCAAAAAGAGATTGATGTTCATTTCATGTTCATCTTTGATCCTGGAGATTTGAATTCGAGGACGAATTCTTTTCAAGAGGAGGGGAATGATACGAACCCGAAAAGCATAAAAGAATCAAATCCAAAGATACTATTGAGAGCTTCAAAGTTAATCATGTTGTTCAAGGTTAAAGATTGGAGATCAAGATTTGAAGAACAAGACATGAATAAATTCGAATACGATGAGCAGCCCATGGAGTTAAATAATTCAGCCCATGTTTGAATTATTAGAGCCCAAGTTTGAAGGCCCAAAGTGTTGGGATTTTATCTAGATTATTTTAGATTTTATTATCTTATTTTTAGTCTTTTTGATTTTTGGTCTTTTTGATTTTACCTTAATTAGGGACTTCTAGTCAAAATAGGATTCCTAGTTGATCTACTTAGGATTTTCGAAATCCTTTAGCTATTAGGTTTAGATTTTCAGTTTTATGCTCCTATAAATAGGAGTACCTTGTGACATTATTATTGAGACATTGCATGAAATAAAGAGTTAATTTCTCAATTGTCTCACCGATCCTTTGGTTGATCACATTTATCGATCCTTTGGTTGATCAAACATAATTCTATTGATCTAGCAATTCAATAGTCTTATTCAAGTTCTTCAGGGTACAACGAGTACTTGGGAGAATTGCTAACAAATCGGAGAAGATCGAAGTAGCTGCGTTTCGTCTCTTGAAGCCGGGGTTCAGTTGAAGTTCTAATCCATTCTACCTATCATCTACATCTCAACGCTACTACCTTCATCCACAAGACACTACTCGTCCGCCTCCTATCTTCCACAAATTATCCTAGTAAGTTCTAGTTTAATCGAGTCTTTTATTCTTATTTTAGTTGAGTTTTAGTCTAGTTAGTCGGATTGAATCCTTCTTAATCTGACGTGTTTCGAGTCCTTAAGTCTTCCGCTACGTGTTCTGTTGATTTGGCTTAGATATCTTGTCTGGGTCACATCACGATGCTTCTACTTAAAACCATGTTGTGTGACAAAATAGATATGATAGATTGTATGCTTAATTGCGAAAAATTTATATTGAGAATTATGATGTCTTACCTTATCATGCTATTATCATGTTTTTGACCTTAGCTTCCACTCATATTAAAATAAACAAACAAAAATAAGTAAGTAAATTGTATGTTAAGTGACGTGGCCAAACGGAGTGGTTTGGGGCGTTACAACAATCCTTCTATGTACAGAAGTATTGTTGGATCTTTACAGTATCTCACTCTTAGTAGACCCGATATTGCATTTCCAGTCAACAAATTGAGTCAGTTTGCTCAATCTCCTACTGATGTTCATTGGCGAGCCTGTAAACATCTTCTTCGCTATCTAAGTGGAACGAGGCATCTCTTTCTTACCTTCACAGAAACTTCATCCACTTCCTTTGAAAGCTTCTCCGATGCAGATTGGGCGAGCTGCATCGATGACCGACGTTCTACAGGAGGGCATTGCATCTTTTTGGGATCAAATCTCATTGTATGGAGTTCTAAGAAGCAAGATGTAGTAGCTCGAAGTAGTGCAGATTTTGAATACCGAGCTATTGCAAATGCTGCTACTGATCTTGTATGGTTGCACAGTTTATGCAAAGAGCTTGGTATACAGCTAGGGGTGGGACAGTAAGGTATACCTTATTTTTTTCACCATACCTCTATCTTATCCTACTTGTATAGTATGGAGAAAATCCATACTGTTACCTTACCTCAACATTCGGTATACCTTCCCACGGTATACCTTAATTCTGATATGAAACAAATGGCATAGCTTTACTGTACCTTTATTTCGGTATACCTTATCATACCATCTTACGATTTATCTCATATATTTACTATATATATGAAACCTAATAATGATCAAAATTCAACAAAATAAAATAAATCTTTTCATGCCACGATAAGTAAACTCCAATAAAACAAAATAGATATAATAATTCAAATCATGTTTTTATATTTAATATAAATTGTATAAAATATTATAAACTCACTAAATATTACAAATTTTAAATCGTTTACTTAGAAATTGTAAGAATTATTTACTAAGGATTAATTAAGAACACATTTAATTATCATTACTATGCATTAAGTATAACATAAGACTAATTATAAGTGTTAGATATTGTATATTTACTAGATACTTATAAATGTATAACATATTTACAAAGTATTATATATCAATCATGTTTTTATAATTAATATAAAGTGTATAATATATTACAAACTTACTAAATATTACAAATTTTAAATCGTTTACTTAGAAAAAAATTGTAAGAATTATTTACTAAGTATTAATTAAGAACATATTTAATTATCATTATTATACATAAATTATAACATAAGATTAATTATAAGTGTTAGATATTGTAAATTTACTATATATTTATAAATGTATAGCATATTTACTAAGTATTATATATTAATTATGTTTTTATAATGAATATAAATTGTATAACATATTATAAACTTACTAAATATTATAAATTTTAAATCATTTACTTAGAAATCTTAAGAATTATTTACTAAGTATTATTTAAGAACACATTTAATTATCATCACTATGCATTAATTATAACATAAGATTAATATAAGTGTTACATATTGTAAATTTACTATATATTTATAAATGTATAGCATATTTACTAAGTATTATATATTAATTATGTTTTTATAATGAATATAAGTTGTATAAAATATTATAAAATTTTATATATTAATTATGTTTCTATAATTAATATAAATTGTATAAAATATTATAAACATGCTAAATATTACAAATTTTAAATCGTTTACTTAGAAATCATAAGAATTATTTATTAACTATTAATTAATAACACATTTAATCATCATTAATATGCATTAAGTATAACATAAGATTAATTATAAGTGTTAGATATTATAAATTTACTAGATATCTATAATATATAGCATATTTACTAAGTATTATATATCAAGTATCTATAATTCACACACACATACATATATTTATATAATATCACAAATATACTGATATATACTATTAATTCGGTATATACCGTTGTACCGGTATATACCGATACAACGGTATGTACCGAAAAAATTTGGTATACCGTCGGTGTCGGTATACGACGGTATACCTCGATTTTTAAAATTCCATACTATTACCTTAACGAAAAATCTCGGTACCATATCATACCTTATCGAAAATACCGGTATACCTTAAAGTTCGGTATTTCGGTATTTTTCCGGTATGATAAGTACGGTATGACGGTATTTTTCCCTAACCCTATGTACAGCTGACATTTTCCTCCAAACTTTGGAGTGATAATACTAGTGCCATACCTTAGCTGCCAATCCAGTATTTCATGCTCGAACCAAACATATTGAAATAGACATTCATTACATTCGAGAGAAAATTTCAGACAAAACTATTAAAGTCGGTTATGTTCCATCCCATGATCAAATATTGGATATTTTTACCAAACCATTATCTAAAAATCATTTTCTTGATCTCATAAGCAAGCTGCTTCAACCACCATAAGCTTCTGTGGGGGTGTATTGGATTATTTGTGTGCATACGGCACCATGCAGTTAGAAAGTTAGTTAGGCAATTACACAGTTAGTTACGTCAGCTTGTATCTATCTATATATAAAAGGTCTTGATCATGTAAATATTAATTTAATATATGAAGATCAATCTTTCAATCTTAAATTCTCTCTCTTTTAGTTCTTAGTTTCAACACTATCAACCATCTTTTTAGCCAATTCATCCTGGCTCATTGATATCACGTAGTCTCTTCTTTATTTTCTATACCATGCATTCTTGCAATATTTTAATCTGATGGAAATTGCATTTGAACCACTTCCAAATACTTTCTTTTTTCCTAAATCATCTTAGATATCTTGCCAAAATGAGAACATTATCAACTCTTTAAACGGCTTGTGATGTGACCCAGGACCTATAGGACACGACAAAGGCAAATATGCGGAATCTAGAATCGAAACGATGTCGGATAAGTAAGGGATCAATACGACTCGAACAAAGGAACGAAAAGTACAACTCAACTAATACGAACAATATACTCGAATACGTGCTGAATTAGACTCAATACCTAAGGTACTCTAGACTATGACCAAAACCAAATAAAACACAATACCAAGAATCCAAGAAAAAGGGCGAACAAGATAGCTAGAATTTTGGACTCGATTTAAACTAAAACTTACTAGGAATATGAACAACGAACTAGAACTTGATGAGGGCACGAAGGACAGCTTGTGGATGGCTGGAACTCGACGGTGGTGGTGGCGGTTGGCTTCGGTGGAGGTGGAATTGGCGGCGGTGATGTGTAGAAGGATTGTCTAGGATCAGCAAACCCGTGTTGTAAACCCGAACGCGCATGTCTAACTTCTCCGGATAGCAATTCTCCCAAGTACACAATTATACCCTGAAGAACTTGAATAAGACTATTGATTTTGCTAGAATAATAGAATGTTTGTAAAGTTGATCAACCAAATGATCTTGAGACAAAAGGAGAAAACTCTTTAATTCTTTCAATTGTCTAACTTTAAAGTAATAAAGGGATCACCTATTTATACTATAGGAGTTTCGAAAATACTAAACCAAAAGTTAATAAAAATTGAAAATAACAACATGAAAAACAAAAGGAATCCTACCTTAACTAGAAGTCTTAATTAAGGTAAGAAAAGATAACATAAAATAAGGAAATAAAATCTAAACTAAGCTAGATAAATTCCCACAACTTTGGGCCTTCAAATCTCGCCTAATTAGACTTCAAACACACGACATGGGCTGCCATAATTTCATCCATATTGTGTCCAAAATATCCACCACCTTTGCATGAAAAATAGCATCTCTCGAATTCCCATGCAAACGCGTAGAGCTCTTCATGCACACGTCCAAACGGTGTCATTCCTCTTCTCACGTCTTCATGCTTCCTTCTTCTTCATCAAATGATAGCATGTTGACCAATCTCGGGCTGCTCTTCGACTCTTTCTCTTCAAGTTCGAATTTACGTCGAATTGAAGCTTGTAAATAAGCTTGCAACTTCTTTGCTCACAAACGCATCATAGGACCTTTGAATTTGTAACAGCCCGGTCCCGAGATAGGGATTAACGAATGGGGACGGGGTGTTATTAAGGAATTAATGAAGTAAGACGGAAGATTAACAAGAAGGTTTTACGAATCGAGGTATGCTTTTGATGAATAGACGATGATACTCGGGTTTACTTCTATTAAAATGGAAACATGCTTGAGTGGAATGAAACGGATAACTAATCAGATACCATCAAGTATAGACCCATTTATAGGTCAAAATGGATAACAGTTATTAGCGTGAATAAACCTCTTCATAGGCGAAAGGAAATCATACTTAAGGAGCAGAATAAAACTTAGTATGCATCTTATATTTATATAATCATGCCTGGGGGAAATATTCGTAGAGTCTTGATAATCATAATAGAACTTAAACGAAATTAGAAAGAGTGTATCAGAGTAGCAAATCACATAGTGGGATTTCCAGAGAATATTAGATAATAGCAAAACAATCTTAGCAGCCAACCCACATCCACAGCCACCAACATCCTCAGCATCTCAACCTGAAAATATTTGAAAAAGAGGGGGGGCATGAGCACTAATGTACTCAATGGGTTTTAATGAAACACTTTAATAAACTTGAAGATATCCAATAATCAACTGACTGTATATGGAGAGCAAAATGCAAAAGCCCTCTCTATATCCGTAAAACCTTTTTCTTTTCCTTTTGGGCCCTTCCTGGCTCAAACCTGATGTCAACTGCACCCTTGGGCATGCCATAGGATAGAAGAGGGGTTACCTCAATTATTCAAATGAGTTTGCGAGGGAATTAACCCAGCAGTGACTCCCTTAACAGTTATGAGCTCAAATCCTGCTTAAGCGAAATGCTAAGTTCCTTCCTTCCCTAATCTTGCTAGCAAAACTAATCTCAGAGCAACGTCTAAGGGCTAATCCTTTAATATTGCATGATCTTGGCCTATAAGGGCTTTAACGCTACCCTAACAAGGCAATCATTAATCCTTAATTATATGAGCTTTACAAGCATAAACATTCAAATACCAGGAGATGAACGTAAATAAGTACGAATTGTAGCTAAATACAACTCTAAATATCTCATGCTAAGCATAAATAATACTTTAACATTTCTAGCATTTCTAAACATGCTCAAGAGCTCAAGTATAACATAATATCTTCCTTTCCTTCCTTCTTTGTACAGAGATCAATCAGGCAGAGCAAAAATGCTTTATTGGATATCTCATTTCCCCTAACATGCTTCTAGAACTTATTAGCTCAAACTTTAGATGAGTATAGATTTACCCACCTCGATTACGGAGCAGAAGATGAGGCAATGAGCTGGTGATCTTCCTTTGAATTCCCCCGAGGCTCAATTCCTCCTACAAAAGTCGAATTATCGACTTAGCGGCCTCCTTCAAAGATTTCTAACAACATGAAATCATATAACACCCAACTAAAATACCCATAGCTAAGACTTAAACATGGATAGCATGACTTTATGACTTTATAAGGTTCCGAGAAAGATTTATTTTATTTAAAGAACATCTCGTCTTGATTTTTAAATTTTTTTTATGGAGAATAACTTGAATAGATTACTCGAAATAAGTCGGAAATAACTTGATTGCTTTTCTAAATTTTAAACTTGAAAATATCTTGGAAATAACACGACTTGAAAAGCTCGAATAGCTCGGAAAGAGGGTACGAAGAATAGCCGGACAATCGGCGGAAAACAACATGGAACAAGTTATTCAGTGTTCGTCGATTCTTTCGACGAACACGAAGAACACTTGAAAATTTTTAAAAAGACAACATGCCTCGATAATTTAAAATTAGCACGAAACGTCATGCTTTTAACTTAAAAAGGAAACTGGCATTATAACGGCATAAACACGATAATCCTCCTTAATTTTTTGAATAATAATGAATCGTTAAATATAGCTTGAACGGAATTTAAACGGAACAAACAAGGCTAATCTCAAGAATAACAACGACAGGAATAATGCGAGAAATATAACGTAGATGTTATTAACTTGGAACTTCAATAAGAATCGAAATATAACTTAGACGGAAGGTAAACGAGTAATAATGAAGAACGTAAAGAACGGAAAGTAAATGCGGAATTAAAAGACAGAAAAAGAAATAGGATTGAGACCGACGAACAAGAATGGACGGGGTTAGGTGCGTCGAAGGAAGGTTCCTAGCTCGGTGTCTCGTCGAGTCGCAACGGCGGCAGAGCCACCTGCTACGACCCAACGGCGCCCCTAGCACATTCCATCACCACATCCCTTCCACGTCACTCCGCTCGTCGTCTTGCGGAACACTCACGAAGAACGTTTTTTACTTCAGCAGAACTCTCTCGGCTTTCAAAGCTTTTCACTCTCTCGACTTTAGAAGTGAATGGATGGAAATGAAAAAATAAATGTAAAGGGGGTGGTCCCTTATTTATAGGATGGAGTTGAGCTTCCTTGAGAAGCCACTCCAGTGCGGAAACACTGCAAAAATTACCCCGAGTTCGGTTAAAAGCTGCTCTATTCGATGTCGAAATCCAAATGACTTCAGACACAAAATCTAAAGATACCAGGAGACTCGTTGGCTCGAATACTAGTGAACCAACTTGATTCATGATGAAGACGGGTTCGTCAGAAGAAAGACGAGCGAAGATTTCCTTTTTGGAATTACTTTTTACTATTCACTCAGACTGACAGATTTTGGTCCCGAGCGTTCGATTAACCTCAGAATGGAAATTCGTGAACGCCAACGGAATCCTTGAGTCATTTCCCATAAGAGAGGCCTGACAAAACTAGACTCGGATCAACGAGGAGGATTTCATAAATTTCTCAAAACACGAATGCACGCAAAAGTTACTATTCACTCACCTTTCAAATACGTTTTTCATTGCCGGGGACTCAATTGACTTCAGAATTAAAATCCGAAAACACCGGCATACTCCTTGAGCTAAAACCTTTCCAACAAAACCATGAATGGTCATAAAATAATTAGGATCACATTTTCCGAAAAGATGATTTTCACGAAAACTGATCCCTAAAGTCATGATTGACATCCGTCCACAACTATCCTTATTTAAATTCCTTCTTTAATTAATTAATTACCATTAATAATCCTCTAAACCTTATCTGAAAATCTGGGGTGTTGCAGAATTGCAGCTCCGGATCATCTTCTTTATTGCCATGCTCGATCTCATCATCCTCCCTACTGAAAAGAATTCATCCTCGAATTCTCGGACTCATCAATATCGAACTCATCATCTGCAGTAAAGGGAGATAAGTCAGCAACATTGAATGTAGATGAACACTTATACTCACCGGGTAAATCAATGCAATATGCATTTTCATTGACTTGACTCAACACAGTGAACGGTCCATCTCCTCTTGACATTAACTTCGACTTTCGCAGGTTAGGAAACCGTCCAGGACTCAGATGAATCCAAACGCGATCTCCGGGCTGGAAAATCATCGGCTTTTGCCGTTTGTTCTTTTGAACAGCCGTGCGTGCGCCAACGCCCTCAATGTGTGCACGTACTTTCTCATGCATCTCCTTCACTTGATCCACTCTTCTTGTACCTTTAACACTTGTTAGATGCTCAACAGGTAAAGGTGAAAGATGAGTAGGCGTTAGTGGATTAAAACCATAAACAACTTCAAATGGGGACATGTTAGTAGATGAATGCACAACTCGATTGTAAGCAAATTCAGCATATGGCAAACAATCTTCCCATGATTTCAAGTTGTTTTTAACCAAAGAACGCAGCAAAGTACCTAAAGTTCTATTCACGACTTTAGTTTGACCATCCGTTTGAGAATGACAAGCAGTAGAGAAAAGCAACTTGGTACCTAGCTTACCCCAAAGTACACGCCAAAAATGAGCTAAAAACGTAGAATCCCTATCACTAACAATAGTTCTAGGTATTCCATGTATTCGCACAACATGAATAAAGAACAGATTGGCAATGTGTACAGCATCATCAGTTTTCCTACATGCAATGAAATGAGACATCTTGGAAAACCTATCAACTACAACAAAGATGGAATCTCGACCAGACCTAGACCGTTGTAAACCAAGTATGAAATCCATAGATAAATCAATCCACGATGAAGACGAGGCTGGTAGAGGCGTGTAAAGACCGAATGAGTGAGAAGTAGATTTCAACTTCCTACATGTAATGCATCTACTACATACATTCTCAACATCATGCTTCATAGTGGCCAAAAGAAATGCTCATGCAGCAAGTTTAACGTTTTAGACACACCAAAGTGACCCATTAAACCTCCCGCATGCGACTCTAGGACTAACAACTCACGCATAGAAGACTTTGGGAATGCACAATTGCGAACCCTTGAATAAAAGCCCCTCATGCATGAAAAATCTATCATATGACCGAGACTTAGAGCAACAAGTAGCATAAATCGGTGCAAAATAATTATCACTCGAATACAGCTCCTTAATTGCATCAAATCCTAACATCTTAGCATGCATAAGGTTCAAGAGAACGTACCTTTGCGACAACGTATCAGCTACAATGTTTTCGGCACCCTTTTTGTACTTGATGACGTACGGAAAGGACTCGATAAACTCTACCTATTGTGCGTGACGCTTGTTCAGATTTTGTTGGCCTTTCAAGTGCTTCAAACTCTCGTGATCCGTGTGAATCACGAACTTCTTAGGCCACAAATAGTGCTGCCATGTATCTAAAGCTCTCTTGAGTGCGTGCAGATCCTTGTCATAGGTGGAATAACGAAGGGCTGCATCTTGGAGCTTTTCACTGAAATAGGTGACTGGACGTCGTTCCTGCATCAAAACAGCACCAATCCCTTTGCCCGAGACATCACATTCAATCTCAAAAGTTTTATTAAAGTCCGGAAGAGCAAGAATAGGCGCTTTACATAAACATGATTTCAAAGTGTTAAACGCATGCTCTTGAACAGGACCCCATTCAAACTTTCGATCTTTCTTGCTTAACTCAGTAAGCGGCGCATCAATGCTGGAAAAATTACACACAAAGCGACGATAAAAGCCAGCAAGTCCGTGGAAAGATCGAACATCACTCGCGGATTTAGGAATTGGCCATTCCTCAATCGCTTTGATTTTGGAACGGTCTACTTCTATACCACGTTCACTCACAACAAAGCCTATAAATATGACTTCATACATGCAAAAAGAACACTTAGACAAGTTTCCATATAGTTTCGACTCCCTAAGAATCTCGAACACATGTCTAAGGTGCTGCATATGTGTGTGCATCGTGTCACTATAGATCAGAATGTCATCAAAATACACAACAACATATTTACCAATTACTTCACGCAAAACATGATTCATGAGATGCATAAACGTGCTTAGTGAATTTGTGAGACCAAAATGCATAACAAGACATTCATACAAACCATGCTTTATTTTAAATGCAGTTTTCCATTCATCACCTTCATGCAGACAAACTTGAAAGTAACCAGAACACAAATCAATTTTAGAAAAGACACGCGAACCAGACAACTCATCAAGTATATCATCTAATCTAGGGATGGGAAAACGATACTTTACCATGATTTGGTTGATTGCTCTACAATCCGTGCACATTCGCCATTCGTTGTTCTTCTTTGGCACTAAAATCACTGGAACGGCGCACAGACTCAAACTTTCACGGATTTGCTTCTTCTCCAACAGCTCTTTGACTTGTCTATCAATCTCTTTAGTCTCATCAGGAGACGTCCTATAGGCTGGTCAGTTGGGTAGCATGGCTCCGGGGATGAAATCGATCTGGTGCTCGATCCCTCGAGCTGGAGGAAGCCTGCCGGGTATTTCTTCGGGAAATACGTCCTTGAACTCATCAAGTAAGGGCTGCACATCACTAGACAAACAATCATTAGTAGCACTGCTCTTAAATGTGAGTATGACAAGAGACATACCTGCTTTGACGGCTTTCTGAACTCCTTTCACTGAAATAAACAAGCTCTTCGTGTGAGGCTTGCTAAAACTCGATCCAGTATTCTTTTCCACAGCTAAGGAGTCCGAAGGGGGTGGTTTGGAGGAGGCATGGACGGTGGTAGAGGGTTGTACGGCGGTGAAAGACTCGGCCGCGGCCTTCGGGACCCGTTTTGCGGCTGCTTGTTTCGCCTTCTCCTCTTTGAACTTCTCCTGCATGCATTGCTAATCCATAGCAATGGCTTTAGGTGGTAATGGCGGTAGGGTGCTGGTTCAGCCATCAATGTCGACCGTGTAAGTGTTCAGACGTCCATCGTGGACAACACGTCGATCATACTGCCAAGGTCTACCCAACAACAAATGTGCCGCATCCATAGGGATAACGTCGCACAAGACAGTGTCAGAAAAATTATTGATTGAGAATGAGACACTTACCTGATGAACCACATGAATCTCACCTCTGTTGGTAAGCCACTGCAATCTGTAAAGACTCGTGTGTTGTTGAACTGGTAGACCAAGCTTTTCCACAGCATATTGACTGATGGCATTGATCACGCTGCCACTGTCAATTAATCATAGAACATGTGTGACCCTTGATCACTGCATGGGTGTAGAAGATGTTCTCCCGTTGGTGTTCTTATTCCTCTTCTCGAATGATGCTTAAACTCCGGATTGTGACCAAACTGACTTGCTGAACCTCCGGATCGATGTCTTCATGGGATGCATCATTCTCGACCTCTTTTTCAAGTGTGGTGTTGCCCACTGGCTCTCCTTCATTCTCACTGGCTGATCCGACTTCGTTTGACTCCGTCAAGTATAGAACTTGTCGGTTCGGACATTGAGCTTGAAAGTGGCCCCAACCTTGACACTTGTGACACTGAATGTCACAAGCTCGACTAGGGGCTGCATTAGGGAGTGTCGCACCTTGGTTTGGCCGTGTAGGGGTCGGTCGTGGCTGATTTGGCAGCGTAGACTCAGGTCTACGGCTGGACTGCGGTGTAGTACGATCAAAACGTCGAACGGGCTGATCTGGAGGACCTCGCGGTCATGTGGCTTCAGTTAATGTCGAACTGGGTGCTCCTCGACTCCAAGGTTGTCGTGTAGGGGCTGCACTGTGGTGTGATCGACGTCGGCCTTCTCTTAGCTGCTTTTCCACGATCGATGCGTACTGCACCATTTTTTCTACGATGTTGAAGTCTCTGAGTTCGACTTCACAAGCAATGTCAGGATTCATATCTTCAATGTACCTTAAGATGGTAGCATTTAAGGTCTCCTGCTTCCCGACTCTGTTCAAGGCAGTCTCCAACTCTTTGTGGTATTCTTCAATGGATCTGGTGCCTTCTTTGATCCGGTTGAGCTTCTTCTCGAGCTCTCTCTCATAATGAACTGGAATTAAGCGGCCTCGCATCAATCCTTTCATCTCTTCCCAAGTATCAATTGGAGGATTGCGATTTCGGCGCTTCCTTTCTTGCTGCATTTCCCATCATGAGGCTGCGTAGCCTCTAAACTCTAAGCATGCTAACTGTACCTTCTTGATCTCTGAAAAATCATAGCATGCGAAAATCTTCTATACCTTACGCTCCCAATCTAAGTAGATATCGGGGTCGTGAAGGCCTTCAAACTCAGGGATGCTCATCTTGATGTTGTTGAGCATTCCATCTTCATAATTGTTTGCATGCCTATGGGGTGCTCGGGGTCGATCATGGTGGTTTCCCTACCCGTGTGGTATGAAATCGGCTTCATACCCACTGGCTGCATCGAACTCGTGTCCATAGTCATCATAGGCCTCGAAATCTTGCCTAGGTGGCGGCCTTGGTGCAGCTCGTGGCTATTGGCGTCGGCCATCAGCCTCTGCTTGAGGCTCGGGTTGCCTCACTGCGTTGCCTTGGACTGCTTGGGGTTCGGACGGCTGAGCTTTAAGTCTTTGGATCTCTTCAGTCAGCTCGGCGATCTGATTGTTGAAGTTATCTTTCATCATTTGGTTCTCCCGTCTGAAGTACTATGCCATAGCATCAAAGTTGTACTTCGGGTCCCAAGCTGCATTGGACGTGTAAGAGGGTCCGTCCGGTGTATTAGGCGATCTAGGCTCGCCTATGGGAAAATCAGATGACTCTCTTGTGGTACCTTTCGTCATAGTACCTGCAAAACGAACAAACGTGAAGAAAAAGTAAAGTAGGACCTCACAATTCCTCACAGGCTCTCGTGTATGTCACTCTTGATTTTTCCACTCATGTTTATCTCTCAAGTATGTGTAGTGTACGTGTGGAGTGAATATGGGGGTGGGTGGATCAAAACAATCTTCTCTTGACTAGCTCCTCTGGGTCTTCTTCAAGCTCCAACGGATAGAATCAAGCCGAAAGGTTGCTAAGAGTAGAAGTAGGCGTGTGGTGTAGATAAACCTGCTGATTGGTGTATGTAGACCACGGGTGTATAGGTGTACGGGTGTACGGGTGTACAGACTATATGGTGTATAAGGTGCACCGGGTGTAGGTGTGAGTAAACTGAAAATTTCGAGTCCTATAGAGTGTAGGGATCGAAATTTAGGTGGATGTGTATGGAAGATCTTGAATAGATATGGATTAGGATGGAAGAAATCTAAATAAGGAAATAAATCTAGTAGATAAGGTAGGAGACTTTTGGATGTGTTTTACTAAGTATGGACACAATCTAAAATCCCTAAGTATCTATCTAGTATGGAAACAAATCTATCTAGACTAGGAAAACACAAGAAACGAAAATAACAAGAAATAAAATCGAAAATTAAATCTGATTTTTTTATACGATTTTTTGTTATGCTGTAGGGATCGGTTCCCTCTGATCTTTTCTCTTTTTTCCAATGAATATTCAGGTATTACAACTCAAATGACTCAAAACAAATAAACGAACAAAGTAGACGTATTGAACCACGAACGATAAGAACCAACGTGGCTCTTGATACCAATTTATGATGTGACCCAGGACTTATAGGACACGACAAAGACAAATATGTGGAAGCTAGAATCGAAACGACGTCGGATAAGTAAGGGATCAATACGACTCGAACAAAGGAATGAAAAATACAACTCAACTAATACAAACAATATACTCGAATACGTGCTGAATTAGACTCAATACCTAAGATACTCTAGACTATGACCAAAACCAAATAAAACACAATACCAAGAATCCAAGAAAAAGGGCGAACAAGATAGCTAGAATTTTGGACTCGATTTAAACTAGAACTTACTAGGAATACGAACAACAAACTAGAACTTGATGAGGGCACGAAGGACAGCTTGTGGATGGCTGGAACTCGACGGTGGTGGCAGCGGTTGGCTTCGGTGGAGGTGGAATTGGCGGCGGCGATGTGTAGAAGGATTGGCTAGGATCGGCGAACTTGTGTTGTAAACCCGAACGCGCACGTCTAACTTCTCCGGATAGCAATTCTCCCAAGTACACGATTATACCCTGAAGAACTTGAATAAGACTATTGATTTGCTAGAACAATAGAATGTTTGTAAAGTTGATCAACCAAAGGATCTTGAGACAAAAGGAGAAAACTCTTTAATTCTTGCAATTGTCTAACTTTAAGGTAATAAAGGGATCTCCTATTTATTCTATAGGAGTTTCGAAAATACTAAACCTAAAGTTAATAAAAATCGAAAATAACAACATGAAAAACAAAAGAAATCATACCTTAACTAGAAGTCTTAATTAAGGTAAGAAAAGATAACATAAAATAAGGAAATAAAATCTAAACTAAGCTAGATAATTCCCACAACTTTGGGCCTTCAAATCTCGCCTAATTGGACTTCAAACACACGACATGGGCTGCCATAATTTCATCCATATTGTGTCCAAAATACCCACCACCTTTGCATGAAAAACAACATCTCTCGGATTCTCATGCAAACGCGTAGAACTCTTCATGCACACGTCCAAACGGCGTCATTCCTCTTCTCATGTCTTCATGCTTCTTTCTTCTTCATCAAATGATAGCATGTTGACCAATCTCGGGCTGCTCTTCGACTCTTCCTCTTCAAGTTCGAATTTACGTCGAATTGAAGCTTGTAAATTAGCTTGCGACTTCTTTGCTCGCAAACACGTCATAGGACCTTTGAATTGCAGCTCCGGATCATTTTTTTTATTGCCATGCTCGATCTCATCAGCTTGCCCACCTTATTGAGTTTTACCATAAGTGATGAATGTTGATGATTGATGTATATAACCAGTTTGCCGAATCCTCTCAACTACTTCAGCACAAGAACCATCTTGAAGCCACATAGGTTCAAAATGGTAAGATTTAGGTTTCCTTTTGACTCTATTCGGTTTTTTCACCCAAGAAAACACCCATATAGGACAATGATCGAATTTCTTGGCGGACTAAATTTTCTACATGGTACCTCGAAAATCTGTTACCGAGGTACCAACACAACACACAACGATCAAAACGTTCTTGGATGTTTCTATCACCACTTTGTCCATTGATCCACGTAAATTGGAATCCCGAATAGCCCAGATGCTCAAGACCACAATCAAGAAGAGCTCTTCGAAAATTCTCAATTAGACTTTCCCTATCCTCCCGTCGGACAACGCCTTGCTATTCGTGATGATAAAGAATTCGGTAGAAATCCCCATTCCCCTACACAAATTCATTATTTATGTTGTATATGAGCAAGATCTCTTAACATGTTCCAAGTACATATTTTAAGTGATCTACTGCCCAACCATAGACACCCGTAAGCCTCCACTCACACATATCATCAACTGCCCTTACCATGATGTCTAAATGATGTAGAGAACCAGAAATAATACTTGTATCAATAGTTTCATTCCACATTAGGCAAATTCCCCCTCTATGCCAACCATTGTCAATTGTATAATCAATCAACTGCATGCATAAATGAGAATTTTAGTTTTTGCTGGACTTTCTCAATCTCAGAATTGAAGAGAGTATGGTTTCAGCCAAGACATGTAATATTCCAAGTCCGCGAGCAGTTCAAACTTAGACGACTCATTGTAACCGATCCCCACAAAGAGTCAGTTGGAGCTTCTTAACATGAGTAAGATCAATTGGTTCTAAAGCTTCATCATCATCAGCATTATTTCTTCTTTGCCTGTACAAGGCATAGCTTGCTCTACCATCGCCATTTTATGACAAGTGCAAGGTGCAAACCTTGAGGTTCAGTGAATCTCCGACTTCTAATTTCAAAGGCTTACTTATATCCACAACCATTTTTACTCTTATAAACTTGAGTCGGTCGATTTATTAACTTGAGATATCTGCTCACTCTCCAAATCAATGATGACCATATCAGACTCAATTTTGTTCGCCATACACAACTAGGAACAAATGAAAAACCCACATGATACATAGGGAAGGATGGAAATGTTGGATGAGAAGAGAGAAGGGGAAGAAATCTTACAAAACCTCACACCAGAAGGGGCTAAGGCTCTTACGGAAGCAGACAAATTCTTTGATGGTTTTTCTTGTTGAACCACCAAAAATCATAAATCATTTTTTATTAAAAAAAACTGACAAACCGAACCAAAAACTTAGAAAATCAAACCAAATATGAATCTAAATGTATTCAATTCGGTTCAATTTTATCAGCTCCCTGCTCACCCTTATATAAAATATTGTGTTCAAACCACCACAAATAATGTCTTGCGAATTTTGATGCGTAAACTAGTATCAAGACACGCACATCACATAAGACCTCGCAACTTTCGCTTATTATTATTATCATTTTTTCCCTCAAAAGAAAATATCATTTTTAATATTGCCAACCTAATAAAAATAAATATTTATGCAATGAATGCACCAAGTAAGCTCCTTTAATTTGGAAATCAATCAAACTTAAATATAAAGCTTTCAACCTGTTTATGAACCAATGTAATTCTATATGATACAAATGGCTTTACATCTCAACTTAAAAGCCTTTGGTTTAAATTCCTAAGGCCAACAGAAACTACGAAAAAACATGTATAGGAAAATCTGTAGATACACAAAATTCAAGAAACAACCAACATTTTGGGAGAAACATAAACAATATTCGAATACCGACTAGGCTTCTGACTCTGTCATAAGTTTGCCATTAGCTAATGAAGGTTGCCCAATTTCCTTCCTAGATGCCTCCCACAGTTGCTGTTCTATTCCCAACTTCCTCAGCTCTATTAGACCTCTTTCAACTGTCATTTGACAAATATTTAAATCCGTAAACACATTATATTGATAGCGTGCATGATATAAATTTTCCATATGAAGGGGCAAAATTCATTGCAATATAACTAATTTACTTTAGTACTCCAACTTATAAAAGGAAGAAAGAATATGCATAGCGGTCACTGAAAGAAGCTTTCACAAAAATGAGTGTTTCCTTTAAGCAATCGAAACTCAGATAACATTATCATAATATATAATAATTTAAGCAATACACTGGTACGATTATGAAATTATAGCATTGCATAAATAAAAGAACAAGTTGCGTGCATACAATAAATGGAAGATTTAATGGCAGTTTAGGGACAAGGGTGAAGCTGTGAATGCAAGTCTTCAGCTAATACGATTAGTTCATGCTCGAGACAAATTATACAAGTGAAGTTTGACTGTTCTAAAAGGGATAAGACAACTTGAGACTATCTTTTCTTCACTGATTTACTTCAACCTTCTACAGAATATGCTGCATTCTATGGAAAGCAACTACATTTTCAAGACACATGCATACATATGCATACTCGGTGACAATTGACCAAAAATTCAGGGCTAAAATATTAAACACCTAACCAGTGGTATGCAACATTCTGAGATTAACAACCTTTGTTGTGAACACTTCAGGAACTCTAACTCCGTGGTTACTGACATTACAAAATTTTACTGATGAGAAGAATGTGAATGGTATTGAACATTTAACCTTTTCCCCACCTTTCTTTCAGTAATACTTGACTAGCAGCTAGCTTACTGATAATTAATATTTTTATTTTAATTCATTATGATATCGAGTGATGACCAACTATATGTAAAGAAATAGTCAAATAACATATATTTACCGTTGCAGTTAATAAATAAGTAAAAATGATTGGTTGCCATAACAAAAGAAGTTTGCATTTTGGGATGAAAGGCAGATTTTAACATATTAACAACATTCAGAATGGTGTGGAAGCTGCCGGGGTCTTTTGTATGTCTAGTTTAGCATCATCATGACATACTACTGCATAAATGGAGATTACACAACGAATAATTACTCCAATAACGCACAAGGAACAAAAATGTTAAGAGTAAACTACAATTACCATCAACAGCATCATGTGAAGTTGGGGTTTGCCCACTCCGGTTTATCCATAACTGAAGTCTCTCCTCTGCAATATCCTCCTCAACAGCATGCACTTTTGCCCTTCTCCAGAAATATGTAAGCCAAGCCTATAAACATATGCCAAACATTAGACTAGAGAGGGAGAGAGAGAGAGAGAGAGAGAGAGAGAGAGAGAGAGAGAAGAGAGAGCTATACTTTGTCTAATAACCTCTGTTTATAGCCTATAAATGAATTCCTAATTATTGTCACGATCATATATATCATGTACACATTATATATAACCATAATAGAAGAACCCACTGACCATTAGACTTTTCAATTTGAATTGATCCAATAGAACCAAATACACATGCCAAACCATCTTGTATTTTCGGTACAGCTTTGAGGACTCAAATTTTAAACCCCGAAATTGGGTAAGGTGCCAAAGGATTTGTTAATCCTGATTCCTGAAAGTCCACAGAATTGTGCTACCCCTAATTAGCCATGAAATCTTTTTTCCTACAGTTCCCTGTTGCCTAATCCAGAAACTAACGACTGACCACACAGCATAGAGTCCCAAGAGGCTAGGGTCAGCACCAGCTCCCAAGATCAGATTACTTATCTAGGAAAGGTCTTTTAAAACTTGTATTCTCTAAACCCACTAATTGTGAGGCTATTTTAAAAAGCCAAGGGACTGTAGATGAGAGTGGGAAAATTTTTTGTGGTGTCACATAGAAGGACAATTATTCTAGGAAGTAAAATATTTATTAGAAAATGACCTGGGAAAAGCACAGTTAATTTGCTAAACGTCTTTCAAATTGTATACTCTCTAAACGCACTAATGGTTAAGCTATTTTCAACAGCAAAGGGACTGTAGAGGGGGGGAAGGGGGACATATAGGGCAAATTTTATTCTCAGAAAAAAAAAAAAATATATATATATATATATATATTCCCAAGAAACGGCCTGGAAAGGATCCCGTTCGAATAAAGTTACAACTTTCTTCCCCAATCTTCAATCCCCTACTTCCATACGAAAAAAACTCATTCCTCAACTTACAGATGGACATCTCTAATTTCAAGTGGTAAGACTTGCAATCTAGGCAAAGAATCAATTGATTGTATCTCAACTTTCCTGAAATGGGACACTGTTACCTTCATAAACATATGATAATTAGATGGATACTGGATGTTCCTGAATACTTAGCTTTCCTTCACTAGTAAATGGAAAAACAGAAACCTAAGTCTACTCCAGCTTACATGTTCTTGGCCTCTCAATGCACTTCTTCATTCAGACAGAATATTTTCAACCCTCCACTCAATATATATGTAACATGTAATAGTTTGACAGACTGTTGGACAACTTCTGGGAGGTATAAGCAAATAGCATGCTATTTTACTGAAGGAAGTGCAGAAAGGAAACGCACCAATTATCAGCACTAAATATGACAGTTACACATAAAATGAGACTTAACAACATAAAACAGACCTCCTTGAAAAGAACATCTTCGCATTCCTCTTGACTCAATTCTGCAGCCAGATATGTAGATATTGAATTTTGGGGTTAAATATTAATCTAAATCAAAAGGAAAATAGATATGATTTGCATCAAGTATATATATACAGCAGCAGAAAGAAAATAGCTCTTGATGCCAGTAACAATTAGAAGAAATCATTTCTTGATACTACTTGACTATCACTTCTAGCTGAGAAACGAAAGATCAACTAATTATTTCTCCAAGAATGAACTAATTTAACAGAAGTACAGGAGTCCCTTTATCTCTACGGGGGTGGATAAAAAGAGTAAGTTTCTTACCAAACGCCTCCATATACTTGGGGTCACCGGCGGAAGACTTAGGATCTACAATGTAACAGAGAAAAGGCTTTGTATTATAAGCTAACTATCATAATTTAATTTAAAGAAGGCACTCACCCACATATATGCATGAATAAGTTGATAAAAATTATACAACTAATGTGCAGACTACATGCAGGGAATTATGGGCTAGTGAGGAAGACTGACGTTGCCGACCATACCTGAGAACGATTGGCGAACTAATGTTGAACGTCGATTCTGCGCCATCATCAGCACAACAGCATCCTCAACCTTCAAATAAGATGGATGACCAAGAAATGAAGCAACCCACAGTGAGATCCTCACCATAAATTGACAATATTCACTAAATTTAGGTTGGAAAATATAGTATTTGATAAATAATATACACGGAACAATAAAATGAAGATAAAAGGTCAAATTCAAGAGAGTAAAAGCTCAGATTAGAGAACCTTTAATGAAGCTAATTCCCTTAAACCCATCTCAACAGAAAGCATGCTCTCTATATTTCCTTCCCCAGTTAGATCGTTCAAATCACGAGCAAATTTGCTCCGATCTGAATCATCCCCACCTTATCCAATGTAAAAGAATGAAAGCTTCACTTAATTGCAGATGACAGGAACACATAAAACTCCAAATAACAAATATAATCAGTATTGTGATGTAGAAATTCTACCATCCCAGGATTCCTCTTTGGCCTTCTGTCCAGCAGATATGACAACCTCAAAGGGCAGAGGAGCTAAAGAAGACCAGTGCTCATACTTGGTAACAGCTATATTTGCACATATACCTGTAGCGGAAAGAAGTATAGAAAGAAACCTTAAGATATTAGCTCTTTTACTTTTTCTCTTTTTTTTTCAGGAAAACTTAGCTCTATTAAAATAACTCCATAATAGTAAGGGGGAAAAAAATAAAGAAACAAGAAACCAATAAAATAAGAAAAAAATGCTTTTTGGATGCAATTTTGGCCTATAAAAATATTTAGTTCATATAACCAAATGTGATACAAAATATGCTCAAATATGGCACTTAGAAATCTTTATCATATCAAGGTGCCTAACAGGGGTTGTATAATGGAACATGCAACAAATAGCTAGTAGCATAATAATTTTCTAACCCTCCCCTGCCCACCAGAACAGACACTACTTCAGCAATATTACCATAACGTGAAGCTAAACCCCAGTAACGAGCAAGCCAACATCTCTTCAGGACTACTTCTTCCTGAAAAGGAATGGCCAAAATCACTAATGTAAGTTAGGACTCAGAAAGACAGATTCTGAGATTGTCATTAATTCTACAACAGATTGAAAGAGCAACCATTTCCTCATGTGTCAAAATCATCCTTTGTGTCATTGTTTTGAGAGCTTTTGCTTCAGATTCAGCTTCATGAAGCTGTTCCAAAGCAGTTGTAGTCTCCTCTTTCAGGTTCTGATCAAGTTATTGAACATTATCAGAATGCGAAGTGATGTAAATTGGACAGTCAAAAACTGGTTTCAGTTCAGCAACACATAAGAACCTCAAGTTCTGCACGCAGAGCAGCAAATTCTTCATCTCTTCCATCCTTTGTCTGCCTTGCTGCTTTTAAAGCAGCCTGCAGTGATATCATAACGACAAAGGAGTTTAATTGACCAGATCAACATAAATATGCATCCAAAATAAATACACAAGTACATACCAAACAAAGACATAATAAATATAGATCTGTGTGTATACATGGAGAACTACCTCTCTTTGTCGAAGAGCTGCTTCCTTCCTGGAAATGAGCAAGTCATCAGTAACAATGGTAAGTAGCTTGCAATACAGTAAAACAATAGAAATTTACCGGCTCAAAAGTTTAGCTTCCAAGGATACACCTTCCCCCAGGGAAGCTACCTGCGAATGTTTAACCAAAAAGTGAAGAATACTGAAAGCACATATTTAAGACAAAAGCTGGCATAAGAGTTACAACAATTGAGTAAGGAAACTTGGAAAAAATAGCCACAGCGAATTCACAACCATGTCTGTAGTTCAGATAGTAGCTAAAGGAAATGGTGCTGCAGCTCCAGAAAAGGGCACATTATATGTAAAAAAAAAAACCAAAAAAAAAGCAATGATTCAAATTGAAGGAATAAGGTTTACTATATCCAAAGATAGGTGGCTACGCTAGTTCGATAGATTCAGCATTTAGATTCCTAACTAAATGGGTTGGGAGTCAGTATTGAAGGAGGATAAGGAACAGGGTTATCTTTTTTTGTTTTTATGCTTTTGACCATCTCATCTATCAAGGCTGAGTTTAAATTTATGTCTTGGAAAAAGAGAAGAAGAGTGACTGAGTAACTCTAACCTGTTTCTCTAGCTCTCGGGCTCTGGCTTCTGCTTCTTCACGTTTTTCCTCTGCATGATGAAGCTGTGGGACAAATTAGCCATAATGCCACAAAACAGAATTTGTCAGCAGTTTGCCTTTCCATGTCCCTCTTTCGTATCTATATTTTCTTTTTGTTTCCATTACTTCCATACGTAGGAGCAAGCTAGAAAGCTCACCTTATCTAAGATGTCTTCATTCTCCTCTTGTAGCATATCAAGCTGCAAATTGAATTCATGTAAGTTTACCGATATACACACATAGACCGTTCCAGCTAAAAAAATAGTACAACCACAGAACGGAAAGCTTAAAGGCATGCAGAAGATAGTTTTTGTAGTACTTCATACACAAAGCAGCAATCTTATTATTAGAGAAGTAGGGTAGGAAATAATAAAAGGCATACTTCATCACGAAGTGCAGAAGCCTCAAGCTGATTTTCAGAACCTTTCAGGTCACGGCCTATATCAGGTACGAATCTGCATTATTTGCCACCAAAGAAGGATTCAGTTAACTATTAGACTTACCATAAGAATACTGCGCCCCAAAAATTGGTGACATGAGCTAAAAACTTAGCAAACTAAAATGTAATGCAGAAAAAATCATTGAATAGATGTAAAAAAAAATATATAGCATTTAGGCAAAACAAAAATTCAGTCCTGGCAAATGAAGACGCATTTAGGCAGCAGCACGCAACAGCTGTAGCTCTCTCATGGCAACTCAGATAGTTGTAGGAACTACATATAAGAATTCAGGGCAGCAGGTAATGGTTGATGAATATGAAAGAGTACTGGTACTCCCTTACTAAGGTTTGGGTTAAAAATACATACATCCAACAGTTGATATCTAAGAGACCAGTACCAGGATCAACTCCAATCAAGCAAAACCAGATCACGACCAAAATGTAACAATTGCACCGAAAGGCGTCATAAAACCAAAAAATACCATGCGTCCATGCTATAATTGCACAATTTTGAAAATTGGTCCATTGTCCTTTCAGCCTTTTCAGAACAAAACAAGCACCAAAAGATCCAAAACCAAAATGAAACAGTCAAAACACCGTAGCTTACCAGATGTTCCACTCCAAAATCAAATTACATAATTTTCCATTATTTCTCGTTTGCATATGTAAATACATAGATGCGTCATCATTAATTCATTATTATCTGGTTTGGTGTTATAAATGGATTAGAAAGATAAAAAAACATTGGCACGTGATATTCTAAATTCTAATAATAAAAGTTCTAATTATGGACAAGTGTAAACTGCAACAAAAAAGGCATGAAACAAATATAAATGCAACTACGGTTAATCCCCAACTTTAATGGTGCCTATGTTATTAATTTTATTTTTAGTGAAAAGAGAGCATACAAAAATTTACACTTCACATCATTGTACTGCATCCATAGGATTAGATATGCACTGCAAGTTATTATATTTAGTATTAACTTAAAAAAGGGCTGATGAAATAAAGAAATCTGCTAAAAATTACATCTTACCTCTTTTCCCTTAACCTGTTACTAGGAGATTCAATTGGAGGTATTGTAACTGGAGTTTTCAATGAGGATCTACTTGGTTGTGCCACTGTATTTGTCGCTGTACGGACAGACATTGAAGGTCTTCCAGCAGATGTCGAACGAACTGGAGGATTGATGTCCATAAAATTCCGACCTAACTACAGACAGGCCATCCAATTTTCAATATAACCCATGAGAGAACAAATTAGTGCTGTTAACCACTGTCACCCCTCCCCACATTTTTTAAAAACTAAACATGACATAAATGTACAAAAATATCAACCATTGATAATATCTCATCCTACAAAAGATTTCACAGTATTACAGATTGTATTTGAGAAATATATCCGTAATCTCAAATAACAAAACTATTCCTCAAGTATAGGAATTCGTAACTTGATGTCCGCCTTGATTGTAGAAGTGGATCAAAATTGCAACAAACTCATATCAACCCTAGGTAGCAAAGCTCCACTAGTAAAATGCTGTTAATTGATGGGACCTTAATTTAATTGATTAGCTGCATGTTGCCAGAATGTGGTTATCAAACCCGGTTCCACTGTGAGCAACATAAGTTATTCCTTGTCTCTCCACTTCCCACCAAGAAATAAATAGGTCCTCTAACTTTCATATTTTTTATAATTGAGTCCTCAAGCTTTGGTTTGGTTCTTTGCATTATGTTGTAATTGAGTCTTCAAAATTTCAGTTACTTCAATTGACACCTTAAACTTTGCATTTTGTTATATCATCATATTCTCAAATGACTACCCACAATTGGACCCAATTATACCACCACACAAAATTCAAGGACCTAACTGAAACAAATAAAAGTTCAAGGACCAAACCATAACACAACACAAAATTTGAGGAGTCACTTGAAGCAAATGAAAGTTCAAGGACCCAATTACAAAAAAAAATTGAAGGTTCAAGGACCTATTTATGTGGTATTCATTATATAAACTCTTAAGCAACATTCTTTCAGCACCTCTATTCCAAGAAAAAGAGGAAACGAAAAATGAAAATATAGGAAGATGTATAGGTTCAATGAACACATGCGAAGTATATAGCTATTTCTGAGAAAAGGGGACCGTCTACAACACATCTTTTAGCAGTTTCCAATGTAAGCATTGCTCAGAATACATCACAGCTGCCTTCATCATATTTATATCCACCATCCCAAGAAAATTAATAAGCAAAAACTATGGTACAATCAGGCCCCTGCCAGTTTTGTTTGACGTAAAATCACCCTAATCTAAATATGCTATTTCGTCTCTGAATTACAGATTTTTTTACCGTAAGAGAAAGCATGTCTTATTATTATCAAGACCGCATCAATCAAGGCGATCTCAACTGATCCTTACACAATTCTGAAATGTATAGCAGAAATGAAACGACTCTGAATTGCTTCAAGTAGAATATAACATTAAGACAATTTAAGCATGTTGCCTCACATTCAAACAGAGGAAACAATTTCTAAATTAGATCGACAAGAGCAGCGAGTAATAATAAATCAACCAAGCGTCAAACAAGAATCAAATCGAAATCAACTGAAACAATAACTCTAAGAAATAGAAACTAAATCTCACCGCAGGTGATGGAGATCTATTAGGCTTGGAAAGTGAAATTCCGGAGAAGACACCGCCGCTATTGCCACTGTCACTCCTATTAACACTAATATTACTAGAAACAGACATCGGCGCCGGGGGCGGAGCAAAGCGGAAACCGAGATCATCGTCTTCGTCTTCGTCGTCATCGTTGGGAGTCTTGGAAGCCATGACGAGCGCCAAGCGCTGCGCCGCCGCCTTGGCGGCGACGTTCTGAGTCCGCTTAATGGTGGACATCCCGGCGGCGGAAGGGGGGAGTCTGGAGCGGGGGTGAGCGGGTGACCCGGCCGGCGAGGACGAACCAGTGCTGCTGGATCCGCCGCTCCACTGTCGGGCGTAGACCGGACTCTCGGTCCTCTTCCGATTCATTACAAAATTTGGAGTGTATGTATATTTATATGTATATATTGCTTTTGTGAGGGCAGAGCCGCTAGATTTCAGGAAAATGGAAATTCTGTTGACGATGGGAGAGGGTAGGAGAAATCGGAATTCGGAACGAAAATTGGAGAAATCCGACTTTAATTGATCGTCAAATATCAAATATATGGGCGTTTCTATTAACAATGGCCGTCTCTATTTGCATCTCATATTTAGTCTTTGCCCGTATTTTCTTGATGCACCTCCTTTTTTACTCTTTGTACCTTTAAAATTGACTATAATGTCCGTATTTAAAAAATATAAAATCTGAAAATTAAAAGTATAAAAAAAATCGCGTTCCGTTCGAAATTGTGTATTCGAACATTCTGAATATGTTCGAAGTCTTCTGTTCGAGCATAATGGATATGTTCGAAGTCTTGTGTTCGAACGGTACTTAAAAAAAATTTATGGAGTCCGTTCGGAAATTATTTTTCGAACATGCCATATTTATTCGAAAATTGATTTTCGAACAAATATGGTGTGTTCGAAAATTAATTTTCGAACGTGACTTATTTTAAAAATTATGTATGTTCAAAAATAAAATTTCGAACAAATACGATGGGTTCGAAATTTCATTTTCGAACCACACTTAATTTTTTCTTTTTGAACAAAGGACATTTAAGTAACTTCAAAACTATTTTCTTTTTTCTTTTTTTCTTTTGGGGTGCAGAGTAAATATGGGGGTGCAACCAGAAACTCCCATTAACAATAGCATTTTTTCTCGATGCACCACAATGGCTTAGTACACCATTATTTTTTTTCCTCTTATTTTTTCTCAACACACCATATGCAATATCATTTGTATCCTTCCTCTTAAAAAATTATATTATTTTATTAAAACATTGAAAATATGAACTTAAATTAAAGAAAAAGAAATGAATGTTTCAATTAAGACTGCTATTTTTTCTCAATGCACCACAAAATTAAAATAATTAAAAAATATGAATTTTTGAAATTACTGAAATACTCATTTTTTTCATACACCACTATTATTTCTCTATAAACCACTAATTAAAATAACATAATAAATATTTAAAAAATAGAAAATCTAATTACTATGAAAATTCTTGACCATGAAATGTTTCAATGTACTTGGTGGAAACTCATCGCAAACAGCAAGGAAACGAAAAAAAAAAAACATATTTCTTTGAATAACATGTTATATATCTAAATCACCATTTGGGTTTGAACATGTATTTATGTGTTTGGAAATCAATTTTTTAACGATGTTGATTTTACTATTTTTTTTAATAATTTTATAGAAATTTATGGATAGCAGTGTAGCTGGCCCATTCAATCGTGAATTAAATCTTCGATTCTCGGGGCGAATTGATCAATTGGGTACGTGAGAGAATTATTCCACTTTGAATTGTTGTAGTCATTCGTTGTTCAGAAAATGGTAGTGAAAGGAGACTTTCTCGTTTGTGATTAGCTTGTGAACGAAGTGAACATTATCGTGATATGAAAAAGAAAATTATGCAGCAAATTTATGATGCTATAGAAGAAAATATAGAGTTCGAGATATAGGATAATTACACATGGGTGCTTATCGTGCTGAAAGGGCAGATGGACCAAAGAAATTTACCTACTGTGATTGTGACTGGTCGTGTATTGACTTGTAACTTATATAATGAATTGAGTTTTTTTAAATATATAATAGGAATAGTGTTTGCTCGGAAAAACATATTTTCCAACTAACAAAGAATATTGTTCAAAGATGCATATTTAGATTCAAAAATTATAGATTTCCGAACAAAAATAATATTGTTCAAAGATGCATATTTTGATCCAAAATATCCACACATCGAACACATTCAATGGAAAATATATTCAAAATATCCAACACATCCAATATCTAAAATATCCAACACATTCAATAAGTTCACTTTCCTTCCCCACCTAAATTGTCATAGTTACATGTGTTTGAAAACTGGACAAGAATGATCATTCCACCCCCTCCCCCGGAAATGGCCCTCTCAGTATCTCACCACCACCACCACCATCATCATCAATAATATCATCAATACCTTTATTTTCTTGATTGATGTTATCATCTATATCTACATTTTTCTCTACTCTTTTCTCATTAACTATATTTTCCAATCATTCTTGTTGAGCTCTTTCACTTAGTGATGCCTCATAATGTTCTGCTGATAGACGTAGTGGGTCTCCTCCAATAAATTGATGTTGAAATATTATAAAAGAGATGTAAGTACAATTTTATCAGCTCTGAATTGGTTCGAAAAACTGTTTGCCAAATGCTATAAAGTTGGCTCAAAAGTACATTTCCAAATTGTCTGTTGAAGGATCGAAAATGGATTTTCTGAACCACTTTGAGTCAGTTCGAAAAAATGATTATTGAACACTGTATATTAGATTCGACAAATCTTTTTTTTCAAATGACAAACATTTAGTTCACTATTCTATTTTTCAAACAAAAACACGATTCCACCAGTGGTTTAAATTCATCAATTTTAGGTTTAAATTCAAAGCAAGTTAACAATTTCATGGGATTCGAAGATCCAAGATAGAAACCTAAAAAACGTAAATCTAAACCAAGATCGAAACTAAGAGGTTCTACGGGGTAATATTAAAACCTAAAAAACTTACCAAAAGATTCAATAAGGGTTGAATTTTTGATAGAATCCATAAGGTTTGAAGACTCTATGCTGCTGCTCCCATTTTTTAAAAATTCAACTTTCTACTGAACCCACGCACTTCTCCCTTTTTCTTCTTCGTTCTCACCTTCTCCAGTTCGAATACATCGTGCCTTTTCAAATGGATATTGCTATTCCTTTTCATTTAATTTTAGTTCACATTTTTGATGTTTTAATAAAATAATATAATTTTTAAGAAGAGGGCAAAAATGTAGGGCCAAATAGAAATCTCATTATGGCCTTTTTAGAGTGGTAAGGCATCCAGAGACAAACTCATTCCATTTTCTAATATCAACAGCAAGACTCTAAGCTCATGAATTTGTTGGATGTGTTGGATATTTTGGATATTTTTTATTAGATGTGTTGGATATTTTGGATATATTTTGTATTGGATGTATTGGATATTTTGGATATGATATATGTTGGATGTGTTGAATTTTTTCATTCAAAAAATACATCTTTGAACAATATTGTTTGGGTTCGGAAATCATTTGTTGGATTGATATATGGGCGTTCGAAAAATAGTTCTTCGACCCCCACTGTTTCAGTTTGGAAAAATATATTTTTCGAACAAACACAATTCCTGCTATGTACTTAAAAAAATAAATGTGAAAATAGATTGTGTAAAAATAAATTCCAAATGAACACAATTCCGAATAAACACAAATCGATAAGTTACAAGTCAATGCATGTTAAAATACAATTTCTTAGATTCACAATACACCAACAAAATAAGTTACAAGTCGATAAGTTCTTAGATTCACGAGGAAGTCTCTTTTCACTCTCCATTTCTGAACAACGAACGACTACAACAATTCCAAGTGGAATACCTCTCTCATGTACTTAATGGATCAATTTGTCCCGAGAACCAAATAAGTCCATTGTGGTGAATATATCTTGAAGTAATTCACGATCCAACGGTCACTCTTCATAAATTCCTACTAAATTATTGAAAATAGCAGAATCAGCAAATTGATTTACAAATACATAAGTGCATGTTCAAAACAAACATTTTCGAAAACACTATTGATTAGTTCAAAAAATTGAATTCGTGAACCACTCCATATTTATCCAAAAAACTCATTGCCGAACCCTATGAGTGTCATTTGATAACATAGTTTCCGAACTAAAGCATACCAGATTGAAAAATGAATTTTCGAACGTCCTAATTATTGTGCAGACTATATTTTTTTGAATCAACCATGACAATTTGTAATTCTTAGCTCGATAGACCTCACAAAAATTGAAAAAAATACGGTGCAAATAGTAAGAAATCATTTACATTGCTCGTGTCTTCTTCATTTTTGAACTCCATGGTGATTTAGACACATAAGATGTTATCCAAAGTTTGACAAATAAGATTTTGGTTTTCTTGCTTTCCAGCTTCCATTTGTTCAGAAAATTTTCACGCTTCAATATTTGATATTCATTGAATTATATTTTCTATTTTTTTAAATATTTATTATGTTATTTTTATTAGAAGTGTATAGAGAAATAATAGTGGTGTATGAAAGTAAAGAAATGGTGTTTCTTGTAAATTGTAGTTGAATTATCTCCATTAATTTATTAAAATCAGTGGTCATTATTAGTTTTGTGGGAATTACGGAAAATGATATTATTTTCATTTTAGATACACTCAAAGTGAAATAAATCTTATCACCATTTTTCCTTTTCTACGAGCATCTTGAATGTGAAAAAAAAAACCATTAAGAAATAACAAATTAAATACTTTGAAATATAAAAATAACATAACATTATATTATGTCCTTCTTTTATCCAAATTAATTTACAAGCATCATAAATATGAAAAAAAAGCCTTACAAACTAATAACTTACGCATTCTAAAACGTAAAAATAACATAAATAAAATAAGTATAAAAGAACAATTAAAACAAAATTGATCATAACCATCCATTTAACAAATATAATGGTTATATAGGATTATCCACAAATTACATGGTACCACATCATTGCTAATATCATGAATTTATATTGCTAATATGAAATATGTTAATTTATACACGATACCTGACACGCTATTTATTAATAAATAATCGCACTGCAAGTGCATGTCGTTATTGTAATACTTTGGTGAGTAAGAGTATCGTATCCCATAGAGACTGCTACTTCCTAGTTCTTAAACGCAAGCACCTAATTAATATCTAGATATTGAACATGCAGATAAAAAGAGAATAAACTAAATAGCATAAAATAAATGTGAGAAATAAAATTAAATACCGGATTAAACAAATAAACGAAACCTAGGCTTTAGGGAAACTGGTTTACTATATCAATTATTAATATTCATTAATTTATCAATCCGACTTATGTCTTTAATTTATCAATGGTGGGGAATCATTAGTTTGTTATCAAGCTGCTTTTAAAGGCATATACTATAACATAGATATAATGAGCATGCACTTCACTACGGTCGGTTCTTCACACATGTCATTACTCCCAATCTAGCAAACGAAGATCTATTCAATCATATGTGATACTTGTTCACTTGGTCGGTCCTTCCAAGCACACATAATATGATTTCTATCTTTCCATCACTAATTCTTCTCTGGTCAGTGCTTCAAATTAATGACTAGCATGCATAAATGGTGATCAAACATCTATATAATATATAAATAAAGCATAATCAAACCCCGAGAGATAGCAGAAAGAAAAGTAATTAAATCATATTATAAAATCTATAATATTCAATCCCTAAAACCTAGCTATGAAATTTGTTAGACATAAATAAATAAACAACCAAAATTAGAGTATAAGTGTTCATAACAAAATCGATAAAAGAACCAAAAAACACGAAGTAATCCAGTGGTCTTGTCTCTTCTGCAATAGCACTGTTCAGTGTTTATTTATGATGTTTTCTTATAGGAGTTTTATGTCTTTAGTGTGTGTGTGTGTTTCTGTTATTTTCGTGTTATTTTGATGTTGTTACTTTCACTTTTGATCTTTTGGTGTAACATCCCAGAATTTTAGAATATCTTAGTGAGTTTTCTAAATATATTTAGAAGACTAAAGAAAATAATTGGAAGTAAAATAAAGTAAAATAGATGTAAGTCGCGACCTTTTTGTGTCTTTTATGTGAAAATCGATTATGAGATTTTGTATTTGTCTCCGGAAGATAGTCAATATTGGTCTTTTCTGGAATGTAACGGCCTAAAGGAAGCTGTTGGTGCTTTCATAATTTTATTCTGATCTCTACAGGAGTCCCGTAATTGAAAATCGTAAAGGGAAAACCTATGAATAGTAATTTCTGCTTGCGTTCGTGATTCAAAAAATTCACGAAATCCTCCTCATTGATCTGAGATTTGTTCTATAAAGCCTATCTTATAGGAAATGACCCAAGGAATCCGTTTGCGTTCACGGATTGCCAATCTGAGGTCAATCGAGCGCTCGGGAGCAAAATCTGTCAGTCGAAATGAATAGTAAAAGTACTTTTTGAAAGGGAATCTTTTCTCGTTTTTCTTCAGACGACTTCCTCGTCATCCCGAGATGGGTTGGTTCAATAGTACTCGAGCCAACGAGTCTCCCGATATTTTCAGATTTTGTGTCCGAGGTCATTTAGACCTCGCCATTGAATAAAACAACTTTAATTGAATCCGGAAATCACTTTATCAGTATTTTATATCCGAAAAAGTTATACCTGCCCCGAAGTCCCTTTTCCTATAAATAGGGGAGGGGGGAGCTCATTTCTCCTTGCTCATTCTCTCTCTTCTCTCTTTTCCTCTCTCGTTCGTGTTGACGAACGAGAGAAACCCGGGCCTGCGCCGAGTAAATCGCGCATGCGGGCCCAGGTTAAGTTTTATTTGGGGGGAGGGGTGCTGCTACTGCGGGAGCAGCTATCGAGCGCCGGAAGGCTGCCGGAGAGCCGCCGCCGCCGCTGTCGTGGATGGCCGGAATTGCCGCCGTCGCGCCGCCGCTTCGGATGTCTCGTTTCGGTCCATTTCTCATCCTTTATAGTTGAAATTTTAATATGTTGTGTGTTTTAAATAGTGCTTCATTTCGTATGTTGAGTGCGTCGTCGTCCGATGGCCGGAAACCGGCGAAATCGCCGGAAAACATAAAAAATAAAGGCACGCCGATCAGTTTCGGTTTTTGCCCGTTTTCGCCCATTTCGGGTCGTCAAATCGAAAAAGTTTCTTCTATAAAGTTGCTCGAAAAATTATTTTCTATAGGATTGCCAAGTTTCATAATTTTTCGATAAGTTTTGATTAAAGTCAATTATTTTAATCAGGCGGTTATTTTTATAATTAAAGCATGTGATTTCAGAAAATTCCAAAAATTGTATAGTTTAATAAAGATATATGTGGGGTCATGCCTGATTATTTTCATAATTTTTAGACAAGTAAAAAGTGCAATCGAGGTTTGCTGTGTAAAATTTAATTAAAATGGCAAGTTACGGAAAGTGACATCTATCAAATCTTTTGATCCCATTAAATCGGAAATTATATTTTGAAATTTATTTCCTTCTGTGTTGAAGTTGTACGAGGTCTCTAGAGTCGCGCATTCTTAATAGAAATATAATTAAAGTGAATAAAAGCTCCAATTAAATTAAAGTCGAGTTCTGAAAATTAGAGTAGCAGTCCTAAAATAAGGTTTGACCTTGTAGGACTTGTTGAGCTGGTCAGAGAAGCTGGCGGATGAATATCGCGAAGTTTGATCACCTGAGTTGATCTAATCGAGGTGGGTTTATTTGCAAAACCTATCTATATTTGAGTTATTAACTCATAAATGTGATAGTCATAGTTGGAATATCCAAATAAAATATTTGAGAAATTATTTGCTCAAGTCTCTGCTAGAGTAATAGTATTATATTATTGTATAATTAATGAGAACATAGTATTATACTACTGTATAATTATTGAGAACATAGATTATGCTTTGCCATAATTACTGAGAACATAGATTATGCTTCATCATAATTATTGAGAATATAGATTATGATTTATCACAATAAGCGAATATAGATCATGCTTTGACATAATTAAATAGAATAGATTATGCCTTGTCATAACTAAAGTATATGTGTTAAAAGTTAAGGTTAGAGTTTAAAGTTCATAGTATATAGATTAAGGTTAGAGGTTATATTTAAAGCTTAATATTTATAGTTTAAAGTTACAGTATATTAAATGTTTATTGCGTATTGATTATACTTGTGTATAATGAGTTATAATTTTTAGCTTGTGCTTTTAATTTAAACTCAACTTATAGAATGATTTCCGTTTAAGGAATATGAAGCATAATTGAACTAAGTTTGATAGATGACTTAAAGGTTAACATAGTTGCTATATTAAGAGGATGACATACTTTTGTGCTTATGTCATATTATGCGCTTTTTAGAGAACATAGAACAAAGGATAGGCAGGAACTGTGATTCTTGCAGTTGTGATGTTAATCACTAAATGTGTCACTGTGAGGTAACCCCTGCACATACACGTGATCTGGGCATCACTATAGGAGTCAATGCTAGGTAACCCCTGGTATACTCATGGTCAATGCTAGGTGATCCCTGGTACACTCTTCTCGGATTAGCGAGGTAACCCCTCCCTTTTCCTATCAGCGACATGTCATAGAGTGCAGTAGACGACAGAAGGAGCTACAGGGTACCAAAGAAAAGTAAAAGGTTTGCAGAAATGGGAAGGGCTTTTGCGTTTTGCTTTCCATTATCTGTATTTATATTTTGGATATTCTGTTACAGTTTTTATTAAAGATTGAGTTAAAAGTTTAACCCACTGAGTGCTTTAGTACTTACGCCCAAAATATTTTCAAAATTTTTTTCACAGGTTGAGATGCTGGAGGTGATGGCTCGATGTATTGTTGTGGGTTGATCGTGCCTTGCTGTCTCATTCAGACTAATGTATTGCTCATGAGTATGTTGTTATGTGATACAATATTACTCCATTATTTTCCGCTTAAACTCTGATACAGTTGCCCCATAGTATGATTGCATGCTATGTTTTATTTTTGGGCTTATCTGAATTATATACCTTAATTGAATAATGATAAATAAAGTCCATTTCTTTTCATAAATCCAAGCATATTTCATTACAGTTTTCGACCTATGAGTTGGTCATATTTGGTTGAGTCTTGGATTTTGTTTACTTTTCAGTTGACCTATGAATGGGTCTTATCTTGATTAATTGCTTCTGTCCTATGAATGAGACATAAAATTGTTTATTTGCCTCTAACCTATTGATGGGTCTTAGTTGTTGTGGCCTATGGAGAGGTCTTGTTTATTTGAAGAGTTAGAATCCTATCTATTAATTGTTGGATTCTGTTTGAATTTGACTAGCCTATGAATAGGCATTCTTTTGACTTGATTGAATCATTTGACTTCGTTGATACGTTGAAAGACGTGGATTTCTTTCAGTTACAGAGGTTATGCTGCCCAATTTCTGCAGCATATAACTTATTCTTGTTCTAAAGCCATTTCATTTGATTATCCTAAATTAGTACTTCATTTTTGAGTAACACCCCGACCCTCATTTATTATTCCTTTTGGGACCGGGACATTACAGAGGACCCCCTAGATTTGGGATTATGCTACCTTTTTCCTTCTATTATTCTCGTAATATCCTCGTCCTAATCCTCGGGACCGGGGCGTTACATTTGGTGAGCTATGCTAGATTAGTGCATACTTCGTGCTTTTGATCCAAAAGCAGTGATTTTATGATATAAAAGGTGGAAAAACCGGAAACCCAGCTGAGGCTCCAAACTGACGAACCACACTGAAGACACACCCAAACTGAAGCTCCAAACTGATGGGCAAACTGAAGTGCCAACTGGAAAGGCCAACTGAACTCATCAGCTGAAGATCCGGACTGAAGGCTTAACTGAACCGTCCAGCTGGAGCCCGAACTGAGTGACTGTAACGCCCCGATCCCGGGAGAAGGGCAGGGGACCGGTGCGCTACTTAGGGGAAGGGGGAAGGGGTTGTTGAATAGAAATAATCAAAGAACTAGAGATAGTGCCCCAAAAATTTGGGCAGCATAACCTCTATAAATAGATCAATCCACGCTTTTAAAACGTATGAAATGACTCAAACCATATACTATGACTCTTAGAATGAACCCAAGAAAGAATAACGAAAGCAAACTTCAATGTAAATAATAACAGTTCAAAGGTTAACTGTTAATAGGTTAGGCATGAAAAAGGCCAGCCTGATGTCTGTCAAAATACTTGAAGTAAAGAGATGCCAGACTCCTGTCTGTCGTGAAAGCAATATAAAGCCAGGCTTTTGCCTTGACACGGAAAACAATGTAAAGCTAGGCTTGCGTCTGTCTGAATAAGAAAAGTAAATAAATGCCAGGCTTTCACCTGTCAGGAACGAAAAGTAAACGGGATTCGGAGAACCGAACACTCCGTAACAATAAAGAAAATGGGATTCAGAGAACCGAACACTCCATAACAGTAAAGAAAATGGGATTTGGAGAACCGAACACTCCGTAACAGTAAAGAAAACGGGATTCGGAGAACCGAACACTCCGTAGCAGTAAAGAAAACGGGATTCGGAGAACCGAACACTCCGTAGCAATAATCAGAGTAAACGGAAAAGAACGTAGTGCATTTATTCAGACTCAAAAGGAAGCATGTTCTCAGTTAGACTCCATACATAAAAGAAACATATACATCAAACGATAGCTCTTCAGCCTTAGCACAACCTCCACCATCCCGCAGCTCATCCTGAAAATATTTGAAAAGATTTTGGGCGTGAGTACTAATGCACTCAGTGGGTACATTTGAGAAAAACCTTCACAATCATTTTATAAAATGGAATATCCAATCATATTTTAAGCATATCATGGAAAGCTTTTAAAATAGAAAATTTGTGAATTCCATGTATACAAAATCATTTTAGTTCCATCATTGCGCGCCACTCTCCCCTAGAACGCTTACGGTGAGTCGGTTCGTGTACACAACCCGACTGCTTAAGGTTGGACACTACCCTGTTTGCTTGGGACTCAATATCGTGAACCATTGTAGTTTCATCACAAAAAACAGTAGTAAGACTTACATGAGTCAGGAGAGCACATTAAATACAGTCATGAGTTGGATATTCAATCATATTCATTTTATAAATATCAGGGCTTAATAACCAAAATATATTTTTATATCATAAAAACCCACCTGGTAATCTGATCTGGATAGCTAGATCTAGATTCTGATTTTGGTCCCAACTAGAAGTCTCCTTCTTCTGTGCCTACAAGATTGTTCGGCAACTTAGTTTCGAATAGAAGACTATCATTAGGTCAAAATCTAACCTTTCTTAGCTATGAAGTAAATATTATAATATCTACAATCTTAATACGCATCACCCGGGTAATCAAAATATTTTGACTCTTAAGGGAACTTTACTCAAGGCATTTTTATAAAGAAAAACCCTTTTGGAAGTTTTGGCATACGGGGTGGTCAAACTCGTATCCTAAAATTAACTCGGTACAAATAAATTCATACCGCAAGATCTGCCCATTGGAAAAATATGAAACTTTAAATAAAAACACTATATTTTGACACGGAACAACTTTTGAGCTTAAAAACATGATAGGGTTATCCATGAAGGATAGATCTGAAAAAGACTACAATTTAATATTTGGATACCCAAAATATACCCGAAATTAAAAAGTGACAACATGGAAAATGTATATAAATATACATAGAACATAAAACCCTAAAGACACTTTTTGATCTGGCGACCTGAAAGAGTCACCGCTTTGAGAGGTGGTGGCGACTTTTGGCGGTGGTCACGACGATTTTCTATCGTGATCGTCCATCGTGTCATCATTTCAATCCGTATTCGTGATCTACGCGTTGACACCTTCAAAATGACTATTTCATAAATGAAACAGGAAACTAGAGTCGTACCTTCTCTAGAAGCTGCTCGGCGTTTTGATTTTGAAAATGAATGAAAAATGAAACTTTAACCTCCTATTTATAGAAGAAAAATAAATAGGATAATAACGAATAAAAGAAAAGGAGGATAATGATGTGATGTGACCCGGACTATTAATCTAGGATGAATCTAGAGAACGTAGCGGAAGACTTTAGGATGCAAAACACGTCAGCGAATGAAGGGTTTCAATCCGACTCAAATAAATGAATAACACTAACTAATCTAGACAATTAAAAAATACCTAAACTATGACACGACTATGTAACACAAAATCCAAGGGATAAGGGCTGCAAAGGGACAATTTTATGGCTGGAATTTGGATGGAATTCGTGTGTGAAGTCTTGTGAAGAAGGGCTTGGAGAAGGTAGGATATGTTAGGGATGAAACGAACTTACGGATAAAATGAACGGACGTAGAACTTGGCTCGAACTTGTGGCTGATTTGATGGCGAACGTTGATGAAGATGGTCGTTGTCGATTATGGTTGATGGAGGATGATCACGTCGATGTGAATCACAACCCGATAGCCTCCTTGAATCTCGAACGTACCAAAGGATGAAATCTCCAAGTTGATCTTCGGACAGCAAATATCGGTTAATCCCTCAAGTGGATTAAGCAATACCCTTGATTAAGACTTAAAGTTGCTAGCTCCAAGAATATGAATTTTAAATCAAAACTCACAAAGATGTAAAAGGGGGTTGAGACAATATTGAAAGCAAAGCTTAATTAATCAAATATAGTCTAAAGTAACAATGTGACATTGTTCCCCTATTTATAGGACATACAAGAACGAAATTAATCATCAAAAAATGCCTAAAAATTGATCCAAAAGGAATCTCTAACTATACTAGGAAGATACCTAAACTAGAATTCTATTCAAGGTAGGAAATTACCTTAAATACAATTCTAGTCAACCTTGACTATAATATGGATGAAAATTACATTAAATTAAATAAAAATCTGAACTAAACTATAGTCAAATATAATTAAATAAATACTATAGTCTAAATAAAATTCAATCCCTAATTAAATCAAATAAGGGACGAAAATTCCATGCAATGCGAATCTGTCATGCATGCACAACTTGATGAGTTCTATCTTCATGCATTGTTCTTCAAATCTTGATCTCCAATCTTTAATTGTTAACAAAGTAACAATTTTGGGGTCCTTTAATGGCAGCTTTGAATGGACCGATTTGATGCTTGCCATGGTCTCATCATGATGGAAAAAGAATAGGATAATTACGAATAAGATAATATTTTGAAAAAGAAATTGGATAATGACTGATGTGCCATATGTTATCCAAACCTACTACCTTTCACCCTAAAATTATGCCAAGTGTTCATTTGAACTCGAAATTTGAAAAATTCATATTTCGGCACGATGCTTGAAAATTTTCTGTCAACCCGAGAAAAATATCAAAACATATTTTTAAAGTAATTTTTGACCAAATTAGATTTAACAGATTTCCCTAGCTGCGATTTTCCTTTATTCGAGTCCTTTAAGGACCCAACTTCTTACCTAGATTACCCTTAGGTAACATAAGTTGAATAAAACCTTCTAAAATATTTCGGGGTATTACAGCGACGAACTGATCAAATGAGCACGCAATCTGCACCAACTGAAGCCAAAACCAGAAACCGAACTGAACAGGGCTAGTCGCTGCGAGGACCCCAACCGCCACTGGGCACATCTCTCGGTGAAGAGGGCCTAGCGGGTGATGGCTGCCCAATCGGTGCTGGGTAGGCCACTGGGGCTCCCAGTTTTGCTCCCCTAACCGGCACTGGTGCTCGAGCCGGCACTGGGTGGAGTTCTGTCCCGCTTTGAGGGTATTTTCGAAATCATTTGATGGATCACTTTTGTTGGTTGGTTCTTAAATGTCTCTTCATATACCATCTACTAGGGATCACCTAGGAGAATTCACTTCACACGGAGGAAGAGATTATCTCCCTATCAGTTTAGGGGAAATTTGGGGAAGCTGAGCACGGTCAGTTCATCAGTTTGAAGTTGGAGAGAAGCTCAGAAAGAGAAAGAAGAGCAGATGCTGCTCAAGCCAGGGCCTAACCAGCTAGGCTTGTAAGAAGAGCCCAACTTCCCTCTTTGTTTTCCTTTTTAGTTTCGTTGTGGGGATTTGTCCTAAACATTGTCGAGACAAACAATATTGTGTAAGTTTGTAGTTCATTTATCTTTTGGTTTATGAGATAAAGAACTTGCATGATTCTTATTTGCTATCATGCATGATGAGGGGCTAGTTCCATACATTAGGGGTAGATAATCGATTTGGTTTCTGATAAACTGAGATTTTACACTGTTTTTGCTACATTTTTGTGTCGTATTTTATATGTCTTAAGTGTGTTTTATCTCAGTTTATTCGAGTTTCTCGAGTTTTTGGGAGTTGGTCATGCTTGACGTATTTTGCAGGTTTGTTCGTCAATTTTGGATGCTTTAAAGGATTGAAGTGAATGTGGAGTCCCAAGAGAGTACATGAAGAGACTGGTCAAGAAAACGGGATGAAACAAGCCGAGAAGGAAATCGCGAGCGAGCACCCGCAACCCGATCGCGACTGCAGGGTCGCGAGTCATCTAAGGGAGATGACTGCCATGTCGCAATAGAGGAGGGGTACAGAAGAAGGAAATTCGCGACCCAGGTCGCGAATAAAGTGGAGGTCACGAATTTCACGCCACGTGGCGCCACGTCATGCCACGTGGATTTGCGAGCCGATTCGCGGGCGAGCCGGTCGCGAACGAAGCGGGCTTTTCTGATTTTCTACTGTATTTTTGGACTTTTTCCTTACGTGGTATATAAGGACTCTTTTTGGGGCGAAAATCAGATACCAATTATCATACCCTAAGATTAAAGCAGAGCTTTGTTGTGGAGAAAGAGCATCACGAAGAACAAGACCAAGGATTTCAAGCAAGTCAAGATTCAAGGCAAATTTAATCTTCCAGGTTTTATTTATTTCAATTATTGTCTAGCCATGAACATCCAAAACTTTATTTCTTTTGTTTATTTTATTATGAACTATTAAAACCCTAGTATTATGATTAATTTATGAAGTCTTATAATTAATTCCAATTTTCATGTCTATGATTTCTTTTGCACTTTAATTATTCTTGGGTTGCATTTATTTATGTCAATTGATTGGCCATTAATTGATGTAATTTGTTGTGTTGATTCATAAATCGAGAGAGGAGTTTCAACACTAGGACGGAATAATTAACTTAGTAATTAACAACACTCGAGAGAGTTGAAATTACTGGAGAGAGCATTAAACTCATGGCTCATATAATGTAATCTACGTACTTAATTCTCTGAGAAGAGGTTCTGAATAGCTAAGTGGTTGCTCTAGTGCGATTGAAATCCCCACACATGCATAAATATTGGATTAGTTAATGAGATGGATTATTTGATGATTGTTCAATCCTAGAATACACATTTCTTCCTGATATTTTCTGTGCATCTTTATCTACTGTTGAATATTAGTATTGTGAGTTATTTATATTTGTTTTTTTCATTCATTTAAAACCTCTAAATTTTGAGTAGTCTAGATAGTAGAGTTAGGATAAATAGAACAACTAGTAATTAGAATTTAAGTTTTTGTGGATTCGACCTTGTTCGCCATTATACTAGAAACCTCACTGTACACTTGTAGTTTAGGTGGAATTAAAATACCGAACAAGTTTTTGGCGCTGTTGCCAGGGATGAAAGCGAGAAGGCTAAGGATGGAGAGCCACAGTTGCCCAAAAAGCTGGAGTTGAAGACATTGCCTGGTCATCTCAAGTATGCTTTCTTGGGTAAAAATGAAAGCAAACCGGTAATAGTTTCTACTTACCTCTCTCAGTCTCAATTAGATAGTCTCTTGCATGTGTTGAGAAAGCATCAAAGTGCTATAGGTTGGTCTATTTCTAATTTAAAAGGGATTAGCCCGTCTATATGCATGCACATGATTTTACTTGAGGATGATTATAAGTCACGTGTGCAAAATCAACGTAGGTTGAATCCGATTATGAAAGAGGTAGTAAGAAAAGAGGTCTTGAAATTATTAGATGTCGGCATAATTTTTGCTATCTTTGATAGTGAGTGAGTTAGTCCCACTCAAGTTGTGGCTAAGAAAGGGGGCATGACTGTTGTAGAGGGCGAAGGGAATGAATTGATTGCTACTAGAGTCGTTACTGGTTGGCATGTGTGTATTGATTATCGTATGTTGAATGCTGTCACTAGAAAGGACCTCTTTCCCCTTCCCTTTATTGATCAGATGTTAGACAAATTAACTGGATATGAGTATTATTATTTTCTGGATGGTTATTCTGGCTATAATCAGATTATGATTGCTCCTGAGGACTAAGAAAAGACTGATTTTATATGTCCTTATGGTATTTTTTCCTATAGATACATGTCTTTTGGTCTGTGCAATGCACCTGCTACTTTTCAGAGGTGTGTGATGGCTATCTTCCATGGATTGATTCAAAATATTATGGAAGTCTTTATGGATGATTTCTCTGTTTATGACAACTCTTTTGATAACTTTTTAGCCAATGTCACCCAAGTTTTGCAGAGATATGAAGATACTAACCTAGTTCTTAACTGGGAAAAGTGTCATTTTATGGTACGAGATGGTATCGTTTTGGGTCATAAACTGTCTTCTACAGGTTTGGAGGTCGATCAGGCTAAGATCATCGTCATAGAGAAATTACCCCCGCCTACCAATGAGAAGTCTGTGAGAAGTTTTCTTGGTCATGCCGGTTTTTATCGGTGTTTTATTCGAGATTTTTCTAAAATTGCTAAGCCTCTTAGCCATTTATTGGAAAAATCAGTTGCTTTTGACTTCTATGATGAGTCTTTGCAGGCATTCGAGACTTTGAAGAAAGCCTTGGTGAGTGCTCCTATCTTGATCACACCTGATTGGTCGTAGCCGTTTGAGATAATGTGTGATGCAAGTGATGTTGCTGTTGGGGCTGCCTTGGGTCAAAAGTGGGACAAGTTGTTCCGTGTAATTTACTACACCAGTAGAACTCTGGATTCGGCACAAGTAAATTACACGACAACTGAAAAGGAGTTGTTGCTGGTGGTGTATTCCTTCGACAAATTTTGAGCCTATCTCATCAGTGCGAAGACTATAGTCTACACTGACCATACCGCTTTGAGGTATCTGTTTGATAAAAAGGATGCTAAACCTCGCTTGATCCGTTATATTTTATTGTTGCAGGAATTTGATCTCGAGATTCGGGATCGAAAGGGTTATGAGAATGTGGTTGCGGACCACTTATCTCGACTGCAGCACCCTGTAGAGAGTGAAGAAGCTCATATTCCAATTAACAAAAAATTCCCAGATGAGCAGTTATTTCAGGTAAAATCCTAGTCCTCGTGGTTTCTGATTTTGTGAACTTTCTTGTTGTAGGTGTGCTTCCACCGGATTTGACTTCACATCAAAAGAAGAAATTCTTCCATGACGTGAAGTTCTATATATGGGATGCCCTGTTCTTGTTCCGGCGTTGCTCTGATACAGTCATTCGCCGTTATGTGCCTCAAGAGGAGTGGAGAGCCATCTTTTTATAGTGCCATACATCGCCGAGTGGTGGCCACTTCTCTGCTAACCGCACTACCTTCAAGGTCTTGCAAAGTGGTTTTTACTGGCCATCTCTGTTCAAAGATTGCCATGAGTTCACCCGGGAGTGTGATGAATGCCAAAGAATCGGGGGCTTTCCAAGAGGAATGAGATGCCACTCACCAACATTTTAGAGGTCGAGCTATTTGATGTGTGGGGCATCGACTTTATGAGACCATTCCAAATTTCTTCTAGCGGCTTTCAGTACATTTTACTAGCCGTGGACTACGTCTCGAGGTGGGTTGAGGCTATCCCGACAGTCACCAATGACTCTCGGGTAGTTATAAACTTTCTGAAGAAGATGTTCTCATGTTTTGGAACGCCTAGAGCATTACTAAGTGATGGGGGACACATTTTTGCAACAAACCATTGGAGGCGCTGTTGGCCAAATATGGAATCAAGCACAAAGTGACAACACCATACCATCCACAAGCGAATGGGCAAGCCGACCTTGCTAATCGGGAAATTCGGCAAATCTTGGACAAGACGGTGAACACCAACAAGAAGGATTGGGCTTTATTGCTGGATGACGCACTTTGGGCGTATCGGACTGCGTACAAGACACCGTTGGGCCTATCTTCTTGCCAATTAATTTTTGGTTGAATTTTGTCATGCTATGGTTTTGGGAGAATTGTGGATTTCTGTTGGAGATAGTATGCTTATATGCTTGTTTTTGTGCTAATTCTTTGTGTCTTGTGCATTGTGGCATGCTAATTGTGTGCAGATGTGTTCGGATGATGGTATAGTTTGGTCCTTATTTTTTTTCTTTATTTGTTGCACCACTCCGTTGATTGAGTGTGATGAAAGGGAATGGGGAATGGTGAAGTTTGATGTTGTTGCCATTGTGCAAGTTTGGGGGAAGAAGTGTGGGTGTGATCCCTTGTGTTTGCTTTTGTAGGACTTTGCTCGTGTGGGTGTGCTAGATGGCAAAGGAAATTTTTTTTAGTCGATTGGTAGTAGGGGGTAGAAGCAGGCGCCCTATTCTAACAGATGAAAGAAGCAGACCCCCTATTCTTTCCACCCCTTCACCTATCTCCTCTAGTGCAGAAGATGAGTTTCATGAATACGCTGAGGAGGATGAGGAACAATCTGAGGATTTGGATCAATATGAGGAAGAAAATCAAGCCGAGGAGAATGAACAACATGGGGGGCTCTGAGACTGACGACTCTGATGATGAAGACTATGAGCCCGAATCTGAAGAAGATGATGTGGTTGAAGAGCTTGAGCTTGAGGTTGCTGCTGATGATGAAGCTACAGCTCCTTTTTACCATCCACATCGATACGGTATCGAGTTACAAATGCAAGCGCAACGAGATGATCAGGGACGCTTAGCCGTGATGAAGATTTTCTCCACACGATATCCTTGCTCTGTCACTACTACAACTCTAGGCATCCACGAGGATGTGTGGGGCCTCATTAACCGCATCGGATGGAACCACACTGTGGCTGGGGGATGGCCTACTAATCCAGTTCTGGTGTATGAATTTCTCAGCACTCTTGAGGTGCAATCAATGCAGATTCGAGGTCCCCACACCATGACATTCCATTTGTGGAATGTGGCACATGTTCTCACCGCTGAGGAAGTAAATGCCATTTTTCATGTCCCTATTGGTGGTATTTTCAACCGCTTAGGAGTTTGAGCTGAACATTTTTGGTGACGCCTACAGTTTGAGATGACGCGGTACGATCACAAACGGGCTAAGACGTCCATGATGCTGAATCCAATGTTTCGTTACGTGTAGAAGATCGTCGCTTCCACCGTGTTGGCATAGTACGAGACGTCGGGACTACGGACGCCCGAGATTCTCTTTCTGTGGGCCATGTTGAGTGGCACCAATCTCAACTTTGCCGCCTTCTTGATGCAACAATTTAAGAGGCAAAGTTCATAAGCCACAGATGCCATTGAGATTGGTGGCATGATCACGCCGATTGCTGCTCATCTGGGCATCCCATTACATCGGTATGGCAGTCTCCCAGGTCCTCGAGCCATCAATTTGCCGAATCTACGTCTGTCCTGGATGCTGGTCAACCGCACTAATGCTCATCTCCTGACATTAAGGGTAAACCATGTGTTCTCTTTGCCTAACCGCCTGCTCACCACAGTTTCAGATCTCACTAACATAGATAACTGGTTGTTAGATACTCCAGCCCACCGTGCCGCCATTGATGCTGCAGCTGGAGAGGACCGGTTTCAGATTCTAGAGAGCGTTCAACGGGCGCAGGCTGAGTTATCCGCTCAAGCTGAGAGGAGAGCACGCACTCGGACACATGAGAAGCGCACAGACGAGCAGTGGGACTCTCTCATTGACACGGCCATCGGCTCGATGCACACAATGATCGGCACCCTGAACATAAATTATGGTGCCATGAATGCGGCCTTTCAGACTTTGCAGACGGATGTGCATTCTATGCGCGGAGAGATCCATGACATTCGGGGTATGGTTAGAGAACTCCAACCATACCCGAGTGAGTATTTCCTTAACCTCTATTATGGTGCTGGCCTTAGTGCTCTATCTATTTCTGGCCGACTTCAAAAGCCCGCCTCATCTAGCCATTCTCAGCGTGGCTCGTCCCAGCATCAGATGCCTCCGCACTTGTACCCGTACATGCCATTTGGGTACCCGCCATACCGGCCTCCCCCATCCTCCTGAGTCTGCTGTAAGTGTTCTAGACACCTTTACGTCTTCCTTTCAAACTTATTCTTCCTCTGAGTGTTGAATAAGTTTGGGGGATGTGTGATGTGACCCGGGGCTAATGACACGACGAGACACAAAAATACGCGGAAGCTAAGTATTGAAACTACGTCGGTGAAGTAAGGATTCTATACTCGAATATCTAGACGACTACGACTCAACTAAAATACCTAGACAATGACACACAAAATAACACAAAATCTAAATAAAGAAGGGCTGTTTTGGAATGGATTTAGGAACGATGGTGATGATGATGAACGATGGTATGGAATAGGTTTAGAAGGGCTAGGGTAGATAGGATATGATAGAGATGAAATGGACTTACGGATTGAACGAGAAGAACACGATGGTGGCTGGTCTTGAAACGGACGTTGATGGCTTGTGATTGAAGTCGAACGGGGGCGATGTAGATGAATTGTCGATGTGAATTACAACCCGAAAGTTGCCTTGAATCTCGAACGTACACAAGGCCAAATTCTTTAAGTTGCTCTTCGATAGCGAGTTTCCGACGATCCCTCGAACGTGGACGGCGAATTCCCTTTGTAAAACTTAGAGGTGCTAAATCTAAGAGTATGAATTTAATTATCTAAACTCACAAAGATTGAAAGGGGTGAGACGATATTGAAAGCAAAGGCTTAATTAATTAAATATAGTCTAAAAAATAATGTTCACAATGATCCCCTATTTATAATAGAGGGGAGCACGAAATTTCTAACTAAAACTAACTAAAAGACTTGTCCAAATTGGACTAGAAAACTTCCTAAACTAAAATTCTATTTAAGGTAGATTTTGTAGATCTTGCCTTATCTAAAATCCTAGTCAATCTTTGACTCAATCATAACCAAAAATTATAATAATTAAATAACAAAAACTGGACTCAAATAATTAATTACTATAGTCTAAAATAATTAATTAAAATAACTAAGATAATTCGAAACCCCACAAAGTGTCAAAAGGGTTCGAATTCTCGGATGCCTCTGGTAGATAAGACATGGTCACGCCTTATTCGCCATAACCTCCTGGATTGGCATCAAATTGAAATCTTCAAATTTTCGGCCAAGTATGCTTCAATTCATCAAAGTATGATCCTCATCTTCAATTGAAAGCATAGTAATGATCTTGGGTCGGCTTTGCAAATTCACTTCTTCCTCGAGCTTCTTCCGCACATAGCCTTGCAAATAACCTTGAAGTTGCTTAGCTCGTAACCTTGTAACTGGACCTCTAATTTGCAACTCCGGGTTTAAATCTTCATTGCTATGGATGTCCTCATCATTCCCCCCCTGCTGAAGAGAATTCATCCTCGAATTTGGCTCCTCATCATGGTCGAATTCATCTTCGAGATAACGCGTCCGCGACGACGTTCTCCTCGCCTTTCTTGTACTTGATCACGTATGGGAAGGACTCGATGAATCCCACCCATCTTGCATGCCTCTTGTTCAAATTTTGCTGTCCTTTGAGGTGCTTTAAGCTCTCGTGGTCCGTGTGAATCACGAACTCCTTGGGCCAAAGATAGTGCTGCCATGTATCCAATGCACGCTTCAAAGCATAAAGCTCTTTGTCGTACGTCGAATACCTCAAACTGGCGCCACTAAGCTTCTCACTGAAGTAGGCGACGGGCCTGCGATCCTGCATCAAAACTGCACCAATACTGATGTAACCAATACGATGCGGAAGCTTATCGAATCGAACACGCGTCAACTTGACAGATGATCCAACCCAAAAACAAACTGAACACTAACAAATAAATAACCCAAATAAACTGATCTCAAATCAAGTTTCAAGACTAAACACCAAGATATCCCAAAATCCCCAATTTCGACCCGAAGAACCCTAATTCTTGACCTAATCAATTGACCTAGCAAATGAAGTCGGATTACGCTCAAATTTTAGGACATTGCATAAATGTATAGCAGAAACAACATATCCAAAAATCAGGCAAAACGCACGTATAAATTGGGAGATGGCTCGGTGGGGATTTTTAGACGATTTACGACTCGATTGGATGGTATATGTGGAATCTGGACCTGGGATTGAATATGGGCGAGGGTAACAACGTGGTGGATGGTGTGGGATGTGTATGGAGGCGTGGTGGTGATGGTACACGATGTGGAGGTGAAAGGAAACGAAATGGATAGAAGAAGCTTACCCGAAACAAACCCCGGATCTACGAGAATCCGAAACGCGAGTATGGAGTAGAACTTCGTGGCAGATCAACCCGTACACTACTGGATGCACGAACGAATCTTCTGATTTCGAGTTTGTAGGTGCCAATTCACAAACCCTACCAAGAACTATCGATATGCGTGTTTTGGAGACGGGATGAACGACAAAGCGTTTGTTATCAAATCCAATCTGTTTATTCCAGGGTTTGAAAAGTGCATAAATACTAACCTAAGGGAAAAATGAAATTATTAAGTTAATGGGCTTAATAATTTCGAAAAATAAAAGAAAACAAGCTAAAGGCCCAATTCACCTAACATTAATTTGGGCTTCAAACTAAATAAAATCCACAACTGAAAATAGTCTTATTAAATTAAATAAAATCTGCACTAATTCCATCTAGGCCTCTTCATCCTCATCTTGTATCGAAAGCATAGTAATCAGCTTGGGGCTACTTCGAACCATCAACTCTTCCTCGAGCTTCTTTCCAACGAAACACTGAAAGTAGTCTTGCAGCTTCTTGGCTCTAAGTCGCGTCACTGGACCACGCAGCTGCAACTCCGGATTTAGCTTGCCAAAGCTCACCCCATACTCATCATTCCCCCCTTCCTCAAAAGAATTCGACCTCGAATTCGGGTCCTCTTCATCAAAAGTATCTGCAGGAAAAGGAGAGAGATCAGAAACATTAAACGTTGGGGAACATTTATACTCACCAGGTAAGTCGAGTCGGTAAGCATTGTCATTGACTTTGGCGACCACAGTGAATGGCCCGTCACCACGGGGCATGAGCTTTGATTTCCTCAGGTTAGGAAAACGCCCCGGGCTGAAATGGACCCAAACTTTGTCGCCGGGCTTGAAAATCACTTGTTTGCGATGTGAGTTTGCCTTGTTGGCATTCCGCATGCCTTGGAGCTCAATCCTCGCCTTCACCTTCTCATGCATCTCTCGTACCTGTTCAGCTCTTCGAACACCTTGCACACTCGAGAAATGGTCAATAGGCAAAGGTAACAGATCCGTTGGAGTCAACGGATTAAAACCATACACAACCTCAAAAGGCGACATATTCGTAGAAGAATGTACAACTCTATTATAAGCAAACTCAGCAAAAGGCAAACATTCTTCCCATGATTTCAAGTTATTCTTAACTAATGCACGAAGTAAAGTACCAAGCGTCCTATTGACTACCTCAGTTTGACCATCCGTCTGCGGATGACATGCAGTAGAAAACAGAAGCTTCGTACCCAACTTTCCCCACAAGACTCTCCAAAAATGCCCCAAAAACTTTGAATCCCTATCAGACACAATGGTTCTAGGGAGACCATGCAAACGGACAACCTCACGAAAGAAAAGATTAGCAATGTTCACAGCATCATCAGTCTTTTTGCATGCAATAAAATGAGACATCTTAGAAAAACGATCTACAACCACAAAAACAGAGTCTTTACCAGTTTTAGACCTAGGCAAACCCAAGATAAAGTCCATGGAAATGTCTACCCAAGGTGAAGTAGGCGCCGGCAATGGCGTGTACAAGCCAAAAGGACTAGACGTGGATTTAGCCTTTCTACAAGTTATGCACCTAGCACAGACTCTCTCGACATCACGTTTCATGCGAGGCCAATAAAAATGCTCATGCAAGAGACTCAACGTTTTGTTAACACCAAAATGACCCATGAGACCCCCTGCATGCGACTCTAATATGAACGACTCCCGCATAGAACAATCAGGTACACACAGTTTAGCATCTTTAAACAAAAATCCATCAACAATATAGAACGAATCAATGGCCCTAGACTTTCCAACACAAGACTCGAATATGGGACCAAAGAAAGGATCAGATGCATAAAAACTCTTAATGTGCTCAAAACCCAAACATTGTGTGTGTAAAACAGAAACAAGCGCGTACCTTCGGGAAAGTGCATCGGCAACCACATTCTCGTCCCCCTTCTTGTACTTGATCACATACGGGAAGGATTCGATGAACTCCACCCATCTGGCATGACGTGCATTCAAACTTTGCTGTCCCTTCAGGTGTTTCAGGGACTCGTGATCAGTGTGAATCACGAACTCCTTTGGTCGCAGGTAATGTTGCCAAGTCTCCAAAGACCTCTTCAGTGCATATAGCTCCTTATCATAGGTGGAATATCTCAAAGCTGCACCATTGAGCTTCTCACTGAAGAACGCGACCGGCTTCCTATCCTGCATCAACACAGCGCCAATGCCTATGCCAGAGGCATCGCACTCAATCTCAAACATCTTGTTAAAGTCAGGCAAAACCAAAACAGGAGCATTACACAATTTAGACTTCAACAATGTAAAAGCATGCTCTTGGGCTTTTCCCCACTCAAACTTCCTATCTTTCTTACTCAGTTCGGTCAAAGGAGCGGCTATAGTGGAAAAATCCCGTACAAAACGGCGATAAAATCCAGCCAAACCATGAAATGACCGAACCTCTGCACAGGTCTTAGGTGTGGGCCACTCCTCGATGGCCTTAACCTTCGATCTGTCCACCTCAACTCCTCTACTACTCACCACAAAACCAAGAAAGACGACCTCATTCATGCAAAAAGTACATTTAGACGAATTGGCATACAACTTTGCATCACGCAGCAATTCAAAAACTCGCCTAAGATGTCTAACATGCTCAGAAATGCAAGTACTGTAAATGAGGATGTCATCAAAATACACAACCACATACTTCCCAATCACATCCCTCAAGACGTGGTTCATGAGACGCATGAATGTACTAGGGGCGTTGGTAAGCCCAAATGGCATGACAAGCCATTCGTACAATCCATGCTTCGTCTTGAACGCAGTCTTCCATTCATCCCCCTCACTCATACGGACTTGAAAGTATCCAGAACGTAAATCAATTTTAGAGAAAATAGACGCTCCAGACAACTCATCCAACATATCATCCAAACGGGGAATAGGGAAGCGATACTTTACCGTTATTTTGTTTATAGCCCGGCAGTCCATGCACATACGCCACTCGTTGTTCTTCTTGGGTACGAGTATCACGGGCACGGCACAGGGTGACAGGCTCTCTCTGACCTGCTTCTTTTCCAGCAACTCCTTGACCTGACGGTCAATCTCCTTAGTCTCCTCAGGACTAGTGCGGTATGCTGGCCTATTCGGTAGGACTGATCCCGGCTGGAAGTCGATCTGGTGCTCAATTCCTCGAATTGGCGGCAGACCACTCGGAATCTCCTCAGGAAACACGTCCTGGAACTCCTCCATCAACGGCTGCAAAACAGAAGGAACAACAACATCAGGAGTATCATAAGCCTTAAAATTAACTAGAACGATAGGCTTACCAGCTTTGATTATTTTTTGAACCCCCTTTGCACTAATAAATAAATTCCGGTGCACAAGATCAGAATTATCGGCACTGGAGGGCGACGAGGTGGCCAAATGGGCAGCCTTGGTGGCCCCCTTGGAAGCTGACGCCGTCCCCTTGGAGGTCTTGGGGTCGGCCGTTGATTGGCCAGCTGGAACCGGAAACTTGCCCTCAATCTGTTTCTCTTTCTTCTTCTCCTCCTTAAACTTCTCCTGCATTCTCCTTTGATCTTCATTGACATCCTTAGGTGTCAGTGGCCATAGTCGGGTGGTCCTTCCATCTCGGGTCACCGTATACGTGTTGGCAAATCCGTCATGAATAGCTTTCCTGTCAAATTGCCACGGCCGACCAAGCAGAATATGCGATGCCTCCATAGGGATGACATCACAAAGCACAGTATCAACAAAACGACCAATAGAGAAAGTAACGCTTACCTGATATCCTACACGGATTTCTCCTCGGTCAGTCAGCCACTGCAAGCGGTACGGCTTGGGGTGCTTCTGTGGAACCAGGTTCAGTTTCCCCACTGCATACTGGCTGATCGCATTCACAACACTTCCACTGTCGATGATGAGTGAGCATATGTTGTCTCGGATCGAGCAGCGCGCGTAGAAGATGTTCTCACGCTGGTCATTCTGATCCTCCTCCCGAATCAGGCTCAGAGCTCGGATCGAAACAAGGCTGACATGGGCTGGATCCGGCTTCTCATCATCAATTTCATCCACTAATAGACCATCTCGGGACTGTGGGTCGTCCCCTGCTGTCTCAACTTCATCGAGTTCCTCCTCACTTGCTGACTCCAGCTCATTCTGCTCTGAAAGGAAAAGAACTCGCCTATTCGGACACTGAGCTTGAAAGTGTCCCCATCCTCGGCACTTGTGACATTGCACGTCACGTGCCCTTCCTGGTGTGCTACCCTGTGGCTGATTCGACTGTACCGGACGGCTCTGATTATTCCGGTTCGGTGCAGATGAATTGTGCTCAGGTCTGCGGGTAGGCTGCGGAGCTGTCTGCTCATAGCGGCGAACGGGCTGTGAAGTCTGGCCTTGAGGACGTGGAGGGGCTGTCCTAGGCGTAGAAGACTCGCCTCGAACCCATGGTGTCCTTGCTGGCACAGAATGAGAAGAACGTCGGCGTCCCTCTTTAAGCTGCCGCTCGACTATCGAGGCATAGTGAATCATAGCCTCAATACTGGTGAAATCCTTCAGCTCGACTTCACAAGCAATGTCTGGGTGCATGCCTTCGATGTACCGGTTGATTGTAGCTATCAGCGTCTCTTCCTTGCCAACTCGGTTCATCGCAGTCTCTAACTCCTTATGGTACTCCTCAATAGACCGAGTACCCTGGCGAATCTGGCTCAGTCGACGCTCCAATTCCCGTTCATAGTTAACAGGAATAAAGCGGCCTCTCATCACATCTTTCATTTCTGGCCACGAGTCGATAGGCGGGTATCTGTCTCGACGGCGGCGGTTCTGGATGTTCTCCCACCAACTAGCTGCATACCCTGTGAACTCCATCGAAGCCAGTTGCACTTTCTTCACCTCTGGGAAGTCATAACACTCAAAAATCTTGTTGACCTTCCTCTCCCAGTCGAGGTATAGGTCGGGGTCATGCAGTCCCTCAAATGCCGGTACGCTTGTTTTGATGTTGTTTAACAAGCTGTCAGGATCGGCTCGTCGGGGCTGGAAAGGCGGATAGGCGCGGGCTGCACGCCTATAAGGCTGTCGGGGTCGATCACGTCTCTGATAAGGCTCAAACCCGGCCTCTGACTCCTCTGCAAAGTCACCATAGTCATCTCCTGCATCACGATATTCGTGATAGACCTCTTGCACCGGCGGTTGACGACGTTGCACTGGTTGCTGCGCCCTAGCATTGGCTCGGGCCTCTGCTCGGGCTGGCTCTGCATACACATAGGTCTCATCTGTGGGGACCTCCATATGGCGAGGTGCTGCCTCGTTCTGGACGGATTGGCCTTGTACTGCTGGCGGTAAGGGAGGTCGAGCATTGATAAGCTCGAGCTGCGCCATCACTTTGGCTAACGAATCTTCTAGCTTGTCCTCCAATAACTGACTGCGTCTCTCAAAATACTGAGACATGGCTTTGTAATGGAACTGAGCATCCCATTGATCCGATGAGGACGCATCTGAAGGAGTGTTCGGTGCAGCAGGTGACTTATCAGTCCTCTTATTATTTCCGTCTCTGGGCATCATCGTGTAGACCTGCAAAACAAAACAAAACCAGAAGAAAGAAAATAAAAGGTAAATAGGACCTCACTTTTTTTTTTCACTTTTTTTTTTCCTCTCGTGTTTATCACTCAAATTTCTGCACTCTGTAGATGTTGGAATTCCACTGTCTCTGTTGTTCTGATAGAGCTGCGGTTAGCTCCTCCAACTCTAGTCAAGAGCTCGAACTTGACTCCAATAATGCTCGAGTAGAGAAAATACCACAAAGTTACTGCAAGTTCAGGTAAACCACGGCTAGGGTGTGGAAATATGGCTGGAAAGTGGTTGGCTTGGCTATAGTGGTGGAAAGGACAGCAAACGGGGAGAAACGGCAAAACCGAAAAATATTCACTGGACGTTTTCACCTTGAAGATGGCCGAATTTGGCTCTTGATACCAAATTATGATGTGACCCGGGGCTAATGACACGACGAGACACAAAAATACGCAGAAGCTAAGGATTGAAACTACGTCGGTGAAGTAAGGATTCTATACTCGAATATCTAGACGACTACGAGTCAACTAAAATACCTAGACAATGACACACAAAATAACACAAAATCCAAATAAAGAAGGGCTGTTTTGGGATGGATTTAGGAACGATGGTGATGATGATGAACGATGGTATGGAATAGGTTTAGAAGGGTTAGGGTAGATAGGATATGATAGAGATGAAACGGACTTACGGATTGAACGAGAAGAATACGATGGTGGCTGGTCTTGAAACGGACGTTGATGGCTTGTGATTGAAGTCGAACGGCGGTGATGTAGATGAATTGTAGATGTGAATTACAACCTGAAAGTTGCCTTGAATCTCGAACGTACACAAGGCCAAATTCTTTAAGTTGCTCCTCGATAGCGAGTTTCCGACGATTCCTCGAACGTGGACGGCGAATTCCCTTTGTAAAACTTAGAGGTGCTAAATCTAAGAGTATGAATTTAATTATCTAAACTCACAAAGATTGAAAGGGGTGAGACGATATTGAAAGCAAAGGCTTAATTAATCAAATATAGTCTAAAAAATAATGTTCACAATGATCCCCTATTTATAATAGAGGGGAGCACGAAATTTCTAACTAAAACTAACTAAAAGACTTGTCCAAATTGGACTAGAAAACTTCCTAAACTAAAATTCTATTTAAGGTAGATTTTGTAGATCTTGCCTTATCTAAAATCCTAGTCAATCTTTGACTCAATCATAACCAAAAATTATAATAATTAAATAACAAAAACTGGACTCAAATAATTAATTACTATAGTCTAAAATAATTAATTAAAATAACTAAGATAATTCGAAACCCCACAAAGTGTCAAAAGGGTTCGAATTCTCGGATGCCTCTGGTAGATAAGACATGGTCACGCCTTATTCGCCATAACCTCCTGGATTGGCATCAAATTGAAATCTTCAAATTTTCGGCCAAGTATGCTTCAATTCATCAAAGTATGATCCTCATCTTCAATTGAAAGCATAGTAATGATCTTGGGTCGGCTTTGCAAATTCACTTCTTCCTCGAGCTTCTTCCGCACATAGCCTTGCAAATAACCTTGAAGTTGCTTAGCTCGTAACCTTGTAACTGGACCTCTAATTTGCAACTTCGGGTTTAAATCTTCATTGCTATGAATGTCCTCATCAATGTGTGCTTAAGGTGTCTAGACCGATTTTTATTTATCTACTTTCTTAGTTAGTCATTTAGCTAGTTGTTTAACTAGTTGTGTTGTTTTTGTTTTTGTTTGGTTTTAGTGGTTGAGTCACCTTGGAAGAAGTTTTGTGCTTATCTGCTTTTAATCTTGTTGTCTTGTGGGAACTTGTATGAACTATGTGCATGATTCATGACTTGGTAATTACGATTGAGAGAATGGGAATGTGTTTGTTTCAATTGTTATAGTCTTGATTTGAACATGCTCGTGTTTTTTAGCTTGATAAGAATGATTAAGACCAATGTTAAGCCATGAGCTTTTGTGCCTATGGGGTGTTTCACCCATCTCTTTATTTTGGTATGTTGGTCGGACATGTTTTTATATCTCTAGAACTTGCATGATTTCTCTTTCAAAATGTTGGTTGTGTCCGGAATTTAGGAAATGATCTTAGGCTATCTTTTTTGTAGCTATTTATCCATACACGGTCCGAAATTGTGATACCCCGACCCTTTTTGCTAAATTATAAATTATAATTTTGGTAAATGACTTTGAATTAATATTGTTTGAATATTAATTATGATGGTATGTTCGTATTTTATGCCGTTGCTTTAATGCAGGTTGTTCCACTCGAGCCGATACGTCATAGCACGGTGATATTATACTGAGTGTATAATACAATTTGAATTTTTATTACTAAAATGTCGAGTTATATGATAATGAATGAATGTGATTGTATTTAATTTTAGTTTGCCATACCTTGAATACCCTAACGCTGAGTTGATCGGGGGTCTTGCTGTCTGCAACGCGACTGAGAGGCGCGACCCCCCTCCAAGTCGTGTGCCAAGCCCTCTGCAACATGACCTTGAGGCGCGATCGGTTGAGTCACGTGTCTTCACTTTAGAGAGCCATTTTTCTTCAGCTCGAACGCGGCCTCTAGGCGCGACCCCTCTAGGTTGCGCCTCGCTTTGGAAATTCCACCCTTTAAATACTACACTTCACTCATTCCTCTTCATTTCTTCTTTCAACTTGGGCGATTTTCCTCCCAATTCTCTCAAGAAATTCTTCAAGTTTTGGAGTGGATTCTCTCATCATCATCCATCAACCAAGGTAACTTCATACCCTCTTCTTCTTGGTGATTAAGCACCATTTCCATGTTGATTTAAACCTAGGGTTTGTATCCAAAAATTAGGGTTTTCGATTTTATTGATCCTCTTACCTTGATATCTTGAACATATGGTTTATTTTCCTACTTGAAGTTATATGTGTAGTTATATTGAATTCTTATGGTTCATTGCTGCTAGAGTTGGGATATTTTGCCCTAATTTTCCCTAGTTATGTTGGTGTTTGGTTGGAGGTGTTGTGATGGTTGTATGGAATTAATTTTCATGTATGTTAGAGCCCTAGAGTGGAGGTGAATTATGGGGTTTAAAGGATTTAAATTGAGTCTTGTTCTTGTGGTTTAAATGGGTGCACGTAACGTGCTCGGTTAAATGCCTCAAAGAGTTTTAATGTGTATTTTGAGTCCAAAATCATAGTATGAGCTTGTATATCCATGGTTGTGTATGTGAATATGTATGAAAAACCTTAAAACATGTATAGCATGTGTTTGGTCAAAATTATGAAATAATTATATAACTCGACGTCTAAAATGAAAAAGGGGATTTAAAGGTGCTAGGCGACGTATTGGGGTTCGAGGTGGACAACTTGTGCACGACAAAGGAGTATTTCAGGGTTGAAAGGATTTTGAAAGCGTCTCATAACGTGGGGTTACTTTAAATTGTGAACACGTGTAAAGTTATAGTTATTGTTGTGCTTTGATTGTATAAGTATGTAGGCTCTTCGGACCAGTGATATGAATGAGACCCTTCGGGGTAATATAGAGATCCTTTGGGGTCGACAAAGAGGTCCTACGTGATCGATATAGACTTGTTAATGTCCTTCTTGGGGGATAATAAGCCTATGGCATCCATACAGGCTAAGACGTTCATTAACATGGGCATCATGATGTTTGGACCCTACAGGGTTGAGGCTAGTCTCCACAAACTAAAGAAATTTTCATATGTTATATTTTCACTTGTGCAATTGGCTATAACTGTTTTGCAGTGTTCCCCACTGAGTATGTTGTTAAATACTCACCCATTCATTTAATGAATTTCAGGTTGAGGAGTTGGAATGTTGTGAACACAAGAGAACCCCCACAAGCTTGTGTTACTTTTGCACGCTTTTCTTTTGAAATACTCATATTATTATTATTATTTCATTGATCACTCTTCTTTTGTCTTTATGATCAATGATCATTGGGGATGAGATTAGCCCTATTTTGTAGTTATGTGTATTTAACTTGATACATATTATGCATACATTTTAAAGGTGGGTCGTTCGACCTAGGAGCCTATGATGTTCAAATATATGTCAAAGAACCCCTATGCTATGCATGATAATTTAGGGTTCTAGACGGGCGAGTTGTGTAAAACCTATGAGCCCGATAGGTTAGATGATTGTATGATTGATGTGGATGGGCTTATGCAATGCTTCCATTAAATACTATATTGTGTGACAGTGTAGATTCGATAGGTTGCATGTTATAATTGCGAAAAATTTATATTAGGAATTATGATGTCATACCTCATTATGCAATTTGACCTTAGCTTCCGCTTAATTTATTAAAAGAACACAAATTTATGTAAGTAAATTATATGTTAAGTGACGTGGCCAAATGGAGTAGTTTGAGACGTTACAGAAATATACATGATTCCTTTGTGAATCCCGTTGTGCCCAATTACCCTTTTTTTGGATTCCCTTTCTAGTATCGAATTGACAAATCTGTGGAAGATAGGACTGAGGGGAAGATGGATAATTGTGGGTTGAAAAATGAAGTGATGAATGTGTTTGACGTATGATTGTTGTTGATTGTTGGCACTTGTTGGCACAAAAAAAAAGAGAAGAGATAAATAAATAAATAAGTGATGCCAACAACACAAGTAAAAAATGGAAAGGACTCAAAGAGTTCCAAAAAAATAATAAAATTGAGGTTGTGAAGAAGGAGATGAGCTAGAAGAATTCTAGCTTGGTGCTTGAATGAAGAAAAATGGGTGTTTTAGTCTTGAATGGTGGAAACGAGTGAGAGAATTGTAAAGTTATGTGATCTTTACAAGTCTTTTAGTCACTTTAGCCATATGATTCCAACCTCGACCCGAAGCCTACATTACAACCTGTTTAAAAGTCCTTTTTGATTCTTTATTCCGGCATGATTTTATTTGGTGAATTGATATTTTTGCATGGTTGACATTCGATGAGTGATTACCTTGATTTATGTGACTTAGGAGAGTTGAGAGATACACACACACACCCGAGAAGAACATTGGCTTAATGGTGTTTGTTGAGTTTCGAGGGCATATGTGTGGGATATGACAGGATTTTGAATTTTGAGCTTTCGTGATCCTTTAATTCTTGAAGTGTTAATTGCTAGATTGTGGATTGTATGCATAATTTATCTTATTCTTGCTTTGGGTTTTTATTCTCTGTTTGAGGACAAACAAACTTCTAAGTTTGGGGGAGTTGATAAACTGAGATTTTACACTGTTTTTGGTACACTTTTGTGTCGTATTTTGTATGTCTTAAGTGTGTTTTATCTCAGTTTATTCAAATTTCTCGAGTTTTTGGGAGTTGGTCGTGCTTGACGTATTTTGCAGGTTTGTTCATCAATTTTGGATGCTTTAAATGATTGAAGTGAATGTGGAGTCCTAAGAGAGTACATAAAGAGAGTGGTTGAGAAAATGGGACGAAACAAGCCAAGAAGGAAATCGCGAGTGAGCACCCATGACCCGGTCGCGATTGCAGGGTCGCGAGTCATCCAAGAGAGATCATTGTAATGTCACGACAGAGGAATGGTACAGAAGAAGTAATTCATGACCCGGGCCGCGAATAAAGTGGAGGTCGCGAATTTCACGCCACGTGGCGCCACGTTAGCGGAAGACTTAGGATACGAAACACGTCAACTAATTGAAGGGCTTCAATCCGACTCGATAAACAATGAAAATTATGAAAATCTAGACAACTAAAATACCTAGAACAATGACACAAAATATATAACACAAACCAAGGCTTATAGATGCTATCCTCTAAGAATGATGATTTATGACTAAATCAACAAAAGTGTTTGTTTGATCAACCTAAGGATCGTGAGACAATTGAGAAAATAACTCTTTATTTCATGCAACGTCTAAAATAATAATGTACAATGGTTCCCCTATTTATAATACATAGGGAACGAAATTAACATAAAAAAGGCTAAAAGATTGATCCAAAAGGGATGTCTAACTATACTAGGAAGATACCTAAGCTAGAATTCTATTCAAGGTAGGAAATTACCTTAAATACAATTCTAGTCAACCATGACTATATTATGGACGAAAATTACATAATAAATAATTAAAAATCTGAACTAAACTATAGTCTAACATAATTAAATAAATACTATAGTCTAAATAAAATTCAATCTCTAATTAAATCAACTAAGGGGGACGAAAACTCCATGCAACTTGTCTATGCAATGTGAATCTGCCATGCATGCACAACTTCATGAGTTCTATCTTCATGCATTGCTCTTCAAATCTTGATCTCCAATCTTTGATTATTAAAGAAGTAACAATCTTGGGATCCTTTAATGGCAGCTTTGGATGGACTGATTTGATGATTGCCATGGTCTCATCAGTGAGTCATCTCTTAGCAAAATATAAGCAAGTACTTTTCTAGTAAAAAGTGTTAAACATAAAAAAAATAGGTTAACATGTGGTGCATGTACAGTGATCGATAATTATAAAAGTATAATTCACTAAAGAATGTAAAGAAATTATTGCTTTCTTTGTAGAAAATATTCTAAGAATATCCAGATAAATTTGAATTCAAACCTATGACATCTAAGCAACAAAATATAATAAAATAAGCCCTCGCCCTCCTCACAGGTCGTCATCCATGTATAAACTTATCAGGACTTGTCAGAGCTCTAAACATCCATGCATTGATGCACCACACGCTATCACGTTCACCTACAATGCCTAAACTACATGAGCTAAAGCTCAGTAAGCAGAAATCATGCACATGCATGTTCACCGGTAGTCACAACACGTGCAACACATAACACCACCACAAATGTGAAATGCTTGTGAATAAAGTCATTTTTATGTCTTCTCGAAAACATTTTCATCGTCTAGGAACTTGGCTCCCTTCACCAGACACCAACATGAGTTATGAGCTCATAATATAATCAATATCAATTGGCCAAACTGTGATTAGTGCACTCATGTGGCTCATCCTTCCTGGACCCCAAGGGACACGTCCCCTGCCTGTTCCCTTTGATCCCATATGAAAGTCATTCCACATCAGTTACTCATCACCTCAAAGGTGCAGTCGAAGTGGACCATTCTCCCGGGATTCCCAGGGACACGCCCCCTGCCTGATCCCTTTGATCCCATATGGAAGTCATCTCACTCGAGGCACAAATATCAACATAGCACAACACAGGCTGATGGTGACCAATCCCAAACAAAACATTTTCTCTCGGAGAATTACTTCATGCATGTAATCTCGATAATATCTACATGATGTGCATGGATATGCTTGTGCTCATGTACAAGATATTCAATGCAAGATAATACAATATCACATCACAAAATCATACAATACAACACAATAATAAATAATAAATAATAAACACATATAGCCAAGCAATACTATATCCATGCATTGTAGTTGCAGATGGATTTCTACTTACCTTGATTCCAAAGCTTATGATACTCGAGATCCTAAAATCGATGCCTCCTCAGCAATGACCAACAAATAACTCACAACATTAAATTAATCATTTAAAAACTGATCAAATTATAATGAATTTCTTCTAAGTCCAATAATATTATTATTATTTTATTATCACATTTCATTTTACTAATCATTTTTTATAAGTCGGTCAAAATTATACTTTGAAACCAATTGAGCTTATTTTATTATATAAAACTATACTAGTTACGCTCAAATTATTTATTAGAACACGAGTTCACTTAAATAATTGCATAGTCTCTAGTCTTTCATGTATATGTATATATACATTAATTATATATATATATACATTAATTATATATATATATATACATTAATTATATATATATATATCTCTTACATGTAGAAGCTTTCTCCTCTAATAACAATTCATATTTAACGTCTATGGTTTGATAATCAAGCTCCATATATTGGATTTATTGCCAACTTTAATGAAGTGTAAATTATAGGAATTATAAAAGCTCCGTCTTAAACAATATAATTAAAACAACATTTCTAAAATATGAAAACATACTTATTTCCTTTACTTAATTGCATCACTAGATAATATAAACTTTCTAAATCTATCAATTAAATCAGATACATAACACTTACTCAATTCACCATCAAACACAAAGTGATTAGTGCAAGAGAATGAAACATAATTAAGATAATTAGTCTATTAATAATTTTGGAAATATGAGATATAAAATTAGACTATTAAAATTACAAAACTTATAATACCAATATATATATACACACACCAAGGTTTTCATTATAACATCAAGACCATAAAATTCAATTGTTATTAAAATTAGAGATAGAGTGAAGCAATAACCTGAATATAGATCTCTCATTTTTCCTTTTCTTTTGTTATCATAGTTTTTGTATTTATAATAGCTTCCACCGCCTTACTATATATTGCTCCTTATTGTGCAAGTCAAGCATTTGCCAATTGCCAAATGTTATTTACGTGGAGGATTTATAGTCATTCTAATTTCTTATGTTTTGTTTCTTTTTAATATTCTTATTTATCTAATCTTTTGTGTATCAATTATCCTAACACTTAATACGTGTAATTATACAATTATATAATACACACACACATCCATTTTTAATAAAACATTAATTAAGCTAATATATATATATATATATATTAATTATATATATACACAAATTAAAATTGTAACAACTAGTAGGTAGTGCGAGTCTCGGGTATTACAGTTGTGGGGTCTCATCCTCTAAGAATTAGAAGACATGCTTAGTTCTCTTAACAAATGTGTTAATTATTCTCGAAAAATCATTCTCTTCTCTAACTTCCTATCTTGTTAAAAAACAAGAGAAGAGATGTATGAATAAGTGACAAATAATAAATGAGGATAATAAGGATTTCTGCTCCTCTAGTCGACTAAGTCGACTATGAGCATGGGAAACCACGCAAGGACACTGGGGATTTTATCCTTAAGGACTAAATCTTGTGAATATAGATCCACGTCCTCCTAAGTAGTTGTATAAAGAAATGAGGATGCATTCTGGATTTTATTCCTATTATGTGTGTCATTTCCAATGAAATTCTATATGATGAGTATGGAAAATCATGTTAGGAAGCTCGGCTAAGTCCGATAATTCAACCTAATGAATTATGTCCTATGATTGCATCCCCAAATTAAAACTTACATAATTGATTGGGGAAGTTCGTGTGAAGAATGTTTAAAAGGATATTTGTTACATATTGCTTTGAGAACAATCTGCCTTGCTTACTCTCATTGGAAGAGCCACACACCTGGTTTGATAATTATCTTCATTTTCTTTGATAATGAGTATTCTAGTTTGAAGCCGTGTGGAATGATTTATTATGCATGATCTACTTGGGAGCCAATCCTTCTTGCTTCATGTCTTAAATGACTGTGTTTGCATAAGAACAAGCAAAATGCTAAGTGTGGGGGAGTTGTTTAGTGTTTATTTGTGATGTTTTCTTATAGGAGTTTCATGTCTTTAGTGGGTGTGTTTATGTTATTTTCGTGTTGTTTTGATGTTGTTACCTTCACTTTTGATCTTTTGGTGAGCTATACCAGACTAGCGCATACTTTGTGCTTTTGCTCCAAAGGTAGTGATTTTATGGCATGAAAGGGGGAAAAATTGAAAACCCAGCTGAGGCTCCAAACTGACGAACCAAACTGAAGACCACAACTGAAGACACACCCAAATTGAAGCTCCAAACTGATGGGCAAACAGAAGTCACACCCAAACTGAAGTGCAAACTGGAAAGGCCAACTGAACTCATTAACTGAAGATCAGAACTGAAGGCTCAACTGAACCGTCCAGCTGGAGCCCGAACTAAGGCTTCCGAACTGAGTAACGAACTGATCAAATGAGCACAAACTGAACCAAAACCGAAAGCCGAATTGAATAGAGCCAACTGCCGTAGGGACCCCAGTAACCATTGGGCACGCCTCTCGGTAAAGAGGGCCCAACAGGTACTAGCTGCCCAGCCCGCGCTGGGCTCCTCTGCCCAGTCGGTGTTGGGTAGGCTAGTCGGCGCTGGGGCTCTCAATTTTGCACCCCCCAACTGACACTGGTGCTCGAGCTGGCGTTGGACGGAGTCTGTCTCGCTTTGAGGGTATTTTCGGAATCATTTGATGGATCACTTTTGTTGGTTGGCTCTTAAGTGTCTCTTCATATACCATCTACTAGGGACTCACCTAGGAGAATTCACTTCACACGGAGGGAGAGATATCTTTTTATCAATTTGGGAGAAATTTAGGGATGCTGAGCACAAATAATTCATCAATTTGAAAGTGCTGGAGAGAAGCTCGGAAGGAGAAGGAATAGCAGAAGTAGCTCAAGTCGATGCCTAACCAGCTAGGCTTGTAAGAAGAGCCCAACTTACCTCTTTGTTTTTCTTTTCAATTTCATTGTGGGAATTTGTCCTAAACATTTTCAAGACAAACAATATTGTGTAAGTTTGTAGTTCATTTATCTTTTGGTTTATGAGATGAAGAACTTGTATGATTCTTTTTTGCTATCTTGCATGATGATGGGCTAGTTCCATACATTATGGGTAGATAATCAATTTGGTTTCGATCCTTACTTGTGATTGTTGATTTCCCATTGATTGAATTGAACTTGTTTATGATTGATTGAGTGTCTGGCCAATATTCGACATTGCTAGGTAATAGATAAGATCAATAGAACATTCTATTACCCGATTAGGGTTCTTTCAACATTAGGTTGGCTGGAAACACATGCCTAATTATTAATCTTAATCGTATAATTTAGCCTTAGGGGTTTAATGGATTGAAACGAAAGCTATTGAAGTTAATCCTCTTGGTGGAGTCTATTGTATGTTTAAGGTTAACGAAATCAATTTGAATCAAGTTAGGAGAGAAACCAAAGAGAGAATCTATGCCCTAATGTCCGTTTTATAATCATTTAATTTATCTTAATTATTTGCTTGTTATTTTCTTGCTATGAACTTGTTTGATTTAGTGGATTTTAGTTCAAACCCATCAAATTGTTAGTTTAGAATGTTTAGGATTGTCTTTAAATTCATATGTATGACACGAAAGGAACAATCGCCCTATTAAACTTTCTTTGAGAGTACGACTTGGGTTGACTCACCGCCCTACAATCGACCTCATCCTCTTGCGAGTCCGTTCGTAGTTTTTAAGTGAACTCAAACACGTAACAAGCACTCTGTCTCTAGCAACCTTGTCGACTCCCCTTCAGTAGATGACAAACCTCTGTCTTCTTTCTCTTTCTGTTGGTGTATTCTAAGTGTAAAAATTTAGTATGAGGCATCTCTCCCGTGTATCAAAATGAGAGCTTTTATATCTAGGTTAAAAACCATGAATTTGAGATAAAAAATCACATTATCGCGGACCTGCACACATGGTGACACGCTATTTCTTAACAAATAAACGTATCGCAAGTACACAGTGTGTTTGTAATATATAGGTGAGCAAGAGTATTCAATCCCACAGAGATCGTTATTTACCATTTCTTATTCACAGGCACGTAATTAATATCTAGACGCAAAGCAGATAGATAAATGGGAATATAACTAAAAAGCATAAAATAAAGACACAATAAATAAAATACTGAAATAAACAAATATAAGAAAAACTAGACTTTAAGGAAACTGAATTTATTATATCATTTAACAATATTTATTGATTCTCTCAACTCGACTACTGTCTTTAATTTATCAATGGTGGGGGATCACTTCTGTTATCAGGCTGCTGTTTTAAGGCATATACCATAACATAGATATAATGAGCATGCACTTCATTGAGATCGGTTCTTCACACATGTCATTACTCCTAATCTAACATATGAAGATCTATTCAACCCTATGTGATACTTGTTCACTTGGTCGGTCCTTCCAAGCACATATAATCTAATTTCTACCTTTCCATCATTAATTATTCTCTGGTCAATACTTCAAATTAACGACTAGCATGCATAAATGGTGATCAAGCATTCATACAAGATATGAAATAAATCATAAAAATCAAACCCCGAGAGATAGTAAGAAGAAAATGTAATTAACTCATATATTAAAATCCATAATTTCCCATCCCTAAAACGTAGCTATAGAATTAGCTAGATATGATTAAATAAATAAACAACAATAGAGTTTTGGTGTTCATCATAGAAAAGATAAAGGAACCGAAGAATAGCAAGTAATCTAGCAGCTTTGTCATCTCTGCAATGACACTTCGTCTCTAACAAACTTGTGTCTCCTCTTGAATAGATGGCAAAACTCTCTCTTCTTAGGTGTTCTCTCACTTGTATCAGGTGTCTCTTGTGCTCTCTTTTGTGTTTCCAACGTGTGTATGGCGTGTCTCTCTCTTCTATCAAAATGAGAGCTTTTATATATAGGTTAAAAACCCTAAATTGGAATGGAAAATCGCATCCTCGTGGATCTGTGCGTGTGGGACGACCAAGCTGGCCAGGTTGACCCAGAGCCCTATTTTTGCACAGGGTCAACCCAGGTAAGCTAAGCCAGGTCGACCCACCCATGTGTAAATTACATTAGGCTAGGTCGACCCATCCCTAATTCGAGTTGGGCTTCAGATTTCTTCGGGGTTTGATTATTTAATCCAGTCCGTTAGGCTTTAATTAAGCCCAAGAGTCTATTAAATACCCCTTCAACTCTTCTTGTCCATATTCAGTGGTTTTGCTTTCAATATGCAACAAAGCCACAACAATTGCTAGTTTTAACAAAATAAGCACAAAAGTTATATAAAATACACAACTTCACATAATAAAGAACATTAATTCATATCCAAAAGTTGTGTAAAATACACAGCTGTCAAACTCCCAAACTTAAATTATTGCTAGTCCCGAGCAATGAAAAAGAAAAGAAAAAAAAGGATATGAAGTGATGATCAACATACTTGCCTCGGATTCGTCCTAGATGCGCTAAACTGAACATGGAAAGATTAGACAGGTAAAACTAATAGTACATAAATCAAAACTTATTGGAATTTGAACCTCTCAAAAGGTAAATAGAAAAATTCTCTCCACACTCGAGTGTATAAAGGAACTCTCGAAAATCAGAAAAATACAGTAATCCACTATAAGCTTGCAAATTCTCTATCTCCACTACTGAAAATTGTAAACTTAAATTAAAAATCAACTAGGACTTGTGTTGGTTGTAATATCGACTCTTTGGATATGAAGGCAAAATCTGGCCAAGTGACTTATCTCAGAAAACTCTCGAGTTAGCTACTCTCAATCATTCTCTCAACAACCACTGACTAGTGACAAATATCAGCAGAACTAATGTTTATTAGTTTCCTTCTCCCATTCCAACATCAAAATAAATATAACCAACAATGCATGCTAAAAATTCACGATAACCAGAACAAGTGTTGGATAGGTCTTTTATGCCCTTTTCTTTTTCTTTTTTTTCCAAAATGTATAAATATACATATACATATTCTATTTTCTCTCCTTTTTTCAATAGAGCTCATAAGACTCATTACATTTTTCCACAACACATCAAATATCTATAGCATGACAAACTAATTACACCATTGATTCCATCAAAAATCCCCCATCATCCAAACATGAAATTCCTCGGTTACCCAGCTGTCAAAGAATATGCTAAAAAGCTCAAACGGGCTAACTATGGAATCTTTCAGAGACAAATAAAAATTTAGGAAAAAAATCACGGGTAACAAAAATGGCCTAGAATCAATTTTCAATTCAAGTAAACTGTGTAATCTCAAGATGGAACCAGAGCAAGTTCTAGGGATTAACTGCATTAATTGACACACTCAAGACAATAAACCATGTTAAAATATAAAATAGCAATCAAGGCTAAAAATCTCACAGGTTTATTATGCATAGTTCCAACAAATAATCAATCCATGCTATTAACTCCCACTATCAACAATCTACCATGTTCAAATAACACATCAAAACTCGAAAATTTTGGAAGAAAATTTTGATACCTTGAAAATCCATGAATCCTCATCGACAAGTCCAATCACACCAAATCATAACCTTACCAATTTCATCTCCTCATCAATCAAGACATAGCAACAATGAAAGAATCGAAGATAAAAAGCTGCTCTTGAAAAACTAATCAACAACAAGGTTGTTCTAAAAGAAATCAAACACATTAAAAATAAAACAAAAGGCAAGGTAAGGGAACAAAAGAAAATAATAGTACATAAGCAAAATAAAATATAAAAATATATACATACAACCAAGTCACATGAGTGAGTAGGGAGAAACAAAAATAAATAGAGTACAACAGTGTCATCATGAAGATATAGGCATCAAATAAATAAAATAAAAATATTTATCTTAACATCCTCACATCCTCCTAAACTTATTCAAAACTGCAATTTGAATAAGTTTGCAAGGAGGAAGGGTTAAGATAGGATACCTCTCTCCATCACTGAGGCCCGGAAGGTGGATACTGGAAGCGAGGATCGTAGAAGTGGGTGTTCCATCCCGGCATCATATTCATCAGCTCCACCACATTTGCATTGTAAGATGTGTTAATTTTGTATGCCAGAAGACCTGTCTTTTTGTATACATGCTATGTTACAATGTTTTGATGATATAGATTGAAAAAATTATTGCAGTCACTGTGTGCATTTATTTATTATATTTCTCTGTCAATTCCATATACTTGCATTGTAAATGATATAGTGTGTGGTACATACACGGTAAAGATTATATCATTGGATCATTTGCAAAGCATTAAAAGCTCACGACTTAAATGAACCTGAACCCACTATCGGTACAATATAGAATAATCTGATAGTTAGTTTATCTTGACTAGCTGAGTACATTGATTTGTGTATTGAGGAGGATCACGATAGGATACTATTCTCTGTTCTGACCTTAAGTCAGAGAATAAAGATCCATAGAGTTTGGGTTCTTAAGCCATATGTATTGGCGGACATATATATGTTATGATATTTCTTTGACTTTCAATGAGTGAGATATGATCAATAAACTCGATATATTGGGTAGTATCATATACATATATGATGGGTGGTGCAATAGGTATGGTCACCGTGTCCTGGTGCGGCTGGTTGATGATGTCCCCTTAAGAAAGCATATAGTTTATATGAAACCCTACAGGTAGAATTTATTCCGTACATGATAAATCTTATGTAGTACTACTCAAGGAACAAGCAGTTAATTAATTATAGCTGTCAGAAGCTTACATAATTAATTATTGGACATTATATCTTAAACATGGGGAATGACTGGACTAAAGACAAAAGCATATTCGGAAATATGTATTAAATTGGTAGGTCAAAATTATTTCTTTAGTGGAATAAAAATAATACTTGATGCATTTAATTATATCCTAAGTTTATTGGATATTGAAAATTAAATAAATCAATTAGGCCAATTTAATATTCTTCTAGATCCCTGTTGTAGCCCAAAATAACTGAAGTGGACCGGGGATAGAACAAGAGTGAGAGGTCCAAACATATTAGGTTTAGAGACCTAATTTTCAACCACCTCTCTAATAAATAGAGAGATAGGGGATGAAAATTAGGGCATCACAATAAATTCCTCTTTTGTGCTCTCTTGATCCCCATAGTATTCACACCCGTTTAGTAATGTACAGCTCACCCTGTATCTAAACATAGTCTGAGAATACAGCAGAAGATCGCGAAGTGGAATAGCATCATTGTGGGCACCGAACACACATGTACCAAAGTTTATCCTCTTCTTGTGCAACATGCACCAGAGGATAAACAACTCCTGATTTGTGATGGAGTTGGAGCTATCTTTCCAGCCAAAGAAATTATAGGCAAGAACTCGGTGACAAAAGCGAAGGGCACTGTTTTTCAGCATGTATCCCCTGCTAGTTTCAGACTTGAATTTGGAACTGTCACCTAGCTCAGCCCATTTTTCATCCCAGTTCTCATCCCTGGGCACCACAAAAACAATAGATTTATAATCATCATCATTCAAATCTCGAAAGGACACAATGCCCAAACCTATATTCAATTCATTAGCAGACAAATTAAAATTTTTATCAAAAATTCTAAACTTAAAAACTTTGGAAAACGTACCACCCTTTCCCATGCTCTTCACAGTCAAATCATGGAAAAATTCATGCACCAACTTAGGAAAAATCAAGCAATCTTATTCAATGAAAAATGACTAGTCTATGTTAGAGAAGAGTTCTCTTACCTCTTGCTCAATGCCCAAGACAGCGAGCGAGGAGAAGTGGATGGTCTTGTTGTGGACGACGTCTCTGATTGGCACGATACCTTCTCCTTTCGGCATGATTTTTCTAGAGATAGAGCTGATGAATGTTTTTCCTTTCTTAGCATACAGCTTGACAGGGGGCCTTCCCTTTTCCCTTTGCAGTTATTGAGGGCATATTTGTTGTTCCCTCGACAACCTTCTTCACCAGGGAAATAGTCGGGTCATCCTAGATCTTATGGGCATGAGATTTCATATTGCTCTCATTCTCTTCTTCTTCAGCTTCTTGCTCGACTTCTTCTTCCTCAGACACCATCGGAAACGTCTGCTTCTTTCATTTCAAGGACTGCAGTGGAGCTTTAGTAGAGGCGACCTTCTCCTTCTTCACCTTCTTCACTTTTTCAGTTGTAGAGAACTTAGGGGTCTACTCCCATGTTGGCTCGAACGTCGCATCCTTCTACATGCTGGCCTCCTCTTGCTCATTGATTTTATCGGCGGTTTCCTCCACCATCTTTAGAGAGGACTCGTCAGCCTTTTCAGACTCTCGGGTGAAAACGGGTGACAGAGGTTGCTCCATGATGGTAGAGGGTTGAACCTCAACGGCGGCGGTGCTGGATGGTTTTGGTGGTGCAGCGGCATCGATGGTGGTGTCTTTGGTACTTTCTGGTGAAGTAGAGGGCGTGAACTCTATCTTCTTCTTTGAAGACTTGGAGGCGCGAGTTTTTAGGGCCATGGTGATCGTGGTTTGGGTGGTTGCGAGAGAGAAAGAGAGGGAGTTTCGGAAAGAGAGAGCCATAATTTTTTTTGAATTTCGGTAAAAATGGTGAGTGAATTTTTGGAGAGAAGAGAGGGGGTACTTAAGTACCACTGATTAACCCTAACCACTCGATTAGGATTGATGTGACAGGCCCGTCATAAACTTTGGGCTTCTAGGGTTTTCCTGTTCAGGGTCTGTATTGTGCCCACGGGGGCGAACAAATCCCTAGATCCTTGGTCTTTCCTTATCTTGTGCCCTCCAACTTGGAAGGTGTCCTGTTTTACTAGATATTTCTAACCTAAAAAATCACCAAAATTTCTAACCTAAAATACTTCAAAACAAAATCCAGCTGTAAAATCCAACTCCTAGTCTAACATGGCAAAGAATAAACACTTAAAAGGAAATAAATAAATTATAGAAAATAAAAAGAACCTAGGTTTCCTCCCAGTCAGCACCCCTGTTATTATCATGGGCACGATACTTGCCTTTCATAACATGTATGTGGGCTCAACGAGCTAGAGCCCGAGAGCCTTCATGTATGAATCTGTTGGTTCATTGCGATGCTTCAGTCATTGATCGTTGACTTTGAATGTCTTTTTAGTACTTGAATCAAATAATTCCACTGTTCCATTTGGGCACACGGTCTGGATCTCATATGGTTCGGACCATTTGGACTTTAGTCCTCCTCCTAATAGCTTCAGTCTAGAATTATACAGCAGAACCTTTTACCCACGCTCAAATTGTTTGTGGCAGATGAGATGGTCATGGGTTCTCTTCACTCTTTCTTTGTAGAGCACTGCATTGTCATAGACTTCCAGCCTCATCTCTTCTAACTCTTGAAGTTGCAACTTTCTCTCAATTCCAGCATTATGGAGTTTCATGTTCATCTTCTAAATTGCCCAAAACACCTTATGTTCAATTTCCACTGGAAGGTGATAATTCTTTCCATAAACAAGGCGGAAGGGAGACATCCCAATGGAGGTTTTGTAGGCAGTGCGATATGCCCACAAGGCATTTTCCAGCTTCAAACTCCAATTTTTTTTGTATTGGGGTCTATGACTTTTTGAAGTATGGATTTGACTTCTCGGTTGGAAACCTCAGTGTGCCCATTCACCTGTGGGTGATATGCAGTAGTTATTTTATGCCTTAATCTATATTCCTTGAGAAAATTCTTGATGATCGTATTGCAAAAATGAGATCCTTGATCACATATCAATACATTGGGCACACCGAATCTACTGAACATATTAGACTTCAAGAAGTTTTTGACCACACGGGCATCATTTGTGGTAGTAACTTTTGCTTCCACCCATTTCGACACATATTCCATAGCAAGGACTATGTATTGATGTCCATTGGATCTAGTCAAGGGACCCATGAAATCAATTCCCCAAACGTCAAAAACATCCACCGGCATGATAGGTGTCATGGACATTTCATTTCATTTGGAAATGTTTCCAGTCATCTGACAGCGTGGTCATCGTCTACATTCTTCATAAGCATCTTTATGAGGTGAGGGCCAAAAGAAACCGCAATCAAGAATCTTCTTTGCAGTTCTTTTTACACCAGAGTGCCTTCCGCATGCTTCAGAATGACAGTGATCAAGAATACTCTTGGTTTCTTCTATGGGCACGCAGCGTCGGATGATTTGGTCTGCACACCTTCTCCACAGTATGGGCTCATCCCATACATAATATCAACTCTCACTTCTGATTTTGTTCCTTTGATAGGTCGAGAGTCGGGCAAGTAGTTTTCTAGAGATCATGAAATTTACCAAGTCAGCGTACCAGGGTGTAGTGCCCTTGAAGTGGAACAGGTACTCATCCGAAAATGATTCCTCGATGGGCACCACATCTTTCTTTTCATTGAGTACTCTACTTAAATGGTCAGTCACTTGGTTTTGAGCTCCACTTTTGTCCTTGATTTCCCAATAAAATAAATGTAAAATATAAAGTAATGTAAAAATTTGGGTGAGTTACGTTGTCTATTAAAAAACGTTAACGTTAAAAAACTAGGTTAGCATGTGGTGCATATAAAGTGAATGATAATTATAAATGTATAATTTACTAAAGCATATAAAGAAATTATTGCTTTCTTTGTAGAAATATTCTAATAATATATAGATAAATTTGAATTCAAACCTATGACATCTAAGCAGCAAAATATAATAAAATAAGCCCTTGCCCTCGTCACAGGTCGTCATCCATGTATACACCTCTCAGGACTTGTTAGAGCTTTAAATATTCATGCATCGAGGCACCACACGTTATCATTTTCACCTAAAATACATGAACTACATGAGCTAAAGCTCAGTAAGCAGCAATCATGCACATGCATATTCACTAGCATCACAACACGTGTAAGTCACAACACACCACAAATGTGAAATGCTTGTGTATAAAATCCGTTCATGCCATCTCGAAAGCATTTTCAACGTTTAGGAACTTGGCTCCCTTCACCAAACACCAACATGAGTCATGAGCTCATAATATAATCAATAACAATTGGCCAAAATGTGATTAGTGCACTAATGTGGCTCATCCTTCCTGGACCCCAAGGGACACGCCCTCTGCCTGTTCCCTTTGATCCCACATGAAAGTGCCACATCAGCCACTCATCACCTCAAATGTGTAGTCGAAGTGGACCATCTTCTCTGGACCCCAAGGGACACGCCCCCTGCCTATTCCCTTTGATCCCGCATGGAAGTCATCCCACATCAGCCACTCATCATCTCAAATGTGCAGTCGAAGTGGACCATCTTCCCTGGACCCCAAGGGACACGCCCCCTGCCTGTTCCCTTTGATCCCGCATGGAAGTCATCCCACTCGAGGCACAAATATCAACATAGCACAACACGGGCTGGTGGTGACCAATCCCAAACAAAACATTTTCTCTCTCTCAGAACCATTTCATGCATGCAACCTCAACAATATCTACATGACGTGCAAGCATATGCTCGTGCTCATGTACAAGATATTTAATGCAACATAATTGCAATATCACAAGTATATCACATCAGATAATGATACAATATAACACAATAATAAATAATAAATAATAAACACATGTAGTCAAATAATACTATGTTCATGCATTGTAGTTGCAGATGGATTTCTACTTACCTCGATTCCAAAGCTTATAGTATTTGTTAACATAAACCCGCATTCTCTAAATAAAATCTATCCAACACATACAACAAGTCAATATATATATATATATAGGATTTGGTTCAAATAAAAACCTATCATGGTGTGTAAACTGCGGACTGTGCTTGTTTAGTGTATTTTTAGTGCTTTTCTTTATGTATTTTGGTGCTAATTTTTGCTAATTTTTTTAATGCTTTTCTTATTGTATTTTGGTGCTAGATGTTTTTAGCACCAAAATACATAAAGAAAAGCACTAAAAATACACTAAACAAGCACAATCCGCACGTTTACACACCAAGATATGTTTTTATTATAACCAACCCCTATATATATATATAACTATTACCAAGCAAAACATAATGATAGCTTTTAATGTTGTATGGTTCCTCCTTTATTATATCTTCCTTAATTCAATTCTATTTTCACTTACAATATTAATCTTTTCATTTTGAAGTTGCCACTTATTTATTAATAGAAATAGAATTTATTAAAATTAAAATAGAACAATATAACAACTTTAAGTGATGATCAAGATGATAATTCTTGTATCCGAATAAAAGATTCATTCTCTAAACTTATACAAGTTACGTATATAGCTGGACTTTAGTTTAATAACATCTCACAAAATATTTTTCATGTTGTAATTAAGACACACAATTATTGGATTATGCACACAATCTATTCATTACCAAATATCATTAAAATACTTTATTTCACTTAAACTTCAATTAAATAACGTGATTTTAACTAATTTTAACCAACCTTTTGATCCATTATCATAATTAGTCCTCATATTTCTATCATATCACATGTTTTCCTTTAATCCATGCTCAAATTGATATAATGGAATTTAAATTATTTATGGTGAACCATGTTTCCTTAAGGTTAAGATTAACAATTACAAATTGTAAATTATATAATGTTCCAAACTAAAATAATATTATATAATAGTAGAGGTTTACTAGATAAAATATTAATCTAATTTAAAGCTTTCTTAGCTAAAGAAAAGATTACTACCAAGAGATAAATAAATAGAGTACTAGGCCACAAATCTTCAAGTACTAATTCTATTCTTTGTTAATATATATTCTCTGCTAGATTTCCCAGATAAAACTAGCAAGATAGAAAAATTAGAAGCTCTTAATATTGGAAATGAGATTAACACTAACCTGTTCTTCGAATTCCCATTATTCTGTATCCTTCCATTTGGACTCATATTTATACTACTATATACTTCCTCTATTTATACACACCGTCCTAGTTTCAATTTGATTAGTAAGCCTTGCATTAGTCATGTATTGATTACACGTGGAGTGTGAGCATTTTATATAATTTGCTTTATTTCCATTCCCTTTCAATTTGTCTTGTGTATATCTTATATTTCCATTTCTAAATAATTATTCATAATTTATAGTAATTTCTAAGCATATACGTCTATGCTTAATCCTTTGCCACCTTTTTAAAGCTAGATCTTTATTTGGTGTACATGTATTTATATCAACACTTATCACCTTTAAGCATTAATTTGACAATCTATTATATATATTGGAGTTGTTATTGTGATCTATTTGGTTTTGGTTATAGTCTAGAGTACCTTAGGTATTGAGTCTAATTCAGCAAGTATTCGAGTCTATTGTTCGTATTAGTTGAGTTGTATTTTCATTCTTTTGTTAGAGTCGTCGTATTGATCCCTTACTTATCCGACGTCGTTTCGATTCTAGCTTCCGCATATTTGTCTTTGTCGTGTCCTATAAGTCCTAGGTCACATCATAAATTGGTATCAAGAGCCACGTCGGTTCTTATCGTTCTTGGTTCAATACATCTATTTTGTTCGTTTATTTGTTTTGAGTCATTCGAGTTGTAATTTTTATATTCATTGAAAAAAAAAGAACAAAGGAAACCGATCCCTACAGCACAAAAAAAAGATCGTATAAAAAAACAAAAGGAATCCTACCTTAACTAGAAGTCTTAATTAAGGTAAGAAAAGATAACATAAAATAAGGAAATAAAATCTAAACTAAGCTAGATAAAATCCCACAACTTTGGGCCTTCATATCTCGCCTAATTGGACTTCAAACACACGACATGGGCTGCCATAATTTCATCCATATTGTGTTCAAAATATCCACCACTTTTGCATGAAAAACAGCATCTCTCGGATTCCCATGCAAACGCGTAGAACTCTTCATGCACACGTCCAAACGGCGTCATTCTTCTTCTCACGTCTTCATGCTTCTTTCTTCTTCATCAAATGATAGCATGTTGACCAATCTCGGGCTGCTCTTCGAATCTTCCTCTTCAAGTTCAAATTTACGTCGAATTGAAGCTTGTAACTTCTTTGCTCGTAAACGCGTCATTGGACCTTTGAATTGCAGCTCCGGATCATTTCTTTATTGCTATGCTCAATCTCATCAACTTTGAAGCGTGCTTTAACATAAATATATATTATCATAAATAGAACGCGTTTTTAAACATAAATCATGTGTTGGATAGATATCACCCACCTTATAGCTATAATAGCTAAAACTTTGATCATACTATGCTCGTTCTAAGCCTATCGTCTTAGATAGGATTTATTATAAGATCATATTGTAATAGCACCCTAGAGTGCTGATCAATGTCATAGCATAAGGAAGGCTCAAGCGCTTGGGTTCCTAAATTAATAACATAGATGGCATTGCTAGACAATCGAACAATAGTCTTAACTTATAATCCGCTAACATAGGTTACAACCTATAATGATCTAGGTCTCATTCCTTCATCAATAAATAGTATAGTATCATCGCTTATGAGGGTTACTTCATCTATCTCGTATGGTATCATATATTGAGAAAATGATTTCATATAGCAATATCAATTCCAATAATAATCTATAAGCATGATTATATGAATCTCATAACAATTCATATAATGATAGCATCTAATATCATGCTCAATCATTTATCCCATCAATTCATATCCAAAAATCATTCGATAGATGATTCCATAGATCAACATTTCATTTGCACATAGACGAGTATAGAATTACCCACCTTATTTACAATCCTGGAGTAGAGCCGCGACTTATTGTTCGTTCATTTGATTCTTCGAGCTCAATGCATCCTACAAAGTCAATTTATGACTCATTAACCCTATCAAAATCCTAGAGCCCAAACACATATTTAAATGATATATCCATTCTCTTGACTATGATCTCAACACAGAGCACAACTTTAGAGCTTCTACTCGATTTGATACATAAAAGGGATTTAAATAAAATATTAATTCGAGGCTGACCAAATAAAAATGTTAATAAAAGACAGTACTCCGTCGTCTCCTCGATCGAACTCGATTCTTATCGAATTTTTACAATAGAGTACATTTTTCGTATGAGCAGAAATGAGGAATCTAACGATAAAATTTATTTTTGATCTAATGATCGGATTAAAAGTCGATTCATAATAGCCCCTTTTTCATAATATTTGGGAAAATAAAAATCTCATTTTAAATGTTTGTAATTTAGTCCAAACTTATATCAAATTCCCAAAAATGCATTCCTACATTTTCTAAAAATTTGAAAACTGACCCAACCATTTGAAGATAAATAAAAACAGACTCAAGATTGTTTTAAAACATTTAAACATCTCCTACAATGAAGAACAATACAAATGTACTTATAAAAATACTCACGACAAACTCATAAACACATTCAAACTTACATAAGCTCAAGAGTCACCCCAAAATTAGTTATTAACTTTCACTACAATGTCAAAATCCTTAAAATCAACCAAAAATAAACATGAATATTTCAAACCTCAACTCACACACTTCAAAGCATAAATGATGTGACCCGGGGCCTATGGGACACGACAAAGATAAACGATGCGGAAGCTAAGGAACGAAACTACGCCGGTGACGAAAGGGATCAATACGTATCTAACTAGACGACTAAGAACCAACTAAAATACCTAGACTACGACACACAAAATTAACACAAAATCCAAATATATGGGCTGTCTTGGAAGGCTAAAGGAACGGCAATGGTGAAGGAAAATCGATGGTGAGGTATAGGTGAAGAATGGCTTGAGTAGATAGGGTATGATAGAGATATAACGAACTTACGGATTAATGGAACGACTTGAGAACTTGATGGAAGGAACTCGAACTGAATTGGGATGTCTTGATCTTGATATGGACGAATTATGTAAGATGGAGGACGTCGATATGGAGGCGTCGATGTTGTTGTAGAATGAATCGAACTCGGAGCGTCCACCTAGTGAAGATTACTCCACCAAACGAATCACCACTTGAATCCTCTTCGTAGCAATCCAACCCTTGCACCACACGAGCACTAGAACGAGACTTGAAATAAAACCTAAAGTTTGCTAAGCTTTAAGAGTGTAATTTTCGAACCAAATCACAAAGGTTTTGAAGGGGGTGAGACTATATTGAAAGCACAAAGCTAAATTTATCAAATAGAGTCTAAAATAATAATGTTACATGGTTCCCCTATTTATAGGGTTAAAAGCCACGAAAATAATAAGGTTAAAAGGCCTAAAAATTGATCCAAAAGAGATCTCTAACTATACTAGGAAGATACCTAAGCTAGAATTCTATTCAAGGTAGGAAATTGCCTTAAATACAATTCTAGTCAAACCTATTCTCATTATGGACGAAAATTACTCAAATAATTAAATAAAAATCTGATCTAAACTATATTCTAAATTAATTAAATAAATACTATAGTCTAAATAAAATCAACCCCATAATTAATTACTATGGGACCGATTTCTTCACTAGAAACCGCACACACATGCATGACAAATTTCATGCACATGCACACATGCTCTTGAACTCTTCATCTTCATCTCTTCAAGATTAATACTCCATGGTGTGTTCTTGATCTTCAATAGTTAATAAATTAACTATCTTGGAATTGCTTCTCTTGACTTCTTCATCTCCAATCTCGAGCTTTCTTCGAATCAACACTTGCAAGTAAGCTTGCAACTTCTTAGCTCTTGATCTTATGATTGGTCCTCTAAATTGCAACTCCGGTTCTTCATCATCTTTGTTGTCCATGGCTTCATCATTCCCCCCCTGCTGAAAAGAATTCGTCCTCGAATTTGGATCATCATCTTGATCGAATTCACCTGCATCAAAGGGAGATAAATCAGCAACATTAAACGTTGAAGAACATTTATACTCACCAGGTAGATCAATGCGGTATGCATTGTCATTGACACGGCTTAAGACGGTGAAATGACCATCTCCTCGTGGTGACAACTTTGATTTCCTCAAGTTTGGAAAGCGGCCGGGACTCAGATGAATCCAAACACGATCACCGGGCTGAAAGACAACACGTTTGCGACGTGTGTTACGGGCGGCGGCGGTTTGAGTTCCTTTATGCTCGATCCGGGCTCTAACTTTCTCATGCATCTCCTTGATAAGATCAGCTCTCTTTAATCCTTTAACACTTGTTAGATGCTCAACAGGTAAAGGAATCAAATCATTAGGTGTTAGTGGATTAAAATCATAAACAACCTCAAATGGAGACATGTTAGTAGAAGAATGAATAACACGATTGTAAGCAAACTCAGCATAAGGTAAACATTCTTCCCATGACTTCACATTATTCTTAATCAATGATCTAAGCAATGTTCCTAAAGTACGATTCACAACCTCAGTTTGACCATCGGTTTGTGGATGACATGCAGTAGAAAACAATAACTTAGTACCTAGCTTTCCCCAAAGAACGCGCCAAAAATGTCCCAAAAATTTAGAATCCCTATCACTAACAATAGTACGAGGAATTCCATGCAATCTAACAACATGAATAAAGAACAAATTGGCTATGTGAAAAGCATCATCAGTTTTACTACATGCAATGAAATGCGCCATCTTGGAAAACCTATCAACTACAACAAACATAGAATCTTTACCCGATCTAGACCTAGGCAATCCCAAAATAAAATCCATAGATAAATCAATCCAAGGACTAGATGGAGCAGGTAAAGGCGTGTACAAACCAAATGGATGCGAAGTAGATTTAGACTTATGACAAGTAACACATCTACTACACATGCGTTCAATATCACGTTTCATATGCGGCCAAAAGAAATGCTCATGCAACAAGGATAATGTCTTATGCACACCAAAATGTCCTATTAATCCTCCCGCATGCGATTCTAAAACAAGTAGCTTACGCATAGAACAAGTAGGAATGCACAACTTAGATTCTTTAAACAAAAACCCATCATGCACATAAAATCCATCAAAAGATCTAGTAGAATTCGAACACTGAGCATAAATGGGGCTGAAATAATCGTCCATGGCATACAATGATTTAATGGACTCAAAACCAAGCATCTTAGCATGCATTAGGTTAAGCAACGTGTACCTTCGAGAAAGGGCGTCGGCGACGACGTTGTCTTCTCCTTTCTTGTAATTGATGATGTATGGAAACGACTCGATGAATTCGACCCATCTCGCATGACGCTTGTTCAAGTTGCTTTGACCTTTCAAGTGCTTCAAGCTCTCATGATCTGTGTGAATGACGAACTCCTTGGGCCACAAGTAGTGCTGCCATGTATCCAATGCACGCTTCAAAGCGTATAGCTCTTTATCGTACGTCGAATAATGCAAACTGGCGCCATTGAGTTTCTCACTGAAGTAAGCTACGGGACATTTTTCCTGCATCAAAACAGCACCAATACCTATCCCGGAGGCATCATACTTGATCTCAAAAGTTTTGGAAAAATCAGGTAAACACAAAACAGGAGCAGAACACAATAAAGACTTCAAAGTATTAAACGCATGCTCTTGTTGTTTACCCCATTCAAACTTGCGATCCTTCTTACTTAGCTCAGTAAGAGGCGCGGCAATGCTAGAGAAATCGCGCACAAAGCGACGATAAAATCCGGCAAGGCCGTGAAAGGATCGGACTTCAGACGCGATTTTGGGCGTTGGCCATTCCTCAATCGCCTTGATTTTGGAACGGTCAACCTCAATACCTCTACAACTCACAACAAATCCTAAGAATACTACTTCATTTAAGCAAAAAAGAACACTTAGACATGTTGCCATACAAACGAGCATCTCTCAAAAGCATAAATACGCGCCTAAGGTGATCTAGGTGCGCATGTGCACTGTGACTGTATATCAGGATATCATCAAAATAAACAACAACATATTTCCTAATAACATCACGTAAGACATGGTTCATCAATCTCATAAATGTGCTCGGTGCATTTGTGAGACCAAAAGGCATAACCAACCACTCATATAAACCATGCTTAGTCTTAAAAGCTGTTTTCCATTCATCACCCTCATGCATGCGAACTTGAAAATAACCAGACCTCAAATCAATCTTAGAAAAAATCTTAGATCCACTAAGTTCATCTAGCATATCATCAAGTCTAGGAATGGGAAAACGATACTTAACTGTTATCTTGTTGATGGCTCTGCAATCCATGCACATTCTCCATTCATTGTTCTTCTTGGGCACTAGCATCACTGGAACTGCATATGGGCTCATCGACTCTCGAATCTACTTCTTCTCCAACAGCTCTTTAACTTGTCTATCGATCTCCTTGGTCTCCTCAGGGGACGTCCGGTACGCTGGGCGGTTTGGTAAGACGGCGCCGGGCTGGAAATCAATCTGGTGCTCGATCCCACGAACTGGAGGCAATCCACTTGGAATCTCTTCCGGGAACACGTCCGCGAATTCCTCCAAAAGGGGCTGCACAACACTAGGCAAAGAAACATCATTAATAGCACTGCTCTTATAAGATAAAAGAACAAACGGTAAACCTGCTTTTAATGCTTTCTCTACGCCTTTAACAAATATGAATAAGCTGCGATTTTGATCCTTCTTCGGGGCTGATCCAGATGAATCCCCACGCACTAAGGAATCATTATGGGGCTGTTTAGGAGCTGATTTGGAAGGAGAGGAGGCGGCGGCCTGTTTTGAAGGTGCGGCCGATTTATTATTGTCGGCGGCAGCTCGGGCTGCGGTTTCAGCCTCCTTTGCTCTCGCTGCTTTAAATCTCTCTTGCATAAGTCGTTGATCCTCAGAAACGGCTTTAGGGGACAGCGGCTTCAATGTTGTAGGTCGCCCGTTACGCGTCACGGTGTAGGTGTTTGTGAAACCATCGTGTACCGCATGTCTGTCAAACTGCCATGGTCTACCTAATAGTATATGCGCTGTATCCATAGGAATAACATCGCAAATAACAGTGTCAGAAAATCGACCAATGGAAAATTCAACACTTACCTGGCATGCGACGCGAATCTCGCCTCGGTCTGTAAGCCACTGCAACTTATATGGCTTCGGATGCTTCATTGGAACTAGACCAAGCTTGTCCACCGCGTACTGACTGATGGCATTAATAACGCTCCCACTGTCGATGATCATGGAGCAAATCTCGCCTTGGATAGCAACTCTCGTGTAGAAGATGTTCTCACGTTGATCCGGTTGCTCTTCATCTCGACTGATATTCAAACTTCGAATTGAAACAAGACTCACAAGAGGGAACTCAGGTTCGGCCTCTTCATGATCAGCTAGGGACGGCTCCTCCATGGTCCTGGCGATGTCCGTAGGCTGCTCGAACTCGTCCTCACTAGCGGACTCGATCTCATTTTGTTCGGTGATGAACAAAACACGCCGGTTTGGACACTGGTTCTGAAAATGACCCCAACCTTGACATTTATGGCATTGTATGTCTCGGGCTCGGTTTGGGGCTGTATTTGGTGTCGGTGTGGGCTGATTGGGCCGTGTGTAGGCTGGCCTTGAAGGTGGCGCAGGTGTAGACTCGGGTCTACGGTTGGACTGCGGTGTAGAACGGTCGAAGCGCCGTTCGGGTGGTCCGGATTGACCTCGGGGTCGTGTGGACTCAGTAGAAGGTGTAGAAGGTGACGTGGAAGGTGTACCTTTGTTCCAGGAAGGCCGTGTAGGGGCTGCACTGTGGTGTGATCGTCGGCGACCTTCTCTCAGCTGCTTTTCCACAATCGATGCGTACTGCACCATCCTTTCTACACTGGTGAAGTCTTTGAGCTCGACTTCACATGCAATATCAGGATTCATACCTTCAATGTACCGAATGATGGTAGCATTTAAGGTCTCCTCCTTCCTGACTCGATTCAAGGCAGTCTCCAACTCTTTGTGATACTCTTCAATCGAACGGGTGCCTTGCTTGATCCGGTTGAGCTTCTTCTCAAGCTCTCTCTCATAGTGGACTGGAATAAAACGTCCTCGCATCAATCCTTTTATCTCTTCCCAAGTATCGACAGGTGGATGTCGATTTCAGCGTTTTCTCTCCTGCTGCATCTCCCACCATGAGGATGCGTAGCCTCTAAACTCCAAACATGCTAATTGCACCTTTTTAACCTCGGAAAAGTCATAGCATGCAAAAATCTTCTCTACCTTACGTTCCCAATCTAAGTATGCATCGGGATCGTGAAGGCCTTCAAACTCCGGAATGCTCGTTTTGATGTTATTGAGCATTCGGTCTTCTCCGTAGTCATCGGCGCGGGCTGCACGCCTGTGAGGGGCTCGGGGCTGATCTCGGCCTCGTTCAGGGGCCTCATACTCGGCATCTGTGTTCTCATTGTAGTACTCCTCTTCTGGCTCGTCTCGACGCTCATTGCGTCTAGCTGGTCCTCGAACTGCTTGAGTAATGGTCGGTGTAGTTTTAGTGCGTTCAAAGGCATGCACTAAATTGTCAATCTTGTCTGAGAGGGTCTGGTGCTGTCTCTGGAAGTGCTTTGAAAGCGCTTCAAAGTGGTACTTAGGATCCCACTGTGGTGCTGGCTCAGAAAAAGATTCCATCGGTGCTTTGGACGGGTCCAAAGACGGAGTGGTCGACTGAGGGTCGACGTGTGGAATGAAGGACGACCCTGGATGGTCTCCGTGCTTCATGGTACCTACAAAACGAACAAACGTGAAGAAAAACAAGGTAGGACCTCACAATCTCACGTCACTCGTTTGTTTTCTCTCTTGATTTTACCACTCGTGTATCACTCAATATATGGATGCACAGTGTGTGATAATATCGTGTATATGGTAGCTCTAACTAGCTAAGAGAAATCAGCTCACTTGTACTGGGAATGGACGGGTATGCTACTGTCGGAACAAGAGTGAATTTGGTGTGTAAATGAGATGATGATCGAGTATGGATGTGTAAGGGCTGTCGAAATGTGGGTGTGGAAGAAAGGTGGTGGTCGAGTAAGTGGGGTAGGAAAGGAAAGGATTAGATGAATTAATGAAGTCCTAATTAGATTAGGAAATCCAAAAATAAATCTAGATAGAAAAAGGAAAGAAATAGAATAGGATAAGGAAAGAAGAATTCAAGAAGGCAATTGGGTGATTTGGATATGTATCAATCTATGTGACACAATCTAAATACCTTAATTAGCCTAGACTCTAGAAGGACAGAACCAAAAATAAAATATGACTCCTAAGGAAATTACCAAAAAGAAATTAAACTTGGAAGGAAATTTCCAAAAAGAAAATAAGATCTAAAAGGAAATATCTAACTATGGATTTGTACCCAATTGGAAGGTACCAAAATAAAATAGAACACAAAAGGAAACAATGGATATACCTCTTTTTTTTTTTTTTAATTTTCGGATTTTTTTTTTATCCGATTTTTTTTTTTATCGTTTTTTTTTCTTTTGTACGATCTGTTTTTCTTCTTCTTTTCTTTTTTTTTATAACAATGAACAATAAGAAAATTAAATTACAACTCGATAAGACTCAAAACAATAGACGAACAATTGGACGTATTGAACCACGAACGATATGAACCGACGTGGCTCTTAATACCAATTTATGATGTGACCCGGGGCCTATGGGACACGACAAAGATAAACGATGCGGAAGCTAAGGAATGAAACTACGCCGGTGACGAAAGGGATCAATACGTATCTAACTAGACGACTAAGAACCAACTAAAATACCTAGACTACGACACACAAAATTAACACAAAATCCAAATATATGGGCTGTCTTGGAAGGCTAAAGGAACGGCAATGGTGAAGGAAAATCGATGGTGAGGTATAGGTGAAGAATGGCTTGAGTAGATAGGGTATGATAGAGATATAACGAACTTACGGATTAATGGAACGACTTGAGAACTTGATGGAAGGAACTCGAACTGAATTGGGATGTCTTGATCTTGATATGGACGAATTATGTAAGATGGAGGACGTCGATATGGAGGCGTCGATGTTGTTGTAGAATGAATCGAACTCGGAGCGTCCACCTAGTGAAGATTACTCCACCAAACGAATCACCACTTGAATCCTCTTCGTAGCAATCCAACCCTTGCACCACACGAGCACTAGAACGAGACTTGAAATAAAACCTAAAGTTTGCTAAGCTTTAAGAGTGTAATTTTCGAACCAAATCACAAAGGTTTTGAAGGGGGTGAGACTATATTGAAAGCACAAAGCTAAATTTATCAAATAGAGTCTAAAATAATAATGTTACATGGTTCCCCTATTTATAGGGTTAAAAGCCACGAAAATAATAAGGTTAAAAGGCCTAAAAATTGATCCAAAAGAGATCTCTAACTATACTAGGAAGATACCTAAGCTAGAATTCTATTCAAGGTAGGAAATTGCCTTAAATACAATTCTAGTCAAACCTATTCTCATTATGGACGAAAATTACTCAAATAATTAAATAAAAATCTGATCTAAACTATAGTCTAAATTAATTAAATAAATACTATAGTCTAAATAAAATCAACCCCATAATTAATTACTATGGGACCGATTTCTTCACTAGAAACCGCACACACATGCATGACAAATTTCATGCACATGCACACATGCTCTTGAACTCTTCATCTTCATCTCTTCAAGATTAATACTCCATGGTGTGTTCTTGATCTTCAATAGTTAATAAATTAACTATCTTGGAATTGCTTCTCTTGACTTCTTCATCTCCAATCTCGAGCTTTCTTCGAATCAACATTTGCAAGTAAGCTTGCAACTTCTTAGCTCTTGATCTTGTGATTGGTCCTCTAAATTGCAACTCCGGTTCTTCATCATCTTTGTTGTCCATGGCTTCATCAATAAACTCCTTTTTTCCTCTCATGTACCAGTTTCAGTAAATCAGCCATATCTCCTCAACCAAAACTCCAAATCAAGTAATTCCAAGTTCTATAGAACCCTAAGACATATGTCTAAAAATATTCCTCAAATGCATATCCCCATATTTTGACACTAAAAGGGCTAAAAAGTTGAATTAAACAGGAGAAAGAAAACTGCTCGGGAAAATGGAGCAGATTCTATTTTCCGGAGATTTGACCAGTTTTTGGCCACCAGATGACAACGACATCAAAAGACGAAATGTAGAACACATATCAACGTACGACATATCCGAAAATCAAGCAAAAAGGATAAGAAATGGACCCATACGACGACGATGAAGGTGGAAGACAAGGGTGAGCTTCATGGTTGCTGCTGTGGCTGCACTCCTGCGTCCTGCTGCTACTCCAGCGACCTGCTGCTGCTGCTCCGGCGCTGGTGGGAGGTCCGGCAACCTCCTACCAGTTGCTTGCCACTCCTCTCTCAACCCTAGACTCTCTCTCTCTCTCTCTCTCTCTCTCTCTCTCTCTCTCTCTCTTTCATCCTTTCTTCTTTCTTCTTTTTTGTTCTTTCCCTCTCTCTTGATCTGCCTTCCTTCTCTCCCCTCTCTATCTTCTTTCTCTTTTCTTTCTTTTTCTCCTTTTGATTTCCATCTCTCTCGATTTGCCTCCCTTCCCTCTTTCTCCTCTCTTTTTTCCCTTTCTTTTTGTGGTGAAAAAGATGAAATTTGAAGATAAGGTTGGGCAAAAAGTCATGGGCTTATATATATATATATATATATATTATTTTTCCCTTTTTTTATATACATATATATACACATATACATAGATTATATATGAAATGGGTATAGGAAATTGGGGGAAAATTAGAGGTTTAATTTTGGGCCTCAAAATAAAATTGATTAAGCTAAAAAAATGGATTCGACATAAATCTTGAAATGGGTCGAATAATTAGGCCAAAATCGGGTTTTGACAAGAATTATCATCTAATGTTCGTTCAATAATAAATGGGCTGAAAATAAATATATTTGTAGATGGGCTCAAAGTCCCATACTTGTCTATTTTTAAAATAAAATGACTTGCTATAAAAATTGGGCCCTAAATAAAAAGATTAAGCTCGAATTTGATTTTGGGGCGTTATATGTTTGCTCCTGCCTTTAATCATAATTTACTTTCAGTTGGGAAAGTAGAATTTTTGGCTTCCCACTATCTCATACAGCAGAAGCACTCTAATCAGACCATTGACATATGTAGTTAAAAGAGATCACTCTATGTTTTCCCTCCTGAGTAACATCAGACATTGCAGTTAGCTGGCAATATACAAAAATATACTAGTTTAAAGGATTTGCATTGCAGGCTTGGGCGAGTGCAATGAAGCATTTTCAAATGTCAAATAAAAGGTTTAGAAGTGAAGATCTTGAGAAATTAGCCAACTGAAAGATTTGTTTTGAATCCAAACAACAAAGAGAACCATTTCCAATACTAAACAAGCGCGGCACTTGCTTGTTTTCACTCATACACATGGATGTACGGGATCCTTGTAAGGATGAAAACATTTCTGGCACACCATATCTTTTAACCATTGTTGAAGATCACTCTCGAGCAACATGGACCTATCTGTTCAAGATTAAAGCACATGTTTGGTTTATTGTTAGGAGTTTCATTATTATGGTGAAGGCCATATTTAAATCAGATATTCAACATATTAGAACTGATAATAGTGGTGAATTCATCAATGCACAAATGACAGAGTTATTTTCTTCTCATGGAATCCTTCATCAGAGATCTTGTCCTTACACACCACAGCAAAATGGTGCAGTAGAGAGAAAGCATAAACACCTCTTACAGCTAGGGCACTGATGTTTCAAAGTCAGTTACTTTCAAGTTTTGGAGTTATGCTATTCTACACTCAACCTGGTTGATTAATAGATTACCAACTGCTGTCCTGCATTGGAAATCACCTTATCAGGTCCTTTTTCGTCATTCACCTGATTTACATAACTTATATCCTTTTGGATGTCTAGTTTGCAAGGCAAATTTTCTCCCTATACAGTCTAAATTTGACAAAAGGAGCTCAGAATGCTTGTTTCTTGGTTTCTGCTCATAGCATAAAGGGCTTCTTCTATTTGATCTTCACACTCACAAGATTACCATTGGGAGGGATGTTAAGGTGTTTCCTTCTCATTTTCCTTTACAGCAAGATGTCCTGCCAGTTCTTCCGTTTGAATCATTTCAACCTGCTGAAGTTTCTGAGGTGTCTGTACATCTTCCTTCTTTATCACAGGACTTTCTCCCTCCTGTTTCCAGTTCATCTGTAGATGTTATGAACTCCTCAGATGTTGAGACTCCTTCACTTTCAGAACAACATGATCTATCTGAATCCATTAACCCTCCTGGTTTGATCACTGTACCACAGTGTAATACCCCGAAATATTTTAGAAGGTTTAATTCAACTTATGTTACCCTCTGGTAAGTTAGAAAATAAGCTGGGTCCTTAAATGACTCAAATAAAGGAAAATCGCAGCCAGGAAAATCTGTTAAATCTAATTTGGTCAAAAATTGCTTTAAAAATATGTTATGATATTTTTCTCGGGTTGATAGAAAATATTTCAAGAATCGTGCCAACCTTTGAAATTTCAAATTTCGAATTCAAATGAACTCTTGGCACAACTTTAAGTTGGAAAATAATAAATTTAATAGAAAAAGGCATATCCGTCATTATCCAATTTCTTTTTCAAAAGATTATCTTATTCGTAATTATCCTTTTCTTTTTCCATCATTATCCTCTTTCTTTTATTCGTTATTATCCTATTTATTTTTCCTCTATAAATAGGAGCTTAAGGTTTCATTTTTCATTCATTTTCAAAATCGAAACGCCGAGCAGCTTCCAGAGAATGTACAACTCTAGTTTCCTATTTCAATTCTGAAATAGTCATTTTGAAGGTGTCAACGCGTAGATCACGAATACATGATTGAAATGATGACACGAAGGATGATCACGATGGAAAATCATCGTGACAGCCGCCAATTCCTCGGAGAAGGTACTTTCTCCGATTCTGGTCATTCGGACCGATGAATTTAGAAATTTCAAGTTCTAAATATGCTTATATTTTGATTATCTTTAATTCTACCGATTTCGATTTTTGATGTTGTGAGTTTTCGGTATTTTTTCCCGTTTTCATTTTATGTAAATCTCAGATCTACTCTTCATGGATAGTCGTATTAGAAATCTACTTTTTATAAATAGTCTTTGATCATTTGGATCTTGTAGTTAACCGGAATAGAATTTTGATTTCTCGTCGTTTGAAATCCGGATCCGAATATTATATTATAAATCTTTCCAATTCGAATTTATGTTCTAGCCATCCGATCTTTGATCTGATTACACCATTAAATTCCTTATTTTCTGCACTATCAAAAATTGTACTTTTGAGAAAAAATCCAACGAGTATCGAGCTCAATCGAGACCGATACATTTTCAGCTAAAATCAGTGAATATTGTTACGAAACTCCCGTTTCACCCATTTTGGGTCGTCAAATCGAAAATGTTTCTTCTCGAAAATTGCTCCAAATATTATTTCCTATAAGCCTGCCAAGTTTCGCGATCTCGTTGCGAGTTTTGAACAATTTCGATTATTTAAAGTAGACAGTTATTTTTATACCGGGAGCATGTATTATCGAAAAAATTCTAAAATTCTCATTCTTTAGTCTTGGCATATATAGTATCATCCCTGAATATTTTCATAATTTCCGAGCGGTTAAAAAGTGTTGTGGTGTAGATCTGGTAAAATTTAGATAAACGACAAGTTTTGGAAAGAGACCTCTGTAAATCAGTTGATCCCAGTAAAACAAGAATACCGTTTTGAAATTTATTTCCTTCTTCGTCGAAATTATTTAAGGTCTCTAGACTCGCGCAATCTATTTTAGAATAGAATAGAATTATTTATAGCTCCGCTTATAGTAGATTAATTTCCGGAAATATAGCGTTTATCCTGAGTTGAAGTTTACCTTCTGTAGTACCAGCTGAGCTAGAGAAAGAGTATCAGGGTTGATTCTTCAGGAGTTAGCTTTTCAGAATCCCGAGAAAGGTGGGCTATACTATATCTTTGCAAATTGTATCTTTCGAGTTATTAAGCTCTGCTATGTTAAAATTGCATATGTGACTATCTGTGTTAAATATTTACGTGCTACTGTATGTTGTCGGAGTCTCATATACTAGCGCTGTGTCAATGTGAGTAGCTACAGTATGCATGCATTATTTGTCCTGCCCTACTCCTTGTCGGTGAGACTAAAATGAAACACTTATTGGTTATACTCTTTGGGTATACTATGGCCATACTCAACGTTATGCGCTGGTGATGTAGTTTGGGTTGCGGGCAGTGACGGGTTATACTCTTAAGCGCTTCACGATAAAATGTTTTAAACCTCCTAAGTTTCACTACCTGCATGAACACAGATAGATTACTTTAACAAAATGATTTGCATAACTTGAATTGTAAAACTTGCCCACTGAGTGCATTAGTACTCAGCCCAAATCTTTTCAAACATTTTCAGGTCAGTAGGCTAGAGCGTGGAGGTGACGAGACTGAGATATGGACTATTATGATTTTCATATTTTTCTGTTGTCTCTTTTTGTTAGTATTCTATTAAGAATTGAGCTTTCCCACTTATGATATTCTTTTGCTAAATGCTAAGAACCCTGATCTTAGTATTTTATCGATATGATTCTGCTTCTCTGATTCTGAACATTTGTTGACTTCCTAGTTAACATGTATCATATGCTTAGCTACATACTTATTCGAAGGGGAGGAAGCCCATCTTTGGTTATGTCTATTTGATCATTCATTTTGGCCTATGGAAGGGCTTCATTTATTCAGCATATTGGTGTCTGTTTCTTATGTCGACCTATGAATGGGTCTATTGATTGTTGGTATCTGGTTATTTGTTTCCGTTTAGCCTATGAAAGGGCTTATTGAATTGTTACAGCTTCCATTCTTCTCTTATAAGCCGTTATAAACGGGGATTCACTCTAGATGCAGAGGTTATGCTGTCTAATTTTCCGGAAGGCATAACCTATCTTTGGCATACTCGGTTGTTAAATTTTATTCCAAACATTAATCCTTTTTGGATTATCACCCCGTCGTTAATTAAATTACCCCATTTCTTTCCCGCTTCTTAATTCCCACCCCCGTGGCGTCCATTTCCACGGTCTTTCGGGACCGGGGCGCTACACACAGCATAGGAGGAGTACAAGAATCTGTAAACCTCCTTCCTACCTTAAAGATTATGTATGTGCTACCACCCTAAATGGTTCTTTTACACCTCCCACTTTTCCTTTCTATGTCAATCCTTGCCTCACACCTACCTATACTGCATTTCTTTCTCATGTTACCACTCTTTAGGAGCCTCACACATATAAAGAGGCCTCTCAATACACAGAATGGGTGGAAGCCATGTCCAGAGAATTGACTGCACTCCAAGAAAATCATACTTAGGACCTGGTTTCTTTGCCTCCTGGAAAACATGCTATTGGTTGCAAGTGGGTATCCAAGGTGAAGCTTAAGTCAGATGGGCAAGTAGAACATTTTAAAGCTAGACTGGTAGCAAAATGCTACAATCAAGCATTTGGCATTGACTATAATGAAGTATTTGTACCTATTGCCAAGCTGGTTACTGGCTCTTTTTTTGCTTTTGTTTCTCAATTCTCTTGGCATCTTCATCAAGTGGGTGTAAATAATGCATTTCTTCATGGAAATCTTTCTGATGAGATCTATATGCAAATTCCTCTTGGCCTGCCTGGAAATCATGCTGGGAAAGTTTGTAGATTGAAGAAGAGTCTGTATGGCTTAAAGCAAGCTTCTAGGGAGTGGAATTAAGAGTTCTGCAAATTGCTTCTTGCTTCAGGTTTTCTTCAGTCAGAGAATGATCATTGCCTCTTTACCAGAGGTACTCACACTTCCTTCATTGCCTTGCTAGTATATGTTGATGATATCTTGATTTTGAGTCCCTCTTTGGATAGTATTAGCTCTCTTAAGTATTCCCTCCATGATGCTTTCACAATTAAAGATTTGGGAGAGGCTAAATTTTTCCTTGGTATGGAGGTAGCAAAATCATCCAATGGTTTTTATATGTGCCAACGCAAGTATGTGTTAGATCTCCTCTCTTATACTGGCATGCTTGGTTGCAAACCAGCCCTGACTCCTCTCCCTCCTGGCCTAGCTCTTTCCCAGCACGGGGGGGACCTTCTTCCTACTCCAGATTCATATAGGAAACTTGTTGGGAAGCTACTATACCTCAATTTAACAAGACTTGACCATCTTTTGCAATACAACAGCTAAGTCAGTTTGTTAACACACCTCATAAGCATCATTGGAAGGCAGCAATTCATGTTCTTCGTTATCTTAAAGGTTGTCCTTCCTTAGGTCTTCATTTTACTCACTCTCCTAGTTTTGAGATCACCTCCTACTATGATGCCGATTGGGGCACATGTGTTGACACCCGCAAATCACTGTCTGGAATTGCATATATATAGGGAATTGTCTTGTGGCTTGGAAGTGTAAAAAGCAATTAACTGTTAGCTTTGTATACTGGAAGACATGTCTTTGTATACTTTTCTGATGATATGATGATATAGATTGAATTTTATTGCAGTCACTGTTTGCATTTAAATTATTACATAATTGTTTATGCATATTCAATATACTTACATTGTAGATGATATGGTGTGGGTGAACACACGGTAAGATAATATCATCAGGTCCTTGTATTGTATTAAAAGGTTCACGGTTTAGATGGACCTGAATACACCATCGATACACCGTAGAATAATCTGATAGTTAGTTTATTTTGACTAATTGATTATTTTAATTGATGAGGATCACGATAGGATATTATTCTCTACTCTGACACTATAAGTTAGAGAATAAAGATCCACAGAGTTCGGATTCTTAACTTATATTTATTGGCGAACATATATATGATTTGTTTATTGCTTTGATCTATCAGTGGGTAAGGTTCTTTTATAAAATCAATAAACTCGATATTTTGGGTAATAGCATTTGCATATATGATGTGTTGTGCAATATATATAAGCACTGTGTTTTGGTGCGCCAGGTTGATGATGTTCTCTTGAGGAAACACAAGTTCATGTGAAACCTTGCAGGTGGAATTTATTCCGTACATGATAAAGCTTGTGTGGTACTACTCAAGATTTTAGATATTAAGTGATTATAGTTGTCAGAGGCTTACGTAATTAATTAATGAACATTAGATCTTAAACACGGGGAATGGCTGAACTAAAGGAGAAATCATATTCACAAATATGTATTAAATTGATAAGACAATATTACTTCTTCAGTGAAATAAAAGTAATATTTAATTTATTTAATAATTATCTTAAGTTTATTGGATATTGGAAATTAAATAAATTAGCAGGCCAATTTAATATTCTTCTAGATCCCTGTTGTAGCCTAATATGACTTTAGTGGACTGGAGATGGAACAAGAGTAGGCCCAAGTCCAGTAGGTTTGGAACATCATATTTTCGTCCACCTCCTTATTTATCATCAAAAAATCAGCCCCTCTATATTCTCTTGATCTCCACAGTATCCACACCTATCTAGTACAATTCAGCCTACCCTGAATCTAGATACAATCAGGGAATATAGCAGAAGATCGAGAAGTGGAATTGCACTAAGGGGCGCCATTTTTCATACATACAACATCAAGATTAGGCCTTTAATCTTGTCCTCAACCCGACATTTAATTGTAAGTAGTTTTTTGGTGTTCTATTGTAATACCCCGAAATATTTTAGAAGATTTTATTCAACTTATGTTATCTTCTGGTAAGTTAGAAAATAAGTTGGGTCCTTAAAGGACTCAAATAAAGGAAAATTGTAGCCAGGGAGATCTGTTAAATCTAATTTGGTCAAAAATTACCTTAAAAATATGTTATGATATTTTTCTCGGGTTGATAGAAAATGTTTCAAGAATCATGCCAACCTTTGAAATTTCAAATTTCGAGTTCAAATGAACTTTTGGCACAACTTTAAGTTGGAAAATAATAAATTTAATAGAAAAAGGCACATCCGTCATTATCCAATTTCTTTTTCAAAAGATTATCTTATTCGTAATTATCCTTTTCTTTTTCCATCATTATCCTCTTTCTTTTATTCGTTATTATCCTATTTATTTTTCCTCTATAAATAGGAGCTTAAGGTTTCTTTTTCATTCATTTTCAAAATCGAAACGCCGAGCAGCTTCCAGAGAATGTACAACTCTAGTTTCCTATTTCAATTCTGAAATAGTCATTTTGAAGGTGTCAACGCGTAGATCACGAATACATGATTGAAATGATGACATGAAGGATGATCACGATGGAAAATTATCGTGACCGCCGCCAATTCTTCGGAGAAGGTACTTTCTCCGATTCTGGTCATTCGGACCGATGAATTTAGAAATTTCAAGTTCTAAATATGTTTATATTTCGATTATATTTAATTCTACCGATTCCGATTTTTGATGTTGTGAGTTTTCGGTATTTTTTCCCATTTTCATTTTATGTAAATATCAGATCTACTCTTCCTGGATAGTCGTATTAGAAATCTTCTTCTTATAAATAGTCTTTGATCATTTGGATCTTGTAGTTAATCGGAATAGATTTTTGATTTCTCATCGTTTGAAATCCAGATCCGAATATTATATTATAAATCTGTCCAGTTTCAATTTATATTCTAGCCGTCCGATCTTTGATCTCATTATACCATTAAATTTCTTATTTTCTGCACTATCAAAAATTGTACTTTTTGTGAAAATTCAACGAGTATCGAGCTCGATCGAGACCGATACATTTTCAGCTAAAATCTGTGAATATTGTTACCGAAACTCCCGTTTCACACATTTTGGGTCGTCAAATCGAAAATGTTTCTTCTCGAAAGTTGCTCCAAATATTATTTCCTATAAGCCTGCCAAGTTTCGCGATCTCGTTGCGAGTTTTGAATAATTTCGATTATTTAAAGTAGACAGTTGTTTTTATACCGGGGGCATGTATTATTGAAAAATTATAAAATTCTCATTCTTTAGTCTTGGCATACATAGTGTCATCCCTAAATATTTTCGTAATTTTCGAGCGGTTAAAAAGTGTTGTGGTGTAGATCTGGTAAAATTTAGATAAATGACAAGTTTTGGAAAGAGACCCCTGTCAAATCAGTTGATCCCAGTAAAGCAAGAATACCGTTTTGAAATTTATTTCCTTCTTCGTCGGAATTATTCAAGGTCTCTAGAGTTCGCGCAATCTATTTTAGAATAGAATAGAATTATTTATAGCTCCGCTTATAGTAGATTAATTTCTGAAAATATAGCGATTATCCTGAGTTGAAGTTTACCTTCTGTAGTACCAGTTGAGCTAGAGAAAGAGTATCAGGGTTGATTATTCAGGAGTTAGCTTTTCAGAATCCAGAGAAAGGTGGGCTACTATATCTTTGCAAATTATATCTTTCGAGTTATTAAGCTCTGCTTTGTTAAAATTGCATATGTGACTATCTGTGTTAAATATTTACGTGCTACTGTATGTTGTCGGAGTCTCATATACCAGCGCTGTGTCAATGTGAGTAGCTACAGTATGCATGCATTATTTGTCCTGCCCTACTCCTTGTCGGTGAGACTAAAATGAAACACTTATTGGTTATACTCTTTGGGTATACTATGGCCATACTCAACGTTATGCGCTGGTGATGTAGTTTGGGTTGCGGGCAGTGACGAGTTATACTCTTAAGCGCTTCATGATAAAATATTTTGGTGAACTTAGGTTGCTTCCAACTTTTAAACCTCCTAAGGTTCACTACCTGCATGAACACAGATAGATTACTTTAACAAAATGATTTGCATAACTTGAATTGTCAAAACTTGCCCACTGAGTGCATTAGTACTCAGCCCAAATATTTCCAAATATTTTCAGGTCAGTAGGCTGGCGCGTGGAGCTGACGAGACTGAGATATGGGCTATTATGATTTACATATTTTTCCATTGTCCTTTTTTTTTTGTTAGTATTCTTTTGCTAAGTGCTAATAACTCTGATCTTGGTATTTTGTTGATATGATTCTGCTTCTCTGATTCTGAACATTTGTTGACTTCCTAGTTAACATGTATCATATGCTTAGCTACATAATTATTCAAAGGGGAGGAAGCCCGTCTTTCGTTATGTCTATTTGATCATTCATTTTGGCCTATGGAAGGGCTTCATTTGTTCAGCATATTGGTGTCTGTTTCTTTTGTCGACCTATGAATGGGTCTATTGATTGTTGGTATCTGGTTATTTGTTTCCGTTTGGCCTATGAAAGGGCTTATTGAATTGTTACAGCAGTTTATAACGGGGATTCGCTCTAGTTACAGAGGTTATGTTGTCTAATTTTCCGGAAGGCATAACCTATCTTTGGCATACTCGGTTGTTAAATTTTATTCTAAACATTAATCCTTTTTGGATTATCATCCCGTCATTAATGAAATTACCCCATTTCTTTTCCGCTTCTTAATTCCCACCCCCGTGGCGTCCATTTCCACAGTCTTTCGGGATCGGGGTGCTACATCTATGTTTCCGCTTTCAGTAAAATTGAAAAATGGGATTGAATGATTTATTAAACTCGGCTATTAAAACATATGTGTTGCATGAAATTATGATTTCCATGACATTAGGATTAAAGAACATCCAATGAGATCCTGTGGTGGTTTAATTCGAAAAAACCCCAACAATTGATATCAAAGCGGGTTTTGGCACTGTTCTAGATTTAGTCCTAGGATGAATTCGAAATATATGTTTAAATTTGATGATGAATTTATGATACTTAAATTTTCAGATTTAAATGATCATGTATTTCAATTTTTATTGTGTTCAAAATGTGGATGAATTTTTGATCTTGTTCGAAAATTCTAGTTTTGAAGTTCCATGTACTTTTCGATCATGATCTTATTAGATATGGAATAGATTTTTGATGTTATCAAAATTTCTAGATTTAATTAGATGTGTGTTCGAAAATTGGAGTACCAAAGTTTTCGAAACTTTGGTGTTTTAAATTTCCTAAATTATTCTATGAAATTTTCGGTCATGTTAGATTCAATTTGGAGAAGACTTTAATAAAGATTAAATTTCCAGATTTATTTAACATGTAGGTTTGAAAATTATAGTATCAACTTTTAAGAAAATTTGATGTATTAAATTCCCTAATTTATTCAATGTATTTTTCGGTCACATTAAGTTAAATTGAAGAAGATTTTGATTAAAATCGAATTTTCAGTTTTATTTAATGTGTAGTTTCGAAAAAAGGGTGTATTAGAATTAAATATGGTATTTTGATATGTGTATCATGAAAGTTACCAAATTCTAAATACAAAAAGATCGAAAAAAAATTAAATTTGGAAAAATTTGAAAAGGATCAAATTTTCAGATTTATTATTGGGTAATTTTCGATTATTATGTATATTAGAGTTGGATAAGGTAATTTTAATATATATATATATATATATATATATATATATTTATATATATATATATATCAATAATGATCAAATCCTAAATACAAAAAGATTTGAAAATAGATTTTAAATTTGGAAGAGTTTGAATTTGATCAAAATTTCCAGATTTATTATCTAGTAATTTTTGAAATCTTGGGAGATTGGAATTGGATAAGTAATTTTTGGTGTATATCATAAATTACTTAATTCTAATCTAGATAGGATTGAAATTAGAATTTAAAATTTGGAAAGAGTTTGAAGTGGATCAAATTTCCAGATTTTATTTCTTAAGAATTTCGATCCTAGTATATTATTTGGAATATATTTTTGATAGATATATTAAGATTTCTAAATATTAATTTATTAGGGTTTATCCAAAAATTAAGAAATAAATTTGGTGGATAATTTTAATAAATTTCTGGATTTATTTTTATGGGATTTTCGAGATTTATAAGATTTAATTTGGTAGATAATTATTTAATTTCCAAATTATATCTTATAGTAATTTTCAAAATATTTAATTTAATTAAATGTTTTTTTAAAAATTATGTCATGAATGGATATCATATGTATTTTCATGCTTATCATGTAATTGTGATTGTTGGATTTGTAGACTAACATGTTTGCAGGTTTACCAACTATCATGGCTCCTAGATTCCGTGATGGATGTTTTAATTTATGTTGATTGTATGTTTGGGCCGTATGCCGGTTTGGCTACGTGATTTTAATCCATGAGAAAATCCATGGATTAGGTCTAGGAATTTTATTTTATTATGTTGTTTTGATGTAATAGGAAAAATAAAATTATTTAGACCTAGTAGTGATTTTTTGAAAATCACTAAGTAATTGAGTTGTAATTTTATTATAGATATATTAGGATTTTCCTTTTAGAAATAGATATTCTATATATTGAATAAATTTTTAAGATCAATTTAAGGAAGTAAAGAGATGCAGCCCCATCAAGGAAGGGCATCCCGATTCACGTCCCGAAACCCTAATTCGAGCTAGGGTTTCGGCAAGGCGCGGTGGAGGTCGGCGGCGGCCATGCCTGAGATTCCGGAGCTGACTTTCCTATTTTATCTCATTAAAGCAACATGAGATATAAGCCATGATAGTTGGTTTTATTTATTGCTTATTATGTTGTTTGAAGCATGCAATGGTGGTTTATCATTTTATGTGATGTTTGCGTGTTTTAAAATGGGATAAAATAAACCTCAATCATAAATAACTAAGTGGGAGAGATTCATATCAAAGTATGTAGAAATCTTATACGGTCTCCATTAATCTGCTTTAATTGAGAAGTGATGGGCATGCGCGTTAACAATAGGTCTTCCTCCATATCGGATGTGTCATATCACGAACTTCTCTAGAAATTAAACCTCTTTATAAAGATAGCTGTAGAATACTGTTAGAACTAACTGACTCCTCCATCTAGAGCAGTTAAATTTGAAACTAGGGTTCTTGGTACGAAGATGATGGTGTTAACACTTAGATGTAATTTATTAATAAACGTCCACACTATCGTGGCTTATTAATTAGAAGATTACATGACCGTGTTGATTACCGGCTATTAATTTGCTTGTTGTAAGAAAATTCAACTGGAAGCAAATTAAAGGTTTGATAACCTGTTTAAAAATGAATTCTATAAACGTCCACACTATCGTGGCTTATAGAAAATATTTTTAAAGTGTCGGTGGAAAAGTATATAATTTTATGAGGTTTTTGATTATATACTGTTTATCCTAAAGTTCGTGACTATACTGCATGTTTATTTTTCAGTTATTATATATCATCATGGCACTCTCCAATCTGTCCTCAATACTCAAAGAAAACAAGTTAATTGGTGAAAACTACAATGACTGGATTCGTAACCTTAACCTCGCTCTAACTGCTAAGGGACACAAATTCGTACTTGAAGAGGAATGTCCTCAAAAGGCAGATGAGAATTCTGGTAAAGAGCAACGGTTGGCCTATGCTAAGTGGGTCAAGTCTGATGAGATGTCGCGTTGTTATATCTTGGCTTCCATGTCAAATGTGTTGTAACATCAACATCAATCTATGAAGGATACTTATGATGTCATGGTCAACCTTAAGGAGCTCTTCAGTTACCAGAATCGCTCGGCACGCCATTTGGTGATGAAGAACTTGATGAGCGCGAGAATAGTTGACTCCACACCTGTTAGGGATCATGTTCTCATGATGATGAGTTATCTGGATGAGATGGAAACCTTGGGTAGAGATCTGGACGCCGAATCTCAGATAGATATCGTGCTTCATAGTCTGTCTCAGAAGTTTGAGCAGTTTAGATTGAACTTCAACATGATAAAGAAGGATGTTACCTTATCTGAACTGATCATAGATCTTCAGGCAGTTGAGTTACTTCAGAAGGAAAATTCGGATGCACACCTAGCTGAAAATAAGGCGTCTTCTTCTGGTACTAAAAAGAAGAGGTACACGCTAAAGAAGGCTGCAAATATGGTGCCTAAAGTGAAGAAGCCCAAGGTAAAGATTCTTCTCGAGGAATTCAAGTCAAAGACAAAGTGCTTCAAGTGCGGCCAGCCAGGTCACTGGAAGGTGGTGTGTCCAAACAAGAAGAAAAATGGTATGTCTCATACTCTTGTTGTTGAAACATGTTTAGTAACTTGTTCTACTCAGTCTTAGGTAGTAGATATTGGAGCTACTGATCATGTTTGCATGTCTTTACAGAGGTTCCTGGTAAAAAGGCAGCTGAGTGAATGGGAGATCATCATCTACATGGGCAATGCTACGAAAGTGGTGGCAGTTGCAGTGGGAGACGTCACGTTATCTTTTGGTAGTGATAGGAGTTTAGTTTTAAAGGATTGTCTTTATGTGCCGCATTTTAGACGAAATCTTATTTCCGTTTCTAAACTGTTTTTGGATGGATATTCAGTTTCTTTTGATAACAAAGTTATTATCTTTAGTGGTAAACATTTTATCTGTTCTGGCACATTGGATGGACATCTTTATTTACTTAATCCTATGCAAAGCACTACGCAAAAGCAATTTCTGAATGCATCGATCACAATTCAGAATTGAATCAAACCTATCTTTGGCATCTAAGGCTCGGCCATATCAATCTTAAGAGGATACAAAGGCTAGTAAACTATGGACCTCTGTCTTCATTGATCCTAGAATCATTCCCTTTGTGTGAATCCTATTTTGGAAGGTAAAATGACCAAGTGTCCTTTTAAATCTAAAGGAAATCGATCCAAAGGGGTATTAGATTTGATTCACTCTGACTTATGTGGCCCTATGTCAGTTCAAGCTCGAGTAGGGTAAGAGTATTTCATCACACTCATTGATGATTACTTAAGATATGGATATATCTACCTATTACGTCGCAAGTCCAAATGCTTTGATAAAATTCAAAGAATTTAGGGCGGAAGTGGAGAAACGTACAAGTAGAAGTATCAAGTCACTGCATTTTGATCATGGGAGCAAGTATCTCTCAAGTGAATTTAAGGACCACTTGGTCGAGAATGGGATTACATCCCAGTTGACTGCGCCGGGAACGCCACAACAGAATGAAGTAGCGGAAAGAATGAATAGAACATTCTTGGAGATGGTTAGATCGATGATGAGTTATTCAGAGTTGCCCATTTTATTCTGGAGATATTCTGATGAGGACATCCATAGCAATGAGGAACTCAATCCGGAGCTGCAATTCAAAGGTTCCGTCACAAGACTACGAGCTAAGAAGTTGCAAGATTATTTGTAAGCCACAATTCGCAAGAAGCTCGAAGATGAAGACGACGTGCAAGGTAGCTTGAAGATGATGACCTTGTTGATCATGGAAGATGGAGATCAAAGCATGGAGGTCAATACTTGAAGAGTAGTTGAAAAAGGAGTGTCAAACGTCTAATTTGAAGCAAGTGAAGATCAAGTCTTGGATATTGGTACAGAAAACTATTTCGCATTAGGCATGATCACGCCTAAGCAGATACCCGGCGCCCATGAGAAAAAAACGTCCCTTGGTTATTTTAATTAGGGGATTGATTTATTTTGACTTTAGTATTTAATTAGATCATAGTATTTAATTATTTGAGTCAGTTTTTATTATTTATTTGATTTAATTTTCGAATTTAATGAGTCCTAGATTGACTAGGTTTTATTTAAGGTACTTTTCCTACCTTAATTAGAATTCTAGTCTAGGTAAGTTTCTAGTCCACTTTGGATTAGCTTTTTAATTATTTTTAGCCATAAATTTCGTGTCCCCTTAGCCTATAAATAGGGGAACATTGTGACATTCATACTTTAGACTATATTTGATTTATTAAGCTTTGCTTTCAATATCGTCTCAACCCATTTAATCTTTTGTGAGTTTAGATATTAAAATTCATACTCTTAGATTTAGCAACTCTAAGTTTTACAAAGGAAATTCGCCGTCCACGTTCGAGGGATCGTTGGAAACTCACTGATCAAAGAACAACTTAAAGAATTTAGCCTTGTGTACGTTCGAGATTCAAGGTAACTTTCGGGTTGTGATTCACATCGACAAACCATCGTCTATAGCTGTCATTCGACGTCATTCAACTCCACCAACGTCCGTTCCAAGCCGCACCAATCGAGTTCAAGATCGCTCCATCCCGTTTAATCCGTAAGTTCGTTTCATCTCTATCATACCCTATCTACTCAAGCCCTTCTAAACCTACTCACCATCATCGATAATACCTTCATATAGACCGTCCCCTTGTTCATTCCAAAACAGCCCTCTTTACTTTAGATTTGTGTTAATTTTGTGTGTCATTGTCTAGGTATTTTAGTTGTGTCTTAGTCGTCTAGATAATCGAGTATCGTTCCCTTACTTCACCGACGTAGTTTCAATCCTTAGCTTCCACATATTTGTGTCATGTCGTGTCCCTTAGTCCCGGGCCACATCATAAATTGGTATCAAGAGCCACGTCGGTTTATATCGTTCGTGGTTCCATACTCGTTTATTTGTCCCGTTTATTTGTTTTGAGTTTTATCGAGTTGTAATTTAATTTCCGTATTATTCATAGTTAAAAAAAAAGAGATCGTATATAAAAAAAGAGAGAAAAGAATGATAAAAAAGAAAAAGAAAAAAGAATTGGACAAAAAAAAGGAAAGATCCGAATTCAAAAAAAAAAAGACAAGTAATTCATTGTTTCCTTTTGTGTTTTATTTTATTTTTGGTACCTACCTTTTGGTACAAATCCATAGTTGGTTATTTCCTTTTAGATTCTATTTTCTTTTTGGAAATTTCCTTCCAAGTTTGTTTTTATTTTGGTAACTTCCTTATGTGTCATATTTTATTTTTGGTTCATTCCTTCTAGAGTCTAGGCTAATTAAGGTATTTAGATTGTGTCACATAGATTGATACATATCCAAATCACCCAATTACCTTATCTCTTTCTTCTTTCCTTACCCATTCTATTTCTTTCCTTGTTCTATCTAGATTTATTTTTGGATTTCCTAATCTAATTGGGACTTCATTAATTGATCTATTTTCCTTCCTTTTATTCCCTCTACTACATTCGACCACCCTTATTCAACTACACCAAAAATCGACAGTCCCTTCCACACATACTCGACCCGTACCTCATCCATACACACCAAATTCACCCGTGTTCCGAGAGTAGCATTCCCGTCCTTCCTCAACACAAGACAACCGATTTTCCCTACCTTCATATACATGATTTTCACACACTGTGCACTCATATATTGAGTGATACACGAGTGGTAAAATCAAGAGAGAAAATAAACGAGTGACGTGAAATTGTGAGGTCCTACCTTATTTTCCTTTACGTTTGTTCGTTTTGTAGGTATCATGAAGAAAGGCACCCGCTCCGAGTCATCCTTGACTCCCCCAGCCGATACTCCACCTTTGGACCCATCCCGAGATCCGTCCAAAGCCCCCATGGATTCGACTTCGGATCCACCTGCACCGTGGGATCCTAAGTACCATTTTGAGGCACTCTCAAAACACTTCCAGAGACAGCACTAGGCCCTGTCTGACAAACTTGATGATTTAGTGCATGCTAGAGATGCCCACGGTTCTGGTTCCGGTTAGAAACCGCCGGTTAGGTGGTTCCGGAATGGCGGAACCGGAACCGCACCGTGCTTAGACGGTTGACGGTTCCGGTTTGTTAACCGGAACCGCCGGTTTTGACCTCGGCCGGTTTTGGCCGGTTACCGATGGTTATCCGGTTAACCGCCGGTTTCCGGTTTTTTTTTTCCTCTATCTCTCTGAACTCGAATTGACGATTGGATGAAAAACTACTAAGTACTAAATCGATAAAATTACTAATTTACAAGTTAAAAACTAAGAAGTATGACAAAACACAAGTTTATTTGAATTTTGATATTATTATATAATTTTATTATTATAATTTATATCTTACAATTTACAAGTTATAAAACTTACAAGTTACAACTTACAAGAATATTGAGAATACAATTTAATTTATCAAATTACAAGTTACAAAATACAAATTGTAAATTAATCAAGCTATGAAAATATGATGAAATTACAATTTACAAATAACAAGTTACAAAATACAAATTTTAAATTAATCAAACTATGAAAATATAAAATTACAATTTACAAATTACAATTTACAAGTTACAATTTGAGCTAATTTAGAATTTAGGAATTAGGGGGGAAAAAGAAATAATTGAAATTTAGGCTTGCACTTCATATGAAGCTGCCTACGTATCCCTTACCTTGGAATCAAAGCCCTCGTAGTTCATTTTACCTTTTTTCCTTGGCGAGTCTAGAATTCGAAGTCGTCGTCTCAATCATCTCCGCTTTGGCTCCCTCCTTAGGCTTCACTCTCCGAGCCAACTTCAATGAGCGGGCCATCCATCAAGTCATCCCAGCGGTTCTCTTGCTCTCTTAGGTCGGCTTTGGACTCGTCCTTCAACATCATTTGAGCTTCAAGGTGATCCGATGTCAAATTTGATCTCCGTTCGTCCAACATGTAACCGTATTCACTGAAAGCTTGCTCGACCGCTACCGTTGATGCCGGGACTCCAAAAATCTCCCTTGCCATAATTGCAAGCAAAGGATACCGCTCTTGATTTCAGGACCACCACTTGAGAACATCAAAATTGTTGGGACCTGTATTTTCATCATCGGGGGGCACAACAGGGTCTTGCAAATACATATCTAATTCATTTTGACTACGCCTAGTATTTCCTCTACTGTGGAAAAAATTTTGGAATTCTTGTAAAGCACTACCATGTGAAGATGAAGTATTTAATCCTAACGAAAAAGAACTACTAGAACCTGAAGAACGACTGGTTGGACAAGTTATACTATCAGCATATTTTAACTCATATTCTCTATAAAGTGAATATATAGACTCATAAATTTCTGTTTTAATTTCTTCAGCAGTTGGCACATGTATATCGGGATCGGAACCTATAAAACTCATAATATACAAAATCTTGTAATACATGTCAATCATATCGTTAGTAGCACTTAGTTTAAAAGTAGGATCCAATATTTTTGCAACCAAAAAAATATTAGGCACATGATCAAAATATTTAAGCCATTTTTTTACCATGGCTAGAATCATATCTTGCAAATCGGGTTTATGACTACAAGCATTAAATTTTGCAGCAATTAAACAACAATGATACATAAATTTGCAAACAGTAGGGTAATACACACCGGATAAATCTTTTGTTGTATATTGAAAAACTTGTAAAAGCTCCATTAATTCAATACAATCATCCCAATACGAAGATAATAAAATAAACGATTCAATATGCATAGAAAAAAAAGAACATAATAATTCACGATATTCAAAAGTTGCAGAAAGCATTTCATAAGTAGAGTTCCACCTATTAGACGCATCTAAGTTAAAAAATTTAGGATGCACACCAGCTTCCCTACAGAATTTTTCTCACCTACGTCTAACTCTAACTCTACCATGTATATAATCTACAGCATCACGAATAGGTTGAATTGAGTTATTTAATATTCTAAGTCCATCTTGAACACATAAATTCAAAGTATGAGCAATACATCGAGTATGAAAATATTTACCATGCAAGGTTGGATTACATGCTTGAATTAATTCTCTAATACTAGCCGTATTAGCACTCGCATTATCAAAACCAATAGAAAAAATTTTATCAAGCATTTTAAAATGATTGCAAATTTTAATAATAACCTTAGCAATATTAGTAGCACTATGTTGACAGTTAAATCTATGAAAAGCAATTAAACGTTTATTTAAATTCCATGAATAATCAATCAAATGCAATGTAACAGCAATATAATGACGACGGATAAATTTATCAGACCAAATATCAGAACAAATAGCAACCCTATAAGGAATTTTACTAATAACACTTTTCAATTTCGACTTATATCTTATATGCAATTTTTCAAGGATCCTAGTCATAGTCATTCTAGGTATTCTTTGAGCACCAGGATTATAAGCAGCTTTCATACGACGTTCAAAATTCATGCTATCGGCAAATTGAAGTGCTAAAGATTCTTCACAAATAAAATAACACATTTATTCCCTAACAACTAGAAGTTATAGAAATGAAGAAATGAAGAAATCGAGATATTGAGAGATTGAGAGTGAAGAGAGTAACTTCGTAAAATTGTAACTTCTAAGAAAACTTGAATAAGAAAATGATATTGCTAGAATAGAGAGAATTTGAGTATAGAGAGAGAGATTGAGAGTTTGGTGTGAGTGAAAATGGTGGAGGAGATGGGGTATTTATAGGTGAAAATTGGGGAGTGGGGGGAAAAATTTAAAATTTGAATTTGAAAAATTTTGAAAAAAAAACGGCCGAACCGCCGGTTTTGGAGCCCAAACCGGTGGTTTTCGGCCAAACCGCCGGTTTGTGCTCCAAAACCGGCGGTTCCACGTCAGCGATCCGCCTCCGTTCGTTCCTAGCCGTTGATCGAGATCACGCGGATCGTGATCTCAACCGTTAAAATATATATATATATATATATATATATATAAAAATCCGTCCACCAAACCGGAATCGGACCGCCCTATTTTGGTTGACGGTTATGGTTTACAAACGGTAACCGTCCGTACGGCTCCGGAACCGTGCCAAACCGGCAAACCGGCGGTTATAACCGCTGGTCCGGTTTTTTTTGGGCAACTCTACCTTGAACGCACTAAGACTACCCGACCATTACACAGCCTGTTCATGGTCAAGCTCGACGCAACGAGCGTCAAAATGAGCCCGAGGAGGAGTACTTTGATGAGAACACTGATGCCGGATTCGATACCACAGATCGAGGACGCCGATAGAGGCGTGGAAACGGCCATGATGATTATAGTGAAGACCGAATACTCAATAACATCAAAACGAGCATCCCAGAGTTTGAAGACCTTCACGATCCCGATGTCTATCTTGATTGGGAATGTAAGGTAGAGAAGATTTTTGACTACTACGACTTCACAGAAGTAAAAAATGTGCAGTTAGCCTGTTTGGAGTTCAGAGGCTACGCAGCCACTTGGTGGGAGATGCAGGAAAAGAGGAGGCGCAGAAACAGAAATCCACCAATTGATACATGGGAAGAAATGAAGGGATTGATGCGAGGATGCTTCATTCCAGTCCACTATGAGAGAGAGCTCGAGAAGAAGCTCAATCGGATCAAACAAGGCACCCGTTCGATCGAAGAGTATCACAAAGAATTGGAGACAGCCTTGAACCGAGTCAGAAAGGAGGAGACCTTAAATGCTACCATCATCAGGTACATTGAAGGCATAAATCCCGACATTGCATGTGAAGTCGAGCTCAAGGACTTCACCAGTGTAGAAAGGATGGTGCAGTACGCATCAATTGTGGAAAAACAGCTGCGAGAAGGCCGCCGTCGATCACACCACAGTGCCGCCGCCACTCATCCCTCTTGGAATAAAGGTACACATTCCACATCACCTTCTACACCTTCTTTTGAGTCCACACAACCCCGAGGTCAGCCCGGACCACCTGAACGGCGTTTCGACCGTTCTACACCACAATCCAGCCGTAGACCCGAGTCTACACCGATGTCAACCCCGAGGCCCCCATTCCAATGGCCCAATCAGCCCAATATGACGCCGAATGCAGCCCCTAATCGAGCCCGTGACATCCAGTGTCATAAATGCCAAGGTTGGGGCCATTTTCAGAATCAGTGCCCAAACCGTCGTGTTTTGTTCCTCAATGAACAGAACGGGCTTGAATCCACCAGTGAAGATGAGAAGGAGCCCCAAGCCGCCGTCCCTGATGCCGTTGAAGCCCCTAAAGTCGACGATGAAGATGAGGAGATCGAATTACCTCATGTCAGTTTAGTCTCTATCCGCAGTCTGAACATCAACCGTGAAGACGAAGAGCAATCGCAGCGTGAAAACATCTTCTACACGCGAGTTGCTATCAAAGATCAGACTTGTGCGATGATCATAGACAGTGGGAGCGTGATCAATGCAATCAATCAGTATGCCGTTGATAAGCTCGCCCTCATCACAACAAAGCATCCAAAGCCCTACAAGCTGCAGTGGCTCACAGATCGCAGCTCTATTCGAGTCACAGGTCAGGTACACGTTTCTTTTACTAAAAAGGTCATTATTCTGACACTGTTTTGTACGATGTTATTCCCATAGAAGCAGTCCATATACTTCTAGAAAGACCGTGGCAATTCGATAGAAAAGCGGTTCATGATGGTTTGGCCAATACATACTCGATCACAAGAGACAGCTGCACCACTGTACTCAAACCACTCACTCCTAAAGCTATTGTAGAGGATCAAGAGATGATGCAAGAGAGATTCAAGCAAGAACGGGCAAAGCAAGCCGCAGCCACCGTCCGGACCGCCGCCGTGAACGGCCAAGTCTCGACCGAAAGTTCACCACCGATTCCTTCTTCAAAGTCAGCCAATACAGCCCCTATGATGCCTTCTAATGACTCTTTGGTTCGTGGAAAGGCATCCGGATCAGCTCCTACAGTTGAACAAAATCCGTCCTTGTTCATCTCAGTTAAAGGCGTAGAGAAAGCACTAAAAGTAGGTTTACCTTTTGTACTTTTATCTTATAAGGATAGTGCTACTAATGGTGTTTCTTTTCCTTGTGATGTGCAGCCCCTTATGGAGGAGTTCGCGGACGTGTTCCCGGAAGAGATTCCATGTGGATTACCTCCAGTTCGTGGGATCGAGCACCAGATCGACTTCGTGCCCGGCGCCGTCTTGCCCAACCGACCGGCATACCGAACGTCCCCCGAGGAGACGAAGGAGATCGACCGCCAAGTGAAGGAGCTGTTGGAGAAGAAGCAAATCCGAGAGTCGATGAGCCCTTGTGCCGTTCCAGTCATCCTAGTGCCAAAGAAGAACAACGAATGGAGGATGTGCATGGATTGCCGCGCCATCAACAAAATCACGGTTAAGTACAGATTTCCTATCCCTAGACTTGATGATATGCTAGATGAATTAAGTGGTTCTAATGTGTTTTCTAAGATAGATTTAAGATCTGGTTATTTTCAAGTTAGAATGCATGAAGGGGATGAATGGAAAACTGCATTTAAAACAAAGCATGGTCTATATGAGTGGTTAGTTATGCCTTTTGGTCTCACTAATGCACAGAGCACGTTTATGAGGTTGATGAACCATGTTTTGCGTGATGTGATTGGTAAATTCATGGTTGTATACTTTGATGATATTCTGATTTACAGTCACAGTGCACCGGCGCACCTAGAGCACCTTAGGCGTGTATTCTGTCTCTTGCGTGATGCAAAGTTGTATGGAAATTTGTCTAAGTGTTTCTTTTGCATAGATGAAGTCATTTTTCTAGGCTTTGTCGTCAGTTGACGAGGTATTGAGGTAGACCGTTCCAAAATCAAAGCGATTGAGGAATGGCCAACCCCGAAAAACACCTCTGAGGTTCGGTCCTTTCATGGACTAGCTGGGTTTTACCGTCGTTTTGTACGGGATTTCTCCAGTATAGTCGCCCCTCTTACTGAGCTAAGTAAGAAGGATCGGAAATTTGAGTGGGGTAAGCAACATGAGCATGCGTTTAATACTTTAAAGTCTTTATTATGTTCTACTTCTGTTCTTCGTTTACCTAACTTTTCTAAGAGTGTGATGCTTCGGAAAATAGGTATTGGTGCAGTTTTGATGCAGGATCGCAGGCCCGTCGCCTACTTCAGTGAGAAGCTTAATGGCGTCAATTTGAGGTACTCCACGTATGATAAAGAGCTTTACGCTTTGAAGCGTGCGTTGGACACATGGCAGCACTATCTCTAGCCCAAGGAGTTTGTGATTCACATGGATCATGAAAGTTTAAAGCATCTCAAAGGGCAGCAAAATCTGAACAAGAGACACGCGAGATGGGTAGAATTGATCGAGTCCTTTCCCTATGTGATCAAGTACAAAAAGGGCGAAGAAAACGTTGTCGCGGACGCGTTGTCTCGAAGGTACGCACTCTTAAACTTAATGCATGCTAAGATGCTAGGTTTTGAGTCCATTAAAGCTTTGTATGTTGAGGACGCCTATTTCAGCCCCATTTATGCTTCATGTGTGTCAAAATCTCGTGCCCTAGATGGTTATTATGTGCATGATGGGTTCTTGTTTAAGGAGTCGAAGTTATGCATTCCTATTTGTTCTATGCGTGAGCTACTTGTGGTAGAATCGCATGCGGGAGGTTTGATGGGTCACTTTGGCGTGCATAAGATATTAAACTTGCTGCATGAACACTTCTTTTGGCCGCATATGCATAGGGATGTAGAGAATGTGTGTAGTCGTTGCATTACTTGTCGTCAAGCCAAGTCCACTTCACACCCGTTTGGATTGTACACGCCCTTACCCGCCCCTTCAGCCCCTTGAATCGATATTTCTATGGATTTTATCTTGGGTTTGCCTAGGTCTAGGTCGGGTAAAGATTCGGTGTTTGTTGTGGTTGATCGGTTCTCCAAAATGGCCCATTTCATTGCATGTAGGAAAACCGATGATGCTGTTTACATTACCAACTTGTTCTTTGTTCATGTTGTTAGATTGCATGGAATTCCTCATACTATTGTTAGTGATAGGGATTCAAAGTTTTTGGGACATTTTTAGCGTGTTTTGTGGGGAAAATTAGGAACTAAGTTATTGTTTTCTACTGCATGTCATCCACAAACCGATGGTCAAACTGAGGTTGTGAATCGTACTTTAGGAGCTTTACTTAGGTCTCTAATTAAAAATAATTTGAAGTCATGGGAAGAATGTTTACCATATGCTGAATTTGCTTATAATCGTGTTATTCATTCTTCTACTAACATGTCTCCATTTGAGGTAGTTTATGGATTTAATCCACTAACTCCTACTGATTTGATTCCTTTACCCGTTGAGCATCTAACGAGTGTTAAAGGTATGAAGAGAGCTGATTTTATTCGAGAGATGCATGAGAAGGTTTGTGCCCGAATTGAGCACAAAGGCTCGGCCGTTGCCGCCGCATGCAACACGAGGCGCAAACATGTGATATTCCAGCCCGGAGATCGTGTTTGGATTCATCTGAGTCCTGGCCGTTTTCCCAATTTGCGGAAGTCCAAGTTGTCGCCTCGAGGAGATGGTCCATTCACTGTTTTGAGCCGTGTTAATGATAATGCATACCGCATTGATCTTCCCGGTAAGTATAAGTGTTCTTCTACCTTTAATGTTGCTGATTTGTCTCCTTTTTCTGTAGATGAATTCGACCATGATGAGGATCCAAATTCGAGGACGAATTCTCTTCAGCAGGGGGGGAATGATGAGGACATCCATAGTAATGAGAAACTCAATCCGGAGCTGCAATTCAAAGGTTCTATCACAAGACTACGAGCTAAGAAGTTGCAAGATTATTTGTAAGCCACAATTCGCAAGAAGCTCGAAGATGAAGACGGCATGCAAGGTAGCTTGAAGATGATGACCTTGTTGATCATGGAAGATGGAGATCAAAGCATGGAGGTCAATACTTGAAGAGTAGTTGAAAGAGGAGTGCCAAACGTCTAATTTGAAGCAAGTGAAGATCAAGTCTTGGATATTGGTACAGAAGACTATTTCGCGTTAGGCATGATCACGCCTAAGCAGATACCCGGCGCCCATGAGAAAAAATCGTCCCTTGGTTATTTTAATTAGGGGATTGATTTATTTTGACTTTAGTATTTAATTAGATCATAGTATTTAATTATTTGAGTCAGTTTTTATTATTTATTTGATGCAATTTTTGAATTTAATGAGTCCTACGTTGACTGGGTTTTATTTAAGGTAATTTTCCTACCTTAATTAGAATTCTAGTCTAGGTAAGTTTCTAGTCCACTTTGGATTAGCTTTTTAATTATTTTTAGCCATAAATTTCGTGTCCCCTTAGTCTATAAATAGGGGAACATTGTGACATTCATACTTTAGACCATATTTGATTTATTAAGCTTTGTTTTCAATATCGTCTCAACCCATTTAATCTTTTGTGAGTTTAGATATTAAAATTCATACTCTTAGATTTAGCAACTCTAAGTTTTACAAAGGGAATTCACCGTCCACATTCGAGGGATCGTCAGAAACTCACTGATCGAAGAACAACTTAAAGAATTTGGCCTTGTGTACGTTCGAGATTCAAGGCAACTTTCGGGTTGTGATTCACATCGAGAAACCATCGTCCATAGCCGTCGTTCGACGTCATTCAACTCCACCAACGTCCGTTCCAAGCCCAGCCACCAATCGAGTTCAAGATCGCTCCATCCCGTTTAATCTGTAAGTCTGTTTCATCTCTATCATACCCTATCTACTCAAGCCCTTCTAAACCTATTCACCATCATCGATAATACCTTCATCTAGACCGTCCCCTTGTTCGTTCCAAAACAGCCCTCTTTACTTTGGATTTGTGTTAATTTTGTACGTCATTGTCTAGGTATTTTAGTTGTGTCTTAGTCATCTAGATAATCGAGTATCGTTCCCTTACTTCACCGATGTAGTTTCAATCCTTAGCTTCTGCATATTTGTGTCGTGTTGTGTCCCTTAGTCCCGGGTCACATCATATTCCCTAGAAACAACAACATACATTCTTAACTTGGTTCCATCAAAATCAGTTCCTTCTACACCCATAGAGCTTTGGACTGGACGAAAGCCCAGTTTAAGCCATGTTTGGATTTTGGGTAGCCCTGCACAGGTGCTGGACAAGGAAGCTGATAAGCTGGCGCCTCGTACTGATGTAAGGATGTTTGTTGGATATCCTAGGGGAACGAAAGGTGGTTTATTTTATAGTCCTAAGGATCAGAAGATCATTGTTAGCACCAATGCTCGATTCTTAGAAGAAGACTATGTTATAAACCACAAACAAATGAGTCAAATCATCCTTGAGGAACTAAGAGAAGAAGGATCGAATCCTACACCAGTGGTACAAGAAGAGGTGCCACAAGACACTGCACAACGTTTCACAGATATACGAGAACTGCCCTGTCACAGTGGGAGGGTTGTACGCCAACCTGATAGATTCATTGGTTTAGGTGAATCTTCAGATTTCTCTAAAGGACTGAATGAATTGTATCCCAGGACCTACGATAAAGTGGTCCAAGACAAAGACGCAAATTCTTGGAAATCTGCAATGGAATCTGAGATTGGATCTATGGATCACAATCAACTCTGGGAGCTTGTAGAACCACTAGATGGGGTGAAACCCATTAGGTGAAAATGGGTCTACAAACGCAAAGGAGGACCTAACGGGAAGGTTGAAACCTTCAAAGCAAGACTTATGGCGAAAGGGTATACTCAGAAAGAATGGATCGATTATGAGGAAACCTTTTCGCTAGTAGCCATGCTTAAGTCAATCCGGATTCTCTTATCGATTACCGCTCATTTAGATTATGAGATTTGACAGATGGATGTCAAGACAGCTTTCCTTAATGGAAGTTTTGAAGAAAACATCCACATAAAGCAACCAGAGGGATTCATTGCTAAAGGCCAAGAGCACTTAGTGTGCAAGCTTAAGAGATCCATTTATGGATTTAAGCAGGCATCGAGATCTTGGAACATCCATTTTGATGAGGTTATCCAGTCATATGGATTCGTGCAAAGTCCGAATGAGAGTTACGTGTACAAGAAGTGTGACGGAAATGTGGTGGTTTTCCTCGTACTGTATGTTGATGATATCTTGCTTATTGGAAATAATAAGAAGGCATTATCAAACATAAGGGTGTGGTTGTCCAAGCAATTCGATATGAAGGATCTGGAAGAAGTCGGACATGTTCTTGGCATTAAGATCATTCGAATATTGCCAGAAAAAGATGCTCTGTCTATCCCAGACGACCTATATCGATACGGTGCTAGCTAGGTATAGCATGCATGATTCTAAGAAAGGTTTTATACCTTTTAGGCATGTAATCCATCTATCCAAGGAAATGTGTCCCTAAACACAGTCTAAGATAGATGAGATGAAGAAGGTCCCATACGCTTCGGCTGTGGAAAGTTTGATGTATGCTACGCTTTGCACTAGGCTTGATATATGCTATGCTGTTGGCATGGTAAGCATATATCGGTCTAACCCTAGACAAGGTCACTGGACTGCGGTTAAGAATATTCTCAAGTACCTGAAAAGGACTCGAGATTATATACCGGTATACCGCTCTAATAGCTTTATGCCTTTGGGTTATAAAGACTCAGATTCTCAATTCGATAAAGATCATAGTAAGTCTACCTCAGGCTATGTGTTTACATTAGGAGGCGGAGCCATTGTATGGAGAAGCATCAAGCAGAAATACATTGCTGACTAGACCATAAGCTGAATATGTAGCTGCCTCCGAGGCTGCAAAAGAAATTGTCTGGCTCCAGAGCTTCCTATTGGACTTGAGCATGGTTTTTGATTTGCCTAAGAGTATCACGATATACTGTGATAACTCTGGTGCAGTGGAAAATTCGAAGGAACGCAGAGCCCATAAGGCAAGTAAACACATAGAAAGGAAGTACCATCTTATACAAGAAATCGTTAAGAGAGGGGACGTGCAGTGGCGGTGGTCAAGATTGCATCGGAGGACAATCTAGCTGATCTATTCACGAAGAGCCTTCCAGCTAAGACCTTTGATGGTCACGTGGAGAAAATGGGAGTAAGATGCAGACCTGGAGGCGCAGTTTGAGTTTATTATTTTTGATTGGAGAGTTAGTCAGTTAGTTATTATGCTTAAAAGACATGCTTCAAGTATAAGTGGGAGATTGTTAGTTTTGTATACTGAAAGACATGTCTTTGTATACTTTTCTGATGATATAGATTGAATCTTATTGTAGTCACTGTTTGCATTTAAATTATTACATAATTGTTTATGCATATTCAATATACTTACATTGTAGATGATATGGTGTGGGTAAACACACGGTAAGATCATACATCAGATCCTTATATTGTATTAAAAGGCTCACAGTTTAGATGGTCCTGAATAAACCATCGGTACACCGTAGAATAATCTGACAGTTAGTTTATCTTAAATAATTGATTATTCTAATACACTTGTTAGTGTATTGATGAGGATCACGATAGGATACTGTTCTCTACTCTGACACTATAAGTTAGAGAACAAAGATCCACAGAGTTCGGATTCTTAACTTATATTTATTGGCGAGCATATATATACTTTGTTTATTGCTTTGATCTATCAATGGGTGAGGTTCTTTCATAAAATAAATAAACTCGATATTTTGGGTAATAGCATTTGCATATATGATGTGTCGTGCAATATATATAAGCACCGTGTCCTGGTGCGCCAGGTTGATGATGTTCTCTTGAGGAAACATAAGTTCATGTGAAACCCTGCAGGTGAAATTTATTCCGTACATGATAAAGCTTGTGTGGTACTACTCAAAGTTTTAGATATTAATTAATTATAGATATCAGAGGCTTTACATAATTAATTAATGAACATTAGATCTTCAACACGGGGAATGGCTGAACTAAAAGAGAAAGCATATTCACAAATATGTATTAAATTGGTAAGTCAGTATTACTTCTTTAGTGGAATAAAAGTAATATTTATTTATTTAATAAAAATCCTAAGTTTATTGGATATTGAAAATTAAATAAATTAGCAGGCCAATTTAATATTCTTCTAGATCCCTTATTGTAGCCCAATATGACTTTAGTGGACTGGAGATGGAACAAGAGCTAGAGGCCCAAGCCCAGTAGGTTTAGGACATCGTATTTTCGTCCACCTCCTTATTTATAAGGGGGTGGAGATCGAAAATTTTATCATCAAAAAAATCAGCGCCTCTATATTCTCTTGATCTCCACAGTATCCATACCTATCTAGTAGATTTTAGCCCACTATGAATCTAGATACAGTCCGGGAATACAACAGAAGATCGAGAAGCGGAATTACACTAAGGGGCACCGTTTTCCATACATACAACAGCAAGATTAGACCTTTAATCTTGTCCTCAACCCGACGTTTAATTATAAGTAGTTTTCGGTGTTCTATGTTTCCGTTTTCAGTAGAATCGAAAAACCGGATTGCATGATTAATTAAACTCGGCTATTAAAACATATTTGTTGTATGAAATTATGATTTGCATGACATTATGATTAAAAAACATCCAATGAGATCCTGCAGTGGTTTAATTCGAAAAAATCCCAACATCAACAGTTTCCTTGTCAACTGCTGAAGCCGAGTATAGGAGTCTAAGCTACATTGTTAAAGAATTGCTTTGGCTCTTATACATTCTTCATGACTTCCACATTCATGTTTCCTTTCCTATCAAGATTTCATGTGACAATAGCGCGGTTATCCAGATCACAAAGAATCAGGTCTTTCATGAAAGGACCAAGCATCTTGATCTAGATTGCCATTTCATACGAATCCAATACAAAAAGGGCTTCATCTTGCCAGTGTTTATGTCTTCTAACTTGTAGCTGACAGACCTTTTCACTAAATCACTAGCTCGGCCTCAATTTCAATTCCTGCTATCCAAACTCTCCCTTGGTGATATTCAAAGGGTATGAGTTTGTCGGGGGGTGTTGCAGTTAACACAAGAGCTGTAGTGAGCACATGAAAGCAGTGCATGCATGTCTTTCTAATTCAGTTGTTAAGCTACGTTTTAATGCATGCAGATGTGGAGAGCCTAGAGAACTAATGTGCGCATGTTCCACGTGTCCTCTGCTGGAAGCTTATGAGCTAGGACCACACCAGTGTTGATTAGCAGCTATTAGATGCGATTGGATTGTAATAGCCATAGATTGGAGTAGCTTAGTGATCACGTTAATTTAGCTATACAAATAAGATCACTACTGTATTGTAAACTGCTTTTTGAGAAGGGAGTTTCTATTTGCACCACAATTTTTACTCTTTGCACCACAACTTCTCCATGCACCACTTTTTTTACTCTTTGCACCACCAATATTCACCATAATACCCTTCCATAAAAAATATGTTTTTTACTTAAAAAAAACTTAAAATTAAAAAATAAAAACCTAAAATAAGTTTAAAAAAAAGTGTAAAAAGAGTAAAAAAAAAGAAGGGAAAAATGTAAAAATTATTAAAGTAACCGTGCCACCATTTTCACCGCGGAGAGTTCGAAATCGAGCCGAATTCAATTGTTCGACATTGCACAGTGATTTGTTCGAAGCCTGACAAGTTCGAAGCTATATTCATGGATCGATTTGGTGAGTTCATGTTCCATTTTTGTTATTTTATACATTTTATTCGAAGCTATACAATTTTTGTTAAAAATTGTTGGGTCATTGTTTAAATTGAGTTTTCCAATAGTTTAAGATGCTAGCATAGGTTATTAGAATGATTACATGCTAATATGAGTTGATTGTGGTAAAAAAATTGAGGTTTATGTGGGTGTTGGTGATTTGATTTTGCTGTGCGTCGCGTCTTTTGTTCGAACTGTATATGCCGACTTTTGTGTGTATTCGAACTGAACAAGCCGATCCAAACTTGGCAAAATCAAAAATATTGTGTTCGGTGTTTAGAAACTGAACATGTTTGAGAAATTTGAACTCCAAGCTTCGAACGAAACTTAGAGAATTATTATTACCGGTGTGGAAACATGGCATCCATTCTTGAAGTTGATGACTACAAAGGTCACACTTTCATTCAGGTCTCTCTCTCTCCCCCTTGTGTGTACATACTTTTTTGCCTTGCACTTCTGGTGTATGTTGGTGAACATGAGCTAGGTGCTTGCTTGTGTTAACGGCTTTGGCTAAGTATTAGTTTTTGTAGTTTGAGCCAGCTCCCAAAGGTGGTGAGCCAGATGTAACTCGAAGAACACCTTATTACTTTCTCTGAAGTAGCTGAAGGGGGTTGTTGAGTTCTTCAAGGTGGATGCCTGCTAGCTACCTTGTGTGTTCATAGCTGCTTATAAGTTTTAAAAATATACTGAAAGTATCGATCATTGGATGGTAGGAAGCATTAAAAAGAAATTCGGTGCTGCTTTCTCCGATTTAGCTATTACCTATGGAGATATACTGCAGAAGAGGCAGTGGAGCTGGATGTGTTGTCCCTCCACATACATTACTGAAGCAGGGATGTGGAATTTTCTTTCCCATTTTCCCATTTTCCGATTTTTGCTTACCATGTTTTGTACCAGACTAAATTAATTTTTTTACTCTCTCCAAAAATGTTGTCTCCTGATGGAAAAAATACCAAAAGGTTGTAGAGGAGGGAGTTTTGTCACCTTTTAAATTTTCTAGTGGATGCTCTTATGTTCTCTTGTGACCATATGTATCGATCATTTTCTTGCAATTGAGGAATTTTTTTGCTCCCTATGTTCTGTTTCGATTAAATACATACATAGGTATCGATGAAACATGATGATCGTTACATAGAAACGGGGTTTATATTTTTCGAGGTCATGCTTGGATGTATAGATCCTAGGCGCAATCATTCTTGTAAAGAGATATGTAATGTGAATTTATATGTAGGCGATTTCGAACAAAAATTGCATTAAAAAAATTGAAGTGTGGTTCGAGTTATAAAGTTCGAACATACTCAATGTATTCGAATTAACAAGTTCGAACATCACTTGTTTGTTCGACCTTCGTTGTTCGAACGCATTGAAGCATGTTCAAACTGTAAGTCCCGAACAAAACGCGAAAACAAGTCTAAAAAATCTCCGAAAACTCGAAATGCAATCGGTACAAACTACTCAAAATGACTTACATTGCTATGTTCTTCTTCATTCTCATCGTGCATTGTATCTCTTTTCATTTTTACCACCACAATTGCACAACTAGAAACTAGGTTTTTGAGTTCAAATTGTGTTCAAATAATGCTAACTTTTTTTTTTGTTTGGATCTTGTTATTTTCAATTTTAATATGTTTAATAATATATTTTCTATTGTTTTTATTTTTATTTTTATTTTTTTGTGGTGCATTGAATAATTATTGTAGTGCATACAAGTAATAAAATGTTAAGTATGTAATTTCGTATTTATTTTATTTTTCATTTAATTTTTTAGTGGTGCAAAGAGTAAATTAAGTGGTGCATTTAGAAAGTCCCCTTTGAGAATTTTTTACAGATAATGAAAATATCTTGTTCTAAGCTGAAAAGCTTCTTCACAATATCATATGCTATCTCGCAATTCCTACAGGACCAACCTGAAATCTTTTTCTTTAAATGAACGTCGTTAGTAACGAACGTTAACAAAAATTAGTTTAGGCACTAACGGAGGGATTAACGTGGTACTTTTTAAAAAGTCGAGGAATCGATTTGAGTTAAAATTTAATTTCGAGATCAAACTGAGATTTTAGGGATATTTATAGGACCAAATTGGATCATATCCCAATAATTAATTATTTTTAATAATTACAACAATAAAGAGTTTTGGGCATGCTCTCGGTCTCGGGTGGCAGTTGTAGAAGAGAAAAATGAAGAGATTTTTCAAACCAGTAGAGAAAGATGGGTCTTCCAAGAAATTAACTCTCTCCTCTCCAGCAAAAGACCCTGAAAAACCAACAGAAAATGCTGCTGCTGCTGTAAATGAGGAGAACGACGAAACTACAAAGAAAGAGCCTTCGAAATTCTTGACATGGAACGCAAATAGTCTCCTGCTAAGAATTAAGAACAATTGGATTGAGTTCTCCAAATTCGTTGAGAATCTCGACCCGGATGTCATTGCTGTACAAGTAATTGCTACATTACTTTTCTGCTTTATATGTGTGACAATGCGATTTTCGGGCTCTTTTCTTTTCTTTTGTTTTCTTATTTAGTTCGGGGAAGGGGAGCTGTGGGCTTCGAATATTTTCGGGATCTGTAGAGAATGCTTTCTTGAGTTTCTGCATTACTTAGTTTGTTTTGGAAGATGGGTTTGAATATTTAGGACTGTTTGAGGTTGGTGCATGATGTTTTATTTGTCAAATGCTTAGTTGATTTTTTTTAGAATGTTCATTATGTGACTTGATGCTGAAAAAAAGTGTTTGTGATGTATGTTTTTGTATGATCTGCCCCGATGGAAAAGTGTTCATGATGTATGTTTTTTGGTTGTATATTTTACATGACGATTAACAGATCATGAATTTAGTAGTGTGAGTTTTTTGGTGTTTATTCTGGATATAGATTATGTTTGTCTATTTATGTAGCGATGTTATTTAATTTGAACTTTTGTTAAGACATAGGGGATGCAGCGATTCCATGTAAAATATTTTTGGATCATCAGTTCCTCTTTGATCATTGATGTGCTCCATGGCTGCCCTTTTTTCCTTTATCCTAGTTGTCTTCTTTAAGTTTGTTGATGTATCATGATGCGCCCTTCAATCTTCTTCCAATGTGTTGTGCCGTGTGCGTATCTTGTTGCTTTGAACCTTAGACAAGATGTTATCTGACTTGACTATGTTAGTAGGAAGTTAGAATGCCTGCAGCCGGTTCTAAAGGTGCTCCTAGAAATTCGAGAGAGTTAAAAGATGATACTAGCTCCTCACGCGAGGAGAAGCTGGTAAGCTGTAAATTTTGTTTCCAGCTTTTATCTACTGTTTTTGATATGCAGGTCCTTTTTAGGAAGAAAACAAAAAGGAAAAAAGATTCTAGGATCTAGTATTTGACATTCTTCACATGCATTTCAAATTTGTAAGTTAAACAAGAATAGTGACTTAGTTCTGACTTATATTACTGTCTCTAAAAATGCAATAACTATCGAAGTCCAAGCCAACCCATAAGTTAGCGGATGCTTGGAATTCGTACAATCATACTATTAACAGTATGTGGCAATTGAGTTTATGGAGCAATTCTAACAGATTGCGCTCTGCAGGTTGTGATGCGTGCATTATCAAGTGCACCATTCAAAAACTATAATGTATGGTGGTCTCTTTCAGATTCAAAATATGCAGGAACTGCATTATTTATAAAAAAGTGTTTCAACCCCAAAAAAGTGTCGTTCTCACTTGATCAACCAGGTTTGTGGACTTCTTTAAGATATCTTTGTGAGGTAGTTTCTGTTCTCTATGCCTCACTGTTCTCTATGTTGTGCATGTCTTACTATTATCTGGATCTCATATGAATACAATATTTTGATGCATTCTATAGACAGATTCGGTCAATAGTGGGTGAGTAAAGCTGCTGCTAAATAAGAAAAACCAAATTCAGTGATGGGTCTTTTATTGTTTTAGATGGACCAATGACGTGCCTGAGCTTGCCTATTGAAATGCTGTGGCCTATATTTTGTATAACATTTTGATTTAATTTAGATATATTTTCATTTTAGGTTCAAAGCATGAACCTGATGGCCGGGTTACTTTGGCTGAATTTGAATCATTCCGTCTATTGAATACATATGTTCCTAACAATGGATGGAAAGAGGAGGCATCCTCATTTCAGAGGAGAAGAAAGTGGGATAAGAGGATGTTAGAGTTTGTTCTCAGAAATTCTGATAAGCCCCTTATTTGGTGTGGCGATCTAAATGTCAGGTAGTTTTCCTTTGCTAATTCATATTTGATTTACATAAATAACCTTTTGCTTCACTTCCCTTCATCTTCCCTTTTACTATTAGTTTATCTTTTTTTAACTTTGTGGTGCCGTGGTGGTTTTTGGACAAAATATGGTTCTTTGGCTGTAGTATGGTTTTGAAGATTCATAGTGTTTATCTATGTAATTGATAGAATAATAGGTATCAAAATTGTACTGAGAAATAAACTATGAATCAGTACTGAAGGATTGAATACAATAAACAAAAGAATTCTACAGGAGAAACATGCCCAATGCTAATGTCGGTTCCTCAGAAAGAATTATTGCCAACAAGTTTCTACTAACTCTAAAAATAATCTTACTAACCGTAACTAATGGCAATCGCCATATTTAGAAACTAACCCTACGGATCTAGAGTCAGTCCCATACAAGACTGGCCCAAAAGAACCATTAAATAAGTAAAGTTACCAACTCAATTAAATAAAATAACAACTAATAGATTACTTCATATAAATTCATTCCATCAGCTCATTCATATCAATACCGACCCCTGGAAAACAACCTTGTCCTCAACGCTGTAAATTTGAAATGACCCGTTGAAGTTATCCATGATCTGCAAGATTTACGTCATATTCATCAAGTGACACATGAGGCAACCGTGAGACTAAAGTGTCGACATTGTCGTGCATCTAAAACCAATGTGTGTAGTGACGGCCACAGCTCTAAAAGACATGGACATCATCTACAGTTCTGCCTGAGAAATCCACTTTGTTACTTTGCCACCTTGAAAGATGGAAAACACACGTTTATTCGCTATTGGAGGAACATCAGGTGCAGAAAGCATGGGCCGTTGTCACCCTGTCGATTGTGCCACCAAAGTGAAAGTGTGGGGTTGTTCTCTGGGGTGCTTATGGGGACCTTCACTCTGCCCTGAAACAAGAGAAGCTCGATCCTTTGAGCCGGCACAACTATATCTGTTCTGTGGCTGGTTGGTGCCACCAAAGACGCAACAAGCGCATGACATTCCATCCCTTTGTCATTTTTTGGGATAACTGGAGCCTTTTCATGCAGAAGTCGCACGAGCATCTTGTCAATCCTGACAATCTTGTCCATTTGTTGTCTCATCATGCCTGCTTACTCAGTCCAGGTAGCCTCAATACCCTTGTCTACCGCTTCCAGTTGGTATCCATCCAACAAGTCGGACCAATTGATAGAGTCAAGGGGATTAAAATTGTAAAGAGCAATAAAATATGAATCTGTATTGAAGGAAAATGAATATGATAAACAAAAGAGTTCCATATAATTTCTACTGCCCAGCGTAGCTCCGATTCCTCACGAAGATTGACCCACAAGTTGCCACTTGCCACTAACTCTAAAAAAATATTCCAAACCCTAACTAATGACAATCACCATATTTAAAAATACTAACCCCACAGGCCTAGAGTCAATCCAATGCCAGACTGCCCCAAAAGAACCCTTTATAAATAAAACTAGCAACCTAATTTAATAAAATAGCAACTAATAAAATTAACATCATGTGATTTCATTCCATTAGCTGATTTGTATCAGTAAGTTTTCTTAATCATTTGTAATAATAAGACGTATTTTGTGAACTTTATGTAAAATATTTATGTCTTATAAGCTCGGTGATCCCTTTCGCTAAATTGATTCACTGGCCAACTCATCCCTTCGTGAAATTACTGCCTGTTAATAGTTTTTTCTTCCAACTATAATTTATAGAAGCTAACCATCTGCCTTTTAATTGTGAAGCAAGGATGCTTTTTTCTTGGGTGACTCTCGTTAATAATGTGGTACTTTAAGTAATCCATAACTATATAAAGGAGTGAATGTGCATTTGTTATGCATTTCATGCATCCCTGAACCTTTATTGTAAACTAACAGACTTCCATGCTCTCAATCACATGAAAACTGTATGTTCCATGAACTTAGCTAAATTTTGTGATTCCCATATTATGGGAAGTACAATTGATTTGTTCAGTTTTTACTTTCATAGATTTGATATCCTCTTCAATCTATTTCTAATCTTTGTTCTGTTGTGCAGTCATCATGATATTGATGTAAGCCATCCAGAATTCTTTAGTGCAGCAAAGCTCAATGGTTATGTTCCACCCAACAAAGAGGTGATGCTTTATAGCAGCTTAAATGGTTGCCTATTGTGTTTTGTATTCACTATAAACTCTGATATTGAACAACAGTGAGTCTTGTGAAGGAAATAATAGTTTTAATCATGCTATGGAACTAAGTATAAAGAAATGGCGATTTATATCCTTAGGTTGTTTGTTTATGTCAATTTTACCAATCATGTGCTTGTTGTGTGTATGTGCAGTTAGTATTCGTAATAACTTGCCTGTGAGAAGTTTTCAAGATACATACATATAAATCAATCTTTCATTAAATGAATTACTGTCATTTGACTTCTGTTTTAAGATAATGTAAGGATATCAGGGTATGTAGAAGCAAGACATACTGTAATTTTCTGATTTTTATAATGTTGTTCGTGTCTGTTAGATGCTTGTTTTAATGGTGTAATACGTCTGAAACTCTACCTATTTCTGTATACTTACTATACGGTAAAAAATTATGAATAAAGCAATAACTAAAATATCTATGTACTAGACCTCTTCTTTGTATCCTCGTCAGCTAGAGCTAACAGCAACTGACATCAATCTAGTAACACGATGCAGGATTATGGCCAACCTGGATTCACATTGTCTGAGAGGGCGCGCTTTGGTTCCATTCTAAAAGAGTACGTGTTAAGTATCTGATAAAGAATTCCTACATTTTGCTTAAGAAACTCTGGTAGAGTTATTTGAAACTAAATGTGAATACAACCCTAATGCAACCCATTGTTTTTTTTTTTTTTTTTTTTTTTTGTGGAGTATCTTTGTTATCTTGAATATCACGAAACCATTGATTAGACATGTGTGTACCCAGGGGAAATCTGGTGGATGCATATAGGTATCTACACAAGGATAAAGATAAGGAGCATGGATTCTCCTGGTCAGGGAACCCTATCGGGAAGTAAGATGTTATTGTTAATTTACTTTTGTAGTACTTAGTATTGGCAGCTATCAACATGTATCTCTTGGCCATATTTCATCAGGGCAACCAGATTGATAAAAAAATGGTGTTTGCCACTCTTCTTAGACTTTGAGTTTGTATTGGAGCTCATGTAGGCTAACTGAGACTTTTTGCAGATATCGTGGGAAAAGAATGAGGATCGACTACTTTATTATTTCAGAGGAATGGAAGGAGAGAATTGTTGCTTGTGAATCACATGGACGTGGTATTGAACTAGAAGGTAAACTGCACTGATATCTTATTTCCTAATGTGCACATAGTTTTGAGCCTATGTTTGCTGCTTCAATTGCTTCAGCATGAGCAGTAGGAAGAAAAATAAGTCATTTAAATAGTTTGAAGTCCGGTGGTAAAACCTTGAATAAACCAATATGGCTAACAGAACGTAGGGCTTAATATAATAGGTATCGATTTCTTTAAGCTGATCGTGGGATGGAAACCTGGAAAAATAATGACACGCAAACTGTTTGCGCGTTCCAAGTCAAGACTCTCTCTTGGCCATAATGAAAACAACAATGCACGGACATGATATGAAGTGATTGTTAAAATTGCTTTATATATCAAATGTATATATACTCTGAGTTTGTCGATTTCTATGCATTGTATGAAGTGGTTGTTAAAGTTGGTGCATATCTTGCCGTATTTATTTATGCGTTGAATTGGTTTGAAGGTTTCTACGGGAGTGACCATTGTCCAGTATCTCTTCAGCTTTCTGATGCGAGTCCTAATTCCACGGCAAGCTAGTTTTTTTCTTGATGATGAATTCGGGTTCTAAATTAACATTGATTGATCGTCACTTTTTATATGGATTATTATCTAGACTAGAGCTTAAATGACATATAAGCTGTTGAATTTAAGAGCATTAGTTTATTTTTATTTTGCTGCGTCGGCGTGAACTATAATTTTATTTTAACAAAAAAGAAATTACTTAACGAAAACATGAAATTCTTACCACATTTTGTGTAATTGAATGAATACACACGATCGAAAAACTGGGAAAATTCGATATACTTTCAGGGACGTTATTTGCACTATCACAAAATAAATTAATTCAAGAACACTTAATTCTGCAAACAACAAAGATTTCAGTTTCACGGAACTCAGTCATGAAGACAAATAAATACATTTTATAAACAAAATGAAGTTGGGATCTAATGCACTTAATTACAACTTCTTAAGAATATTATTTGGTTGTAACAATGTAAATACAAACAATTTTATACCAATCGTTTTCGGTAATAGTTTATAGTAACAGCAACAATCACTCGTTGAAATTTTGAATTCAAGTAGTAAAAAGTTCAAATCAAGATAAAGGCAATCTCTAATTAAATCCCACAAAATCCAAATTCCTCTACAGTAATATATATATATATATATATATATATATATATATATATATATATATCATGCTGGTGCGATTGAAACTTTGTCGAGCTCTACAACATATTGAAGGGTGGCTGAGGGAGGGATTTGGACACCTTGACCCAAATCAGCACCTTCTTCTCCAAAGCCAAGATTTGGTGGAATGAATACTCTCCTTTTACCTCCTGCTTTCATATTTCTCAATACAAATTCAAGACCTTCACATATTCCTTTACCATAAGGCCTTGAACTCAATACAAGAGCTACTGGCCTCTTCTTCTTATATGTGTCCACAAACACCTCTCCGCTGCCTTCCACGCTCCCCTTAACATTTATCACCACCAAGTCCCCCGCCCGCGGAGAAGCACCGCCTCCCACTCTTATCTCGTAATACCTTATTATTATTAATCAGTGTATCAATACACAATTAAATTATATATTGTACGTACATACCTTATATATCAGAAATTAGTACGTGTACCTTATGCCGTTTGGCAAAACCACCTCTTCTTCCTTCTCAACATCTCTGCACCATGGCTCAAAAGCAATTTCAAAATGTTGTTAGTTTGTCAATTGTCAGTCACCAATGACAATGAGGCATTCATCCTTCTTTAAAATCATTTGTATATGGATTGAACGTTTTTGGTGGCCGGGGAAGTACGGAGGTGATGATGTGGTAGTTTTGCACTTAAAGATGCAGTCATGTTTGATGTAACTGAATGAAATCCTAATTAATCACAACAGTGCGTAAAACAGAAATAGATTAAAGAGAGCATACCTTGTGCTTGCTTCTTCACGTGAAACTTCTAACCGAGTCTTGATTTGTTCAGAAACGACTCCAACGGCAAGAAAAGCAACCCATGCTAGACCAGCGCCGATGCCGAACCGCCTCGTTAAGGTGGAAGCAATCCAGTCAGTGGACTCTGCACTTGTTCTCGATGCAGTCTTATTAGGCCTTTGCTCCGCCATGTTGGAGGCGGCTGACGGCGGTGGAGGTGGCGACTCTACTGAATTTAAACTGAGCTGTTGAGATGGTGGCTTCGGAGGTGGATTAGAGGGCGGTGGACTTGATGGCGGTTGTGCAGATGAGAAGTAATTGCCTCTTGTTATAGGGTGTGATAGAAATGGCGGAGAGGAAAATAAGGAAGCCATTTTCACAAACTAAACAGATATGAGATGAATGATGAATATATGCGTATTATCTGAAATAAGAGTGGATGGCTCTGCCTTATCTTCACTATGATGAGATTATTTTTTATTTAAGGTGATGAGAACTGAGTGCTATTTGGTTTTTGGGTAACAAAAACCAAATAAACTCTTATGTAAAAGGAGAACGAATCCAACTTGATTCACGACTTTAAGTAGCGACGATGCAGTTTAGCAGCAAATTGAGTTTATTTGTTCGAATATATCATTATGGGCTGGTCTCCTGTGCCCATCACTCGGATCAGCCCAGTTCTGCAAATTAAGCTCAAATTAGAAAAAAAAACAGAAAAATAAAAAATATGAAAAACACGTGCGCGAGAGAGAGAGAGAGAGGAGAACCCGCGGTTGAGGTCACGCGAATGCCGCCACCATCACCATCGCGCCAGATGTTATTTCTCTCTCTTCGCATCGGCGTTGACAGCCTTAGAATTACTGATAATTTTTCATTGTTCCTGATTTAAATTTTTTATAATTATTGTATTTTGTTGTGATTTATGTTCTTTTTGCTATTAAGATTGATGAATTGTAGTTTTTGTTTTTACCCTAATTGATTTTTGTTGATAGTTATGAGTTGAAATCTGGTAGAAATAATTGGGGGAACTGTGCGACATTGAAGTTTTTTGCTGAATTGTTGTGATTATTTGTATGTCGTGTCACATTGTTGGAGATTTAGGGGTGGTTTTGTTGATAATTATGAGTTGAAATATGACAGAAATTTCTCACCTAAAAGTTCTATATGCCCCCCTTTTCTGCCTATAATTCCTATCACGGGGGATTATTGGGTGTTGTACATTGATCCCGATTATCAGTATGTTGTCATTGGCCAGCCCAGCAGGAATTATTTATGGGTATCTCTGTGTGTGTGTTTTGATGTTCTAGCTTATGTTAAAGCTTATGTTGTTGATTGCAAGGGTTCGTGTTTCTTAGCCTGCAACCAAATTTGCACATAGTTTGCGGGTGTGATACACTGATTGTCGGTTTAGAGATTATTTGATGGAAAAAGGGGACTGATTGAAGCTAGAAAGAGTGGTAAAAATAAGAAAGAAATGCATATATTAGTCTTTATCTTTGTTGAAACCAATTGTACTATATGACTATGGTCAAAGATTCAATTGCATGAGTTTGCAATTTCCTTTGGAAAGAAGGAAGGGGGTTAGTGCTAATCTGCTTTGATCTTTGATAGCAAATTCAGTCTGATTGATATTAAGTTAAAATTGGTTGGTTTTGCAGATTCTGAGCAGGAAATCTCATATAGAGGAGGAGACGTACAATTAACTGGTGGAGAAGGCGAAAGCAGAAGTTTGCAGGGACTCTAGATCAAGGCGTTGGATGCCTAATCATATTCGATGATTCCAAGGCTGAGGCGATTTATCCGACCACATTGGAGACGATATCAAACATGGAGAACGTTGTGGACAGCCTCTATGCAAGGTCTGCCAAAATAATGGCATGAGAGAACTTTTTCCACCTAGCAATTTAGTTTACATGAATTAAGACGCCAATTTACTCATGTGAGAAGGCAGAAGGGATGTGTGATTTTCCTGCAGACAGTTTACCTATTGATAATATGGAGCTACAAACATGTTCTTACAGAATGAACTACTTTTAGTAGTCTTGTCTGCTTCAGACAAGTGTATTATAGTTTTTTTTTTCAGAACTGTTCTTGCAATGAAAGATGCATTTGTATTGCCTGCAACAACAAGTTTGAAGAAATAAACTCGCAGAAATGAGAGATTTTAAGGTTCATCACTCAAAAATTACAAGAGAAACATGTAGCAAACATTAAGGTTAACTTCAGCTCTTTTGTACAACAATACACTCAACTGCAAAGATAATAGTCAAATCAGAAGTATAAAATGCACTACAATAACTCATCTCATTTTGGGGACTTTTTATGTTGTTCAATACATGTTTCTGCAAATGTTAGAGGATCGTGGTGTTCTACATCGTACGATTACATTCCTCAGTGAGTCGGGTCGGGGTTAAATTTTATAGACTCCCTCCAGATGAGTTCTTTGATGTTTTCTTCAGTAAATGAAGGCAGCTCAAAGTCAAAAATGAAAGGATGAGCGCAAACATGAATTATATTTGTTTCTTAAATGATACGTTTTTGTATCTCAATTGATACTTTTAGGCCGAATAAATGATACTTTTCCACCATTCCATTAATTCAAATTCAATAATCTCAATCTATTCACCATTGAAAAACCACACATAGACTAAGAACATAATTTTTATACAATTATCTCCAAAGACAAATAAGTTCATGTTTAAAACATAACCAAATCCCAACATATAACAAATCCACAACCACTAAATGAAAACATAAAAATAGTTGTTCAAGTGTATCAAATATCAAAACATCAAGTCACAACATCTCAACTATCCAAATATAAATACACAATTCTCAATCAATTCTTCTTTCTATTCATGAATCAAATGACCGACTTATGGACTTATGGTCATCAATCTCTGCTGCGGCATCCTCATTCTTTGATGTAGCACGACAAGTGGCCTTATCAAGCATCTTTAGTATAACATTGACACCCTTGGACTCTTTCTGCTTCTTGGTCACCTTCTTCTTCATTGAGGAAACTTGATATATAAGTCAATGAAACAACATATTAAAACTCATAAACTATGAAAAAAATATATATTATATACATACTGTATGCAATATTTTGACACTATTATGCTATATATTATATACATACTGTATGCAATATTTTGATACTATTATACATATCAAATGGTACTAGTAAGCATACAGAGTGATACTACACCACACAAAAATAAAATATAGACATATAAACCAATAATAGTAACTAAACAACTGGATTTTCGCACTAAAAAAAATATCAAACCAGTACTAACCAGCATGCCAATTAATACTGAACTCACACATGCACGCATAAAAAGCAACATACTATATAACACAATACTTCAAATTTGATATAATACAATCAAATCAAATAGTACCATTCAGTTTCTCATGTGATACTCAATAAGCACAAATAAAATTGCACACACATACAAACATAAAATAAAATCTGACCTAACTTTGATACTTATAAGCATCTCATTTGGTACTAATCAGCATGAAAATTGATACTCCATACAAAAATGAAAATGCACAAACATAAAAATATAAAACAAAATCTGACCTAACTCTGATACTTATAAGCATCTCATTTGGTTAGTAATCAGCATGAAAATTGATACTCCATACAAAAATGAAAATGCACACACATAAAAATATAAAACAAAATCTGACCTAACTCTGATACTTATAAGCATCTCATTTGGTTAGTAATCAGCATGAAAATTGATACTCCATACAAAAATGAAAATGCACACATATAAAAATATAAAACAAAATCTGACCTAACTCTGATACTTATAAGCATCTCATTTGGTACCAATCAACATGAAAATTGATACTCCATACACAAATGCACACACATTCAAATAATGAAAGAGGCAAAACTGGCTAAACTGAATTCTAAAGACATAAACATGATATCTAACAAAACATATAACAGACAAAAATTATAGAAATTTTGATACCCGTTTTTGATTCAATGGGTACTTATAAGCATTGTCAATGATAATTATCATATAATAATAATAATAATTATATAATCAATACACACAAGTCAAAATGCACAGAAAAATACAAAACCAAATATGTCTTAAAATTTAGATACTCACAAGTATCTCATCTGATACTAATCATTAGTAACATTGATACTCCATATATAAACGTGAACAATTCAAATCAAGACAGATGCAAAACTATATAGACTAAACCGTAAACACATAAACATAATATATGAACCAGCACATAATATGCAAATATTAAAATAAAATGTCATAATTGTTTCTACCTCAAATGGTACTCATAAACATGTTGAATAGTACTTAAATTATTATTCATGCTACTTGATGTGACCCGGGACCTATGGGACACGACACAGACGAAATAGGCGGAAGCTTAGGAATGGAACAACGTCGGATGCATAAGCGATCAATACGACTCTAGAAAAAGGACGAAGGACTCGACTAGAAAAGAAATCGAAAAGGAGTAGAACTTACTATAATACGATGACTCGACTATGACTCGACTTGGACTCTTGGAAGGACTTCGGTGGTGGCTGGAACCAGCGGCGGACGGCGGTGTTGGCAGCGGTGATCGTCATGAGGTATGGAATTGGCGACGATGAAAAGGTAGAAGGATAAATCAGGATCGGCGAACCCGTGTTGTAACAACTCGAACGCGCACGACTAATTCTCCGGATAACAATTCTCCCAAGTACTTGTTGTACCCTGAAGAACTTGAATAAGACTATTGTATTGCTAGAACAATAGAATTGTTTGTGTATAAATGATCAACCAAAGGATCGGAGACAAAAGGGAGGAATAAATCTCAAACTCAAGCAATTGTCTAACTTTTGAATGTCACATGGTACTCCTATTTATAGGAGACATAATGGATGAAAATTAGAGTCCTAATAACTAAAGAAATCGATCCTAACTAGTCCTAGTCAAACTAGGATTGTTACCTTATCCAAAATCTGTTTTTAAGGTAAGAATCAAAAGATACCAAAAATAAAATAAGAAAAATCTATCTAGATAAAGATAAATCCCAAATTGACTTTGGGCCTTCTAAAACTCGCCACATATGGACTTGGGCCTCTTCTTTAATGTGTTGGACTATTATTCGATGAATCCACACATTATCTTCAACGTCAACCCAGTCAGTATGCCCATACCGACTGTCTTCATACAATTTGGTCAGTATGCCCATACCGACTGTCTTCATCATGCCTTCTTTCTTTTTCTCCAACGGACAGCATAGTGATCCATAAGCTCGCCCTCACCACCACAAAGCATCTGAAGCCCTACAAGTTGCAGTGGCTTACAGATCGCGGTTCTATTCGAGTTACAGGTCAGGTACACGTTTCTTTTACTAAAGGTCGTTATTCTGACACTATTTTGTGTGATGTTATTCCCATGGAGGCAGCCCACATACTTTTAGGAAGACCGTGGTAATTCGACAGAAAAGCAGTTCACGTGGATTGGCGAACACTTACTCGATTACTCGAGATGGCCGAACCACCGTACTAAAGCCACTGACTCCTAAAGCTGTTGAAGAGAATCAAGAGAGGATGCAAGAGATATTTAAGCAGGAACGTGCGAAAACAGCTGCAGCCGCCGTCCGGACCGCCATTGTGAACGGCCAGCACTCGGCCGCCACTTCACCACCGATGTCTTCTTCAAATTTGACCAATACAGCCCTTTTGATGCCGTCCAATGATTCTTTGGTTCGTGGAAAATCATCCGGATCAGCCCCTAAAGTAGGGCAAAATCGGTCCCTGTTTATCTCAGTTAAAGGCGTAGAAAAAGCACTAAAAGCAGGTTTACCTTTTATACTTTTATCTTATAAGGACAGTGCTACTAATGGTGTTTCTTTGCCTTGTGATGTGCAGCCACTTATGGAGGAGTTCGTGGACGTGTTCCCGGAAGAGATTCTAAGTGAATTATCTCCAGTTCGTGGGATCGAGCACCAGATCGACTTCGTGCCCGGCGCCGTCCTACCCAACCGACTGGCGTACCGCACTTCGCCCGAGGAGACGAAGGAGATCAACCGTCAAGTGAAGGAGCTGTTGGAGAAGAAGCAAATCCGAGAGTCGATGAGCCCTTGTGCAGTTCCAGTCATCCTAGTGCCAAAGAAGAACAACGAATGGAGGATGTGCATGGATTGCCGCCATCAACAAAATAACGGTTAAGTACAGATTTCCTATCCCTAGACTTGATGATATGCTAGATGAATTAAGTGGTTCTAATGTGTTTTCTAAGATAGATTTGAGATCTGGTTATTTTCAAGTTAGAATGCATGAAGGGGATGAATGGAAAACTGCGTTTAAAACAAAGCATGGTCTGCATGAGACGAGCTGATGTAGAAGAATATCCAGAAGATACCATGGATAGATTTCTAGCTGGTCTACGAAGGGCAATTCGTGAAAGAGTAGCATTGTACCGCTTCGACAAGTTGGAGGACATGGTGGATTACGCCATTCGGATAGAAAAATGGCTAGAAGAACTAGAGATGAAGTCAATGGAAGAGGTTCAAGTAGAGTCGACCACGAGTTACCAACTTGAGTCATTCGAGGAGTTTCTACGTACCTATGTATCATCTACACAGCCTGCATCACCAGTTCAGCCGGTCATGGATGTGTCAAGCCAAGCCAGCAACATTCAAGAGGAGATCCATGTTGAGTTACCATCTGAGATCGTTGCCATCAAAGAAGATTCTACTTTCGAGGTAACAATTTCCGTTGATGCATCTATTAAAGAACTGATCGATGTTGCAACTTGTGAGAATGTTGAAGAAGAAGAAGAAGAGAAGGTTGTTGAAGAGCTTGATCTAGAAGAGTCGGATCAACCTTTGAGTGAAGAAGAAGAAATGGAGATCAATGTTGCAGTTGAGAAAGTTCAAGTAAATGAAAAGTTGGAGGAATTACAACCATGTTCTAAAAAGGAGATTGACATCAATGGAGCAATGGTTAAAGATCACAAGAAGTTCGAACCAGCGAACTTAGAGACGTTGCCGAGTTCTAACATTTTTTATCAACCATTTTCTTGTGATGTCTTTATTTTACAGGTTGTTAAAGAAGTTCCATTGGAAGTTGATGTACCACCCAGTTTGAACGTGAATACCATGACGAGGCAGTCTATACTAGAGTTTCGGCCATTTGACACCAAGTTGATGTGTATGTTCATGAAGATGTGTTTTATGCAGCTTGTACAAAAGGAGTTTGATGATCAGTTCGTGTTCATCTTTGATCCCGGAGACTTGAATTCGAGGACGAATTCTTTTCAAGAGGAGGGGAATGATGAAACCATGGAAGGCCTTGAAGAACTAAATCCGGAGCTACCATTTAGAGGTTCAATTACACGATTTCGAGCCAAGAAATTGCAAGGTTGTTTCCAAGCAATTATTCGCAAGAAATTTGAAGAATTAGAAGAAGTTAAATGCAGCCCCAAGATTGTTACTTTGTTAACAATTAAAGATTGGAGATCAAGATTTGAAGAGCAATGCATGAAGATAGAACTCATCAAATTGTGCATGCATGACAGATTCGCATTGCATGGAATTTTCGTCCCTTATTTGATTTAATTAGGGATTGAATTTTATTTAGACTATAGTATTTATTTAATTATGTTTGACTATAATTTAGTTCAGATTTTTATTTAATTTAATGTAATTTTCGTCCATATTATAGTCAAGGTTGACTAGAATTGTATTTAAGGAAATTTCCTACTTTGAATAGAATTCTAGTTTAGGTATCTTCCTAGTATAGTTAGAGATCCCTTTTGGATCAATTTTTAGACCTTTTTTGATGATTAATTTCGTTCCTCTATGTCCTATGAATAGGGGAACCATGTCACATTGTTACTTTAGACTTTATTTGAATTATTAAGCTTTGCTTTCAATATTGTCTCAACCCCCTTTAAAATCTTTGTGAGTTTTGATTTAAAATTCATATTCTTGGAGCTAGCAACTTTAATTCTTAATCAAGGGTATTGCTTAATCAACTTGAGGGATTAACCGGTATTCGCTATCCGAAGATCAACTTGGAGATTTCATCCTTGGGTACGTTCGAGATTCAAGGAGGCTATCGGGTTGTGATTCACATCAACGAATCATCATCCATCAACCATAATCAACGCCATCCATACTCCAACGCACGCCTCAAATCAATCCACAAGTTCGAGTTCGAGTTCGTCTCCCGTTCCTTCAAATTCGTAAGTTCATTCAATCACTATCATATCCTATCTACCCAAGCCTTTCTTCACCATCCCATACATGTTTGTACACCCTTATTCCAGCCCTAACACGTCCCTTTCCAGCCCCTATTCTATTGGTATTGTGTTATATAATTTTTGTCGTTTTCTACGTGTTCTAGTCGTCTAGATAGTCGTTATTTTCGTTGTTATCGAGTCGGATTGAAGCCTTTCATTCGCTGACGTGTTTCGTATCCTAAAGTCTTCCGCTACGTCTCTAGATTCGTCCTAGATTAATAGTCCGGGTCGCATCAACACGGCTCAAAACAGTGAATGGGCCATCTCCACGGGGCGACAACTTCGACTTCCTCAAGTTAGGGAATCGGCCTGGACTCAAATGGATCCAAACACGATCTCCGGGCTGGAATATCACACGTTTGCGCCTCGTGTTGCGTGCGGCGGTGGTTTGAGCTCCTTTATGCTCGATCCGGGCACAAACCTTCTCATGCATCTCTCTAATAAAATCAGCTCTCTTCATACCTTTAACACTCGTTAGATGCTCAACGGGTAAAGGAATCAAATCAGTAGGAGTTAACGGATTAAATCCATAAACTACCTCAAATGGAGACATGTTAGTAGAAGAATGAATAACACGATTGTAAGCAAATTCAGCATATGGTAAACACTCTTCCCATGACTTCAAATTGTTCTTAATTAGAGACCTAAGTAAAGCTCCTAATGTGATTCACAACCTCAGTTTGACCATCGGTTTGTGGATGATATGCAGTAGAAAATAATAACTTAGTACCTAATTTTCCCCACAAAACACGCCAAAAATGTCCTAAAAACATAGAATCCCTATCACTAACAATAGTACGAGGAATTCCATGCAATCTAACAATATGCACAAAGAACAAGTTGGCAATATGAACATCATCATCGGTTTTTCTACATGCAATGAAATGAGCCATTTTAGAGAACCGATCAACTACAACAAACATCGAATCTTTACCCAACCTAGACCTAGGTAATCCCAAGATGAAATCCATAGAAATATCAATCCAAGGGGCTGTAGGGGCGGGTAATGGCGTGTAAAGGCCGAATGGGTGTGAAGTGGATTTGGCTTGACGACAAGTAATGCAACGACTACACACATTCTCTACATCCCTACGCATATGCGGCCAATAAAAGTGTTCATGCAGCAAGTTCAATGTCTTATGTACACCAAAGTGACCCATCAAACCTCCCGCATGCGATTCTAACACAAGTAGCTCACGCATAGAACAAATAGGAATGCATAACTTAGACTCCTTAAACAAAAACCCATCATGCACATAATATCCATCAATTGCTCTAGATTTCGACACACATGAGGCATATATGGGGCTGAAATAGGCGTCCTCAACATAAAGAGACTTACTGGACTCGAAACCAAGCATTTTAGCATGCATTAAGTTCAGAAGTGCGTACCTTCGAGATAACGCGTCCGCGACAACGTTCTCTTCACCTTTCTTGTACTTGATCACATATGGGAAGGACTCGATGAATTCCACCCATCTTGCATGTCTCTTGTTCAAATTTTGCTGTCCTTTGAGATGCTTTAAGCTCTCGTGGTCCGTGTGAATCACGAACTCCTTGGGCCAAAGATAGTGCTGCCATGTATCCAATGCATGCTTCAAAGCATAAAGCTCTTTTTCGTACGTGGAATACTTCAAACTGGCGCCACTAAGCTTCTCACTGAAGTAGGCAACGGGCCTGCGATCCTGCATCAAAACTGCACCAATACCTATGCCCGAAGCATCACACTCGATCTCAAAAGTCTTAGTAAAATTAGGTAAACGAAGAACAGGAGCAGAACATAATAAAGATTTCAAAGTAGTAAATGCATGCTCTTGTTGTTTACTCCACTCAAATTTTCGATCCTTCTTACTTAGCTCAGTAAGAGGGGCGGCTATACTGGAGAAATCCCGTACAAAACGACGGTAAAATCCAGCTAGTCCATGAAAGGACCGAACTTAGGAGGCATTTTTCAGGATTGGCTATTCCTCAATCGCTTTTATTTTGGAACGGTCTACCTCAATACCTCATGAATTGACGACAAAGCCTAGAAAAATGACTTCATAGGCAAAAGGAACACTTAGACAAATTTCCATACAACTTTGCATCACGCAAAAGCATAAAAACACGCCTAAGGTGCTCTAGGTGCACCTGTGCACTGTGACTGTAAATTAGGATATCATCAAAGTAAACAACCACAAATTTACCAATCACATCACGCAAAACATGGTTCATTAACCTCATAAACGTGCTCGGTGCATTAGTGAGACCAAATGGCATAACTAACAACTCATATAAACCATGCTTTGTTTTAAACGCAATTTTCCATTCATCCCCTTCATGCATTCTAACTTGAAAATAACCAGATCTTAAATCTATCTTAGAAAACACATTAGAACCACTTAATTCATCTAGCATATCATTAAGTCTAGGGATAGGAAATCTGTACTTAACCGTGATTTTGTTGATGGCGCGACAATCCATGCACATCCTCAATTCATTGTTCTTCTTTGGCACTAGGATGACTGGAACTGCACAAGGGCTCATTGACTCTCGGATTTGCTTCTTCTCCAACAGCTCCTTCAACTTTGGGGGCTGATCCGGATGATTTGCCACGAACTAAGGCATTATTAGAGGCCTTCGAAAGTGCTGCATTGGACGAACTTGAAGGAGAGATCGGCTGATGTGTCTCGGCCGAGTCTCGGCCGGTCACGGCAGCGGTCCGGGCGGCGGCTGCGGCTTGCTTTGCCCGTTCTTACTTAAATCTCTCTTGCATCCTTTCTTGATCCTCTGCAACAGCTTTAGGGGCGAGTGGCTTGAGCACAGTAGTTCGGCCATCCATGGTGATCGAGTAGGTGTTGGCCAAACCATCGTGAACCGCTTTTCTGTCGAATTGCCACGGTCTTCCTAAAAGAATATGGGCTGCCTCCATAGGAATAACATCACAAAGAACAGTGTCACAATAACGACCTTTAATAAATGAAACATGTACCTGACCTGTAACTCTGATGGAACCTCGATCAGTGAGCCATTGCAGCTTGTATGGCTTTGGATGCTTTGTTGTGGTAAGGGCGAGTTTATCAACGTCGTACTGACTGATTGCGTTGATTATACTCCCACTGTCTATGATCATCGCACAGGTCTGATCCTTGATGGCAACTCGCGTGTAGAATATGTTCTCACGCTGTGATTGCTCTTCGCCTTCACGATTGATGTTCAGACTGCGAATAGACACTAAGCTGACATGAGGCAATTCGGCCTCCTCATCTTCATCGTCAACTTTGGGAGGTTCGACGGCATCACGGGCGACGTCCTGGGGCTCCTCTTCATTTTCACTGGCTGATTCAAGCCCGTTTTGTTCATTGAGAAACAAAACACGACGGTTCGGGCACTGATTCTGAAAATGGCCCCAACCTTGGCATTTATGACACTGGATGTCACGGGCTCAATTAGGGGCTGTATTTGGCATTGTATTGGGCTGATTAGGCCGTTGGAATGGGGGCCTTGGGGTCGATGTCGGTGTAGACTCGGGTCTACGGCTGGACTGCGGTGTAGAACGGTCGAAACACCGTTCAGGTGGTCCGGGCTGACCTCGACCCAGAAGAAGGTGTAGAAGGTGATGTGGAATGTGTACCTTTGTTCCAAGAAGGTCTGGAGGCGGCGGCATTATGGTGAGAACGGCGCCGGCCTTCTCTCAACTGCTTCTCCACGATCGATGCGTACTGCACCATCCTTTCTATACTGGTGAAGTCCTTCAACTCAACTTCACAAGCAATGTCGGGATTCATGCCTTCAATGTACCTAATGATGGTAGCATTTAAGGTCTCTTCCTTCCCGACTCGGTTCAAGGTTGTCTCCAACTCTTTGTGATACTCTTCAATCGAACGGGTGCCTTGTTTGATCCGGTTGAGCTTCTTTTCGAGCTCTCTCTCATAATGGACTAGAATGAAGCGTCCTCGCATCAATCCCTTCATTTCTTCCCATGTATCAATTGGCGGATTGCAGTTTCTGCGCCTCCTTTCTTGCTGCATCTCCCACCAAGTGGCTGCGTAGCCTCTGAACTCCAAACAGGCTAACTGCACCTTTTTTACTTCTGTGAAGTCGTAGCAGTCAAAAATCTTCTCTACCTTACGTTCCCAATCAAGATAGATATCGGGATCGTGAAGGTCTTCAAACTCCGGGATGTTCGTCTTGATGTTATTGAGCATGCGATCTTCACCATAGCCATCACGGCTGCGGTCTCGACCATGGCGGCGTCCTCTGTCAAGTTCTTCAGTATTTTCATCAAAGTACTCATCCTCGGGCTCGTTCCGTCGCTGGTGTTGTCGAGCTGGTCCTCGAACTGCCTGAGTAATGGTCGGTGTGATCTTAGTGCGTTCAATAGCGTGCACTAAGCTATCAAGTTTGTCAGACAGGGCCTGATGCTGTCTCTGGAAGTGTTTTGAGAGTGCCTCAAAATGATACTTAGGATCCCATTCTGTGGGTGGATCCGAAGTAGACTCCATGGGAGCTTTGGACGGATGTCCGGCTGGGTCCAAAGGTGGGGTGTCTACTGGGGGAGTCGAGGATGACTCGGGACGGGTACCTTTCTTCATGATACCTACAAAACGAACAAACGTAAAAGAAAACAAGATAGGACCTCACAATCTCACGTCACTCGTTTGTTTTCACTCTTGATTTTACCACTCGTGTATCACTCAATATATGGGTGCACAGTGTGTGAGAAATCGTGTAAATGGAGTATGGAACTCGGCGGTCTTGTGTACAGGAAAGGACGGGAATGCTATGTTCGGAACACGGATGAATTTGGAGTGTGTATGAATGAGATACGGGTTGAGTATGTGTGTGAGAGGGGGCTGTCGAGTTTGGTGTCTTGGAGTAGGGTGGTGTTCGAATGGTGGAAGGAGAAAAGGAAAGAGATAGATCAATTAATGAAATCCCAAATTGATTTGGAGATCCAAGAATAAATCTAGATAGGATAAGGAAAGAAATAGAATGGATAAGGAAAGAAAGAAAGAGATAAGATAAATAGGGGATTTGGATATGTATCAATCTATGTGACACAATCTAAATACCTTAATTAGCCTAGACTCTAGAAGGAAAGAATCCAAAAATAAAATAAGATATCTAAGGTAGTTACCAAAATCAAAACAAACTAAGAAGGAAATTTCCTAAAAGAAAGGGAATCTAAAAGGAAATAACCAATTATGGATTTGTACCTAAAAGGAAGGTACCAAAATAAAATAGAATAAAAAAGGAAACAATAGATATACCTCTTTTTTTGTTTTTTTTGAATTTTCGGATTTTTTTTTATCCGATTTTTTTTTATCGCTCTTTTTTCTCTTTTTTTTTATACGATCTGATTTCTTTTTTTTTTTAAACAAATAACAATACGGAAATTAAATTACAACTCGATAAAACGCAAACAAAATAAACGGGACAAATAAACGAGTATGGAACCACGAACGATATAAACCGACGTGGCTCTTGATACCAATTTATGATGTGACCCGGGACTCAATGACCAACGAGACACAAAAGACGCGGAAGCTAGGAAAGAAACTCCGTCGATTACGAAAGAATTCTATACTCGATTAGCTAGACGACTAAGACTCAATTAAAATACCTAGACAATAGCACACAAAATAACACAAATCCAATAAAGAGAAGGGCTGTTATAGACGGCTAGGATAGGTGTAGGATTGATGGAATTTCGATGATGATGAATAGGTTTAGAAAGGCTAGAGTAGATAGGGTATGTTAGGGTAGAAACGAACTTACGGATTAACGAGATGATCACGAAATTGAACACGAACGGGGCTGACTTGGAACGGACGTTGATGGTGATGAACGGCGTCGAACGGCGGTGATGGAGGTTGAATTGTCGATGTGAATTACAACCCGAAAGTTGCCTTGAATCTCGAACGTACACAACGCCAAATTCTTTAAGTTGCTTTTCGATAGCGAGTTTCCGACGATCCCTCGAACGTGGACGGTGAATTCCCTTTGTAAAACTTAGAGTTGCTAAATCTAAGAGTGTGAATTTAATTATCTAAACTCACAAAGATCAAAAGGGTTGAGACGATATTGAAAGCAAATGCTTAATTAATCAAATATAGTCTAAAGTAACAATGAAATATGGATCCACTATTTATAATAGTAGGATCGAAATTCCTAAAGCTAAGGGATGAAAATTATAGTCCAAATTAGACTAGAATTGGACTTTGACTACTTCCTAAACTAGAATTCTATTTAAAGTAGATTTTGTAGATCTTGCCTTATCTAAAAATCTAGTCAAAACTCTATCTAAAATAACCGAAAATCTTTGACTAAAAAATCTAATAAAAATCGTCCAAAACTATAGCATAAATAAATAAAATAAAATACTATAGTCTAATAAATCATTCCCCTTAATTGGATCATTAAGGGCCAAGTATTTTGGGCTTTTCCACCATGCATGCTCAACTTGGGCTGAATAGCAAGTATACATATCTAGCCCAACAAAAGCACACACACGCCTCCTTCTTCATGCACACACGTTCACATCTTGATCTCCATCTTCAAATGTCAACAATGTCATCATCATCTTCAAGCTTCCTTGCACTCCGTCTTCAACTTCGAACTTCTTGCGAATTACAGCTTGCAAATATTCTTGCAACTTCTTAGCTCGTAGTCTTGTGACGGGTCCTTTGAATTGCAGCTCTTCAAAAAGACACAAACCGTGTTGAGATCAACAACCCCATCACTGAAACAGGGGGAATGATGAGTATGGGGTGAGCTTTGGCAAGCTAAATCCAGAGTTGCAGCTGCGTGGTCCAGTGACGCGACTTAGAGCCAAGAAGCTGCAAGACTACTTTCAGTGTTTCGTTGGAAAGAAGCTCGAGGAAGAGTTGGTGGTTCGAAGTAGCCCCAAGCTGATTATTATGCTTTCGATACAAGATGAGGATGAAGAGGCCTAGATGGAATTAGTGCAGATTTTATTTAATTTAATAAGACTATTTTCAGTTGTGGATTTTATTTAGTTTGAAGCCCAAATTAATGTTAGGTGAATTGGGCCTTTATCTTGTTTTCTTTTATTTTTCGAAAATTATTAAGCCCATTAACTTAATAATTCCATTTTTCCCTTAGGTTAGTATTTATGCACTTTTCAAACCCTGGAAAAAGACAGATTGGATTTGATAACAAACGCTTTGTCGTTCATCCCGTCTCCAAAACACGCATATCGATAGTTCTTGGTAGGGTTTGTGAATTGGCACCTACAAACTCGAAATCAGAAGATTCGTTCGTGCATCCAGTAGTGTACGGGTTGATCTGCCACGAAGTTCTACTCCATACTCGCGTTTCGGATTCTCGTAGATCCGGGGTTCGTTTCGGGTAAGCTTCTTCTATCCATTTCGTTTCCTTTCGCCTCCACATCGTGTACCATCACCACCACGCCTCCATACACATCCCACACCATCCACCACGTTGTTACCATCGCCCATATTCAATCCCAGGTCCAGATTCCACATATACCATCCAATCGAGTCGTAAATCGTCTAAAAATCCCCACCGAGCCATCTCCCAATTTATACGTGCGTTTTGCCTGATTTTTGGATATGTTGTTTCTGCTATACATTTATGCAATGTCCTAAAATTTGAGCGTAATCCGACTTCATTTGCTAGGTCAATTGATTAGGTCAAGAATTAGGGTTCTTCGGGTCGAAATTGGGGATTTTGGGATATCTTGGTGTTTAGTCTTGAAACTTGATTTGAGATCAGTTTATTTGGGTTATTTATTTGTTAGTGTTCAGTTTGTTTTTGTTTGTTTTTGGGTTGGATCATCTGTCAAGTTGACGCGTGTTCGATTCGATAAGCTTCCGCATCATATTGGTTACATCAGGGAAGAAGTCAACAATGATGAACCAGTTGACAGCCCTCCGGAAAGCAAGCATGCTAAGGTGGCTCCGCAGCCATCCAACTAACAAGATTGTAGAGGATCCTAAAAGTCACGTTCAAACCAGAAGCTCAACTGAACATGCTCTATTCACATGCTTCATTTCACAACAGGAGCCCTCCAACATCAAAGATGTAACATCCCAGAATTTCAGACTACCTTAGTGAGTTTTCTAAATTTATTTAGAAGACTAAAGAAAATAATTAGAGCTAAAATAAAGTAAAACAGATGTAAGTCGCGACCTTTTGTGTATTTTATGTGAAAATTGATTGTGAGATTTTGCGTTTGCCGTCCGAAGATAGTCAATATTGGTCTTTTCTGGAATGTAACGACCTAAAGAAAGTCGTTAATTCTTTCAGAATTTTATTCTGACCTCTACAGGAGTCTCGTAATTTAAAATCGTAAAGGGAAAACCTGTGAATAGTAATTTATGCAAGCGTTCGTGATTTGAAAATTTTACGAAATCCTCCTCATTGATTTGAGACTTGTTCTATCAAGTCTATCTTATAGGAAATGACCCAAGGAATCCATTCGTGTTCACGGATTGCCAATCTAAGGTCAATTGAATGCTCGGGAGCAAAATCTGTCAGTTGAAATGAATAATAAAAGTAATTTTTGAAAGAGAATCTTTTTTTGATTTCCCTCAGATGACTTCCTCGTCATTTCGAGTCAGGTTGGTTCAATAGTACTTGAGCCAACAAGTCTCCCGGTATTTTCGAGTTTTGTGTCGGAGGTCATTTGGACCTCGCCATTGATTAAAGCAACTTTAATTGAATCCGGAAATTACTTTATCAGTATTTTAAATCTGAAAAAGTTATACCCGCCCCGCCTCAACTTTTCCTATAAATAGGACGGGGGAGAGCTCATTTTCTTTTCCCATCTCTCTCTCTTCTCTTCTTTTTCTCTCTCTAGTTCATGTTGACGAACGAGAGAAATTTGGGCCTGCACCGAGAAAATCACCATGCGGGCCCAGGTTAAGTTTTGTTTGGGGAGGTGCTGCTACGGGAGCAGCTGTCGAGCGCTGAAAGGCTGCCGGAGAGCCGCTGTCGCCGCTGCCGTGGATGGCCAGAATCGCCGTCGTCGTGTCGCCGTCGCGCCACCGCTTCGGATGTCTCATTTCAGTCCATTTCTCATCCTTTATAGTTAAAATTTTAATATGTTGTGTGTTTTAAATAGTGCTTCATTTTGTATGTGAGTGTGTTGTCGTCCGGTGGCCGAAAACTGGTGAAAACACCGGAAAAAGTGAAAAATAAAGGGGCGCCGATCAGTTTTGGTTTTTGCCCATTTTCGCCCATTTTCGGTCATCAAATCGAAAAAGTTTCTTCTGTAAAGTTTCTTGAAAAATTATTTTCTATAGGACTGCCAGGTTTCGTAATTTTTCGATAAGTTTTGATTAAAGTCGATTATTTTAATCAGACAGTTATTTTTATAACTAGAGTATGTGATTTCAGAAAATTCCAAAAATTATATAGTTTAATAAAGATATATGTGCAGTCATGTCTGATTATTGTCATAATTTTTGGACAAGTAAAAAGTGCAATCGAGGTTTGCTGTGAAAAAATGAGTAAAATGGCAAGTTACGGAAAGTGACATCTGTCAAATCTTTTGGTCTCATTAAATCGGAAATTATATTTTGGAATATATTTCCTTCTGTGTGGAAGTTGTACGAGGTCTCTAGAGTCGCACATTCTTATTTGAAATATAATTAAAGTAAATAAAAGCTTCAATTAAATTAAAGTCGAGTTCTGAAAATTAGAGTGGGCATCACTATAAGGAGTCAATGCTAGGTAACCGTTGGTATACTCAGCGACATGTCATAGAGTGCAGTAGACGACAGAAGGAGTTACAGGGTTCCAAAGAAAAGTAAAGGTTTGCAGAAATGGGAAGGGCTTTCGCGTTTTGCTTTCCATTATCTGTATTTATATTTTGGATATTCTGTTACAGTTTTTATTAAAGATTGAGTTAAAAGTTTAACCCACTGAGTGCTTTAGTACTCACGCCCAAAATATTTTCAAAATGTTTTTCACAGGTTGAGATGCGGGAGGTGATGACTCAATGTACTGTTGTGGGTTGATCATGCCTTACTGTCTCGTTCAGACTAAATTATTGCTCATGAGTATGTTGTTATGTGATACAATATTACTCCATTATTTTCCGCTTAAACTCTGATACAGTTGCCCCATAGTATGATTGCATGCTATGTTTTATTTTTGGGCTTATCTGAATTGTATTCTTTATTGAATCATGATAAATAAAGTCCCACCTTTTTTTCATAAATCCAAGCATGTTTCATTACAGTTTTCGACCTATGAGTTGGTCATATTTGGTTAAGTCTTGGATTTTGTTTATTTTTCAATTGGCCTATGAATGAGTCTTATCTTGATTAATTGCTTCTGTCCTATGAATGGGACATAAAATAGTGAATTTGCCTCTGACCTATTGATGGGTCTTAGTTGTTGTGACCTATGGAGAGGTCTTGTTTATTTAAAGAGTTCGAATCCTATCTATTAATTATTGGATTCTGTTTGAATTTGATTGGCCTATGAATAGGCATTCTTTTGACTTGATCGAATCATTTGACTTCGTTGATACATTGAAAGATGTGGATTTCTTCTAGTTACAGAGGTTATGCTGCCCAAATCTCTGGGGAATATAACATATTCTTGTTCTAAAGCCAATTCATTTGATTATTCTATATCATATTCCATTTTAAGTAACACCTCGTCCCTCATTTATTATTTCTTTTGGGACCGGGACATTACAGAGGACCCTCTGAATTTTGGATTATACTCCCTGTTTTCTTCTATTTTTCCCGTAGTGTCACCGTCCTAATCATCGGGACCGGGGTGTTACAAAAGAAGCTCTAGAAGATTCATAAGGGATTGTAGCAATGCAAGAAAAACTGAATCAGTTTACATAAAATGACGTTTGGTTTCTTGTAGATAGGCCTAAGACTCTGACACACTATTTATTGACAAATAACTATACCACAAGTGCACGGTGCTATCGTAATACTTAGTTGAGCAAGAGTATCATATCCCACAAGGACTAAAGCTCGAGAAAATTAACAGACTAAAACACGGGTAAAATACCAATATCTAGACTTAAGAATTCAATGGAAGTAGACAATATGAAAAATAAAATAAACAAGAAATATAAAATCACACAAAATAAATAAACACTTAATAAATAATGGAAACGGGGGATTCTATTGATCAAGCGCCTACAATAGACATCAGAATGAATTATTGCTTACTTAACCTTCGTTACTTCATTAAAGGTGGGAAATCACTAATATGTTATCAGACTGCTCATAGAACACATGTCATAACATAGAAATAATAAGCATGTACTTCACTACGGTTGGTTCTTCGCACATGTTATTACTCACAATCACGTTCTGATGAGGACATCCATAGCAATGATGAAGTCAATGAAGAGATGCAATTCAAAGGACCCGTCACAAGACTACGAGCTAAGAAGTTGCAAGAATATTTGCAAGCTGTAATTCGCAAGAAGTTCGAAGTTGAAGACGGTGTGCAAGGAAGCTTGAAGATGATGACCTTATTGAAGATGGAAGATGGAGATCAAGACTACGAGTGCATGGCATAAAGGAGATGTGTACGTGTGCATGAGAATGTGCATGTGTGCGTGTGTTGGTGATCCACGGCCCAAGTCGAAGAAACCCAAAGTTTCGGCCCTTAATAATCCAATTAAGGGGATTGATTTATTAGACTATAGTATTTTATTTATTTAATTTATTCTATAGTTTGGACGATTTTTTGGTAGATTTTTAGTTGATATTTTTCGGTTATTTTAGATAGAGATTTGACTAGATTTTTAGATAAGGCAAGATCTACAAAATCTACCTTAAATAGAATTCTAGTTTAGGAAGTAGTCAAAGTCCAATCCTAGTCTAATTTGGACTATAATTTTCGGTCCTACTATTATAAATAGTGGATCCATATTTCATTGTTACTTTAGACCATATTTGATAATTTTAAGCTTTGCTTTCAATATTGTCTCAACCCCATTTTATATCTTTGTGAGTTTAGATCTTTTAAATTCATACTCTTAGATTTAGCATCTCTAAGTTTTACAAAGGGAATTCGCCGTCCACGTTCGAGGGATCGTCGGAAACTCGCTATCGAAGAGCAACTTAAAGAATTTGGCCTTGTGTACGTTCGAGATTCAAGGCAACTTTCGGGTTGTGATTCACATCTACAAACCATCATCCATCCAGCCATCTTCGACGTCAAACATCATCTCAACGTCCGTTTCAAGACCAGCCACATCGTGTTCGTCTCGTTCAAGCCGTAAGTCCATTACAACTTGATGAAGCCATGGACAACAAAGATGATGAAGAACCGGAGTTGCAATTTAGAGGACCAATCACAAGATCAAGAGCTAAGAAGTTGCAAGCTTACTTGCAAGTGTTGATTCGAAGAAAGCTCGAGATTGGAGATGAAGAAGTCAAGAGAAGCAATTCCAAGATAGTTAATTTATTAACTATTGAAGATCAAGAACACACCATGGAGTATTAATCTTGAAGAGATGAAGATGAAGTCTTGTTCAAGAGCATGTGTTCATGTGCATGAAATTTGTCGTGCATGTGTGTGCGGTTTCTAGAGAAGAAATCGGTCCCATAGTAATTAATTATGGGGTTGATTTTATTTAGACTATAGTATTTATTTAATTAATTTAGACTATAGTTTAGATCAGATTTTTATTTAATTATTTGAGTAATTTTCGTCCATAATGAGAATAGGTTTGACTAGAATTGTATTTAAGGCAATTTCCTACCTTGAATAGAATTCTAGCTTAGGTATCTTCCTAGTATAGTTAGAGATCTCTTTTGGATCAATTTTTAGGCCTTTTAACCTTATTATTTTCGTGGCTTTTAACCCTATAAATAGGGGAACCATGTAACATTATTATTTGAGACTCTATTTGATAAATTTAGCTTTGTGCTTTCAATATAGTCTCACCCCCTTCAAAACCTTTGTGATTTGGTTCGAAAATTACACTCTTAAAGCTTAGCAAACTTTAGGTTTTATTTCAAGTCTCGTTCTAGTGCTCGTGTGGTGCTAGGGTTGGATTGCTACGAAGAGGATTCAAGTGGTGATTCGTTTGGTGGAGTAATCTTCACTAGGTGGACGCTCCGAGTTCGATTCTTTCTACAACAACATCGACGCCTCCATATCGACGTCCTCCACCTTACATAATTCGTCCATATCAAGATCAAGACATCCCCAATTCAGTTCGAGTTCCTTCCATCAAGTTCTCAAATCGTTCTATTAATCCGTAAGTTCGTCATATCTCTATCATACCCTATCTACTCAAGCCATTCTTCACCTATACCTCACCATCGATTTTCCTTCACCATTGTCATTCCTTTAGCCTTCCAAAACAGCCCATTTATTTGGATTTTGTATTTATTTTGTGTATCGTAGTCTAGGTATTTTAGTTGGTTCTTAGTCGTCTAGTTAGATACGTATTGATCCCTTTCGTCACCGGCGTAGTTTCATTCCTTAGCTTCCGCATCGTTTATCTTGTCGTGTCCCATAGGCCCCGGGTCACATCACAACTCTATCATACCCTATCTACTCTAGCCATTCTAAACCTATTCCAATCCATCGAACACCTTCATCCATACCTTCATCTTGTTCGTTCCAAAACAGCCCTATATTTGTTTGGATTTGTGTTTATTTGTGTGTCATAAGTCTAGGTATTTTAATTGAGTCTTAATCGTCTAGCTAATCGAGTATAGAATCCTTTCGTAATCGACGTAGTTTCTTTTCTAGCTTCCGCGTCTTTTGTGTCTCGTTGGTTATTGAGTCCCGGGTCACATCACGTTCCTTGGACTTAAATCCCTATACAACACTAGTTCATTTGGTCGGTCCTTCCTAGCATCACATAAAATGATTCACCTATTTTATCCCACTAGTTAACCAGTCACGACTAGAATTTTCCAGTTAACTAGCTAGCATACACATGATGTGGCCATCAAGACACATATGAAAAATCCAAACTAGATAATTAAATGCCCAATAATGAATAGAAAAGATAATTTAATAAATCATATCATTCAATCCATAATATTTGCAAACCTTAGAATCCCCAGAACAATTTAGCTGGATATTATGAAAACAAAACAAAACGGAGTTTGAGTCATCATAGAATAAAAATAAATGACATCGGTGATCCCATGCAACATATAAATGTCTTCTATGACTGATTTTTGCTCCACAACGTCGAAGTCTACCTCTGCAACAACCTTGATAATTTCCTCCGAGTAAAGATGGTGCTGATCACCCCCTCTGTCTTCTCGGGGTATATGGAAGTATATCAATGCTATATTAAGTGTTCTTCCATGTTTGTGACTTGTGGTACTTCTGAAAATTGCATCTCTCTCGAGTGGGGTGTGTTAACTCTCTTTCTAATTAGGTTTCGAACCCTAATTATAGGTAAAAACTCGTCCATTCGCGGAACGCACCGCACAGGTCGACCAAAGTAGCTAGGTTGACCCAGAGAGCTGTTTTTACACAGGGTCGACCCAGGTGAAAAAGTGTGGTTCGACGGGCCCTTTGTAATTTCTTCATGACAGAGTTGACCGAGCCTTCCCGGATCGACCCAATGTATTTTCGAACTGGGCTTTCGAATTTTAACGGACTTTTATCACTTAATCCACTCCATTGAGCTTTAATTAAGTCATTAATCAAGCCCAAGAAGACCTAATTAAATCATTCCTTAGCTCTCTTCAACTTCAAATTGATCTTTTTGTACCAAATATTTAACAATTCCATCACTTTAGCTGCAAAACTCACAAACACATTAAAAATACCAAATGATAGGAATTTAGACATAAAAGCTAGTAAATTACATAACTTCTTAAGATAAAAGCTATCATAGCATGTCTGAAAGTTGTGTAAAATACATAAATATCAAACCCCCAAACTTGAACTGTTGTGCGTCCCGAACAACAAAAAGAAAAAAAAAGAAAAAGGACATGGAATGATAGAACAGTTTCTTGCCTCGGAATTCCTCCTCCATGCACATCAGATCAATTATGGATAGATTAGACAGATAAAATTAACAGCATTTACATTAAATTCACTGGAATTATGAAAATCTCTCCAAAAAGGGAAATATAAAACTGAACACTCCATCTTATGTATATAAGTTGTCTCTCATAATCATAAAATACACCAACCTCGACAAACTTGCAAATCGTCTAGCTTAATGCCACCAACATGTATAATTGAACTGGAAATCAGAAAGCACTTAACGGGATGTAGTGTTGGCTCTTTGGACAAGTGCATAAAATATGGTTGAGTAGCTTCTACCCAGATATTCACAACACCAGAATCTTTGCAACAATTTTGCTATCCCTTCTATGGGCAAAACACGAATTACCTCACGACCAAATACTGAATTTTCACAAATACAAAACACTATGCTAAATGGGTTTTTATGTTCTCTCTTTTTATTCTTTTTTTTTATTTTTTTTGAATGAGCTTATAAGACAATATCACATCAAATTCATTTCAGCATGGCATAATTATTTGCGCCCTCTTATTCACAAATTTCTACTTATCTAAACATGAAATTCCCTAATCCCCATTTCATCAAAGAAACAGGTTAAAAAACTTAAGTGGGCTGACTACGGAATCTTTTAGAGGTAGGAGATAAAGTAAGAATAGAATAAGAGTAACAAAAATGGCCTTAAATTATTTTTCTAATTCCAACAATACTCGGTGGCTTCAAAACAGATACCAAAGCAAGTGAAACCAACTTGTTAGTGCCATCTGCACTAAAGTGTTTGAGATTGTCATGATCTTTATGGCAATTCAAAGAACACAAATGTTTTGGTTTTTCAAGTTTGAAGATCATGTTCTGGACATTATGATATGAACATTCTGATTAAAGATCGAAGAATGTACTTGAGCATGTTTGTTCATAGTTGTCTAGAGAGTTTCCAAGAGATGTGCCAAGTTGATTTCAAGGAGTTGAAATTACCTTTTCAAGATGGATGTTTTAGGATAGAAGATGACTTGTTCAAAGATGCAGATCAAGAAGGAAAGAGACGAGTTCTATTCAAGGAAGGATTCTAAACTAGGAGTTGCCCGATTTAAATAAGAAAATTTTCCATGTAGAATTTGTGTCAAATTAGGACAATCTAATTATCTTGTTTAGGCTATGCCTTGTGTTTATAAATAGCCTGTGAATCAGACTAGTTTAGAGTGCATAGAGTTTACGAATACACAAGGGCTAGAGAGTCTAAAAAGACTTCAAGTTTGAAGAATATATTATTCGGGTTGTAACAGTCCTGTCCCTAGGCAGTCATTTTTAACGGGGACGGGGTGTTAGGCGTAAAAATAGCGGGGAAAATTGAAAATCCAGAGGGGGTTTCTAGAATCAAACTAAGTTAGCGCCTCAAAAACCTAGGCGACTTAACTTTATGACTTGGAAGAATTAACATTTTCAACAAAATAGAGAGTCAAAGAGCTCAATCAAATCGAAGGAAAGCCTAATCATAGGCCAATCGGAATTTAAATAGAATCCAATGATAAACAGATAGAAATTTGACTCTTTGAAGAAACAAGACCTTTTCATAGGTCAGAACAGGTAAGACCCATCAATAGGTCCGAGGCAAATAAATCATACTATCCCATTCATAGGATGAAAGCAAGAACAAACTTAAGAAATATCCAATTCATAACTGGCGGTATATGGAGAGCAAAATGCAAAAGCCCTCTCTATATCCGCAAAAACCTTTTACTTCCTTTTCTCTGGGCCCTTCCTGGCTCAAACCTGCTGTCTACTACACCCTTAAGCATGCTTTAGGATAAGAGATGGATTACCTCAAGTATCCTCCTGAGTATGCGAGGGGGTTACTCAGCAGTGACTCCCTTTACTTATCAAATATTAAACTTTTAGTGACACGAAGGTCACAACATGATAATGCAATAAAACTATTCATTGAGCTCAATAACCTGCTTAGCAATAATTGAATCATAACATTCAATATCAAAACCTTAACCTTAAATCCTTAATACTTAATCCTCAACATTGAATTCTCACATTCAATCCTTAATATCAAAGCATCAATGCTAAATCATACTAGCATAAATCATAACCTAGATTGAAACATCTAGACTGAATTCTTTAATCAATACGATAGCCTTAATGCCATAAGGGATACTATAATAAACCTACAAGGCATTTCTAACTTAAATAACCTTCCTCAACAATATTATGATAACAAACTTAACTTTTAATCATGATCGTCTATATCTCACATACAACAACTATAAGATATCTCAACATATCAAATCATGACATCCTTTACTTAATCAAGAGCTCAAATAACAATTAGCATAATCATGTTATAACTTCCTTCCTTCCTTTCTTTTCCTTGTACAGAGACTAAACAGGCAGAGCATAAAATATTTAATTGGATATTTCATCTTGCCCTATCATGCTTCCAGAACTTACTAGCTCAAACCATATACTTGGTTTAGAATCACCCACCTCGATGACGAGCACGTGGATGAAGCAACGAGCTAAAAATCCTTTCTCGGGTCTCCTCAGGGGTTCATCTCCTCTTAGGAAAGTCGATCAATGACTTACGGCCTTGTTCGAGATCCTAACAAGAAATCAAAGTGATATTTAAACTCTCGACCCTTAACTACGACTTTAAAACAAGAGAATTAAAGGATTTAAATGCCTAAAATTACTGAAAATGGGAGCAGAAAATCCAACTGTAATGATCGGGAGCCTCAGGATTCATACGCTTTAGGCGGTTCAAGCAACATCTCGAAGCTATATATAGAATTAATATAACAAATTCGCAGGTTCTGTTATGGCTAACAATGCCTTTAACCTTTGAATTGTATATCATAAACCATATATCTCTTTTAGATATAAACCACCGTATGAACTATGAGGACCGACGCCATACCAGGCTTAGATAGTTACACTTTTCTGATGTACAAGATCCTTTATTAAGGCGAGTACAGAGCATAGTGAGTGTAATTATCTTTCTATATGAGAGAATAATCGAAGAACATATATAAATTTCACAAAGGTTTCTGAGAAAGAATCAAAGGTTTTAGAACATTTTCATATTTGAAAGGGAGGTTTTATTGATTTTGTACTTGTTCCCTTTACAACATTCGGAGAGCTCCTTTTATAGAGCTCGGAATTACTGTACATAGGGTCTATCTGTACATAAAGGGCCACCTGTTTATTTTACATAGAGGACACGTCTAACTTAGAGATTCAGATTTTTGCATGTAGGACATCTGTCTTGCTTCGTGTCAGTTGGTGTTGATCCTTTTCTGGGTTGCGACACGTGTTGATTCTTTCTTGAGGTGTGTCCTTTGAGTGCTGACGCTTGGATGGGACACGTGTTGGTTCCTGCTTGAGATGTGTTCTTTGAGTGACACATTTTTCCTTTTTTTTTTTTTTTTTTTTTTATCTCCTCCTATCAGATAGGAGTATGACATATTTAGAAATTATTTACATGTGGTAAAAAGGTAAATACAGGCAAAAAACAAAGACTAGTCAATCTTTCATATTTGAATCTTCTTTTTCCATGTCGGGTAGTTGGCTAGTGCTTTCTCCTGGTTCTTTTTCCACATCAGGTGGTTGACTAGTACCTTCTCCTGGTTCAAGAGGATCTGTAATATAAGGCCATTCAGGATCAAGGAAGTCGCCATTTGAGGGCCACCATGGATCAAGAAAGTAGGTGGTTGTCAGTCTCGTCTCTGGTTTTGGATTTGGTTGTTCTGAATTTGGGTAGGGTTTCATAACTAGAGAAGTGTAGACCAAATCTTCCATGGCATCCTCAGCAGTTACTTTATTAACAAAGCAGATGTGTTGATATAGTTCACGTTGCTCAGGTTGGTTGGTGTCAATGGAGCCTTCAAGTGTCTTCCATTTGTAATACATTGGTATGGGTTCAAGTTTCCCACCATTATCATTTGAATAAGGCCTATGGCATATAAGAATCAAGTGTGGATCCACAAATTTTTCAGCAGCTTGAAATTCACGTTGAAGAAATCTTTGCCATTCATCTCTAGGAGCATACCATGATAATAATTGCCATAGAAGAGTGCTATCATTCTCATTGTTGCAGAAGAATGGGAGCATCTTTTCAATACTCATTTCTATATCATGATAATAGAGTGTAGAAAGACACCAAAGATACCAGAAGGAATTTATGGTGAGGAGTGTTCTGGGACAAGTGTAGGCTATCATGAGAAATGGTTTTTGGATATCAAAGCAGGCCAATTCATATGGGAGTTGAATTTCGGTTATATACTGTGAAAGGTGTCACACCCACCCCAATAAAATAAACGTTAAATATAAAGTAATGTAAAAATGTGGGTGAGTTGACTTCTTTTTAAAATATAAGCATGTACTTTCCGATAAAAAGTGTTAACATTAAAAATTTAGATTAACATGTGGTGCATTTAAAGTTATAAATAATTATAAAAGTATAATTTACTAAAGAATGTAAAGAAATTATTACTCTCTTTGTCGAAACAATAAATTTGAATTCAAACATATGACACCTAAGAAATAAAAATAAAAGAAGCCCTTGCCCTCCTCACAGGTCGTCATCCATGTATACACTTCTCAGAACTTGTTAGAGCTCTAAACATCCATGCATCAATGCACCACACTTTATCACTTTCACCTACAATGCATGAACTACATAAGCTAAAGCTCAGTAAGCAGAAATCATGCTCATGCATGTCCACTGACAGACACATCACATGTGTAACACACAACACCACCACAAATGTCAAATGCTCGTGAGTAAAATCATTTTATGCCATCTCGAAAGCATTTTCATCGTTTGGAACTTGGCTCCCTTCACCAGACACCAACATGAGTCATGAGCTCATAATATAATCAATATTCACTTGGCCAAATTGTGATTAGTGCACTCATGTGGCTCATCCTTCCTGGACCCCAAGGGACACGCCCCCTGCCTGTTCCCTTTGATCCCACATGAAAGTCATCCCACATCAGCCACTCATCACCTCAAAGGTGCAGTCGAAGTGGACCATCCTCCCTGGACCCCAAGGGACACGCCCCCTGCCTGTTCCCTTTGATCCCACATGGAAGTCATCCCACTCGAGGCACAAATATCAACACAACACAACCCGGGCTGGTGGTGACCAATCCCAAACAAAACATTTTCTCTCTCAAAACCATTTAATGCATGCAACCTCGACAGTATCTACATGACGTGCATGCATATGCTCGTGCTCATGTACAAGATATTTAATGCAAGATAATACAATATCACAAACATATTACATCACACAATTATACAATAACACAATAATAAATAATAAACATGTATTATCAAATAATACTATGTTCATGCATTGTAGTTGAGGATGGATTTCTACTTACCTAAAGTCCCAAGCTTACGATATTTGGAATCTTAAGTGTGCGCTTTCTCAAAAGGATCTAATTAAGATAAACCATAGATTAACCACAAGTAAGTATAAATCAAATTAAAATTTACTAATTATTATTAGCTCTAAATCCAATATCAAAATATATTTTTATCTTTGCAGCCTGCAACTTCACTCTACTATGATAATAAATAAATCATAACTATCTAAATTCTTGTAAATTAGTAAAAATTAGAATTTTGCTAAGGTTTCTCAACAACTCAAAGTTTACCTAATAACAAAGTATTTCACGCCAATATAATATTGTTGATTAATCAAATCCTAAAGTATAAAATGTAATTCAATTTATGAAGCATATACTAAATATAAAATCTAAATGATTATAGCCAAATGAATAAACTTATTTTCATCGGATATCATAATCTTTATGATTATATATATATATACATATAATACCTTTTTAATTCAACTTCATTATTTATTCAATTAGATCTTTTTGAAAAGAATTAACTAATTCACAAATTTAATCTTTAATCTATTAATTATTATTAACCTCGAACTAATTAGAAATTAAATAAGAATTTATTCAAATACATATATGCTGCACATATGTATATACCTATCTATACGTATATATATACATATATTATGATATAAAAGTTTCAAATATAACTAATCCTAGTACTAGAATAAATCACGTTCCTTATATTAAATCATCACCTTAAATTATAAAATATAATACTAATTATTTTATTTAGCACTAAGAAAACTCAAATATCAAAATAAACATATGGCATGAATTGCATACCTTCTCTCTTTTAAGCTTTCATCCCTCTCTACTTTTCTTTATTTATTCTTTTTTTTTTTCTACTTAAAATTTCACATATATATATATATATATATATATATATATAATATTTGTCCTAGCATAGTCACCACACATTTGATCACTATTTTCTTACACCTATCATGTTACTTAGATGACGTGTAGGCATAGAAAAATATTTAGTTTCTTTTATTTATTTATTTATCTATCTTCCTAATCCACTAAGCCTAATCCAATTAACTTTGTTCCCAACAAATGCCAAGTATTAACATTACATGGACCTATGCATGCAATTTGTTTTTCTTTTATTAACTAATTCTTATTTTTGTGGCTATTAGGATAAAATGAAATCATCTCCATACTAATATTTATCCATATAATCGAGTTTATGTATATATATACATATATCATCAATGTATATAACATATTATTCAAACTTTCGATATATATTTAAACTAGTTTAGTTCATGATTGTATAATTTCTCGCAAGTTATAATTCATCTAACAAATAAAATGTAACATAAGCATATATACAATATTAAATTGACATATATATTTCTGTATAAATTTAATTGGAATGAAAACAATTATATAAAACATAAATTAAGATAACTATTGAGTAGTGAATGGCTCGGATATTACATTCTCCCCTTCTCATAAAAATTTCGTCCTCGAAATTTTATTATACGAACATTATCTGAACACTTGACTTATTCTGTTATCTATTCAAATAGGTACAATTAATATTATTCTCTAAGAGTTTAGAGCTAGTACTTATGGTAATGTCTTTTTTTTCCAAACAGTTCTAAGATGAGATTACTTGTATTTGAAGCTAATTTTAAAGTTAACCACCTAACATAGCAAATAAAACACGTATAATGGCATGCTACATTAATATATTCACACACACACACACACACACACACACACACACACACACAAACAACACACACGTATATTAGCAAAAGTAAAGTAACGGTTCATAATCTCAAATTCTCTCTCTGTCTCTCCCTCGCCCTCTCTCTATTTGTATTTACACTCTACTATCACATATCACACAGTAGATGCACAATCATTACCTACATTAATTACTTTTTTTTATGTCTAAATGATATTGAATTGATTCATGGAACTATGGGAACCTTAATTAAAGGCAATACAACTTATATATTGTAATATTATATGAATTTGCATGCATTTTAGATTCCTCGTAATGTAGCTAAAACCTAGTACAATTCTACTAGATAACAAAAAGAAAAATATATTGGCTATCAACTCAATAGAAACACTTCTCTGCTACTAATCCTTCACTTACGTTCGGAAATATACACAAAAATACTCAGGGTCAAGAATTTGTCATAAGTAGGGACAATTGGAAAGTGTCATTGACATCTAATTGACAACGTACATGTCATCATGCCACTAGTACCTTTCAACAAAATTGACAAAATTATCCTAGAAATACAAGGATCTATACCAAATCATACTTTTATAAAAAATTTACACTGATAGAATAATTTTGAAATTCAAATATAGAAATTCTAAAAAAAATCACACTGCATATCCTCTTACTAGCATAATCATGCAAACCACAAGTCCTGAGTTTGTATACATGGATAGTCTACAGAATCATAACCGCGCTCTGATACCACTCTGCCATTCACTACTCAATAGTTATCTTAATTTATGTTTTATATAATTGTTTTCATTCCAATTAAATTTATACAGAAATATATATGTCAATTTAATATTGTATATATGCTTATGTTACATTTTATTTGTTAGATGAATTATAACTTGCGAGAAATTATACAATCATGAACTAAACTAGTTTAAATATATATCGAAAGTTTGAATAATATGTTATATACATTGATGATATATGTATATATATACATAAACTCGATTATATGGATAAATATTAGTATGGAGATGATTTCATTTTATCCTAATAGCCACAAAAATAAGAATTAGTTAATAAAAGAAAAACAAATTGCATGCATAGGTCCATGTAATGTTAATACTTGGCATTTGTTGGGAACAAAGTTAATTGGATTAGGCTTAGTGGATTAGGAAGATAGATAAATAAATAAATAAAAGAAACTAAATATTTTTCTATGCCTACACGTCATCTAAGTAACATGATAGGTGTAAGAAAATAGTGATCAAATGTGTGGTGACTATGCTAGGACAAATATTATATATATATATATATATATATATATATATGTGAAATTTTAAGTAGAAAAAAAAAAAGAATAAATAAAGAAAAGTAGAGAGGGATGAAAGCTTAAAAGAGAGAAGGTATGCAATTCATGCCATATGTTTATTTTGATATTTGAGTTTTCTTAGTGCTAAATAAAATAATTAGTATTATATTTTATAATTTAAGGTGATGATTTAATATAAGGAACGTGATTTATTCTAGTACTAGGATTAGTTATATTTGAAACTTTTATATCATAATATATGTATATATATACGTATAGATAGGTATATACATATGTGCAGCATATATGTATTTGAATAAATTCTTATTTAATTTCTAATTAGTTCGAGGTTAATAATAATTAATAGATTAAAGATTAAATTTGTGAATTAGTTAATTCTTTTCAAAAAGATCTAATTGAATAAATAATGAAGTTGAATTAAAAAGGTATTATATGTATATATATATATAATCATAAAGATTATGATATCCGATGAAAATAAGTTTATTCATTTGGCTATAATCATTTAGATTTTATATTTAGTATATGCTTCATAAATTGAATTACATTTTATACTTTAGGATTTGATTAATCAACAATATTATATTGGCGTGAAATACTTTGTTATTAGGTAAACTTTGAGTTGTTGAGAAACCTTAGCAAAATTCTAATTTTTACTAATTTACAAGAATTTAGATAGTTATGATTTATTTATTATCATAGTAGAGTGAAGTTGCAGGCTGCAAAGATAAAAATATATTTTGATATTGGATTTAGAGCTAATAATAATTAGTAAATTTTAATTTGATTTATACTTACTTGTGGTTAATCTATGGTTTATCTTAATTAGATCCTTTTGAGAAAGCGCACACTTAAGATTCCAAATATCGTAAGCTTGGGACTTTAGGTAAGTAGAAATCCATCCTCAACTACAATGCATGAACATAGTATTATTTGATAATACATGTTTATTATTTATTATTGTGTTATTGTATAATTGTGTGATGTAATATGTTTGTGATATTGTATTATCTTGCATTAAATATCTTGTACATGAGCACGAGCATATGCATGCACGTCATGTAGATACTGTCGAGGTTGCATGCATTAAATGGTTTTGAGAGAGAAAATGTTTTGTTTGGGATTGGTCACCACCAGCCCGGGTTGTGTTGTGTTGATATTTGTGCCTCGAGTGGGATGACTTCCATGTGGGATCAAAGGGAACAGGCAGGGGGCGTGTCCCTTGGGGTCCAGGGAGGATGGTCCACTTCGACTGCACCTTTGAGGTGATGAGTGGCTGATGTGGGATGACTTTCATGTGGGATCAAAGGGAACAGGCAGGGGGCGTGTCCCTTGGGGTCCAGGAAGGATGAGCCACATGAGTGCACTAATCACAATTTGGCCAAGTGAATATTGATTATATTATGAGCTCATGACTCATGTTGGTGTCTGGTGAAGGGAGCCAAGTTCCAAACGATGAAAATGCTTTCGAGATGGCATAAAATGATTTTACTCACGAGCATTTGACATTTGTGGTGGTGTTGTGTGTTACACATGTGATGTGTCTGTCAGTGGACATGCATGAGCATGATTTCTGCTTACTGAGCTTTAGCTTATGTAGTTCATGCATTGTAGGTGAAAGTGATAAAGTGTGGTGCATTGATGCATGGATGTTTAGAGCTCTAACAAGTTCTGAGAAGTGTATACATGGATGACGACCTGTGAGGAGGGCAAGGGCTTCTTTTATTTTTATTTCTTAGGTGTCATATGTTTGAATTCAAATTTATTGTTTCGACAAAGAGAGTAATAATTTCTTTACATTCTTTAGTAAATTATACTTTTATAATTATTTATAACTTTAAATGCACCACATGTTAATCTAAATTTTTAATGTTAACACTTTTTATCGGAAAGTACATGCTTATATTTTAAAAAGAAGTCAACTCACCCACATTTTTACATTACTTTATATTTAACGTTTATTTTATTGGGGTGGGTGTGACAAAAGGTATCGGAAAAGATGTTGTCTAGCAAATAACCGAATATTACTGACTGTATGAAAAGGTTGGCTTGAAGGTGGAAAAGAGAAATCAGGCTTGACAAGGTGGTTGGGTAATTCTTTAAGATGGAGGTTTTTAGTAGGTAAAAAAGGATTTTTACCTCGTCCTCCTACTATGACGTAGGATCTCTTTTTCACTTTTTTCTTGTTGGTCATAAAAATGACAGGAAGTACCTGAGAAGAAGATATCAGATGGAGTTGAGGTCTTCGGGAAAGATAATCAGGAACAATGTTATCCTTTCCCTGTGAAGCTGTATTTTGAAAACCAATCCTTGAGACGGAGAAGTTGTTTTTCTGGTACTCCTTTGTTTTTGAGATCCATGATAGCTGGAAATGAAGTGTTGTCTAGTTGTATGATGAAATCATACCCCACCAGATGAAACTCGAATTTCTTGATTCCATTTTTCACAGCAAGAATTTCTTTATAGATTGCATGATAATGCCTTTCAGAATCTTTGAATTGTCCGCTGGCATGAGCGCAGTATAGCAATTTATCATCAATCTTTTCAAGAAGTATTGCTCCCCAGTGTTCATCACTTGCATCAGTTTGCAAAATCCGTTGCCCACTACCCGGGATTCTCAAGGAGGGTAGAGTCTGACATGCATCTTTGAGTTGCTTGATTGCAGTAGTTTGGGCATCTCCCCAGTCAGGAGCATTCTTCTTTAGGAGTTTTGAGAGTTTGCTGGTATATCTTGAGCAGTTGGGAATGAAATCCTTGATGTAGTTTACTATCCCAAGGAATTGTTGAATCTCTTTGACAGTAAGCTTTTCAGTAGGAAACTTTTGCAACTCCTCAGCAATATGGGGACCAGGTTCATATTGTCCATCAGATATCTTCATGCCCAGAAATGTAATACTGTGTTTTCCAATAATGCCTTTTCTTTCAGATAGCATGACTCCATAATTTTGGACCAATTCCAGAAACTGATTGAGTAGGACAACATGTTCTTTGGTGTTTTTGGAATAGAGTAAGATATCATCAATATAGACCAGGGCAGAATAAAGGATTGGCTCAAATATACGGGTCATAGCTTTTTGGAAAAGAGAGGGGGCAACTTTTAGACCAAATGGAATGACTTTCTATTGGTATTGTGCTGTTGGGATACAAAAAGCAGTTTTATATCTATCTGAAGGATGAATGCCTATTTGCCAGAATCCAGATTTGAGGTCAAATTTTGAAAAGATTCGGGCTTCAGATAATTGGGCAAAGAGCATTTGTGTTCTGGGTAAGGGAAATTTATCATCTAGAAGATAGAAGTTGAGTATTTTGTAATCAATTACTAACCTCTTCTTTCCCCTGATTTGCTCAGCTCTATTATTAACATAGAATGCTGGACAGGCCCAATTGGATTTGGTTGGTTCAATGAGGCCGAGTGATAAGAGTTGAGAACACTCTTGCTTTGCCAATGCTAACTCCTCTGGATTCATGCCTGGATGTGTGGCTTTGGTAGAATTGATGTCTTCATTTTTCTTGAAGGGGAGCTGGACAAAGAATGCCTCATTTGTCCATAAGGGAGCAGGATGTTGGAACTCAGCATGAGATTCAGCACATAATCTTCTGAGTTCCTTGGCAGTTTATTCAAAATTTTCTGGCGTATCCTGTAGAGAGAACAATTTTTGGGATACGGAATAGGGTTGAAATCTTCTTTTGAATCGGACACCATGGGGGAGTATCTGTAACCTTTGAGCTTTGAAGAAGAGATTAAAACCCATTAGAAGATCGTGCCCATGCAGCTTGCTTCCAATGACTTTAATCCATACTGTACATTCGGGAAAGAGTTGTATTCCAATGGGATGTTTGGAGATTAAAGAAGTATGGAAGGTTTGTCCATCTGCTGCAAAAAAGTATTCATGACGTGTCTCCCAGGCATCTTCTGGTAAAATATCTGGATTCAGCATAGTCCTCCTTGCTCCAGTATCCAAGACTCCAATTACCTTGATAGGTTTATCATATTTACTTTGCAAGATTTGTACATCAAGATGTGGTGAAGGAATACCTTCTTCAAGCACCATATTTGAGTGTAGTGCTGGATAAGGTTTCATCATCATAATTGGAACTGCTTCTTCGGTAGATGCTTCATCTTCAGATGATTCTTGAAGGATGAATGCAGTGTCAGAATCTTGTTCATCTTGTTCAGAGAATAAAGATTCTATATCAGCATCATCAGCATCTATCTCATGATAATGAAAAGCCTGGGAGGCGAGCTTTGAGGCTTTGCTTTCTTTGGTTGGGCAGTTCCTGGCAAAGTGTCCTTCTTTGTTGCAAAGATAACATCTGTTTGTTCTCTTTTTCCTGAATTGCTTCCTTTTGAAGAATCTGTATTTCTTCTTATTTTTCTGCTTTCGATATTTGGCCTTTTTCTTCTTTTTTGATGACGAACAGCTGCATTCTTTGTCAGAGCACTTTATCTCAAGATATGATTTGTCACAAACAGATTTTGGAATCTTGGCCTTTCCATCATTTCTTTGAAAAGATTCTTCTGTTCACAGAGTTTATCCAAGGCTGCTAAACAAATTTGATGAATTTGACCCATGCTGGTTTGAGAGAGCTCCCTTCGAGTGGCTTGAATCATTCGGGTCATTTCTGGTTGTAGCTCTTTCGGCAAAGATGCAAGATATACGTTCTTGAGATTAGGATCATTATATCCATTAAGACAATAGAATCGCTCTGACATTCGCTTAAAATGCCAGTCTAAGTCTTTTTTGGATAATGAACAGCATCTCATCAGAAAATACTCCTGCGAAATTGTTTTAGTGTAGAGAGAAATATCACCAATGAATTCACGATGAATTTCTCCCAACGCTTCTCCAGGGGTGGTTGCATTGAGAATCTGAAGTTGCCGATATTCACCCAAGTTTAGAAACCATTCTCGTAATGTTCCAAGGAATCTTGAGGTAAATTCCTTAAGAACAACTCGAAGATCTGCACCATCTTTGTTAAGTTGATTATCTATCCAGGCTGCAAAAGTATGCATCTTCTCTCTCCTTTTCTGTATTGGAACATCATCAAAAGAGAACCATGGTCCGCTTGACTGTTTTGGGAAACGATCATCTTCAGGATGAGATACATATGGATCATCGCCAGCTTCTGGATCTGAATCTACTGAAAGGGGTTCAGGCTCAGTATAGGGCTGAGATTCAGGATCGGCCATCAAGATTTTAGACACGTCTGCGATTCCTTCATCTCCTTCAATGTTGGTAGAGGCATCTGAAAGACTGGATGAGTCATGGAAGATGGAATGATTAGGATAGACCATTAGAGTATCTGCTGGTTGAGTTTCATCATTATCATCATCTGGTACATCAACTTTATGAATAGTCTTCTTTTTTGCCTTCTTGGGAATTTCTAGTGGAATACTAGAAATCATTCCAAAATATTTAGAATATTCAGGAGATTCTGGTGGCGTGATGCTGGAATGAGGATGTGGTAAAAACAGAGGCTTTATCTTCATCAATTTTTTGCATCTCCTTCTTGAGTTTTCTTATTTCAGCTTCCTTTTCCATGAATTCTTGGCCATATTGATTTCTTGACATGAGGGCTTGCAATTCTGAGTCCAGTTGGTTTATTCGATGAGATAATCTCTGTTCTGCTCGTCTGAGTTGAACTTCAATGGATTGGACTCTTTCATTTGAATTATGGACTTTGTCAAGAATTCGAGTAACCTTTGAATCAATTGTTTGAAGTGATCGATTTTGAGCTCTGGCATTAATAGTATGCCAGTTTAGAACTTCTTCTCCTTGATTTAAAGGTTTCCTTTGACCGGTTGGCTCCATTGTTGTACTCTGGATGTAAGGTCTTGAAATAATATTATTAGCAAGATCTTCATGTCGAGACAAAGGAGGGAATTCATCATCGTAGTTTCTAAACATAAAACATTGAGAAGTAGGAGTTGTATACTTCCCGCCGCTATGATTAGACTTTTTTGGGTAGGAGAGGGCACCAAAAGCTTCATCATCATCTTCTTCTGGATGGTTAGATGGATATCTACTATAATCATAGTAGAATTCATCATTAAGATAGTCATCCTCTTCTTCTTCAAATTCATCATCGGATGAATCATCTTGACAGTTGCATCTTGGATCGCACATGGATGGATCTGCATCCCAGATGAAATGGCCATTTATCATGCTGGTGTAGACTTCTCTTCCATCAGAAAAGAAGGAAGAGATAGGAATAGGGAATCCGCCGGAGTCCTTCATGATAGGATTTTGAACAGGAGAGATGAGAAGTTGAAATAGCGTCTTGGAACTGGATTCCACCCTGTCAGGTTTAAAGATAGTTTTAACCTTTCCATCTTGTAGTCGTTCAAATTTGAAGTCTGTGGCTTGGATTGGAGCTGCCTCTTGATGCATTGCTTCATAATTGGTAATCCACTCTGCTGGTACTAAACGCTCCAAATCCTTCCTATTGATTTGTCTGGGGACTTGCACAATTGTTGGAACTCCAGTGCCGGCTTCTGCCAGGATCATTAGAGCATCCGCCGTCCCTTGATTTTTAAGATCAAGACTATGATTTTGAAGGCGATAGACTATTTGATGATGTAGAGTGGCCATATAGCTGTTGGGAGATTGATCAGCACCAGCTATTTGAATTTGAACCTTGAAGGTTGATTCAAGAGAGGCATCTTGTAGGGATAGTGCAAAGTTTGGAAAGAAAGTGACAACAACACTTCCGGCATTTAGAGTAGTAAGCACTGTTCCAATAACAGCATGCTCATAGTGTAGATAACGAGTATCTAGTAGAGCAATTCTTGCTGTAACTGGTAAACCTTTTCTTCCATTGTAGGAAAGAACAAGTCGAACAGCTCTCATGTGAAGATGGGTGTATCCTTCCTTTCTCCAGGCTTCAATATAGTCACGAGGTATTGATAACGTGACATATTGTTCTTGATTAGTGGCAGGAAGGCCACATTGATCCATCTTTGAGGACTGAACATATTCTCGAACTGGTGGATTTTTAGAGGTTACAAGAGAATGAATACTCTTAGTAAGACTTCCATATTTGCGATAGATATTGTCTGACAAGAGGAGGTACGGTTTGTTCAACTACAGCATCACTAGGTATAGTAGTGAATTCTATGAGGTTTTCTATACTATTGGTATTATGTTTGGGTAACGAAAGAGATGTGGAGTGACTCAAGATCTTTTGAGAGATAGTGGGAAGGTTTTCCATGTTTTGAAGCTTTCTTTCCCAGTCACCACTTGAGATCTCTATATATATTCAAACAATATTCTCCCGCGGATCAAAAGCACAACCTGGCTCTGATACCACAGTGATCGGGAGCCTCAGGATTCATACGCTTTAGGCGGTTCAAGCAACATCTCGAAGCTCGAAACTCATCAAATAAGGGCTGCACATCACTAGACAATGACTCGTTAGTAGCACTGCTCTTATAAGTAAGTAAGACTGCATACCTGCTTTGACGGCTTTTTGGACTCCTTTTGCTGAAATAAACAAGCTCTGAGTGTGAGGCTTGTTTGTACTCGACTTGGATGACTTCCCTACAGCTTTGGGGTCATCATTGGGCTGTGTTGGAGGTGAAGGAGTGGCGGCATTCGGCTGAGTACCAGTCAGTATGCCCATACCGTCTGTCTTGGGCATACCGTCGATTGGGGTCTTCGGAGCCCGTTTTGCGGCTGCTTGCTTCTCCTTCTCCTCTTTAAACTTCTCTTGCATGCATTGCTGATCCATAGCAACGGCTTTGGGCGACAACGGCTTCAAGGTGCTGCGTTGGCCATCAATTTCGACAATGTAGGTATTGGCTCGTCCGTCATGGACTACACGTCGATCAAACTGCCAAGGTCTTCCCAACAATAAATGTGCAGCATCCATAGGGATGACGTCGCACAAAACAGAGTCAGAAAACTTATGGATTGAGAACGAGACACTTACCTGGTGAACCACGCGGATCTCGCCTCGGTTTGTAAGCCACTGAAGTCTGTATAGGCTCGGATGTTGCTTCACTGGGAGACCAAGCTTCTCAACTGCATATTGACTAATGGCGTTGATGACACTCTCACTGTCAATGATCATAGAGCACGTGTGACCTTGAATCACAGCACGAGTGTAGAAAATATTTTCCCGTTGATGCTCTTGATCTTCTTCTCGAATGATGCTCAAACTCCGGATGGTGACTAAACTGACTTGTTGAACTTCCAGATCAATTTCAGTAGATTTGGCATCATCTTGACTCGACTTCTCATGGGATGTGTCGACCTCTGGCTCATCTTCATCCTCACTGGCTGACTCGACTTCGTTTGACTCCGTCAAGTATAGAACACGCCTGTTTGGACACTGAGCTTGAAAGTGGCCCCAACCTTGACATTTGTGACATTGAACGTCACGAGCTCGTGTAGGGGCTGTGGGCGTCGAACTCCCTTGATTTGTCCGTGTGGGGGCCATTCTCGGTGGTGTAGACTCGGGTCTACGACTGGGCTGCGGTGCAGTGTGATCAAAATGTCGAACGGGCTGTTCTGGAGCACCCTTGGACCGTGTAGGGTCGGATGGGGCTGTAGGAGGCGTACCTCGTGACCAAGATTGGCGTGGAGGGGCTGAACTACTCGCGGTCTTCCTCCGACCATCTTTGAGCTGCCGTTCAACTTTTGATGCGTAGTGTACCATCTCTTCGATGGTGGAGAAATCACACAACTCGACCTCGCAAGCTATGTCTGGATGCATTCCTTCGATGTACCGGATGATGGTAGCATCTATGGACTCCTCTTTTCCAATGCGAATCATGGTCGTCTCGAGTTCTTTGTGATACTCTTCAATGGTGCGATTTCCTTGCCGAATTGCATTCAACTTTTTCTCCAAGTCCCGTTCATAATGAACGGGAACAAATCGGCCTCGCATCACATCTTTCATCTCTTGCCAAGTGTCGATCAAAGGCCATCTATCACGGCGGTGGCGTTTTTGTTGATGATCGAACCACGTCGCTGCGTAGCCTCTGAACTCCATTGCAGCGAGCTGCACCTTTTTGACTTCGGGGAAGTCATAGCACTCGAATATTTTGTCTACCTTATGTTCCCAATCAAGGTGAAGATCAGGATCATGAAGGCCTTCGAATTCCGGGATGCTCGTCTTAATGTTATTCAGCAATGTTTCGGCATCTCCGTATCGGGGTCATTCATTCCAAACTGCACGATGCTGGGGACCACGGGGTCGGTGTGCATCCTTCTTGGAGGCACAAATCCAGCTTCCTCTTCAAGTTCAGGGTCGAACTCGAACTCATCAGACTCAGGTGGATCTAGCTGAATTCCGGGAGCTGGAGGCGCATTAGGGGCTGCGTTTCTCCGTTGTACATTCAGATGTACGGCTCCGGTGTTGGCTCCTTGAACTGCGCCATTTGCTGCAGTGGTTGCAGTAGTGGCGGCGTTTCCTTGCACTGTGGGAGCTGCAGTTGATTGAGTTTTGAGGGACTCAATCTGCTCCGTGAGTTTGGCCAAGGCATCGGCCATACGGTTCTCAGATTCGCGCTGCATGCGCATCATATGCTGAGACAGTGCATCAAAATGGTATTTGGAGTCTTTGGCGTCCCACTGATTTTCAGTGGTGTAGGACGTCTCTTCCATTGCATGGGATGATTTGGGATCGTCCAAAGGGGGTGTTTGTTGACCTCCTTTAGTATTCGATGGTTTGGTGTTCTTCGGATTCATTGTACCTGCACAGACGAACAAACGTGAAGAAATAAAGGTTGTACCTCACAATTCTCACAAACGCTCGTGTTTAAGCACTCTTGATTTTTCCACACGAGTATATCTCTCAAATGATGTGGTGCACGTGTGGAGTGCAAATTTGGGGGTGGGTTGATCGAAAAATTCATCACCTTCTCTTGACTAGCTCCTCTGGGTCTTCTTCAAGCTCCAACGGATAAAATCAAGCCGGAAGGTTGCTAAGAGTAGAAGTAGGCGTGTGGAATGAGTAATTCACGTAGATGGTGTATATGGACCACGGGTGTACGGGTGTATGGATGTACGGGTGTACGGGTGTATGGACTATGTGGTGTATAGGGTGAACCGGGTGTAGGTGAAATAGATGGCAATTTCGAATCCTATACATGATTAGGAACGAAAATTAGATGGATTAGGATGGATAATCTTGATTAGATATGGATTAGGATTGAAGAAATCTAAACAAGGTAGGAAATCTAGTAGATAAGGTAGAATACTTTGGATAAGTTTGACCAAGTGTGAACACAATCTAACAAATCCTAAAATATCTATCAAATATGGAAACAATCTAAAAACAAGAATTAAAAATTCGAATTCAATAATAAAAATTCGAATTCAATACGAAAATTAAATGACACGTACGACAGATAAATGACACGTATGTGACACGTCGGATTGAACCATGACCAGCAGAGCTGACGTGGCTCTGATGCCAAACTTATGATGTGACCCGGACAATGTATCTAGAAGGTCTTTTTAGTTAGGTAATTAGAGTTTTAATTATGAGAACTTCTTTCCTAGTTGGAATTCTAATTAAGGTAGATTTCCTATTCTAATTAAGGTAGGAATCCTAGTTAGATTAGGACAGCTTTATTTTTCTAATTCCTTTAGGATTTTTACTTAAATTTTCGTCCATCCCTCTACTATAAATAAGGGATCATTGTTACATTGATATTTAGACCATATTTGATTAAGAAAAATTTACCTTTCAATATTGTCTCACCCAAGATCCTCTTTTTGTTTATTTTCAGCCGAAAATACACACTCTTGAAAGCCCAGCAACTTCCAAGTTTTATTCTTAAATCTCGTTCTATTTCACTTGTGGGAATAGGGTTAGATTGCTATCAAGAAGACAACCAATTGTTGTACGTTTCGTGAGGTTATCTTCACGGGGTTTGCAGCTGTGTTATCGTCTCATTCTACCAATCAACAACGCCGTTCGCCTTCAACAACACTCATCAATCATCCGACGTCCATATCTTTGTTATCCATCAAGATCCAGTCGAGTTCTACAAGTGTTCCAGCCGTTTCCGTTGTTTTCAAGTATACGTGCTGTTCGCGCCGAGTTGAGCAAGTATACCGTAAGTTCTCTATTTTCTTATCATAACCTATCTACACCAGCCATTCTTTAGCCCCTATCATCATACTATACGTCCGTACCCTTTTCCTTTCATATTCGAGTCCTAAATATCGAGTTTCGTCGTTAGTTTAGTTTGTTCATAGAGTCGGATTGAAGCCCTTCATTCGCCTGACGTGTTTCGATCTAAAAGTCTTCCACTACGTTTTTCTCTCGGTGTTGATCATCATACCGGGACCATATCATTATTTATGATGTGACCCGGGACCTATGGGACACGACACGGACGAAATATGCGGAAGCTAAGGAACGGAACAACGTCAGATGCGTAAGGGATCAATACGAATAAAGAGAATAAATGAAATACTCGACTAGAAACAAATAAGACTCGAACGAATAAAGAAACTTACTAGAATATGGTGACACGAACTATGACTCGATGAACACACTTGATACGTCGAAGGGAGGCTGGAATCTGATGGCGAACGAAGGCGGGCGGCGGTGGAGTGTTGGTGAGGACGGCGGTGGTTTGGTAGGAGAATAGGACAGATCGGTGAACCCGTGTTGAATCAACCCGAACGCACTCGTCTAGCTTCTCCGGATAGCAATTCTCCCAAGTACTTAATTATACCCTGAAGAACTTAAATAAGACTATTGATTTGCTAGAACAATAGAATTGTAGATAAAAGTTTGATCAACCGAAGGATCCTGAGACAGATTGAGAATAACTCTTTATTTCTTGCAATTGTCTGAATTATGAATGTCACATGGTGCTCCTATTTATAGGAGTGTATATGGACGAAAATTAGAGTCCTAAAACTAAGAGAATTCGAAAATATACTAATCCTAATCAATCTAGGATAAAATCAAAAGATACCAAAAATAAGATAACAAAAATCTAACTAAATCTAACTAGATAAGGATAAATCCCAAACTGATTTTGGGCTTCAATATTCTCGCCTATTGGACTTGTAATTAACACAATATGGGCTTCAATTTATCATAATAATTCGTGGCCCATGTATGCATTAATCTTGCCACCTTTGCATGAAAAATAGCAACTTGTCGGATTCCCATGCAAACGCGTATAACTCTTCATGCACACGTCCAAATGGCGTCATTCTTCTTCTCACGTCTTCATGCTTCCTTCTTCATCATTGATAGCATGATGATCAATCTTGGGCTGCTCGACACTTCATCTTCATGCAATTCGAATTTGCGACGAATAGAAGCTTGTAAATAAGCTTGTAACTTCTTAGCTCGCAAACGCGTCATTGGACCTTTAAACTGCAGCTCCGGATCATCTTCTTCATTGCCTTGCATGACCTCATCATTCCCCCCCTGCTGAAAACAATTCGTCCTCGAATTCGGGGACTCATCATTATCGAACTCATCATCTGCAGAAAAGGGAGATAAGTCAACAACATTAAATGTAGATGAACACTTATACTCACCGGGTAAATCAATGCGATATGCATTGTCATTGACTCGACTCAACACGGTGAACGGTCCATCTCCTCTAGGCATTAATTTCGACTTTCTCAAGTTAGGAAACCGTCCGGGACTCAAATGAATCCAAACGCGATCTCCGGGCTGAAAGATCATCGGTTTGCGCCGTTTGTTCTTTTGGACTGCATTGCGCGCGCCAACTGCCTCAATACGCGCACGTATTTTCTCATGTATCTCCTTCACTTGATCCGCTTTTCTTGTACCTTTAATACTCGTTAATATTGTTTGAATATATATAGAGATCTCAGGTGGTGACTGGGAAAGAAAGCTTCAAAACATGGAAAACCTTCCCACTATCTCTCAAAAGATCTTGAGTCACTCCACATCTCTTTCGTTACCCAAACATAATACCAATAGTATAGAAAACCTCATAGAATTCACTACTATACCTAGTGATGCTGTAGTTGAACAAACCGTACCTCCTCTTGTCAGTCCTTACAATATCTATCGCAAATATGGAAGTCTTACTAAGAGTATTCGTTCTCTTGTAACCTCCAAAAATCCACCAGTTCGAGAATATGTTCAGTCCTCAAAGATGGATCAATGTGGCCTTCCTGCCACTAATCAAGAACAATATGTCACGTTATCAATACCTCGTGACTATATTGAAGCCTGGAGAAAAGAAGGATACACCCATCTTCACATGGGAGCTGTTCGACTTGTTCTTTCCTACAATGGAAGAAAAGGTTTACCAGTTACAGCAAGAATTGCTCTATTAGATACTCGTTATCTACACTATGAGCATGCTGTTATTGGAACAGTGCTTACTACTCTAAATGCCGGAAGTGTTGTTGTCACTTTCTTTCCAAACTGTGCACTATCCCTACAAGATGCCTCTCTTGAATCAACCTTCAAGGTTCAAATTCAAATAGCTGGTGCTGATCAATCTCCCAACAGCTATATGGCCACTCTACATCATCAAATAGTCTATCGCCTTCAAAATCATAGTCTTGATCTTAAAAATCAAGGGACGGCGGATGCTCTAATGATCCTGGAAGAAGCCGGCACTGGAGTTCCAACAATTGTGCAAGTCCCTAGACAAATCAACAGGAAGGATTTGGAGCGTTTAGTACCAGCAGAGTGGATCACCAATTATGAAGCAATGCATCAAGAGGCAGCTCCAATCCAAGCCACAGACTTCAAATTTGAATGACTACAAGATGGAAAGGTTAAAACTATCTTTAAACCTGACAGGGTGGAATCTAGTTCCAAGACGCTATTTCAACTTCTCATCTCTCCTGTTCAAAATCCTATCATGAAGGACTCCGGCGGATTCCCTATTCCTATCTCTTCCTTCTTTTCTGATGGAAGAGAAGTCTACACCAGCATGATAAATGGCCATTTCATCTGGGATGCAGATCCATCCATGTGCGATCCAAGATGCAACTGTCAAGATGATTCATCCGATGATGAATTTGAAGAAGAAGAGGATGACTATCTTAATGATGAATTCTACTATGATTATAGTAGATATCCATCTAACCATCCAGAAGAAGATGATGATGAAGCTTTTGGTGCCCTCTCCTACCCAAAAAAGTCTAATCATAGCGGCGAGAAGTATACAACTCCTACTTCTCAATGTTTTATGTTTAGAAACTACGATGATGAATTCCCTCCTTTGTCTCGACATGAAGATCTTGCTAATAATATTATTTCAAGACCTTACATCCAGAGTACAACAATGGAGCCAACCGGTCAAAGGAAACCTTTAAATCAAGGAGAAGAAGTTCTAAACTGGCATACTATTAATGCCAGAGCTCAAAATCGATCACTTCAAACAATTGATTCAAAGGTTACTCGAATTCTTGACAAAGTCCATAATTCAAATGAAAGAGTCCAATCCATTGAAGTTCAACTCAGACGAGCAGAACAGAGATTATCTCATCGAATAAACCAACTGGACTCAGAATTGCAAGCCCTCATGTCAAGAAATCAATATGGCCAAGAATTCATGGAAAAGGAAGCTGAAATAAGAAAACTCAAGAAGGAGATGCAAAAAATTGATGAAGATAAAGCCCGCTCTCTGTTTTTACCACATCCTCATTCGAGCATCATGCCACCAGAATCTCCTGAATATTCTAAATATTTTGGAATGATTTCTAGTATTCCACTAGAAATTCCCAAGAAGGCCAAAAAGAAGACTATTCATAAAGTTGATGTACCAGATGATGATAATGATGAAACTCAACCAGCAGATACGCTAATGGTCTATCCTAATCATTCCATCTTCCATGACTCATCCAGTCTTTCAGATGCCTCTACCAACATTGAAGGAGATGAAGGAATCGCAGACGTGTCTAAAATCTTGATGGCCGATCCTGAATCTCAGCCCTATACTGAGCCTGAACCCCTTTCAGTAGATTCAGATCCAGAAGCTGGCGACGATCCATATGTATCTCATCCTGAAGATGATCGTTTCCCAAAACAGTCAAGCGGACCATGGTTCTCTTTTGATGATGTTCCAATACAGAAAAGGAGAGAGAAGATGCATACTTTTGCAACCTGGATAGATAATCAACTTAATAAAGATGGTGCAGATCTTCGAGTTGTTCTTAAGGAATTTACCTCAAGATTCCTTGGAATACGGTGTAGGTATTTGAGAAACCATCGTGTACCGCGTGTCTGTCAAACTGCCACGGTCTACCTAATAGTATATGCGCTGCATCCATAGGAATAACATCGCAAATAACAGTGTCAGAAAATCGACCAATGGAAAATTCGACACTTACCTGGCATGCGACGCGAATCTCGCCTCGGTCTGTAAGCCACTGCAATTTATATGGCTTCGGATGCTTCATTGGAACTAGACCAAGCTTGTCTACCGCATACTGACTGATGGCAACTCTCGTGTAGAAGATGTTCTCACGTTGATCCGGTTGCTCTTCATATCGACTGATATTCAAACTTCGAATTGAAACAAGACTCACAAGAGGGAACTCAGGTTCGGCCTCTTCATGATCAGCTAGGGACGGCTCCTCCATGGTTCTGGCGACGTCCGTAGGCTGCTCGGACTCATCCTCACTAGCGGATTCGATCTCATTTTATTCAGTGATGAACAAAACACGCCGGTTTGGACACTGGTTCTGAAAATGACCCCAACCTTGACATTTATGGCATTGTATGTCTCGGGCTCGGTTTGGGGCTGTATTTGGTGTCAGTGTGGGCTGATTGGGCCATGTGTAGGCTGGCCTTGAAGGTGGCGCCGGTGTAGACTCGGGTCTACGGTTGGACTGCGGTGTAGAACGGTCGAAGCGCCGTTCGGGTGGTCCGGATTGACCTCAGGGTCGTGTGGACTCAGTAGAAGGTGTAGAAGGTGATGTGGAAGGTGTACCTTTGTTCCAGGAAGGCCGTGTAGGGGCTGCACTGTGGTGTGATCGTCGGCGACCTTCTCTCAGCTGCTTTTCCACAATCGATGCGTACTGCACCATCCTTTCTACACTGGTGACGTCTTTGAGCTCGACTTCACATGCAATATCGGGATTCATACCTTCAATGTACCGAATGATGGTAGCATTTAAGGTCTCCTCCTTCCCGACTCGATTCAAGGCAGTCTCCAACTCTTTGTGATACTCTTCAATCGAACGGGTGCCTTGCTTGATCCGGTTGAGCTTCTTCTCAAGCTCTCTCTCATAGTGGACTGGAATAAAACGTCCTCGCATCAATCCTTTCATCTCTTCCCAAGTATCGACAGGTGGATGTCGATTTCGGTGTTTTCTCTCCTGCTGCATCTCCCACCATGAGGCTGCGTAGCCTCTAAACTCCAAACATGCTAATTGCACCTTTTTGACCTCGGAAAAGTCATAGCATGCAAAAATCTTCTCTACCTTACGTTCCCAATCTAAGTATGCATCGGGATCGTGAAGGCCTTCAAACTCCGGAATGCTCGTTTTGATGTTATTGAGCATTCGGTCTTCTCCGTAGTCATCGGCGCGGGCTGCACGCCTGTGAGGGGCTCGGGGCTGATCTCGGCCTCGTTCAGGGGCCTCATACTCGGCATCTGTGTTCTCATCGTAGTACTCCTCTTCTGGCTCGTCTCGACGCTCATTGTGTCTAGCTAGTCCTCGAACTGCTTGAGTAATGGTCGGTGTAGTTTTAGTGCGTTCAAAGGCATGCACTAAATTGTCAATCTTGTCTGAGAGGGTCTGGTGCTGTCTCTGGAAGTGCTTTGAAAGCGCTTCAAAGTGGTACTTAGGATCCCACTGTGGTGCTGGCTCAGAATAAGATTCCATCGGTGCTTTGGACGGGTCCAAAGACGGAGTGGTCGACTGAGGGTCGACGTGTGGAATGAAGGACGACCCTGGATGGTCTCCGTGCTTCATGGTACCTACAAAACGAACAAACGTGAAGAAAAACAAGGTAGGACCTCACAATCTCACGTCACTCGTTTGTTTTCTCTCTTGATTTTATCACTCGTGTATCACTCAATATATGGGTGCACAGTGTGTGATAATATCGTGTATATAGTAGCTCTAACTAGCTAAGAGAAATCAGCTCACTTGTACTGGGAATGGATGGGTATGCTACTGTCGGAACAAGAGTGAATTTGGTGTGTAAATGAGATGATGGTCGAGTATGGATGTATAAGGGCTGTCGAAATTTAGGTGTGGAAGAAAGGTGGTGGTCGAGTAAGTGGGGTAGGAAAGGAAAGGATTAGATGAATTAATGAAGTCCCAATTAGATTAGGAAATCCAAAAATAAATCTAGATAGAAAAAGGAAAGAAATAGAATAGGATAAGGAAAGAAGAATTCAAGAAGGCAATTGGGTGATTTGGATATGTATCAATCTATGTGACACAATCTAAATACCTTAATTAGCCTAGACTCTAGAAAGAAAGAATCAAAAATAAAATATGACTCCTAAGGAAATTACCAAAAAGAAATTAAACTTGGAAGGAAATTTCTAAAAAGAAAATAAGATCTAAAAGGAAATATCTAACTATGGATTTGTACCCAATTCGAAGGTACCAAAATAAAATAGAACACAAAAGGAAACAATGGATATACCTCCTTTTTTTTATTTTTTTTTATTTTCGGATTTTTTTTTTTATCCGATTTTTTTTTTGATCGTTTTTTTTTTCTTTTGTACGATCTGTTTTTCTTCTTCTCCTTCTTTTTTTTTTTTATAACAATGAACAATAAGAAAATTAAATTACAACTCGATAAGACTCAAAACAATAGACGAACAATTGGACGTATTGAACCACGAACGATATGAACCGACGTGGCTCTTGATACCAATTTATGATGTGACCCGGGGCCTATGGGACACGACAAAGATAAACGATGCGGAAGCTAAGGAACGAAACTACGCCGGTGACGAAAGGGATCAATACGTATCTAACTAGACGACTAAGAACCAACTAAAATACCTAGACTACGACACACAAAATTAACACAAAATCCAAATATATGGGCTGTCTTGGAAGGCTAAAGGAACGTCAATGGTGAAGAAAAATCGATGGTGAGGTATAGGTGAAGAATGGCTTGAGTAGATAGGGTATGATAGAGATATAACGAACTTACGGATTAATGGAACGACTTGAGAACTTGAAGGAAAGAACTCGAACTGAATTGGGATGTCTTGATCTTGATATGGACGAATTATGTAAGATGGAGGACGTCGATATGGAGGCGTCGATGTTGTTCTAGAATGAATCGAACTCGGAGCGTCCACCTAGTGAAGATTACTCCACCAAACGAATCACCACTTGAATCCTCTTCATAGCAATCCAACCCTAGCACCACACGAGCACAAGAACGAGACTTGAAATAAAACCTAAAGTTTGCTAAGCTTTAAGAGTGTAATTTTCGAACCAAATCACAAAGGTTTTGAAGAGGGTGAGACTATATTGAAAGCACAAAGCTAAATTTATCAAATAGAGTCTAAAATAATAATGTTACATGGTTCGCCTATTTATAGGGTTAAAAGCCACGAAAATAATAAGGTTAAAAGGCCTAAAAATTGATCCAAAAGAGATCTCTAACTATACTAGGAAGATACCTAAGCTAGAATTATATTCAAGGTAGGAAATTGCCTTAAATACAATTCTAGTCAAACCTATTCTCATTATGGACGAAAATTACTCAAATAATTAAATAAAAATCTGATCTAAACTATAGTCTAAATTAATTAAATAAATACTATAGTCTAAATAAAATCAACCCCATAATTAATTACTATGGGACCGATTTCTTCACTAGAAACCGCACACACATGCACGACAAATTTCATGCACATGCACACATGCTCTTGAACTCTTCATCTTCATCTCTTCAAGATTAATACTCCATGGTGTGTTCTTGATCTTCAATAGTTAATAAATTAACTATCTTGGAATTGCTTCTCTTGACTTCTTCATCTCCAATCTCGAGCTTTCTTCGAATCAACACTTGCAAGTAAGCTTGCAACTTCTTAGCTCTTGATCTTGTGATTGGTCCTCTAAATTGCAACTCCGGTTCTTCATCATCTTTGTTGTCCATGGCTTCATCATTCCCCCCCTGCTGAAAAGAATTCGTCCTCGAATTTGGATCATCATCTTGATCGAATTCACCTGCATCAAAGGGAGATAAATCAGCAACATTAAACGTTGAAGAACATTTATACTCACCAGGTAGATCAATGCGGTATGCATTGTCATTGACACGGCTTAAGACGGTGAAAGGACCATCTCCTCGTGGTGACAACTTTGATTTCCTGAAGTTTGGAAAGCGGCCGGGACTCAGATGAATCCAAACACGATCACCGGGCTGAAAGACAACACGTTTGCGACGTGTGTTACGGGCGGCGGCGGTTTGAGTTCCTTTATGCTCGATCCGGGCTCTAACTTTCTCATGCATCTCCTTGATAAGATCAGCTCTCTTTAATCCTTTAACACTTGTTAGATGCTCAACAGGTAAAGGAATCAAATCATTAGGTGTTAGTGGATTAAAACCATAAACAACCTCAAATGGAGACATGTTAGTAGAAGAATGAATAACACGATTGTAAGCAAACTCAGCATAAGGTAAACATTCTTCCCATGACTTCACATTATTCTTAATCAATGATCTAAGCAATGTTCCTAAAGTACGATTCACAACCTCAGTTTGACCATCGGTTTGTGGATGACATGCAGTAGAAAACAATAACTTAGTACCTAGCTTTCCCCAAAGAACGCGCCAAAAATGTCCCAAAAATTTAGAATCCCTATCACTAACAATAGTACGAGGAATTCCATGCAATCTAACAACATGAATAAAGAACAAATTGGCTATGTGAACAGCATCATCAGTTTTCCTACATGCAATGAAATGTGCCATTTTGGAAAACCGATCAACTACAACAAACACAGAATCTTTACCCGATCTAGACCTAGGCAATCCCAAAATAAAATCCATAGATAAATCAATCCAAGGACTAGATGGAGCAGGTAAAGGCGTGTACAAACCAAATGGATGCGAAGTAGATTTAGACTTATGACAAGTAACACATCTACTACACATGCGTTCAATATCACGTTTCATATGCGGCCAAAAGAAATGCTCATGCAACAAGGATAATGTCTTGTGCACACCAAAATGTCCCATTAATCCTCCCGCATGCGATTCTAAAACAAGTAGCTCACGCATAGAACAAGTAGGAATGCACAACTTAGATTCTCTAAACAAAAACCCATCATGCACATAAAATCCATCAAAAGATCTAGTAGAATTCGAACACTGAGCATAAATGGGGCTGAAATAATCGTCCATGGCATACAATGATTTAATGGACTCAAAACCAAGCATCTTAGCATGCATTAGGATAAGCAACGTGTACCTTCGAGAAAGGGCGTCGGCGACGACGTTGTCTTCTCCTTTCTTATACTTGATGACGTATGGAAACGACTCGATGAATTCGACCCATCTCGCATGACGCTTGTTCAAGTTGCTTTGACCTTTCAAGTGCTTCAAGCTCTCATGATCTGTGTGAATGACGAACTCCTTGGGCCACAAGTAGTGCTGCCATGTATCCAATGCACGCTTCAAAGCGTATAGCTCTTTATCGTACGTCGAATAACGCAAACTGGCGCCATTGAGTTTCTCACTGAAGTAAGCTACGGGACGTTTTTCCTGCATCAAAACAGCACCAATACCTATCCCGGAGGCATCACACTCGATCTCAAAAGTTTTGGAAAAATCCGATAAACATAAAACAGGAGCAGAAAACAATAAAGACTTCAAAGTATTAAATGCATGCTCTTGTTGTTTACCCCATTCAAACTTGCGATCCTTCTTACTTAGCTCAGTAAGAGGCGCGGCAATGCTAGAGAAATCGCGCACAAAGCGACGATAAAATCCGGCAAGGCCGTGAAAGGATCGGACTTCAGACGCGGTTTTGGGCGTTGGCCATTCCACAATCGCCTTGATTTTGGAACGGTCAACCTCAATACCTCTACAACTCACAACAAAGCCTAAGAATACTACTTTATTTAAGCAAAAAGAACACTTAGACATGTTGCCATACAAACGAGCATCTCTCAAAAGCATAAATACGCGCCTAAGGTGATCTAGGTGTGCCTGTGCACTGTGACTGTATATCAGGATATCATCAAAATAAATAACAACATATTTCCCAATAACATCACGTAAGACATGGTTCATTAATCTCATAAATGTGCTCGGTGCATTTGTGAGACCAAAAGGCATAACCAACCACTCATATAAACCATGCTTAGTCTTAAAAGCTGTTTTCCATTCATCACCCTCATGCATGCGAACTTGAAAATAACCAGACCTCAAATCAATCTTAGAAAAAATCTTAGATCCACTAAGTTCATCTAGCATATCATCAAGTCTAGGAATGGGAAAACGATACTTAACTGTTATCTTGTTGATGGCTCTGCAATCCATGCACATTCTCCATTCATTGTTCTTCTTGGGCACTAGAATCACTGGAACTGCACATGGGCTCATCGACTCTCGAATCTGCTTCTTCTCCAACAGCTCTTTAACTTGTCTATCGATCTCCTTAGTCTCCTCGGGGGACGTCCGGTACGCTGGGCGGTTTGGTAAGACGGCGCCGGGCTGGAAATCAATCTGGTGCTCGATCCCACGAACTGGAGGCAATCCACTTGGAATCTCTTCCGGGAACACATCCGCGAACTCCTCCAAAAGGGGCTGCACAACACTAGGCAAAGAAACATCATTAATAGCACTGCTCTTATAAGATAAAAGAACAAACGGTAAACCTGCTTTTAATGCTTTCTCTACGCCTTTAACAGATATGAATAAGCTGCGATTTTGATCCTTCTTTGAGGCTGATCCAGATGAATCTCCACGTACTAAGGAATCATTATGGGGCTGTTTAGGAGCTGATTTGGAAGGAGAGGAGGCGGCAGCCTGTCTTGAAGGTGCGGCCGATTTATTATCGTCGGCGGCGGCTCGGGCTGCGGTTTCAGCCTCCTTTGCTCTCGCTGCTTTAAATCTCTCTTGCATAAGTCGTTGATCCTCAGAAACGGCTTTAGGGGACAGCGGCTTCAATGTTGTAGGTCGCCCGTTACGCGTTACGGTGTAGGTATTTGAGAAACCATCGTGTACCGCGTGTCTGTCAAACTGCCACGGTCTACCTAATAGTATATGCGCTGCATCCATAGGAATAACATCGCAAATAACAGTGTCAGAAAATCGACCAATGGAAAATTCGACACTTACCTGGCATGCGACGCGAATCTCACCTCGGTCTGTAAGCCACTGCAATTTATATGGCTTCGGATGCTTCATTGGAACTAGACCAAGCTTGTCCACCGCATACTGACTGATGGCATTAATAATGCTCCCACTGTCGATGATCATGGAGCAAATCTCGCCTTGGATAGCAACTCTCGTGTAGAAGATGTTCTCACGTTGATCCGGTTGCTCTTCATCTCGACTGATATTCAAACTTCGAATTGAAACAAGACTCACAAGAGGGAACTCAGGTTCGGCCTCTTCATGATCAGCTAGGGACGGCTCCTCCATGGTTCTGGCGACGTCCGTAGGCTACTCGGACTCGTCCTCACTAGCGGATTCGATCTCATTTTGTTCAGTGATGAACAAAACACGCCGGTTTGGACACTGGTTCTGAAAATGACCCCAACCTTGACATTTATGGCATTGTATGTCTCGGGCTCGGTTTGGGGCTGTATTTGGTGTCAGTGTGGGCTGATTGGGCCGTGTGTAGGCTGGCCTTGAAGGTGGCGCCGGTGTAGACTCGGGTCTACGGTTGGACTGCGGTGTAGAACGGTCGAAGCGCCGTTCGGGTGGTCCGGATTGACCTCGGGGTCGTGTGGACTCAGTAGAAGGTGTAGAAGGTGATGTGGAAGGTGTACCTTTGTTCCAGGAAGGCCGTGTAGGGGCTGCACTGTGGTGTGATCGTCGGCGACCTTCTCTCAGCTGCTTTTCCACAATCGATGCGTACTGCACCATCCTTTCTACACTGGTGAAGTCTTTGAGCTCGACTTCACATGCAATATCGGGATTCATACCTTCAATGTACCGAATGATGGTAGCATTTAAGGTCTCCTCCTTCCCGACTCGATTCAAGGCAGTCTCCAACTCTTTGTGATACTCTTCAATCGAACGGGTGCCTTGCTTGATCCGGTTGAGCTTCTTCTCAAGCTCTCTCTCATAGTGGACTGGAATAAAACGTCCTCGCATCAATCCTTTCATCTCTTCCCAAGTATCGACAGGTGGATGTCGATTTCGGCATTTTCTCTCCTGCTGCATCTCCCACCATGAGGCTGCGTAGCCTCTAAACTCCAAACATGCTAATTGCACCTTTTTGACCTCGGAAAAGTCATAGCATGCAAAAATCTTCTCTACCTTACGTTCCCAATCTAAGTATGCATCGGGATCGTGAAGGCCTTCAAACTCCGGAATGCTCGTTTTGATGTTATTGAGCATTCGGTCTTCTCCGTAGTCATCGGCGCGGGCTGCACGCCTGTGAGGGGCTCGAGGCTGATCTCGGCCTCGTTCAGGGGCCTCATACTCGGAATCTGTGTTCTCATCGTAGTACTCCTCTTCTGGCTCGTCTCGACGCTCATTGTGTCTAGCTAGTCCTCGAACTGCTTGAGTAATGGTCGGTGTAGTTTTAGTGCGTTCAAAGGCATGCACTAAATTGTCAATCTTGTCTGAGAGGGTCTGGTGCTGTCTCTGGAAGTGCTTTGAAAGCGCTTCAAAGTGGTACTTAGGATCCCACTGTGGTGCTGGCTCAGAATAAGATTCCATCGGTGCTTTGGACGGGTCCAAAGACGGAGTGGTCGACTGAGGGTCGATGTGTGGAATGAAGGACGACCCTGGATGGTCTCCGTGCTTCATGGTACCTACAAAACGAACAAACGTGAAGAAAAACAAGGTAGGACCTCACAATCTCACGTCACTCGTTTGTTTTCTCTCTTGATTTTATCACTCGTGTATCACTCAATATATGGGTGCACAGTGTGTGATAATATCGTGTATATGGTAGCTCTAACTAGCTAAGAGAAATCAGCTCACTTGTACTGGGAATGGATGGGTATGCTACTGTCGGAACAAGAGTGAATTTGGTGTGTAAATGAGATGATGGTCGAGTATGGATGTATAAGGGCTGTCGAAATTTAGGTGTGGAAGAAAGGTGGTGGTCGAGTAAGTGGGGTAGGAAAGGAAAGGATTAGATGAATTAATGAAGTCCCAATTAGATTAGGAAATCCAAAAATAAATCTAGATAGAAAAAGGAAAGAAATAGAATAGGATAAGGAAAGAAGAATTCAAGAAGGCAATTGGGTGATTTGGATATGTATCAATCTATGTGACACAATCTAAATACCTTAATTAGCCTAGACTCTAGAAAGAAAGAATCAAAAATAAAATATGACTCCTAAGGAAATTACCAAAAAGAAATTAAACTTGGAAGGAAATTTCTAAAAAGAAAATAAGATCTAAAAGGAAATATCTAACTATGGATTTGTACCCAATTCGAAGGTACCAAAATAAAATAGAACACAAAAGGAAACAATGGATATACCTCCTTTTTTATTTTTTTTTAATTTTCGGATTTTTTTTTTTATCCGATTTTTTTTTTGATCGTTTTTTTTTTCTTTTGTACGATCTGTTTTTCTTCTTCTCCTTTTTTTTTTTTATAACAATGAACAATAAGAAAATTAAATTACAACTCGATAAGACTCAAAACAATAGACGAACAATTGGACGTATTGAACCACGAACGATATGAACCGACGTGGCTCTTGATACCAATTTATGATGTGACCCGGGGCCTATGGGACACGACAAAGATAAACGATGCGGAAGCTAAAGAACGAAACTACGCCGGTGACGAAAGGGATCAATACGTATCTAACTAGACGACTAAGAACCAACTAAAATACCTAGACTACGACACACAAAATTAACACAAAATCCAAATATATGGGCTGTCTTGGAAGGCTAAAGGAACGTCAATGGTGAAGGAAAATCGATGGTGAGGTATAGGTGAAGAATGGCTTGAGTAGATAGGGTATGATAGAGATATAACGAACTTACGGATTAATGGAACGACTTGAGAACTTGAAGGAAAGAACTCGAACTGAATTGGGATGTCTTGATCTTGATATGGACGAATTATGTAAGATGGAGGACGTCGATATGGAGGCGTCGATGTTGTTGTAGAATGAATCGAACTCGGAGCGTCCACCTAGTGAAGATTACTCCACCAAACGAATCACCACTTGAATCCTCTTCGTAGCAATCCAACCCTAGCACCACACGAGCACAAGAACGAGACTTGAAATAAAACCTAAAGTTTGCTAAGCTTTAAGAGTGTAATTTTCGAACCAAATCACAAAGGTTTTGAAGAGGGTGAGACTATATTGAAAGCACAAAGCTAAATTTATCAAATAGAGTCTAAAATAATAATGTTACATGGTTCCCCTATTTATAGGGTTAAAAGCCACGAAAATAATAAGGTTAAAAGGCCTAAAAATTGATCCAAAAGAGATCTCTAACTATACTAGGAAGATACCTAAGCTAGAATTCTATTCAAGGTAGGAAATTGCCTTAAATACAATTCTAGTCAAACCTATTCTCATTATGGACGAAAATTACTCAAATAATTAAATAAAAATCTGATCTAAACTATAGTCTAAATTAATTAAATAAATACTATAGTCTAAATAAAATCAACCCCATAATTAATTACTATGGGACCGATTTCTTCACTAGAAACCGCACACACATGCACGACAAATTTCATGCACATGCACACATGCTCTTGAACTCTTCATCTTCATCTCTTCAAGATTAATACTCCATGGTGTGTTCTTGATCTTCAATAGTTAATAAATTAACTATCTTGGAATTGCTTCTCTTGACTTCTTCATCTCCAATCTCGAGCTTTCTTCGAATCAACACTTGCAAGTAAGCTTGCAACTTCTTAGCTCTTGATCTTGTGATTGGTCCTCTAAATTGCAACTCCGGTTCTTCATCATCTTTGTTGTCCATGGCTTCATCAGGAACTGCTGGACTGCCCTGATGTGCTGTACTCGAAGTCTCAGTCCGGGACTTGAAGAACGGCTTCTTCTCATCTCTCGGCGGTGCCTCTTTCCTCCACGGACTCCCTTTTGAGGAACCACTAGCAATCGGCTGGGTTTGCCTCTAGTTGGTCTGATTCTGTCTCTGGTTGCTGCTATTATTGCCCCTCCTCTTGAGTTGGTTCTCTATCTTCATGGCCATGTGAACCATCCTCCAACTCAACGTAATGTTGCAACTCCACCTAATCTCGAATGTCCCAATGTAACCCAGCTAGGAATCGCACCATAGTAGCCTCTCGATCCTCCACAATGTTGGCTCGAATCATGGCTATCTCCATCTCCTTAAAGTACTCATCCACAGTTCGATTTCCTTGCTTCAAACTCTGCAACTTGTTGTAAAGTTCTCGGTAGTAATGATTAGGCACAAAGCGCTTCCTCATCACAGCCTTCATCTCACGCCAAGTCTGGACAGGTGGCTCATCATTTCTTCTCCGACTGGTCACCAACTGATCCCACCAAACCAATGCATAGTCTGAGAACTCTACCGCAGCCAACTTCACCTTCTTGAACTCTGAGTAATTTTGACAGTCGAAAACAAGCTCCACCTTTCTCTCCCACTCCAGATACAACTTTGGATCATTTTTCCCATGGAAGGAGGGAATGTTCATCTTAATGTTGCCCAGATTGTTATCTGGTGCGCCACCTCTATGCCAGCTTCCCACATCCTCTTCTTCGTACCCTGTATCCTCTACATATTCTTCATAATCAACACGACCTCCTCTTCCTCCACAACCTCTACCACCACGACCTCGATTGGAATTGGTCTCTCAGGGCTGAGACTGTTCAATCTGGTAGATTCGTTCGTACACCATCTCCATCTCGGATTTCATCATCTTTCCCAACTCGGATTTTAGTGCCTCCATCAGAAATTTTATCTTGAGATCAACAGTCGGTTGATCCTCCGTATCTGACACCTGCTCACGTCCACTTGACATATTAACACAAAAAACAAACTAAACGGTTAGTAAACAAAACCTCACCGCCTCACAAGCCCTCGTGTATCACTCAAAAGGAATTCACTTAGCACTCGTGTATCACTCGAATGTGGCCTTTTCACTCTAATAATCTCACTCTCTCTTGCCTTTTTCCACTCTGGATTCTCTCTCAAGGAATTGAATTTCCTCAATCTACCACTTGAATTCAACACCAATAAAAACAACGAATCCACAAAAGAACTCCTCCGCTTCATAAAACACCGAGACTGACCCCCAAAAGACGAAAGGATCGGAAATTAGGAACCCAAAGATCAGGCTATACAGAAACTAACTCAGCACGCTCTACACTACCCACGAAACCCAGAAAACACGATGAGATGTAACTGGAAGTCGAAAAAGGTGCACACAGAAACTGCCCCAAATGACTCTTCACGCCCTCAGGAAGCAAACGAACAAAATTGCACAAAATGGAATTCTGACTTTTGTTTTTTACACCTTCAGAACCTCAATAATCCAATAAAGTCAAGAATTAGATGAAAATAGGAAGTATGTGGTTTTGGCGATCAGTTTGAATCGAAACCGGAGTTTGGTTGTGTATGGACGTGCAAGAGATGTATTATGAGGATACTTAGAGGCCGAACGATAATAACGTAGTTAATTTTTTTTTTTAATCAAACGCAGAAAGAAAGACGAACGCAAAGGAACGATGAATAAAACTGACACAGAAACCACAGAGATATGAGACGCAATGGAAGCAGAAATTATAACCCTAAAACTCTACCCTTGACACGAAGAAAAAGAACAGAACCTGGATACGTAACCTGGATGTTTTCGAAACCTGCAATTGATGTGATCCTCGAACGCAGACGGAAGACTTAACAAACCGATGGTTGGAAAAATCCCAAAACCTCTGTATCTAACCCACAGAATGATTTAGGTAAACGGAATCCCTAAACCCCAACGTGTTGTTGACGCAGCAACTCGGGGACGATGATTGACACACGAACGAGGGATGGTGGACTCGCCGATTCATCGATGATGAATTCATCTTGGAATAATCAAGAAGAATTCGAGAACTCTCAAGAGAGATTGGAACTCAAGAAAATATTATATAAAATCTGAACTGATTTTCGTCCATCACAATCTGATATGAGCACGAAAATCCTTGAAGAATCTAATCCGAAGCTGCAAATACGTGGTCCATTTACACGACTTCGAGCAATACAATTGCAAGGATTTTTCCAAGCATTTGTATGTAAGAAGTTTGAAGATGACAAAGAAATTGAGAGCATCCCAAAGATTGCTACTTTGTTAATAATTAAAGATTGGAGATCAAGATTTGAAGAGCAATGCATGAAGAGTTGAAGTGCGTGAACCCGTCGGTATGCCCAAACTGACTAATTTCGGTCGGTATGCCCATACCGAGTAGTTCCGACACTTGATATTTTTTATCTAGACTATAGTATTATTTTTATTTAATTTAGACTATAGAAGATCAGATTTTTATTTAATTATTTGAGTAATTTTCGTCCATATTGAGATTAGGTTTGACTAGTTTCTTGCAGCTCTTCATTGACTTCCTCATTGCTATGGATGTTCTCATCACATCTTCTAAACACATAGAAACAGATGGTGATGAGATAAAAGGTACTTCAACAAAGTCTAGAATTTGTACCATGGAAGTAGAATCGTCATGGGTGGCAACGCTCAACTCTACTTGAACCTCCTCTTTTGACTTCATCTCTAGTTCCTCTAGCCATTTTTCTATCCGAATGGCGTAATCCACCATGTCCTCCAACTTGTTGAAGCGGTACAATGCTACTCTTTCACGAATTACCCTTCGTAGACCAGCTAGAAATCTATCCATGGTATCTTCTGGATATTCTTCTACATCAGCTCGTCTCATGGCTTCAATCATTTTGTTGTAGTAGTCATTTACACTTCGATCTCTTTGTCTAAGCTTGTATAGCTTTTCCTCCAACTCCCATTGGTAGTGGTCTGGAATAAAGTGTTTCCGCATCAAATCTTTCAACTCACGCCATGTGTCGATAGGTGGAAGGTGATCTCTGTGGCACCGATTCTGCTGTAATTCCCACCATGTTGTTGCGTAACCTTTAAACTTTGACGAAACTAGCTGCACTTTCTTTTTCTCAGGGAAGTCATAGCACTCAAAAAGTTTGTCTACTTTGCGTTCCCAATCCAAATAGGTGTCGGGATAGTATAGACCTTCATACTTAGGTATTGATCATGTTGTTGTTGTGATAGAGATGGCGAGAATTTGGTGTATAGGGTGTATGGGTATATAGAGTATGATTGGTGTATGGTGCATGGACCGGATGGTGCATGGGTGCATATGTGTATGGTCTGGATGGTGTATATGGGTATGAACAGATGATATATGTGGAATAAGATGAATTTCCCATCCCCTTGATGATGATGGACGAAAATTTGGGGGGAGAAAATGTATATGGAAGGTTTGGAAGGATTTGGATGGAAGAAAGCTAGATAAGGAAAAAATTATATGTATTTTTGAAGTTCCCAAATAGAATAGGAATCTAAAAATAAATCCAAAAGTATGGAAGGTAAGAATTAGAAAGGAAAAGGAAAAAGGGATTAGGTAATTTGGAAAGTGTTACACAATTGTGACACAATCTAAATATCCTAATTGAACTAGACTTTAAAAGGAAAGAACTAAAAATAAATTACAACTCAAAAGGAAATTACCAAAATAAAATAAAACTTCGAAGGAAAGTTCCAAAAATAAAATAAGACTCACAAGGAAGTTACCAACTAAAGAATTATACTAGAAGGAAATTACCAAATAAGAAAAGACTCACAAGGTAATTACCAACTATAGAGAAGTACTAAAAGGAAAGTACCAAAATTAAAACAAGACTCAAAAGGTAACACAATGAATATGCCTCTTTCTCTTTTTTTGTCTTTTTTTTTTAATTTTCGGATTTTTTTTATCCGAACATTTTTTTTTCGGTTTTCCTTTTTTTTTTAACCGATTTTTTTTTCTTCTTTTTTTTGTTTTTCAATGTACTCTAACTATTACAACTCAAAAGACACGTAAGAAAATAAACAACACATATGATGACACGTAGGATAAGATTTGATACGTCGGATTGAACCACGACCAGCAGAGCTGACATGGCTCTGATGCCAAAATATGATACGACCCGGACAATTAATCTAGGATGATAATAACGACGTAGCGGAAGACTTAAGAATCGTAACACGTCAACTTAAATGAAGGGAACAATCCGACTCGATAAATAATGAAAAGACGAAATCTAGACAACGAAAATACCTAGAACTATGACACAACTTTAATAACACAAACCAAAGGAATTATAGGGCTGTTTAGGACGTGTATGGGGGCTGGATTAAGGGTGGATTTCGTGTGTGAGGTATAGTGTTTGAACGAACTTACAGGTATAACGAACGGATGTAGAACTCGGATTTGTAGGGGCTGCCGTGAGGATGGGCGTCGATGGTGAATGAATGTCGTCAGGTATGTGTTGGACGTGTGATGTTGTTGTGGTGATTCACAACCCGATAGCCTCTTTGAATCTCGAACGTATCCAAGGTTGAAATCTCTAAGTTGCTCTTCGATATTAGCGAGTACCCATTAATCCCTCGAGTGAATTAAGGAATACCCTTGAATAAGACTTAAAGATGCTATCCTCTAAGAATGATGATTTATGATGTGACCTGGGGCTTATAGGGACACGACACGACAAAGATATGCGGAAGCTAGGAAAGAAACTACGTCGGTGAAGTAAGGGAACAATACTCGATTATCTAGACGACTAAGACTCAACTAAAATACCTAGACAATGACACACAAAATAACACAAATCCAAATAAAGAGAGGGCTGTTTTGAACGAATTTATGGACGATGATGGTGAAGGTATTTTGGATGTGATGTTTAGGTGAAGAAGGGTTAGAGTAGATAGGATATGAATTTAATGATCTAAACTCACAAAGATTGAAAGGGTTGAGACGATCTTGAAAGCAAAGGCTTAATAATTCAAATATAGTCTAAAATATGAATGTCACAATGATCCCCTATTTATACAATAGAGGACCGAAAATTAAAGACCTAATGGACGAAAATTATGAGTCCAAATTGAACTAGAATTGGACTAGACAATTTCCTAAACTAGAATTCTATTTAAGGTAGAACTTGTAGATCTTGCCTTATCTAAAATCCTAGTCAAACTATGACTTCAAATAACCGAAAATATCATCCAAAATAATTAAATAAACTGACTTAAACTATAGACTAAATTAAATAAATAAAATATAGTCTAATAAATCAATCCCCTTAATCGGATCATTAAGGGCCGATTATTTTGGGCTCTTCTCTTCTTGGCCGTGGGCTTCAATCAACACGCACATATGCACGTCCACACGTGCACATCTTCATGCATTGTACTCCAAGTCTTGACCTCCATCTTCCATCTTCAATACGGTCATCATCTTCAAGCTTCCTTGCGTCTTCAACTTCGAACTTCTTGCGAATCGTTGCTTGTAAATAATCTTGCAACTTCTTAGCTCGTAGTCTTGTGAAGGGGCCTTTGAATTGCAGCTCTTCATTGATTTCCTCATTGCTATGGATGTCCTCATCATTCCCCCCCGCTGAAGAGAATTCGTCCTCGAATTTGAAGTCTCATCATGGTCGAATTCATCTGCAGAAAAAGGAGACAAATCAGCAACATTAAACGTAGAAGAACACTTGTACTCACCAGGGAGATCAATGCGGTATGCATTATCATTAACACGGCTCAAAACAGTGAATGGGCCATCTCCACGGGGCGACAACTTGGACTTCCGCAAGTTAGGGAACCGGCCTGGTGATGCAGCCACGAGCAACAATGAAGATCAAGATCCGGAGTTGCAATTTCGAGGACCAATCACAAGATCAAGAGCTAAGAAGCTGCAAGCTTACTTGCAAGTGATGATTCGAAGGAAGCTCGAGATTGGAGATGAAGGAACCGAAAGGTGCAGCTCGAAGTTGGTTAACCTCTTAACCATTGAAGATCAAGAACACACTATGGAGAATTACACTTGAAGAGGAGCTCAAGTGCACATGTGCATGTGCATGAAATTGTCGTGCATGTGTGTGCGGTTTTGTTGAAGAATTCGGCCCTTATTTGATTTAATTAGGGGTTGAATTTTATTTAGACTATAGTATTTATTTAATTATGTTAGACTATAGTTTAGATCATATTTTTATTAATTATTTGTTAATTTTCTTCCATTATTCAATTAGGTTTGACTAGAGTTGTATTTAAGGCAAATTGCTACCTTGAATAGAATTCTAGTTTAGGTATCTTCCTAGTATAGTTAGGATCTCTTTTGGATCAATTTTTAGGCCTTTTAAACTTAATATTTTCATCCCCAATAGCTTATAAATAGGGGATCATTGTTACATTGATACTTTAGACATTGTTGAATTAAATTGCTATTGCATTCAATTTGTGTCTCAAATATATTCGTCTTTTGAATACTTTTCACACGAAAATATTCATTCTTGGAGCTAGCAACTACAAGTGATACAATCCTAGAGGGGTGCCGATGATCGAGTTCGAGCATGCGGGAAGGCTGGCGCGAGTGGCAGCGCGAGTCCTGGAGCGAGTGAAACTGTCACGCCAATGGGCGCGAGTTACAGCGCGAGCGATGGCGCAAACATACTGGTCGCGCCCGTGACATGTGCTACTTTGGGTCTGGCGCGAGCTACAGCGTGACCCGGGACGCGAGGGGGCCCGAGTCGTGCCAATTTGGACTGTTGCGGATTTATCCGATTTCTATTTAATTATTTCCTTTTAGACTAGGATTTGATTTTAGGGTTTTCTTTATTTTTGGACCAACTATATAAGGCTTGTAATCTCTTATTTTTTAGAACAACTTTGATTTCATTAATTTTATTTACGTGAGTTTTCACTTTTCTCTCTGAGAGAGTTATTCGGGTTTTACAACACAACGTGAAATTCAATCGACTTATCAAACGGAATCACATCCCCGTTTGTGGCGTCATCAACCAATCCAAGTTCGTGTTTCCAATTGATCGAGGGTGTCGTCTACATCGTGTTCGAGGTTTGACATCTTTGAGAGGCTAGGGTTTGGATTCATCCATCCATTCCGTGGAATCTGCTACAATCCTGGATAAATCATCTGCCGTCTTTGTCGTATGCCGGCGAGGATCGCATCAAGTGGTATCCAGAGCCAGGTCGTATCAGGTTCCGTTTATCATTTAATTTCTGTAATTTAAATTCTCGCCTATTAAAAAAAAAGAGACATATCAGCAAAAAAAAAAAGGAAAAAGTCGCTGATTATAAATAAAAAAAATAAGTAAAAAGGCGGGAAAAATTTTGATGTTTTCTTTACATTTGATTTTGATATTTGGGTTGTTGGAGACGCGTATATTACTTGGGGAGAAGTCAAAAAAAATTTTCAAAAATTTTCCGGCACATTGTCGTGAGTTTGTGATTGGGCTGTTGGGAAGCTGTATTTTGGTGTTTTGGGGGTGAATTGAGCATTGTTAGTGGTAGTTGAAAAAAAAAAGAGGAGAAGATGATTGTTTCTGTTGTTTATGGAGGTAGAAAATATCATAAAGATGAATGTGAGGAGTATTGGGAACCAAACGTTTCACTGTTCCGTGATACGAGTGATCCCGAGTTGTACCTAGAGTGGGAAAAGCAGATTGAACTGTTGTTTGACTGTCATGATTATCCTGAACGGAGAAAGGTCAAGATCGCTGCTAGTGGATTCTGTGATGAAGTGCTTACCTGGTGGAATCAATTTTATTTCATGAGGCGACGTATTGGAGAGCCAATTGATACGTGGCGGGCGATGAAGAGGGTGTTGAGAAGGCGTCACATACCTTACTCTTATCAACGGGAGCTGGAGGATATGGAGCACAGAGCAACCAAAGTGGAGAAATGGGTTAAGAAGATGAACGAGAATATGATTTCCAAGCCTTCCATGTGGGAATTAGATTGGAGCGCACTCATCATGCCTAAGCTGGAAAAGAAGCCAAAGGAGGAAGAGGCAATTAATGTAGATTTGGATGCAGAGTTACCAGCACAGTTCGTTGCCACCCACAAAGACTTTGTTCCAAAGGATCCTGTTCTAGATAACTGTAATCCAATGAATTCAATGGTAGAAGACAGTGAAACAGACCATCCTATGACGGACATTCGACAGACTTTGAGCTTGCAACTAGAGAAATATGAAGAGCCAGTTCAAAGGGTCGTAGACAGTGTGACGTTAGAAGTGGCTGAGGAAAAACCACTCATGCCAACAACCATGGTGGACTGGAAGAACACTAACATATTATTATATCAACACTCGTCTTGTGATGTTTTCATTTTACAGGTTGTTGAAAGTGTTCCTTTTCAAGTTGAAACACCACCAGACTTGTTCGACCTTGTGGTGGAAGATTTTGATGTTCGGGTCATGTTCGTCTTTGATCCAGGTAGAGGTTTGGATTTGAGGACAAATCCCTTTCAAGAGAAGGGGAATGATACGATCCTAGAGGGGTGCCGATGATCGAGTTTGAGCATGCGGGAAGGCTGACGCGAGTGGCAGCGCGAGTCCTGGAGCGAGTGAAACTGTCGTGCCAATGGGCGCGAGTTACAGCGCGAGCGATGGCGCAAACATACTGGTCGCGCCCGTGACGTGTGTTACTTTGGGTCTGGCGCGAGCTACAGCGCGACCCGGGACGCGAGGGGGCCCGAGTCGTGCCAATTTGGACTGTTGCGGATTTATTCGATTTCTATTTAATTATTTCCTTTTAGACTAGGATTTGATTTTAGGGTTTTATTTATTTTTGGACCAACTATATAAGGCTTGTAATCTCTTATTTTTTAGAACAACTTTGATTTCATTAATTTTATTTACGTGAGTTTTCACTTTTCTCTCTGAGAGAGTTATTCGGGTTTCACAACACAACGTGAAATTCAATCGACTTATCAAACGGAATCACATCCCCGTTTGTGGCGTCATCAACCAATCCAAGTTCGTGTTTCCAATTGATCGAGGGTCTCGTCTACATCGTGTTCGAGGTTTGACATCTTTGAGAGGCTAGGGTTTGGATTCATCCATCCATTCCGTGGAATCTGCTACAATCCTGAATAAATCATCTGCCGTCTTTGTCGTATGCCAGCGAGGATCGCATCAACAAGTCTTATTCAAGGGTATTGCTCAATTCACTTGAGGGATTGACCGGTATTCGCTATCGAGGAACAACTTGGAGATTTCAACCTTGGATACGTTCGAGATTCAAGGAGGCTATCGGTGATGAAGCCACGAAAAGCCTTGAAGAACTTAATCCGGAGCTGCAAATACGTGGTCCAATTACACGATTTCGAGCAATACAACTGCAAGGATTTTTCCAAGCATTTGTATGTCAGAAATTCAAAGATGACAAAGATGTTGAGAGCAACTCCAAAATTGTTACTTTGCTAGTAATTAAAGATTGGAGATCAAGGTTTGAAGAAGAGAACATGAAGAACTCGTCGAGTTGTGCATGCGTGCACGAGATCAGATTTTTGGCCCTTTAATTAATTTACTTATGGGGTTGATTTTATTTAGACTATAGTATTTATTTAATTATGTTAGACTATAGTTTAGTTCAGATTTTTAATTATTTATTATGTAATTTTCGTCCATAATATAGTCATAGTTGACTAGAATTGTATTTAAGGTAATTTCCTACCTTGAATAGAATTCTAGTTTAGGGAACTTCCTAGTATAGTTAGAGATCCCTTTTGGATCAGTTTTTAGGCCTTTTTTTCTTATTATTTTCGTGCCTTTTAACCCTATAAATAGGGGAACCATGTAACATTATTATTTTAGACTCTATTTGATAAATTTAGCTTTGTGCTTTCAATATAGTCTCACCCCCTTCAAAACCTTTGTGATTTGGTTCGAAAATTACACTCTTAAAGCTTAGCAAACTTTAGGTTTTATTTCAAGTCTCGTTCTAGTGCTCGTGTGGTGCTAGGGTTGGATTGCTACGAAGAGGATTCAAGTGGTGATTCGTTTGGTGGAGTAATCTTCACTAGGTGGACGCTCCGAGTTCGATTCATTCTACAACAACATCGACGCCTCCATATCGACGTCCTCCATCTTACATAATTCGTCCATATCAAGATCAAGACATCCCAAATCAGTTCGAGTTCCTTCCATCAAGTTCTCAAGTCGTTCCACTAATCCGTAAGTTCATTATATCTTTATCATATCCTATCTACCCAAGCCGTTCTTCACCTCTACCTCACACACGTGAAACCTTCGTCATTGTCGTCCCTTAGCCTTCCCAAAACAGCCCATTTATTTGGATTTTGTGTTTATTTGTGTGTCGTAATCTAAGTATTTTAGTTGGTTCTTAGTCGTCTAGTTAGATACGTATTGATCCCTTTCGTCACCGGCGTAGTTTCGTTCCTTAGCTTCCGCATCGTTGATCTTTGTCGTGTCCCATAGGCCCCGGGTCACATCAATCGGGTTGTGAATCACCACAACAACACCACACGTCCAACACATACTCGACGTCTTCCATACAGCCATCAACGTCCACCTTCGCGGCAGCCCTTCCCAAGTCCGAATTCTACGTGCATCGCTCATACCGTAAGTCCAATCGTACTCTAACATATCCTACCTTCTCCAAGCCATTCTTCACTAGCCCGATGAAGGCACGATAAGCATGAAAGAGTCAAATAAAGAGCTGCCATTAAAGGGTTCCAAAATTGTTACTTTGTTAACAATTAAAGATTGGAGATCAAGGTTTGAAGAACCAACACAAGATAGCTCAAGATTGGTGTCCGTTTTGAAGTCGAAGTCGAAGAAGCCAAAGAAGTGATTGTTCAAAGCATCCCCAAGGTGATTTCTATGCTTTCAATCAAAGATAAAGATCAAGCCTTGAAAGATTGAAGCTTATTTGGCCGAAAATTTGGAAGATTTCAATTTGATGCCAATCCAGGAGGTTATGGCGAATAAGGCGTGACCATGTCTTATCTGCCAGAGGCATCCGAGAATTCGAACCCTTTTGATACTTTGTGGGGTTTTGAATTATCTTAGTTATTTTAATTAATTATTTTAGACTATAATAATTAATTATTTGAGTCCAGTTTTGTTATTTAATTATTGTAATTTTCGAATTTATTAGAGTCCAAGTTGACTAGAATTGTATTTAAGGCAATTTCCTACCTTGAATAGAATTATAGCTTAGGGAACTTCCTAGTATAGTTGGAGATCAATTTGGATCAGATTTTTAGGGCCTTTAGACTAGTATTTTCGTGCCCTATAGTGTTATAAATAGGGGTTCTATGTTTTGTTGATACTTTAGACTCTATTTGATAAATTTAGCTTTGTGCTTTCAATATTGTCTCACCCCCTTTACAACCTTGTTGTTTGGTTCGAAAACTTCACTCTTAAAGCTTAGCAAACTTTAGGTTTTATTTCAAGTCTCGTTCTAGTGCTCGTGTGGTGCTAGGGTTGGATTGCTATGAAGAGGATTCAAGTGGTGATTCGTTTGGTGGAGTAATCTTCACTAGATGGACGCTCCGAGTTCGATTCATTCTACAACAACAACGACGCCTCCATATCGACGTCCTCCATCTTACATAATTCGTCCATATCTCAAGTTCCTTCCATCAAGTTCTCAAGTCGTTCCATTAATCCGTAAGTTCGTTATATCTCTATCATACCCTATCTACTCAAGCCATTCTTCACCTATACCTCATCATCGATTTTCCTTCACCATCGCCGTTCCTTTAACCTTCCAAGACAGCCCATATATTTGGATTTTGTGTTAATTTTGTGTGTCGTAGTCTAAGTATTTTAATTCGTCTTAGTCGTCTAGTTAGATACGTATTGATCCCTTACTTCACCGGCGTAGTTTCGTTCCTAGCTTCCGCATATTCGTCCGTGTCGTGTCCCTTAGTCCCCGGGTCACATCATAAATTGGTATCAAGAGCCACGTCGGTTCATATCGTTCGTGGTTCAATACGTCCAATTGTTCGTCTATTTATTTTGAGTCTTATCGAGTTGTAATTTATTTTCCGTCCCATTCATAGTTAAAAAAAAAGAGGCAAGATCGTATAAAAAAAACAAAAAAAAGGGAAAAGCCACCGATAAAAAAAAAAGGATTAAAAAAAATCCGAAAATTAAAAAAAAAAGAAAAAAAAAAGAAAAGAGGCATATTGATGAGACCATGGCAAGCATCAAATCGGTCCATTCAAAACTGCCATTAAAGGATCCCAAGATTGTTACTTTGTTAATAATTAAAGATTGGAGATCAAGATTTGAAGAGCAATGCATGAAGATAGAACTCATCAAATTGAGCATGCATGACAGATTCGCATTGCATGGAATTTTCGTCCCTTATTTGATTTAATTAGGGATTGAATTTTATTTAGACTATAGTATTTATTTAATTATGTTAGACTATAGTTTAGTTCAGATTTTTATTTAATTATTGATGTAATTTTCGTCCATAATTAAATAGGTTTGACTAGAATTGTATTTAAAGGCAATTTCCTACCTTGAATAGAATTCTAGTTTAGGTATCTTCCTAGTATAGTTAGAGATCCCTTTTGGATCAAGTTTTAGGCCTTTAACCTTATTATTTTCGTGCCTTTTAGCCCTATAAATAGGGGAACCATTGTACATTATTATTTTAGACGTTGCATGAAATAAAGAGTTATTTTCTCAATTGTCTCACGATCCTTAGGTTGATCAAACAAACACTTTTGTTGATTTAGTCATAAATCATCATTCTTAGAGGATAGCATCTTTAAGTCTTATTCAAGGGTATTGCTTAATCCACTTGAGGGATTAACCGGTATTCGCTATCGAGGAGCAACTTAGAGATTTTGGCCTCGTGGTACGTTCGAGATCGCAAGGCAACTATCGGGTTGTGATTCACATCAACAAATCATCATCCATCAACCATAATCGATGCCATCCATACTCCATCAACGCACGCCTCGATTCAGCCCCATGTTCGAGTTCAAGTTCTACACCCGTTCGTTTTATCCGTAATTCCGTTCAAAACACTATCATACCCTATCTTCTCTAAACCCTTCTTCACCAACCTTCATACACGATTTTCTACGCTTAATTCCAGCCTATAAACCGTCTCTATACAGCTCTATAAGCCTTGGTTTGTGTTATATATTTTGTGTCATTGTTCTAGATATTTTAGTTGTCTAGAGTTCGTCTTTTCGTCGTTTATCGAGTCGGATTAAAGCCCTTCAATTAGTTGACGTGTTTCGTATCCTAAGTCTTCCGCTACGTCTCTAGATTCGTCCTAGGTTCATTTGTCTGGGTCGTATCACTTCTTCAAGCTCCAACGGATAAAATCAAGCCGGAAGGTTGCTAAGAGTAGAAGTAGGTGTGTGGAATGAGTATTTCGGGTAAATGGTGTATATGGACCACGGGTGTACGGGTGTATGGGTGTATGGATGTACGGGTGTATGGACTATGTGGTGTATAAGGTGAACCGGGTGTAGATGTGTATAGGATGGAATTTTTGAATCCTAGATGGTGTATGGATCGAAAATATGGTAGATAGGGATGAAAGATCTTGATTAGATATGGATGAGTATGGAAAGAAATCTAAACAAGGAAACAAATCTAGTAGATAAGGTAGAATTAGGGGTGGCACGGTAAGGTATACCTTACTTTTTTCCCCATATCTTTACCTTACCTTACTTGTACGGTATGGAGAAAATCCATACCGTTACCTTACCTTAAGGTTCGGTATACCTTCCAACGGTATACCTTAAGTTCGGTATGAAACAAATGGCATACCTTTGCAGTACCTTTAGTTCGGTATACCTTACTATATCGGTATACCTTACCGTCATCGGTATACCTTATCATACCATTACCATCCTAAGATATATCATATATCTCATATATTTACTCAAAATATATGAAACATTCCTAATAACGATCAAAATTCAATAAAATAAAATAAATATTGTAAATTATTTACTTAGAAATCGTAATAATTATTTACTAAGTATATACTAACAAAGAACACACTTAGCATTACAATGCATTAAGTATAACATAAGATTAATTATAAGTGTTAATATTTTATGATGTGACCCGGGACAATATGACACAACGAGACACAAAAGACGCAGAAGCTAGGAAAGAAACTACGTCTGTACGAAAGGATTCTATACTCGAATAACTAGACGACTAAGACTCAATTAAAATACTTAGACTTATGACACACAAAATAACACAAATCCAAACAAAGAAGGGCTGTTCTGGAATGGATTTAGGGACGATGGTGATGATGAAGAACGATGGTATGGAATAGGTTTAGATGGGCTAGAGTAGATAGGATATGTTAGAGTTGTAATGGACTTACGGATTGAACGAGAAGAACACGATGATGGCTGGACTTGAAACGGACGTTGATGGCTCGTGGCTGATGTCGAACGGCGTGTATGATGGTGTGATGTCAATGTGAATCACAACCCGAAAGTTGCCTTGAATCACGAACGTACACAAGGCCAAATTCTTTAAGTTGCTCTTCGATAGCGAGTTTCCGACGATCCCTCGAACTTGGACGGCGAATTCCCTTTGTAAAACTTAGAGATGCTAAATCTAAGAGTATGAATTTAATTATCTAAACTCACAAAGATTGAAAGGGTTGAGACGATATTGAAAGCAAAGGCTTAATTAATCAAATATAGTCTAAAGTAACAATGAAACATGGATCCCTTATTTATAATAGGTGGACCGAAAATCTAAGGCCTAATGGACGAAAATAAGGAGTCCAATTTGAACTAGAATTGGACTTCAACAACTTCCTAAACTAGAATTCTAATTAAGGTAGATTTTGTAGATCTTGCCTTATCTAAAAATCTAGTCAAATCTCTATCTAAAATAACCGAAAAATATCAAATAAAAATCTGCAAAATTTCGTCCAAATCATAATAAATAAAATACTATAGTCTAATAAATCAATCCCCTTAATTGGATCATCAAGGGTCGATTATTTTGGGCTTTTCCATCATGCATGCTTAACTTGGGCTGAATAGCAAGTATACACATTAAGCCCAACAAAAGCACACACATGCCTCCTTCTTCATGTATTGCACTTCACATCTTGATCTCCATCTTCCATCTTCAACAAAGTCATCATCTTCAAGCTTCCTTGTACTCCGTCTTCAACTTCGAACTTCTTGCGAATTACAGCTTGCAAATATTCTTGCAACTTCTTAGCTCGTAGTCTTGTGACGGGTCCTTTGAATTGCAGCTCTTCATTGACTTCATCATTGCTATGGATGTCCTCATCATTCCCCCCCTGCTGAAGAGAATTCGTCCTCGAATTTGAAGTCTCGTCTTGGTCGAACTCATCTGCAGAAAAAGGAGACAAATCAGCAACATTAAACGTAGAAGAACACTTGTACTCACCAGGGAGATCAATGCGGTATGCATTATCATTAACACGGCTCAAAACAGTGAATGGGCCATCTCCACGGGGCGACAACTTCGACTTCCTCAAGTTAGGGAATCGGCCTGGACTCAAATGGATCCAAACACGGTCTCCGGGCTGGAATATCACACGTTTGCGTCTCGTGTTGCGTGCGGCGGCGGTTTGAGCGCCTTTGTGCTCGATCCGGGCACGAACCTTCTCATGCATCTCTTGAATAAAATCAGCTCTCTTCATACCATTAACACTCGTTAGATGCTCAACGGGTAAAGGAATCAAATCAGTAGGGGTTAACGGATTAAATCCATAAACTACCTCAAATGGAGACATGTTAGTAGAAGAATGAATAACACGATTGTAAGCAAATTCAGCATATGGTAAACACTCTTCCCATGACTTCAAATTATTCTTAATTAGAGACCTAAGTAAAGCTCGTAATGTACGATTCACAATCTCAGTTTGACCATCGGTTTGTGGATGACATGCAGTAGAAAACAATAACTTAGTTCCTAATTTTTCCAACAAAACACGCCAGAAATGTCCTAAAAACTTAGAATCCCTATCACTAACAATAGTACGAGGAATTCCATGCAATCTAACAACATGTACAAAGAACAAGTTGACAATATGAACAGCATCATCGGTTTTTCTACATGCAATGAAATGAGCCATTTTAGAGAACCGATCAACTACAACAAACACCGAATCTTTACCCGACCTAGACCTAGGCAATCCTAAGATGAAATCCATAGATATGTCGATCCAAGGGGCTGTGGGGGCGGGTAACGGCGTGTACAATCCAAACGGGTGTGAAGTGGACTTGGCTTGACGACAAGTAATGCAACGACTACACACATTCTCTACATCCCTACGCATATGCGGCCAATAAAAGTGTTCATGCAGCAAGTTCAATGTCTTATGTACACCAAAGTGACCCATCAAACCTCCCGCATGCGATTCTAACACAAGTAGCTCACGCATAGAAAAATAGGAATGCATAACTTAGACTCCTTAAACAAAAACCCATCATGCACATAATAACCATCAATAGCTCTAGATTTCGACACACATGAAGCATATATGGGGCTGAAATAGGCGTCCTCAACATATAACGACTTAATGGACTCGAAACCAAGCATCTTAGCATGCATTAAGTTCAAAAGTGCGTACCTTCGAGATAACGCGTCCGCGACGACGTTCTCCTCGCTTTTCTTGTACTTGATCACGTATGGGAAGGACTCGATGAATTCCACCCATCTTGCATGTCTCTTGTTCAGATTTTGCTGTCCTTTGAGGTGCTTTAAACTCTCGTGGTCCGTGTGAATCACGAACTCCTTGGGCCAAAGATAGTGCTGCCATGTATCCAATGCACGCTTCAAAGCATAAAGCTCTTTGTCGTACGTAGAATACCTCAAACTGGCGCCACTAAGCTTCTCACTGAAGTAGGCGACGGGCCTGCGATCCTGTATCAAAACTACACCAATACCTATGCCCGAAGCATCACACTCGATCTCAAAAGTCTTAGTAAAATCAGGTAAACGAAGAACAGGAGCAGAACATAACAATGATTTCAAAGTAGTAAATGCATGTTCTTGTTGTTTACCCCACTCAAATTTCCGATCCTTCTTACTTAGCTCAGTAAGAGGGGCGGCTATACTAGAAAAATCACGCACAAAACGTCGGTAAAAACCGGCGAGTCCATGAAAGGACCGAACTTCCGAGGCGTTTTTCGGGGTTGGCCATTCCTCAATCGCCTTGATTTTGGAACGGTCTACCACAATACCACGAAAACTGACGACAAAGCCTAGAAAAACGACTTCATCTATGCAAAAGGAACACTTAAATAAATTTCCATACAACTTTGCATCACGCAAAAGCATAAACACACGCCTAAGGTGTTCTAGGTGCGCCTGTGCACTGTGACTGTAAATCAAGATATCATCAAAGTAAACAACCACGAATTTACCAATCACATCACGCAAAACATGGTTCATTAACCTCATAAACGTGCTCGGTGCATTAGTGAGACCAAATGGCATAACTAACCACTCATATAGACCATGCTTTGTTTTAAACGCAGTTTTCCATTCATCCCCTTCATGCATTCTGATACGACCCGGACAATTAATCTAGGACGATAATAATAATGTAGCGGAAGACTTAGGAACGAAACACGTCAACTTAATTAAGGGCTTCAATCCAAGGCCTAATGGACGAAAATAAGGAGTCCAATTTGAACTAGAATTGGACTTCAACAACTTCCTAAACTAGAATTCTAATTAAGGTAGATTTTGTAGATCTTGCCTTATCTAAAAATCTAGTCAAATCTCTATCTAAAATAACCGAAAAATATCAAATAAAAATCTGCAAAATTTCATCCAAATCATAATAAATAAAATACTATAGTCTAATAAATCAACCCCCTTAATTGGATCATCAAGGGCCGATTATTTTGGGCTTTTCCATCATGCATGCTTAACTTGGGCTGAATAGCAAGTATACACATCAAGCCCAACAAAAGCACACACACGCCTCCTTCTTCATGTATTGCACTTCACATCTTGATCTCCATCTTCCATCTTCAACAAAGTCATCATCTTCAAGCTTCCTTGTACTCCGTCTTCATGTATAAAGAACAAATTGGCAATGTGTACAGTGTCATCGGTTTTCCTACATGCAATGAAATGAGACATCTTGGAAAACCTATCAACTACAACAAAGATGGAGTCTCGACAAGATCTAGACCGTGGCAAACCTAAGATGAAATCCATAGATAAATCAATCCACGGAGAAGACGGGGCTGGTAGAGGCGTGTATAAACCAAACGGGTGTGAGGTAGATTTCGACTTTCTACATGTAATACATCTACTACATACATTCTCAACATCATGCTTCATACGTGGCCAAAAGAAATGTTCATGCAGCAACTTTAACGTCTTAGACACACCAAAGTGACCCATTAAACCTCCCGCATGCGATTCTAGAATTAACTACTCACGCATAGAAGACTTAGGAATACACAACTGTGAACCCTTGAACAAGAACCCATCATGCACGAAAAAGCCATCAAATGCACGAGATTTTGAGCAACATTCAGCATAAATCGATGCAAAATATGGATCACTTGAATACAGCTCTTTAATTGCATCAAATCCCAACATCTTAGCATGCATAAGGTTCAAGAGAACTACCTTCTCGACAATGCATCAGCAACAACATTATCGGCGCCTTTCTTGTACTTGATGACGTACGGGAAAGACTCGATAAATTCCACCCATCGTGCATGTCGCTTGTTCAGATTTTGTTGGCCCTTTAGATGCTTCAAACTCTCGTGATCCGTGTGAATCACGAACTCCTTAGGCCATAAATAATGTTGCCACGTTTCCAAAGCTCTCTTGAGTGCGTACAACTCCTGATCATAGGTGGAATATCGAAGGGCTGCATCATGGAGCTTCTCACTGAAATAGGCGACTGGACGCCGTTCCTGCATCAAAACAGCACCAATCCCTTTGCCCGAGGCATCACATTCAATCTCGAAAGTTTTATTAAAGTCCGGAAGAGGCGCATTACATAAACAAGACTTTAAAGTGTTAAACGCATGCTCTTGAACAGGACCCTATTCAAACTTTCGATCTTTCTTGCTTAACTCAGTAAGCGGCGCGGCTATGCTGGAAAAATCGCGCACAAAGAGATGATAAAAGCCAGCAAGACCGTGGAAAGATCTCACGTCACTCGCAGACTTAGGAATGGGTCATTCCTCAATCGCCTTGATTTTGGAGCGGTCTACTTCTATACCACGTATACTCACAACAAAGCCGAGAAATACGACTTCATTCATACCAAACGAACACTTAGACATATTACCATATAATTTCGACTCTCTAAGAAGCTCAAAAACGTGTCTAAGGTGCTGCATATGCGTGTGCATTGTGTCACTATAGATCAAGATGTCATCAAAATACACAACAACATATTTTCCAATCACTTCACGCAAAGCATGATTCATCAAACGCATAAATGTGCTTGGTGCATTAGTGAGACCAAAAGGCATAACAAGCCATTCATACAAACCATGCTTTGAAAGCAGTTTTCCATTCATCACCTTCTTGCATACGTATTTGAAAATAATGATGTGACCCGGGACCTATGGGACACGACACGGACGAAATATGCGGAAGCTAAGGAACGGAACAACGTCGGATGCATAAGGGATCAATACGAATAAAGAGAAAACACAAAAAGACTCGACTAGAAACGAACAAGACTCGAATGATTAAAGAACTTACTAGATAACGTAGACTCGACTATGACTCGATCGAACGACTTGAGGTGGCTGGAATCACGGTGGTATAGCTGGAATTGGCGGTGGTGGTCGTTGGAATTGATTGGATGAGCGACAGCAATGTATGTTGTGGAATCGACTAAATTCGGTGAACCCGTGTTGAAAACCCGAACGCGCACGTCTAGCTTCTTCGGATAGCAATTATCCCAAGTACTTAATTATACCCTGAAGAACTTAAATAAGACTATTGATTTGCTAGAACAATAGAATTGTAGATAAAAGTTTGATCAACGGAAGGATCGTGAGACAGATTGAGAATAACTCTTTATTTCTTGCAATTGTCTGAATAATAATGTCACAAGGTACTCCTATTTATAGGAGTGATATATGGACGAAAATTAGAGTCCTAAAAGCTAAAGAAATGAAAAATATACTAATCCTAATCAAACTAGGATAAAATCAAAAGATATCAAAAATAAGATAACAAAAAATCTATCTAAATCTAACTAGATAAGGATAAATCCCAATGGGCTTGGGCTTGATGATTCTCGCCTATTTGGACCTTATTATTCACAACAATGGGCTGAATTAATGTGATTAATTTCGTGGCCCATATGTAAATAATTCTTGCCACTTTTGTATGAAAAACAGCATCTCCCGATTTCCCATGCAAACGCGTATAACTTTTCATGCACACGTCCAAATGGCTTCCTTCTTCTTCTCACGTCTTCATACTACCTTCTTCATCATCAATGGATAGCATGGTGATCAGTCTTGAGCTGCCCTTGACTTCATCTTCACCAAGTTCGAATTTGCGACGAATAGAAGCTTGTAAATAAGCTTGCAACTTCTTAGCTCGCAAACGCATCATTGGACCTTTAAACTGCAGCTCCGGATCATCTTCTTCTTTATTGCCATGCTGGATCTAGATCTCATCAAATAACCAGAATGCAAATCAATTTTTGAAAAGACATGCGAACCAGATAACTCATCAAGCATATCATCTAACCTAGGGATGGGAAAACAATACTTTACCGTGATTTTGTTGATTGCTCTACAATCCATGCACATTCGCCATTCGTTGTTCTTCTTCGGCACTAGGATCACTGGAACGGCGCACGGGCTGAGGCTTTCACGGATTTGCTTCTTCTCCAACAGCTCTTTGACTTGTCTATCGATCTCTTTAGTCTCGTCGGGAGATGTCCTATAGGCTGGTCGGTTGGGTAGCACAGCTATGGGGATGAAATCGATCTGATACTCGATTCCTCGCACTGGTGCAAGTCCTTCGGGTATCTCTTCAGGGAAAACGTCCTTGAACTCTTTAAGTAAGGGCTGCACATCACTAGACAAACAATCATTAGTAGCACTGCTCTTAAATGTGAGTAAGACAAGGGGCATACCTGCTTTCACGGCTTTCTGAACTCCTTTCATTGAAATAAACAAGTTCTTCGCATGAGGCTTGTTCGAACTCGACTCCATCTTCTTTTCCACAGCTAAGGAGTCCGAATGAGGTTGTTTGGAAGGGGAGGGGGCGTCGCCAAGGGGCTGTCCGGGGGCTGCCAAATCGACCGTGACTTTCGGGGGCCGTTTTGCAGCTGCTTGCTTTGCCTTTTCCTCTTTAAACCTTTCTTGCATGCGTTGCTGATCCATAGCAACGTCTTTAGGTGATAATGGCCTTAAGGTGCTGGTGCGGCCATCAATGTCGACGGTATAGGTGTTCAAACGTCCATCGTGGACAATACGTCGATCATACTGCCAATGTCTGCCTAACAACAAGTGTGACGCATCCATAGGGATAACGTCGTACAGAACAGTGTCAGAAAACTTATGGATTGAGAAAGATACACGTACCTGGTGAACAATGCGTATCTCGCCTCTATCTGTAAGCCACTGTAGTCTGTAAGGCTTTGCATGTTGTTGTACTGGTAGACCAAGCTTTTCCACTGCATATTGACTGATGGCATTTATGACACTACCACTGTCAATTATCATGGAGCACGTGTGACCTTGTATCACTGCACGGGTGTAGAAGATGTTCTCCCGTTGGTGCTCTTGTTCCTCTTCTTGAATGATGCTCAAACTCCGGATTGTAACCAAACTGACTTGTTGAGCTTCCGGATTGACTTGTTCATGGGCTGCATCACTCTCGACTTTTCTCTCATGTGTGGTGTCGTCCACTGGCTTTGTCTCATCCTCACTGGCTGATTCGACTTCATTTGATTCCGTCAAGTATAGAACGCGCCGGTTTGGACACTGAGCTTGAAAGTGGCCCCAACCTTGACATTTGTGACATTGAACGTCACGAGCTCGTGTAGGGGCTGTGGGGGTCGAACTCCCTTGATTTGGCCGTGTAGGTGCCGGCCTCGATGGTGTAGACTCGGGTCTACGATTGGGCTGCAGTGCAGAGCGATCAAAGCGTCGAACGGGCTGTTCTGGAGCACTCTTGGACCGTGTAGGGTCGGATGGGGCAGTAGGAGGCGTACCTCGTGGCCAAGATTGGCGTGGAGGGGCTGAACTACTCGCGGTCTTCCTCCGGCCATCTTTGAGCTGCCATTCAACTTTCGATGCGTAGTGTACCATCTCTTCGATGGTGGAGAAATCACGCAACTCGACCTCGCAAGCAATGTTTGGATGCATTCCTTCAATGTACCGGATGATGGTAGCATCTATGGACTCCTATTTTCCGATGCGAATCATGGTCGTCTCGAGTTCTTTGTGATACTCTACAATGGTGCGATTTCCTTACCGAATTGCATTCAACTTTTTCTCCAAGTCTCGTTCATAATGAACGGGAACAAATCGGCCTCACATCACATCTTTCATATCTTGCCAAGTGTCGATCAAAGGCCATCTATCATGGCGGTGGCATTTTTGTTGATGATCGAACCACATCGCTGCGTAGCCTCTGAACTCCATTGCAGCGAGCTGCACCTTTTTGACTTTAGGGAAGTCGTAGCACTCGAATATTTTGTCTACCTTATGTTCCCAATCAAGGTAAAGATCAGGATCATTAAGGCCTTCGAATTCCGGGATGCTCGTCTTAATGTTATTCAGCAATGTTTCGGCATCTCCGTATCGGGGTCGTTCATTCCGAACTGCACGATGCTGGGGACCACGGGGTCGGTGTGCATCTCTTCTTGGAGACTCAAATCGAGCTTCCTCCTGAAGTTCAGGGTCGAACTCGAACTCGTCAAACTCGGGTGGATCTAGCTGAATTCCGGGAGCTGGAGGCGCATAGGGGCTGCGTTTCTCCGTTGTACATTCGGATGTACGGCTCCGGTATTGGCTCCTTGAACTACGCCAGTTGTTGCAGTGGTTGCAGTAGTGGCGGCGTTTCCTTGCACTGTGGGAGCTGCAGTTGACTGAGTTTTGAGGGACTCAATCTGCTCCGTGAGTTTGGCCAAGGCATTGCCCATACGGTTCTCAGATTCGCGCTGCATGCGCATCATATGCTGAGACAGTGCATCAAAATGGTATTTGGAGTCTTTGGCGTCCCACTGATTTTCAGCGGTGTAGGACGTCTCTTCCATTGCATTGGACGATTTGGGATCGTCCAAAGGGGGCGTGTGTTGACCTCCTTTAGTATTCGGTGGTTTGGCGTTCTTCGGATTCATTATACCTGCACAGACGAACAAACGTGAAGAAATAAAGGCTGTACCTCACAATCCTCACAAACGCTCGTGTTTAAGCACTCTTGATTTTTCCCCTCGTGTATGTCTCTCAAATATGTGGTGCACATGTGTGAATGAGTATGGGAGTGGGCTGATCGAAAATAGCTGCTTCTGTTGATTAGCTCCTCTGGGTCTTCTTCAAGCTCCAACGGATAAAATCAAGCCGGAAGGTTGCTAAGAGTAGAAGTAGGTGTGTGGAATGAATATTTCGAGTAGATGGTGTATATGGACCACGGGTGTACGGGTGTATGGGTGTACGGGTGTAGGGACTATGTGGTGTATAAGGCAAACCGGGTGTAGGTGTAGATGGGCTGCAATTTTCGAACCTATAGATGGTGTATGGATCGAAAATTGAATGGATAAGTGTAGAAGATCTTGAATAGATATGGATGAGTATGGAAAGAATCTAAACAAGGAAACAAATCTAGTAGATAAGGTAAGAGACTTTTGGATGTGTTTGACCAATGTGAACAAATCTGAAAATCCCTAAATATAAGGAAACAAATCTATCTAGACTAGGAAAGACACAAAAATCAAAATAAACAAGGAAACAAATCTGAATTTTCATTTTTTTTTTACCGATTTTTTTTTTTACCGATTTTTTTTGTGCTATAGGGATTCGATCCCTCTGCTCTTTTCTTCTTCTTTTTTTTTTGTTTTTCAATGAATATTCAGATATTACAACTCGAAAAATTCAAAACAATAAAACGAACAAAACAGACGTATTAAACCACGAACGATAGAAACCGACGTGGCTCTTGATACCAATTTATGATGTGACCCGGGACCTATGGGACATGACAACAACTAAAGACGCGGAAGCTAGGAACGGAACAACGTCGGATGCGTAAGGGATCAATACGACTCTAGAGAAAAGACGAAAGACTCAACTAGAAAAAGGACAAGACTCGAACGGAAATAGAACTTACTAGGATACGTAGACACGAACAAGGACTCGATTGTTGACATGAAAGACACCCCTGGATGCTGGAACTCGGTGGTGGTGGCTGGAATCACGGCGAACGACGGTGGTGGAGGAAATCTCGGCGGCAATGGAAGGTAGAAGGATAAATCAGGATCGGCGAACCCGTATTGTATCAACTCGAACGCGCACGTCTAACTTCTCCGGATAGCAATTCTCCCAAGTACTTAATTATACCCTGAAGAACCTAAATAAGACTATTGGTTTGCTAAATCAATAGAATTGTTGGTGTAAATTTCGATCAACAGAAGATCTGGAGACAAAAGAGAAATAACTTCTTGTATTCATGCAATTGTCTAACTTTTTATGTAACAAATGGATCCCCTATTTATAGGTAACATAGGGCACGAAATTTAGACCTAATTAAGTGATAAAAACTGATCCAAAACTAATCCTAAACAAACTAGGATAAAATCAAAAGATACCAAAAATAAGATAAGAAAAATCTATCTAAATCTAACTAGATTAGGATAAATCCCAAACTGATTTTGGGCCTTCAAAATTCGCCTATTTGAACTTCAATCTACATGACATGGGCTGCCAAATAATCAAATTAATTCGTGGCCCATGTGATGTTTAATTCTTGCCACCTTTGCATGAAAAACAGCAACTTGTCGGAATCCCATGCAAACGTGTAGAACTCTTCATGCAAACGTCCAAATGGCGTGATTCTTCTTCTCATGTCTTCATGCTTCCTTCTTCATCATCAATGGATAGCATGGTGATCAATCTCGAGCTGCCCTTCACTTCATCTTCATGCATTTCGAATTTGCGACGTACGGAAGCTTGTAAATAAGCTTGTAACTTCTTCACTCGCAAACGCGTCATAGGACCTCTCAATTGCAGCTTTGGATCATCCTCTTCTTTCCCTAGCTCGACCTCATCAGAAACACCACTTTCTTGCGTCGCACGTTCCTACTCTCGGCCGTACGTTGCCCTTTGTGCTCAATTCGAGCACGTACTCTTTCATGCAGACTTGCTCAGCTCTTCTCAAACCTTTGACATTCGTTAGATGCTCAACGGGTAAAGGTATCAAATCAGTAGGTGTAAGTGGATTAAAGCCGTAAACAACTTCAAAAGGAGACATATTAGTAGAAGAGTGAATAAGACGATTATAAGCAAACTCCGCATAAGGTAAACACTCTTCCCATGACTTTAAGTTGTTTTTAATCAAGGACCTAAGTAATGTGCCTAAAGTGCGATTCACAACCTCAGTTTGACCATCGGTTTGTGGATGACATGTAGTAGAAAACAACAACTTAGTTCCTAGCTTACCCCAAAGAACACGCAAAAAATGTGCAAGAAATTTGGAATCCCTATCACTAACAATAGTTTTAGGAATACCATGCAAACAACATGCACAAAGAATAAATTCGCAATATGCACTGCATCATCGGTTTTTCTACATGCAATGAAATGCACCATCTTAGAAAAATGTTCAACTACTACAAACACAGAATCCTTTCCCGATCTAGACCTAGGTAAACCCAAGATAAAATCCATAGACAAATCAATTCAAGGTGAACTAGGGGCGGGTAGGGGCATGTATAAACCAAAAGGATGTGAAGTAGATTTCGACCTATGGCAAGTAACACATGCTCATGCAGCAAGTTTAATGTCTTATTCACACCAAAGTGACCCATCAAACCCCCCGCATGCGATTCTAACACAAGTAGCTCACGCATAGAACAAACATGAATGCATAATTTAGACTCTTTATACAAGAACCCATCATGCACATAAAAACCATCAATAGCACGCGACTTAGAACTACATGAAGCATAAATGGGGCTGAAGTAGACGTCTTCCACATACAATGACTTAATGGAATCGAAACCTAGCATCTTAACATGCATTAAGTTCAAGACCTTCTAGGCAACGCGTCGGCCACGACATTCTCCTCGCCTTTTTTGTACTTGATCACTTATGGAAAGGACTCGATGAATTCTACCCATCTCGCGTGTCTCTTGTTCAAGTTTTGCTGCCCTTTGAGATGCTTTAAGCTTTCATGATCCGTGTGAATCACGAACTCCTTGGGCCAAAGATTGCTGCCATTTCTCCAATGATCTCTTCAATGCATACAACTCCTTGTCATATGTGGAATAACGAAGAGCTGCACCATTCAACTTCTCACTGAAGTAGGCGACTGGACGCCGTTCCTGCATTAAAACAGCACCAATACCTATTCCAGAGGCATCACATTCGATCTCAAACACTTTATCAAAATTCGGTAAGCACAAAACAGGTGCATGGCATAGAAGATATTTCAGTCGTGTAAATGCATCATGCTGTGTCTTACCCCATTCAAATTTACGGTCCTTCTTACTTAGCTCAGTAAGAGGCGTGACAATGCTAGAAAAATTGCGCACGAAGCGACGATAAAATCCGGCAAGGCCGTGAAAGGACCGAACCTCAGCGGCATTTTTGGGTGTTGGCCATTCTTCAATCGCCTTGATTTTAGAACGGTCAACCTCAATGCCACGTATGCTCACAACAAAACCTAGAAAAACAACCTCATCTAAACAGAATGAACACTTAGACATGTTTCCATACAAACGTTCGTCTCTCAAAATAAAAAATACACGCCTAAGGTGTTCTAGGTGCGCCTGTGCATTGTGACTGTAAATCAAGATGTCATCAAAATAAACAACCACAAATTTTCCAATAACATCACGCAATACATGGTTCATCAATCTCATGAATGTGCTAGGTGCATTAGCGAGTGCAAAAGGCATTACTAACCATTCATATAAACCATGTTTAGTTTTAAAAGCTGTATTCCACTCATCCCCTTCATGCATTCTTACTTGAAAATAACCAGATCGCAAATCAATTTTAGAAAAGATTTTAGAACCAGATTAAAAGATGCACTTACATTATACTCACCGGGCAACTCCAACTTGTAGGCGTTATCATTGATGCGTTCCAACACTTGAAAGGGTCCATCACCACGTGGCAGTAGCTTGGAGCGCCTTTGCAATGGGAATCTCTCCTTGCGCATATGCAACCACACCCAATCACCGGGTTCAAAAATAACCTATCGCCTGCCTTTGTTGGCGTGTTTAGCATACTGCTATGTTCGCCTCTCAATGTTCAACCTTGCTTTCTCATGAATCTGCGTATCAAAGTCAGCTCGTTTCGAGCCCTCAAGATTAGTATGTTCTTGCTCAGGCAAAGGAACTAGATCCAATGGAGTCAAAGGATTAAATCCATAAACAATCTCAAAAGGTGAAAACAAAGTAGCAGAATGAACAGAATGTTTATAAGCAAACTCAACATGTGGCAAGCATTCTTCCCAAGACTTAATGTTCTTCTTACAGTTTGTGGATGACAAGTAGTAGAAAACAACAATTTAGTACCCAACTTGCACCACAAAGTCTTCCAAAAGTAGCTCAAAAACTTAGCATCTCTATCAGAAACAATAGTCCTAGGCATGCCATGCAATCTAACAATCTCCCTATAGAACAATTCAGCAACGTGAGATGCATCATCAGATTTATGACAAGGAATAAAATGCGCCATTTTAGAAAATCTATCAACAACAACAAAGATTGAATCCCTACCACGCTTAGTCCTAGGCAAACCTAACACAAACTCCATAGAAATATCAATCCAAGGAGCTGTAGGAATAGGCAAAGGTGTATACAACCCATGGGAACTCGTCCTAGACTTAGCTTGCTTACAACACAACGCCCACAAAGTCTCTCAACATCTCGTTTCATATGAGGCCAAAAGAAAATGCTCATGCAGAACAGCTAGAGTCTTAGCAATGCCAAAGTGTCCCATCAAACCCCCACCATGATATTCAAGCAACAACAAATCACGTAAAGAACATTTAGGAACACACAACTTATTCTTCCTAAAAAGATAGTTATCATGCCTAAAATACTCCCCACTAGCAGCACGCTCACATGCACGATAAATCTCACCAAAATCAGTATCATGCTCATATAAACTCTTAATAACTTCAAAACCAAGCAACTTAGCATCTAAAGTAGAGATCAAGGCATACCTCCGAGAAAGTGCGTCAGCCACCACATTCTCCTTACCTTGCTTGTATTTGATGACGTAGGGAAACGTCTCGATAAACTCCATCCACCTCGCATGCCTCTTATTCAACCTATGCTGCCCCTTTAAGTGCTTCAAAGATTCATGATCGGTGTGAATAATGAACTCCCGAGTCCACAAATAATGCTGCCACATTTTGAGGGCTCTCACCAAAGCGTACAACTCCTTGTCATATGTGGGATAGTGATGAGGACATCCATAGCAATGAGTAACTCAATCCGGAGCTGTAATTCAAAGGCCTCGTCACAAGACTACGAGCTAAGAAGTTGCAAGATTATTTGCAAGCTACAATTCGCAAGAAGCTCGAAGATGAAGACGGCGTGCAAGGTAGCTTGAAGATGATGGCCTTGTTGAAGATGGAAGATGAAGATCAAGACTTGGAGTGCAATACATGAAGATGTGTACGTGTGCATGTGGACGTGTGTTGAAGAGTCCACAGCAAAGCTTGAAGAGGCCCAAACAATCGGCCCTTAATGATTCAATTAAGGGGATTGATTTATTAGACTATAGTATTTTATTTATTTAATTTAGACTATAGTCCAATTCAGTTTATTTAATTATTGTGGATGTAATTTTCGGTCATATTGAGTCATAGTTTGACTAGGATTTTAGATAAGGCAAGATCTACAAGTTCTACCTTAAATAGAATTCTAGTTTAGGAAATTACGTAGTCTAGTTCTAGTTTGTTTAGGCCATGTGATTTTCGGCCTTATCCCTTTAATTTTCGGTCCACCTATTGTTATAAATAGGGGATCCATGTGACATTCATACTTTAGACTATATTTGATTAAGTAAGCTTTGCTTTCAATATCGTCTCATCCCCATTTAATCTTTGTGAGTTTAGATATTAAATTCATACTCTTAGAACTAGCAACTCTAGGTTTTTACAAAGGTGATACGACCCAGGCAATTAAGTTAGGATGAATCTAGAGACGTAGCGGAAGACTTTAGGATACGAAACACGTCAGCTAAAGAAGGGAAACAATCCGACTCGATAAAAAAATGAAAAGACGGAAAATCTAGACAATTAAATACCTAGACAATGGCACAAACTAAGTAACACAAATCCAAAGAACTTAAGGTAGGGAAGGGACCCAGGCAATTAAGCTAGGACGAATCTAGAGACGTAGCGGAAGACTTTAGGATACGAAACACGTCAGCTAAAGAAGGGAAACAATCCGACTCGATAAAAAAATGAAAAGACGGAAAATCTAGACAATTAAATACCTAGACAATGACACAAACTAAGTAACACAAATCCAAAGAACTAAAGGTAGGGAAGGGCGCGTAATAGGGGCTGAAATAGGACGAATATGGGGCTGAAATTGATGGTGTTGGAATCGCGTGTTAAGGGTGAAGAATGGCTCAGAGTAGATAGGATATGATAGAGATAAACAAACTTACGGTATGGATGGATTGGCGTAGAACACGATCACGATCTTGGGGGCTGAATTGAAGCGTACGTTGATGAAGTATGGATGGCGTCGATTATGGTTTATGGATGATGATTCGTTGATGTGAATCACAACCCGGATAGCCTCCTTGAATCTCGAACGTACCCAAGGATGAAATCTCTAAGTTGATCTTCGGATAGCGAATACCGGTTAATCCCTCAAGTGGATTAAGCAATACCCTTGATTAAGACTTAAAGTTGCTAGCTCCAAAAATATGAATTTGTTAATCAAAACTCACAAAGATTAAAAGGGCTTGAGACAATATTGAAAGCAAAGCTTAATAATTCAAATAAAGTCTAAAGTATCAATGTGACATGGTTCCCCTATTTATAAGCCTATGGGGAACGAAATTAATCATCAAAAAAGGTCTAAAAACTGATCCAAAAGGGATCTCTAACTATACTAGGAAGATACCTAAACTAGAATTCTATTCAAGGTAGGAAATTGCCTTAAATACAATTATAGTCAACCTTGACTATCATCATATGGACGAAAATTACATAAAATTAAATAAAAACCTGAACTAAACTATAGTCCAACTTAATTAAATAAATACTATAGTCTAAATAAAATTTAACAAGTGTCGGAACTACTCGGTATGGGCATACCGACTGAAACTAGTTAGTTTGGGCATCTTCAAGTGTTCCAAGTGATGTGACCCGGGACCTATGGGACACGATCAAGACAAACATACGCGGAAGCTAGAATCGAAATGACGTCGGATAAGTAAGGGTTCAACAAAGACTCAAAAGACTCGATTAAAATTACCTAGACTATGACACGGCACTAAATAAAACACAACGAAATAAAATGAAAAGGGGCTGTTTTGGTTCGAATGGAAAGGGTATGGCTATGGACGTGTAGTATGATGTTATGTGGTGAAGAAGGGCTGGTATAGATAGGTTATGACCAGGAAATAAAGAACTTACGGGATAGGTGCTTATCTTGGCGCGAATAGCACGTATGGACGAACTACTCTCGAACAGCTTGTAAACTCGTACAACTTGACTCGAACTTGATGTACGTTGGTGTAATGGACGAAATATGATAGATGGGTGATGTTGATGATGATCGGCGTTGATGTGTTGAGTAGAATGAGTCGATAACACAGCTGCAAACCCCGTGAAGAAACGTACAACAATCGGTTGTCTTCTCGATAGCAATCTAACCCTATTCCCACAAGTGAAATAGAACGAGATTTAAAATAAAACTTGGAAGTTGCTAGGCTTTCAAGAGTGTGTATTTTCGGCTGAAAATAAACAAAAAGAGGATCTTGGGTGAGACAATATTGAAAGGTAAATTCTTCTTAATCAAATATGGTCTAAATATCAATGTAACAATGATCCCTTATTTATAGTAGAGGGATGAACGAAAATTTAAGTAAAAATCCTAAAGGAATTAGAAAAATAAAGCTGTCCTAATCTAACTAGGATTCCTACCTTAATTAGAATAGGAAATCTACCTTAATTAGAATTCCAACTAGGAAAGAAGTTCCCATAATTAAAACTCTAATTACCTAACTAAAAAGACCTTCTAGAAATACCCTAATAATAAAAAACGAAAATAATAAAATAAATACCAAAAATCAAATAATAAAAAATCTAACTATGGATAAAATAAACCCAACAACTTTGGGCCTTCAAACTTGGGCTCTAATAATTCAAACATGGGCTGAATTAATTAACTCCATGGGCTGCTCATCATGTTCGAATTTATTCATGCACATGCGACGTGAACGAGCTCCATGCTCACGCCGACCTCTTCTCTTCTCTTTAAGTACTTGGGCTCTTCATGTCTTGTTCTTCAAACCTTGATCTCCAATCTTTAATCATGAACAACATGACAATCTTTGAACCTTTCAATGGCATCTTTGGATTTGATTTGTTGATGCTTATCGTGCTCGTATCATTCCCCTCCTCTTGAAAAGAATTCGTCCTTGAATTCGAATCTCCGGGATCAAAGACGAATGCCAATGGATCATCAATCTTTCTTTGCACAAACTCAACTTTCAATGGAATAACTTCAACAACCTGTAAAATAGAGATAGCACAAGAAAATGGTTGATAAATGATGTTAGAATGCGGCAGCTCTTCCGGGCTCGTTTGCTCGAGTTCTTTGTCAATCATTGCTCTATTGAAGCCAATCTCCTTTTCTTCAAAATACGGCTGTATTTCCTCTAACTTTGCAATTACTTCAACTTCCTCAACTGCATCATTGACCTCCATTTCTTCTTCTTTGACTTCGAGTCCTTAAAGTCTTCCGCCTGCGTATTCTTCGTGTCTTAGATACATTGTCCGGGTCACATCAGATGTCCTCATCAACGGGGTGAACTCGAACTTGATCACGAACGAGCTGGATTGACACGAACGTGGATGATGGTTGGATGGCGTCGATCGGTGGCAATGGATGGTGTAAACTCGATGTGAATTACAACCCGAAAGTTGCCTTGAATCTCGAACGTACACAAGGTCAAATTCTTTAAGTTGCTCTTCGATAGCGAGTTTCCGACGATCCCTCGAACGTGGACTGCGAATTCCCTTTGTAAAACTAGAGATGCTAATTCTAAGAGTATGAATTTAATTATCTAAACTCACAAAGATTGAAAGGGTTGAGACGATATTGAAAGCAAAGGCTTAATAATTCAAATATAGTCTAAAGTATCAATAACATGGATCCTCTATTGATGAAGCTATGGACAACAAAGATGATGAAGAACCGGAGTTGCAATTTAGAGGACCAATCACAAGATCAAGAGCTAAGAAGTTGCAAGCTGATGAGATCAAGCATAGCAATGAAGAAAATGATCCGGAGCTGCAGTTTAAAGGTCCAATGACGCGTTTGCGAGCTAAGAAGTTACAAGCTTATTTACAAGCTTCTATTCGTCGCAAATTCGAAATGTATGAAGATGAAGTCAAGGGCAGCTCAAGATTGATCACCATGCTATCATTTGATGATGAAGAAGGAAGCATGAAGACGTGAGAAGAAGAACGACGCCATTTGGACGTGTGCATGAAAAGTTATACGCGTTTGCATGGGAAATCGGGAGATGCTGTTTTTCATGCAAAGGTGGCAATATTAATTGTAGCATGGGCCACGAAATTAATTAAATTAATTCAGCCCATGGACGTTTATTTTGGGTCCAAATAGGCGTGGATTTGCAAGCCCAAGTCCATTGGGATTTATCCTTATCTAGTTAGATTTAGATAGATTTTTGTTATCTTATTTTTGGTATCTTTTGATTTTATCCTAGATTGATTAGGATTAGTATTTTTCAATGTTTATCTAGTTATTTAGGGTTAAAATTTCGTCCATATGCTCTCCTATAAATAGGAGCACCCTGTGACATTCATAAATCAGACAATTGCAAGAATTCAAGAGTTATTTCTCAATCTGTCTCAAGATCTTTTGTTGATCGAAATTTTATCTTCAAAGTTCTATTGTTTTAGCAACTCAATAGTCCTATTCAAGTTCTTCAGGGTGCGTTCAAGTACTTGGGAGAATTGCTATCCGGAGAAGCTAGACGTGCGCGTTCGGGTTATTCAACACGGGTTCGCCGAATCTAACCTATCCTTCGACCACACCGCCGCCGCCAACACCATCAATACCGCCGTCATCCGCCGCCGTGACCATCACCACCGCCGAGTTCCAGCCACCATCCAAGTGTTCCAATCGAGTCCTAGTTCGTGTCTACGTAATTCTAGTAAGTTTTATCGTATTTTGAGTCGGATTGATTCCATTGTTTTCTAGCTGACGTAGTTCGTTCTTGAAGTCTTCCGCGTGCATAAATCTCGTGTCTTGGATACATTGTCCGGGTCACATCACAAGCTTACTTGCAAGTGTTGATTCGAAGAAAGCTCGAGATTGGAGATGAAGAAGTCAAGAGAAGCAATTCCAAGATAGTTAATTTATTAACTATTGAAGATCAAGATCACACCATGGAGAATTACACTTGAAGAGTTGAAGATATGAAGTGCACGTGTGCATGGATTTGCATGGATGATGATCGACGTGCAAGAGGAAGAAAATCGGTCCTACAGTTATTTAATTATGGGGTGGATTTTATCTAGACTATAGTATTTAATTTATTTAATTATAGACTATAGTAGATCAGATTTTATTTATTTAATTAAGTGTAATTTTCGGTCCTTATGTCAAAGAGATAAGAAACTACTTTAAATAGAATTCTAGTTTAAGAATTTTCCTAGTCCAATTGGAGATCTATTTGGACTCCAAATTTTCGGTCCTTATATCTTTAATTTTCGGTCCCTTAGAGCTTATAAATAGGGGATCATTGTTACATTGATACTTTAGACATTGTTGAATTAAATTGCTATTGCATTCAATTTGTGTCTCAAATCTATTTGTCTTTTGAATACTTTTCACACGAAAATATTCATTCTTGGAGCTAGCAACTACAAGTCTTATTCAAGGGTATTGCTCAATTCACTTGAGGGATTGACCGGTATTCGCTATCGAGGAACAACTTGGAGATTTCAACCTTGAAGACGTTCGAGATTCAAGGAGGCTATCGGGTTGTGAATCATTTCATCAACAACACACGTCCATCACCACCATCGACGACAATCAACCATCCACCAACGTCCATCATCACGGCAGCCATCAACTTCGAAATTCTTCACTGTTCGTTTTATCCGTAAGTCCATTCAATCACTAACATATCCTATCTTCTCCAAGCTCTTCTTCACCAACCTTCACACACGAATTCCTACCCTATTTCAGCCCTCATAATCGTCCTTTTTAGCCCTTGATCCTTTGGTTTGTGTTATTTAATTTGTGTCAAAGTTCTAGGTATCTTAGTTGTGTCTTAGTCGTCTAGATAATCGAGTATAGAATCCTTACTTTACCGATGTAGTTTCAATCCTTAGCTTCCGCGTCTTTTGTGTCTCGTTGGTCATTTAGTCCCGGGTCACATCACCTATTTATAGGGCTAATATGGATGAAAATAAAGTGTAAAAAACCATAAAAATCTGATCCGAAAAGGATCTCTAACTATACTAGGAAGATACTTAAACTAGAATTCTATTCAAGGTAGGAAATTGCCTTAAATACAATTCTAGTTAACCTTGACTTTAATATGGACGAAAATTACATTAAATTAAATAAAAATCTGAACTAAACTATAGTCTAACATAATTAAATAAATACTATAGTCTAAATAAAATTCAATCCCTAATTAAATCAACTAAGGAACGAAAATTCCATGCAACGCGAATCTGTCATGCATGCACAATTTGATGAGTTCTATCTTCATGCATTGCTCTTCAAATCTTGATCTCCAATCTTTAATTGTTAACAAAGTAACAATCTTGGGGCTGCATTTAACTTCTTCTAATTCTTCAAATTTCTTGCGAATAATTGCTTGGAAATAATCTTGCAATTTTCTTGGCTCGAAATCGTGTAATTGAACCTCTAAATGGCAGCTCCGGATTTAGTTCTTCAAGGCCTTGCATGGCTTCATCAAATCTAAACAAGGTAGGAAATCTAGTAGATAAGGTAGAATATTTTTAGATAAGTTTGACAAAGTGTGAACACAATCTAACAAATCCTAAAATATCTATCTAAGATGGATTCGAGCCTATCTAGACTAGGAAACAATAAGGAAATCGAAATAAACATGAATTAAAATCTGATTTTCGTTTTTTTTTTCGTTTTTTTTTTCTGTAGGGATTCGATCCCTTTGCTCCTTTTTTTTTAATGAACAATTCACGTATTACAACTCGAAAGATTCAAAAACAATAAAACAAACACAATTGCCGTACAGAACCACGAACGATATAAACCGACCTGGCTCTTGATACCAATTTATGATGTGACCCGGGACCTATGGGACACTGATGTGACCCGGGACTAAATGACACCACGAGACACAAAAGACGCGGAAGCTAGGAAAGAAACTACGTCGATTACGAAAGGATTCTATACTCGATTAACTAGACAACTAAGACTCAATTAAAATACCTAGACAATGACACACAAAATAACACAAAATCTAAGTAGAGAAGGGCTGTTTTGGACGGTTAGAACAATGGATGGGATGATGATGATTCGATGATGGTGAATAGGTTTAGAAGGGCTTGAGTAGATACGGTATGATAGAGTAGAATCGAACTTACGGATTGAATGAGACGAACACGAGCTTGGACACGTTGGTGGCTGGACTTGAAACGAACGTGAATGGCTTGTGATTGAGGTGGAACGGCGTGGATGATGGTGTGATGTTGATGTAAATCACAACCCGAAAGTTGCCTTGAATCTCGAACGTACACAAGGCCAAATTCTTTAAGTTGCTCTTCGATAGCGAGTTTCCGACGATCCCTCGAACGTGGACGGCGAATTCTCTTTGTAAAACTTAGAGATGCTAAATCTAAGAGTATGAATTTAAAAGATCTAAACTCACAAAGATATAAAATGGGGTTGAGACAATATTGAAGCAAAGCTTTAATTTTCAAATATGGTCTAAAGTAACAATGAAATATGGATCCCCTATTTATAATAGGTGGACCGAAAATCTAAGGCCTAATGGACGAAAATAAGGAGTCCAATTTGAACTAGAATTGGACTTCAACAACTTCCTAAACTAGAATCCTATTTAAGGTAGATTTTGTAGATCTTGCCTTATCTAAAAATCTAGTCAAAACTCTATCTAAAATAACCGAAAATAATAACTAAAAATCTGCCAAAATTCGTCCAATACCATAGGATAAATTAAATAAATAAAATACAATAATCTAATAAATCAATCCCCTTAATTAAATTGACACGTCGGATTGAACCACGACCAGCAGAGCTGACCTGGCTCTGATGCCAAAATATGATACGACCCAGACTATTAATCTAGGACGATAATAACAACGTAGCGGAAAACTTAAGAATCGAAACACATCAACTAAATGAAGGGTTCCAATCCGACTCGATAAACAATGAAAATTATAAAAATCTAGACAACTAAAATACCTAGAACGATGACACAAATATATAACACAAATCCAAAGGTATATGGGCTGAAAAGGAACGTGTATAGGTGATGAGACCATGGCAATCATCAAATCAGTCCATCCAAAGCTGCCATTAAAGGATCCCAAGATTGTTATTCCTTTAATAATCAAAGATTGGAGATCAAGATTTGAAGAGTAATGCATGAAGATAGAACTCACCAAGTTATGCATGCATGACAGATTCACATTGCATAGACAAGTTGCATGGAGTTTTCGTCCCCCTTAATTGATGTAATTAGAGATTGAATTTTATTTAGACTATAGTATTTATTTAATTATGTTAGACTATAGTTTAGTTCAGATTTTTAATTATTTATTATGTAATTTTCGTCCATAATATAGTCATGGTTGATTAGAATTGTATTTAAGGCAATTTCCTATCTTGAATAGAATTCTAGCTTAGGTATCTTCCTAGTATAGTTAGAGATCCCTTTTGGATCAATCTTTTAGCCTTTTTTTATGTTAATTTCGTTCCCTATGTATTATAAATAGGGGAACCATTGTACATTATTTTTTTAGACGTTGCATGAAATAAAGAGTTATTTTCTCAATTGTCTCACGATCCTTAGGTTGATCAAACAAACACTTTTGTTGATTTAGTCATAAATCATCATTCTTAGAGGATAGCATCTTTAAGTCTTATTCAAGGGTATTCCTTAATTCACTCGAGGGATTAACGGGTATTCGACCCAGACTTAAGAATCGAAACACGTCAACTAAATGAAGGGTTCCAATCCGACTCGATAAACAATGAAAATTATGAAAATCTAGACAACTAAAATACCTAGAACGATGACACAAATATATAACACAAATCCAAAGGTATATGGGCTGAAAAGGAACGTGTATAGGGGCTGGAATTATGGAGGTTTTCGTGTGTGATGGCTTGTGAAGAATGGCTGGAGAAGGTAGGATATGATAGAGTACGATTGAACTTACGGTATGAACGATCCGGTGTAGAACACGATCACGATCTTGGGGGCTGAATTGAAGCGTGCGTTGATGAAGTATGGATGGCGTCGATTATGGTTGATGGATGATGATTCGTTGATGTGAATCACAACCCGATAGCCTCCTTGAATCTCGAACGTACCCAAGGATGAAATCTCTAAGTTGATCTTCGATTAGCGAATACCCGTTAATCCCTCGAGTGAATTAAGGAATACCCTTGAATAAGACTTAAAGATGCTATCCTCTAAGAATGATAATTTATGACTAAAAAAATAATGTACAATGGTTCCCCTATTTATAATACATAGGGAATGAAATTAACATAAAAAAAGGCTAAAAGATTGATCAAAAAGGGATCTCTAACTATACTAGGAAGATACCTAAGCTAGAATTTTATTCAAGATAGGAAATTGCGTTAAATACAATTCTAGTCAACCATGACTATATTATGGACGAAAATTACATAATAAATAATTAAAAATCTGAACTAAACTATAGTCTAACATAATTAAATAAATACTATTGTCTAAATAAAATTCAATCTCTAATTACATCAACTAAGGGGGACAAAAACTCCATGCAACTTGTCTATGCAATGTGAATCTGCCATGCATGCATAACTTGGTGAGTTCTATCTTCATGCATTGCTCTTCAAATCTTGATCTCCAATCTTTGATTATTAAAGGAGTAACAATCTTGGGATCCTTTAATGGCAACTTTGGATGGACTGATTTGATGATTGCCATGGTCTCATCATTCCCCTCCTTTTGAAAAGAATTCGTCCTCGAATTCGAACGGCTTGGATCGAAAACGAACACGAACTGATCATCAATCTCTTTTAGCTCAATCGTCAACTTCATGGGGTGCATGGACATAGGAACCACGAATAAGTCTGGTGGAACATCAATAACACGTGGCACATCTTTGGCAACCTGTAAGATTAAAACATTAAAAGTACAAGATTGACAAAAAATGTTAGAAATCAATGGATCCGCCATGTAGCAAAGGCTCCACTTGTGCGACATCCATTTTCAAAATGATGTCATCCTCCATTTGTGAATATGGTTGTAACTCTATCATCTTTTCATCTTCTTCAACTGCAGTAATGATCTCCATTTCTTCTTCTTCTTCACTCAAAGATTGATTCGACTCTTCTAGATCAAGCTCTTCAATAACATTCTCTTCTTGTTCAACATTCTCACAAGTTGCAACATCGATCAGTTCTTCAATAGATGCATCAATTGAAATTGTTACTTCGAAAGTAGAATCTTCTTTGATGGCAACGATCTCAGATGGTAACTCAACGTGGATCTAATCTTGAATATTGCTAGCTTAGCTTGGCACATGCATGACCGGTTGAACTGGTGATGCAGGCCGTGTAGGTGGTACATAGGTACGTAGAAACTCCTCGAATGACTCAGGTTCACTCCTAGTGAACGCATATCTCGTGATCGAACGGGCTGTTTGGCGTTGAGCTCTAAGTGGTGGAGGCGATGCTCTTTGCGTGTTGAGACTCTCAAGCTGCTTCGTTAACTTGGCTAGTGGATTAATCAGCTCATCTCTCATTACTTGTAGATTTGCTTCCATGCTCTTAATCATTGCATCAAAATGGTACTTTGTGTCCCATGCAAGGATGATGAGGTCATACAAGGCAATGAAGAAAATGATCCGGAGCTGCAGTTTAAAGGTCCAATGACGCGTTTGCGAGCTAAGAAGTTACAAGCTTATTTACAAGCTTCTATTCGTCGCAAATTCGAAATGCATGAAGATGAAGTCAAGGGCAGCCCAAGATGGATCACCATGCTATCTATTGATGATGAAGAAGGTATCATGAAGACGTGAGAAGAAGAATCACGCCATTTGGACGTGTGCATGAAAAGTTATACGCGTTTGCATGGGAAATCGGGAGATGCTGTTTTTCATGCAAAGGTGGTAATATTAATTGTACCATGGGCCACGAAATTATTCATGTTAATTTAGCCCATGATCGAGTTCTAAGGTCCAAGATGGTGTGGAAATACAGGCCCAAATCCATTGTGGGATTTATTCTTATCTAGTTAGATTTAGATAGATTTTTGTTATCTTATTTTTGGTATCTTTTGATTTTATCCTAGATTGATTAGGATTAGTATTTTTTTTTATGTTTATCTAGTTAATTAGGGTTAATTTTCGTTCATAATCTCTCCTATAAATAGGAGCACCCTGTGACATTCATAATTTAGACAATTGCAAGAAATAAAGAGTTATTCTCAATCTGTCTCACGATCCTTTGGTTGATCACCCATTTATCATATATTCTATTGTTCTAGCAAATCAATAGTCTTATTTAAGTTCTTCAGGGTATTTATCAAGTACTTGGGAGAATTGCTATCCGGAGAAGTTAGACGAGTGCGTTCGGGTTGATTCAACACGGGTTCACCGATCTGTCCTATCCTTCTACCAAACCACCGCCGCCATCACCAACACTCCACCGCCATCCGCCGTCGTTCACCATCAGATTCCAGCCACCCTTAGACGTATCAAGTGTGTTCATCGAGTCATAGTTCGTATCTTCGATTTCTAGTAAGTTTTACTGTTTAATTCGAGTCGGTTTGAATCCTTCTTTAGCTGACGTTGTTCGAGTCCTAAAGTCTTCCGCTTGCGTATTCTTCGTGTCTTGGATTCATTGTCCGGGTCACATCATAAATTTGGCATCAGAGCCACGTCAGCTCTGCTGGTCGTGGTTCAATCCGACGTGTCAAATACGTGTTAGTTTTCTGTCATACGTTTCATTTAATTTTTGTATTGTTTCGAGTCTATTGTAATCTGATTCATATTCATTGAAAACAAAAAAAAAAAAAGAAAAAAAAAATCGGCCAAAAAGAAAAAAAAAAAAATCGCCGATAAAAAAAAAAAAAAAAAAAAAAACGAAAATCAGATTGTTCTACTTGTTTTCAATTTTAATTCCTTGTTTTTAGATTTGTTCCATATATTTAGGGATTCTTAGATTGTGTTCACACATTCAAAATCCTTATTTCCTTATCCATTAGATTTCTTACCTTGTTTAGATAGATTTCATCCTAATCTATATCTATTCAAGATCTTTCCATCCCCATCCATATCTAATCAAGATTATCCATCCTAAACCATCAAATTTTCGTTCCTAATCATCTATAGGATTCGAAATTGCCATCTCTTTCATACATACACCCGGTTCACCTTATACACCACATAGTCCATACACCCATACACCCGTACACCCGTACACCCATACACCCGTGGTCTACATACACCAACCCATTGAATACTCATTCCACACGCCTACTTCTACTCTTAGCAACCTTCCGGTTTGATTTTATCCGTTGGAGCTTGAAGAAGACCCAGAGGAGCTAATCAACAAGAAGACTGTTTCGATCCACCCACCCCCATATTTCACTCCACACGTGCACTACACATACTTGAGAGTTAAACACGAGTGGAAAAATCAAGAGTGACATACACGAGCGTTTGTGAGGAATTGTGAGGTTCTACTTTACTTTTTCTTCACGTTTGTTCGTTTTGCAGGATAAATGGACCAACAGGAAGATATTTTCTACACCCGTTGCTCCATCCAAGACAAAATTGGTTCCATGATTATTGACAGTGGTAGTGTATTTAACGCCATTAGTCAATATGCAGTGGACAAGCTCGGCCTAGTACCACAGAAGCATCCCAAGCCCTATAAGTTGCAGCGGCTTACAATCACAAGTCAGGTAAGTGTCGCATTTGCTATTGGTCGATATACTGACACTGTTTTATGTGATGTCATTCCTATGGAGGCAACACACATTCTTCTAGGTCAACCGTGGCAATTCGATCGAGGAGCAGTGCACGATTGTCACGCCAACACTTATTCCTTTGCTTGGAATGGACGACCCATCAAATTGATGCCTTTGGCACCTGAGGACGTCATTAAGGATCAGAAGTGGATGCAAGAAAAGTTTAAAGCTGAAAGGGAAAGGAAGGCCGCAACTATCGAGAGCGAATCAATCGCCACCATCCCTAGCCCTACTACGACACCGTTGGAGTCTTGTTCATATCAAGACATGTCGTCTAGTTCATCCAACGCAGATCACCAGTTAAATTCAGACATGATAAGTGAAGCTACAATTCCGTCGCAGCCCATATGCATTGATCCAACACTGGATTCGGGTAAGTCGGATAATCTATTGATTTCTCAGAACAGTGCTACTAATGATTGTTTTTCTAGTGATGTGCAGATCGAGAAGAGAGAGTTCGAGATGGAGCAGCCTGGAATAGCTACATCCAACCCTGAAGGCAGCTCGAAAGAAGTTTCCAACTCTCAAGAGGAGATCCACGAAGAGCTGAAGTTGGAGCATGATGATGTTCGACTTAGAGATCAGCTTGTTCTAGATAAGTCGTCCAACACCCACATTGTTTATCTTAAGGACGTGTTACATGAAATCGAGAGAGGTAAGTACCGTCTATACTATTCTAGTATTGATAGGTATTTGATGTGTATAGTTGAATCCATGTTCCTTTTTAGAATTAATTTGACAATTGGATTTGACTTGAATTGCATGAAAAGGTTGAAAAGTAGAAAGCTATTGTTTGTTCCAACCAAGTGTAAGATGCGAGCATGGTATTTGAATTCGATTAGTTTGTGTTTTTCCATTGCTCATTTGAAAGCTATTCATAGTGTTGAACATGTTGGAAATTGCATGACTGTTTATTATACCATGTTAGATCCATTATATGTTACACATTGGATAGTTGATTGTTTTGTTGAGTATTGTGCTGAAGCTTTGTCAAGAAGGTACGCTCTCTTGAACTTTATGCATGCTAAGATGTTGGGATTTGATGCAATTAAGGAGTTGTGTGCATGTGATGAGTTCCTTGCACCGATCTATGCTCTTTGTTGCTCTAAATCTCATTCACATGATGGATATTTTGTGCATGAGAGGTTCTTGTTCAAGGGTTCACAGTTGCGTATTCCTATGTCTTCTATGCGTGAGTTGTTAGTTCTTGAATCGCATGCGGGAGGTTTAATGGGTCACTTTGGTGTGTCTAAGACGTTAAACTTGCTGCATGAGCATTTCTTTTGGCCACGTATGAAGCATGATGTTGAGAATGTGTGTAGTAGATGCATTACATGTAGGAGATCGAAATCTACATCACACCCGTTTGGTTTATACACTCCTCTACCAGCCCCGTCTTCCCCGTGGATTGATTTATCTATGGATTTCATATTAGGATTACCACGGTCTAGATCTGGTCGAGATAGTATTTTTGTGGTTGTTGATAGGTTTTCCAAGATGTCTCATTTCATTGCATGTAGGAAAACTGATGTGACCCGGACAATGTATCCAAGACACGAGATTTATGCACGCGGAAGACTTCAAGAACGAACTACGTCAGCTAGAAAACAATGGAATCAATCCGACTCAAAATACGATAAAACTTACTAGAATTACGTAGACACGAACTAGGACTCGATTGGAACACTTGGATGGTGGCTGGAACTCGGCGGTGGTGATGGTCACGGCGGCGGATGACGGCGGTATTGATGGTGTTGGCGGCGGCGGTGTGGTCGAAGGATAGGTTAGATTCGGCGAACCCGTGTTGAATAACCCGAACGCGCACGTCTAGCTTCTCCGGATAGCAATTCTCCCAAGTACTTGAACGCACCCTGAAGAACTTGAATAGGACTATTGAGTTGCTAAAACAATAGAACTTTGAAGATAAAATTTCGATCAACAAAAGATCTTGAGACAGATTGAGAAATAACTCTTGAATTCTTGCAATTGTCTAACTTTTAAAGTGTCACATGGTAGCCCTATTTATAGGACACATAGGGGACGAAAATTAGACCTAATTAAGTGATAAAAATCAATCCAAAACTAATCCTAATGAATCTAGGATAAAATCAAAAGATACCAAAAATAAGATAACAAAAATCTATCTAAAATCTAACTAGATAAGGATAAATCCCAATGGACTTGGGCTTGCAAATCCACGCCTATTTGGACCCAAAATAAACGTCCATGGGCTGAATTAATTTAATTAATTTCGTGGCCCATGCTACAATTAATCTTGCCACCTTTGCATGAAAAACAGCTCTCCCGATTTCCCATGCAAACGCGTATAACTTTTCATGCACACGTCCAAATGGCGTCATTCTTCTTCTCACGTCTTCATGCTTCCTTCTTCTTCATCTATGGCAAGCATGGTGATCAATCTTGAGCTGCCCTTGACTTCATCTTCATACATTTCGAATTTGCGACGAATAGAAGCTTGTAAATAAGCTTGTAACTTCTTAGCTCGCAAACGCGTCATTGGACCTTTAAACTGCAGCTCCGGATCATTTTCTTCATTGCTATGCTTGATCTCATCATTCCCCCCCTGCTGAAAAGAATTCGTCCTCGAATTCAAGGACTCGTCATCATTGCACTCGAACTCATCATCTGCAGAAAAGGGAGATAAGTCAGCAACATTGAATGTAGATGAACACTTATACTCACCGGGTAAATCAATGCGATATGCATTGTCATTGACTCGACTCAGCACGGTGAATGGTCCATCTCCTCTAGGCATCAATTTCGATTTTCTCAAGTTGGGAAATCGTCCAGGACTCAGATGAATCCAAACGCGATCTCCAGGCTGGAAAATCACTTGCTTGCGCCGTTTATTCTTTTGAACAGCATTACGTGCGCCAACGGCTTCAATACGCGCACGTACTTTCTCATGCATCTCCTTAACTTGTTCCGCTTTTCTTGTACCTTTAACACTTGTTAGATGCTCAACAGGTAAAGGCAACAGATCATTAGGCGTTAGCGGATTAAAACCATAAACAACTTCAAACGGAGACATATTGGTAGATGAATGCACAACTCTATTATAGGCGAATTCAGCATATGGCAAACAATCTTCCCATGATTTCAAGTTGTTTTTAACTAAAGCTCGCAGCAAAGTACCTAAAGTGCGATTAACTACTTCAGTTTGTCCATCAGTTTGTGGATGACATGCAGTAGAAAATAACAATTTGGTACCTAATTTTCCCCAAAGTACACGCCAAAAATGTGCAAGAAACTTAGAATCCCTATCACTAACAATAGTTCTAGGTATTCCATGTAAGCGCACAACATGTATAAAGAACAGATTGGCTATGTGTACTGCATCATCGGTTTTCCTACATGCAATGAAATGAGACATCTTGGAAAACCTATCAACAACCACAAAAATACTATCTCGACCAGATCTAGACCGTGGTAATCCTAATATGAAATCCATAGATAAATCAATCCACGGGGAAGACGGGGCTGGTAGAGGAGTGTATAAACCAAACGGGTGTGATGTAGATTTCGATCTCCTACATGTAATGCATCTACTACACACATTCTCAACATCATGCTTCATACGTGGCCAAAAGAAATGCTCATGCAGCAAGTTTAACGTCTTAGACACACCAAAGTGACCCATTAAACCTCCCGCATGCGATTCAAGAACTAACAACTCACGCATAGAAGACTTAGGAATGCATAATTGTGAACCCTTGAACAAGAACCCATCATGCACGAAATAACCATCATAAGCACGAGATTTTGAACAACAATCAGCATATATGGGTGCAAAAAACTCGTCACATGCATATAACTCCTTAATTGCATCAAATCCCAACATCTTAGCATGCATAAGGTTCAAGAGAACGTACCTTCTCGACAATGCATCAGCAACAACGTTTTCGGCGCCTTTCTTGTACTTGATGACGTACGGGAAAGACTCGATAAACTCTACCCATCGTGCATGTCGCTTGTTCAGATTTTGTTGGCCTTTCAAATGCTTTAAACTCTCGTGATCCGTGTGAATCACAAACTCCTTAGGCCATAAATAGTGCTGCCACGTTTCTAAAGCTCTCTTAAGTGCGTACAACTCCTTGTCATAAGTCGAATAACGAAGGGCTGCATCGTGGAGCTTTTCACTGAAATAGGCGACTGGACGCCGTTCCTGCATCAAAACAGCACCAATCCCTTTGCCCGAGGCATCACATTCAATCTCAAAAGTTTTATTAAAGTCCGGAAGAGCAAGAACAGGCGCATTACATAAACATGATTTTAAAGTGTTAAACGCATGCTCTTGAACAGGACCCCATTCAAACTTTCGATCTTTCTTGCTTAACTCAGTAAGCGGCGCGGCTATGCTGGAGAAATCGCGCACAAAGCGACGATAAAAGCCAGCAAGGCCGTGGAAAGACCTCACGTCACTCGCAGACTTAGGAGTGGGCCATTCCTCAATCGCTTTGATTTTGGAACGGTCTACTTCTATACCACGTAAACTCACAACGAAGCCTAGAAAAACGACTTCACTCATGCAAAAAGAACACTTAGACAGATTACCATATAATTTTGACTCTCTAAGAAGCTCAAAAACGTGTCTAAGGTGCTGCATATGTGTATGTGTCGTGTCACTGTAAATCAAAATGTCATCAAAATACACAACAACATACTTTCCAATCACTTCACGTAAAACATGATTCATCAGACGCATAAATGTGCTTGGTGCATTAGTGAGACCAAAAGGCATAACAAGCCATTCATACAAACCATGCTTAGTTTTAAATGCGGTTTTCCATTCATCACCTTCTTGCATACGTACTTGAAAATAACCAGAACGCAAATCAATTTTAGAAAAGACACGCGAACCAGATAACTCATCAAGCATATCATCTAATCTAGGGATGGGAAAACGATACTTTACCGTGATTTTATTGATTGCACGGCAATCCATGCACATACGCCATTCGTTGTTCTTCTTTGGCACTAGAATCACTGGAACGGCGCACGGGCTCAAGCTCTCTCGAATTTGCTTCTTCTCCAACAGCTCTTTGACTTGCCTATCTATCTCCTTAGTCTCGTCGGGAGACGTCCTATAGGCTGGTCGGTTCGGAAGCACGGCTCCGGGGACGAAGTCGATCTGATGCTCGATTCCTCGTACTGGTGGCAGTCCTCCGGGTATCTCCTCAGGAAAAACGTCCTTGAACTCATCAAGTAAGGGCTGCACATCACTATGCAAACACTCATTAGTAGCACTGCTCTTAAATGTGAGTAGAACAAGGGGCATACCTGCTTTAACGGCTTTCTGAACTCCTTTTGCTGAAATAAACAAGCTCTTCACATGAGGCTTGTTTGAACACGACTCCAACTCCTTTTCCACAGCTAGGGAGCTCGAATGAGGTGGTTTGGAAGGTGAAGTGGCGGTGCCAAGGGGCTGTCCGGGGGCTGAGGTCTCGGCCGTGGCCTTCGGGGCCCGTTTTGCGGCTGCTTGCTTTTCCTCTTTGAACCTCTCTTGCATGCGTTGCTGATCCGTAGCAACGTCTTTAGGTGATAATGGCCTTAGGGTGCTGATTCGGCCATCAATGTCGACGGTGTAAGTGTTCATACGTCCATCGTGGACAACACGTCGATCATACTGCCAAGGTCTGCCTAACAACAAGTGTGCCGCATCCATAGGGATAACGTCGCACAAAACAGTGTCAGAAAACTTATGGATTGAGAATGAGACACTTACCTGGTGAACCACGCGTATCTCGCCTCTTTCTGTAAGCCACTGCAGTCTGTATGGTTTTGCATGTTGTTGAACAGGTAGACCAAGCTTTTCAACTGCGTATTGACTAATGGCGTTGATCACACTGCCACTGTCAATTATCATGGAACACGTGTGACCTTGAATCACTGCACGGGTGTAGAAGATGTTCTCCCGTTGGTGTTCTTGTTCCTCTTCTCGAATGATGCTCAAACTCCGGATTGTGACCAAACTGAGCTGAACTTCCGGATCGACTGTATTAGGGGCTGCATCATTCTCGACTTCTTCTTCAATGTTGGCGTCGCCTATGGGCTCTTTTTCATCCTCACTAGCTGATTCGACTTCATTTGATTCCGTTAAGTATAGAATCCGCCGGTTTGGACATTGAGCTTGGAAATGGCCCCAACCTTGACACTTATGACATTGGATGTCACGAGCACGATTAGGGGCTGCATTCGGGGCTGTAACACCTTGATTTGGCCGAGTAGGGGTCGGCCGTGGCTGGTTGGGCGGCGTAGACTCGGGTCTACGGCTTGTCTGTGGTGTAGAACGGTCGAAACGCCGTTCGGGTGGTCCGGGTGGACCTCTGGGACGTGTAGAATCATTAGAAGGAGTAGAAAGTGATGTGGAAGGTGTACCTTTATTCCAAGAGGGGCGTGTAGGGGCTGAATTGAAGTGGGATCGACGGCGACCCTCTCTTAGCTGCCTTTCCACAATTGATGCGTACTGCACCATTCTTTCTACACTGGTGAAGTCTCTGAGCTCGACTTCACATGCAATGTCGGGGTTCATGCCTTCAATGTACCGGATGATGGTAGCATTTAAGGTCTCTTGCTTCCCGACTCGGTTCAGAAGGGTCTCCAATTCCTTGTGGTACTCTTCAATCGACCTTGTACCTTGTTTGACCCGATTGAGCTTCTTCTCAAGCTCTCTTTCATAATGCATGGGTATAAAACGGCCACGCATAAATCCCTTCATTTCCTCCCAGTTATCGATTGGAGGATTGTGGTTTCTGCGCCTTCTTTCTTGTTGCATTTCCCACCACGAGGCTGCATAGCCTCTAAACTCTAAGCATGCGAGTTGTACCTTCTTCTGCTCTGAAAAGTTGTAGCATGCAAAGATCTTCTCTACCTTACGTTCCCAATCTAAGTAAACATCGGGATCGTGAAGGCCTTCAAATTCGGGTATGCTCGTCTTGATGTTGTTGAGCCTACCATCATCGTCATCGTGATGATTTGCACGCCTATGGGGACCTCGGGGTCGGCCATGGCGTCCTCTGTGCCCTTGTGGTGGGTAATCAGCTTCATACCCACTGGCTGCATAGGAATCATATCCATATTCATAGTCATCTTCAAAGGCGGGCTCTCGGGGCGGCCTTTGATCATTGTGTTGTACAGGCGGCGGCCTGTCAACGTTCCTCTGCTGCTGGCGTCGATTAGTAGGCCCCAATTGAGGCTGAGGACGCCTCTCAGCATCATTTTGAGGCTCAAGTTGCCTTGCTGCATTGATTTGAGGCTCAGATTGCCTCGTTTCGTCATCTTAAGGCTCGAGTGGCCTCTTCTCAGGATCTCCTTGGACCGTTTGAGATGTGGTCGACTGGGCTTTGAGTCTTGCAAGCTCCTCTTGCAATTCAGCTACTTGGTTGCCAAGTTCGTCTTTCAGTAGACGATTCTGTCGTTCAAAGTGTTGAACTAGAGCTTGGTATTGGAACTTGGGATCCCACTGTGGTTCGGACGAGTAGGATTGTTCGCCTGGTGTGTTCGGCGATCTAGGCTCCTCAAGGGGTGGAGTAGTCGCCCCTTTATTGTTTTCTTTCTTCATGGTACCTGCAAAACGAACAAACGTGAAGAAAAAGCAAAGTAGTACCTCACAATTCCTCACAGACGCTCGTGTATGTCACTCTTGATTTTTCCACTCGTGTTTAACTCTCAAGTATGTGTAGTGCACGTGTGGAGTGAATTATGGGGGTGGGTTGATCGAAAAATTCAGCAGCTTCTCTTGACTAGCTCCTCTTGGGTCTTCTTCAAGCTCCAACGGATAAAATCAAACCGGAAGGTTGCTAAGAGTAGAAGTAGGCGTGTGGAATGAGTATTCAATGGGTTGGTGTATGTAGACCACGGGTGTATGGGTGTACGGGTGTACGGGTGTATGGGTGTATGGACTATGTGGTGTATAAGGTGAACCGGGTGTATGTATGAAAGAGATGGCAATTTTGAATCCTATAGATGATTAGGAACGAAAATTTGATGGTTTAGGATGGATAATCTTGATTAGATATGGATGGGGATGGAAAGATCTTGAATAGATATAGATTAGGATGAAATCTATCTAAACAAGGTAAGAAATCTAATGGATAAAGAAATAAGGATTTTGGATGTGTGAACACAATCTAAGAATCCCTAAATATATGGAACAAATCTAAAAACAAGGAATTAAAATTGAAAACAAGTAGAACAATCTGATTTTCGTTTTTTTTTTTTTTTTTTTTTTCTTTTTTTTTTTTTTTTTTTTAATCGGCGATTTTTTTTTTTCTTTTTTTTTTTTTGGCCGATTTCTTTTCTTTTTTTTTTTTTTTGTTTTTGTTTTCAATGAATATGAATCAGATTACAATAGACTCGAAACAATACGAAAATTAAATGACACGTATGACAGAAAACTAACACGTAGATGACACGTCGGATTGAACCACGACCAGCAGAGCTGACGTGTCTCTGATACCAAATTTATGATGTGACCCGGACAATGTATCCAAGACACGAGATTTATGCACGCGGAAGACTTCAAGAACGAACTACGTCAGCTAGAAAACAATGGAATCAATCCGACTCAAAATACGATAAAACTTACTAGAATTACGTAGACACGAACTAGGACTCGATTGGAACACTTGGATGGTGGCTGGAACTCGGCGGTGGTGATGGTCACGGCGGCGGATGACGGCGGTATTGATGGTGTTGGCGGCGGCGGTGTGGTCGAAGGATAGGTTAGATTCGGCGAACCCGTGTTGAATAACCCGAACGCGCACGTCTAGCTTCTCCGGATAGCAATTCTCCCAAGTACTTGAACGCACCCTGAAGAACTTGAATAGGACTATTGAGTTGCTAAAACAATAGAACTTTGAAGATAAAATTTCGATCAACAAAAGATCTTGAGACAGATTGAGAAATAACTCTTGAATTCTTGCAATTGTCTAACTTTTAAAGTGTCACATGGTAGCCCTATTTATAGGACACATAGGGGACGAAAATTAGACCTAATTAAGTGATAAAAATCAATCCAAAACTAATCCTAATGAATCTAGGATAAAATCAAAAGATACCAAAAATAAGATAACAAAAATCTATCTAAAATCTAACTAGATAAGGATAAATCCCAATGGACTTGGGCTTGCAAATCCACGCCTATTTGGACCCAAAATAAACGTCCATGGGCTGAATTAATTTAATTAATTTCGTGGCCCATGCTACAATTAATCTTGCCACCTTTGCATGAAAAACAGCTCTCCCGATTTCCCATGCAAACGCGTATAACTTTTCATGCACACGTCCAAATGGCGTCATTCTTCTTCTCACGTCTTCATGCTTCCTTCTTCTTCATCTATGGCAAGCATGGTGATCAATCTTGAGCTGCCCTTGACTTCATCTTCATACATTTCGAATTTGCGACGAATAGAAGCTTGTAAATAAGCTTGTAACTTCTTAGCTCGCAAACGCGTCATTGGACCTTTAAACTGCAGCTCCGGATCATTTTCTTCATTGCTATGCTTGATCTCATCAAAAACCGATGATGCAGTACACATAGCCAATCTGTTCTTTATACATGTTGTGCGTTTACATGGAATACCTAGAACTATTGTTAGTGATAGGGATTCTAAGTTTCTTGCACATTTTTGGCGTGTACTTTGGGGAAAATTAGGTACCAAATTGTTATTTTCTACTGCATGTCATCCACAAACTGACGGACAAACTGAAGTAGTTAATCGCACTTTAGGTACTTTGCTGCGAGCTTTAGTTAAAAACAACTTGAAATCATGGGAAGATTGTTTGCCATATGCTGAATTCGCCTATAATAGAGTTGTGCATTCATCTACCAATATGTCTCCGTTTGAAGTTGTTTATGGTTTTAATCCGCTAACGCCTAATGATCTGTTGCCTTTACCTGTTGAGCATCTAACAAGTGTTAAAGGTACAAGAAAAGCGGAACAAGTTAAGGAGATGCATGAGAAAGTACGTGCGCGTATTGAAGCCGTTGGCGCACGTAATGCTGTTCAAAAGAACAAACGGCGCAAGCAAGTGATTTTCCAGCCTGGAGATCGCGTTTGGATTCATCTGAGTCCTGGACGGTTTCCTAACTTGAGAAAGTCGAAATTGATGCCAAGAGGAGATGGACCGTTCACCGTGCTGAGTCGAGTCAATGACAATGCATATCGCATTGATTTACCCGGTGAGTATAAGTGTTCATCTACATTTAATGTTGCTGACTTATCTCCCTTTTCTGCAGATGATGAGTTCGATGATGATGAGCCTGTGAATTCGAGGACGAATTCTTTTCAGCAGGGGGGGAATGATGAGGTCATACAAGGCAATGAAGAAAATGATCCGGAGCTGCAGTTTAAAGGTCCAATGACGCGTTTGCGAGCTAAGAAGTTACAAGCTTATTTACAAGCTTCTATTCGTCGCAAATTCGAAATGCATGAAGATGAAGTCAAGGGCAGCCCAAGATGGATCACCATGCTATCTATTGATGATGAAGAAGGTATCATGAAGACGTGAGAAGAAGAATCACGCCATTTGGACGTGTGCATGAAAAGTTATACGCGTTTGCATGGGAAATCGGGAGATGCTGTTTTTCATGCAAAGGTGGTAATATTAATTGTACCATGGGCCACGAAATTATTCATGTTAATTTAGCCCATGATCGAGTTCTAAGGTCCAAGATGGTGTGGAAATACAGGCCCAAATCCATTGTGGGATTTATTCTTATCTAGTTAGATTTAGATAGATTTTTGTTATCTTATTTTTGGTATCTTTTGATTTTATCCTAGATTGATTAGGATTAGTATTTTTTTATGTTTATCTAGTTAATTAGGGTTAATTTTCGTTCATAATCTCTCCTATAAATAGGAGCACCCTGTGACATTCATAATTTAGACAATTGCAAGAAATAAAGAGTTATTCTCAATCTGTCTCACGATCCTTTGGTTGATCACCCATTTATCATATATTCTATTGTTCTAGCAAATCAATAGTCTTATTTAAGTTCTTCAGGGTATTTATCAAGTACTTGGGAGAATTGCTATCGGGAGAAGTTAGACGAGTGCGTTCGGGTTGATTCAACACGGGTTCACCGATCTGTCCTATCCTTCTACCAAACCACCGCCGCCATCACCAACACTCCACCGCCATCCGCCGTCGTTCACCATCAGATTCCAGCCACCCTTAGACGTATCAAGTGTGTTCATCGAGTCATAGTTCGTATCTTCGATTTCTAGTAAGTTTTACTGTTTAATTCGAGTCGGTTTGAATCCTTCTTTAGCTGACGTTGTTCGAGTCCTAAAGTCTTCCGCTTGCGTATTCTTCGTGTCTTGGATTCATTGTCCGGGTCACATCAAAGGAACTGACTGGATGACTTGGGTGCATCGTATGGATTCATAGTAACTTGGATGGAGTATGGTTCGGATGGTGTATGAGTGGTGTATGGTGTAGAATGTGGTGTAGGGCAGATTTTTCGAACCCTTATATGTAAGGAACGAAAATTATAGGGTATGGAGAGTATATGGAAGGTTTGGGATTGGAATGGAAGAAATCAAGATAAGGAAAGAATTAGATGTAGTTTTGAATTCCTAAATAGTGTAGGAATCCAAAAATAAATCCAAAAGGAAAGAAGGAAAGAAGTAGGAAAGAAAAGGAAGGAATGATTAGGTATTTTGGAAAGTGTTACACAATTGTGACACAATTCTAAATATCCTAATTGAACTAGACTCTAAAAGGAAAGAACCAAAAATAAATTACAACTCAAAAGGAAATTACCAAAATAAAAATAAAACTTGGAAGGAAGGTTCCTAAAATAAAATAAGACTCTAATGGAAATTACCAAATAGAATTAGAACTTGGAAGGAAAGTTCCAAAAATAAAATAAGACTCTAAAGGAACTATATTAGAAGGAAATTAGAACCAACTAAAGAACTATATTAGAAGGAAATTACCAAATAAGAAAAGACTCACAAGGTAATTACCAACTATAGAAAAGTACTAAAAGGAATGTACCAAAATTTAAGACAAGACTCAATAGGTAACACAATAAATATGCCTCTTTTCTTTTTTTTTCTTTTTTTTTTTTAATTTTCGGATTTTTTTTAATTTTTTTTATCCGAATTTTTTTTTTCTTTTTTTTTTCTTTTTTTTTTCAATGTACTCTAGCTATTACAACTCAAAAGAAACGTAAGAAAATAAAAGACACGTAGGACGACACGTGGGATGAAACTTGACACGTCGGATTGAACCACGACCAGCAGAGCTGACGTGGCTCTGATGCCAAAATATGATATGACCCAGACTATTAATCTAGGACGATAATAACAACGTAGCGGAAGACTTAAGAATCGAAACACGTCAACTAAATAAAGGGTTCCAATCCGACTCGATAAACAATGAAAATTATGAAAATCTAGACAACTAAAATACCTAGAACGATGACACAAATATATAACACAAATCCAAAGGTATATGGGCTGAAAAGGAACGTGTATAGGGGCTGGAATTATGGAGGTTTTCGTGTGTGATGGCTTGTGAAGAATGGCTGGAGAAGGTAGGATATGATAGAGTACGATTGAACTTACGGTATGAACGATCCGGTGTAGAACACGATCACGATCTTGGGGGCTGAATTGAAGCGTGCGTTGATGAAGTATGGATGGCGTCGATTATGGTTGATGGATGATGATTCGTTGATGTGAATCACAACCCGATAGCCTCCTTGAATCTCGAACGTACCCAAGGATGAAATCTCTAAGTTGATCTTCGATTAGCGAATACCCGTTAATCCCTCGAGTGAATTAAGGAATTTGTTATATTAATTCTATATATAGCTTCGAGATGTTGCTTGAACCGCCTAAAGCGTATGAATCCTGAGGCTCCCGATCACTGTGGTATCAGAGCCAGGTTGTGCTTTTGATCCGCGGGAGAATATTGTTTGAATATATATAGAGATCTCAAGTGGTGACTGGGAAAGAAAGCTTCAAAACATGGAAAACCTTCCCACTATCTCTCAAAAGATCTTGAGTCACTCCACATCTCTTTCGTTACCCAAACATAATACCAATAGTATAGAAAACCTCATAGAATTCACTACTATACCTAGTGATGCTGTAGTTGAACAAACCGTACCTCCTCTTGTCAGTCCTTACAATATCTATCGCAAATATGGAAGTCTTACTAAGAGTATTCGTTCTCTTGTAACCTCCAAAAATCCACCAGTTCGAGAATATGTTCAGTCCTCAAAGATGGATCAATGTGGCCTTCCTGCCACTAATCAAGAACAATATGTCACGTTATCAATACCTCGTGACTATATTGAAGCCTGGAGAAAGGAAGGATACACTCATCTTCACATGGGAGCTGTTCGACTTGTTCTTTCCTACAATGGAAGAAAAGGTTTACCAGTTACAGCAAGAATTGCTCTACTAGATACACGTTATCTACACTATGAGCATGCTGTTATTGGAACAGTGCTTACTACTCTAAATGCCGGAAGTGTTGTTGTCACTTTCTTTCCAAACTTTGCACTATCCCTACAAGATGCCTCTCTTGAATCAACCTTCAAGGTTCAAATTCAAATAGCTGGTGCTGATCAATCTCCCAACAGCTATATGGCCACTCTACATCATCAAATAGTCTATCGCCTTCAAAATCATAGTCTTGATCTTAAAAATCAAGGGACGGCGGATGCTCTAATGATCCTGGCAGAAGCCGGCACTGGAGTTCCAACAATTGTGCAAGTCCCCAGACAAATCAATAGGAAGGATTTGGAGCGTTTAGTACCAGCAGAGTGGATTACCAATTATGAAGCAATGCATCAAGAGGCAGCTCCAATCCAAGCCACAGACTTCAAATTTGAACGACTACAAGATGGAAAGGTTAAAACTATCTTTAAACCTGACAGGGTGGAATCCAGTTCCAAGACGCTATTTCAACTTCTCATCTCTCCTGTTCAAAATCCTATCATGAAGGACTCCGGCGGATTCCCTATTCCTATCTCTTCCTTCTTTTCTGATGGAAGAGAAGTCTACACCAGCATGATAAATGGCCATTTCATCTGGGATGCAGATCCATCCATGTGCGATCCAAGATGCAACTGTCAAGATGATTCATCCGATGATGAATTTGAAGAAGAAGAGGATGACTATCTTAATGATGAATTCTACTATGATTATAGTAGATATCCATCTAACCATCCAGAAGAAGATGATGATGAAGCTTTTGGTGCCCTCGCCTATCCAAAAAAGTCTAATCATAGCGGCGGGAAGTATACAACTCCTACTTCTCAATGTTTTATGTTTAGAAACTACGATGATGAATTCCCACCTTTGTCTCGACATGAAGATCTTGCTAATAATATTATTTCAAGACCTTACATCCAGAGTACAACAATGGAGCCAACCGGTCAAAGGAAACCTTTAAATCAAGGAGAAGAAGTTCTAAACTGGCATACTATTAATGCCAGAGCTCAAAATCGATCACTTCAAACAATTGATTCAAAGGTTACTCGAATTCTTGACAAAGTCCATAATTCAAATGAAAGAGTCCAATCCATTGAAGTTCAACTCAGACGAGCAGAACAGAGATTATCTCATCGAATAAACCAACTGGACTCAGAATTGCAAGCCCTCATGTCAAGAAATCAATATGGCCAAGAATTCATGGAAAAGGAAGCTGAAATAAGAAAACTCAAGAAGGAGATGCAAAAAATTGATGAAGATAAAGCCCGCTCTCTGTTTCTACCACATCCTCATTCCAGCATCACGCCACCAGAATCTCCTGAATATTCTAAATATTTTGGAATGATTTCTAGTATTCCACTAGAAATTCCCAAGAAGGCCAAAAAGAAGACTATTCATAAAGTTGATGTACCAGATGATGATAATGATGAAACTCAACCAGCAGATACTCTAATGGTCTATCCTAATCATTCCATCTTCCATGACTCATCCAGTCTTTCAGATGCCTCTACCAACATTGAAGGAGATGAAGGAATCGCAGACGTGTCTAAAATCTTGATGGCCGATCCTGAATCTCAGCCCTATACTGAGCCTGAACCCCTTTCAGTAGATTCAGATCCAGAAGCTGGCGATGATCCATATGTATCTCATCCTGAAGATGATCGTTTCCCAAAACAGTCAAGCGGACCATGGTTCTCTTTTGATGATGTTCCAATACAGAAAAGGAGAGAGAAGATGCATACTTTTGCAGCCTGGATAGATAATCAACTTAACAAAGATGGTGCAGATCTTCGAGTTGTTCTTAAGGAATTTACCTCAAGATTCCTTGGAACATTACGAGAATGGTTTCTAAGCCTGGGTGAATATCGGCAACTTCAGATTCTCAATGCAACCACCCCTGGAGAAGCGTTGGGAGAAATTCATCGTGAATTCATTGGTGATATTTCTCTCTACACTAAAACAATTTCGCAGGAGTATTTTCTGATGAGATGCTGTTCATTATCCAAAAAAGACTTAGACTGGCATTTTAAGCGAATGTCAGAGCGATTCTATTGTCTTAATGGATATAATGATCCTAATCTCAAGAACGTATATCTTGCATCTTTGCCGAAAGAGCTACAACCAGAAATGACCCGAATGATTCAAGCCACTCGAAGGGAGCTCTCTCAAACCAGCATGGGTCAAATTCATCAAATTTGTTTAGCAGCCTTGGATAAACTCTGTGAACAGAAGAATCTTTTCAAAGAAATGATGGAAAGGCGCAAGATTCCAAAATCTGTTTGTGACAAATCATATCTTGAGATAAAGTGCTCTGACAAAGAATGCAGCTGTTCGTCATCAAAAAGGAAGAAAAAGGCCAAATATCGAAAGCAGAAAAATAAGAAGAAATACAGATTCTTCAAAAGGAAGCAATTCAGGAAAAAGAGAACAAACAGATGTTATCTTTGCAACAAAGAAGGACACTTTGCCAGGAACTGCCCAACCAAAGAAAGCAAAGCCTCAAAGCTCGCCTCCCAGGCTTTTCATTATCATGAGATAGATGCTGATGATGCTGATATAGAATCTTTATTCTCTGAACAAGATGAACAAGATTCTGACACTGCATTCATCCTTCAAGAATCATCTGAAGATGAAGCATCTACCGAAGAAGCAGTTCCAATTCTGATGATGAAACCTTATCCAGCACTACACTCAAATATGGTGCTTGAAGAAGGTATTCCTTCACCACATCTTGATGTACAAATCTTGCAAAGTAAATATGATAAACCTATCAAGGTAATTGGAGTCTTGGATACTGGAGCAAGGAGGACTATGCTGAATCCAGATATTTTACCAGAAGATGCCTGGGAGACACGTCATGAATACTTTTTTGCAGCAGATGGACAAACCTTCCATACTTCTTTAATCTCCAAACATCCCATTGGAATACAACTCTTTCCCGAATGTACAGTATGGATTAAAGTCATTGGAAGCAAGCTGCATGGGCATGATCTTCTAATGGGTTTTGATCTCTTCTTCAAAGCTCAAAGGTTACAGATACTCCCCCATGGTGTCCGATTCAAAAGAAGATTTCAACCCTATTCCGTATCCCAAAAATTGTTCTCTCTACAGGATACGCCAGAAAATTTTGAAGAAACTGCCAAGGAACTCAGAAAACTATGTGCTGAATCTCATGCTGAGTTCCAACATCCTGCTCCCTTATGGACAAATGAGGCATTCTTTGTCCAGCTCCCCTTCAAGAAAAATGAAGACATCAATTCTACCAAATCCACACATCCAGGCATGAATCCAGAGGAGTTAGCATTGGCAAAACAAGAGTGTTCTCAACTCTTATCACTCGGCCTCATTGAACCAACCAAATCCAATTGGGCCTGTCCAGCATTCTATGTTAATAATAGAGCTGAGCAAATCAGGGGAAAGAAGAGGTTAGTAATTGATTACAAAATACTCAACTTCTATCTTCTAGATGATAAATTTCCCTTACCCAGAACACAAATGCTCTTTGCCCAATTATCTGAAGCCCGAATCTTTTCAAAATTTGACCTCAAATCTGGATTCTGGCAAATAGGCATTCATCCTTCAGATAGATATAAAACTGCTTTCTGTATCCCAACAGCACAATACCAATGGAAAGTCATTCCATTTGGTCTAAAAGTTGCCCCCTCTCTTTTCCAAAAAGCTATGACCCGTATATTTGAGCCAATCCTTTATTCTGCCCTGGTCTATATTGATGATATCTTACTCTACTCCAAAAACACCGAAGAACATGTTGTCCTACTCAATCAATTTCTGGAATTGGTCCAAAATTATGGAGTCATGCTATCTGAAAGAAAAAGCATTATTGGAAAAGACAGTATTACATTTCTGGGCATGAAGATATCTGATGGACAATATGAACCTGGTCCCCATATTGCTGAGGAGTTGCAAAAGTTTCCTACTGAAAAGCTTACTGTCAAAGAGATTCAACAATTCCTTGGGATAGTAAACTACATCAAGGATTTCATTCCCAACTGCTCAAGATATACTAGCAAACTCTCAAAACTCCTAAAGAAGAATGCTCCTGACTGGGGAGATGCCCAAACTACTGCAATCAAGCAACTCAAAGATGCATGTCAGACTCTACCCTCCTTGAGAATCCCGGGTAGTGGGCAACGGATTTTGCAAACTGATGCAAGTGATGAACACTGGGGAGCAATACTTCTTGAAAAGATTGATGATAAATTGCTATACTGCGCTCATGCCAGCGGACAATTCAAAGATTCTGAAAGGCATTATCATGCAATCTATAAAGAAATTCTTGCTGTGAAAAATGGAATCAAGAAATTCGAGTTTCATCTGGTGGGGTATGATTTCATCATACAACTAGACAACACTTCATTTCCAGCTATCATGGATCTCAAAAACAAAGGAGTACCAGAAAAACAACTTCTCCGTCTCAAGGATTGGTTTTCAAAATACAACTTCACAGTTCAACATATCAAAGGAAAGGATAACATTGTTCCCGATTATCTTTCCCGAAGACCTCAACTCCATCTGATATCTTCTTCTCAGGTACTTCCTGTCATTTTTATGACCAACAAGAAAAAAGTGAAAAAGAGATCCTACGTCATAGTAGGAGGACGAGGTAAAAATCCTTTTTTACCTACTAAAAACCTCCATCTTAAAGAATTACCCAACCACCTTGTCAAGCCTGATTTCTCTTTTCCACCTTCAAGCCAACCTTTTCATACAGTCAGTAATATTCGGTTATTTGCTAGACAACATCTTTTCCGATACCTTTCACAGTATATAACCGAAATTCAACTCCCATATGAATTGGCCTGCTTTGATATCCAAAAACCATTTCTCATGATAGCCTACACTTGTCCCAGAACACTCCTCACCATAAATTCCTTCTGGTATCTTTGGTGTCTTTCTACACTCTATTATCATGTTATAGAAATGAGTATTGAAAAGATGCTCCCATTCTTCTGCAACAATGAGAATGATAGCACTCTTCTATGGCAATTATTATCATGGTATGCTCCTAGAGATGAATGGCAAAGATTTCTTCAACGTGAATTTCAAGCTGCTGAAAAATTTGTGGATCCACACTTGATTCTTATATGCCATAGGCCTTATTCAAATGATAATGGTGGGAAACTTGAACCCATACCAATGTATTACAAATGGAAGACACTTGAAGGCTCCATTGACACCAACCAACCTGAGCAACGTGAACTATATCAACACATCTGCTTTGTTAATAAAGTAACTGCTGAGGACGCCATGGAAGATTTGGTCTACACTTCTCTAGTTATGAAACCCTACCCAAATTCAGAACAACCAAATCCAAAACCAGAGACGAGACTGACAACCACCTACTTTCTTGATCCATGGTGGCCCTCAAATGGCGACTTCCTTGATCCTGAATGGCCTTATATTACAGATCCTCTTGAACCAGGAGAAGGTACTAGTCAACCACCTGGTGTGGAAAAAGAACCAGGAGAAAGCACTGTGGGAGCCTCAGGATTCATACGCTTTAGGCGGTTCAAGCAACATCTCGAAGCTATATATAGAATTAATATAACAAATTCGCAGGTTCTGTTATGGCTAACAATGCCTTTAACCTTTGAATTGTATATCATAAACCATATATCTCTTTTAGATATAAACCACCGTATGAACTATGAGGCCAATTCATATGGCAGTTGAATTTCGGTTATATACTGTGAAAGGTATCGGAAAAGATGTTGTCTAGCAAATAACCGAATATTACTGACTGTATGAAAAGGTTGGCTTGAAGGTGGAAAAGAGAAATCAGGCTTGACAAGGTGGTTGGGTAATTCTTTAAGATGGAGGTTTTTAGTAGGTAAAAAAGGATTTTTACCTCGTCCTCCTACTATGACGTAGGATCTCTTTTTCACTTTTTTCTTGTTGGTCATAAAAATGACAGGAAGTACCTGAGAAGAAGATATCAGATGGAGTTGAGGTCTTCGGGAAAGATAATCGGGAACAATGTTATCCTTTCCTTTGATATGTTGAACTGTGAAGTTGTATTTTGAAAACCAATCCTTGAGACGGAGAAGTTGTTTTTCTGGTACTCCTTTGTTTTTGAGATCCATGATAGCTGGAAATGAAGTGTTGTCTAGTTGTATGATGAAATCATACCCCACCAGATGAAACTCGAATTTCTTGATTCCATTTTTCACAGCAAGAATTTCTTTATAGATTGCATGATAATGCCTTTCAGAATCTTTGAATTGTCCGCTGGCATGAGCGCAGTATAGCAATTTATCATCAATCTTTTCAAGAAGTATTGCTCCCCAGTGTTCATCACTTGCATCAGTTTGCAAAATCCGTTGCCCACTACCCGGGATTCTCAAGGAGGGTAGAGTCTGACATGCATCTTTGAGTTGCTTGATTGCAGTAGTTTGGGCATCTCCCCAGTCAGGAGCATTCTTCTTTAGGAGTTTTGAGAGTTTGCTAGTATATCTTGAGCAGTTGGGAATGAAATCCTTGATGTAGTTTACTATCCCAAGGAATTGTTGAATCTCTTTGACAGTAAGCTTTTCAGTAGGAAACTTTTGCAACTCCTCAGCAATATGGGGACCAGGTTCATATTGTCCATCAGATATCTTCTGATGAGATCAAGCATAGCAATGAAGAAAATGATCCGGAGCTGCAGTTTAAAGGTCCAATGACGCGTTTGCGAGCTAAGAAGTTACAAGCTTATTTACAAGCTTCTATTCGTCGCAAATTCGAAATGTATGAAGATGAAGTCAAGGGCAGCTCAAGATTGATCACCATGCTATCATTTGATGATGAAGAAGGAAGCATGAAGACGTGAGAAGAAGAACGACGCCATTTGGACGTGTGCATGAAAAGTTATACGCGTTTGCATGGGAAATCGGGAGATGCTGTTTTTCATGCAAAGGTGGCAATATTAATTGTAGCATGGGCCACGAAATTAATTAAATTAATTCAGCCCATGGACGTTTATTTTGGGTCCAAATAGGCGTGGATTTGCAAGCCCAAGTCCATTGGGATTTATCCTTATCTAGTTAGATTTAGATAGATTTTTGTTATCTTATTTTTGGTATCTTTTGATTTTATCCTAGATTGATTAGGATTAGTATTTTTCAATGTTTATCTAGTTATTTAGGGTTAAAATTTCGTCCATATGCTCTCCTATAAATAGGAGCACCCTGTGACATTCATAAATCAGACAATTGCAAGAAATAAAGAGTTATTCTCAATCTGTCTCACGATCCTTCGGTTGATCAAACTTTTATCTACAATTCTATTGTTCTAGCAAATCAATAGTCTTATTTAAGTTCTTCAGGGTATAATTAAGTACTTGGGAGAATTGCTATCCGGAGAAGCTAGACGTGCGCGTTCGGGTTATTCAACACGGGTTCGCCGAATCTAACCAATCCACAACACATCGTCACCGCCGTCAATACCATCACCACCGCCGCCATCCGCCGTCCACACTGCCGTATTCCAGCCACCCTCGAGCCATCCTACGTGTTCCAATCGAGTCCATCGTCCGTTGTTTGATTTCTAGTAAGTTTTATCGTGTTATTTGAGTCGGATTGTATCCCTTCATTCGCTGACGTTGTTCGAGTCCTTAAAGTCTTCCGCTTGCGTATATCTCGTGTCTTGGATTCATTGTCCGGGTCACATCATAAATTTGGCATCAGAGCCACGTCAGCTCTGCTGGTCGTGGTTCAATCCGACGTGTCATCTACGTGTCAAATACGTGTCATTTAAATTTCGTTTTGTTTCGAGTCTATTGTAATCTGATTCATATTCATTGAAAACAAAAAAAAAAAAGAAAAAAAAAAATCGGCCAAAAAGAAAAAAAAAAAAAAAAAAAATCGCCGATAAAAAAAAAAAAAAAAAAAAAATGAAAATCAGATTGTTCTACTTGTTTTCAATTTTAATTCCTTGTTTTTAGATTTGTTCCATATATTTAGGGATTCTTAGATTGTGTTCACACATTCAAAATCCTTATTTCCTTATCCATTAGATTTCTTACCTTGTTTAGATAGATTTCATCCTAATCTATATCTATTCAAGATCTTTCCATCCCCATCCATATCTAATCAAGATTATCCATCCTAATCCATCAAATTTTCGTTCCTAATCATCTATAGGATTCGAAATTGCCATCTCTTTCATACATACACCCGGTTCACCTTATACACCACATAGTCCATACACCCATACACCCGTACACCCGTACACCCATACACCCGTGGTCTACATACACCAACCCATTGAATACTCATTCCACACGCCTACTTCTACTCTTAGCAACGTTCCGGTTTGATTTTATCCGTTGGAGCTTGAAGAAGACCCAAGAGGAGCTAGTCAAGAGAAGCTGCTGAATTTTTCGATCAACCCACCCCCATAATTCACTCCACACGTGCACTACACATACTTGAGAGTTAAACACGAGTGGAAAAATCAAGAGTGACATACACGAGCGTCTGTGAGGAATTGTGAGGTACTACTTTGCTTTTTCTTCACGTTTGTTCGTTTTGCAGGTACCATGAAGAAAGGAAACAATAAAGGGGCGACTACTCCACCCCTTGAGGAGCCTAGATCGCCGAACACACCAGGCGAACAATCCTACTCGTCCGAACCACAGTGGGATCCCAAGTTCCAATACCAAGCTCTAGTTCAACACTTTGAACGACAGAATCGTCTACTGAAAGACGAACTTGGCAACCAAGTAGCTGAATTGCAAGAGGAGCTTGCAAGACTCAAAGCCCAGTCGACCACATCTCAAACGGTCCAAGGAGATCCTGAGAAGAGGCCACTCGAGCCTCAAGATGATGAAACGCGGCAACCTGAGCCTCAAAATGATGCTGAGAGGCGTCCTGAGCCTCAATTGGGGCCTACTGACCGACGCCAGCAGCAGAGGAACGTTAACAGGCCGCCGCCTGTACAACACAATGATCAAAGGCCGCCCCGTGAGCCCGTCTTTGAAGATGACTATGATTATGGATACGATTCCTATGCAGCCAGTGGGTATGAAGCTGATTATCCACCACAAGGGCACAGAGGACGCCATGGCCGACCCCGAGGTCCCCAAAGGCGTGCAAATCATCACGATGACGATGATGGTAGGCTCAACAACATCAAGACGAGCATACCCGAATTTGAAGGCCTTCACGATCCCGATGTTTACTTAGATTGGGAACGTAAGGTAGAGAAGATCTTTGCATGCTACAACTTTTCAGAGCAGAAGAAGGTACAACTCGCATGCTTAGAGTTTAGAGGCTATGCAGCCTCATGGTGGGAAATGCAACAAGAAAGAAGGCGCAGAAACCACAATCCTCCAATCGATAACTGGGAGGAAATGAAGGGATTTATGCGTGGCCGTTTTATACCCATGCATTATGAAAGAGAGCTTGAGAAGAAGCTCAATCGGGTCAAACAAGGTACAAGGTCGATTGAAGAGTACCACAAGGAATTGGAGACCCTTCTGAACCGAGTCGGGAAGCAAGAGACCTTAAATGCTACCATCATCCGGTACATTGAAGGCATGAACCCCGACATTGCATGTGAAGTCGAGCTCAGAGACTTCACCAGTGTAGAAAGAATGGTGCAGTACGCATCAATTGTGGAAAGGCAGCTAAGAGAGGGTCGCCGTCGATCCCACTTCAATTCAGCCCCTACACGCCCCTCTTGGAATAAAGGTACACCTTCCACATCACTTTCTACTCCTTCTAATGATTCTACACGTCCCAGAGGTCCACCCGGACCACCCGAACGGCGTTTCGACCGTTCTACACCACAGACAAGCCGTAGACCCGAGTCTACGCTACCCAACCAGCCACGGCCGACCCCTACTCGGCCAAATCAAGGTGTTACAGCCCCTAATGCAGCCCCTAATCGTGCTCGTGACATCCAATGTCATAAGTGTCAAGGTTGGGGTCATTTCCAAGCTCAATGTCCAAACCGGCGGATTCTATACTTAACGGAATCAAATGAAGTCGAATCAGCCAGTGAGGATGAAACAGAGCCCGTGGGCGACGCCACCATTGAAGAAGAGATCGAGAATGATGCAGCCCCTAATACAGTCGATCCGGAAGTTCAGCTCAGTTTGGTCACAATCCGGAGTTTGAGCATCATTCGAGAAGAGGAACAAGAACACCAACGGGAGAACATCTTCTACACCCGTGCAGTGATTCAAGGTCACACGTGTTCCATGATAATTGACAGTGGCAGTGTGATCAACGCCATTAGTCAATACGCAGTTGAAAAGCTTGGTCTACCTGTTCAACAACATGCAAAACCATACAGACTGCAGTGGCTTACAGAAAGAGGCGAGATACGCGTGGTTCACCAGGTAAGTGTCTCATTCTCAATCCATAAGTTTTCTGACACTGTTTTGTGCGACGTTATCCCTATGGATGCGGCACACTTGTTGTTAGGCAGACCTTGGCAGTATGATCGACGTGTTGTCCACGATGGACGTATGAACACTTACACCGTCGACATTGATGGCCGAATCAGCACCCTAAGGCCATTATCACCTAAAGACGTTGCTATGGATCAGCAACGCATGCAAGAGAGGTTCAAAGAGGAAAAGGCGAAGCAAGCAGCCGCAAAACGGGCCCCGAAGGCCACGGCTGAGACCTCAGCCCCCGGACAGCCCCTTGGCACCGCCACTTCACCCTCCAAACCACCTCATTCGAGCTCCCTAGCTGTGGAAAAGGAGTTGGAGTCGAGTTCAAACAAGCCTCATGTGAAGAGCTTGTTTATTTCAGCAAAAGGAGTTCAGAAAGCCGTTAAAGCAGGTATGCCCCTTGTTCTACTCACATTTAAGAGCAGTGCTACTAATGAGTGTTTGCATAGTGATGTGCAGCCCTTACTTGATGAGTTCAAGGACGTTTTTCCTGAGGAGATACCCGGAGGACTGCCACCAGTACGAGGAATTGAGCATCAGATCGACTTCGTCCCCGGAGCCGTGCTTCCGAACCGACCAGCCTATAGGACGTCTCCCGACGAGACTAAGGAGATAGATAGGCAAGTCAAAGAGCTGTTGGAGAAGAAGCAAATTCGAGAGAGCTTGAGCCCGTGCGCCGTTCCAGTGATTCTAGTGCCAAAGAAGAACAACGAATGACGTATGTGCATGGATTGCCGTGCAATCAATAAAATCACGGTAAAGTATCGTTTTCCCATCCCTAGATTAGATGATATGCTTGATGAGTTATCTGGTTCGCGTGTCTTTTCTAAGATTGATTTGCGTTCTGGTTATTTTCAAGTACGTATGCAAGAAGGTGATGAATGGAAAACCGCATTTAAAACTAAGCATGGTTTGTATGAATGGCTTGTTATGCCTTTTGGTCTCACTAATGCACCAAGCACATTTATGCGTCTGATGAATCATGTTTTACGTGAAGTGATTGGAAAGTATGTTGTTGTGTATTTTGATGACATTTTGATTTACAGTGACACGACACATACACATATGCAGCACCTTAGACACGTTTTTGAGCTTCTTAGAGAGTCAAAATTATATGGTAATCTGTCTAAGTGTTCTTTTTGCATGAGTGAAGTCGTTTTTCTAGGCTTCGTTGTGAGTTTACGTGGTATAGAAGTAGACCGTTCCAAAATCAAAGCGATTGAGGAATGGCCCACTCCTAAGTCTGCGAGTGACGTGAGGTCTTTCCACGGCCTTGCTGGCTTTTATCGTCGCTTTGTGCGCGATTTCTCCGGCATAGCCGCGCCGCTTACTGAGTTAAGCAAGAAAGATCGAAAGTTTGAATGGGGTCTTGTTCAAGAGCATGCGTTTAACACTTTAAAATCATGTTTATGTAATGCGCCTGTTCTTGCTCTTCCGGACTTTAATAAAACTTTTGAGATTGAATGTGATGCCTCGGGCAAAGGGATTGGTGCTGTTTTGATGCAGGAACGGCGCCCAGTCGCCTATTTCAGTGAAAAGCTCCACGATGCAGCCCTTCGTTATTCGACTTATGACAAGGAGTTGTACGCACTTAAGAGAGCTTTAGAAACGTGGCAGCACTATTTATGGCCTAAGGAGTTTGTGATTCACACGGATCACGAGAGTTTAAAGCATTTGAAAGGCCAACAAAATCTGAACAAGCGACATGCACGATGGGTAGAGTTTATCGAGTCTTTCCCGTACGTCATCAAGTACAAGAAAGGCGCCGAAAACGTTGTTGCTGATGCATTGTCGAGAAGGTACGTTCTCTTGAACCTTATGCATGCTAAGATGTTGGGATTTGATGCAATTAAGGAGTTATATGCATGTGATGAGTTTTTCGCACCCATATATGCTGATTGTTGTTCAAAATCTCGTGCTTATGATGGTTATTTCGTGCATGATGGGTTCTTGTTCAAGGGTTCACAATTATGCATTCCTAAGTCTTCTATGCGTGAGTTGTTAGTTCTTGAATCGCATGCGGGAGGTTTAATGGGTCACTTTGGTGTGTCTAAGACGTTAAACTTGCTGCATGAGCATTTCTTTTGGCCACGTATGAAGCATGATGTTGAGAATGTGTGTAGTAGATGCATTACATGTAGGAGATCGAAATCTACATCACACCCGTTTGGTTTATACACTCCTCTACCAGCCCCGTCTTCCCCGTGGATTGATTTATCTATGGATTTCATATTAGGATTACCACGGTCTAGATCTGGTCGAGATAGTATTTTTGTGGTTGTTGATAGGTTTTCCAAGATGTCTCATTTCATTGCATGTAGGAAAACCGATGATGCAGTACACATAGCCAATCTGTTCTTTATACATGTTGTGCGTTTACATGGAATACCTAGAACTATTGTTAGTGATAGGGATTCTAAGTTTCTTGCACATTTTTGGCGTGTACTTTGGGGAAAATTAGGTACCAAATTGTTATTTTCTACTGCATGTCATCCACAAACTGATGGACAAACTGAAGTAGTTAATCGCACTTTAGGTACTTTGCTGCGAGCTTTAGTTAAAAACAACTTGAAATCATGGGAAGATTGTTTGCCATATGCTGAATTCGCCTATAATAGAGTTGTGCATTCATCTACCAATATGTCTCCGTTTGAAGTTGTTTATGGTTTTAATCCGCTAACGCCTAATGATCTGTTGCCTTTACCTGTTGAGCATCTAACAAGTGTTAAAGGTACAAGAAAAGCGGAACAAGTTAAGGAGATGCATGAGAAAGTACGTGCGCGTATTGAAGCCGTTGGCGCACGTAATGCTGTTCAAAAGAATAAACGGCGCAAGCAAGTGATTTTCCAGCCTGGAGATCGCGTTTGGATTCATCTGAGTCCTGGACGATTTCCCAACTTGAGAAAATCGAAATTGATGCCTAGAGGAGATGGACCATTCACCGTGCTGAGTCGAGTCAATGACAATGCATATCGCATTGATTTACCCGGTGAGTATAAGTGTTCATCTACATTCAATGTTGCTGACTTATCTCCCTTTTCTGCAGATGATGAGTTCGAGTGCAATGATGACGAGTCCTTGAATTCGAGGACGAATTCTTTTCAGCAGGGGGGGAATGATGAGATCAAGCATAGCAATGAAGAAAATGATCCGGAGCTGCAGTTTAAAGGTCCAATGACGCGTTTGCGAGCTAAGAAGTTACAAGCTTATTTACAAGCTTCTATTCGTCGCAAATTCGAAATGTATGAAGATGAAGTCAAGGGCAGCTCAAGATTGATCACCATGCTATCATTTGATGATGAAGAAGGAAGCATGAAGACGTGAGAAGAAGAACGACGCCATTTGGACGTGTGCATGAAAAGTTATACGCGTTTGCATGGGAAATCGGGAGATGCTGTTTTTCATGCAAAGGTGGCAATATTAATTGTAGCATGGGCCACGAAATTAATTAAATTAATTCAGCCCATGGACGTTTATTTTGGGTCCAAATAGGCGTGGATTTGCAAGCCCAAGTCCATTGGGATTTATCCTTATCTAGTTAGATTTAGATAGATTTTTGTTATCTTATTTTTGGTATCTTTTGATTTTATCCTAGATTGATTAGGATTAGTATTTTTCAATGTTTATCTAGTTATTTAGGGTTAAAATTTCGTCCATATGCTCTCCTATAAATAGGAGCACCCTGTGACATTCATAAATCAGACAATTGCAAGAATTCAAGAGTTATTTCTCAATCTGTCTCAAGATCTTTTGTTGATCGAAATTTTATCTTCAAAGTTCTATTGTTTTAGCAACTCAATAGTCCTATTCAAGTTCTTCAGGGTGCGTTCAAGTACTTGGGAGAATTGCTATCCGGAGAAGCTAGACGTGCGCGTTCGGGTTATTCAACACGGGTTCGCCGAATCTAACCTATCCTTCGACCACACCGCCGCCGCCAACACCATCAATACCGCCGTCATCCGCCGCCGTGACCATCACCACCGCCGAGTTCCAGCCACCATCCAAGTGTTCCAATCGAGTCCTAGTTCGTGTCTACGTAATTCTAGTAAGTTTTATCGTATTTTGAGTCGGATTGATTCCATTGTTTTCTAGCTGACGTAGTTCGTTCTTGAAGTCTTCCGCGTGCATAAATCTCGTGTCTTGGATACATTGTCCGGGTCACATCACAAGCTTACTTGCAAGTGTTGATTCGAAGAAAGCTCGAGATTGGAGATGAAGAAGTCAAGAGAAGCAATTCCAAGATAGTTAATTTATTAACTATTGAAGATCAAGATCACACCATGGAGAATTACACTTGAAGAGTTGAAGATATGAAGTGCACGTGTGCATGGATTTGCATGGATGATGATCGACGTGCAAGAGGAAGAAAATCGGTCCTACAGTTATTTAATTATGGGGTGGATTTTATCTAGACTATAGTATTTAATTTATTTAATTATAGACTATAGTAGATCAGATTTTATTTATTTAATTAAGTGTAATTTTCGGTCCTTATGTCAAAGAGATAAGAAACTACTTTAAATAGAATTCTAGTTTAAGAATTTTCCTAGTCCAATTGGAGATCTATTTGGACTCCAAATTTTCGGTCCTTATATCTTTAATTTTCGGTCCCTTAGAGCTTATAAATAGGGGATCATTGTTACATTGATACTTTAGACATTGTTGAATTAAATTGCTATTGCATTCAATTTGTGTCTCAAATCTATTTGTCTTTTGAATACTTTTCACACGAAAATATTCATTCTTGGAGCTAGCAACTACAAGTCTTATTCAAGGGTATTGCTCAATTCACTTGAGGGATTGACCGGTATTCGCTATCGAGGAACAACTTGGAGATTTCAACCTTGAAGACGTTCGAGATTCAAGGAGGCTATCGGGTTGTGAATCATTTCATCAACAACACACGTCCATCACCACCATCGACGACAATCAACCATCCACCAACGTCCATCATCACGGCAGCCATCAACTTCGAAATTCTTCACTGTTCGTTTTATCCGTAAGTCCATTCAATCACTAACATATCCTATCTTCTCCAAGCTCTTCTTCACCAACCTTCACACACGAATTCCTACCCTATTTCAGCCCTCATAATCGTCCTTTTTAGCCCTTGATCCTTTGGTTTGTGTTATTTAATTTGTGTCAAAGTTCTAGGTATCTTAGTTGTGTCTTAGTCGTCTAGATAATCGAGTATAGAATCCTTACTTTACCGATGTAGTTTCAATCCTTAGCTTCCGCGTCTTTTGTGTCTCGTTGGTCATTTAGTCCCGGGTCACATCACCTATTTATAGGGCTAATATGGATGAAAATAAAGTGTAAAAAACCATAAAAATCTGATCCGAAAAGGATCTCTAACTATACTAGGAAGATACTTAAACTAGAATTCTATTCAAGGTAGGAAATTGCCTTAAATACAATTCTAGTTAACCTTGACTTTAATATGGACGAAAATTACATTAAATTAAATAAAAATCTGAACTAAACTATAGTCTAACATAATTAAATAAATACTATAGTCTAAATAAAATTCAATCCCTAATTAAATCAACTAAGGAACGAAAATTCCATGCAACGCGAATCTGTCATGCATGCACAATTTGATGAGTTCTATCTTCATGCATTGCTCTTCAAATCTTGATCTCCAATCTTTAATTGTTAACAAAGTAACAATCTTGGGGCTGCATTTAACTTCTTCTAATTCTTCAAATTTCTTGCGAATAATTGCTTGGAAATAATCTTGCAATTTTCTTGGCTCGAAATCGTGTAATTGAACCTCTAAATGGCAGCTCCGGATTTAGTTCTTCAAGGCCTTGCATGGCTTCATCAAATCTAAACAAGGTAGGAAATCTAGTAGATAAGGTAGAATATTTTTAGATAAGTTTGACAAAGTGTGAACACAATCTAACAAATCCTAAAATATCTATCTAAGATGGATTCGAGCCTATCTAGACTAGGAAACAATAAGGAAATCGAAATAAACATGAATTAAAATCTGATTTTCGTTTTTTTTTTCGTTTTTTTTTTCTGTAGGGATTCGATCCCTTTGCTCCTTTTTTTTTAATGAACAATTCACGTATTACAACTCGAAAGATTCAAAAACAATAAAACAAACACAATTGCCGTACAGAACCACGAACGATATAAACCGACCTGGCTCTTGATACCAATTTATGATGTGACCCGGGACCTATGGGACACTGATGTGACCCGGGACTAAATGACACCACGAGACACAAAAGACGCGGAAGCTAGGAAAGAAACTACGTCGATTACGAAAGGATTCTATACTCGATTAACTAGACAACTAAGACTCAATTAAAATACCTAGACAATGACACACAAAATAACACAAAATCTAAGTAGAGAAGGGCTGTTTTGGACGGTTAGAACAATGGATGGGATGATGATGATTCGATGATGGTGAATAGGTTTAGAAGGGCTTGAGTAGATACGGTATGATAGAGTAGAATCGAACTTACGGATTGAATGAGACGAACACGAGCTTGGACACGTTGGTGGCTGGACTTGAAACGAACGTGAATGGCTTGTGATTGAGGTGGAACGGCGTGGATGATGGTGTGATGTTGATGTAAATCACAACCCGAAAGTTGCCTTGAATCTCGAACGTACACAAGGCCAAATTCTTTAAGTTGCTCTTCGATAGCGAGTTTCCGACGATCCCTCGAACGTGGACGGCGAATTCTCTTTGTAAAACTTAGAGATGCTAAATCTAAGAGTATGAATTTAAAAGATCTAAACTCACAAAGATATAAAATGGGGTTGAGACAATATTGAAGCAAAGCTTTAATTTTCAAATATGGTCTAAAGTAACAATGAAATATGGATCCCCTATTTATAATAGGTGGACCGAAAATCTAAGGCCTAATGGACGAAAATAAGGAGTCCAATTTGAACTAGAATTGGACTTCAACAACTTCCTAAACTAGAATCCTATTTAAGGTAGATTTTGTAGATCTTGCCTTATCTAAAAATCTAGTCAAAACTCTATCTAAAATAACCGAAAATAATAACTAAAAATCTGCCAAAATTCGTCCAATACCATAGGATAAATTAAATAAATAAAATACAATAATCTAATAAATCAATCCCCTTAATTAAATTGACACGTCGGATTGAACCACGACCAGCAGAGCTGACCTGGCTCTGATGCCAAAATATGATACGACCCAGACTATTAATCTAGGACGATAATAACAACGTAGCGGAAAACTTAAGAATCGAAACACATCAACTAAATGAAGGGTTCCAATCCGACTCGATAAACAATGAAAATTATAAAAATCTAGACAACTAAAATACCTAGAACGATGACACAAATATATAACACAAATCCAAAGGTATATGGGCTGAAAAGGAACGTGTATAGGTGATGAGACCATGGCAATCATCAAATCAGTCCATCCAAAGCTGCCATTAAAGGATCCCAAGATTGTTATTCCTTTAATAATCAAATATTGGAGATCAAGATTTGAAGAGTAATGCATGAAGATAGAACTCACCAAGTTATGCATGCATGACAGATTCACATTGCATAGACAAGTTGCATGGAGTTTTCGTCCCCCTTAATTGATGTAATTAGAGATTGAATTTTATTTAGACTATAGTATTTATTTAATTATGTTAGACTATAGTTTAGTTCAGATTTTTAATTATTTATTATGTAATTTTCGTCCATAATATAGTCATGGTTGATTAGAATTGTATTTAAGGCAATTTCCTATCTTGAATAGAATTCTAGCTTAGGTATCTTCCTAGTATAGTTAGAGATCCCTTTTGGATCAATCTTTTAGCCTTTTTTTATGTTAATTTCGTTCCCTATGTATTATAAATAGGGGAACCATTGTACATTATTTTTTTAGACGTTGCATGAAATAAAGAGTTATTTTCTCAATTGTCTCACGATCCTTAGGTTGATCAAACAAACACTTTTGTTGATTTAGTCATAAATCATCATTCTTAGAGGATAGCATCTTTAAGTCTTATTCAAGGGTATTCCTTAATTCACTCGAGGGATTAACGGGTATTCGACCCAGACTTAAGAATCGAAACACGTCAACTAAATGAAGGGTTCCAATCCGACTCGATAAACAATGAAAATTATGAAAATCTAGACAACTAAAATACCTAGAACGATGACACAAATATATAACACAAATCCAAAGGTATATGGGCTGAAAAGGAACGTGTATAGGGGCTGGAATTATTGACCAAATTCGGCCATCTTCAAGGTGAAAACGTCCAGTGAATATTTTTCGGTTTTGCCGTTTCTCCCCGTTTGCTGTCCTTTCCACCACTATAGCCAAGCCAACCACTTTCCAGCCATATTTCCACACCCTAGCCGTGGTTTACCTGAACTTGCAGTAACTTTGTGGTATTTTCTCTACTCGAGCATTATTGGAGTCAAGTTCGAGCTCTTGACTAGAGTTGGAGGAGCTAACCGCAGCTCTATCAGAACAACAAAGACAGTGGAATTCCAACATCTACAGAGTGCAGAAATTTGAGTGATAAACACGAGAGGAAAAAAAAAAAGTGAAAAAAAAAAAGTGAGGTCCTATTTACCTTTTATTTTCTTTCTTCTGGTTTTGTTTTGTTTTGCAGGTCTACACGATGATGCCCGGAGACGGAAATAATAAGAGGACTGATAAGTCACCTGCTGCACCGAACACTCCTTCAGATGCGTCCTCATCGGATCAATGGGATGCTCAGTTCCATTACAAAGCCATGTCTCAGTATTTTGAGAGACGCAGTCAGTTATTGGAGGACAAGCTAGAAGATTCGTTAGCCAAAGTGATGGCGCAGCTCGAGCTTATCAATGCTCGACCTCCCTTACCGCCAGCGGTACAAGGCCAATCCGTCCAGAACGAGGCAGCACCTCGCCATATGGAGGTCCCCACAGATGAGACCTATGTGTATGCAGAGCCAGCCCGAGCAGAGGCCCGAGCCAATGCTAGGGCGCAGCAACCAGCGCAACGTCGTCAACCGCCGGTGCAAGAGGTCTATCACGAATATCGTGATGCAGGAGATGACTATGGTGACTTTGCAGAGGAGTCAGAGGCCGGGTTTGAGCCTTATCAGAGACGTGATCGACCCCGACAGCCTTATAGGCGTGCAGCCCGTGCCTATCCGCCTTTTCAGCCTCGACGTGCCGATCCTGACAGCTTGTTAAACAACATCAAAACAAGCGTACCGGCATTTGAGGGACTGCATGACCCCGACCTATACCTCGACTGGGAGAGGAAGGTCAACAAGATTTTTGAGTGTTATGACTTCCCAGAGGTGAAGAAAGTGCAATTGGCTTCGATGGAGTTCACAGGGTATGCAGCTAGTTGGTGGGAGAACATCCAGAACCGCCGCCGTCGAGACAGATACCCGCCTATCGACTCATGGCAAGAAATGAAAGATGTGATGAGGGGCCGCTTTATTCCTGTTAACTATGAACGGGAATTGGAGCGTCGACTGAGCCAGATTCGCCAGGGTACTCGGTCTATTGAGGAGTACCATAAGGAGTTAGAGACTGCGATGAACCGAGTTGGCAAGGAAGAGACGCTGATAGCTACAATCAACCGATACATCGAAGGCATGCACCCAGACATTGCTTGTGAAGTCGAGCTGAAGGATTTCACCAGTATTGAGGCTATGATTCACTATGCCTCGATAGTCGAGCGGCAGCTTAAAGAGGGACGCCGACGTTCTTCTCATTCTGTGCCAGCAAGGACACCATGGGTTCGAGGCGAGTCTTCTACGCCTAGGACAGCCCCTCCACGTCCTCAAGGCCAGACTTCACAGCCCGTTCGCCGCTATGAGCAGACAGCTCCGCAGCCTACCCGCAGACCTGAGCACAATTCATCTGCACCGAACCGGAATAATCAGAGCCGTCCGGTACAGTCGAATCAGCCACAGGGTAGCACACCAGGAAGGGCACGTGACGTGCAATGTCACAAGTGCCGAGGATGGGGACACTTTCAAGCTCAGTGTCCGAATAGGCGAGTTCTTTTCCTTTCAGAGCAGAATGAGCTGGAGTCAGCAAGTGAGGAGGAACTCGATGAAGTTGAGACAACAGGGGACGACCCACAGTCCCGAGATGGTCTATTAGTGGATGAAATTGATGATGAGAAGCCGGATCCAGCCCATGTCAGCCTTGTTTCGATCCGAGCTCTGAGCCTGATTCGGGAGGAGGATCAGAATGACCAGCGTGAGAACATCTTCTACGCGCGCTGCTCGATCCGAGACAACATATGCTCACTCATCATCGACAGTGGAAGTGTTGTGAATGCGATCAGCCAGTATGCAGTGGGGAAACTGAACCTGGTTCCACAGAAGCACCCTAAGCCGTACCGCTTGCAGTGGCTGACTGACCGAGGAGAAATCCGTGTAGGATATCAGGTAAGCGTTACTTTCTCTATTGGTCGTTTTGTTGATACTGTGCTTTGTGATGTCATCCCTATGGAGGCATCGCATATTCTGCTTGGTCGTCCGTGGCAATTTGACAGGAAAGCTATTCATGACGGATTTGCCAACACGTATACGGTGACCCGAGATGGAAGGACCACCCGACTATGGCCACTGACACCTAAGGATGTCAATGAAGATCAAAGGAGAATGCAGGAGAAGTTTAAGGAGGAGAAGAAGAAAGAGAAACAGATTGAGGGCAAGTTTCCGGTTCCAGTTGGCCAATTAACGGCCGACCCCAAGACCTCCAAGGGGACGGCGTCAGCTTCCAAGGGGTCCACCAAGGCTGCCCATTTGGCCACCTCGTCGACCTCCAGTACCGACAATCCCGATACTGTGCACCGGAATTTATTTATTAGTGCAAAGGGGGTTCAAAAAATAATCAAAGCTGGTAAGCCTATCGTTCTAGTTAATTTTAAGGCTTATGATACTCCTGATGTTGTTGTTCCTTCTGTTTTGCAGCCATTGATGGAGGAGTTCCAGGACGTGTTTCCTGAGGAGATTCCGAGTGGTCTGCCGCCAATTCGAGGAATTGAGCACCAGATCGACTTCCAGCCGGGATCAGTCCTACCGAATAGGCCAGCATACCGCACTAGTCCCGAGGAGACTAAGGAGATTGACCGTCAGGTCAAGGAGTTGCTGGAAAAGAAGCAGGTCAGAGAGAGCCTGTCACCCTGTGCCGTACCCGTGATACTCGTACCCAAGAAGAACAACGAGTGGCGTATGTGCATGGACTGCCGGGCTATAAACAAAATAACGGTAAAGTATCGCTTCCCTATTCCCCGTTTGGATGATATGTTGGATGAGTTGTCTGGAGCGTCTATTTTCTCTAAAATTGATTTACGTTCTGGGTACTTTCAAGTCCGTATGAGTGAGGGGGATGAATGGAAGACTGCGTTCAAGACGAAGCATGGATTGTACGAATGGCTTGTCATGCCATTTGGGCTTACCAACGCCCCTAGTACATTCATGCGTCTCATGAACCACGTCTTGAGGGATGTGATTGGGAAGTATGTGGTTGTGTATTTTGATGACATCCTCATTTACAGTACTTGCATTTCTGAGCATGTTAGACATCTTAGGCGAGTTTTTGAATTGCTGCGTGATGCAAAGTTGTATGCCAATTCGTCTAAATGTACTTTTTGCATGAATGAGGTCGTCTTTCTTGGTTTTGTGGTGAGTAGTAGAGGAGTTGAGGTGGACAGATCGAAGGTTAAGGCCATCGAGGAGTGGCCCACACCTAAGACCTGTGCAGAGGTTCGGTCATTTCATGGTTTGGCTGGATTTTATCGCCGTTTTGTACGGGATTTTTCCACTATAGCCGCTCCTTTGACCGAACTGAGTAAGAAAGATAGGAAGTTTGAGTGGGGAAAAGGCCAAGAGCATGCTTTTACATTGTTGAAGTCTAAATTGTGTAATGCTCCTGTTTTGGTTTTGCCTGACTTTAACAAGATGTTTGAGATTGAGTGCGATGCCTCTGGCATAGGCATTGGCGCTGTGTTGATGCAGGATAGGAAGCCGGTCGCATTCTTCAGTGAGAAGCTCAATGGTGCAGCTTTGAGATATTCCACCTATGATAAGGAGCTATATGCACTGAAGAGGTCTTTGGAGACTTGGCAACATTACCTGCGACCAAAGGAGTTCGTGATTCACACTGATCACGAGTCCCTGAAACACCTGAAGGGACAGCAAAGTTTGAATGCACGTCATGCCAGATGGGTGGAGTTCATCGAATCCTTCCCGTATGTGATCAAGTACAAGAAGGGGGAAGAGAATGTGGTTGCCGATGCACTTTCCCGAAGGTACGCGCTTGTTTCTGTTTTACACACACAATGTTTGGGTTTTGAGCACATTAAGAGTTTTTATGCATCTGATCCTTTCTTTGGTCCCATATTCGAGTCTTGTGTTGGAAAGTCTAGGGCCATTGATTCGTTCTATATTGTTGATGGATTTTTGTTTAAAGATGCTAAACTGTGTGTACCTGATTGTTCTATGCGGGAGTCGTTCATATTAGAGTCACATGCAGGGGGTCTCATGGGTCATTTTGGTGTTAACAAAACGTTGAGTCTCTTGCATGAGCATTTCTATTGGCCTCGCATGAAACGTGATGTCGAGAGAGTCTGTGCTAGGTGCATAACTTGTAGAAAGGCTAAATCCACGTCTAGTCCTTTTGGCTTGTACACGCCATTGCCGGCGCCTACTTCACCTTGGGTAGACATTTCCATGGACTTTATCTTGAGTTTGCCTAGGTCTAAAACTGGTAAAGACTCTGTTTTTGTGGTTGTAGATCGTTTTTCTAAGATGTCTCATTTTATTGCATGCAAAAAGACTGATGATGCTGTGAACATTGCTAATCTTTTCTTTCGTGAGGTTGTCCGTTTGCATGGTCTCCCTAGAACCATTGTGTCTGATAGGGATTCAAAGTTTTTGGGGCATTTTTGGAGAGTCTTGTGGGGAAAGTTGGGTACGAAGCTTCTGTTTTCTACTGCATGTCATCCGCAGACGGATGGTCAAACTGAGGTAGTCAATAGGACGCTTGGTACTTTACTTCGTGCATTAGTTAAGAATAACTTGAAATCATGGGAAGAATGTTTGCCTTTTGCTGAGTTTGCTTATAATAGAGTTGTACATTCTTCTACGAATATGTCGCCTTTTGAGGTTGTGTATGGTTTTAATCCGTTGACTCCAACGGATCTGTTACCTTTGCCTATTGACCATTTCTCGAGTGTGCAAGGTGTTCGAAGAGCTGAACAGGTACGAGAGATGCATGAGAAGGTGAAGGCGAGGATTGAGCTCCAAGGCGTGCGGAATGCCAACAAGGCCAACTCACATCGCAAACAAGTGATTTTCAAGCCCGGCGACAAAGTTTGGGTCCATTTCAGCCCGGGGCGTTTTCCTAACCTGAGGAAATCAAAGCTCATGCCCCGTGGTGACGGGCCATTCACTGTGGTCGCCAAAGTCAATGACAATGCTTACCGACTCGACTTACCTGGTGAGTATAAATGTTCCCCAACGTTTAATGTTTCTGATCTCTCTCCTTTTCCTGCAGATACTTTTGATGAAGAGGACCCGAATTCGAGGTCGAATTCTTTTGAGGAAGGGGGGAATGATGAGTATGGGGTGAGCTTTGGCAAGCTAAATCCGGAGTTGCAGCTGCGTGGTCCAGTGACGCGACTTAGAGCCAAGAAGCTGCAAGACTACTTTCAGTGTTTCGTTGGAAAGAAGCTCGAGGAAGAGTTGATGGTTCGAAGTAGCCCCAAGCTGATTACTATGCTTTCGATACAAGATGAGGATGAAGAGGCCTAGATGGAATTAGTGCAGATTTTATTTAATTTAATAAGACTATTTTCAGTTGTGGATTTTATTTAGTTTGAAGCCCAAATTAATGTTAGGTGAATTGGGCCTTTAGCTTGTTTTCTTTTATTTTTCGAAATTATTAAGCCCATTAACTTAATAATTTCATTTTTCCCTTAGGTTAGTATTTATGCACTTTTCAAACCCTGGAATAAACAGATTGGATTTGATAACAAACGCTTTGTCGTTCATCCCGTCTCCAAAACACGCATATCGATAGTTCTTGGTAGGGTTTGTGAATTGGCACCTACAAACTCGAAATCAGAAGATTCGTTCGTGCATCCAGTAGTGTACGGGTTGATCTGCCACGAAGTTCTACTCCATACTCGCGTTTCGGATTCTCGTAGATCCGGGGTTCGTTTCGGGTAAGCTTCTTCTATCCATTTCGTTTCCTTTCGCCTCCACATCGTGTACCATCACCACCACGCCTCCATACACATCCCACACCATCCACCACGTTGTTACCATCGCCCATATTCAATCCCAGGTCCAGATTCCACATATACCATCCAATCGAGTCGTAAATCGTCTAAAAATCCCCACCGAGCCATCTCCCAATTTATATGTGCGTTTTGCCTGATTTTTGGATATGTTGTTTCTGCTATACATTTATGCAATGTCCTAAAATTTGAGCGTAATCTGACTTCATTTGCTAGGTCAATTGATTAGGTCAAGAATTAGGGTTCTTCGGGTCGAAATTGGGGATTTTGGGATATCTTGGTGTTTAGTCTTGAAACTTGATTTGAGATCAGTTTATTTGGGTTATTTATTTGTTAGTGTTCAGTTTGTTTTTGGGTTGGATCATCTGTCAAGTTGACGCGTGTTCGATTCGATAAGCTTCCGCATCGTATTGGTTACATCAATTATGGAGGTTTTCGTGTGTGATGGCTTGTGAAGAATGGCTGGAGAAGGTAGGATATGATAGAGTACGATTGAACTTACGGTATGAACGATCCGGTGTAGAACACGATCACGATCTTGGGGGCTGAATTGAAGCGTGCGTTGATGAAGTATGGATGGCGTCGATTATGGTTGATGGATGATGATTCGTTGATGTGAATCACAACCCGATAGCCTCCTTGAATCTCGAACGTACCCAAGGATGAAATCTCTAAGTTGATCTTCGATTAGCGAATACCCGTTAATCCCTCGAGTGAATTAAGGAATACCCTTGAATAAGACTTAAAGATGCTATCCTCTAAGAATGATAATTTATGACTAAAAAAATAATGTACAATGGTTCCCCTATTTATAATACATAGGGAATGAAATTAACATAAAAAAAGGCTAAAAGATTGATCAAAAAGGGATCTCTAACTATACTAGGAAGATACCTAAGCTAGAATTTTATTCAAGATAGGAAATTGCGTTAAATACAATTCTAGTCAACCATGACTATATTATGGACGAAAATTACATAATAAATAATTAAAAATCTGAACTAAACTATAGTCTAACATAATTAAATAAATACTATTGTCTAAATAAAATTCAATCTCTAATTACATCAACTAAGGGGGACAAAAACTCCATGCAACTTGTCTATGCAATGTGAATCTGCCATGCATGCATAACTTGGTGAGTTCTATCTTCATGCATTGCTCTTCAAATCTTGATCTCCAATCTTTGATTATTAAAGGAGTAACAATCTTGGGATCCTTTAATGGCAACTTTGGATGGACTGATTTGATGATTGCCATGGTCTCATCATTCCCCTCCTTTTGAAAAGAATTCGTCCTCGAATTCGAACGGCTTGGATCGAAAACGAACACGAACTGATCATCAATCTCTTTTAGCTCAATCGTCAACTTCATGGGGTGCATGGACATAGGAACCACGAATAAGTCTGGTGGAACATCAATAACACGTGGCACATCTTTGGCAACCTGTAAGATTAAAACATTAAAAGTACAAGATTGACAAAAAATGTTAGAAATCAATGGATCCGCCATGTAGCAAAGGCTCCACTTGTGCGACATCCATTTTCAAAATGATGTCATCCTCCATTTGTGAATATGGTTGTAACTCTATCATCTTTTCATCTTCTTCAACTGCAGTAATGATCTCCATTTCTTCTTCTTCTTCACTCAAAGATTGATTCGACTCTTCTAGATCAAGCTCTTCAATAACATTCTCTTCTTGTTCAACATTCTCACAAGTTGCAACATCGATCAGTTCTTCAATAGATGCATCAATTGAAATTGTTACTTCGAAAGTAGAATCTTCTTTGATGGCAACGATCTCAGATGGTAACTCAACGTGGATCTAATCTTGAATATTGCTAGCTTAGCTTGGCACATGCATGACCGGTTGAACTGGTGATGCAGGCCGTGTAGGTGGTACATAGGTACGTAGAAACTCCTCGAATGACTCAGGTTCACTCCTAGTGAACGCATATCTCGTGATCGAACGGGCTGTTTGGCGTTGAGCTCTAAGTGGTGGAGGCGATGCTCTTTGCGTGTTGAGACTCTCAAGCTGCTTCGTTAACTTGGCTAGTGGATTAATCAGCTCATCTCTCATTACTTGTAGATTTGCTTCCATGCTCTTAATCATTGCATCAAAATGGTACTTTGTGTCCCATGCAAGGATGATGAGGTCATACAAGGCAATGAAGAAAATGATCCGGAGCTGCAGTTTAAAGGTCCAATGACGCGTTTGCGAGCTAAGAAGTTACAAGCTTATTTACAAGCTTCTATTCGTCGCAAATTCGAAATGCATGAAGATGAAGTCAAGGGCAGCCCAAGATGGATCACCATGCTATCTATTGATGATGAAGAAGGTATCATGAAGACGTGAGAAGAAGAATCACGCCATTTGGACGTGTGCATGAAAAGTTATACGCGTTTGCATGGGAAATCGGGAGATGCTGTTTTTCATGCAAAGGTGGTAATATTAATTGTACCATGGGCCACGAAATTATTCATGTTAATTTAGCCCATGATCGAGTTCTAAGGTCCAAGATGGTGTGGAAATACAGGCCCAAATCCATTGTGGGATTTATTCTTATCTAGTTAGATTTAGATAGATTTTTGTTATCTTATTTTTGGTATCTTTTGATTTTATCCTAGATTGATTAGGATTAGTATTTTTTTTTATGTTTATCTAGTTAATTAGGGTTAATTTTCGTTCATAATCTCTCCTATAAATAGGAGCACCCTGTGACATTCATAATTTAGACAATTGCAAGAAATAAAGAGTTATTCTCAATCTGTCTCACGATCCTTTGGTTGATCACCCATTTATCATATATTCTATTGTTCTAGCAAATCAATAGTCTTATTTAAGTTCTTCAGGGTATTTATCAAGTACTTGGGAGAATTGCTATCCGGAGAAGTTAGACGAGTGCGTTCGGGTTGATTCAACACGGGTTCACCGATCTGTCCTATCCTTCTACCAAACCACCGCCGCCATCACCAACACTCCACCGCCATCCGCCGTCGTTCACCATCAGATTCCAGCCACCCTTAGACGTATCAAGTGTGTTCATCGAGTCATAGTTCGTATCTTCGATTTCTAGTAAGTTTTACTGTTTAATTCGAGTCGGTTTGAATCCTTCTTTAGCTGACGTTGTTCGAGTCCTAAAGTCTTCCGCTTGCGTATTCTTCGTGTCTTGGATTCATTGTCCGGGTCACATCATAAATTTGGCATCAGAGCCACGTCAGCTCTGCTGGTCGTGGTTCAATCCGACGTGTCAAATACGTGTTAGTTTTCTGTCATACGTTTCATTTAATTTTTGTATTGTTTCGAGTCTATTGTAATCTGATTCATATTCATTGAAAACAAAAAAAAAAAAGAAAAAAAAAATCGGCCAAAAAGAAAAAAAAAAAATCGCCGATAAAAAAAAAAAAAAAAAAAACGAAAATCAGATTGTTCTACTTGTTTTCAATTTTAATTCCTTGTTTTTAGATTTGTTCCATATATTTAGGGATTCTTAGATTGTGTTCACACATTCAAAATCCTTATTTCCTTATCCATTAGATTTCTTACCTTGTTTAGATAGATTTCATCCTAATCTATATCTATTCAAGATCTTTCCATCCCCATCCATATCTAATCAAGATTATCCATCCTAAACCATCAAATTTTCGTTCCTAATCATCTATAGGATTCGAAATTGCCATCTCTTTCATACATACACCCGGTTCACCTTATACACCACATAGTCCATACACCCATACACCCGTACACCCGTACACCCATACACCCGTGGTCTACATACACCAACCCATTGAATACTCATTCCACACGCCTACTTCTACTCTTAGCAACCTTCCGGTTTGATTTTATCCGTTGGAGCTTGAAGAAGACCCAGAGGAGCTAATCAACAAGAAGACTGTTTCGATCCACCCACCCCCATATTTCACTCCACACGTGCACTACACATACTTGAGAGTTAAACACGAGTGGAAAAATCAAGAGTGACATACACGAGCGTTTGTGAGGAATTGTGAGGTTCTACTTTACTTTTTCTTCACGTTTGTTCGTTTTGCAGGATAAATGGACCAACAGGAAGATATTTTCTACACCCGTTGCTCCATCCAAGACAAAATTGGTTCCATGATTATTGACAGTGGTAGTGTATTTAACGCCATTAGTCAATATGCAGTGGACAAGCTCGGCCTAGTACCACAGAAGCATCCCAAGCCCTATAAGTTGCAGCGGCTTACAATCACAAGTCAGGTAAGTGTCGCATTTGCTATTGGTCGATATACTGACACTGTTTTATGTGATGTCATTCCTATGGAGGCAACACACATTCTTCTAGGTCAACCGTGGCAATTCGATCGAGGAGCAGTGCACGATTGTCACGCCAACACTTATTCCTTTGCTTGGAATGGACGACCCATCAAATTGATGCCTTTGGCACCTGAGGACGTCATTAAGGATCAGAAGTGGATGCAAGAAAAGTTTAAAGCTGAAAGGGAAAGGAAGGCCGCAACTATCGAGAGCGAATCAATCGCCACCATCCCTAGCCCTACTACGACACCGTTGGAGTCTTGTTCATATCAAGACATGTCGTCTAGTTCATCCAACGCAGATCACCAGTTAAATTCAGACATGATAAGTGAAGCTACAATTCCGTCGCAGCCCATATGCATTGATCCAACACTGGATTCGGGTAAGTCGGATAATCTATTGATTTCTCAGAACAGTGCTACTAATGATTGTTTTTCTAGTGATGTGCAGATCGAGAAGAGAGAGTTCGAGATGGAGCAGCCTGGAATAGCTACATCCAACCCTGAAGGCAGCTCGAAAGAAGTTTCCAACTCTCAAGAGGAGATCCACGAAGAGCTGAAGTTGGAGCATGATGATGTTCGACTTAGAGATCAGCTTGTTCTAGATAAGTCGTCCAACACCCACATTGTTTATCTTAAGGACGTGTTACATGAAATCGAGAGAGGTAAGTACCGTCTATACTATTCTAGTATTGATAGGTATTTGATGTGTATAGTTGAATCCATGTTCCTTTTTAGAATTAATTTGACAATTGGATTTGACTTGAATTGCATGAAAAGGTTGAAAAGTAGAAAGCTATTGTTTGTTCCAACCAAGTGTAAGATGCGAGCATGGTATTTGAATTCGATTAGTTTGTGTTTTTCCATTGCTCATTTGAAAGCTATTCATAGTGTTGAACATGTTGGAAATTGCATGACTGTTTATTATACCATGTTAGATCCATTATATGTTACACATTGGATAGTTGATTGTTTTGTTGAGTATTGTGCTGAAGCTTTGTCAAGAAGGTACGCTCTCTTGAACTTTATGCATGCTAAGATGTTGGGATTTGATGCAATTAAGGAGTTGTGTGCATGTGATGAGTTCCTTGCACCGATCTATGCTCTTTGTTGCTCTAAATCTCATTCACATGATGGATATTTTGTGCATGAGAGGTTCTTGTTCAAGGGTTCACAGTTGCGTATTCCTATGTCTTCTATGCGTGAGTTGTTAGTTCTTGAATCGCATGCGGGAGGTTTAATGGGTCACTTTGGTGTGTCTAAGACGTTAAACTTGCTGCATGAGCATTTCTTTTGGCCACGTATGAAGCATGATGTTGAGAATGTGTGTAGTAGATGCATTACATGTAGGAGATCGAAATCTACATCACACCCGTTTGGTTTATACACTCCTCTACCAGCCCCGTCTTCCCCGTGGATTGATTTATCTATGGATTTCATATTAGGATTACCACGGTCTAGATCTGGTCGAGATAGTATTTTTGTGGTTGTTGATAGGTTTTCCAAGATGTCTCATTTCATTGCATGTAGGAAAACCGATGATGCAGTACACATAGCCAATCTGTTCTTTATACATGTTGTGCGTTTACATGGAATACCTAGAACTATTGTTAGTGATAGGGATTCTAAGTTTCTTGCACATTTTTGGCGTGTACTTTGGGGAAAATTAGGTACCAAATTGTTATTTTCTACTGCATGTCATCCACAAACTGACGGACAAACTGAAGTAGTTAATCGCACTTTAGGTACTTTGCTGCGAGCTTTAGTTAAAAACAACTTGAAATCATGGGAAGATTGTTTGCCATATGCTGAATTCGCCTATAATAGAGTTGTGCATTCATCTACCAATATGTCTCCGTTTGAAGTTGTTTATGGTTTTAATCCGCTAACGCCTAATGATCTGTTGCCTTTACCTGTTGAGCATCTAACAAGTGTTAAAGGTACAAGAAAAGCGGAACAAGTTAAGGAGATGCATGAGAAAGTACGTGCGCGTATTGAAGCCGTTGGCGCACGTAATGCTGTTCAAAAGAACAAACGGCGCAAGCAAGTGATTTTCCAGCCTGGAGATCGCGTTTGGATTCATCTGAGTCCTGGACGGTTTCCTAACTTGAGAAAGTCGAAATTGATGCCAAGAGGAGATGGACCGTTCACCGTGCTGAGTCGAGTCAATGACAATGCATATCGCATTGATTTACCCGGTGAGTATAAGTGTTCATCTACATTTAATGTTGCTGACTTATCTCCCTTTTCTGCAGATGATGAGTTCGATGATGATGAGCCTGTGAATTCGAGGACGAATTCTTTTCAGCAGGGGGGGAATGATGAGGTCATACAAGGCAATGAAGAAAATGATCCGGAGCTGCAGTTTAAAGGTCCAATGACGCGTTTGCGAGCTAAGAAGTTACAAGCTTATTTACAAGCTTCTATTCGTCGCAAATTCGAAATGCATGAAGATGAAGTCAAGGGCAGCCCAAGATGGATCACCATGCTATCTATTGATGATGAAGAAGGTATCATGAAGACGTGAGAAGAAGAATCACGCCATTTGGACGTGTGCATGAAAAGTTATACGCGTTTGCATGGGAAATCGGGAGATGCTGTTTTTCATGCAAAGGTGGTAATATTAATTGTACCATGGGCCACGAAATTATTCATGTTAATTTAGCCCATGATCGAGTTCTAAGGTCCAAGATGGTGTGGAAATACAGGCCCAAATCCATTGTGGGATTTATTCTTATCTAGTTAGATTTAGATAGATTTTTGTTATCTTATTTTTGGTATCTTTTGATTTTCATGCCCAGAAATGTAATACTGTCTTTTCCAATAATGCTTTTTCTTTCAGATAGCATGACTCCATAATTTTGGACCAATTCCAGAAATTGATTGAGTAGGACAACATGTTCTTCGGTGTTTTTGGAGTAGAGTAAGATATCATCAATATAGACCAGGGCAGAATAAAGGATTGGCTCAAATATACGGGTCATAGCTTTTTGGAAAAGAGAGGGGGCAACTTTTAGACCAAATGGAATGACTTTCCATTGGTATTGTGCTGTTGGGATACAGAAAGCAGTTTTATATCTATCTGAAGGATGAATGCCTATTTGCCAGAATCCAGATTTGAGGTCAAATTTTGAAAAGATTCGGGCTTCAGATAATTGGGCAAAGAGCATTTGTGTTCTGGGTAAGGGAAATTTATCATCTAGAAGATAGAAGTTGAGTATTTTGTAATCAATTACTAACCTCTTCTTTCCCCTGATTTGCTCAGCTCTATTATTAACATAGAATGCTGGACAGGCCCAATTGGATTTGGTTGGTTCAATGAGGCCGAGTGATAAGAGTTGAGAACACTCTTGTTTTGCCAATGCTAACTCCTCTGGATTCATGCCTGGATGTGTGGCTTTGGTAGAATTGATGTCTTCATTTTTCTTGAAGGGGAGCTGGACAAAGAATGCCTCATTTGTCCATAAGGGAGCAGGATGTTGGAACTCAGCATGAGATTCAGCACATAGTTTTCTGAGTTCCTTGGCAGTTTCTTCAAAATTTTCTGGCGTATCCTGTAGAGAGAACAATTTTTGGGATACGGAATAGGGTTGAAATCTTCTTTTGAATCGGACACCATGGGGGAGTATCTGTAACCTTTGAGCTTTGAAGAAGAGATCAAAACCCATTAGAAGATCATGCCCATGCAGCTTGCTTCCAATGACTTTAATCCATACTGTACATTCGGGAAAGAGTTGTATTCCAATGGGATGTTTGGAGATTAAAGAAGTATGGAAGGTTTGTCCATCTGCTGCAAAAAAGTATTCATGACGTGTCTCCCAGGCATCTTCTGGTAAAATATCTGGATTCAGCATAGTCCTCCTTGCTCCAGTATCCAAGACTCCAATTACCTTGATAGGTTTATCATATTTACTTTGCAAGATTTGTACATCAAGATGTGGTGAAGGAATACCTTCTTCAAGCACCATATTTGAGTGTAGTGCTGGATAAGGTTTCATCATCAGAATTGGAACTGCTTCTTCGGTAGATGCTTCATCTTCAGATGATTCTTGAAGGATGAATGCAGTGTCAGAATCTTGTTCATCTTGTTCAGAGAATAAAGATTCTATATCAGCATCATCAGCATCTATCTCATGATAATGAAAAGCCTGGGAGGCGAGCTTTGAGGCTTTGCTTTCTTTGGTTGGGCAGTTCCTGGCAAAGTGTCCTTCTTTGTTGCAAAGATAACATCTGTTTGTTCTCTTTTTCCTGAATTGCTTCCTTTTGAAGAATCTGTATTTCTTCTTATTTTTCTGCTTTCGATATTTGGCCTTTTTCTTCCTTTTTGATGACGAACAGCTGCATTCTTTGTCAGAGCACTTTATCTCAAGATATGATTTGTCACAAACAGATTTTGGAATCTTGCGCCTTTCCATCATTTCTTTGAAAAGATTCTTCTGTTCACAGAGTTTATCCAAGGCTGCTAAACAAATTTGATGAATTTGACCCATGCTGGTTTGAGAGAGCTCCCTTCGAGTGGCTTGAATCATTCGGGTCATTTCTGGTTGTAGCTCTTTCGGCAAAGATGCAAGATATACGTTCTTGAGATTAGGATCATTATATCCATTAAGACAATAGAATCGCTCTGACATTCGCTTAAAATGCCAGTCTAAGTCTTTTTTGGATAATGAACAGCATCTCATCAGAAAATACTCCTGCGAAATTGTTTTAGTGTAGAGAGAAATATCACCAATGAATTCACGATGAATTTCTCCCAACGCTTCTCCAGGGGTGGTTGCATTGAGAATCTGAAGTTGCCGATATTCACCCAGGCTTAGAAACCATTCTCGTAATGTTCCAAGGAATCTTGAGGTAAATTCCTTAAGAACAACTCGAAGATCTGCACCATCTTTGTTAAGTTGATTATCTATCCAGGCTGCAAAAGTATGCATCTTCTCTCTCCTTTTCTGTATTGGAACATCATCAAAAGAGAACCATGGTCCGCTTGACTGTTTTGGGAAACGATCATCTTCAGGATGAGATACATATGGATCATCGCCAGCTTCTGGATCTGAATCTACTGAAAGGGGTTCAGGCTCAGTATAGGGCTGAGATTCAGGATCGGCCATCAAGATTTTAGACACGTCTGCGATTCCTTCATCTCCTTCAATGTTGGTAGAGGCATCTGAAAGACTGGATGAGTCATGGAAGATGGAATGATTAGGATAGACCATTAGAGTATCTGCTGGTTGAGTTTCATCATTATCATCATCTGGTACATCAACTTTATGAATAGTCTTCTTTTTGGCCTTCTTGGGAATTTCTAGTGGAATACTAGAAATCATTCCAAAATATTTAGAATATTCAGGAGATTCTGGTGGCGTGATGCTGGAATGAGGATGTGGTAGAAACAGAGAGCGGGCTTTATCTTCATCAATTTTTTGCATCTCCTTCTTGAGTTTTCTTATTTCAGCTTCCTTTTCCATGAATTCTTGGCCATATTGATTTCTTGACATGAGGGCTTGCAATTCTGAGTCCAGTTGGTTTATTCGATGAGATAATCTCTGTTCTGCTCGTCTGAGTTGAACTTCAATGGATTGGACTCTTTCATTTGAATTATGGACTTTGTCAAGAATTCGAGTAACCTTTGAATCAATTGTTTGAAGTGATCGATTTTGAGCTCTGGCATTAATAGTATGCCAGTTTAGAACTTCTTCTCCTTGATTTAAAGGTTTCCTTTGACCGGTTGGCTCCATTGTTGTACTCTGGATGTAAGGTCTTGAAATAATATTATTAGCAAGATCTTCATGTCGAGACAAAGGTGGGAATTCATCATCGTAGTTTCTAAACATAAAACATTGAGAAGTAGGAGTTGTATACTTCCCGCCGCTATGATTAGACTTTTTTGGATAGGCGAGGGCACCAAAAGCTTCATCATCATCTTCTTCTGGATGGTTAGATGGATATCTACTATAATCATAGTAGAATTCATCATTAAGATAGTCATCCTCTTCTTCTTCAAATTCATCATCGGATGAATCATCTTGACAGTTGCATCTTGGATCGCACATGGATGGATCTGCATCCCAGATGAAATGGCCATTTATCATGCTGGTGTAGACTTCTCTTCCATCAGAAAAGAAGGAAGAGATAGGAATAGGGAATCCGCCGGAGTCCTTCATGATAGGATTTTGAACAGGAGAGATGAGAAGTTGAAATAGCGTCTTGGAACTGGATTCCACCCTGTCAGGTTTAAAGATAGTTTTAACCTTTCCATCTTGTAGTCGTTCAAATTTGAAGTCTGTGGCTTGGATTGGAGCTGCCTCTTGATGCATTGCTTCATAATTGGTAATCCACTCTGCTGGTACTAAACGCTCCAAATCCTTCCTATTGATTTGTCTGGGGACTTGCACAATTGTTGGAACTCCAGTGCCGGCTTCTGCCAGGATCATTAGAGCATCCGCCGTCCCTTGATTTTTAAGATCAAGACTATGATTTTGAAGGCGATAGACTATTTGATGATGTAGAGTGGCCATATAGCTGTTGGGAGATTGATCAGCACCAGCTATTTGAATTTGAACCTTGAAGGTTGATTCAAGAGAGGCATCTTGTAGGGATAGTGCAAAGTTTGGAAAGAAAGTGACAACAACACTTCCGGCATTTAGAGTAGTAAGCACTGTTCCAATAACAGCATGCTCGTAGTGTAGATAACGTGTATCTAGTAGAGCAATTCTTGCTGTAACTGGTAAACCTTTTCTTCCATTGTAGGAAAGAACAAGTCGAACAGCTCCCATGTGAAGATGAGTGTATCCTTCCTTTCTCCAGGCTTCAATATAGTCACGAGGTATTGATAACGTGACATATTGTTCTTGATTAGTGGCAGGAAGGCCACATTGATCCATCTTTGAGGACTGAACATATTCTCGAACTGGTGGATTTTTGGAGGTTACAAGAGAACGAATACTCTTAGTAAGACTTCCATATTTGCGATAGATATTGTAAGGACTGACAAGAGGAGGTACGGTTTGTTCAACTACAGCATCACTAGGTATAGTAGTGAATTCTATGAGGTTTTCTATACTATTGGTATTATGTTTGGGTAACGAAAGAGATGTGGAGTGACTCAAGATCTTTTGAGAGATAGTGGGAAGGTTTTCCATGTTTTGAAGCTTTCTTTCCCAGTCACCACTTGAGATCTCTATATATATTCAAACAATATTCTCCCGCGGATCAAAAGCACAACCTGGCTCTGATACCACAGTGATCGGGAGCCTCAGGATTCATACGCTTTAGGCGGTTCAAGCAACATCTCGAAGCTATATATAGAATTAATATAACAAATTCGCAGGTTCTGTTACGTCTAAAAAAATAATGTACAATGGTTCCCCTATTTATAATACATAGGGAACGAAATTAACATAAAAAAAAGGCTAAAAGATTGGTCCAAAAGGGATCTCTAACTATACTAGGAAGATACCTAAGCTAGAATTCTATTCAAGATAGGAAATTGCCTTAAATATAATTCTAGTCAACCATGACTATATTATGGACGAAAATTACATAATAAATAATTAAAAATCTGAACTAAACTATAGTCTAACATAATTAAATAAACACTATAGTCTAAATAAAATTCAATCTCTAATTACATCAACTAAGGGGGACGAAAACTCCATGCAACTTGTCTATGCAATGTGAATCTACCATGCATGCATAACTGGGTGAGTTCTATCTTCATGCATTACTCTTCAAATCTTGATCTCCAATCTTTGATTATTAAAGGAGTAACAATCTTGGGATCCTTTAATGGCAGCTTTGGATGGACTGATTTGATGATTGTCATGGTCTCATCAATAGGGGCTGGAATTATGGAGGTTTTTGTGTGTGATGGCTTGTGAAGAATGGCTGGAGAAGGTAGGATATGATAGAGATGCAACGAACTTACGGATAAAATGAACAGTGGTTGATTGCTCGAACTTGGGGGGCTGAATTGAGGCGTGCGTCGATGGAGATGGGCATCGTCGATGATGGTTGATGGATGATGATTCGTTGATGTGAATCACAACCTGATAGCCTCCTTGAATCTCGAACGTACCCAAGGATGAAATCTCCAAGTTGATCTTCGGATAGCGAATACCGGTTAATCCCTCAAGTGGATTAAGCAATACCCTTGAATAAGACTTAAAGTTGCTAGCTCCAAGAATATGAATTTTAAATCAAAACTCATAAAGATTTAAAAGGGGTTGAGACAATATTGAAAGCAAAGCTTAATTAATCAAATATAGTCTAAAATATCAATGTTACATGGATCCCTTATTTATAGGTAAGGGAGGACGAAATTTAAGTGTAAAAAGTCATAAAAAATTGATCCAAAAGGGATCTCTAACTATACTAGGAAGATACCTAAACTAGAATTCTATTCAAAGTAGGAAATTGCCTTAAATACAATTCTAGTCAAACCCTATCAACTAATGGACGAAAATTAACAAATAATTAATTAAAAATCTGATCTTCTATAGTCTAAATTAAATAAAAATAGTACTATAGTCTAGATAAAAAATATCAAGTGTCGGAATTACTCGGTATGGGCATACCGACCGAAACTAGTCGGTTTGGGCATACCGACGGGTTCACGCACTTCAACTCTTCATGCATTGCTCTTCAAATCTTGATCTCCAATCTTTAATTATTAACAAATTAGCAATCTTTGGGATGCTCTCAATTCCTTTGTCATCTTCAAACTTCTTACATAACAATGCTTGGAAAAATCTTTGCAATTGTATTGCTCGAAGTCGTGTAAATGGACCACGTATTTGCAGCTTCGGATTAGATTCCTTAAGGCTTTTCGTGCTCATATCACTCGGTGCGCCTCTCTGATGGGGTTGCTGGACTGCTTGACTTGTAGCTGGTTGAACTGAGAGTTGTTTGATTTGCTCGGCCAATTCGGCTACTTGGTTTCCGAACTCATCCTTCATCTGCTGGTTTTGACGCAAAAAGAATTGCGCTAATGCGTCAAACTGGTACTTTGGATCCCACTGTGTTTTGGATGTGTAGGAAAGATCATCGGGTGATTTGGGCGAGAATGACTCGACCAAAGGTGGGGTGGAGGCGGTGTCTTCATTCTTGCCTTTGTCCATGAGACCTACAAAACGAACAAACGTAAAGTAAAACAAGGATGGAACCTCACAATCTCACATTCACTCGTTTGTTTTCACTCTTGATTTTACCGCTCGTGTTTGCACTCAAAGTGTTTAGTGATGTGTGTGTGTCGTGTATAATGAAGGTGGAAGATAGCACTCTTGTCGAATGTCGAGGGTACGGATTAATTGCATGAAGGTGTAGACGAGTATCACTAACTAGGATCAATGGATGATATGGAGTATGTGGTGTATGTGGCTTGACTTAGGTGGCAAAGGATGGTGGGGCCCCTCTAGGTGGCGTGGGGTAGGGTGGTGTCGAGTAGGGTAGCGTAGGTGAGGAATAGATGGATCCCCAAGGGTAGAAGGAAATAGATAGGAAAGAAAAGGAAATAAGAATTAGGTAATTTGGAAAGTGTTACACAATTGTGACACAATTCTAAATATCCTAATTGAACTAGACTCTAGAAGGAAGTAACCAAAAAGAAACTATATCTCAAATAGAATCTACCAACTAAGAAATAAACTAGGAAGGAAATATCCTAAAAATAAAATAAGACTCTAATGGAAATTACTAAAAAGAAAATAAACTTGGAAGGAAAATTCCTAAAATAAAATAAATCTCTAATGGAAGGTACCAACAATAGAACTTGACTAAAAGTGATGAGATCGTGCCTAGCAATGATCTAGATGATCCGGAGTTGCAGTTCAAAGGTCCTGTAACGCGTTTGCGAGCTAAGAAGTTGCAAGCTTATCTACAAGCTTCAATAAGGCGCAAATTCGAAATGCATGAAGATGAAGTGACGAGCAGCCCGAGATGGATCACTATGCTAACCATTGATGAAAAAGAATAAGGCTTGAAGTTAGTCGGTATGGGCATACTGACCAGATTGCATGAAGACAGTCGGTATGGGCATACTGATCAGGTTGACGTTGAAGATAACGTGTGGATTCATCCAATAATAGTCCAGCACGTTAATTTGAGGCCCAAAGTCCAAAAGTGGCGAGAGTTTTTGAAGGCCCAAGTCACTTTGGGATTTATCTTTATCTAGATAGATTTTTCTAGTTTTATTTTTGGTATCTTTTGATTTTTACCTTAAAAACAGATTTTGGATAAGGTAACAATCCTAGTTTGATTTGGACTAGTCTAGGATCGAATTTTATCTCTTAATTAGGTCTAGATTTCATTCCTATTGATTAGTATATATAGGACATCTATTTGTTACATTTAAAGTTAGACAATTGCATGAATACAAGAATTATTTCTCTTTTGTCTCCAAGATCTTCTGTTGATCGAAAAATATCCAAACAATTCTATTGAATTAGCAATCCAATAGTCTTAATCAAGTTCTTCAGGGTACGTTCAAGTACTTGGGAGAATTGCTATCCGGAGAAGCTAGACGAGTGCGTTCGGGTTGATTCAACACGGATTCGCCGTATAGCCGATTCATCCTATCTCTCACCGCCGCCAAGTTCACCTTCACGACGTCCTCGGCCGATCACACCGCCGCCCGCCATCGTGCCAGTCACCACCAAAATCGTCCAAGGGTGTTCCACCGAGTCATAGTTCGAGTCTACGTTTTCTAGTAAGTTCTACGTCTTTCGTGTCCTTTCCTAGTCTAGTCTTTCGTATTTTCTTTAGAAGGATATTGATCCCTTACTTGTCCGACGTTGTTCCGTTCCTTGCTTCCGCGTCTTTTCATCCGTGTCGTGTCCCGTAGGTCCCGGGTCACATCAAAAAGGAAAGTACCAACTATAGAAAGTACTACAAGGAAAGTACCAAAATTAAAATAAGACTCAAAAGGAAACACAATGAATATACCTCTTTTTTTTTTTGAATTTTCGGATTTTTTCTTTTCTTTTATCCGATTTTCTTTTTTTTTTTGTTTTTGATCGCCTTTTTCTCTCTTTTTTTTTTATCAGGTTTTTTTTTAAAAAAAAGATAGCTATGCTATTACAACTCGATGACACGTACGAAAATAAAAGAAAAGAATATCTAAAGGAAGTTACCAACTAAAGAACTATACTAGAAGGAAATTACCAAATAAGAAAAGACTCACAAGGTAATTACCAACTATAGAGAAGTACTAAAAGGAAAGTACCAAAATTAAGACAAGACTCAATAGGTAACACAATGAATATGTGATGAGACCATGGCAAGCATCAAATCGGTCCATTCAAAACTGCCATTAAAGGATCCCAAGATTGTTACTTTGTTAATAATTAAAGATTGGAGATCAAGATTTGAAGAGCAATGCATGAAGATAGAACTCATCAAATTGAGCATGCATGACAAATTCGCATTGCATGGAATTTTCGTCCCTTATTTGATTTAATTAGGGATTGAATTTTATTTAGACTATAATATTTATTTAATTATGTTAGACTATAGTTTAGTTCAGATTTTTATTTAATTATTGATGTAATTTTCGTCCATAATTAAATAGGTTTGACTAGAATTGTATTTAAAGGCAATTTCCTACCTTGAATAGAATTCTAGTTTAGGTATCTTCCTAGTATAGTTAGAGATCCCTTTTGGATCAATTTTTAGGCCTTTTAACCTTATTATTTTCGTGCCTTTTAGCCCTATAAATAGGGGAACCATTGTACATTATTATTTTAGACGTTGCATGAAATAAAGAGTTATTTTCTCAATTGTCTCATGATCCTTAGGTTGATCAAACAAACACTTTTGTTGATTTAGTCATAAATCATCATTCTTAGAGGATAGCATCTTTAAGTCTTATTCAAGGATATTGCTTAATCCACTTGAGGGATTAACTGGTATTCGCTATCGAGGAGCAACTTAGAGATTTTGGCCTCGTGGTACGTTCGAGATCGCAAGGCAACTATCGGGTTGTGATTCACCACAACATCATCAACCATCAATGCCCACGACGCCATCCATACAGCCCCTACGCACGCCTCCAATCAATCCACAAGTTCGAGTTCGAGTTCGTCTCCCGTTCCTTCAAATTCGTAAGTTCATTCAATCACTATCATATCCTATCTACCTAAGCCTTTCTTCACCAAACCTCACACACGAAATTACCTCAAAATCCCAGCCTATTTCTCGCCCCTATTTCAGCCCATATACCTTTGGATTTGTGTTATATAGTTTGTGTCATTTTTCTAGGTATGACCCGGACAATTAAGCTAGGACGAATCTAGAGACGTAGCGGAAGACTTTAGGATACGAAACACATCAGCGAACGAAGGGCTTCAATCCGACTCTATAAACAATGAAAAGACGACAATCTAGAAAATTAAAATACCTAGAAAAATGACACAAACTATATAACACAAATCCAAAGGTATATGGGCTGAAATAGGGGCGAGAAATAGGCTGGGATTTTGAGGTAATTTCGTGTGTGAGGTTTGGTGAAGAAAGGCTTAGTTAGATAGGATATGATAGTGATTGAATGAACTTACGAATTTGAAGGAACGGGAGACGAACTCGAACTCGAACTTGTGGATTGATTGGAGGCGTGCGTAGGGGCTGTATGGATGGCGTCGTGGGCGTTGATGGTTGATGATGTTGTGGTGAATCACAACCCGATAGTTGCCTTGCGATCTCGAACGTACCACGAGGCCAAAATCTCTAAGTTGCTCCTCGATAGCGAATACCGGTTAATCCCTCAAGTGGATTAAGCAATACCCTTGAATAAGACTTAAAGATGCTATCCTCTAAGAATGATGATTTATGACTAAATCAATAAAAGTGTTTGTTTGATCAACCTAAGGATCGTGAGACAATTGAGAAAATAACTCTTTATTTCATGCAACGTCTAAAATAATAATGTACAATGGTTCCCCTATTTATAGGGCTAAAAGGCACGAAAATAATAAGGTTAAAAGGCCTAAAAATTGATCCAAAAGGGATCTCTAACTATACTAGGAAGATACCTAAACTAGAATTCTATTCAAGGTAGGAAATTGCCTTTAAATACAATTCTAGTCAAACCTATTTAATTATGGACGAAAATTACATCAATAATTAAATAAAAATCTGAACTAAACTATAGTCTAACATAATTAAATAAATACTATAGTCTAAATAAAATTCAATCCCTAATTAAATCAAATAAGGGACGAAAATTCCATGCAATGCGAATCTGTCATGCATGCTCAATTTGATGAGTTCTATCTTCATGCATTGCTCTTCAAATCTTGATCTCCAATCTTTAATTATTAACAAAGTAACAATCTTGGGATCCTTTAATGGCAGTTTTGAATGGACCGATTTGATGCTTGCCATGGTCTCATCAATATGCCTCTTTTCTTTTTTTTTTTCTTTTTTTTTAATTTTCGGATTTTTTTTAATCCTTTTTTTTTATCGGTGGCTTTTCCCCTTTTTTTTGCTTTTTTTTATACGATCTTGCCTCTTTTTTTTTTCAACTATGAATGGGACGGAAAATAAATTACAACTCGATAAGACTCAAAATAAATAGACGAACAATTGGACGTATTGAACCACGAACGATATGAACCGACGTGGCTCTTGATACCAATTTATGATGTGACCCGGGGACTAAGGGACACGACACGGACGAATATGCGGAAGCTAGGAACGAAACTACGCCGGTGAAGTAAGGGATCAATACGTATCTAACTAGACGACTAAGACGAATTAAAATACTTAGACTACGACACACAAAATTAACACAAAATCCAAATATATGGGCTGTCTTGGAAGGTTAAAGGAACGGCGATGGTGAAGGAAAATCGATGATGAGGTATAGGTGAAGAATGGCTTGAGTAGATAGGGTATGATAGAGATATAACGAACTTACGGATTAATGGAACGACTTGAGAACTTGATGGAAGGAACTTGAGATATGGACGAATTATGTAAGATGGAGGACGTCGATATGGAGGCGTCGTTGTTGTTGTAGAATGAATCGAACTCGGAGCGTCCACCTAGTGAAGATTACTCCACCAAATGAATCACCACTTGAATCCTCTTCATAGCAATCCAACCCTAGCACCACACGAGCACTAGAACGAGACTTGAAATAAAACCTAAAGTTTGCTAAGCTTTAAGAGTGAAGTTTTCGAACCAAACAACAAGGTTGTAAAGGGGGTGAGACAATATTGAAAGCACAAAGCTAAATTTATCAAATAGAGTCTAAAGTATCAACAAAACATAGAACCCCTATTTATAACACTATAGGGCACGAAAATACTAGTCTAAAGGCCCTAAAAATCTGATCCAAATTGATCTCCAACTATACTAGGAAGTTCCCTAAGCTATAATTCTATTCAAGGTAGGAAATTGCCTTAAATACAATTCTAGTCAACTTTGACTCTAATAAATTCGAAAATTACAATAATTAAATAACAAAACTGGACTCAAATAATTAATTATTATTATAGTCTAAAATAATTAATTAAAATAACTAAGATAATTCAAAACCCCACAAAGTATCAAAAGGGTTCGAATTCTCGGATGCCTCTGGCAGATAAGACATGGTCACGCCTTATTCGCCATAACCTCCTGGATTGGCATCAAATTGAAATCTTCCAAATTTTCGGCCAAATAAGCTTCAATCTTTCAAGGCTTGATCTTTATCTTTGATTGAAAGCATAGAAATCACCTTGGGGATGCTTTGAACAATCACTTCTTTGGCTTCTTCGACTTCGACTTCAAAACGGACACCAATCTTGAGCTATCTTGTGTTGGTTCTTCAAACCTTGATCTCCAATCTTTAATTGTTAACAAAGTAACAATTTTGGAACCCTTTAATGGCAGCTCTTTATTTGACTCTTTCATGCTTATCGTGCCTTCATCGGGCTAGTGAAGAATGGCTTGGAGAAGGTAGGATATGTTAGAGTACGATTGGACTTACGGTATGAGCAATGCACGTAGAATTCGGACTTGGGAAGGGCTGCCGCGAAGGTGGACGTTGATGGCTGTATGGAAGACGTCGAGTATGTGTTGGACGTGTGGTGTTGTTGTGGTGATTCACAACCCGACAGCCTCCTTGAATCTCGAACGTATCCAAGGTTGAAATCTCCAAGTTGTTCCTCGATAGCGAATACCGGTCAATCCCTCAAGTAAATTGAGCAATACCCTTGAATAAGACTTGTTGATGCGATCCTCGCTGGCATACGACAAAGACGGCAGATGATTTATCCAGGATTGTAGTAGATTCCACGGAATGGATGGATGAATCCAAACCCTAGCCTCTCAAAGATGTCAAACCTCGAACACGATGTAGACGAGACCCTCGATCAATTGGAAACACGAACTTGGATTGGTTGATGACGCCACAAACGGGGATGTGATTCCGTTTGATAAGTCGATTGAATTTCACGTTGTGTTGTGAAACCCGAATAACTCTCTCAGAGAGAAAAGTGAAAACTCACGTAAATAAAATTAATGAAATCAAAGTTGTTCTAAAAAATAAGAGATTACAAGCCTTATATAGTTGGTCCAAAAATAAAGAAAACCCTAAAATCAAATCCTAGTCTAAAAGGAAATAATTAAATAGAAATCGAATAAATCCGCAACAGTCCAAATTGGCACGACTCGGGCCCCCTCCCGTCCCGGGTCGCGCTGTAACTCGCGCCAGACCCAAAGTAACACACGTCACGGGCGCGACCAGTATGTTTGCGCCATCGCTCGCGCTGTAACTCGCACCCATTGGCGCGACAGTTTCACTCGCTCCAGGACTCGCGCTGCCACTCGCGCCAGCCTTCCCGCATGCTCGAACTCGATCATCGGCACCCCTCTAGGATCGTATCATTCCCCTTCTCTTGAAAGGGATTTGTCCTCAAATCCAAACCTCCACCTGGATCAAAGACGAACATGACCCGAACATCAAAATCTTCCACCACAAGCTCGAACAAGTCTGGTGGTGTTTCAACTTGAAAAGGAACACTTTCAACAACCTGTAAAATGAAAACATCACAAGACGAGTGTTGATATAATAATATGTTAGTGTTCTTCCAGTCCACCATGGTTGTTGGCATGAGTGGTTTTTCCTCAGCCACTTCTAACGTCACACTGTCTACGACCCTTTGAACTGGCTCTTCATATTTCTCTAGTTGCAAGCTCAAAGTCTGTCGAATGTCCGTCATAGGATGGTCTGTTTCACTGTCTTCTACCATTGAATTCGTTGGATTACAGTTATCTAAACAGGATCCTCTGGAACAAAGTCTTTGTGGGTGGCAACGAACTGTGCTGGTAACTCTGCATCGAAATCTACATTAATTGCCTCTTCCTCCTTTGGCTTCGTTTCCAGCTTAGGCATGATGAGTGCGCTCCAATCTAATTCCCACATGGAAGGCTTGGAAATCATATTCTCGTTCATCTTCTTAACCCGTTTCTCCACTTTGGTTGCTCTGTGCTCCATATCCTCCAGCTCCCGTTGATAAGAGTAAGGTATGTGACGCCTTCTCAACACCCTCTTCATCGCCCGCCACGTATCAATTGGCTCTCCAATACGTCGCCTCATGAAATAAAATTGATTCCACCAGGTAAGCACTTCATCACAGAATCCACTAGCAGCGATCTTGACCTTTCTCCGTTCAGGATAATCATGACAGTCAAACAACAGCTCAATCTGCTTTTCCCACTCTAGGTACAACTCGGGATCACTCGTATCACGGAACAGTGAAACGTTTGTTTCCCAATACTCCTCACATTCATCTTTATGATATTTTCTACCTCCATAAACAGCAGAACCAATCATCTTCTCCTCTTTTTTTTTTCAACTACCACTAACAATGCTCAATTCACCCCCAAAACACCAAAATACAGCTTCCCAACAGCCCAATCACAAACTCACGACAATGTGCCGGAAAATTTTTGAAATTTTTTTTTGACTTCTCCCCAAGTAATATACGCGTCTCCAACAACCCAAATATCAAAATCAAATGTAACGAAAACATCAAAATTTTTCCCGCCTTTTTACTTATTTTTTTTATTTATAATCAGCGACTTTTTCCTTTTTTTTTTTTGCTGATATGTCTTTTTTTTTAATAGGCGAGAATTTAAATTACATAAATTAAATGATAAACGGAACCTGATACGACCTGGCTCTGGATACCACTTGATGCGATCCTCGCCGGCATACGACAAAGACGGCAGATGATTTATCCAGGATTGTAGCAGATTCCACGGAATGGATGGATGAATCCAAACCCTAGCCTCTCAAAGATGTCAAACCTCGAACACGATGTAGACGAGACCCTCGATCAATTGGAAACACGAACTTGGATTGGTTGATGACGCCACAAACGAGGATGTGATTCCGTTTGATAAGTCGATTGAATTTCACGTTGTGTTGTGAAACCCGAATAACTCTCTCAGAGAGAAAAGTGAAAACTCACGTAAATAAAATTAATGAAATCAAAGTTGTTCTAAAAAATAAGAGATTACAAGCCTTATATAGTTGGTCCAAAAATAAAGAAAACCCTAAAATCAAATCCTAGTCTAAAAGGAAATAATTAAATAGAAATCGGATAAATCCGCAACAGTCCAAATTGGCACGACTCGGGCCCCCTCACGTCCCGGGTCGCGCTGTAGCTCGCGCCAGACCCAAAGTAGCACACGTCACGGGCGCGACCAGTATGTTTGCGCCATCGCTCGCGCCCATTGGCGCGACAGTTTCACTCGCTCCAGGACTCGCGCTGCCACTCGCGCCAGCCTTCCCGCATGCTCGAACTCGATCATCGGCACCCCTCTAGGATCGTATCACTTGTAGTTGCTAGCTCCAAGAATGAATATTTTCGTGTGAAAAGTATTCAACAGACGAATATATTTGAGACACAAATTGAATGCAATAGCAATTTAATTCAACAATGTCTAAAGTATCAATGTAACAATGATCCCCTATTTATAAGCTATTGGGGACGAAAATATTAAGTTTAAAAGGCCTAAAAATTGATCCAAAAGAGATCCTAACTATACTAGGAAGATACCTAAACTAGAATTCTATTCAAGGTAGGAATTTCCCTTAAATACAACTCTAGTCAAACCTAATTGAATAATGGACGAAAATTAACAAATAATTAATAAAAATATGATCTAAACTATAGTCTAACATAATTAAATAAATACTATAGTCTAAATAAAATTCAACCCCTAATTAAATCAAATAAGGGCCGAATTCTTCAACAAAACCGCACACACATGCACGACAATTTCATGCACATGCACATGTGCACTTGAGCTCCTCTTCAAGTGTAATTCTCCATAGTGTGTTCTTGATCTTCAATGGTTAAGAGGTTAACCAACTTCGAGCTGCACCTTTCGGTTCCTTCATCTCCAATCTCGAGCTTCCTTCGAATCATCACTTGCAAGTAAGGTTGCAGCTTCTTAGCTCTTGATCTTGTGATTGGTCCTCGAAATTGCAACTCCGGATCTTGATCTTCATTGTTGCTCGTGGCTGCATCACCAGGCCGGTTCCCTAACTTGCGGAAGTCCAAGTTGTCGCCCCGTGGAGATGGCCCATTCACTGTTTTGAGCCGTGTTAATGATAATGCATACCGCATTGATCTCTCTGGTGAGTACAAGTGTTCTTCTACGTTTAATGTTGCTGATTTGTCTCCTTTTTCTGCAGATGAATTCGACCATGATGAGACTTCAAATTCGAGGACGAATTCTCTTCAGTGGGGGGGAATGATGAGGACATCCATAGCAATGAGGAAATCAATGAAGAGCTGCAATTCAAAGGCCCCTTCACAAGACTACGAGCTAAGAAGTTGCAAGATTATTTACAAGCAACGATTCGCTAGAAGTTCAAAGTTGAAGAACGATTCGCTAGAAGTTCAAAGTTGAAGACGCAAGGAAGCTTGTAGATGATGACCGTATTGAAGATGGAAGATGGAGATCAAGACTTGGAGTACAATGCATGAAGATGTGCACGTGTGGACGTGCATATGTGCGTGTTGATTGAAGCCCACGGCCAAGAAGAGAAGAGCCCAAAATAATCGGCCCTTAATGATCCGATTAAGGGGATTGATTTATTAGACTATATTTTATTTATTTAATTTAGTCTATAGTTTAATTCAGTTTATTTAATTATTTTGGATGATATTTTCGGTTATTTGAAGTCATAGTTTGACTAGGATTTTAGATAAGGCAAGATCTACAAGTTCTACCTTAAATAGAATTCTAGTTTAGGAAATTGTCTAGTCCAATTCTAGTTCAATTTGGACTCATAATTTTCGTCCATTAGGTCTTTAATTTTCGGTCCTCTATTGTATAAATAGGGGATCATTGTGACATTCATATTTTAGACTATATTTGAATTATTAAGCCTTTGCTTTCAAGATCGTCTCAACCCTTTCAATCTTTGTGAGTTTAGATCATTAAATTCATATCCTATCTACTCTAACCCTTCTTCACCTAAACATCACATCCAAAATACCTTCACCATCATCGTCCATAAATTCGTTCAAAACAGCCCTCTCTTTATTTGGATTTGTGTTATTTTGTGTGTCATTGTCTAGGTATTTTAGTTGAGTCTTAGTCGTCTAGATAATCGAGTATTGTTCCCTTACTTCACCGACGTAGTTTCTTTCCTAGCTTCCGCATATCTTTGTCGTGTCGTGTCCCTATAAGCCCCAGGTCACATCATAAATCATCATTCTTAGAGGATAGCATCTTTAAGTCTTATTCAAGGGTATTCCTTAATTCACTCGAGGGATTAATGGGTACTCGCTAATATCGAAGAGCAACTTAGAGATTTCAACCTTGGATACGTTCGAGATTCAAAGAGGCTATCGGGTTGTGAATCACCACAACAACATCACATGTCCAACACATACCTGACGACATTCATTCACCATCGACGCCCATCCTCACGGCAGCCCCTACAAATCCGAGTTCTACATCCGTTCGTTATACCTGTAAGTTCGTTCAAACACTATACCTCACACACGAAATCCACCCTTAATCCAGCCCCCATACACGTCCTAAACAGCCCTATAATTCCTTTGGTTTGTGTTATTAAAGTTGTGTCATAGTTCTAGGTATTTTCGTTGTCTAGATTTCGTCTTTTCATTATTTATCGAGTCGGATTGTTCCCTTCATTTAAGTTGACGTGTTATGATTCTTAAGTCTTCCGCTACGTCGTTATTATCATCCTAGATTAATTGTCCGGGTCGTATCATATTTTGGCATCAGAGCCACGTCAGCTCTGCTGGTCGTGGTTCAATCCGACGTATCAAATCTTATCCTACGTGTCATCGTATGTGTTGTTTATTTTCTTACGTGTCTTTTGAGTTGTAATAGTTAGAGTACATTGAAAAACAAAAAAAAAGAAGAAAAAAAAATCGGTTAAAAAAAAAAGGAAAACCGAAAAAAAAATGTTCGGATAAAAAAAAATCCGAAAATTAAAAAAAAAGACAAAAAAGAGAAAAGAGGCATATTCATTGTGTTACCTTTTGAGTCTTGTTTTAATTTTGGTACTTTCCTTTTAGTACTTCTCTATAGTTGGTAATTACCTTGTGAGTCTTTTCTTATTTGGTAATTTCCTTCTAGTATAATTCTTTAGTTGGTAACTTCCTTGTGAGTCTTATTTTATTTTTGGAACATTCCTTCGAAGTTTTATTTTATTTTGGTAATTTCCTTTTGAGTTGTAATTTATTTTTAGTTCTTTCCTTTTAGAGTCTAGTTCAATTAGGATATTTAGATTGTGTCACAATTGTGTAACACTTTCCAAATTACCTAATCCCTTTTTCTTTTTCCTTTCTAATTCTTATCTTCCATACTTTTGGATTTATTTTTAGATTCCTATTCTATTTGGGAACTTCAAAAATACATATAATTCTTTCCTTATCTAGCTTTCTTCCATCCAAATCCTTCCAAACCTTCCATATACATTTTCTCCCCCCAAATTTTCGTCCATCATCATCAAGGGGATGGGAAATTCATCTTATTCCACATATATCATCTGTTCATACCCATATACACCATCCAGACCATACACATATGCACCCATGCACCATCCGGTCCATGCACCATACACCAATCATACTCCGTATATGATGTGACCCGGGACCTATGGGACACGACACGGATGAAAAGACGCGGAAGCAAGGAACGGAACAACGTCGGATACGTAAGGGATCAATACGAACAAAGAAAAAACAAGAAAAGACTCGACTAGAAACGAACAAGACACGAACAGATAAAGAACTTACTAGAATGCGATGACACGACTAGGACTCGATGAACACTTGAACGGCTGGAAGGGGCTGGAATTTCGGTGGTGAACGGCGGTGAAGGCGGCGGTGGTCGTCGGAATGGTGGACTGAGTGGCGGCGACGTGTAGATGTGGAATCGGCTAGATTCGGCGAACCCGTGTTGAAAACCTGAACGCGCACGTCTAACTTCTCCGGATAGCAATTCTCCCAAGTACTTAATTATACCCTGAAGAACTTAAATAAGACTATTGATTTGCTAGAACAATAGAATTGTAGATAAAAGTTTGATCAACCGAAGGATCGTGAGACAGATTGAGAATAACTCTTTATTTCTTGCAATTGTCTAACTTTAATGTAACAAATGGATGCCCTATTTATACTAAACTATAGGGGACGAAAATCAGACCTAAATAACTAAGGAAATTCGAAATTTAAAGAGTTCTAATCAAACTAGGATAAAATCAAAAGATACCAAAAATAAGATAACATAAATCTAACTAGATAATGATAAATCCTAACTACTTTGGGCCTCTTATTTTCGCCACTTTTGGACCTTTAATAACACAATATGGGCTACAATTATCACAAATAATTCGTGGCCCATATGTATTATTGTTGCCACCTTTGCATGAAAAACAGCATATCCCGATTTCCCATGCAAACGCGTATAACTTTTAATGCACACGTCCAAATGGCGTCATTCTTCTTCTCACGTCTTCATGCTTCCTTCTTCTTCATTTATGGATAGCATGGTGATCAATCTCGAGCTGCCCTTGACTTCATTTTCACCAAGTTCGAATTTGCGACGAATAGAAGCTTGTAAATAAGCTTGCAACTTCTTGGCTCGCAAACGCGTCATTGGACCTTTAAACTGCAGCTCCGGATCATCTTCTTCTTTGCCTTGCACGACCTCATCATTCCCCCCCTGCTGAAAAGAATTCGTCCTCGAATTCGGGGACTCATCAACTTCGAACTCATCATCTGCAGAAAAGGGAGATAAGTCAGCAACATTAAATGTAGATGAACACTTATATTCACCGGGTAAATCAATGCGATATGCATTATCATTGACTCGACTCAGCACGGTGAACGGTCCATCTCCTCTTGGCATCAATTTCGATTTTCTCAAGTTAGGAAACCGTCCAGGACTCAGATGAATCCAAACGCGATCTCCAGGCTGGAAAATCACTTGCTTGCGCCGTTTATTCTTTTGAACAGCATTACGTGCGCCAACGGCTTCAATACGCGCACGTACTTTCTCATGCATCTCCTTAACTTGTTCCGCTTTTCTCGTACCTTTAACACTTGTTAGATGCTCAACAGGTAAAGGCAACAGATTATTAGGCGTTAGCGGATTAAAACCATAAACAACTTCAAATGGAGACATATTGGTAGATGAATGCACAACGCGATTATAAGCGAATTCAGCATATGGCAAACAATCTTCCCATGATTTCAGGTTGTTTTTAACTAAATAACGCAGCAAAGTACCTAAAGTGCGATTAACTACTTCAGTTTGTCCATCAGTTTGCGGATGACATGCAGTAGAAAATAACAGTTTGGTACCTAACTTACCCCATAGTACACGCCAAAAATGTGCAAGAAACTTAGAATCCCTATCACTAACAATAGTTCTAGGTATTCCATGTAAACGCACAACATGTATAAAGAACAGATTGGCAATGTGTACAGCATCATCGGTTTTCCTACATGCAATGAAATGAGACATCTTGGAAAACCTATCAACTACAACGAATATGGAATCTCGACCAGACCTAGACCGTGGTAAACCTAATATGAAATCCATAGATAAATCAATCCACGGGGAAGACGGGGCTGGTAGAGGAGTGTATAAACCGAAAGGATGTGAAGTAGATTTCGATCTCCTACATGTAATGCATCTACTACACACATTCTCAACATCATGCTTCATACGTGGCCAAAAGAAATGTTCATGCAGCAAGTTTAACGTCTTAGACACACCAAAGTGACCCATTAAACCTCCCGCATGCGATTCAAGAACTAACAACTCACGCATAGAAGACTTAGGAATACACAACTGTGAACCCTTGAACAAGAAACCCTCATGCACGAAATAACCATCAAATGCACGAGATTTTGAGCAACATTCAGCATATATGGGTGCGAAAAATTCATCACATGCATATAACTCCTTAATTGCATCAAATCCCAACATCTTAGCATGCATAAGGTTCAAGAGAACGTACCTTCTCGACAATGCATCAGCTACAACGTTTTCGGCGCCTTTCTTGTACTTGATGACGTACGGGAAAGACTCGATAAACTCTACCCATCGTGCATGTCGCTTGTTCAGATTTTGTTGGCCTTTCAAATGCTTTAAACTCTCGTGATCCGTGTGAATCACAAACTCCTTAGGCCACAAATAGTGCTGCCACGTCTCTAAAGCTCTTTTGAGTGCGTACAGCTCCTTGTCATAGGTAGAATAACGAAGGGCTGCATCATGGAGCTTTTCACTGAAATAGGCGACTGGACGCCGTTCCTGCATCAAAACAGCACCAATCCCTCTGCCCGAGGCATCACATTCGATTTCAAAAGTCCTATTAAAGTCCGGAAGAGCAAGAACAAGCGCATTACATAAACAAGACTTTAAAGTGTTAAATGCATGCTCTTGAACAGGACCCCATTCAAACTTGCGATCTTTCTTGCTTAACTCAGTAAGCGGCGCGGCTATGCTGGAAAAATCGCGCACAAAGCGACGATAAAAGCCAGCAAGACCGTGGAAAGATCTCACATCACTTGCAGACTTAGGAGTGGGCCATTCCTCAATCGCTTTGATTTTGGAACGGTCTACTTCTATACCACGTAAACTCACAACGAAGCCTAGAAACACGACTTCATTCATGCAAAAAGAACACTTAGACAGATTACCATACAATTTTGACTCCCTAAGAAGTTCAAAAACGTGTCTAAGGTGTTGTATATGTGTATGTGTCGTGTTACTGTAAATCAAGATGTCATCAAAATACACAACAACATACTTTCCAATTACTTCACGTAAAACATGATTCATCAGACGCATAAATGTGCTTGGTGCATTAGTGAGACCAAAAGGCATAACAAGCCATTCATACAAACCATGCTTAGTCTTAAATGCAGTTTTCCATTCATCACCTTCTTGCATACGTACTTGAAAATAACCAGAACGCAAATCAATTTTAGAAAAGACACGCGAACCAGATAACTCATCAAGCATATCATCTAATCTAGGGATGGGAAAACGATACTTTACCGTGATTTTGTTGATTGCACGGCAGTCCATGCACATACGCCATTCGTTGTTCTTTTTTGGCACTAGAATCACTGGAACGGCGCACGGGCTCAAGCTCTCTCGAATTTGCTTCTTCTCCAACAGCTCTTTGACTTGCCTATCTATCTCCTTAGTCTCGTCGGGAGACGTCCTATAGGCTGGTCGGTTGGGAAGCACGGCTCCGGGGACGAAATCGATCTGATGCTCGATTCCTCGCACTGGTGGAAGTCCTCCGGGTATCTCCTCGGGAAATACGTCCTTGAACTCGTCAAGTAAGGGCTGCACATCACTAGGCAGACAATCATTAGTAGCACTGCTCTTAAATGTGAGTAGAACAAGGGGCATACCTGCTTTAACGGCTTTCTGAACTCCTTTTGCTGAAATAAACAAGCTCTTCACATGAGGCTTGTTTGAACTCGACTCCGACTTCATTTCCACAGCTAGGGAGCTCGAATGAGGTGGTTTGGGAGGGTTAGGGGCGACGGCAAGGGGCTGCCCGGGGGCTGAGGTCTCGGCCGTGGCCTTCGGGGCCCGTTTTGCGGCTGCTTGCTTCGCCTTTTCCTCTTTGAACCTTTCTTGCATGCGTTGCTGATCCGTAGCAACGTCTTTAGGTGATAATGGCCTTAGGGTGCTGATTCGGCCATCAATGTCGACGGTGTAAGTGTTCAGACGTCCATCGTGGACAACACGTCGATCATACTGCCAAGGTCTGCCTAATAACAAGTGTGCCGCATCCATAGGGATAACGTCGCACAAAACAGTGTCAGAAAACTTATGGATTGAGAATGAGACACTTACCTGGTGAACCACGCGTATCTCGCCTCTTTCTGTAAGCCACTGCAATCTGTAAGGTTTTGCATGTTGTTGAACAGGTAGACCAAGCTTTTCAACTGCGTACTGACTAATGGCATTGATCACACTGCCACTATCGATTATCATGGAACACGTGTGACCTTGAATCACTGCACGGGTGTAGAAGATGTTTTCCCGTTGGTGTTCTTGTTCCTCTTCTCGAATGATGCTCAAACTCCGGATTGTGACCAAACTGAGCTGAACTTCCGGATCGACTGGATTAGGGGCTGCATCATTCTCGACTTCTTCTTCAAGTGTGGCGTCACCCACGGGCTCTGTTTCATCCTCACTGGCTGATTCGACTTCATTTGATTCTGTTAAGTATAGAACTCGCCGGTTTGGACATTGAGCTTGGAAATGGCCCCAACCTTGACATTTGTGACATTGAATGTCACGAGCACGATTAGGGGCTGCATTAGGGGCTGTTGCACCTTGATTTGGCCGAGTAGGGGTCGGCCTTGGCGGATTGGGCGGCGTAGACTCAGGTCTACGACTTGACTGCGGTGTAGAACGGTCGAAACGCCATTCGGGTGGTCCGGATGGACCTCTGGGTCGTGTAGAATCAGTAGGAGGTGTAGAAAGTGATGTGGAAGGTGTACCTTTACTCCAAGATGAACGAGTAGGGGCTGCACTGTAGTGGGATCGACGGCGACCCTCTCTTAGCTGCCTTTCCACAATCGATGCGTACTGCACCATTCTTTCTACACTGGTGAAGTCTCTGAGCTCGACTTCACACGCAATATCAGGATTCATACCTTCAATGTACCGAATAATGGTAGCATTTAGGGTCTCCTGCTTTCCAACTCTATTTAAGAGCGTCTCCAACTCCTTATGGTACTCTTCGATTGATCTAGTACCTTGCTTGACCCGATTGAGCTTCTTTTCAAGCTCTCTTTCATAATGCATGGGTATGAAACGCCCATGCATAAATCCTTTCATTTCCTCCCAGTTGTCGATTGGAGGGTTGTGATTTCGGCGTCTCCTTTCTTGCTGCATTTCCCACCATGAGGCTGCGTAGCCTCTAAACTCTAAGCATGCAAGTTGTACCTTCTTTTGCTCTGAAAAGTTGTAGCATGCAAAGATCTTCTCTACCTTACGTTCCCAATCTAAGTAAACATCGGGATCGTGAAGGCCTTCAAATTCAGGTATGCTCGTCTTGATGTTGTTGAGCCTACCATCATCATCATCATGATGATTTGCACGCCTATGGGGACCTCGGGGTCGTCCATGGCGTTCTCTTCGCCCTTGTGGCATGTAATCAGCTTCATAACCACTGGCTGCATAGGAATCGTATCCATAATCAAAGTCTTCTTCAAAGGCGGGCTCTCGGGGCGGCCTTTGATCAACTTGCTGAACAGGGGGCGGCTGTGGGACGTTTCTCAGGGGTTGGCGTCGGCCTTGGGCTCCTGTTTGAGGCGCATGTCGCCTCTCTGTATTGTCTTGAGGCTCGGGTTGCCTCTCTGCATTAGTTGGAGGCTCAGTTTGCCTCGTCTCTTCATCTTGAGGCTCGAGTGGCCTCTTTTCAGGATCTCCTTGGACCGTTTGGGATGCGGTCGTTTGAGATCTAAGCTTTGCAAGCTCCTCTTGCAATTCAGCTACTTGGTTGCCAAGTTCGTCTTTCAGTAGACGAGTCTGTCGCTCAAAGTGCTTAGCTAGGGCTTCATATTGGTACTTGGCATCCCACTGTGGTTCGGATGAGTAGGACTGCTTGCCTGGGGTGTTGGGCGATCTAGGTTCCTCAAGGGGTGGAGGGGTCGTCCCTTTGTTGTTTCCTTTCTTCATTGTACCTGCAAAACGAACAAACGTGAAGAAAAAGCAAGTAGAACCTCACAATTCCTCACAATCGCTCGTGTATGTCACTCTTGATTTTTCCCACTCGTGTTTAACTCTCAAGAATATATGGTGCACGTGTGGGGTGAAATATGGGGTAGGTGGATCGAAAACTTCAGCAGCTTCTCTTGATTAGCTCCTCTGGGTCTTCTTCAAGCTCCAACGGATAGAATCAAGCCGGAAGGTTGCTAAGAGTAGAAGTAGACGTGTGGAATGAGTATTCAATGGGTTGGTGTATGCGGACCACGGGTGTATGGGTGTATGGGTGTACGGGTGTATGGGTGTATGGACTGTGTGGTGTATAAGGTGAACCGGGTGTATATGGAAAAGAGATGGAAATTTCGAATCCTAGAGGTGTAGGAATCGAATTCTATGATGGATAAGGGTGGAGGATTTGATTAGATATGGATGAGGATGGAAGGATTTTGAATAGATGTAGATTAAGATGAAATCTATCTAAACAAGGTAAGAAATCTAATGGATAAAGGAATAAGGATTTTGGATGTGTGAACACAATCTAGAAATCCCTAAAAAGATGGAAACAAATCTAAAAACAAGGAATTGAAATCAAAAACACAATAAATAAACTGAATTTTCGTTTTTTTTTTTGACGATATTTTTTTTTTTTGCTATAGGGATTTCGATCCCTTTGCTCTTTTTCTCTTTTTTTTTTCAATGAACAATTCACGTATTACAACTCGAAAGACTCAAAACGAGAAAACGAATAGAAATTGACGTATTGAACCACGAACGATAGAAACCGACGTGGCTCTTGATACCAATTTATGATGTGACCCGGGACCTATGGGACACGACACGGATGAAAAGACGCGGAAGCAAGGAACGGAACAACGTCGGATACGTAAGGGATCAATACGAACAAAGAGAAAACAAGAAAAGACTCGACTAGAAACGAACAAGACTCGAACAGATAAAGAACTTACTAGAATGCGATGACACGACTAGGACTCGATGAACACTTGAACGGCTGGAAGGGGCTGGAATTTCGGTGGTGAACGGCGGTGAAGGCGGCGGTGGTCGTCGGAATGGTGGACTGAGTGGCGGCGACGTGTAGATGTGGAATCGGCTAGATTCGGCGAACCCGTGTTGAAAACCCGAACGCGCACGTCTAACTTCTCCGGATAGCAATTCTCCCAAGTACTTAATTATACCCTGAAGAACTTAAATAAGACTATTGATTTGCTAGAACAATAGAATTGTAGATAAAAGTTTGATCAACCGAAGGATCGTGAGACAGATTGAGAATAACTCTTTATTTCTTGCAATTGTCTAACTTTAATGTAACAAATGGATGCCCTATTTATACTAAACTATAGGGGACGAAAATCAGACCTAAATAACTAAGGAAATTCGAAATTTAAAGAGTCCTAATCAAACTAGGATAAAATCAAAAGATACCAAAAATAAGATAACATAAATCTAACTAGATAATGATAAATCCTAACTACTTTGGGCCTCTTATTTTCGCCACTTTTGGACCTTTAATAACACAATATGGGCTGCAATATATCACAAATAATTCGTGGCCCATATGTATTATTGTTGCCACCTTTGCATGAAAAACAGCATCTCCCGATTTCCCATGCAAACGCGTATAACTTTTAATGCACACGTCCAAATGGCGTCATTCTTCTTCTCACGTCTTCATGCTTCCTTCTTCTTCATTTATGGATAGCATGGTGATCAATCTCGAGCTGCCCTTGACTTCATTTTCACCAAGTTCGAATTTGCGACGAATAGAAGCTTGTAAATAAGCTTGCAACTTCTTGGCTCGCAAACGCGTCATTGGACCTTTAAACTGCAGCTCCGGATCATCTTCTTCTTTGCCTTGCACGACCTCATCAGTATACCCATACACCCTATACACCAAATTCTCGCCATCTCTATCACAACAACAACATGATCAATACCTAAGTATGAAGGTCTATACTATCCCGACACCTATTTGGATTGGGAACGCAAAGTAGACAAACTTTTTGAGTGCTATGACTTCCCTGAGAAAAAGAAAGTGCAGCTAGTTTCGTCAAAGTTTAAAGGTTACGCAACAACATGGTGGGAATTACAGCAGAATCGGTGCCACAGAGATCACCTTCCACCTATCGACACATGGCGTGAGTTGAAAGATTTGATGCGGCAACACTTTATTCCAGACCACTACCAATGGGAGTTGGAGGAAAAGCTATACAAGCTTAGACAAAGAGATCGAAGTGTAAATGACTACTACAGCAAAATGATTGAAGCCATGAGACGAGCTGATGTAGAAGAATATCCAGAAGATACCATGGATAGATTTCTAGCTGGTCTACGAAGGGCAATTCGTGAAAGAGTAGCATTGTACCGCTTCAACAAGTTGGGGGACATGGTGGATTACGCCATTCGGATAGAAAAATGGCTAGAGGAAGAGATGAAGTCAAAAGAGGAGGTTCAAGTAGAGTTGAGCGTTGCCACCCATGACGATTCTACTTCCATGGTACAAATTCTAGACTTTGTTGAAGTACCTTTTATCTCATCACCATCTGTTTCTATGTGTTTAGAAGATGTGATGAGAACATCCATAGCAATGAGGAAGTCAATGAAGAGCTGCAAGAAACTAGTCAAACCTAATCTCAATATGGACGAAAATTACTCAAATAATTAAATAAAAATCTGATCTTCTATAGTCTAAATTAAATAAAAATAATACTATAGTCTAGATAAAAAATATCAAGTGTCGGAACTACTCGGTATGGGCATACCGACCGAAACTAGTCAGTTTGGGCATACCGACGGGTTCACGCACTTCAACTCTTCATGCATTGCTCTTCAAATCTTGATCTCCAATCTTTAATTATTAACAAAGTAGCAATCTTTGGGATGCTCTCAATTTCTTTGTCATCTTCAAACTTCTTACATACAAATGCTTGGAAAAATCCTTGCAATTGTATTGCTCGAAGTCGTGTAAATGGACCACGTATTTGCAGCTTCGGATTAGATTCTTCAAGGCTTTTCGTGCTCATATCAGATTGTGATGGATGAAAATCAGTTCAGATTTTATATAATATTTTCTTGAGTTCCAATCTCTCTTGAGAGTTCTCGAATTCTTCTTGATTATTCCAAGATGAATTCATCATCGACGAATCGGCGAGTCCACCATCCCTCGTTCGTGTGTCAATCATCGTCCCCGAGTTGCTGCGTCAACAACACGTTGGGGTTTAGGGATTCCGTTTACCTAAATCATTCCGTGGGTTAGATTCAGAGGTTTTGGGATTTTTCCAACCATCGGTTCGTTAAGTCTTCCGTCTGCGTTCGAGGATCACATCAATTGCAGGTTTCGAAAACATCCAGGTTACGTATCCAGGTTCTGTTCTTTTTCTTCGTGTCAAGGGTAGAGTTTTAGGGTTATAATTTCTGCTTCCATTGCGTCTCATATCTCTGTGGTTTCTGTGTCAGTTTTATTCATCGTTCCTTTGCGTTCGTCTTTCTTTCTGCGTTTGATTAAAAAAAAAATTAACTACGTTATTATCGTTCGGCCTCTAAGTATCCTCATAATACATCTCTTGCACGTCCATACACAACCAAACTCCGGTTTCGATTCAAACTGATCGCCAAAACCACATACTTCCTATTTTCATCTAATTCTTGACTTTATTGGATTATTGAGGTTCTGAAGGTGTAAAAAATGAAAGTATAGAAAATTCAGAATTCCATTTTGTGCAATTTTGTTCGTTTGCTTCCTGAGGGCGTGAAGAGTCATTTGGGGCAATTTCTGTGTGCACCTTTTTCGACTTCCAGTTACATCTCATCGTGTTTTCTGGGTTTCGTGGGTAGTGTAGAGCGTGCTGAGTTAGTTTCTGTATAGCCTGATCTTTGGGTTCCTAATTTCCGATCCTTTCGTCTTTTGGGGGTCAGTCTCGGTGTTTTATCAAGCGGACGAGTTCTTTTGTGGATTCGTTGTTTTTATTGGTGTTGAATTCAAGTGGTAGATTGAGGAAATTCGATTCCTTGAGAGAGAATCCATAGTGGAAAAAGGCAAGAGAGAGTGAGATTATTAGAGTGAAAAGGCCACATTCGAGTGATACACGAGTGCTAAGTGAATTCCTTTTGAGTGATACACGAGGGCTTGTGAGGCGGTGAGGTTTTGTTTACTAACCGTTTAGTTTGTTTTCTGTGTTAATATGTCAAGTGGACGTGAGCAGGTGTCAGATACGGAGGATCAACCGACTGTTGATCTCAAGACGAAATTTCTGATGGAGGCACTAAAATCCGAGTTGGGAAAGATGATGAAATCCGAGATGGAGATGGTGTACCAACGAATCTACCAGATTGAACAGTCTCAGCCCTGAGAGACCAATTCCAATCGAGGTCGTGGTGGTAGAGGTTGTGGAGGAAGAGGAGGTCGTGTTGATTATGAAGAATATGTAGAGGATACAGGGTACGAAGAAGAGGATGTGGGAAGCTGGCATAGAGGTGGCGCACCAGATAACAATCTGGGCAACATTAAGATGAACATTCCCTCCTTCCATGGGAAAAATGATCCAAAGTTGTATCTGGAGTGGGAGAGAAAGGTGGAGCTTGTTTTCGACTGTCAAAATTACTCAGAGTTCAAGAAGGTGAAGTTGGCTGCGGTAGAGTTCTCAGACTATGCATTGGTTTGGTGGGATCAGTTGGTGACCAGTCAGAGAAGAAATGATGAGCCACCTGTCCAGACTTGGCGTGAGATGAAGGCTGTGATGAGGAAGCGCTTTGTGCCTAATCATTACTACCGAGAACTTTACAACAAGTTGCAGAGTTTGAAGCAAGGAAATCGAACTGTGGATGAGTACTTTAAGGAGATGGAGATAGCCATGATTCGAGCCAACATTGTGGAGGATCGAGAGGCTACTATGGTGCGATTCCTAGCTGGGTTACATTGGGACATTCGAGATTAGGTGGAGTTGCAACATTACGTTGAGTTGGAGGATGGTTCACATGGCTATGAAGATAGAGAACCAACTCAAGAGGAGGGGCAATAATAGCAGCAACCAGAGACAGAATCAGACCAACTGGAGGCAAACCCAGCCGATTGCTAGTGGTTCCTCAAAAGGGAGTCCGTGGAGGAAAGAGGCACCGCCGAGAGATGAGAAGAAGTCGTTCTTCAAGTCCCGGACTAAGACTTCGAGTACAGCACATCAGGGCAGTCCAGCAGTTCCTGATGGTCGCAATCGAGATAAGAAGTGTTTCAAGTGTCAGGGATTCGGGCATATTATGAGTGATTGCCCGAATAGACGAATTATGATCATGCGAGATGACGGTGAAGTTGTGACTGATGATGAGCGAGATCCTGAGATGCCAGCCTTGGAGGATCTCGACGAAGAAGATGAGGCTGAGGATATTTCAGCACCTGAGGCACAGCTGTTTGTAGCTCGGCGAGTTTTGAGTGCCCAAGTTCAGCCTGATGAGAGAGAGCAGCGGGAGAATCTCTTTCACACGAGATGTCATGTCCAAGACAAGGTGTGCATCATTATCATTGACGGAGGAAGTTGCACGAATGTGGCTAGTGCGGCCATGGTTCAGAGATTGGGACTGTCTGTGGTGAAACATCCCAAACCGTATCGTTTGCAGTGGCTGAATGAGACCGGTGTAATCAAAGTAACGAAACAAGTGAAGGTTCCTTTTCGCATTGGAAAACATGAGGATGAGGTGTTGTGTGACGTCATTCCCATGCAAGCGAGTCACATCTTGTTGGGACGACCTTGGCAGTTTGATAGGCGAGTTACTCATGACGGTTTCACCAACAAGTATTCCTTCGAATATAAGCAGAAGAAGGTATCACTTGTTCCTCTTACACCTAAGCAAGTTTATGAGGATCAAGTACAGATGCAAAAGGAGGCGGAGAGGCTGAAATCCAAGGAACAGCCCAAGGAGCAGATTGTTCCTAAAAGGGAGAATGGGTTGCTTCAGAAGTCCTTTCTGGCGAGGCCTAGTGATTTGAAGAGGGCCGTACAGGAGGCGAGGCCGATGATTGTGTTGCTGTACAAGGAAAATATGATTATTGATACTGACCTCTCTTCTCTACCCCCTTCTATTCGTTCTGTTTTGCAGGAATTTGATGATGTTTTTCCCGAGGATACACCTGCTGGTTTACCACCAATTCGAGGGATTGAGTATCAGATTGACTTTGTGCCCGACGCTACTCTTCCAAACCGACCAGCTTACCGAACCAATCCGGAGGAGACAAAGGAGCTGGAGAGACAGATTGGCGATTTGTTGGCCAAAGGGCACGTGAGGGAGAGTTTGAGTGATGAAGCCACGAAAAGCCTTGAAGAACTTAATCCGGAGGTGCAAATACGTGGTCCAATTACACGATTTCGAGCAATACAATTGCAAGGATTTTTCCAAACATTTGTATGTAAGAAATTCGAAGATGACAAAGATGTTGAGAGCAATTCCAAAATTGTTACTTTGCTAGTAATTAAAGATTGGAGATCAAGGTTTGAAGAAGAGAACATGAAGAACTCGTCGAGTTGTGCATGCGTGCACGAGATCATATTTTTGGCCCTTTAATTAATTTAATTATGGGGTTGATTTTATTTAGACTATATTTGATTAATTAAGCTTTGCTTTCAATATCGTCTCAACCCCGTTTAATCTTTGTGAGTTTAGATTTTAAATTCATACTCTTAGAATTAGCATCTCTAAGTTTTACAAAAGGAATTCGCCGTCCACGTTCGAGGGATCGTCGGAGACTCGCTACTTGAAGATCAACTTAAAGAATTTGGCCTTGTGTACGTTCGAGATTCAAGGCAACTTTCGGGTTGTGATTCACATCAACAATCACCAACCATCAACCATCATCGACATCTTCCATACTTCATCAACGCACGCTTCAATTCAGCCCCCAAGATCGTGATCGTGTTCTACGCCAATCCATCCATACCGTAAGTTCGTTTATCTCTATCATATCCTATCTTCACCAAGCCATTCTTCACTTAGCCTCACACACGAATTTCCTACAAATTCCAGCCCTAAAACCATTCCTTTGCAGCCCCTATCCTTTTGGATTTGTGTTATATATTGTGTGTCATTTTTCTAGGTATTTTAGTTGTCTAGTTTTCGTCTTTTCGTTTGTTTATCGAGTCGGATTCATCACCCTTCAATTAGTTGACGTGTTTCGCATTCCAAGTCTTCCGCTACGTCTTTTATTCGTCCTAGATTAATTGTCCGGGTCGTATCATATTTTGGCATCAGAGCCACGTCAGCTCTGCTGGTCGTGGTTCAATCCGACGTGTCATTTTATCCTACGTGTCTTTTATTTTATTACGTGTCATCGAGTTGTAATAGCATAGCTATCATTTGAAAAAAAAAGCCGATAAAAAAAGGGAATAAAAAAAAATTGTTCGGATAAAAAAAAGAAAAAAAAATCCGAAAATTAAAAAAAAAAGAAAAAAAAAGAGAAAAGAGGCATATTCATTGTGTTACCTATTGAGTCTTGTTTTAATTTTGGTACTTTCCTTTTAGTACTTCTCTATAGTTGGTAATTACCTTGTGAGTCTTTTCTTATTTGGTAATTTCCTTCTAGTATAGTTCTTTAGTTGGTAACTTCCTTTAGAGTCATATTTTATTTTTGGAACTTTTCTTCCACGTTTTATTTTTATTTTGGTAATTTCCTTTTGAGTTGTAATTTATTTTTAGTTCTTTCCTTTTAGAGTCTAGTTCAATTAGGATATTTAGATTGTGTCACAATTGTGTAACACTTTCCAAATTACCTAATCTTTCTTTCCTTCTTCTTTCTTATTTCTTTCCTTCTACCTTTGGGATTTATTTTTGGATTTCTATTCTATTTGGGAACTTCAAAAATACATCTAATTCTTTCCTTTTCTAGCTTTCTTCCATCCAAATCCTTCCAAACCTTCCATATACACTTCTTCCCTTCAAATTTTCGTCCACCATTATCAAGGGGATCAGAAATTCATCTTATTCCACACATATCATCTGTTCATACCCATATACACCATCCGGACCATACACATATGCACCCATGTACCATCCGGTCCATACACCATACACCAATCATACTCCGTAATACCCATACGCCCTATACACCAAATTCTCGCCATATCTACCGCAACCACAACAAGGTCTATACTATCCCGACATCTATTTGGATTGGGAACGCAAAGTAGACAAACTTTTTGAGTGCTATGACTTCCCCGAGAAAAAGAAAGTGCAGCTAGTTTCGTCAAAGTTTAAAGGTTACGCAGCAACATGGTGGGAATTACAGCAGAACCGATGCCACAGAGATCACCTTCCACCTATCGACACATGGCATGAGTTGACAGATTTGATGCGGAAACGCTTCATTTCAGACCACTACCAATGGGAGTTGGAAGAAAAGCTATACAAGCTTAGACAAAGAGATCGAAGTGTAAATGACTACTACAACAAAATGATTGAAGCCATGAGACGAGCTGATGTAGAAGAATATCCAGAAGATACCGTGGATAGATTTCTAGCTGGTCTACGAAGGGCAATTCGTGAAAGAGTAGCATTGTACCGCTTCGACGAGTTGGAGGACATGGTGGATTATGCCATCCGGATAGAAAAATGGCTAGAGGAGCTAGAGATGAAGTCAAAAGAGGAAGTTCAAGTAGAGTCGAGCGTTGCCCTCCATGATGATTCTACTTCCAAGGTACAAATTCTAGACTTCGTTGAAGTACCTTTTATCTCACTACCATATGTTTCTATGTGTTTAGAAGATGAGATAGTTGAAGAAGCTAAGCCGGAAGTAGACATGATAGAATCAACGAATGAAGAGATGCCAGTTTTGGAGGAGTTAGTTCAAGATGATTGTAATCAAGAGGAGTCGGTTTCCATTCATGTTGATGAAGAGGTGCCCATTCTCGAAATTACTAATCCGGAGAAGACAAGTATAGAAGATTGTAGTTTGGATGTTTTGTCCATGGAGATGACAAGTCCTGAAGATTGTATGGATGATAAACTACAAATTGTAAACATGGAGATCCATGATACAGTTGAAGAGGCCAAAGATAAAGAGTAGTTCGAAACTGAAGATAAAGAATATGTCATGGAAGTGCAGCCATGTTTTAAAAAGGAGAATGACATTCGTGAGGCAATGGTTGAAGATCATAAGAAGCTCGAACAAGCTAGCATGGAGGAGCTGCGGGGTTCTAACATTTTTTGTCAACCATTTCCTTGTGATGCTTTTATTTTACAGGTTGATGAAGATGTTCCATTGGAAGTTGATGTACCACCAGATTTGATCATGAATGCCATATCCAGGAAATCTATGGAGCTAGAGTTTCAGATGATTAACACAAGTGGAATGTTCTCGTTCATGTTCATGAAGATGTGTTTTATGCAGCTTGTGCTAAAAGAATTTGATGGCCAGTTCGTGTTCGTCTTTGATCCCGGAGCTTTGAATTCGAGGACGAATTCTTTTCAAGAGGAGGGGAATGGTGAAGCCATGAAAAGCCTTGAAGAACTTAATCCGGAGCTGCAAATACGTGATCCAATTACACGATTTCGAGCAATACAATTGCAAGGATTTTTCCAAGCATTTGTATGTAAGAAATTCGAAGATGACAAAGATGTTGAGAGCAATTCCAAAATTGTTACTTTGCTAGTAATTAAAGATTGGAGATCAAGGTTTGAAGAAGAGAACATGAAGAACTCGTCGAGTTGTGCTATGACTTTCCCGAGAAAAAGAAAGTGCAGCTACTTTCGTCAAAGTTTAAAGGTTACGCAGCAACATGGTGGGAATTACAGCAGAACCGGTGCCACAGAGATCACCTTCCACCTATCGACACATGGCGTGAGTTGAAAGATTTGATGCGGAAACGCTTCATTCCAGACCACTACCAATGGAAGTTGGAGGAAAAGCTATACAAGCTTAGACAAAGAGATCGAAGTGTAAATGACTACTACAACAAAATGATTGAAGCCATGAGACGAGCTGATATAGAAGAATATCCAGAGGATACCATGGATAGATTTCTAGCTGGTCTACGAAGGGCAATTCATGAAAGAGTAGCATTGTACCGCTTCGACGAGTTGGAGGACATGGTGGATTATGCCATCCGGATAGAAAAATGGCTAGAGGAACTAGAGATGAAGTCAAAAGAGGAGGTTCAAGTAGAGTTGAGCGTTGCCACCCATGACGATTCTACTTCCAAGGTACAAATTCTAGACTTCGTTGAAGTACCTTTTATCTCATTACCATCTGTTTCTATGTGTTTAGAAGATGAGATAGTTGAAGAAGCTAAGCCGGAAGTAGACATAATAGAATCAACGAATGAAGAGATGCCAATTTTGGAGGAGTTAGAAAATTGCAATTTGGAAGTTTCATCCATGGAGGTTATCGATCCTACATTTTGTATGGAGGACAAACTACAAATTGTGAATTTGGAGAGCAATGTTGCAGTTGAGAAGATCAAAGAAGATGAAAAGATGATGGAGTTACAACCATGTTCACAAACGGAGGATGACATCATTTTGGAAATGGATGTCGTACAAGTGGAGACTTTGCAAAAACACATGGTGGATCCATTGATTTCTAACATTTTTTGTCAACCTTGTACTTTTAATGTTTTAATCTTACAGGTTGCCAAAGATGTGCCACATGTTATTGATGTTCCACCAGACTTATTCGCGGTTCCTATGTCCATGCATCCCATGAAGTTGAAGGTTGAGCTAAAAGAGATTGATGATCAGTTCGTGTTCATTTTCGATCCAGACCGTTCGAATTCGAGGACGAATTCTTCCATAACGTTGGCGTGATTCAGTTTGAGCAACGGATCCTGACGTGATACATCTTCGTAATGAAAATAGAGTGGAAACATGCTCTGCTGTAACATGGATTTCTTTTTTTTCATTGACTGCTCCGCTCTTCCTCTAAAAACGAGGAGAGACTTGCTTCCGGAAGCTGAAATCCGGACTAAAGAAGCTTGATTTCCTCCCTCGATCAAGTCTTTGCCTTACTTATCTTAGCAAGCAATTCTTAGTTTCAGGACTAGTCTCATAGAGTAAATGAAGCTAAAGCCCTGGTTGAGGCGAAAAAAGCCATGATAAGATCAATTCTTCAGCCGGGGACTGTATCCGAGCTTCCAAATCCAGATGGATTTCACTCTTGACTTCTCTTCTTTTCCATCGATTAAAGAAGAAGTATTTGATCGCCTCTTACATAAGATATAGGGCATCAACGGAGTTTTTCTCCATGGTGCAAGAACATCGTCTATCTTTCAAGCCACGTGCATGGGACTTCTCATCTATCCCGCCCCCTCTCTAGTCATCTGGCCTAGGCTACCAGCCTATCTGCCCTATCCGGGTCAACTCGCCTACTTCAAGTGCCATGATTGATCTGTCTCGAATCCCTCTTCCTTGTGAACAGGCCGTCAAGCAGGTCCTCTGGCGCCCCGAAGCCAGCTGCCCCTATCTACTTTATTTTTATAACTGGTTTTCATCGAAGCCCCCCCTTCTGGGAGAAATGTTAGATGTTATAAGGTGCTAAAACAGGGAGAATCGATTCAATCAGGGAAATCCTGCTAGTTTGGCTTCTTAGGTCTTCAGCCATGATGGTGTTACAACGGACGTTTTAGATTACTGACTTCGTATAGTGCGCCTATTCTCTTCATGTACATGGGCCCCAGCGGCCTAACCCAATGCAATGGGTTCCCTAGATATACTAGATATAGAGGGTGGTCTAGTACCCTTAGAAGATCGGTTCATGCGGGGGGATCAATTCATCAATCAGGGCTCTTGAAAGCAGCTCCAGAATAGGAGCCTAGGCTAAGGATTGGTTCTCCAGGAATATCGTAAGAAAAGGGCCTCTTCATCTATAGAGGAGAGGTGCCGTACAGCGTACGCGAACCTACTTTCAATTGCAGTGGGGAAGCAGCACAGTCGGCAGGGGAAAGAGCGTAGTCATGGTCTTGTGTGCGTGGACGTGGATGCGCAGAGCAGTCAAAGGTGAAGGTCCAAGGATCGAAGAGGCGGTAGGGGGTAGGTAATCTTCTGCTTCCTCTAAGCGTGAAGATTCCTCTGCTGCGTCTAACGGAGCTTCTAGTTGCTTCTATGCCTCCCCCGAGTAAGGGGGCTGTGCTAAGCAAGCTTGATCCGCTTAGTCTTGATTAGGACCCAATGTAAACTTATTCCTTATATATATATTAGGATAATACTGCTTTATGGGATAAAACAGAGGTACTCGCTTAGCGAATGAACTACAACTTTCCTTGCAGGCGGGGGAAGGCTTTCCGTAAGAATGAGAATCGCGCCTAACCAGGTCACGTGAGCATCCAAACTCGAAAACGAATTATATGACCAAAATAACGCGTCTAATCGCCTTTCCCGATCCCCAATAGGTCAACGTCAACACATTAGGGGGGTTTAAGGGTGAGAGAACTGTTATGGAAGCACACGTACACGAGCATTCCCACTCCTTTCTCTATGCCATGGTGGAGCGATGTCTTAGCAGCGGTCGAAGTTTTTTCGTTGTTTTCCGGGGTGACGTTAAGAGAGAGAGAAAGTCCACTATTTGGAGTAGACCGAAGGCTAGGTAGGCCCGCCAAAAGCGTATCTCAGTACCGGCAGAGCGCGAGGGGTGCGGGGGTCTCCCCCGTGGTAAGCGATGGTCCTGGCCCAATCCTTCCTTCCTTCATGGAAATCTCCCCGTCCCTGTAGCTAAACCAACGCGTGACGTGCCCCATGAAGCTGACTTAGGAGCGAAAGATGTCGTTAATCGGTCCACTAAAGCAGTCAACCAGAACGGAGTTTGAGAAGAAAGTACTCCTTAAAAGGGGAGAGCACCCTTCCACATATAGTTGGGAGTCTTCCTCAAGAAAAGAGTCAGCAAGAACTAAGCACGCAAGGGAGACTAGAGGTTCACTTCGCGGAGCTAATGAGTTGAGGTGATACAAGCTAGAAACGAGAAAGCATGAGTTGACTTCGCTACTGACTAACTACCGGTAACTGAACTAATAAAGAGCATTGAGCTAACTACTACAGGGAAGATGGGCAATCTAATGAAGATAGCCAGCCTTGGTGTCAGCAACCGACAGATGATGCCTTTGGGTCAGGAGATCGAGCCTGCGGAGAACGAATATTAGGCGATGGGTGGGCAGACGGCGAGGAACGGAATCTCCCTTTCAATTCACCCGATGCGGACTCGTATGCTTGCTTCTTGTTCTAATCTGTCTCTAAGCCCAACGCCCCTGTAGTTCTTTCTAAGTATATCTGGATAATCCTATTGCACAACCCAGTCTTCTAGGGTGTTCCATTGACTGACCGGTGGACATATGCTTGACTTGGAAGGGAAGGTGTAGCTGACATTGAGAAGAAGTGAGAGCGAAGACTTGCTCTTGCTATTGCAAGTTTTTGTTTAGCAGCTAGCCTGCGTGTTAGGAGCGCAGCGAATGGCTTTGCTAGTCTAGACTAGCCCTCTATGCCTTATTACTAGTGTATTGGTGCTTATGAGTGGATAGGCTTGTGGAGAAATGCATCATAAGAGAACAAATGATCCATTCCATTCTTCCTCACCCACAACCGGCCAGAATCAGACTTGAAAGTCAACGTAGCGAGGGCAGGTGCGCGAGCGCCTTTCAAAGCTGCTCTTAAAAAGTATTTTCCCGTGTCTCAAAGCAACAACGGACTAATAACTTCATGCTACCTTCCTTTGCCCACTCTACTAACTAGCTATATCCAAAGCATCATGCTAACCAAGCCGCGCTTTAAACGGAAACAAGCGGAAGTCATAACCGTAATGATAAACTCTTCTTTCTGCTGCCTGTGACAATCACATATTATATAGGTATATCGCATTCTATTTATATATAATAATGGGCAAATGAAACAGTTGATATCCTGTTGTGTCAAAAGTAAATCCCTTTCTTCGAGTCCGGAACTGTACAAGCTTCTTCCAAAGCATACGGCTTTCTGGATGTAGATGATATCTATACAGATGGATCTTATATATATGGTACAATGAAGTACCACATGGGTGGATATCTATATGAATCCAAATCTGCCGAATCACTCATGGGAGGAAGACAGCCTCAAAGTCCACAGGCATATCTCGAACTCCGCAAAGAGCATATCGGTTTCAGGGGTCGCATGTGGATCCCTTGCTATCAGTTCTTCCAGCATAAGTTCTTATCGAGGAGTAGCACGCACTTCTTCTTTATCCGTCTCTGTTAAAATAACATCCACCATCTCCCATAGCAAGTCCCCAGGTCCGTTTACGCGGGTCAGGTCGAGCCCTGCAAAAGGCATATCTCCTCGGTCAAATAGATCTCTTTTTTCCGCCAAATCCTAATTAAAAAACGACTTCTCTGCCCTTGCGGTGCAGTCTCCGTACTAGCGACTGAGCTACGGATACGATTTCGAAAGAAAGAGTCATTTTCTTTGGAGGAAATACTACTTATTAGACGGACAGTATTTCCACGCTTTGTTCTTGATGTGATGTACCGGAATTATAGAAGATGCAGCAAAGCAGACTTCCCCTTTGACTACTAGTGAAGAAGTCCTTGTATGGCTTGAAGCAGTCTCCCCGTACAGTTAACTCCTCCTCTGCTTTCTTCTCACAGGTGCGGCATCTTTCAAAGATGCAATCCGCATCGTCACCATAGAAAGAATCCGATCCATTTCAACTTCATTGTTGTCTGATGGCTCCATGATAAAAGCCCTTACCATTCCATACTGCTCTGCAGTCAACACTCAAAAATTTTGAAATGCTAACCAAAACTTCAATGATAAAGGAAGTATGCCAGTCGGCGAAAGGGCGAGTATTTTGCAGTTGCAGTCGATGATGAATTATACCAGCAGCGTCCCTTATTGGGCGCTTGATCCGGAGATAAGCCATGGCGGTTAGTGGATCTTAAGCGAAGATTGCAAGAAGTGTGGAGCCCTTCGCATCCTTGGCGTCCTCTCGGCAAGGGCTATTACAATTTAAAGTTCGATTCCATGTCCGATCGAGCGGGATCACATTCGAGGAGGTCAAGTCGGGTTGAATAGATGAGTGTCACGGCTAAGTCCGGGTCTTGTCATACCAACATCGGGAAATCCGACAGCAACTTCCTTTTGTACGCAATTCGAAGATCGACGCTCGGGTGAAGACAATGAGTGGGATCGGGGGGAAGAGAAAGGGAAAGGGTCAGCCTTAAATCAAATCGGTCCATCCAAAGCTGCCATTAAAGGATCCCAAGATTGTTACTTCTTTAATAATCAAAGATTGGAGATCAAGATTTGAAGAGCAATGCATGAAGATAGAACTCATGAAGTTGTGCATGCATGGCAGATTCACATTGCATAGACAAGTTGCATGGAGTTTTCGTCCCCCTTAGTTGATTTAATTAGAGATTGAATTTTATTTAGACTATAGTATTTATTTAATTATGTTAGTTTAGTTCAGATTTTTAATTATTTATTATGTAATTTTCATCCATAATATAGTCATAGTTGACTAGAATTGTATTTAAGGCAATTTCCTACCTTGAATAGAATTCTAGCTTAGGTATCTTCCTAGTATAGTTAGAGATCCCTTTTGGATCAATCTTTTAGCCTTTTTTTATGTTAATTTCGTTCCCTATGTATTATAAATAGGGGAACCATTGTACATTATTATTTTAGACATTGCATGAAATAAAGAGTTATTTTCTCAATTGTCTCAAGATCCTTAGGTTGATCAAACAAACACTTTTGTTGATTTAGTCATAAATCATCATTCTTAGAGGATAGCATCTTTAAGTCTTATTCAAGGGTATTCCTTAATTCACTCGAGGGATTAACGGGTACTCGCTAATATCGAAGAGCAACTTAGAGATTTTGGCCTCGCAAGGCAACTATCGGGTTGTGATTCACATCAACGAATCATCATCCATCTACACCAAACGACGACTTCCATCAAGTCATCCACGTCCGTAACCGTCCAGCCACCAATCGATCGAGTCTCTTCCACAAGACGAGTTCGAGTTCTACCCGTTTCATCTACACGTAAGTTCGATTCATCTCTAACATATCCTATCTACTCCAAGCCATTCTTCACCCTAAACACACGATTCCAACACCCTTATTACAGCCATAAAACCGTCCCTATACAGCCCTTATTCCTTGGATTTGTGTTATATAGTTCGTGTCATTTTTCTAGGTATTTTAATTGTCTAGATTAGTTAGTTTTAGTCGTCTATTTGAGTCGGATTGATTCCCTTCTTTAGCTGACGTGTTCGTATCCTAAAGTCTTCCGCTACGTTCTCCAGATTCGTCCTAGATTAATAGTCTGGGTCGTATCATATTTTGGCATCAGAGCCACGTCAGCTCTGCTAGTCGTGGTTCAATCCGACGTGTCAATTTATCCTACGTGTCATCGTACGTGTCGTTTATTTTCTTACGTGTCTTTTGAGTTGTAATAGCTAGAGTACATTGAAAAAAAAAAAAACAAAACAAATCGGTTAAAAAAAAAAGGAAAACCGAAAAAAAAATTGTTCGGATAAAAAAAAAATAAAAAAAATCCGAAAATTAAAAAAAAAAAGAAAAAAAAAAGAAAAGAGGCATATTCATTGTGTTACCTATTGAGTCTTGTCTTAATTTTGGTACTTTCCTTTTAGTACTTCTCTATAATTGGTTATTACCTTGTGAGTCTTTTCTTATTTGGTAATTTCCTTCTAGTATAGTTCTTTAGTTGGTAACTTCCTTTAGAGTCTTATTTTATTTTTGGAACCTTCCTTCCAAGTTTTATTTTATTTTGGTAATTTCCTTTTGAGTTGTAATTTATTTTTGGTTCTTTCCTTTTAGAGTCTAGTTCAATTAGGATATTTAGAATTGTGTCACAATTGTGTAACACTTTCCAAAATACCTAATCCTTCCTTCCTTTTCTTTCCTACTTCTTTCCTTCTTTCCTTTTGGATTTATTTTTTGATTCCTACACTATTTAGGACTTCAAAAATACATCTAATTCTTTCCTTATCTTGATTTCTTCCATTCCAATCCTTTCAAACCTTCCATATACTCCCCCATACCCATTAAATTTCGTCCTCTATACCCTATAGAGTTCGAAAATTTCAGCCTTAGTCACATACACCCATGCACCATGCTCCCCATGGGCTGTACACCATATACACCAAATTCTCGCCATCTCTATCACAACAACAACATGATCATACCTGAGTTTGAAGGTCTATACTATCCCGACCTCTATTTGGATTGGGAACGCAAAGTAGATAAACTTTTTGAGTGCTATGACTTCCCTGAGAAAAAGAAAGCGCAGCTAGTTTCATCAAAGTTTAAAGGTTACGCAGCAACATGGTGGGAATTACAGCAGAACCGGTGCCACAGAGATCACCTTCCACCTATCGACACATGGCGTGAGTTGAAAGATTTGATGCGGAAACGCTTCATTCCAGACCACTACCAATGGAAGTTGGAGGAAAAGCTATACAAGCTTAGACAAAGAGATCGAAGTGTAAATGACTACTACAACAAAATGATTGAAGCCATGAGACGAGCTGATATAGAAGAATATCCAGAGGATACCATGGATAGATTTCTAGCTGGTCTACGAAGGGCAATTCATGAAAGAGTAGCATTGTACCGCTTCGACGAGTTGGAGGACATGGTGGATTATGCCATCCGGATAGAAAAATGGCTAGAGGAACTAGAGATGAAGTCAAAAGAGGAGGTTCAAGTAGAGTTGAGCGTTGCCACCCATGACGATTCTACTTCCAAGGTACAAATTCTAGACTTCGTTGAAGTACCTTTTATCTCATTACCATCTGTTTCTATGTGTTTAGAAGATGAGATAGTTGAAGAAGCTAAGCCGGAAGTAGACATAATAGAATCAACGAATGAAGAGATGCCAATTTTGGAGGAGTTAGAAAATTGCAATTTGGAAGTTTCATCCATGGAGGTTATCGATCCTACATTTTGTATGGAGGACAAACTACAAATTGTGAATTTGGAGAGCAATGTTGCAGTTGAGAAGATCAAAGAAGATGAAAAGATGATGGAGTTACAACCATGTTCACAAACGGAGGATGACATCATTTTGGAAATGGATGTCGTACAAGTGGAGACTTTGCAAAAACACATGGTGGATCCATTGATTTCTAACATTTTTTGTCAACCTTGTACTTTTAATGTTTTAATCTTACAGGTTGCCAAAGATGTGCCACATGTTATTGATGTTCCACCAGACTTATTCGCGGTTCCTATGTCCATGCATCCCATGAAGTTGAAGGTTGAGCTAAAAGAGATTGATGATCAGTTCGTGTTCATTTTCGATCCAGACCGTTCGAATTCGAGGACGAATTCTTTTCAAGAGGAGGGGAATGATGAGACCATGGCAATCATCAAATCGGTCCATCCAAAGCTGCCATTAAAGGATCCCAAGATTGTTACTTCTTTAATAATCAAAGATTGGAGATCAAGATTTGAAGAGCAATGCATGAAGATAGAACTCATGAAGTTGTGCATGCATGGCAGATTCACATTGCATAGACAAGTTGCATGGAGTTTTCGTCCCCCTTAGTTGATTTAATTAGAGATTGAATTTTATTTAGACTATAGTATTTATTTAATTATGTTAGTTTAGTTCAGATTTTTAATTATTTATTATGTAATTTTCATCCATAATATAGTCATAGTTGACTAGAATTGTATTTAAGGCAATTTCCTACCTTGAATAGAATTCTAGCTTAGGTATCTTCCTAGTATAGTTAGAGATCCCTTTTGGATCAATCTTTTAGCCTTTTTTTATGTTAATTTCGTTCCCTATGTATTATAAATAGGGGAACCATTGTACATTATTATTTTAGACGTTGCATGAAATAAAGAGTTATTTTCTCAATTGTCTCAAGATCCTTAGGTTGATCAAACAAACACTTTTGTTGATTTAGTCATAAATCATCATTCTTAGAGGATAGCATCTTTAAGTCTTATTCAAGGGTATTCCTTAATTCACTCGAGGGATTAACGGGTACTCGCTAATATCGAAGAGCAACTTAGAGATTTTGGCCTCGCAAGGCAACTATCGGGTTGTGATTCACATCAACGAATCATCATCCATCTACACCAAACGACGACTTCCATCAAGTCATCCACGTCCGTAACCGTCCAGCCACCAATCGATCGAGTCTCTTCCACAAGACGAGTTCGAGTTCTACCCGTTTCATCTACACGTAAGTTCGATTCATCTCTAACATATCCTATCTACTCCAAGCCATTCTTCACCCTAAACACACGATTCCAACACCCTTATTACAGCCATAAAACCGTCCCTATACAGCCCTTATTCCTTGGATTTGTGTTATATAGTTCGTGTCATTTTTCTAGGTATTTTAATTGTCTAGATTAGTTAGTTTTAGTCGTCTATTTGAGTCGGATTGATTCCCTTCTTTAGCTGACGTGTTCGTATCCTAAAGTCTTCCGCTACGTTCTCCAGATTCGTCCTAGATTAATAGTCTGGGTCGTATCATATTTTGGCATCAGAGCCACGTCAGCTCTGCTAGTCGTGGTTCAATCCGACGTGTCAATTTATCCTACGTGTCATCGTACGTGTCGTTTATTTTCTTACGTGTCTTTTGAGTTGTAATAGCTAGAGTACATTGAAAAAAAAAAAACAAAACAAATCGGTTAAAAAAAAAAGGAAAACCGAAAAAAAAATTGTTCGGATAAAAAAAAAATAAAAAAAATCCGAAAATTAAAAAAAAAAAGAAAAGAGGCATATTCATTGTGTTACCTATTGAGTCTTGTCTTAATTTTGGTACTTTCCTTTTAGTACTTCTCTATAATTGGTTATTACCTTGTGAGTCTTTTCTTATTTGGTAATTTCCTTCTAGTATAGTTCTTTAGTTGGTAACTTCCTTTAGAGTCTTATTTTATTTTTGGAACCTTCCTTCCAAGTTTTATTTTATTTTGGTAATTTCCTTTTGAGTTGTAATTTATTTTTGGTTCTTTCCTTTTAGAGTCTAGTTCAATTAGAATATTTAGAATTGTGTCAAAATTGTGTAACACTTTCCAAAATACCTAATCCTTCCTTCCTTTTCTTTCCTACTTCTTTCCTTCTTTCCTTTTGGATTTATTTTTTGATTCCTACACTATTTAGGACTTCAAAAATACATCTAATTCTTTCCTTATCTTGATTTCTTCCATTCCAATCCTTTCAAACCTTCCATATACTCCCCCATACCCATTAAATTTCGTCCTCTATACCCTATAGAGTTCGAAAATTTCAGCCTTAGTCACATACACCCATGCACCATGCTCCCCATGGGCTGTACACCATATACACCAAATTCTCGCCATCTCTATCACAACAACAACATGATCATACCTGAGTTTGAAGGTCTATACTATCCCGACCTCTATTTGGATTGGGAACGCAAAGTAGATAAACTTTTTGAGTGCTATGACTTCCCTGAGAAAAAGAAAGCGCAGCTAGTTTCATCAAAGTTTAAAGGTTACGCAGCAACATGGTGGGAATTACAGCAGAACCGGTGCCACAGAGATCACCTTCCACCTATCGACACATGGCGTGAGTTGAAAGATTTGATGCGGAAACGCTTCATTCCAGACCACTACCAATGGAAGTTGGAGGAAAAGCTATACAAGCTTAGACAAAGAGATCGAAGTGTAAATGACTACTACAACAAAATGATTGAAGCCATGAGACGAGCTGATATAGAAGAATATCCAGAGGATACCATGGATAGATTTCTAGCTGGTCTACGAAGGGCAATTCATGAAAGAGTAGCATTGTACCGCTTCGACGAGTTGGAGGACATGGTGGATTATGCCATCCGGATAGAAAAATGGCTAGAGGAACTAGAGATGAAGTCAAAAGAGGAGGTTCAAGTAGAGTTGAGCGTTGCCACCCATGACGATTCTACTTCCAAGGTACAAATTCTAGACTTCGTTGAAGTACCTTTTATCTCATTACCATCTGTTTCTATGTGTTTAGAAGATGAGATAGTTGAAGAAGCTAAGCCGGAAGTAGACATAATAGAATCAACGAATGAAGAGATGCCAATTTTGGAGGAGTTAGAAAATTGCAATTTGGAAGTTTCATCCATGGAGGTTATCGATCCTACATTTTGTATGGAGGACAAACTACAAATTGTGAATTTGGAGAGCAATGTTGCAGTTGAGAAGATCAAAGAAGATGAAAAGATGATGGAGTTACAACCATGTTCACAAACGGAGGATGACATCATTTTGGAAATGGATGTCGTACAAGTGGAGACTTTGCAAAAACACATGGTGGATCCATTGATTTCTAACATTTTTTGTCAACCTTGTACTTTTAATGTTTTAATCTTACAGGTTGCCAAAGATGTGCCACATGTTATTGATGTTCCACCAGACTTATTCGCGGTTCCTATGTCCATGCATCCCATGAAGTTGAAGGTTGAGCTAAAAGAGATTGATGATCAGTTCGTGTTCATTTTCGATCCAGACCGTTCGAATTCGAGGACGAATTCTTTTCAAGAGGAGGGGAATGATGAGACCATGGCAATCATCAAATCGGTCCATCCAAAGCTGCCATTAAAGGATCCCAAGATTGTTACTTCTTTAATAATCAAAGATTGGAGATCAAGATTTGAAGAGCAATGCATGAAGATAGAACTCATGAAGTTGTGCATGCATGGCAGATTCACATTGCATAGACAAGTTGCATGGAGTTTTCGTCCCCCTTAGTTGATTTAATTAGAGATTGAATTTTATTTAGACTATAGTATTTATTTAATTATGTTAGTTTAGTTCAGATTTTTAATTATTTATTATGTAATTTTCATCCATAATATAGTCATAGTTGACTAGAATTGTATTTAAGGCAATTTCCTACCTTGAATAGAATTCTAGCTTAGGTATCTTCCTAGTATAGTTAGAGATCCCTTTTGGATCAATCTTTTAGCCTTTTTTTATGTTAATTTCGTTCCCTATGTATTATAAATAGGGGAACCATTGTACATTATTATTTTAGACGTTGCATGAAATAAAGAGTTATTTTCTCAATTGTCTCAAGATCCTTAGGTTGATCAAACAAACACTTTTGTTGATTTAGTCATAAATCATCATTCTTAGAGGATAGCATCTTTAAGTCTTATTCAAGGGTATTCCTTAATTCACTCGAGGGATTAACGGGTACTCGCTAATATCGAAGAGCAACTTAGAGATTTTGGCCTCGCAAGGCAACTATCGGGTTGTGATTCACATCAACGAATCATCATCCATCTACACCAAACGACGACTTCCATCAAGTCATCCACGTCCGTAACCGTCCAGCCACCAATCGATCGAGTCTCTTCCACAAGACGAGTTCGAGTTCTACCCGTTTCATCTACACGTAAGTTCGATTCATCTCTAACATATCCTATCTACTCCAAGCCATTCTTCACCCTAAACACACGATTCCAACACCCTTATTACAGCCATAAAACCGTCCCTATACAGCCCTTATTCCTTGGATTTGTGTTATATAGTTCGTGTCATTTTTCTAGGTATTTTAATTGTCTAGATTAGTTAGTTTTAGTCGTCTATTTGAGTCGGATTGATTCCCTTCTTTAGCTGACGTGTTCGTATCCTAAAGTCTTCCGCTACGTTCTCCAGATTCGTCCTAGATTAATAGTCTGGGTCGTATCATATTTTGGCATCAGAGCCACGTCAGCTCTGCTAGTCGTGGTTCAATCCGACGTGTCAATTTATCCTACGTGTCATCGTACGTGTCGTTTATTTTCTTACGTGTCTTTTGAGTTGTAATAGCTAGAGTACATTGAAAAAAAAAAACAAAACAAATCGGTTAAAAAAAAAAGGAAAACCGAAAAAAAAATTGTTCGGATAAAAAAAAAATAAAAAAAATCCGAAAATTAAAAAAAAAAAGAAAAGAGGCATATTCATTGTGTTACCTATTGAGTCTTGTCTTAATTTTGGTACTTTCCTTTTAGTACTTCTCTATAATTGGTTATTACCTTGTGAGTCTTTTCTTATTTGGTAATTTCCTTCTAGTATAGTTCTTTAGTTGGTAACTTCCTTTAGAGTCTTATTTTATTTTTGGAACCTTCCTTCCAAGTTTTATTTTATTTTGGTAATTTCCTTTTGAGTTGTAATTTATTTTTGGTTCTTTCCTTTTAGAGTCTAGTTCAATTAGGATATTTAGAATTGTGTCACAATTGTGTAACACTTTCCAAAATACCTAATCCTTCCTTCCTTTTCTTTCCTACTTCTTTCCTTCTTTCCTTTTGGATTTATTTTTTGATTCCTACACTATTTAGGACTTCAAAAATACATCTAATTCTTTCCTTATCTTGATTTCTTCCATTCCAATCCTTTCAAACCTTCCATATACTCCCCCATACCCATTAAATTTCGTCCTCTATACCCTATAGAGTTCGAAAATTTCAGCCTTAGTCACATACACCCATGCACCATGCTCCCCATGGGCTGTACACCATATACACCAAATTCTCGCCATCTCTATCACAACAACAACATGATCATACCTGAGTTTGAAGGTCTATACTATCCCGACCTCTATTTGGATTGGGAACGCAAAGTAGATAAACTTTTTGAGTGCTATGACTTCCCTGAGAAAAAGAAAGCGCAGCTAGTTTCATCAAAGTTTAAAGGTTACGCAGCAACATGGTGGGAATTACAGCAGAACCGGTGCCACAGAGATCACCTTCCACCTATCGACACATGGCGTGAGTTGAAAGATTTGATGCGGAAACGCTTCATTCCAGACCACTACCAATGGAAGTTGGAGGAAAAGCTATACAAGCTTAGACAAAGAGATCGAAGTGTAAATGACTACTACAACAAAATGATTGAAGCCATGAGACGAGCTGATATAGAAGAATATCCAGAGGATACCATGGATAGATTTCTAGCTGGTCTACGAAGGGCAATTCATGAAAGAGTAGCATTGTACCGCTTCGACGAGTTGGAGGACATGGTGGATTATGCCATCCGGATAGAAAAATGGCTAGAGGAACTAGAGATGAAGTCAAAAGAGGAGGTTCAAGTAGAGTTGAGCGTTGCCACCCATGACGATTCTACTTCCAAGGTACAAATTCTAGACTTCGTTGAAGTACCTTTTATCTCATTACCATCTGTTTCTATGTGTTTAGAAGATGAGATAGTTGAAGAAGCTAAGCCGGAAGTAGACATAATAGAATCAACGAATGAAGAGATGCCAATTTTGGAGGAGTTAGAAAATTGCAATTTGGAAGTTTCATCCATGGAGGTTATCGATCCTACATTTTGTATGGAGGACAAACTACAAATTGTGAATTTGGAGAGCAATGTTGCAGTTGAGAAGATCAAAGAAGATGAAAAGATGATGGAGTTACAACCATGTTCACAAACGGAGGATGACATCATTTTGGAAATGGATGTCGTACAAGTGGAGACTTTGCAAAAACACATGGTGGATCCATTGATTTCTAACATTTTTTGTCAACCTTGTACTTTTAATGTTTTAATCTTACAGGTTGCCAAAGATGTGCCACATGTTATTGATGTTCCACCAGACTTATTCGCGGTTCCTATGTCCATGCATCCCATGAAGTTGAAGGTTGAGCTAAAAGAGATTGATGATCAGTTCGTGTTCATTTTCGATCCAGACCATTCGAATTCGAGGACGAATTCTTTTCAAGAGGAGGGGAATGATGAGACCATGGCAATCATCAAATCGGTCCATCCAAAGCTGCCATTAAAGGATCCCAAGATTGTTACTTCTTTAATAATCAAAGATTGGAGATCAAGATTTGAAGAGCAATGCATGAAGATAGAACTCATGAAGTTGTGCATGCATGGCAGATTCACATTGCATAGACAAGTTGCATGGAGTTTTCGTCCCCCTTAGTTGATTTAATTAGAGATTGAATTTTATTTAGACTATAGTATTTATTTAATTATGTTAGTTTAGTTCAGATTTTTAATTATTTATTATGTAATTTTCGTCCATAATATAGTCATAGTTGACTAGAATTGTATTTAAGGCAATTTCCTACCTTGAATAGAATTCTAGCTTAGGTATCTTCCTAGTATAGTTAGAGATCCCTTTTGGATCAATCTTTTAGCCTTTTTTTATGTTAATTTCGTTCCCTATGTATTATAAATAGGGGAACCATTGTACATTATTATTTTAGACGTTGCATGAAATAAAGAGTTATTTTCTCAATTGTCTCAAGATCCTTAGGTTGATCAAACAAACACTTTTGTTGATTTAGTCATAAATCATCATTCTTAGAGGATAGCATCTTTAAGTCTTATCAAGGGTATTCCTTAATTCACTCGAGGGATTAACGGGTACTCGCTAATATCGAAGAGCAACTTAGAGATTTTGGCCTCGCAAGGCAACTATCGGGTTGTGATTCACATCAACGAATCATCATCCATCTACACCAAACGACGACTTCCATCAAGTCATCCACGTCCGTAACCGTCCAGCCACCAATCGATCGAGTCTCTTCCACAAGACGAGTTCGAGTTCTACCCGTTTCATCTACACGTAAGTTCGATTCATCTCTAACATATCCTATCTACTCCAAGCCATTCTTCACCCTAAACACACGATTCCAACACCCTTATTACAGCCATAAAACCGTCCCTATACAGCCCTTATTCCTTGGATTTGTGTTATATAGTTCGTGTCATTTTTCTAGGTATTTTAATTGTCTAGATTAGTTAGTTTTAGTCGTCTATTTGAGTCGGATTGATTCCCTTCTTTAGCTGACGTGTTCGTATCCTAAAGTCTTCCGCTACGTTCTCCAGATTCGTCCTAGATTAATAGTCTGGGTCGTATCATCTCTCATCATTTCGTCTTTTCGTTTGTTTATCGAGTCGGATTGGAACCCTTCAATTAGTTGACATGTTTCGCATTCTAAGTCTTCCGCTACGTCTTTTATTCGTCCTAGATTAATTGTCCGGGTCGTATCATTGAGTCCTTGTGCAGTACCCGTTCTACTCGTGCCCAAGAAGGATAAGACTATGCGGATGTGCTGTGATTGTCGAGCCATTAATAATATCACGGTAAAGTATCGTGATGTGACCCGGGACTAAATGACACCACGAAACACAAAAGACGCGGAAGCTAGGAAAGAAACTACGTCGATTACGAAAGGGATCCTATACTCGATTCACTAGACGACTTGGACTCAACTAAAATACCTAGATAAATGACACACAAATAAACACAAATCCAGATAACAAAGGGCTGATTTGAACGGTATTATGGAAGGATTGATTGATGATGATCGATGATAATGTTTTGGCTAAAAAGGCTAGAGTAGATAGGGTATGATAGGTTAGAAACGAACTTACGGATTAAACGAGACGAAGAGGAACTCGATCACGATAGGGGCTGGACTTGAATCGTACGTTGATGACGGATGATTGGCGTCGTGGATGGCTGTACGGATGGTGATAAAATGATGTGAATTACAACCCGAAAGTTGCCTTGAATCTCGAACGTACACAAGGCCAAATTCTTTAAGTTGCTCTTCGATAGCGAGTTTCCGATGATCCCTCGAACGTGGACGGCGAATTCCCTTTGTAAAACTTAGAGATGCTAAATCTAAGAGTATGAATTTAAAAGATCTAAACTCACAAAGATATAAACTGGGGTTGAGACAATATTGAAAGCAAAGCTTAAAATTATCAAATATGGTCTAAAGAATAATGTTGACAATGGTCTAAAGAATAATGTTGACAATGATCCTCTATTGATGATGATGGACGACGTCATTTATGGCTGGACAGATGATGAGTTGTTGATGTGAATTACAACCCGAAAGTTGCCTTGAATCTCGAACGTACACAAGGCCAAATTCTTTAAGTTGCTCTTCGATAGTGAGTTTCCGACGATCCCTCGAACGTGGACGGCGAATTCCCTTTGTAAAACTTAGAGATGCTAAATCTAAGAGTATGAATTTAAAAGATCTAAACTCACAAAGATATAAACTGGGGTTGAGACAATATTGAAAGCAAAGCTTAAATTATCAAATATGGTCTGAATAACAATGAAATATGGATCCCCTATTTATAATAGGTGGATCGAAAATCCTAAGGCCTAATGGACGAAAATAATGATCCTAAATAGACTAGAATTGGACTTTGACTACTTCCTAAACTAGAATTCTATTTAAGGTAGATTTTGTAGATCTTGCCTTATCTAAAAATCTGGTCAAAATTCTATCTAAAATAACTGAAAAATCCTAACTAAAAATCTGCAAAATTTCGTCCATAATATAATAAATAAAATACTATAGACTAATAAATCAATCCCCTTAATTGGATCATCAAGGGCCGAATTATTTTGGGCTTTTCCACCATGCATGCTTAACTTGGGCTGAATAGCAAGTATACACATCAAGCCCAACAAAAACACTTCTTGCACGCCTCCTTCATGTACTGCACCCCATATCTTGATCTCCATCTTCCATCTTCAATAATGTCATCATCTTCAAGCTTCCTTGTACTCCATCTTCAACTTTGAACCTCTTGCGAATTACAGCTTGCAAATTACAGCTCGTAGTCTCGTGACGAGTCCTTTGAATTGCAGCTCTTCATTGACTTCATCATTTCTATGGATGTCCTCATCATTCCCCCCTTGCTGAAGAGAATTCATCCTCGAATTTGAAGTGTCATCATGGTCGAATTCATCTGCAGAAAAAGGAGACAAATCAGCAACATTAAATGTAGAGGAACACTTGTACTCACCAGGAAGATCAATGCGGTATGCATTATCATTAACACGGCTCAAAACAGTGAATGGGCCATCTCCACGGGGCGACAACTTCGACTTCCTCAAGTTAGGGAATCGGCCTGGACTAAGATGAATCCAAACTCGATCTCCGGGCTGGAATATCACACGTTTACGCCTCGTGTTGCGTGCGGCGGCGGTTTGAGCGCCTTTGTGCTCGATCCGAGCACGTACCTTCTCATGCATCTCTCGAATAAAATCAGCTCTCTTCATACCTTTAATACTCGTTAGATGCTCAACGGGTAAAGGAATCAAATCAGTAGGAGTTAACGGATTAAATCCATAAACTACCTCAAATGGAGACATGTTAGTAGAAGAATGAATAACACGATTATAAGCAAATTCAGCATATGGTAAACACTCTTCCCATGACTTCAAGTTGTTCTTAATTAGAGACCTAAGTAAAGCTCCTAATGTACGATTCACAACCTCAGTTTGACCATCGGTTTGTGGATGACATGCAGTAGAAAACAATAACTTAGTACCTAATTTTCCCCACAAAACACGCCAGAAATGTCCTAAAAACTTAGAATCTCTATCACTAACAATAGTACGAGGAATTCCATGCAATCTAACAACATGCACAAAGAACAAGTTGGCAATATGAACAGCATCATCGGTTTTTCTACATGCAATGAAATGAGCCATTTTAGAGAACCGATCAACTACAACAAACACCGAATCTTTACCCGACCTAGACCTAGGTAATCCCAAGATAAAATCCATAGATATGTCGATCCAAGGGGCTGTGGGGGCGGGTAACGGCGTGTACAATCCAAACGGGTGTGAAGTAGACTTGGCTTGACGACAAGTAATGCAACGACTACACACATTCTCTACATCCCTACGCATATGCGGCCAATAAAAGTGTTCATGCAGCAAGTTCAATGTCTTATGTACACCAAAGTGACCCATTAAACCTCCCGCATGCGATTCTAACACAAGTAGCTCACGCATAGAACAAATAGGAATGCAGAACTTAGACTCCTTAAACAAAAACCCATCATGCACATAATAACCATCAATAGCTCTAGATTTCGACACACATGAAGCATATATGGGGCTGAAATAGGCATCCTCAACATATAACGACTTAATGGACTCGAAACCAAGCATCTTAGCATGCATTAAGTTTAGAAGTGTGTACCTTCGAGATAACGCATCAGAACAACACTCAATAAAATAATCAATTATCCAATGTGTAACATATAATAGATCTAACGTGGTATAATAAATAATTATGCAAATCCCAGCATGTTCAACAACACTATGAATAGCTCTCAAATGATCATAGGAAAAATACAAACTAATCGAATTCAAGTACCATGCACACATCTTACACTTGGTTGGAACAAACAAGGGCTTTCTACTATCCAAGTTTTTCATGCAATTCAAGTAAAATCCAAATGTTAAATTAATTCTAAAAAGGAACATGGATTCAACTACACACATCAAGTACCTATCAATTGATGAGGTCATGCAAGGCAATGAAGAAGATGATCCGGAGCTGCAGTTTAAAGGTCCAATGACGCGTTTGCGAGCTAAGAAGTTACAAGCTTCTATTCGAATTGCTTCCATGTGATGAATTTTTCGCACCCATATATGCTGAATGTTGCTCAAAATCTCGTGCTTATGATGGGTATTTCGTGCATGAGGGTTTCTTGTTCACGGGTTCACAGTTGTGTATTCCTAAGTCTTCTATGCGTGAGTTGTTAGTTCTTGAATCGCATGCGGGAGGTTTAATGGGTCACTTTGCTGTGTCTAAAACGTTAAACTTGCTGCATGAACATTTCTTTTGGCCACGTATGAAGCATGATGTTGAGAATGTGTGTAGTAGATGCATTACATGTAGGAGATCGAAATCTACTTCACATCCTTTTGGTTTATACACTCCTCTACCAGCCCCGTCTTCCCCGTGGATTGATTTATCTATGGATTTCATATTAGGTTTACCACGGTCAAGGTCTGGTCGAGATTCCATATTCGTTGTAGTTGATAGGTTTTCCAAGATGTCTGATTTCATTGCATGTAGGAAAACCGATGATGCTGTACACATTGCCAATTTGTTCTATATACATGTTGTGCGTTTACATGGAATACCTAGAACTATTGTAAGTGATAGGGATTCTAAGTTTCTAGCACATTTTTGGCGTGTACTATGGGGTAAGTTAGGTACCAAACTGTTATTTTCTACCCGTCACAAGACTACGAGCTAAGAAGTTGCAAGAATATTTGTAAGCTGTAATTCGCAAGAAGTTCGAAGTTGAAGACGGAGTACAAGGAAGCTTGAAGATAATGACTTTATTGAAGATGGACGATGGAGATCAAGATGTGAAGTGCAATACATGAAGAAGGAGGCGTGTGTGTGCTTTTGTTGGGCTTGATGTGTATACTTGCTATTCAGCCCAAGTTAAGCATGCATGATGGAAAAGCCCAAAATAATCGGCCCTTGATGATCCAATTAAGGGGATTGATTTATTAGACTATAGTATTTTATTTATTATGATTTGGACGAAATTTTGCAGATTTTTATTTGATATTTTTCGGTTATTTTAGATAGAGATTTGACTGGATTTTTAGATAAGGCAAGATCTACAAAATCTACCTTAATTAGAATTCTAGTTTAGGAAGTTGTTGAAGTCCAATTCTAGTTCAAATTGGACTCCTTATTTTCGTCCATTAGGCCTTAGATTTTCGGTCTACCTATTATAAATAGGGGATCCATGTTTCATTGTTACTTTAGACTATATTTGATTAATTAAGCCTTTGCTTTCAATATCGTCTCAACCCTTTCAATCTTTGTGAGTTTAGATAATTAAATTCATACTCTTAGATTTAGCATCTCTAAGTTTTACAAAGGGAATTCACCGTCCACGTTCGAGGGATCGTCGGAAACTCGCTATCGAAGAGCAACTTAAAGAATTTGGCCTTGTGTACGTTCGAGATTCAAGGCAACTTTCGGGTTGTGATTCACATCGACATCACACCATCATACACGCCGTTCGACATCAGCCACGAGCCATCAACGTCCGTTTCAAGTCCAGCCACCATCGTGTTCTTCTCGTTCAATCCGTAAGTCCATTACAACTCTAACATATCCTATCTACTCTAGCCCTTCTAAACCTATTCCATACCATCGTTCATCATCATCACCATCGTCCCTAAATCCATTCTAGAACACCCCTTCTTTGTTTGGATTTGTGTTATTTTGTGTGTCATAAGTCTAAGTATTTTAATTGAGTCTTAGTCGTCTAGCTATTCGAGTATAGAATCCTTTCGTACCGACGTAGTTTCTTTCCTAGCTTCCGCGTCTTTTGTGTCTCGTTGTGTCATATTGTCCCGGGTCACATCACGGTGAAGGGACCGTCTCCTCTAGGCGACAACTTGGACTTCCTCAGATTGGGAAATCGGCCAGGAATCAGATGAATCCAAACACGATCACCGGTCTGGAAGACAACTTTCTTGCGCCTTGTGATGAGGACATCCATAGCAATGAGGAAGTCAATAAAGAGCTGCAATTCAAAGGCCCCGTCACAAGACTACGAGCTAAGAAGTTGCAAGAATATTTGCAAGCTGTAATTCGCAAGAAGTTCGAAGTTGAAGACGGAGTACAAGGAAGCTTGAAGATGATGACATTATTGAAGATGGAAGATGGAGATCAAGATATGAAGTGCAATACATGAAGGAGGCGTGCAAGAAGTGCTTTTGTTGGGCTTGATGTGTATACTTGCTATTCAGCCCAAGTTAAGCATGCATGGTGGAAAAGCCCAAAATAATTCGGCCCTTGATGATCCAATTAAGGGGATTGATTTATTAGACTATAGTATTTTATTTATTATATTATTGACGAAATTTTGCAGATTTTTAGTTAGGATTTTTCGGTTATTTTAGATAGAATTTTGACCAGATTTTTAGATAAGGCAAGATCTACAAAATCTACCTTAAATAGAATTCTAGTTTAGGAAGTTTTCTAGTCCAATTTGGACAAGTCTTTTAGTTAGTTTTAGCTAGAAATTTCGTGCTCCCCTCTAGTATAAATAGAGGATCATTGTCAACATTATTCTTTAGACCATATTTGATAATTTTAAGCTTTGCTTTCAATATTGTCTCAACCCCAGTTTATATCTTTGTGAGTTTAGATCTTTTAAATTCATACTCTTAGATTTAGCATCTCTAAGTTTTACAAAGGGAATTCGTCGTCCACGTTCGAGGGATCGTCGGAAACTCGCTATCGAAGAGCAACTTAAAGAATTTGGCCTTGTGTACGTTCGAGATTCAAGGCAACTTTCGGGTTGTAATTCACATCAACAACTCATCATCTGTCCAGCCATAAATGACGTCGTCCATCATCATCAACGCACGTGACCGACTTCAGCCTTGTTCGTATCCAAGTTCGCCTTCAGTCAGATCCATCCGTAAGTCCGTTTATCTCTATCATACCCTTTCTACTCTAGCCCTTCTCAACCTATTCATCATCATCGAAATACCTACTTCAATACCGTCCTTATACTCGTCTCAAAACAGCCCTTTTATATTGGATTTGTGTTTGATTTGTGTGTCATTTATCTAGGTATTTTAATTGAGTCCAAGTCGTCTAGTTTATCGAGTATAGAATCCTTTCGTACCGACGTAGTTTCTTTCCTAGCTTCCGCGTCTTTTGTGTCTCGTGGTGTCCTTTAGTCCCGGGTCACATCACCTTGTGTTGTGTGCGGCGGGAATTCTCGAGCCATTGTGCTCAATTCGGGCACGAACCTTCTCATGCATCTCTCTAATGAAATCAGCTCTCTTCATACCTTTAACACTCGTTAGATGCTCAACAGGTAAAGGAAGCAAATCAGTAGGTGTTAGTGGATTAAATCCATAAACTACCTGAAACAGAGATGATGCGCCCGGACTATTAATCTAGGACGATAATAACGACGTAGCGGAAGACTTAAGAATCGAAACACGTCAACTAAAAGAAGGGAACAATCCGACTCGATTAAAACGGACTAAATGATGAAATCTAGACAATGAAAATACCTAGAACTATGACACAAAATATATAACACAAAAACCAAATGATTGAGGTTGTATGGAACGAGAATAGGGGCTGGATTAAGGATGGATTTTGTGTGTGAAAGCTTAGTGAAGAATGGCTTGGAGAAGGTAGGATATAATAAGGATATAACGAACTTACGGATAAAATGAACGGTAGATGAAACTTGATCTTGTGGCTGCCGTGAGGATGGGCGTCGATGGAGGATAGATTGACGTCGGTGATGATGTTGGAGGATGATCACGTCGATGTGAATCACAACCCGATAGCCTCCTTGAATCTCGAATGTACTCAAGGTTGAAATCTCTAAGTTGCTCTTCGTGTAGCGAATACCGGTTAATCCCTCAAGTGGATTAAGCAATACCCTTGAATAAGACTTAGAATTGCTAAGCTCTAAGAATATTGCTCTGATACCACAGTGATCGGGAGCCTCAGGATTCATACACTTTAGGCGGTTCAGGCAACATCTCGAAGCTATATATAGAATTAATATAACAAATTCGCAGGTTCTGTTATGGCTAACAATGCCTTTAACCTTTGAATTGTATATCATAAACCATATATCTCTTTTAGATATAAACCACCGTATGAACTATGAGGACCGACGCCATACCAGGCTTAGATAGTTACACTGTTCTGATGTACAAGATCCTTTATTAAGGCGAGTACAGAGCATAGTGAGTGTAATTATCTTTCTATATGAGAGAATAATCGAAGAACATATATAAATTTCACAAAGGTTTTTGAGAAAGAATCAAAGGATTTAGAACATTTTCATATTTGAAAGGGAGGTTTTATTGATTTTTTACTTGTTCCCTTTACAACATTCGGAGAGCTCCTTTTATAGAGCTCGGAATTACTGTACATAGGGTCTATCTGTACATAAAGGGCCACCTGTTTATTTTACATAGAGGACACGTCTAACTTAGAGATTCAGATTTTTGCATGTAGGACATCTGTCTTGCTTCGTGTCAGTTGGTGTTGATCCTTTTCTGGGTTGCGACACGTGTTGATTCTTTCTTGAGGTGTGTCCTTTGAGTGCTGACGCTTGGATGGGACACGTGTTGGTTCCTGCTTGAGATGTGATCTTTGAGTGACACATTTTTCGGATACTTTTTCCTTTTTTTTTTATCTCCTCCTATCAGATAGGAGTATGACATATTTAGAAATTATTTACATGTGGCGAAAAGGTAAATACAGGCAAAAAACAAAGACTAGTCAATCTTTCATATTTGAATCTTCTTTTTCCATGTCGGGTAGTTGGCTAGTGCTTTCTCCTGGTTCTTTTTCCACATCAGGTGGTTGACTAGTACCTTCTCCTGGTTCAAGAGGATCTGTAATATAAGGCCATTCAGGATCAAGGAAGTCGCCATTTGAGGGCCACCATGGATCAAGAAAGTAGGTGGTTGTCAGTCTCGTCTCTGGTTTTGGATTTGGTTGTTCTGAATTTGGGTAGGGTTTCATAACTAGAGAAGTGTAGACCAGATCTTCCATGGCGTCTTCAGCAGTTACTTTATTAACAAAGCAGATGTGTTGATATAGTTCACGTTGCTCAGGTTGGTTGGTGTCAATGGAGCCTTCAAGTGTCTTCCATTTGTAATACATTGGTATGGGTTCAAGTTTTCCACCATTATCATTTGAATAAGGCCTATGGCATATAAGAATCAAGTGTGGATCCACAAATTTTTCAGCAACTTGAAATTCACGTTGAAGAAATCTTTGCCATTCATCTCTAGGAGCATACCATGATAATAATTGCCATAGAAGGGTGCTATCATTCTCATTGTTGCAGAAGAATGGGAGCATCTTTTCAATACTCATTTCTATAACATGATAATATAGTGTAGAAAGACACCAAAGATACCAGAAGGAATTTATGGTGAGGAGTGTTCTGGGACAAGTGTAGGCTATCATGAGAAATGGTTTTTGGATATCAAAGTAGGCCAATTCATATGGGAGTTGAATTTCGGTTATATACTGTGAAAGGTATCGGAAAAGATGTTGTCTAGCAAATAACCGAATATTACTGACTGTATGAAAAGGTTGGCTTGAAGGTGGAAAAGAGAAATCAGGCTTGACAAGGTGGTTGGGTAATTCTTTAAGATGGAGGTTTTTAGTAGGTAAAAAAGGATTTTTACCTCGTCCTCCTACTATGACGTAGGATCTCTTTTTCACCTTTTTCTTGTTGGTCATAAAAATGACAGGAAGTACCTGAGAAGAAGATATCAGATGGAGTTGAGGTCTTCGGGAAAGATAATCAGGAACAATGTTATCCTTTCCTTTGATATGTTGAACTGTGAAGCTGTATTTTGAAAACCAATCCTTGAGACGGAGAAGTTGTTTTTCTGGTACTCCTTTGTTTTTGAGATCCATGATAGCTGGAAATGAAGTGTTGTCTAGTTGTATGATGAAATCATACCCCACCAGATGAAACTCGAATTTCTTGATTCCATTTTTCACAGCAAGAATTTCTTTATAGATTGCATGATAATGCCTTTCAGAATCTTTGAATTGTCCGCTGGCATGAGCGCAGTATAGAAATTTATCATCAATCTTTTCAAGAAGTATTGCTCCCCAGTGTTCATCACTTGCATCAGTTTGCAAAATCCGTTGCCCACTACCCGGGATTCTCAAGGAGGGTAGAGTCTGACATGCATCTTTGAGTTGCTTGATTGCAGCAGTTTGGGCATCTCCCCAGTCAGGAGCATTCTTCTTTAGGAGTTTTGAGAGTTTGCTGGTATATCTTGAGCAGTTGGGAATGAAATCCTTGATGTAGTTTACTATCCCAAGGAATTGTTGAATCTCTTTGACAGTAAGCTTTTCAGTAGGAAACTTTTGCAACTCCTCAGCAATATGGGGACCAGGCTCATATTGTCCATCAGATATCTTCATACCCAGAAATGTAATACTGTCTTTTCCAATAATGCGTTTTCTTTCAGATAGCATGACTCCATAATTTTGGACCAATTCCAGAAACTGATTGAGTAGGACAACATGTTCTTCGGTGTTTTTGGAATAGAGTAAGATATCATCAATATAGACCAGGGCAGAATAAAGGATTGGCTCAAATATACGGGTCATAGATTTTTGGAAAAGAGAGGGGGCAACTTTTAGACCAAATGGAATGACTTTCCATTGGTATTGTGCTGTTGGGATACAGAAAGCAGTTTTATATCTATCTAAAGGATGAATGCCTATTTGCCAGAATCCAGATTTGAGGTCAAATTTTGAAAAGATTCGGGCTTCAGATAATTGGGCAAAGAGCATTTGTGTTCTGGGTAAGGGAAATTTATCATCTAGAAGATAGAAGTTGAGTATTTTGTAATCAATTACTAACCTCTTCTTTCCCCTGATTTGCTCAGCTCTATTATTAACATAGAATGCTGGACAGGCCCAATTGGATTTGGTTGGTTCAATGAGGCCGAGTGATAAGAGTTGAGAACACTCTTATTTTTCCAATGCTAACTCCTCCGGATTTATGCCTGGATGTGTGGCTTTGGTAGAATTGATGTCTTCATTTTTCTTGAAGGGGAGCTGGACAAAGAATGCCTCATTTGTCCATAAGGGAGCAGGATGTTGGAACTCAGCATGAGATTCAGCACATAGTTTTCTGAGTTCCTTGGCAGTTTCTTCAAAATTTTCTTGCGTATCCTGTAGAGAGAACAATTTTTGGGATACGGAATAGGGTTGAAATCTTCTTTTGAATCGGACACCATGGGGGAGTATCTGTAACCTTTGAGCTTTGAAGAAGAGATCAAAACCCATTAGAAGATCGTGCCCATGCAGCTTGCTTCCAATGACTTTAATCCATACTGTACATTCGGGAAAAAGTTGTATTCCAATGGGATGTTTGGAGATTAAAGAAGTATGGAAGGTTTGTCCATCTGCTGCAAAAAAGTATTCATGACGTGTCTCCCATGCATCTTCTGGTAAAATATCTGGATTCAGCATAGTCCTCCTTGCTCCAGTATCCAAGACTCCAATTACCTTGATAGGTTTATCATATTTACTTGGCAAGATTTGTACATCAAGATGTGGTGAAGGAATACCTTCTTCAAGCACCATATTTGAGTGTAGTGCTGGATAAGGTTTCATCATCAGAATTGGAACTGCTTCTTCGGTAGATGCTTCATCTTCAGATGATTCTTGAAGGATGAATGCAGTGTCAGAATCTTGTTCATCTTGTTCAGAGAATAAAGATTCTATATCAGCGTCATCAGCATCTATCTCATGATAATGAAAAGCCTGGGAGGCGAGCTTTGAGGCTTTGCTTTCTTTGGTTGGGCAGTTCCTGGCAAAGTGTCCTTTGTTGCAAAGATAACATCTGTTTGTTCTCTTTCCTGAATTGCTTCCTTTTGAAGAATTTGTATTTCTTCTTATTTTTCTGCTTTCGATATTTGGCCTTTTTCTTCCTTTTTGATGACGAACAGCTGCATTCTTTGTCAAAGCACTTTATCTCAAGATATGATTTGTCACAAACAGATTTTGGAATCTTGCGCCTTTCCATCATTTCTTTGAAAAGATTCTTCTGTTCACAGAGTTTATCCAAGGCTGCTAAACAAATTTGATGAATTTGACCCATGCTGGTTTGAGAGAGCTCCCTTCGAGTGGCTTGAATCATTCGGGTCATTTCTGGTTGTAGCTCTTTCGGCAAAGATGCAAGATATACGTTCTTGAGATTAGGATCATTATATCCATTAAGACAATAGAATCGCTCTGACATTCACTTAAAATGCCAGTCTAAGTCTTTTTTGGATAATGAACAGCATCTCATCAGAAAATACTCCTGCGAAATTGTTTTAGTGTAGAGAGAAATATCACCAATGAATTCACGATGAATTTCTCCCAACGCTTCTCCAGGGGTGGTTGCATTGATTCTATATATAGCTTCGAGATGTTGCCTGAACCGCCTAAAGCGTATGAATCCTGAGGCTCTCGATCACTGTGGTATCAGAGCCAGGTTGTGCTTTTGATCCGCGGGAGAATATTGTTTGAATATATATAGAGATCTCAAGTGGTGACTGGGAAAGAAAGTTTCAAAACATGGAAAACCTTCCCACTATCTCTCAAAAGATCTTGAGTCACTCCACATCTCTTTCGTTACCCAAACATAATACCAATAGTATAGAAAACCTCATAGAATTCACTATTATACCTAGTGATGCTGTAGTTGAACAAACCGTACCTCCTCTTGTTAGTCCTTACAATATCTATCGCAAATATGGAAGTCTTACTAAGAGTATTCGTTCTCTTGTAACCTCCAAAAATCCACCAGTTCGAGAATATGTTCAGTCCTCAAAGATGGATCAATGTGGCCTTCCTGCCACTAATCAAGAACAATATGTCACGTTATCAATACCTCGTGACTATATTGAAGCCTGGAGAAAAGAAGGATACACCCATCTTCACATGGGAGCTGTTCGACTTGTTCTTTCCTACAATGGAAGAAAAGGTTTACCAGTTACAGCAAGAATTGCTCTACTAGATACTCGTTATCTAAACTATGAGCATGCTGTTATTGGAACAGTGCTTACTACTCTAAATGCCGGAAGTGTTGTTGTCACTTTCTTTCCAAATTTGCACTATCCCTACAAGATGCCTCTCTTGAATCAACCTTCAAGGTTCAAATTCAAATAGCTGGTGCTGATCAATCTCCCAACAGCTATATGGCCACTCTACATCATCAAATAGTCTATCGCCTTCAAAATCATAGTCTTGATCTTAAAAATCAAGGGACGGCGGATGCTCTAATGATCCTGGCAGAAGCCGGCACTGGAGTTCCAACAATTGTGCAAGTCCCCAGACAAATCAACAGGAAGGATTTGGAGCGTTTAGTACCAGCATAGTGGATCACCAATTATGAAGCAATGCATCAAGAGGCAGCTCCAATCCAAGCCACAGACTTCAAATTTGAACGACTACAAGATGGAAAGGTTAAAACTATCTTTAAACCTGACAGGGTGGAATCCAGTTCCAAGACGCTATTTCAACTTCTCATCTCTCCTGTTCAAAATCCTATCATGAAGGACTCTGGCGGATTCCCTATTCCTATCTCTTCTTTCTTTTCTGATGGAAGAGAAGTCTACACCAGCATGATAAATGGCCATTTCATCTGGGATGCAGATCCATCCATGTGCGATCCAAGATGCAACTGTCAAGATGATTCATCCGATGATGAATTTGAAGAAGAAGAGGATGACTATCTTAATGATGAATTCTACTATGATTATAGTAGATATCCATCTAACCATCCAGAAGAAGATGATGATGAAGCTTTTGGTGCCCTCTCCTACCCAAAAAAGTCTAATCATAGCGGCGAGAAGTATACAACTCCTACTTCTCAATGTTTTATGTTTAGAAACTACGATGATGAATTCCCTCCTTTGTCTCGACATGAAGATCTTGCTAATAATATTATTTCAAGACCTTACATCTAGAGTACAACAATGGAGCAACCGGTCAAAGGAAATCTTTAAATCAAGGAGAAAAAGTTATAAACTGGCATACTATTAATGCCAGAGCTCAAAATCGATCACTTCAAACAATTGATTCAAAGGTTACTCGAATTCTTGACAAAGTCCATAATTCAAATGAAAGAGTCCAATCCATTGAAGTTCAACTCAGACGAGCAGAACAGAGATTATCTCATCGAATAAACCAACTGGACTCAGAATTGCAAGCCCTCATGTCAAGAAATCAATATGGCCAAGAATTCATGGAAAAGGAAGCTGAAATAAGAAAACTCAAGAAGGAGATGCAAAAAATTGATGAAGATAAAGCCCGCTCTCTGTTTTTACCACATCCTCATTCCAGCATCACGCCACCAGAATCTCCTGAATATTCTAAATATTTTGGAATGATTTCTAGTATTCCACTAGAAATTCCCAAGAAGGCCAAAAAGAAGACTATTCATAAAGTTGATGTACCAGATGATGATAATGATGAAACTCAACCAGCAGATACTCTAATGGTCTATCCTAATCATTCCATCTTCCATGACTCATCCAGTCTTTCAGATGCCTCTACCAACATTGAAGGAGATGAAGGAATCGCAGACGTGTCTAAAATCTTGATGGCCGATCCTGAATCTCAGCCCTATACTGAGCCTGAACCCCTTTCAGTAGATTCAGATCCAGAAGCTGGCGATGATCCATATGTATCTCATCCTGAAGATGATCGTTTCCCAAAACAGTCAAGCGGACCATGGTTCTCTTTTGATGATGTTCCAATACAGAAAAGGAGAGAGAAGATGCATACTTTTGCAGCCTGGATAGATAATCAACTTAACAAAGATGGTGCAGATCTTCGAGTTGTTCTTAAGGAATTTACCTCAAGATTCCTTGGAACATTACGAGAATGGTTTCTAAGCTTGGGTGAATATCGGCAACTTCAGATTCTCAATGCAACCACCCCTGGAGAAGCGTTGGGAGAAATTCATCGTGAATTCATTGGTGATATTTCTCTCTACACTAAAACAATTTCGCAGGAGTATTTTCTGATGAGATGCTGTTCATTATCCAAAAAAGACTTAGACTGGCATTTTAAGCGAATGTCAGAGCGATTCTATTGTCTTAATGGATATAATGATCCTAATCTCAAGAACGTATATCTTGCATCTTTACCGAAAGAGCTACAACCAGAAATGACCCGAATGATTCAAGCCACTCGAAGGGAGCTCTCTCAAACCAGCATGGGTCAAATTCATCAAATTTGTTTAGCAGCCTTGGATAAACTCTGTGAACAGAAGAATCTTTTCAAAGAAATGATGGAAAGGCGCAAGATTCCAAAATCTGTTTGTGACAAATCATATCTTGAGATAAAGTGCTCTGACAAAGAATGCAGCTGTTCGTCATCAAAAAGGAAGAAAAAGGCCAAATATCGAAAGCAGAAAAAATAAGAAGAAATACAGATTCTTCAGAAGGAAGCAATTCAGGAAAAAGAGAACAAACAGATGTTATCTTTGCAACAAAGAAGGACACTTTGCCAGGAACTGCCCAACCAAAGAAAGCAAAGCCTCAAAGCTCGCCTCCCAGGCTTTTCATTATCATGAGATAGATGCTGATGACGCTGATATAGAATCTTTATTCTCAGAACAAGGTGAACAAGATTCTGACACTGCATTCATCCTTCAAGAATCATCTGAAGATGAAGCATCTACCGAAGAAGCAGTTCCAATTCTGATGATGAAACCTTATCCAGCACTACACTCAAATATGGTGCTTGAAGAAGGTATTCCTTCACCACATCTTGATGTACAAATCTTGCCAAGTAAATATGATAAACCTATCAAGGTAATTGGAGTCTTGGATACTGGAGCAAGGAGGACTATGCTGAATCCAGATATTTTACCAGAAGATGCATGGGAGACACGTCATGAATACTTTTTTGCAGCAGATGGACAAACCTTCCATACTTCTTTAATCTCCAAACATCCCATTGGAATACAACTTTTTCCCGAATGTACAGTATGGATTAAAGTCATTGGAAGCAAGCTGCATGGGCACGATCTTCTAATGGGTTTTGATCTCTTCTTCAAAGCTCAAAGGTTACAGATACTCCCCCATGGTGTCCGATTCAAAAGAAGATTTCAACCCTATTCCGTATCCCAAAAATTGTTCTCTCTACAGGATACGCCAGAAAATTTTGAAGAAACTGCCAAGGAACTCAGAAAACTATGTGCTGAATCTCATGCTGAGTTCCAACATCCTGCTCCCTTATGGACAAATGAGGCATTCTTTGTCCAGCTCCCCTTCAAGAAAAATGAAGACATCAATTCTACCAAAGCCACACATCCAGGCATGAATCCGGAGGAGTTAGCATTGGCAAAACAAGAGTGTTCTCAACTCTTATCAGTCGGCCTCATTGAACCAACCAAATCCAATTGGGCCTGTCCAGCATTCTATGTTAATAATAGAGCTGAGCAAATCAGGTGATACGACCCGAACTCTAGGAACGAACACACGTCGACACACGTAAGTTTTGTGTCTACGATGACCCAAACAATCAAAGTAAAATATGCGGAAGAAAACTAGACGACTAAGACTCAACTAAAATACCTAGACAATGACACACAAAATAACACAAATCCAATGAATATGGGGCTGTTTTGGACGGCTAAGATAAAGGTAAGGGTGATGGAATTTCGATGGTATTGAATGGGTTTAGAATGGCTTGAGTAGATAGGGTATGATAGAGTTGAAACGGACTTACGGATTGAACGAAGGCGACACGATTTGAACTCGAAGGTGGCTGATCTTGATACGAACGTGGATGATGATGTTTGACGTCGATTATGGCTGGATGGTCGATGGTTGGTAGATGTGAATTACAACCCGAAAGTTGCCTTGAATCTCGAACGTACACAAGGCCAAATTCTTTAAGTTGCTCTTCGGATAGCGAGTTTCCGACGATCCCTCGAACGTGGACGGCGAATTCCCTTTGTAAAACTTAGAGGTGCTAAATCTAAGAGTATGAATTTAATTATCTAAACTCACAAAAGATTAAAAGGGGTGAGACGATATTGAAAGCAATGGCTTAAAAATCAAATATAGTCTAAAATAACAATGAGACATGGATCCACTATTTATAATAGTTGGATCGAATTCCTAAGGCTAAGGGACGAAAATAATAGCCCTAATTAGACTAGAATTGGACTTTGACTACTTCCTAAACTAGAATTCTATTTAAGGTAGATTTTGTAGATCCTGCCTTATCTAAAAATCTGGTCAAAATTCTATCTAAAATAACCGAAAATTACCAACTAAAAATCTGCAAAATTCGTCCAAATCATAATAAAATAAAATACTATATTCTAATAAATCAATCCCCTTAATTGGATCATCAAGGGCCGATTATTTTGGGCTTTTCCACCATGCATGCTTAACTTGGGCTGAATAGCAAGTATACACATCAAGCCCAACAAAAGCACACTTGCACGCCTCCTTCATGTATTGCACTCCACATCTTGATCTCCATCTTCCAATGTCAATAATGTCATCATCTTCAAGCTTCCTTGTACGCCGTCTTCTTCTTCAAGCTTCTTGCGAATTGTAGCTTGCAAATAATCTTGCAACTTCTTAGCTCTTAATCTTGTGACGGGGCCTTTGAATTGAAGCTCTTCATTGACTTCCTCATTGCTATGGATGTCCTCATCATTCCCCCCCTGCTGAAAAGAATTCGTCCTCGAATTTGAATCCTCATCATGGTCGAATTCATCTGCAACAAAAGGAGATAAATCAGCAACATTAAACGTAGAAGAACACTTATACTCACCAGGTAGATCAATGCGGTATGCATTATCATTAACACGGCTTAGAACAGTAAAGGGACCATCTCCACGGGGCGACAACTTGGACTTCCTCAAGTTAGGAAATCGGCCAGGGCTAAGGTGTACCCAAACTCGATCTCCGGGCTGAAAGATGACACGTTTGCGCCTCGTGTTGCGTGCGGCGGCTATCCTTGAGCCTTGGTGCTCAATCCGGGCACGTACCTTCTCATGCATCTCTTTGATAAAATCAGCTCTTTTCATACCTTTAACACTTGTTAGATGCTCAACAGGTAAAGGTAACAAATCATTAGGAGTTAATGGATTAAATCCATAAACAACCTCAAACGGAGACATGTTAGTAGAAGAATGCACAACACGATTATAAGCAAATTCAGCATATGGTAAACATTCTTCCCATGACTTCAAGTTATTCTTAATTAGAGACCTAAGTAAAGCTCCTAAAGTGCGATTCACAACCTCAGTTTGACCATCGGTTTGTGGATGACATGCAGTAGAAAACAATAACTTAGTACCTAATTTTCCCCACAAAACACGCCAGAAATGTCCTAAAAACTTAGAATCCCTATCACTAACAATAGTACGAGGAATTCCATGCAATCTAACAACATGCACAAAGAACAAGTTGGCAACATGTATAGCATCATCAGTTTTCCTACATGCAATGAAATGAGCCATTTTGGAAAACCTATCAACTACAACAAACACAGAATCCTTACCCGACCTAGATCTAGGCAATCCTAAGATGAAATCCATAGAAATATCAATCCAAGGAGATGAGGGGGCGGGTAGGGGCGAATAAAGACCAAATGGGTGTGAAGTGGATTTAGCTTGACGACAAGTAATGCAACGACTACACACATTCTCCACATCCTTACGCATATGCGGCCAAAAGAAGTGTTCATGCAGCAAGTTCAATGTCTTATGCACACCAAAGTGACCCATTAAACCTCCCGCATGTGATTCTAACACCAATAACTCACGCATAGAACAAGTAGGGATGCATAATTTCGACTCTTTGAACAAGAAACCATCATGCACATAATAACCATCATATGACCTAGATTTCGAGCTACATGAAGCATATATGGGGCTGAAATAGGCGTCCTCAACATACAGTGCTTTAATAGACTCAAAACCAAGCATCTTAGCATGCATTAAGTTCAAAAGAGCGTACCTTCTTGATAGGGCGTCGGCGACCACGTTTTCCTCGCCTTTCTTATACTTGATAACATACGGGAAGGACTCGATGAACTCGACCCATCTTGCATGTCTCTTGTTCAGATTGTTTTGCCCTTTCAAATGTTTCAAGCTTTCATGATCCGTGTGGATGACGAACTCCTTGGGCCACAAGTAGTGCTGCCATGTATCCAATGCACGCTTCAAAGCGTATAGCTCTTTATCGTACGTCGAATAACGCAAACTGGCGCCATTGAGTTTCTCACTGAAATAGGCCACGGGACGTTTTTCCTGCATCAAAACAGCACCAATACCTATCCCGGAGGCATCACACTCGATCTCAAAAGTTTTGGAAAAATCAGGTAAACACAAAACAGGAGCAGAACATAACAATGACTTCAAGGTATTAAAAGCATGCTCTTGTTGTTTACCCCACTCAAATTTCCGATCCTTCTTACTTAGCTCAGTAAGAGGGGCGGCTATACTGGAGAAATCCCGTACAAAACGACGGTAAAACCCAGCTAGACCATGGAATGATCGAACCTCAGAGGCGTTTTTCGGGGTTGGCCATTCCTCAATCGCTTTGATTTTGGAACGGTCTACCTCAATACCTCGTGAACTAACGACAAAGCCTAAAAACACGACTTCATCCATGCAAAAAGAACATTTAGACAAGTTTCCATACAACTTAGCATCACGCAGAAGACAGAAAACACGCCTAAGATGATCTAAGTGCGCCTGTGCATTGTGACTGTAAATCAAAATATCATCAAAGTAGACAACAACAAATTTACCAATCACATCACGCAAAACATGATTCATTAATCTCATAAACGTGCTCGGTGCATTAGTGAGACCAAAAGGCATAACTAACCACTCATATAAACCATGCTTTGTTTTAAACGCAGTTTTCCATTCATCCCCTTCATGCATTCTAACTTGAAAATAACCAGATCTCAAATCTATCTTAGAAAACACATGAGAACCACTTAATTCATCTAGCATATCATCAAGTCTAGGGATAGGAAATCTGTACTTAACTGTTATTTTGTTGATGGCGCGGCAGTCCATGCACATTCTCCATTCATTGTTCTTCTTGGGCACTAGAATGACTGGAACTGCACAAGGGCTCATCGACTCTCGGATTTGCTTCTTCTCTAGCAACTCCTTTACTTGGCGATCGATCTCCTTCGTCTCTTCAGGTGAAGTGCGGTACGCCGGTCGGTTGGGCAAGACTGCGCCGGGTACGAAGTCGATCTGGTGCTCGATCCCACGAACTGGAGGTAATCCACTTGGAATCTCTTCCGGGAACACATCCGCGAACTCCTCCATAAGTGGCTGCACATCACAAGGCAAAGAAACACCATTAGTAGCACTGTCCTTATAAGATAAAAGAACAAAAGGTAAACCTGCTTTTAGTGCTTTCTCTACGCCTTTAACTGAGATGAACAGGGACCGATTCTTCTCTTGACTTGGGGCTGATCCGGGTGCTTTTCCACGAGCTAAGGCATCATTAGGAAACGCCTTAGGGGCTGTAATGGTCGAGCATGAGGTGGAACTCGGTGTTGAAGGGGCGGCCGAGTTGGTTCGGGCTGCGGCTGCGGCTTGTTTTGCCCGTTCTTGCTTGAATCTCTCTTGCATCCTTTCTTGATCCTCTGCAACAGCTTTAGGAGTGAGTGGCTTGAGCACAGTGGTTCGACCATCTCGAGTAATCGAGTAGGTGTTGGCTAAACCATCGTGAACTGCTTTTCTGTCGAACTGCCACGGTCTTCCTAAAAGTATATGGGCTGCTTCCATAGGAATAACATCACAAAGAACAGTGTCAGAATAACGACCTTTAGTAAAAGTAACGTGTACCTGACCTGTTACTCGAATGGATCCTCTGTCAGTAAGCCACTGCAACTTGTATGGCTTCGGATGCTTTGTTGTGGTGAGGGCGAGTTTATCAACGGCATACTGACTGATTGCGTTGATTACACTCCCACTGTCGATGATCATGGCACAAGTCTGATCTTTGATGGCAACTCGAGTATAGAAGATGTTCTCTCGTTGCGATTGCTCTTCGTCTTCACGGTTGATGTTCAGACTGCGAATAGAAACTAAGCTGACATGGGATAGCTCGTCTTCTTCATCATCTGGCTCGACTTCAGGGACCTCAACTGCTTCAGGGGCGGCGGTCTGGGGATCCTCTTCATCTTCACTGGCTGATTCAAGTCCATTCTGTTCATTGAGGAACAGAACACGCCGGTTTGGACACTGGTTCTGAAAATGACCCCAACCTTGGCATTTATGACATTGGATGTCACGGGCTCGACTAGGGGCTGCATTCGGCGTTGGAGTGGACTGATTGGGTCGTTGGAAAGGTGGCCTGGGTGTAGACTCGGGTCTACGGCTTGCTTGCGGTGTAGAACGATCAAAACGGCGTTCCGGAGGGCCGGATTGACCTCGGGGTCGTGTGGAATCAGTAGAAGGAGTAGAAGGTGATGTGGAAGGTGTACCTTTACTCCAAGATGATCGAGTAGGGGCTGCACTTTGACTGGATCGACGGCGGCCTTCTCGCAACTGCTTTTCCACAATCGATGCGTACTGCACCATTCTCTCTATGCTGGTGAACTCCTTGAGTTCTACTTCACAGGCAATGTCTGGATTCATACCTTCAATGTACCGAATGATGGTAGCATTTAAGGTCTCCTCTTTTCCGACTCGATTCAGGGCCGTTTCTAGCTCTTTGTGGTACTCCTCGATCGATCTAGCTCCTTGCTTGATCCGGTTGAGCTTCTTCTCAAGCTCTCTTTCATAGTGGACTGGGATGAAGCGTCCACGCAAGAATCCTTTCATTTCCTCCCAATTGTCAATGGGTGGATTTCTGTTTCTTCGTCTCCTTTCTTGCTGCATTTCCCACCAAGTGGCTGCGTAGCCTTTGAACTCCAAACATGCTAGTTGCACCTTTTTAGCTTCTGAAAAATCATAGCATGCGAAAATCTTCTCTACCTTACGTTCCCAATCAAGATAGATATCGGGATCGTGAAGGCCTTCAAATTCTGGAATGCTCGTCTTGATGTTGTGGAGCATTCGATCTTCCTCATAGTCATCTCGACTATGGCCTCGTCTCGGGCGACGTCCTCGATCAAAGTACTCCTCTTCAGGCTCGTTGTGACGTTCTAGACGTTGGTTTCCTCGAATGGGTGGAGGAAAGACAGGTGTCGTTTTAGTGCGTTCAAGAGCATGCACTAAATCGTCTATTTTGTCAGAGAGGGCCTGGTGTTGTCTTTGAACATGCTTAGACAATGCTTCAAAATGGTACTTGGGATCCCACGGTGCGGGTGGATCCGAGTATGACTCCATGGGTGCTTTAGAAGGGTCTTTGGACGGGTCCAAAGGTGGTGAAGTCGAATGGTGATCGACTGGAGGTGTGGAGGATGATTCGGTGTGGGTTCCTTTCTTCATGATACCTACAAAACGAACAAACGTAAAAGAAAACAAGGAAGATCCTCACAATCTCACGTTCACTCTTTTGTTTTCACTCTTGATTTTACCACTCGTGTATCACTCAAAGTGTATGGTGCACAGTGTGTGAAAATCGTGTATATGAAGGTAAGGGAATCGTGTGGTTTGTTTCGAGGAAGGACGGGAATGCTATTCTCGGAACAAGGATGAATTTGGTATGTGTAGATGAGATACGGGTTGAGTATGTGTGGGAATGGTAGTGGTCGAATGTAGTGTGGTATGGGATGGGGGTTGGTCGAGTATGGGTAGTAGGAAAGGAAAGAAGTAGATCAATTATTGAAGTCCCAAATAGATTAGGAAATCCAAAAATAAATCTAGGTAAAAGTAGGAAAGAAATAGAATAGATAAGGAAGAAAGAAAGAGATAAGGTAAATAGGGGATTTGGATATGTATCAATCTATGTGACACAATCTAAATACCTTAATTAGCCTAGACTCTAGAAGGAAAGAACCAAAAAATAAAATAAGACACTTAAGGAAGTTACCAACAAAAAATAGAACTTGTATGGAAAGTTCCAAAAGTAAAACAAACTTGAAGGAAACTACCAAAAATAAGAAAGGCTTATTAAGGTAATTACCAACTAACAACCTAGTACCAAAAGGAAGATACCAAAATTAAAAATTGCACAAAAGGAAACAATGAATTTTCGTTTTTTTTTTTTTTTTTTTTTTTTTTTTTTTAATTTCGGATTTTTTTTTTTTTTGTTTTTAATCCGATTTTTTTTTTTTTTTTTTTTTTTGAACGATCGACTTTTCTTTTTTTTTTTTTAACTGATCGTGTCTCTTTTTTTTTTTTTTTGAATAATGAACAAACGGAAATTAAATTACAACTCGATTAAACGGAAAATAAAGTACGACACAAAAACGAACCAAAGCCGACGTGGCTTTGATACCACTTTTATGATACGACCCGAACTCTAGGAACGAACACACGTCGACACACGTAAGTTTTGTGTCTACGATGACCCAAACAATCAAAGTAAAATATGCGGAAGAAAACTAGACGACTAAGACTCAACTAAAATACCTAGACAATGACACACAAAATAACACAAATCCAATGAATATGGGGCTGTTTTGGACGGCTAAGATAAAGGTAAGGGTGATGGAATTTCGATGGTATTGAATGGGTTTAGAATGGCTTGAGTAGATAGGGTATGATAGAGTTGAAACGGACTTACGGATTGAACGAAGGCGACACGATTTGAACTCGAAGGTGGCTGATCTTGATACGAACGTGGATGATGATGTTTGACGTCGATTATGGCTGGATGGTCGATGGTTGGTAGATGTGAATTACAACCCGAAAGTTGCCTTGAATCTCGAACGTACACAAGGCCAAATTCTTTAAGTTGCTCTTCGGATAGCGAGTTTCCGACGATCCCTCGAACGTGGACGGCGAATTCCCTTTGTAAAACTTAGAGGTGCTAAATCTAAGAGTATGAATTTAATTATCTAAACTCACAAAAGATTAAAAGGGGTGAGACGATATTGAAAGCAATGGCTTAAAAATCAAATATAGTCTAAAATAACAATGAGACATGGATCCACTATTTATAATAGTTGGATCGAATTCCTAAGGCTAAGGGACGAAAATAATAGCCCTAATTAGACTAGAATTGGACTTTGACTACTTCCTAAACTAGAATTCTATTTAAGGTAGATTTTGTAGATCCTGCCTTATCTAAAAATCTGGTCAAAATTCTATCTAAAATAACCGAAAATTACCAACTAAAAATCTGCAAAATTCGTCCAAATCATAATAAAATAAAATACTATATTCTAATAAATCAATCCCCTTAATTGGATCATCAAGGGCCGATTATTTTGGGCTTTTCCACCATGCATGCTTAACTTGGGCTGAATAGCAAGTATACACATCAAGCCCAACAAAAGCACACTTGCACGCCTCCTTCATGTATTGCACTCCACATCTTGATCTCCATCTTCCAATGTCAATAATGTCATCATCTTCAAGCTTCCTTGTACGCCGTCTTCTTCTTCAAGCTTCTTGCGAATTGTAGCTTGCAAATAATCTTGCAACTTCTTAGCTCTTAATCTTGTGACGGGGCCTTTGAATTGAAGCTCTTCATTGACTTCCTCATTGCTATGGATGTCCTCATCATCAGGGGAAAGAAGAGGTTAGTAATTGATTACAAAATACTCAACTTCTATCTTCTAGATGATAAATTTCCCTTACCCAGAACACAAATGCTCTTTGCCCAATTATCTGAAGCCCGAATCTTTTCAAATTTTGACCTCAAATCTGGATTCTGGCAAATAGGCATTCATCCTTCAGATAGATATAAAACTGCTTTCTGTATCCCAACAGCACAATACCAATGGAAAGTCATTCCATTTGGTCTAAAAGTTGCCCCCTCTCTTTTCCAAAAAGCTATGACCCGTATATTTGAACCAATCCTTTATTCTGCCCTGGTCTATATTGATGATATCTTACTCTATTCCAAAAACACCGAAGAACATGTTGTCCTACTCAATCAGTTTCTGGAATTGGTCCAAAATTATGGAGTCATGCTATCTGAAAGAAAAGGCATTATTGGAAAAGACAGTATTACATTTCTAGGCATGAAGATATCTGATGGACAATATGAGCCTGGTCCCCATATTGCTGAGGAGTTGCAAAAGTTTCCTACTGAAAAGCTTACTGTCAAAGAGATTCAACAATTCCTTGGGATAGTAAACTACATCAAGGATTTCATTCCCAACTGCTCAAGATATACCAGCAAACTCTCAAAACTCCTAAAGAAGAATACTCCTGACTGGGGAGATGCCCAAACTGCTGCAATCAAGCAACTCAAATATGCATGTCAGACTCTACCCTCCTTGAGAATCCCGGGTCGTGGGCAACGGATTTTGCAAACTGATGCAAGTGATGAACACTGGGGAGCAATACTTCTTGAAAAGATTGATGATAAATTGCTATACTGCGCTCATGCCAGCGGACAATTCAAAGATTCTGAAAGGCATTATCATGCAATCTATAAAGAAATTCTTGCTGTGAAAAATGGAATCAAGAAATTCGAGTTTCATCTGGTGGGGTATGATTTCATCATACAACTAGACAACACTTCATTTCCAGCTATCATGGATCTCAAAAACAAAGGAGTACCAGAAAAACAACTTCTCCGTCTCAAGGATTGGTTTTCAAAATACAGCTTCACAGTTCAACATATCAAAGGAAAGGATAACATTGTTCCTGATTATCTTTCCCGAAGACCTCAACTCCATCTGATATCTTCTTCTCAGGTACTTCCTGTCATTTTTATGACCAACAAGAAAAAGGTGAAAAAGAGATCCTACGTTGATGTAACCAATACGATGCGGAAGCTTATCGAATCGAACACGCGTCAACTTGACAGATGATCCAATCCAAAAACAAACTGAACACTAACAAATAAATAACCCAAATAAACTGATCTCAAATCAAGTTTCAAGACTAAACACCAAGATATCCCAAAATCCCCAATTTCGACCCGAAGAACCCTAATTCTTGACCTAATCAATTGACCTAGCAAATGAAGTCGGATTACGCTCAAATTTTAGGACATTGCATAAATGTATAGCAGAAACAACATATCCAAAAATCAGGCAAAACGCACGTATAAATTGGGAGATGGCTCGGTGGGGATTTTTAGACGATTTACGACTCGATTGGATGGTATATGTGGAATCTGGACCTGGGATTGAATATGGGCGATGGTAACAACGTGGTGGATGGTGTGGGATGTGTATGGAGGCGTGGTGGTGATGGTACACGATGTGGAGGCGAAAGGAAACGAAATGGATAGAAGAAGCTTACCCGAAACGAACCCCGGATCTACGAGAATCCGAAACGCGAGTATGGAGTAGAACTTCGTGGCAGATCAACCCGTACACTACTGGATGCACGAACGAATCTTCTGATTTCGAGTTTGTAGGTGCCAATTCACAAACCCTACCAACAACTATCGATATGCGTGTTTTGGAGACGGGATGAACGACAAAGCGTTTGTTATCAAATCCAATCTGTTTTATTCCAGGGTTTGAAAAGTGCATAAATACTAACCTAAGGGAAAAATGAAATTATTAAGTTAATGGGCTTAATAATTTCGAAAAATAAAAGAAAACAAGCTAAAGGCCCAATTCACCTAACATTAATTTGGGCTTCAAACTAAATAAAATCCACAACTGAAAATAGTCTTATTAAATTAAATAAAATCTGCACTAATTCCATCTAGGCCTCTTCATCCTCATCTTGTATCGAAAGCATAGTAATCAGCTTGGGGCTACTTCGAACCATCAACTCTTCCTCGAGCTTCTTTCCAACGAAACACTGAAAGTAGTCTTGCAGCTTCTTGGCTCTAAGTCGCGTCACTGGACCACGCAGCTGCAACTCCGGATTTAGCTTGCCAAAGCTCACCCCATACTCATCATACGTCATAGTAGGAGGACGAGGTAAAAATCCTTTTTTACCTACTAAAAACCTCCATCTTAAAGAATTACCCAACCACCTTGTCAAGCCTGATTTCTCTTTTCCACCTTCAAGCCAACCTTTTCATACAGTCAGTAATATTCGGTTATTTGCTAGACAACATCTTTTCCGATACCTTTCACAGTATATAACCGAAATTCAACTCCCATATGAATTGGCCTGCTTTGATATCCAAAAACCATTTCTCATGATAGCCTACACTTGTCCCAGAACACTCCTCACCATAAATTCCTTCTGGTATCTTTGGTGTCTTTCTACACTATATTATCATGTTATAGAAATGAGTATTGAAAAGATGCTCCCATTCTTCTGCAACAATGAGAATGATAGCACCCTTCTATGGCAATTATTATCATGGTATGCTCCTAGAGATGAATGGCAAAGATTTCTTCAACGTGAATTTCAAGCTGCTGAAAAATTTGTGGATCCACACTTGATTCTTATATGCCATAGGCCTTATTCAAATGATAATGGTGGAAAACTTGAACCCATACCAATGTATTACAAATGGAAGACACTTGAAGGCTCCATTGACACCAACCAACCTGAGCAACGTGAAATATATCAACACATCTGCTTTGTTAATAAAGTAACTGCTGAAGACGCCATGGAAGATCTGGTCTACACTTCTCTAGTTATGAAACCCTACCCAAATTCAGAACAACCAAATCCAAAACCAGAGACGAGACTGACAACCACCTACTTTCTTGATCCATGGTGGCCCTCAAATGGCGACTTCCTTGATCCTGAATGGCCTTATATTACAGATCCTCTTGAACCAGGAGAAGGTACTAGTCAATCACCTGATGTGGAAAAAGAACCAGGAGAAAGCACTAGCCAACTACCCGACATGGAAAAAGAAGATTCAAATATGAAAGATTGACTAGTCTTTGTTTTTTGCCTGTATTTACCTTTTCGCCACATGTAAATAATTTCTAAATATGTCATACTCCTATCTGATAGGAGGAGATAAAAAAAAAAAAGTATCCGAAAAATGTGTCACTCAAAGATCACATCTCAAGCAGGAACCAACACGTGTCCCATCCAAGCGTCAGCACTCAAAGGACACACCTCAAGAAAGAATCAACACGTGTCGCAACCTAGAAAAGGATCAACACCAACTGACACGAAGCAAGACAGATGTCCTACATGCAAAAATCTGAATCTCTAAGTTAGACGTGTCCTCTATGTAAAATAAACAGGTGGCCCTTTATGTACAGATAGACCCTATGTACAGTAATTCCGAGCTCTATAAAAGGAGCTCTCCGAATGTTGTAAAGGGAACAAGTAAAAAATCAATGAAACCTCCCTTTCAAATATGAAAATGTTCTAAATCCTTTGATTCTTTCTCAGAAACCTTTGTGAAATTTATATATGTTCTTCGATTATTCTCTCATATAGAAAGATAATTACACTCACTATGCTCTGTACTCGCCTTAATAAAGGATCTTGTACATCAGAACAGTGTAACTATCTAAGCCTGGTATGGCGTCGGTCCTCATAGTTCATACGGTGGTTTATATCTAAAAGAGATATATGGTTTATGATATACAATTCAAAGGTTAAAGGCATTGTTAGCCATAACAGAACCTGCGAATTTGTTATATTAATTCTATATATAGCTTCGAGATGTTGCCTGAACCGCCTAAAGCGTATGAATCCTGAGGCTCCCGAACAACAAACGAATAAAAGATAGGTTGAGACACAATTGTATGTAAAAGTAAATTTCTTCAATAATGTCTAAAGTAACAATGTATCATGAGGCACCTATTTATAAGATATATAGGGCCAAAAATCATAGCTAAAAGGACCGAAAATAATGGATCCAAAAAGAGATCCAACTAGACTAGAGAATTTCCTAAACTAGAATTCTATTTAAGGTAGAACCTGTAGAGCTTACCTTAACTAAAATCCTAGTCAAACCTATTGATGTGACCCAGGACTTATGGGATACGACAAGGACTAAATATGCGGAAGTTAGGAACGAAACTACGTCGTATGCGTAAGGGATCAATACGACTCAAACGAAAAGAACGAAATTACAACTCAACTAATACGACAATGGACCGAATACGTGCTGAATTAGACTCAATAACCAAATAGATTAGGGCAGATTGGTTATACGTGTTATTTAGGGCGAATTGGACACGTATAGGCAATGAATGATTTAGGTGATGATTTATGGATGAATTTTGATTGATGGATGATGGTGAGACGTACATATAGGCGTAGATGAAAGATGGTGATCAATGGAGATGAATTGAAAAGGTAGAAGAAGTAGACTTACTCAAACCCCGTCCTGCGGTGAAGACGAAACGCGATTTCTCGTACTCTTCGATTGGCAGCAACTCCCCCCTAGACTCGATGGAATAGAAAAGAGCTTGAGATAGGACTTATGATTTGCTAGGTCACAAGAACGTGTAAATTATGTTGATCAACCGATGGATCTTGAGACAAAGTGAATAAAAGCTTCAATAATTCATGCAATGTCTGAAAAATAAAGTTCACAACTAATCCCTTTATATAGATATAAGAGATGGGCGAAAATTCAAAGTAAAATCCTAAAAGAAATCAAAAATAAAAAGTTATCCTAATCTAACAAGGATTCCTACCTTAATTAGAACTCTATTTAAGGTAAAAATCAAAAACACCAAAAATAACATAATAAAAATCTAAACTATGGATAAATAAAATCCAACACTTTGGGCCTTCAAACTTGGGCTCTAATAATTCAAGCATGGGCTGAATTAATTAACTCCATGGGCAGCATGTTCAAATTTATTCTTGTCTTGTTCTTCAAATCTTGATCTCCAATCTTTAATCTTGAACAACACAACAATCTTGGGGCTGCTCTCAACTCCTTCTTCATCTTGAAACTTCTTACATACAAATACTTAGAAATATCCTTGCAATTGTATTGCTCGAAGTCGTGTAGTTGGATCTCGTAATTGCAGCTCCGGGTTTAGTTCTTCAAGTGATGAGACCATGGCAATCATCAAATCGGTCCATCCAAAGCTGCCATTAAAGGATCCCAAGATTGTTACTTCTTTAATAATCAAAGATTGGAGATCAAGATTTGAAGAGCAATGCATGAAGATAGAACTCATCAAATTGTGCATACATGGCAGATTCGCGTTGCATGGAATTTTCGTCCCTTAATTAATTTAATTATGGGGTTAATTTTATTTAGACTATAGTATTTATTTAATTATGTTAGTCTATATTTTAGTTCAGATTTTTAATTATTTATTATGTAATTTTCGTCCATAATATAGTCATAGTTGACTAGAATTGTATTTAAGGCAATTTCCTACTTTGAATAGAATTCTAGCTTAGGTATCTTCCTACTATAGTTAGAGATCCCTTTTGGATCAATTTTTTAGCCTTTTTTTATGTTAATTTCGTTCCCTATAGTATTATAAATAGGGGAACCATTGTACATTATTATTTTAGACGTTGCATGAAATAAAGAGTTATTTTCTCAATTGTCTCAAGATCCTTAGGTTGATCAAACAAACACTTTTGTTGATTTAGTCATAAATCATCATTCGTAGAGGATAGCATCTTTAAGTCTTATTCAAGGGTATTGCTTAATCCACTTGAGGGATTAACCGGTATTCGCTATCGAGGAGCAACTTAGAGATTTTGGCCTCGTGGTACGTTCGAGATCGCAAGGCAACTATCGGGTTGTGATTCACATCAACGAATCATCATCCATCAACCATAATCGACGCCATCCATACTCCATCAACGCACGCCTCAATTCAGCTCCGTGTTCGAGTTCAAGCTCTACGCCGTTTCGCTCATACCGTAAGTTCGTTTCATCTCTATCATATCCTATCTACTCCAAGCCATTCTTCACCCTAAACACACAATTCCAACACCCTCATTACAGCCATAAAACCGTCCTTATACAACCCTCATTCCTTGGATTTGTGTTATATAGTTCGTGTCATTTTGGTGAGACTCTATTTGATAAATTTAGCTTTGTGCTTTCAATATAGTCTCACCCCCTTCAAAACCTTTGTGATTTGGTTCGAAAATTACACTCTTAAAGCTTAGCAAACTTTAGGTTTTATTTCAAGTCTCGTTCTAGTGCTCGTGTGGTGCTAGGGTTGGATTGCTACGAAGAGGATTCAAGTGGTGATTCGTTTGGTGGAGTAATCTTCACTAGGTGGACGCTCCGAGTTCGATTCATTCTACAACAACATCGACGCCTCCATATCGACGTCCTCCATCTTACATAATTCGTCCATATCAAGATCAAGACATCCCAAATCAGTTCGAGTTCCTTCCATCAAGTTCTCAAGTCGTTCCACTAATCCGTAAGTTCATTATATCTTTATCATATCCTATCTACCCAAGCCGTTCTTCACCTCTACCTCACACACGTGAAACCTTCGTCATTGTCGTCCCTTAGCCTTCCCAAAACAGCCCATTTATTTGGATTTTGTGTTTATTTGTGTGTCGTAATCTAAGTATTTTAGTTGGTTCTTAGTCGTCTAGTTAGATACGTATTGATCCCTTTCGTCACCGGCGTAGATTCGTTCCTTAGCTTCCGCATCGTTGATCTTTGTCGTGTCCCATAGGCCCCGGGTACCATGACTATATTATGGACGAAAATTACATAATAAATAATTAAAAATCTGAACTAAACTATAGTCTAACATAATTAAATAAATACTATAGTCTAAATAAAATTCAATCTCTAATTAAATCAACTAAGGGGGACGAAAACTCCATGCAACTTGTCTATGCAATGTGAATCTGCCATGCATGCACAACTTCATGAGTTCTATCTTCATGCATTGCTCTTCAAATCTTGATCTCCAATCTTTGATTATTAAAGAAGTAACAATCTTGGGATCCTTTAATGGCAGCTTTGGATGGACCGATTTGATGATTGCCATGGTCTCATCATTCCCCTCCTCTTGAAAAGAATTCGTCCTCGAATTCGAACGGCCTGGATCGAAAATGAACACGAACTGATCATCAATCTCTTTTAGCTCAATCGTCAACTTCATGGGGTGCATGGACATAGGAACCGCGAATAAGTCTGGTGGAACATCAATAACATGTGGCACATCTTTGGCAACCTGTAAGATTAAAACATTAAAAGTACAAGGTTGACAAAAAATGTTAGAAATCAATGGATCCGCCATGTGTTTTTGCAAAGGCTCCACTTGTGCAACATCCATTTCCAAAATGATGTCATCCTCTGTTTGTGAACATGGTTGTAACTCCATCATCTTTTCATCTTCTTCGATCTTATCAACTGCAACAATGCTCTCCAAATTCACAATTTGTAGTTTGTCCACTATACAATCATTAGGACTTGTCATCTCCATGGACAAAACTTCCAAATTGCAATCTTCTAGAACTAACTCCTCCAAAATTGACATCTCTTCATTCGTTGTTTCTATCATGTCTACTTCCGGCTTAGCTTCTTCAACTATCTCATCCTCTAAACACATAGAAACAGGTGGTAATGAGATAAAAGGTACTTCAATGAAGTCTAGAATTAGTACCTTGGAAGTAGAATCGTCATGGGTGGCAACGCTCAACTCTACTTGAACCTCCTCTTTTGACTTCATCTCTAGTTCCTCTAGCCATTTTTCTATCCGGATGGCATAATCCACCATGTCCTCCAACTCGTCGAAGCGGTACAATACTACTCTTTCATGAATTGCCCTTCGTAGACCAGCTAGAAATCTATCCATGGTATCCTCTGGATATTCTTCTATATCAGCTCGTCTCATGGCTTCAATCATTTTGTTGTAGTAGTCATTTACACTTCGATCTCTTTGTCTAAGCTTGTATAGCTTTTCCTCCAACTCCCATTGGTAGTGGTTTGGAATGAAGCGTTTCCGCATCAAATCTTTCAACTCACGCCATGTGTCGATAGGTGGAAGGTGATCTCGGTGGCATCGATTTTGCTGTAATCCCCACCATGTTGCTGCGTAGCCTTTAAACTTTGACGAAAGTAGCTGCACTTTCTTTTTCTCGGGAAAGTCATAGCACTCAAAATGTTTATCTACTTTGCGTTCCCAATCCAAATAGGTGTCGGGATAGTATAGACCTTCAAACTCAGGTATGATCATGTTGTTTTTGTGATAGAGATGGCGAGAATTTGGTGTATATGGTGTACGGCCCATGGGGAGCATGGTGCATGGGTGTTATGACTAAGGCTGAAATTCTCGAACTCTATAGGGTATAGGGGACGAAATTTAATGGGTATGGGGGAGTATATGGAAGGTTTGAAAGGATTGGAATGGAAGAAATCAAGATAAGGAAAGAATTAGATGTATTTTTGAAGTCCTAAATAGTGTAGGAATCAAAAAATAAATCCAAAAGGAAAGAAGGAAAGAAATAGGAAAGAAAAGGAAGGAAGGATTAGGTATTTTGGAAAGTGTTACACAATTGTGACACAATTCTAAATATCCTAATTGAACTAGACTCTAAAAGGAAAGAACCAAAAATAAATTACAACTCAAAAGGAAATTACCAAAATAAAATAAAACTTGGAAGGAAGGTTCCAAAAATAAAATAAGACTCTAAAGGAAGTTACCAACTAAAGAACTATACTAGAAGGAAATTACCAAATAAGAAAAGACTCACAAGGTAATTACCAACTATAGAAAAGTACTACAAGGAAAGTACTAAAATTAAAACAAGACTCAAAAGGTAACACAATGAATATGCCTCTTTTTTTTTTTTTTTTTAATTTTCGGATTTTTCTTTCTTTTTATCCGATTTTTTTTTTTTTTTGATCGCCTCTTTTTTTTTATCGGCTTTTTCTCTCTCTTTTTTTTTTAAAATGATAGCTATGCTATTACAACTCGATGACAAGTAATAAAATAAAAGACACGTAGGACGACACGTAGGATAAAATGACACGTCGGATTGAACCACGACCAGCAGAGCTGACGTGGCTCTGATGCCAAAATATGATACGACCCGGACTATTAATCTAGGACGAATCTGGAGAACGTAGCGGAAGACTTTAGGATACGAACACGTCAGCTAAAGAAGGGAATCAATCCGACTCAAATAGACGACTAAAACTAACTAATCTAGACAATTAAAATACGTAGACAAATGACACAAAATAAATAACACAAATCCAACAAGATAGGGGCTGTATAGGGGCGAGAAATAGGCTGGGATTTTGAGGTAATTTCGTGTGTGAGGTTTGGTGAAGAAAGGCTTAGGTAGATAGGATATGATAGTGATTGAATGAACTTACGAATTTGAAGGAACGGGAGACGAACTCGAACTCGAACTTGTGGATTGATTGGAGGCGTGCGTAGGGGCTGTATGGATGGCGTCGTGGGCGTTTGATGAGATCAAGCATAGCAATGAAGAAGATGATCCGGAGCTGCAGTTTAAAGGTCCAATGACGCGTTTGCGAGCTAAGAAGTTACAAGCTTATTTACAAGCTTCTATTTGTCGCAAATTCGAAATGTATGAAGATGAAGTCAAGGGCAGCTCAAGATTGATCACCATGCTATCATTTGATGATGAAGAAGGAAGCATGAAGACGTGAGAAGAAGAACGACGCCATTTGGACGTGTGCATGAAAAGTTATACGCGTTTGCATGGGAAATCGGGAGATGCTGTTTTTCATGCAAAGGTGGCAAGATTAATTATAACATGGGCCACGAATTTAATCAATAAAATCAGCCCATTGTTGTGATTAATTAAGTCCAAATAGGCGAGATTTATGAAGGCCCAAGTTGTTGGGATTTATCCTTATCTTGTTAGATTTAGATAGATTTTTGTTATCTTATTTTTGGTATCTTTTGATTTTATCCTAGATTCATTAGGATTAGTTTTGGATTGATTTTTATCACTTAATTAGGTCTAATTTTCGTCCCCTATGTGTCCTATAAATAGGGCTACCATGTGACACTTTAAAAGTTAGACAATTGCATGAGTTTGAGATTTACTCCTCCCTTTTGTCTCCGATCCTTTGGTTGATCACCTATCTACAAACAATTCTATTGTTCTAGCAAATCAATAGTCTTATTTAAATTCTTCAGGGTACAATCGAGTACTTGGGAGAATTGCTATCCGGAGAAGTTAGACGTGCGCGTTCGGGTTTATACAACACGGGTTCGCCGTTTTAGCCAATCCTTCTATCAACACCACCGTCGCCACTACCATCACCACCGCCGCCATCCGTCATCACCACCGCCGAGTTCCAGCCACCATCCAAGTGTTCCAATCGAGTCCTAGTTCGTGTCTACGTAATTCTAGTAAGTTTTATCGTATTTTGAGTCGGATTGATTCCATTGTTTTCTAGCTGACGTAGTTCGTTCTTGAAGTCTTCCGCGTGCATAAATCTCGTGTCTTGGATACATTGTCCGGGTCACATCATAAATTTGGCATCAGAGCCACGTCAGCTCTGCTGGTCGTGGTTCAATCCGACGTGTCATCTACGTGTTAGTTTTCTGTCATACGTGTCATTTAAATTTCGTTTTGTTTCGAGTCTATTGTAATCTGATTCATATTCATTGAAAACAAAAAAAAAAGAAAAAAAAAATCGGCCAAAAAGAAAAAAAAAAATCGCCGATAAAAAAAAAAAAAAAAAAAAAAAAAAAAAAAAAAAAAACGAAAATCAGATTGTTCTACTTGTTTTCAATTTTAATTCCTTGTTTTTAGATTTGTTCCATATATTTAGGGATTCTTAGATTGTGTTCACACATTCAAAATCCTTATTTCCTTATCCATTAGATTTCTTACCTTGTTTAGATAGATTTCATCCTAATCTATATCTATTCAAGATCTTTCCATCCCCATCCATATCTAATCAAGATTATCCATCCTAAACCATCAAATTTTCGTTCCTAATCATCTATAGGATTCGAAATTGCCATCTCTTTCATACATACACCCGGTTCACCTTATACACCACATAGTCCATACACCCATACACCCGTACACCCGTGGTCTACATACACCAACCCATTGAATACTCATTCCACACGCCTACTTCTACTCTTAGCAACCTTCCGACTTGATTTTATCCGTTGGAGCTTGAAGAAGACCCAGAGGAGCTAGTCAAGAGAAACTGCTGAATTTTTCGATCAACCCACCCCTATAATTCACTCCACACGTGCACTACACATACTTGAGAGTTAAACACGAGTGGAAAAATCAAGAGTGACATACACGAGCGTCTGTGAGGAATTGTGAGGTACTACTTTGCTTTTTCTTCACGTTTGTTCGTTTTGCAGGTACCATGAAGAAAGGAAACAATAAAGGGGCGACTACTCCACCCCTTGAGGAGCCTAGATCGCCGAACACACCAGGCGAACAATCCTACTCGTCCGAACCACAGTGGGATCCCAAGTTCCAATACCAAGCTCTAGTTCAACACTTTGAACGACAGAATCGTCTACTGAAAGACGAACTTGGCAACCAAGTAGCTGAATTGCAAGAGGAGCTTGCAAGACTCAAAGCCCAGTCGACCACATCTCAAACGGTCCAAGGAGATCCTGAGAAGAGGCCACTCGAGCCTCAAGATGACGAAACGCGGCAATCTGAGCCTCAAATCAATGCATCAAGGCAACCTGAGCCTCAAAATGATGCTGAGAGGCGTCCTGAGCCTCAATTGGGGCCTACTGACCGACGCCAGCAGCAGAGGAACGTTAACAGGCCGCCGCCTGTACAACACAATGATCAAAGGCCGCCCCGTGAGCCCGCCTTTGAAGATGACTATGAATATGGATATGATTCCTATGCAGCCAGTGGGTATGAAGCTGATTACCCACCACAAGGGCACAGAGGACGCCATGGCCGACCCCGAGGTCCCCATAGGCGTGCAAATCATCACGATGACGATGATGGTAGGCTCAACAACATCAAGACGAGCATACCCGAATTTGAAGGCCTTCACGATCCCGATGTTTACTTAGATTGGGAACGTAAGGTAGAGAAGATCTTTGCATGCTACAACTTTTCAGAGCAGAAGAAGGTACAACTCGCATGCTTAGAGTTTAGAGGCTATGCAGCCTCATGGTGGGAAATGCAACAAGAAAGAAGGCGCAGAAACCACAATCCTCCAATCGATAACTGGGAGGAAATGAAGGGATTTATGCGTGGCCGTTTTATACCCATGCATTATGAAAGAGAGCTTGAGAAGAAGCTCAATCGGGTCAAACAAGGTACAAGGTCGATTGAAGAGTACCACAAGGAATTGGAGACTCTTCTGAACCGAGTTGGGAAGCAAGAGACCTTAAATGCTACCATCATCCGGTACATTGAAGGCATGAACCCCGACATTGCATGTGAAGTCGAGCTCAGAGACTTCACCAGTGTAGAAAGAATGGTGCAGTACGCAACGATTGTGGAAAGGCAGCTAAGAGAGGGCCGCCGTCGATCCCATTACAGTGCAGCCCCTACACGCACTACTTGGAGTAAAGGTACACCTTCCACATCACTTTCTACTCCTTCTACTGAGTCTACACATCCCAGAGGTCCATCCGGACCACCCGAACGGCGTTTCGACCGTTCTACACCGCAAACAAGCCGTAGACCCGAGTCTACGCCGCCCAACCAGCCACGGCCGACCCCTACTCGGCCAAATCAAGGTGTTACAGCCCCGAATGCAGCCCCTAATCGTGCTCGTGACATCCAATGTCATAAGTGTCAAGGTTGGGGCCATTTCCAAGCTCAATGTCCAAACTGGCGGATTCTATACTTAACGGAATCAAATGAAGTCGAATCAGCCAGTGAGGATGAAAAAGAGCCCATAGGTGACGCCAACATTGAAGAAGAAGTCGAGAATGATGCAGCCCCTAATCCAGTCGATCTGTAAGTTCAGCTCAGTTTGGTCACAATCCGGAGTTTGAGCATCATTCGAGAAGAGGAACAAGAACACCAACGGGAAAACATCTTCTACACCCGTGCAGTGATTCAAGGTCACACGTGTTCCATGATAATTGATAGTGGCAGTGTGATCAATGCCATTAGTCAATACGCAGTTGAAAAGCTTGGTCTACCTGTTCAACAACATGCAAAACCATACAGACTGCAGTGGCTTACAGAAAGAGGCGAGATACGTGTGGTTCACCAGGTAAGTGTCTCATTCTCAATCCATAAGTTTTCTGACACTGTTTTGTGCGACGTTATCCCTATGGATGCGGCACACTTGTTGTTAGGCAGACCTTGGCAGTATGATCGACGTGTTGTCCACGATGGACGTATGAACACTTACACCGTCGACATTGATGGCCGAATCAGCACCCTAAGGCCATTATCACCTAAAGACGTTGCTATGGATCAACAACGCATGCAAGAGAGGTTCAAAGAGGAAAAGGCGAAGCAAGCAGCCGCAAAACGGGCCCCGAAGGCCACGGCCGAGACCTCAGCCCCCGGACAGCCCCTTGGCACCGCCACTTCACCTTCCAAACCACCTCATTCGAGCTCCCTAGCTGTGGAAAAGGAGTTGGAGTCGTGTTCAAACAAGCCTCATGTGAAGAGCTTGTTTATTTCAGCAAAAGGAGTTCAGAAAGCCGTTAAAGCAGGTATGCCCCTTGTTCTACTCACATTTAAGAGCAGTGCTACTAATGAGTGTTTGCATAGTGATGTGCAGCCCTTACTTGATGAGTTCAAGGACGTTTTTCCTGAGGAGATACCCGGAGGACTGCCACCAGTACGAGGAATCGAGCATCAGATCGACTTCGTCCCCGGAGCCGTGCTTCCGAACCGACCAGCCTATAGGACGTCTCCCGACGAGACTAAGGAGATAGATAGGCAAGTCAAAGAGCTGTTGGAGAAGAAGCAAATTCGAGAGAGCTTGAGCCCGTGCGCCGTTCCAGTGATTCTAGTGCCAAAGAAGAACAACGAATGGCGTATGTGCATGGATTGCCGTGCAATCAATAAAATCACGGTAAAGTATCGTTTTCCCATCCCTAGATTAGATGATATGCTTGATGAGTTATCTGGTTCGCGTGTCTTTTCTAAGATTGATTTGCGTTCTGGTTATTTTCAAGTACGTATGCAAGAAGGTGATGAATGGAAAACCGCATTTAAAACTAAGCATGGTTTGTATGAATGGCTTGTTATGCCTTTTGGTCTCACTAATGCACCAAGCACATTTATGCGTCTGATGAATCATGTTTTACGTGAAGTGATTGGAAAGTATGTTGTTGTGTATTTTGATGACATTTTGATTTACAGTGACACGACACATACACATATGCAGCACCTTAGACACGTTTTTGAGCTTCTTAGAGAGTCAAAATTATATGGTAATCTGTCTAAGTGTTCTTTTTGCATGAGTGAAGTCGTTTTTCTAGGCTTCGTTGTGAGTTTACGTGGTATAGAAGTAGACCGTTCCAAAATCAAAGCGATTGAGGAATGGCCCACTCCTAAGTCTGCGAGTGACGTGAGGTCTTTCCACGGCCTTGCTGGCTTTTATCGTCGCTTTGTGCGCGATTTCTCCAGCATAGCCACGCCGCTTACTGAGTTAAGCAAGAAAGATCGAAAGTTTGAATGGGGTCCTGTTCAAGAGCATGCGTTTAACACTTTAAAATCATGTTTATGTAATGCGCCTGTTCTTGCTCTTCCGGACTTTAATAAAACTTTTGAGATTGAATGTGATGCCTCGGGCAAAGGGATTGGTGCTGTTTTGATGCAGGAACGGCGTCCAGTCGCCTATTTCAGTGAAAAGCTCCACGATGCAGCCCTTCGTTATTCGACTTATGACAAGGAGTTGTACGCACTTAAGAGAGCTTTAGAAACGTGGCAGCACTATTTATGGCCTAAGGAGTTTGTGATTCACACGGATCACGAGAGTTTAAAGCATTTGAAAGGCCAACAAAATCTGAACAAGCGACATGCACGATGGGTAGAGTTTATCGAGTCTTTCCCGTACGTCATCAAGTACAAGAAAGGCGCCGAAAACGTTGTTGCTGATGCATTGTCGAGAAGGTACGTTCTCTTGAACCTTATGCATGCTAAGATGTTGGGATTTGATGCAATTAAGGAGTTATATGCATGTGATGAGTTTTTCGCACCCATATATGCTGATTGTTGTTCAAAATCTCGTGCTTATGATGGTTATTTCGTGCATGATGGGTTCTTGTTCAAGGGTTCACAATTATGCATTCCTAAGTCTTCTATGCGTGAGTTGTTAGTTCTTGAATCGCATGCGGGAGGTTTAATGGGTCACTTTGGTGTGTCTAAGACGTTAAACTTGCTGCATGAGCATTTCTTTTGGCCACGTATGAAGCATGATGTTGAGAATGTGTGTAGTAGATGCATTACATGTAGGAGATCGAAATCTACATCACACCCGTTTGGTTTATACACTCCTCTACCAGCCCCGTCTTCCCCGTGGATTGATTTATCTATGGATTTCATATTAGGATTACCACGGTCTAGATCTGGTCGAGATAGTATTTTTGTGGTTGTTGATAGGTTTTCCAAGATGTCTCATTTCATTGCATGTAGGAAAACCGATGATGCAGTACACATAGCCAATCTGTTCTTTATACATGTTGTGCGTTTACATGGAATACCTAGAACTATTGTTAGTGATAGGGATTCTAAGTTTCTTGCACATTTTTGGCGTGTGTGTACTTTGGGGAAAATTAGGTACCAAATTGTTATTTTCTACTGCATGTCATCCACAAACTGATGGACAAACTGAAGTAGTTAATCGCACTTTAGGTACTTTGCTGCGAGCTTTAGTTAAAAACAACTTGAAATCATGGGAAGATTGTTTGCCATATGCTGAATTCGCCTATAATAGAGTTGTGCATTCATCTACCAATATGTCTCCGTTTGAAGTTGTTTATGGTTTTAATCCGCTAACGCCTAATGATCTGTTGCCTTTACCTGTTGAGCATCTAACAAGTGTTAAAGGTACAAGAAAAGCGGAACAAGTTAAGGAGATGCATGAGAAAGTACGTGCGCGTATTGAAGCCGTTGGCGCACGTAATGCTGTTCAAAAGAATAAACGGCGCAAGCAAGTGGTTTTCCAGCCTGGAGATCGCGTTTGGATTCATCTGAGTCCTGGACGATTTCCCAACTTGAGAAAATCGAAATTGATGCCTAGAGGAGATGGACCATTCACCGTGTTGAGTCGAGTCAATGACAATGCATATCGCATTGATTTACCCGGTGAGTATAAGTGTTCATCTACATTTAACGTTGCTGACTTATCTCCCTTTTCTGCAGATGATGAGTTCGATGATGATGAGCCTGTGAATTCGAGGACGAATTCTTTTCAGCAGGGGGGGAATGATGAGATCAAGCATAGCAATGAAGAAGATGATCCGGAGCTGCAGTTTAAAGGTCCAATGACGCGTTTGCGAGCTAAGAAGTTACAAGCTTATTTACAAGCTTCTATTTGTCGCAAATTCGAAATGTATGAAGATGAAGTCAAGGGCAGCTCAAGATTGATCACCATGCTATCATTTGATGATGAAGAAGGAAGCATGAAGACGTGAGAAGAAGAACGACGCCATTTGGACGTGTGCATGAAAAGTTATACGCGTTTGCATGGGAAATCGGGAGATGCTGTTTTTCATGCAAAGGTGGCAAGATTAATTATAACATGGGCCACGAATTTAATCAATAAAATCAGCCCATTGTTGTGATTAATTAAGTCCAAATAGGCGAGATTTATGAAGGCCCAAGTTGTTGGGATTTATCCTTATCTTGTTAGATTTAGATAGATTTTTGTTATCTTATTTTTGGTATCTTTTGATTTTATCCTAGATTCATTAGGATTAGTTTTGGATTGATTTTTATCACTTAATTAGGTCTAATTTTCGTCCCCTATGTGTCCTATAAATAGGGCTACCATGTGACACTTTAAAAGTTAGACAATTGCATGAGTTTGAGATTTACTCCTCCATTTTGTCTCCGATCCTTTGGTTGATCACCTATCTACAAACAATTCTATTGTTCTAGCAAATCAATAGTCTTATTTAAGTTCTTCAGGGTACAATCGAGTACTTGGGAGAATTGCTATCCGGAGAAGTTAGACGTGCGCGTTCGGGTTTATACAATACGGGTTCGCCGTTTTAGCCAATCCTTCTATCAACACCACCGTCGCCACTACCATCACCACCGCCGCCATCCGTCATCACCACCGCCGAGTTCCAGCCACCATCCAAGTGTTCCAATCGAGTCCTAGTTCGTGTCTACGTAATTCTAGTAAGTTTTATCGTATTTTGAGTCGGATTGATTCCATTATTTTCTAGCTGACGTAGTTCGTTCTTGAAGTCTTCCGCGTGCATAAATCTCGTGTCTTGGATACATTGTCCGGGTCACATCAGCGTTGATGGTTGATGATGTTGTGGTGAATCACAACCCGATAGTTGCCTTGCGATCTCGAACGTACCACGAGGCCAAAATCTCTAAGCTGCTCTTCGATATTAGCGAGTACCCGTTAATCCCTCGAGTGAATTAAGGAATACTCTTGAATAAGACTTAAAGATGCTATCCTCTAAGAATGATGATTTATGACTAAATCAACAAAAATGTTTGTTTGATCAACCTAAGGATCGTGAGACAATTGAGAAAATAACTCTTTATTTCATGCAACGTCTAAAATAATAATGTACAATGGTTCCCCTATTTATAATACATAGGGAACGAAATTAACAAAAAAAAAGGCTAAAAGATTGATTCAAAAGGGATCTCTAACTATACTAGGAAGATACCTAAGCTAGAATTCTATTCAAGGTAGGAAATTGCCTTAAATACAATTCTAGTTAACCATGACTATATTATGGACGAAAATTACATAATAAATAATTAAAAATCTGAACTAAACTATAGTCTAACATAATTAAATAAATACTATAGTCTAAATAAAATTCAATCTCTAATTAAATCAACTAAGGGGGACGAAAACTCCATGCAACTTGTCTATGCAATGTGAATCTGCCATGCATGCACAACTTCATGAGTTCTATCTTCATGCATTGCTCTTCAAATCTTGATCTCCAATCTTTGATTATTAAAGAAGTAACAATCTTGGGATCCTTTAATGGCAGCTTTGGATGGACCGATTTGATGATTGCCATGGTCTCATCAGGATTAATGGGACATTTTGGTGTGCATAAGACATTATCCTTGTTGCATGAGCATTTCTTTTGGCCGCATATGAAACGTGATGTTGAACGCATATGTCGTAGATGTGTTACTTGTCATAAGTCTAAATCTACTTCGCATCCATTTGATTTGTACACGCCTTTACCTGCTCCATCTAGTCCTTGGATTGATTTATCTATGGATTTTATTTTGGGATTGCCTAGGTCTAGATCGCGTAAAGATTCTGTGTTTGTTGTAGTTGATCGGTTTTCCAAAATGGCACATTTCATTGCATGTAGGAAAACTGATGATGCTGTTCACATAGCCAATTTGTTCTTTATTCATGTTGTTAGATTGCATGGAATTCCTCGTACTTATTGTTAGTGATAAGGATTCTAAATTTTTGGGACATTTTTGGCGCGTTCTTTGGGGAAAGCTAGGTACTAAGTTATTGTTTTCTACTGCATGTCATCCACAAACCGATGGTCAAACTGAGGTTATGAATCGTACTTTAGGAACATTGCTTAGATCATTGATTAAGAATAATGTGAAGTCATGGGAAGAATGTTTACCTTATGCTGAGTTTGCTTACAATCGTGTTATTCATTCTTCTACTAACATGTCTCCATTTGAGGTTGTTTATGGTTTTAATCCACTAACACCTAATGATTTGATTCTTTTACCTGTTGAGCATCTAACAAGTGTTAAAGGATTAAAGAGAGCTGATCTTATCAAGGAGATGCATGAGAAAGTTAGAGCCCGGATCGAGCATAAAGGAACTCAAACCGCCGCCGCCCGTAACACACGTCGCAAATGTGTTGTCTTTCAGCCCGGTGATCGTGTTTGGATTCATCTGAGTCCCGGCCGCTTTCCAAACTTGAGGAAATCAAAGTTGTCACCACGAGGAGATGGTCCTTTCACCGTCTTAAGCCGTGTCAATGACAATGCATACCGCATTGATCTACCTGGTGAGTATAAATGTTCTTCAACGTTTAATTCGATCAAGATGATGATCCAAATTCGAGGACGAATTCTTTTCAGCAAGGGGGGAATGATGAAGCCATGGACAACAAAGATGATGAAGAACCGGAGTTGCAATTTAGAGGACCAATCACAAGATCAAGAGCTAAGAAGTTGCAAGCTTACTTGCAAGTGTTGATTCGAAGAAAGCTCGAGATTGGAGATGAAGAAGTCAAGAGAAGCAATTCCAAGATAGTTAATTTATTAACTATTGAAGATCAAGAACACACCATGGAGTATTAATCTTGAAGAGATGAAGATGAAGAGTTCAAGAGCATGTGTGCATGTGCATGAAATTTGTCGTGCATGTGTGTGCGGTTCCTAGTGAAGAAATCGGTCCCATAGTAATTAATTATGGGGTTGATTTTATTTAGACTATAGTATTTATTTAATTAATTTAGACTATAGTTTAGATCTGGTTTTTATTTAATTATTTGAGTAATTTTCGTCCATATTGAGAATAGGTTTGACTAGAATTGTATTTAAGGCAATTTCCTACCTTGAATAGAATTGTGGCTTAGGTATCTTCCTAGTATAGTTAGAGATCTCTTTTGGATCAATTTTTAGGCCTTTAACCTTATTATTTTCGTGACTTTTAACCCTATAAATAGGGGAACCATGTAACATTATTATTGTAGACTCTATTTGATAAATTTAGCTTTTTGCTTTCAATATAGTCTCACCCCCTTCAAAACCTTTGTGATTTGGTTCGAAAATTACACTCTTAAAGCTTAACAAACTTTAGGTTTTATTTCAAGTCTCGTTCTAGTGCTCGTGTGGTGCTAGAGTTGGATTGCTACGAAGAGGATTCAAGTGGTGATTCGTTTGGTGGAGTAATCTTCACTAGGTGGACGCTCCGAGTTCGATTCATTCTACAACAACATCGACGCCTCCATATCGACGTCCTCCATCTTACATAATTCGTCCATATCAAGATCAAGACATCCCAAATCAGTTCGAGTTCCTTCCATCAAGTTCTCAAGTCGTTCCACTAATTCGTAAGTTCGTTATATCTCTATCATACCCTATCTACTCAAGCCATTCTTCACCTATACCTCACCATCGATTTTCCTTCACCATTTGATGTGACCCGGGACTAAAGGACACCACGAGACACAAAAGACGCGGAAGCTAGGAAAGAAAATACGTCGGTACGAAAGGATTCTATACTCGATAAACTAGACGACTTGGACTCAATTAAAATACCTAGATAAATGACACACAAATCAAACACAAATCTAATATAAAAGGGCTGTTTTGAGACAAGTATAAGGACGGTATTGAAGTAGGTATTTCGATGATGATGAATAGGTTGAGAAGGGCTAGAGTAGAAAAGGTATGATAGAGATAAACGGACTTACGGATGGATCTGACTGAAGGCGAACTTGGATACGAACAAGGCTGAAGTCGGTCACGTGCGTTGATGATGATGGACGACGTCATTTATGGCTGGACATATGATGAGTTGTTGATGTGAATTACAACCCGAAAGTTGCCTTGAATCTCGAACGTACACAAGGCCAAATTCTTTAAGTTGCTCTTCGATAGCGAGTTTCCGACGATACCTCGAACGTGGACGGCGAATTCCCTTTGTAAAACTTAGAGATGCTAAATCTAAGAGTGTGAATTTAAAAGATCTAAACTCACAAAGATACAAACTGGGGTTGAGACAATATTGAAAGCAAAGCTTAAAATTATCAAATATGGTCTAAAGAATAATGTTGACAATGATCCTCTATTTATACTAGAGGGGAGCACGAAATTTCTAGCTAAAACTAACTAAAAGACTTGTCCAAATTGGACTAGAAAACTTCCTAAACTAGAATTCTATTTAAGGTAGATTTTATAGATCTTGCCTTATCTAAAAATCTGGTCAAAATTCTATCTAAAATAACCGAAAAATCCTAACTAAAAATCTGCAAAATTTCGTCCATAATATAATAAATAAAATACTATAGTCTAATAAATCAATCCCCTTAATTGGATCATCAAGGGCCGAATTATTTTGGGCTTTTCCACCATGCATGCTTAACTTGGGCTGAATAGCAAGTATACACATCAAGCCCAACAAAAGCACTTCTTGCACGCCTCCTTCATGTATTACACTCCATATCTTGATCTCCATCTTCCATCTTCAATAATGTCATCATCTTCAAGCTTCCTTGTACTCCGTCTTCAACTTCGAACTTCTTGCGAATTACAGCTTGCAAATATTCTTGCAACTTCTTAGCTCGTAGTCTTGTGACGGGGCCTTTGAATTGCAGCTCTTTATTGACTTCATCATTGCTATGGATGTCCTCATCATTCCCCCCCTGCTGAAGAGAATTCGTCCTCGAATTTGCAGTCTCATCATGGTCGAATTCATCTGCAGAAAAAGGAGACAAATCAGCAACATTAAATGTAGAAGAACACTTGTACTCACCAGGGAGATCAATGCGGTATGCATTATCATTAACACGGCTCAAAATAGTGAATGGGCCATCTCCACGGGGCGACAACTTCGACTTCCTCAAGTTAGGGAATCGGCCTGGACTCAAATGGATCCAAACACGATCTCCGGGCTGGAATATCACACGTTTGCGCCTCGTGTTGCGTGCGGCGGCGGTTTGAGTGCCTTTGTGCTCGATCCGGGCACGAACCTTCTCATGCATCTCTCGAATAAAATCAGCTCTCTTCATACCTTTAACACTCGTTAGATGCTCAACGGGTAAAGGAATCAAATCAGTAGGAGTTAACGGATTAAATCCATAAACTACCTCAAATGGAGACATGTTAGTAGAAGAATGAATAACACGATTATAAGCAAATTCAGCATATGGTAAACACTCTTCCCATGACTTCAAATTATTTTTAATTAGAGACCTAAGTAAAGCTCCTAATGTACGATTCACAACCTCAGTTTGACCATCGGTTTGTGGATGACATGCAGTAGAAAACAATAACTTAGTACCTAATTTTCCCCACAAAACACGCCAAAAATGTCCTAAAAACTTAGAATCCCTATCACTAACAATAGTACGAGGAATTCCATGCAATCTAACAACATGCACAAAGAACAAGTTGGCAATATGCACAGCATCATCGGTTTTTCTACATGCAATGAAATGAGCCATTTTAGAGAACCCATCAACTACAACAAACACCGAATCTTTACCCGACCTAGACCTAGGTAATCCCAAGATAAAATCCATAGAAATATCAATCCAAGGGGCTGTAGGGGCGGGTAATGGCGTGTAAAGGCCGAATGGGTGTGAAGTGGATTTGGCTTGACGACAAGTAATGCAACGACTACACACATTCTCTACATCCCTACGCATATGCGGCCAATAAAAGTGTTCATGCAGCAAGTTTAATGTCTTATGTACACCAAAGTGACCCATCAAACCTCCCGCATGCGATTCTAATACAAGTAGCTCACGCATAGAACAAATAGGAATGCATAACTTAGACTCCTTGAACAAAAACCCATCATGCACATAATCACCATCTAAGGCACGAGATTTTGACACACATGAAGCATAAATGGGGCTGAAATAGGCGTCTTCAACATATAGTGACTTAATGGACTCGAAACCAAGCATTTTAGCATGCATTAAGTTCAGAAGTGCATACCTTCGAGATAACGCGTCCGCGACGACGTTTTCCTCACCTTTCTTGTACTTGATCACGTATGGGAAGGACTCGATGAATTCCACCCATCTTGCATGTCTCTTGTTCAGATTTTGCTGTCCTTTGAGGTGCTTTAAACTCTCGTGGTCCGTGTGAATCACGAACTCCTTGGGCCAAAGATAGTGCTGCCATGTATCCAATGCACGCTTTAAAGCATAAAGCTCTTTGTCGTACGTAGAATACCTCAAACTGGCGCCACTAAGCTTCTCACTGAAGTAGGCGACGGGCCTACGATCCTGCATCAAAACTGCACCAATACCTATGCCCGAAGCATCACACTCGATCTCAAAAGTCTTAGTAAAATCAGGTAAACGAAGAACAGGAGCAGAACATAACAAAGATTTCAAAGTAGTAAATGCAAGCTCTTGTTGTTTACCCCACTCAAATTTTCGATCCTTCTTACTTAGCTCAGTAAGAGGGTCGGCTATACTAGAAAATTCACGCACAAAACGTCGGTAAAAACCGGCGAGTCCATGAAAGGACCGAACTTCCGAAGCATTTTTCGGGGTTGGCCATTCCTCAATCGCCTTGATTTTGGAACGGTCTACCTCAATACCACGAAAACTGATGACAAAGCCTAGAAAAACGACTTCATCTATGCAAAAGGAACACTTAGACAAATTCCCATACAACTTTGCATCACGCAAAAGCATAAACACACGCCTAAGGTGTTCTAGGTGCGCCTGTGCACTGTGACTGTAAATCAAGATATCATCAAAGTAAACAACCACAAATTTACCAATCACATCACGCAAAACATGGTTCATTAATCTCATAAACGTGCTCGGTGCATTAGTGAGACCAAATGGCATAACTAACCACTCATATAGACCATGCTTTGTTTTAAACGCAGTTTTCCATTCATCCCCTTCATGCATTCTAACTTGAAAATAACCAGATCTTAAATCTATCTTAGAAAACACATTAGAACCACTTAATTCATCTAGCATATCATCAAGTCTAGGGATAGGAAATCTGTACTTAACCGTTATTTTGTTGATGGCGCGGCAATCCATGCACATCCTCCATTCGTTGTTCTTCTTTGGTACTAGGATGACTGGAACTGCACAAGGGCTCATCGACTCACGGATTTGCTTCTTCTCTAGCAACTCCTTCACTTGACGGTCGATCTCCTTCGTCTCCTCGGGGGACGTGCGGTACGCCGGTCTGTTGGGTAAGACTGCGCCGGGTACGAAGTCGATCTGGTGCTCGATCCCACGAACTGGAGGTAATCCACTTGGAATCTCTTCTGGGAATACGTCCGCGAACTCCTCCATAAGGGGCTGCACATCACAAGGCAAAGAAACACCATTAGTAGCACTGTCCTTATAAGATAAAAGAACGAAAGGTAAACCTGCTTTAAGTGCTTTCTCTACGCCTTTAACTGAAATGAACAAAGACCGATTTTGTTCAACTTTGGGGGCTGATCCGGATGATTTGCCACGAACTAAGGCTTCATTTGATATGATCCTGAAAAGCCTTGAAGAATTAAATTCGGAGCTATCATTCAAAGGTCCGAAGATTGTTAGAGTGAGGGCCATCAAAGATTGGAAAACAAGATTTGAGGAACAATACATGAAGATCAAATATTCAGCCCATGATTGGTCAACATGCTATCAATTAATGATGAAGAAGGAAGGCATAAAGACAGTCGGTATGGGCATACTGACCAGATTGCATGAAGACAGTCGGTATGGGCATACTGACTGGGTTAACATTGAAATTAACATGTGGATTCATCCAATAATAGTCCAACAAGTTATTGAAGAGCCCAAGTCCAATAAGAGGCGAATTTTGAAGGCCCAAAATCAGTTTGGGATTTATCCTTATCTAGTTAGATTTAGATAGATTTTTGTTATCTTATTTTTGGTATCTTTTGATTTTATCCTAGTTTGATTAGGATTAGTATATTTTCGATTTCTTTAGTTATTAGGACTCTAATTTTCGTCCATAGCCTATATATATAGGACATCTATTTGTTACATTGAAAGTAGACAATTGCAAGAAATAAAGAGTTATTCTCAATCTGTCTCACGATCCTTTGGTTGATCAAACTTTTATCTACAATTCTATTGTTCTAGCAAATCAATAGTCTTATTCAAGTTCTTCAGGGTATAATTAAGTACTTGGGAGAATTGCTATCCGGAGAAGCTAGACGAGTGCGTTCGGGTTGATTCAACACGGGTTCGCCGTATAGCCGATTCATTCTATCCGTCACCTCCGTCAAATCCACCATCACGTCGCCCTCTGCCGTTCACGCCGCCGTCCGCCGTCGTTCCAGCCACCACTGAAGCCATCCAAGGGTGTTCCATCGAGTCATAGTCGAGTCTTCGTATTCTAGTAAGTCCTTTATTCATTCGAGTCTTGTTTGTTTCTAGTCGAATTTTTTGTATTTTCTTTAGAAGCGTATTGATCCATTACTTACCGACGTTGTTCCGTTCCTTTGCTTCCGCATCCTTTTGTCTGTGTCGTGTCCCATAGGTCCCGGGTCACATCATAAATTGGTATCAAGAGCCACGTCGGTTTCTATCGTTCGTGGTTTAATACGTTGTTTTTGTTCGTTTTTATTGTCTTTTGAGTCTTTCGAGTTGTAATATCTGAATATTCAAAAAAAAAAAAAAGAAAGGAGCAAAGGGTCAAGCCCTACAGCAAAAAAAAAAATCGTCAAAAAAAAAAAAAAACGAAAATTCAAATTTATTCTCTTGTTTATTTTGATTTTGTGTCTTTCCTAGTCTAGATAGATTTGTTTCCACAAATTTAGGGATTTTTAGATTTGTTCACATTGGTCAAACACATCCAAATAGATACTACCTTATCTATATCTTTTCTTTCCTTATACATTCTTATCTTTCCCTATCTATTCTTTTTATTTTTCTTGCTTTAATTTTCGTCCATATCCTTCCTTGTGGATCGAAAATTATCCCATACACCACTGTGTGCACCATACACCACCCGTACACCATCCGGACCATACACCCATGCACCCATGCACCCCACGGTCCATACACCATACACCACTCATACTCCATACACCCGTACACCATATACACCAAATTCTCGCCATCTCTACATCCCCGAGTTTGAAGGTCTACACGATCCCAATGCATACCTTGATTGGGAACGAAAAGTAGACAAGGTTTTTGAGTACTACTACTTCCCCGAGCCAAAGAAGGTGCAATTAGTTTCCTTGGAGTTTAGAGGCTACGCAGCAACATGGTGGGAATTCCAGCAGAACCGATGCCATCGAGATCACCTTCCACCTATCGACACATGGCGTGAGTTGAAAGATTTGATGCGGAAACGCTTCATTCCAGATCACTACCAATGGCAGTTGGAGGAAAAGCTATACAAGCTTAGACAAAGAGATCGAAGTGTAAATGACTACTACAACAAAATGATTGAAGCCATGAGACGAGTTGATGTAGAAGAATATCCAGAAGATACCATGGATAGATTTCTAGCTGGTCTACGAAGGGCAATTCGCGAAAGAGTAGCATTGTATCGCTTTGTTGAGTTGGAGGACATGGTGGATTACGCCATTCGGATAGAAAAATGGCTAGAGGAACTAGAGATGAAGTCTAAAGAGGAGGTTCAAGTAGAGTCGACCACGAGTTACCAACCTGAGTCATTCGAGGAGTTTCTACGTACCTATGTACCACCTACATGGCTTACATCATCAATGCAGCCCCCGATCGATGACAAACCTGAGGAAAATCCAGCTGAAGTCAAGGAAGAAGATCCTATTCTAGAGGTAACCATTTCCGTTGAAGCCTCTCTTGAAGAATTGATAGAAGTTGCAACTTGTGAAAGCGTTGGAGAAGAAGAAAAAGAGGTCGAGAGTGAGATCAACTTGGAAGTGGTTGAAGATCATGAGGAGCTCGATCAAGCTAGCATCGAGAAACAGTCGAATTCTAACATCATTTGTCAACCATTTTCTTGTGATATCTTTATTTTACAGGTTGCTAAAGTTGTGCCCCATGTTATTGATCTTGTCCAAAAAGATATTGATGTTCCTTCCATGTTCGTCTTTGATCCCGGATATTTGAATTCGAGGACGAATTCTTTTCAAGAGGAGGGGAATGATACGAACCCGAAAAGCATAAAAGAATCAAATCCAAGACTACCATTGAGAGCTTCAAAGATAATCATGGTGTTCAAGATTAAAGATTGGAGATCAAGATTTGAAGAACACAAGTGCATGAAAATATTCAGATATTTTGGGCAGCCCATGAAGATCAAATATTCAGCCCGAGATTGGTCAACATGCTATCAATTAATGATGAAGAATGAAGCATGAAGACGTGAGAAGAAGAACGACGCCATTTGGACGTGTGCATGAAGAGTTCTACGCGTTTGCATGGGAATCCGACAAGTTGCTGTTTTTCATGCAAAAGGTGGCAAGAATTAATTAACCATAATATGGGCCACGAATTTATCCATTGAATTCAGCCCATTGTTGTGTTAATTAAAGGTCCAATAGGTGAAATTTCAAGTCCAAAAATCAGTTTGGGATTTATCCTTATCTAGTTAGATTTAGATAGATTTTTGTTATCTTATTTTTGGTATCTTTTGATTTTATCCTAGATTGATTAGGATTAGTATTTTTCAATGTTTATCTAGTTAATTAGGGTTTAATTTTCGTCCATTATGTCTCCTATAAATAGGAGCACCCTGTGACATTTATAATGCAGACGTTGCATGAAATAAAAGATTAATTTCTCAATTGTCTCACCGATCCTTTGGTTGATCGACCCTTTTATCAAGTTCTTTAGACCTAGCAAATCTAAAGTCCTATTTCAAACTCTTTTCTATTCCATCAAGTCTAGGGGGGAGTGCTATCCAACTTGGAGTTTACGAGATATCGCGTTTCGTCTTCACCGCAAGACGGGGTTCGAGTAAGTAATCTTCTTCTACCTTGTTTATTCATCTCCGTCGTTCATCTACCTTCATCCCTACATTACGCACGTATCATCATCATCCATAGTCCACAAAACAGCCCAAATCCACTCCATAATTCGATTATCACCTAGCTGGTCTACGAAGGGCAATCCGAGAAAAGGTAGCATTGTATCACTTTGACAAGTTGAAAGACATGGCGCAATACGCCATTGAGATAGAGAAGTGGTTGGAGAGTCTAGAGATGAGGCAAAATGAAGTGGTTCAAGTAAAGTCGAATGTAGAGTTGTCACCTAGAGCTCATCGCCAAACAGCCCCGTTTTGTTGGAGCGAACCTGAGTCATTCGAGGAGTTTCTACGTAGCTATGTACCACCTACACAGCCTGCATCACCAGTTCAGCTAGTCATGGATGTGCCAAGCCAAGCCAGCAACATTCAAGAGGAGATCCACGTTGAGTTACCATCTGAGATCGTTGCCATCAAAGAAGATCCTACTTTCGAGGTAACAATTTCAGTTGAAGCATCTCTTGATGAATTGATAAATGTTGCTACTTGTGAAGACGTTGGAGAAGTTGAGAGAGAAGAAATGAAGGTTGTTACTGCCGTAGAGGAGATCAGAATCATTAAAGAGTTGTTCGAAGCTGAGGAGTTCGAAACAGTTGAAGAGCTGTTGAAAATGCAGCCATGTTTTCAAGAGGAGATCGACATTAATGGAGTAATGACTATGGAGCACAAAGAACACAAAGAAGAAGTCATAGAGGAGCTACCGAGTTCTAACGTTTTTGATCAACCCTGTACTTTTGATGTCTTTATTTTACAGGTTGTTGAGAATGTTCCATATGATTTAGTTGTGCACAAAAAGGAGTTTGATGATCCATTCATGGTAGTCCTTGACCCCGAAGATTTGAATTCGAGGACGAATTCTTTTCAAGAGGAGGGGAATGATATGATCCTGAAAAGCCTTGAAGAATTAAATTCGGAGCTATCATTCAAAGGTCCGAAGATTGTTAGAGTGAGGGCCATCAAAGATTGGAAAACAAGATTTGAGGAACAATACATGAAGATCAAATATTCAGCCCATGATTGGTCAACATGCTATCAATTAATGATGAAGAAGGAAGGCATAAAGACAGTCGGTATGGGCATACTGACCAGATTGCATGAAGACAGTCGGTATGGGCATACTGACTGGGTTAACATTGAAATTAACGTGTGGATTCATCCAATAATAGTCCAACACGTTATTGAAGAGCCCAAGTCCAATAAGAGGCGAATTTTGAAGGCCCAAAATCAGTTTGGGATTTATCCTTATCTAGTTAGATTTAGATAGATTTTTGTTATCTTATTTTTGGTATCTTTTGATTTTATCCTAGTTTGATTAGGATTAGTATATTTTCGATTTCTTTAGTTATTAGGACTCTAATTTTCGTCCATAGCCTATATATATAGGACATCTATTTGTTACATTGAAAGTAGACAATTGCAAGAAATAAAGAGTTATTCTCAATCTGTCTCACGATCCTTTGGTTGATCAAACTTTTATCTACAATTCTATTGTTCTAGCAAATCAATAGTCTTATTCAAGTTCTTCAGGGTATAATTAAGTACTTGGGAGAATTGCTATCCGGAGAAGCTAGACGAGTGCGTTCGGATTGATTCAACACGGGTTCGCCGTATAGCCGATTCATTCTATCCGTCACCTCCGTCAAATCCACCATCACGTCGCCCTCCGCCGTTCACGCCGCCGTCCGTCGTCGTTCCAGCCACCACTGAAGCCATCCAAGGGTGTTCCATCGAGTCATAGTCGAGTCTTCGTATTCTAGTAAGTCCTTTATTCATTCGAGTCTTGTTTGTTTCTAGTCGAATTTTTTGTATTTTCTTTAGAAGCGTATTGATCCATTACTTACCGACGTTGTTCCGTTCCTTTGCTTCCGCATCCTTTTGTCCGTGTCGTGTCCCATAGGTCCCGGGTCACATCATCATTGGAAGCCTTCGAAGGGGCTGCATTGGCCGAACTTGAAGAAGGGATCGGCTGTTGTGTCGCCGTTCACGGCGGCGGTCCGGGCGGCGGCTGCGGCTTGCTTTGCCCGTTCTTGCTTAAATCTCTCTTGCATCCTTTCTTGATCCTCTGCAACAGCTTTAGGAGCGAGTGGCTTGAGCACAGTAGTTCGACCATCCATGGTGATCGAATAGGTCTTGGCCAAACCATCGTGAACTGCTTTTCTGTCGAATTGCCACGGTCTTCCTAAAAGAATGTGGGCTGCCTCCATAGGAATAACATCACAAAGAACAGTGTCAGAATAACGACCTTTAGTGAATGAAACGCGTACCTGACCTGTTACTCTGATTGAACCGCAATCAGTAAGCCATTGCAGCTTGTATGGCTTTGGATGCTTTGTAGTGGTAAGGGCGAGTTTATCAACGGCGTATTGACTGATTGCGTTGATTACACTTCCACTGTCTATGATCATCGCACAAGTCTGATCCTTGATCGCAACGCGTGTGTAGAATATGTTCTCACGCTGTGATTGCTCTTCGTCTTCTCGATTAATGTTCAGACTGCGAATGGATACTAGACTGACATGAGGCAATTCGGCCTCTTCATCCTCCTCGTCGACTTCAGGGACTTCGACGGCACTAGGGGCGACGGCCTGGGGCTCCTCTTCGTCTTCACTGGCTGATTCAAGCCCGTTTTGTTCATTGAGGAACAAAACACGACGGTTCGGGCACTGATTCTGAAAATGGCCCCAACCTTGGCATTTATGACATTGGATGTCACGGGCTCGATTAGGGGCTGCATTCGGCGTCGTATTGGGCTGATTGGGCCGTTGGAATGGGGGCCTTGGGGTCGAAGTCGGTGTAGACTCGGGTCTACGACTGGACTGCGGTGTAGAACGGTCGAAACGCCGTTCAGGTGGTCCGGGCTGACCTCGGGGTCGTGTGGACTCAGAAAAAGGTGTAGAAGGTGATGTGGAATGTGTACCTTTGTTCCAAGAAGGTCTGGGGGCGGCGGCATTATGGTGAGAACGGCGCCGGCCTTCTCTCAACTGCTTTTCCACGATCGATGCGTACTGCACCATCCTTTCTACACTGTTGAAGTCCTTCAACTCGACTTCACAAGCAATGTCGGGATTCATACCTTCAATGTACCTAATGATGGTAGCATTTAAGGTCTCCTCCTTCCCGACTCGGTTCAAGGCGGTCTCCAACTCTTTGTGATACTCTTCAATTGAACGGGTGCCTTGCTTGATCCGGTTGAGCTTCTTTTCGAGCTCTCTCTCATAATGGACTGGAATGAAGCGTCCTCGCATCAATCCCTTCATTTCTTCCCATGTATCAATTGGCGGATTGCGATTTCTGCGCCTTCTTTCTTGTTGCATCTCCCACCAAGTGGCTGCGTAGCCTCTAAACTCCAAACAGGCTAACTGCACCTTTTTGACTTCTGTGAAGTCGTAGCAGTCAAAAATCTTCTCTACCTTACGTTCCCAATCAAGATAGATATCGGGATCGTGAAGGTCTTCAAACTCCGGGATGCTCGTCTTGATGTTATTGAGCATGCGGTCTTCACCATAGTCATCACGCCTCTGTCGGCGGCCATGAGCAGTATCAGCTGTATTCTCATCGAAATACTCCTCCTCGTGCTCATTTTGTCGCTGGTGCTGTCGAGCTTGACCACGAACAGGCTGTGTAATGGTCGGAGTAGTTTTAGTGCGTTCAAGGGCATGCACTAAATCATCAAGTTTGTCAGACAGGGCCTGATGCTGTCTCTGGAAGTGTTTTGAGAGTGCCTCAAAATGATACTTAGGATCCCATTGTGCGGGTGGATCCGAAGTAGACTCCATGGGGGCTTTGGACGGATCTCGGGATGGGTCCAAAGGTGGAGTGTCGGCTGGGGGAGTCAAAGATGACTCGGAACGGGTACCTTTCTTCATGAAACCTACAAAACGAACAAACGTAAAAGAAAACAAGGAAGGACCTCACAATCTCACGTCACTCGTCTGTTTTCACTCTTGATTTTACCACTCGTGATATGAACCCGAAAAACATAAAAGAATCAAATCCAAGAAAGCCATTGAGAGCTTCAAAGATAATCATGTTGTCCAAGATTAAAGATTGGAGATCAAGATTTGAAGAACACAAGTGCATGAAAATATTCAGATATTTTGGGCAGCCCATGAAGATCAAATATTCAGCCCGAGATTGGTCAACATGCTATCATTTGATGATGAAGAAGAAAGCATGAAGACGTGAGAAGAAGAACGAAGCCATTTGGACGTGTGCATGAAGAGTTATACGCGTTTGCATGGGAAATCGGGAGATGCTGTTTTTCATGCAAAGGTGGCAAGAATAATACATATGGGCCACGAATTATTTATGATATATTGCAGCCCATATTGTGTTATTAAAGGTCCAAAAGTGGCAAAAATAAGAGGCCCAAAGTTAGTTAGGATTTATCCTTATCTAGTTAGATTTAGATAGATTTTTCTTATCTTATTTTTGGTAACTTTTGATTTTATCCTAGTTTGACTAGAACACCTTTAGATTTTCGATTTCTCCTAGATTTAGGGTTTAATTTTCGTTCATAATCCCTACCCTATATAAAGGGATCAGTTGTGAACTTTATTATTCAGACATTGCATGAAATAAAGAGTTAATTTCTCAATTGTCTCACCGATCCTTTGGTTGATCACATTTATCGATCCTTTGGTTGATCAAACATAATTCTATTGATCTAGCAATTCAATAGTCTTATTCAAGTTCTTCAGGGTACAACGAGTACTTGGGAGAATTGCTAAACAAATCGGAGAAGATCGAAGTAGCTGCGTTTCGTCTCTTGAAGCCGGGGTTCAGCTGAAGTTCCAATCCATTCTACCTATCATCTACATCTCGACGCCACTACCTTCATCCACAAGACACTACTCGTCCGCCTCCTATCTTCCACAAATTATCCTAGTAAGTTCTAGTTTAATCGAGTCTTTTATTCTTATTTTAGTTGAGTTTTAGTCTAGTTAGTCGGATTGAATCCTTCTTAATCTGACGTGTTTCGAGTCCTTAAGTCTTCCGCTACGTGTTCTGTGATTTGGCTTAGATATCTTGTCTGGGTCACATCATAAATCTGGCATCAGAGCCACGTCAGCTCTGCTGGTCGTGGTTCAATCCGACGTGTCATCTACGTGTCAATTATTTTTCGTACGTGTCATTTAATTTTCATTTGTTTCGAGTTGTAATCTGATTCATATTCATTGAAAAAAAAAGGAGCAAAAGACATCGGCTAAGTAAAAAAAAAAAAAAACGAAAAAAAAAAAGTCGCCGAAAAAAAAAAAAAAAAACGAAAATCAGATTTTATTTCTTGTTTATTTTTATTTTCTTGTTGTTTTCTAGTCTAGATAGGCTTGAATCCATCTTAGATAGATATTTTGGGATTTGTTAGATTGTGTTCACACTTGGTCAAACTTATCCAAAAATATTCTACCTTATCCACTAGATTTCCTACCTTGTTTAGATATCTTCCATCCTCATCCATATCTATTCAAGATCTTTCTTACTTATCCACATCTAATTTGATTCCTACACCCAAGGGATTCGAATTACCCAATCCACACCCATATACACCCGGTTCACCTTATACACCACATAGTCCATACACACATACACCCATACACCCGTGGTCCACATACACCAAAATCAACAGGTTTACCTACACCATCTATACAACATCCCCACATCATCAAGTTAGATGGATCCGGTCCGAGTCCGCCTAAATCGATTCAGAGATACCGATGGTCTACACCGCAACAAGATAACCATACCAGAGTTTGAGGGTCTATATGATCCAGAAATGTACCTAGATTGGGAACGCAGAGTTGATAAGATTTTTAAGTATCACTACTTCCCCGAGCCAAAGAAGGTGCAATTAGCCACATTGGAGTTTAAAGACTATGCAGCAACATGGTGGGAATTCCAGCAAGATCGATGCCGCCGAGATCACCTTCCACCTATCGACACATGGCGTGGGTTGAAAGATTTGATGCGGAAACGCTTCATTCCAGACCATTACCAATGGGAGTTGGAGGAGAAGCTATACAAGCTTAGGCAAAGAGATCGAAGTGTAAATGACTACTACTACAAAATGATTGAAGCCATGAGACGAGCTGATGTAAAAGAATATCCAGAAGATACCATGGATAGATTCCTAGCTGGTCTACGAAGGGAAATTCGAGAAAAGGTAGCATTGTATCACTTCGACAAGTTGAAAGACATGGTGCAATATGCCATTGAGATAGAGAAGTGGTTGGAGAGTCTGCAAAATGAAATGGTTCAAGTAGAGTCAAATTTAGAGTTGTCACCTAGAGCTCGTCGCCAAACAGCCCCGTTTCATTGGAGCGAACCTGAGTCATTCGAGGAGTTTCTACGTACCTATGTACCACCTACACAGCCTGCATCACCAGTTCAGCCGGCTATTGTTTCGTCAAGTCTAGCATGTGATGAACAATGCCCTATCTGTCCAGTCCGTGAAGAAGAGTTAAAGCAGCCTCCGATTGATGCTAAATCTGAGGAAGAACCTGCCGAAGTCGAGGAAGAAGAAATGGAGGTCAATGATGCAGTTGAGGAATCCAAAGAAGTTAAAAAGTTGGAGGAATTACAACCATGTTCTAAAAAGGAGAATGACATCAGTGGAGCAATGGTTGAAGATCACAAAGAATTCGATCAAGCAAGCATGGAGGAGCTGCCGAATTCTAACATCATTTGTCAACCATTTTCTTATGCTATCTATATCTTACAGGTTGTTGAAGTTATTCCATTGAAAGTTGGGTTTGTGCAAAGAAAGATTGATGTTCAGTTCGTGTTCATCTTTGATCCCGGAGATTTGAATTCGAGGACGAATTCTTTTCAAGAGGAGGGGAATGATATGAACCCGAAAAACATAAAAGAATCAAATCCAAGAAAGCCATTGAGAGCTTCAAAGATAATCATGTTGTCCAAGATTAAAGATTGGAGATCAAGATTTGAAGAACACAAGTGCATGAAAATATTCAGATATTTTGGGCAGCCCATGAAGATCAAATATTCAGCCCGAGATTGGTCAACATGCTATCATTTGATGATGAAGAAGAAAGCATGAAGACGTGAGAAGAAGAACGAAGCCATTTGGACGTGTGCATGAAGAGTTATACGCGTTTGCATGGGAAATCGGGAGATGCTGTTTTTCATGCAAAGGTGGCAAGAATAATACATATGGGCCACGAATTATTTATGATATATTGCAGCCCATATTGTGTTATTAAAGGTCCAAAAGTGGCAAAAATAAGAGGCCCAAAGTTAGTTAGGATTTATCCTTATCTAGTTAGATTTAGATAGATTTTTCTTATCTTATTTTTGGTAACTTTTGATTTTATCCTAGTTTGACTAGAACACCTTTAGATTTTCGATTTCTCCTAGATTTAGGGTTTAATTTTCGTTCATAATCCCTACCCTATATAAAGGGATCAGTTGTGAACTTTATTATTCAGACATTGCATGAAATAAAGAGTTAATTTCTCAATTGTCTCACCGATCCTTTGGTTGATCACATTTATCGATCCTTTGGTTGATCAAACATAATTCTATTGATCTAGCAATTCAATAGTCTTATTCAAGTTCTTCAGGGTACAACGAGTACTTGGGAGAATTGCTAAACAAATCGGAGAAGATCGAAGTAGCTGCGTTTCGTCTCTTGAAGCCGGGGTTCAGCTGAAGTTCCAATCCATTCTACCTATCATCTACATCTCGACGCCACTACCTTCATCCACAAGACACTACTCGTCCGCCTCCTATCTTCCACAAATTATCCTAGTAAGTTCTAGTTTAATCGAGTCTTTTATTCTTATTTTAGTTGAGTTTTAGTCTAGTTAGTCGGATTGAATCCTTCTTAATCTGACGTGTTTCGAGTCCTTAAGTCTTCCGCTACGTGTTCTGTTGATTTGGCTTAGATATCTTGTCTGGGTCACATCAACTCGTGTATCACTCAATATATGGGTGCACAGTGTGTGAAAATCGTGTAGATGGAGTAGGTAATTCGGCGTTCTTGTGTAGAGGAAAGGACGGGAATACTATGTTCGGAACACGGATGAATTTGGAGTGTGTATGAATGAGATACGGGTTGAGTATGTGTATGGGAGGGGCTGCCGAATGTGTATGGTTGGAGTAGAGGTGGTGGTCGAATAAATAGGGTAGGAAAAGGAAAGAGATAGATCAATTAATGAAGTTCCAAAAAGATTGGGAAATCCAAAAATCAATCTAGAAAAGATATGGAAAGAAATAGGATAGATAAGGAAAGAAGAAAGAGATAAGGTAATAGGGGATTTGGATATGTATCAATCTATGTGACACAATCTAAATACCTTAATTAGCCTAGACTCTAGAAGGAAAGAATCCAAAATTAAAAATAGAGATCTAAAGTAGTTACCAAAATCAAAACAAACTAAGAAGGAAATATCCTAAAAGAAAGGAAATCTAAAAGGAAATAGCCAACTATGGATTTGTACCCAAAAGGAAGGTACAAAAATAAAATAGACACAAAAAAGAAACAATGAATTTACTTCTTCTTTTTTTTTTTTTGTATTTTCGGATTTTTTTTTTTTATCTGATTTTTTTTTTTTATCGTTCTTTTCTCCTTTTTTTTTGTATGATCTGTTTTTTTTTTTTAACTATGAACAATACGGAAAATAAAGTACAACTCGATAAGACTCAAAACAAAATAAACGGGACAAATAAATGAGTATGGAACCACGAACGATATAAACCGACGTGGCTCTTGATACCAATTTATGATGTGACCCGGGACTAAAGGACACCACGAGACACAAAAGAGGCGGAAGCTAGGAAAGAAACTACGTCGGTACGAAAGGATTCTATACTCGATAAACTAGACGACTTGGACTCAATTAAAATACCTAGATAAATGACACACAAATCAAACACAAATCCAATATAAAAGGACTGTTTTGAGACGAGTATAAGGACGGTATTGAAGTAGGTATTTCGATGATGATGAATAGGTTGAGAAGGGCTAGAGTAGAAAGGGTATGATAGAGATAAACGGACTTACGGATGGATCTGACTGAAGGCAAACTTGGATACGAACAAGGCTGAAGTCGGTCACGTGCGTTGATGATGATGGACGACGTCGTTTATGGCTGGACGGATGATGAGTTGTTGATGTGAATTACAACCCGAAAGTTGCCTTGAATCTCAAACGTACACAAGGCCAAATTCTTTAAGTTGCTCTCGCTATCCGACGATCCCTCGAACGTGGACGGCGAATTCCCTTTGTAAAACTTAGAGATGCTAAATCTAAGAGTATGAATTTAAAAGATCTAAACTCACAAAGATATAAACTGGGGTTGAGACAATATTGAAAGCAAAGCTTAAAATTATCAAATATGGTCTAAAGTATAATGTTGACAATGATCCTCTATTTATACTAGAGGGGAGCACGAAATTTCTAGCTAAAACTAACTAAAAGACTTGTCCAAATTGGACTAGAAAACTTCCTAAACTAGAATTCTATTTAAGGTAGATTTTGTAGATCTTGCCTTATCTAAAAATCTGGTCAAAATTCTATCTAAAATAACCGAAAAATCCTAACTAAAAATCTGCAAAATTTCGTCCATAATATAATAAATAAAATACTATAGTCTAATAAATCAATCCCCTTAATTGGATCATCATGGGCCGAATTATTTTGGGCTTTTCCACCATGCATGCTTAACTTGGGCTGAATAGCAAGTATACACATCAAGCCCAACAAAAGCACTTCTTGCACGCCTCCTTCATGTATTGCACTCCATATCTTGATCTCCATCTTCCATCTTCAATAATGTCATCATCTTCAAGCTTCCTTGTACTCCGTCTTCAACTTCGAACTTCTTGCGAATTACAGCTTGCAAATATTCTTGCAACTTCTTAGCTCGTAGTCTTGTGACGGGGCCTTTGAATTGCAGCTCTTTATTGACTTCATCATTGCTATGGATGTCCTCATCACCATTGCCGTTCCTTTTGCCTTCCAAAACAGCCCATTTATTTGGATTTTGTGTTTATTTGTGTGTCGTAGTCTAAGTATTTTAGTTGGTTCTTAGTCGTCTAGTTAGATACGTATTGATCCCTTTCGTCACCGGCGTAGTTTCGTTCCTTAGCTTCCGCATCGTTTATCTTTGTCGTGTCCCATAGGCCCCGGGTCACATCACGATTTCACAAAAACTGACCCCTAAAGTCGTGACTGACATCTGACTTCACTTAGACCTTATTTAAATTTCTTCCTTAACTAATTAATTACTATTAAGAATCCTCTAATCATAATTTAAAAATCTGGGGTTTTACAGACGGTGAAGGTTGCAGGTGGCGGCCGTGTGAGTACACTTGTGCTAAATTCGAGCTCTTACCTTTACATGCATCTCATTAATTTGCTCAGCTCTCCTTGTACCTTTTACACTTGTTAGATGCTTAAATCATTTAGAGTAAGCGGATTAAAACCGTAAACAACTTCGAACGAGGACATGTTAGTAGACGAATGCACAAATGATTGTAAGCAAATTCAGCATAATGCAAATAATCTTCTGATGAGAATGCGACCATGCCAACCAAGGAAGAACAAATGCCCCATGGCAACCCCAAATGGATTTATATATTGTCCATTGAAGATGAAGAAGATTAAAAGCATGATGAGAGTTTAGAAGGCAGTCAGTATGGGCATACTGACTATGTGTTGAAGTTGAAGCCCAAGAAGACTAAGGCATGAAAGTGATGAGTTTGGGCAGCCCATTAAGGAGTCCTACATGCCATCTTGAAGGCCCAAATCCATCTTGTTTCCAAGCAATTATTCGCAAGAAATTTGAAGAATTAGAAGAAGTTAAATGCAGCCCCAAGATTGTTACTTTGTTAACAATTAAAGATTGGAGATCAAGATTTGAAGAGCAATACATGAAGATAGAACTCATCAAATTGTGCATGCATGACAGATTCGCGTTGCATGGAATTTTCGTCCCTTAGTTATTTAATTAAGTGGTTGAATTTTATTTAGACTATAGTATTTATTTAATTATGTTAGTCTATAGTTTAGTTCAGATTTTTATTTAATTTAATGTAATTTTCGTCCATATTCTAGTGGTTGACTAGAATTGTATTTAAGGCAATTTCCTACCTTGAATAGAATTCTAGTTTAGGGAACTTCCTAGTATAGTTAGAGATCCCTTTTGGATCAATTTTGGAGCCTTTTTATGTTTATTTTCGTTCCCCATAGTCTTATAAATAGGGGAACCATGTCACATTGTTACTTTAGACTTTATTTGAATTATTAAGCTTTGCTTTCAATATTGTTTCAACCCTTTTTAAATCTTTGTGAGTTTTGATTTAAAATTCATATTCTTGGAGCTAGCAACTTGATGTGACCCGGGACAATATGACACAACGAGACACAAAAGATGCGGAAGCTAGGAAAGAAACTACGTCGATTACGAAAGGATCCTATACTCGATTAGCTAGACGATTAAGACTCAATTAAAATACCTAGACAATATCACACCAGATAACACAAAATCCAAATACAATAGAGCTGTTTTGGGACGGAAATAGAAACGGCTAGGGTGATGATGAACGATGGTGATGAATAGGTTTAGAATGGCTAGAGTAGATAGGGTATGATAGAGTAGAATCGAACTTACTGATGTGACCCGGGACAATATGACACAACGAGACACAAAAGACGCGGAAGCTAGGAAAGAAACTACGTCGGTACGAAAGGATTCTATACTCGAATAAACTAGATGAATAAGACTCAATTAAAATACATAGATAAATGACACACAAATAAACACAATCCAATCAAAGAAGGGCTGTTTTTGGATGGCTAGGACAAAGGATGGAATGATGATGATTCGATGATGGTGAATAGGTTTAGAATGGCTTGAGTAGATAGGGTATGATAGAGATAAAACGGACTTACGGATGGATCTGAATGAAGGCGAACTTGGACACAAACAAGGCTGAAGTCGATCACGTGCGTTGATGATGATGGACGACGTCGTTTATGGCTGGACGGATGATGAGTTGTTGAGGTGAATTACAACCCGAAAGTTGCCTTGAATCTCGAACGTACACAAGGCCAAATTCTTTAAGTTGCTCTTCGATAGCGAGTTTCCGACGATCCCTCGAACGTGGACGGTGAATTCCCTTTGTAAAACTTAGAGATGCTAAATCTAAGAGTATGAATTTAATTATCTAAACTCACAAAAGATTAAATGGGTTGAGACGATATTGAAAGCAAAGGCTTAATTAATCAAATATAGTCTAAAGTATCAATGTAACAATGATCCCCTATTTATAATACAATGGGGGACGAAATTTAGCATCAAAAAGGCTTAAAAATTGATCCAAAAGGGATCTCTAACTATACTAGGAAGTTCCCTAAGCTAGAATTCTATTCAACGTAGGAAATTGCCTTAAATACAATTCTAGTCAAACCTATGCTTATTATGGACGAAAATTACTCCCAAATAATTAAATAAATCTGATTTGACTATAGTTTTAATTAAATAAAATAAATACTATAGTCTAAATAAAATCAACCCCATAATTAAATTAATTAAAGGGCCAAAAATCTGATCTCGTGCACGCATGCACAACTCGACGAGTTCTTCATGTTCTCTTCTTCAAACCTTGATCTCCAATCTTTAATTACTAGCAAAGTAATAATTTTGGAATTGCTCTCAACATCTTTGTCATCTTCGAATTTCTTACATACAAATGCTTGGAAAAATCCTTGCAATTGAATTGCTCGAAATCATATAATTGGTCCACGTATTTGCAGCTCCGAATTAAGTTCTTCAAGGCTTTTCGTGGACGTATCACTTACGGATTGAACGAGACGAACACAACTTGGACACGATGGGGCTGACTTGAAACGGACGTTTGGTGGCTTGTGATTGGAGTCGAACGGCGGCGATGGATGGTGTAACGTCGATGTGAATTACAACCCGAAAGTTGCCTTGAATCTCGAACATACACAAGGCCAAATTCTTCAAGTTGTTCTGTAGCCCCTTTGATGCCTTCCAATGAATCCTTAGTTCGTGGAAAAGCATCCGGGTCAGCCCCTAATGCGGAGAAAAATCGATCCTTGTTTATCTCAGTTAAAGGCGTAGAGAAAGCACTAAAAGCAGGTTTACCTTTTGTTCTTTTATCTTATAAGGACAGTGCTACAAATGGTGTTTCTTTACCTTGTGATGTGCAGCCCCTTATGGAGGAGTTCGCGGACGTGTTCCCGGAAGAGATTCCAAGTGGATTACCTCCAGTACATGGGATCGAGCACCAGATCGACTTCCGCCCAACCGACCGGCATACCGCACTTCACCAGAGGAGACGAAGGAAATCGATCGCCAAGTGAAGGAGCTATTGGAGAATCGATGAGTCCTTGTGCAGTTCCAGTCATCCTAGTCCCAAAGAAGAACAACGAATGGAGGATGTGCATGGATTGCCGCTCCATCAACAAAATAACGGTTAAGTACAGATACTTGATGATATGCTAGATGAATTAAGTGGTTCTAATGTGTTATCTAAGATAGATTTAAGATCTGGTTATTTTCAAGTTAGAATGCATGAAGGGGATGAATGGAAAACTGCGTTTAAAACAAAGCATGGTCTATATGAGTGGTTAGTTATGCCTTTTGGTCTCACTAATGCACCGAGCACGTTTATGAGGTTGATGAACCATGTTTTGCGTGATGTGATTGGTAAATTCGTGGTTGTATACTTTGATGATATTTTAATTTACAGTCACAGTGCACAGGCGCACCTAGAACACCTTAGGCGTGTTTTCTGTCTCTTGCGTGATGCAAAGTTGTATGGAAATTTATTAAGTGTTTCTTTTGCATAGATGAAGTCGTTTTTCTAAGCTTTGTCGTCAGTTCACGAGGTATTGAGGTAGACCGTTCCAAAATCAAAGCGATTGAGGAATGGCCAACCCCGAAAAATGCCTCTGAAGTTCGGTCCTTCCATGGACTAGCTGGGTTTTACCGTCGTTTTGTACAGGATTTCTCCAGTATAGCCGCCCCTCTTACTGAGCTAAGTAAGAAGGACCTGAAATTTGAGTGGGGTAAGCAACAAGAGCATGCGTTTAATACTTTGAAGTCTTTATTATGTTCTGCTCCTGTTCTTCGTTTACCTGACTTTTCTAAGACCTTTGAGATCGAGTGTGATGCTTCAGGCATAGGTATTGGTGCCGTTTTGATGCAGGATCACAGGCCCATCGCCTACTTCAGTGATGTGACCCGGGACCTATGGGACACGATCAAGAACGACTTATGCGGAAGCTTAGGAACGAAACAACGTCGGATGCGTAAGGGATCAATACGACTCTAGAGAAAAGGATGAAAGACTCGACTAGAACAGAACAAGACTCGATAAAATAAAGAACTTACAAGAATGCGAAGACACGAACTAGGACCGACTTGGACTCTTGGAAGAACTTCAGTGATGGCTGGAACCGGTGGCGGACGGTGGTGTTGGCGGCGGCGTCGTCGAAGGATGGAATTGGCGGCGATGAAAAGGTGGAAGGATAAATCAGGATCGGCGAACCCGTGTTGTATCAACTCGAACGCACACGACTAATTCTCCGGATAGCAATTCTCCCAAGTACTCGTTGTACCCTGAAGAACTTGAATAAGACTATTGTATTGCTAGAATAATAGAATTGTTTGTATATAAATGATCAATCAAAGGATCGGAGGCAAAAGGGAGGAATAAATCTCAAACTCAAGCAATTGTCTAACTTTTAAAGTGTCACATGATACTCCTATTTATAGGAGTGATAAGGGACGAAATTCTAACCCTAAACAACTAGAAAAATCGACCAAACTAAGAGTTCTAGTCAAACTAGAATAAAATCAAAAGTTATCAAAAATAAGATAAGAAAAATCTATCTAAATCTAACTAGATAAGGATAAATCCCAAACTGACTCTGGGCCTTCAAAATTCGCCACATATGGACTTGGGCCTCTCATCTAACGTGTTGGACTATTATTGGATGAATCCACACGTTATTTTCAACGTCAACCCAGTCAGTATGCTCATACCGACTGTCTTCATGCAATCTGGTCAGTATGCCCATACCGACTGTCTCTTCGAACTTCCATCTTCAACTTCTTCAAGTATGATATCCCATGGTGTGATTTTGATCATCATATATTGTTCTTCAAATCTTGATTTCCAATCTTTGATGGCCCTCATTCTAACAATCTTCGGACCTTTGAATGATAGCTCCGGATTTAATTCTTCAAGGCTTTTCAGGATCATATCATTCAGTGAGAAGCTTAGTGGTGCCAGTTTGAGATATTCTAGGTATGAAAAAGAGCTATACGCTTTGAAGCGTGCATTGGACACATGGCAGCATTATCTCTGGCCCAAGGAGTTCGTGATTCACACGGATCATGAAAGTTCAAAGCATCTCAAGGGACAGCAAAATTTGAACAAGAGACACGCGAGATGGGTGGAATTCATCGAGTCTTTTCCATATGTGATCAAGTACAAAAAGGGTGAAGAAAACGTTGTCGCGGACGCGTTGTCTCGAAGGTACACACTCTTGAACTTAATGCATGCTAAGATGCTTGGTTTTGAGTCCATTAAGTCATTGTATGTTGAGGACGCCTATTTCAGCCTCATTTATGCTTCATGTGTGTCAAAATCTCGTGCTTTAGATGGTTATTATGTGCATGATGGGTTCTTGTTTAAGGAGTCTAAGTTATGCATTCCTGTTTGTTCTATGCGTGAGCTACTTGTGTTAGAATCGCATGCGGGAGGTTTGATGGGTCACTTTGGTGTGCATAAGACATTAAACTTGCTGCATGAACATTTCTTTTAGCTGCATATGCGTAGGGATGTAGAGAATATGTGTAGTCGTTGCATTACTTGTCATCAAGCCAAGTCCACTTCACACCCATTTGGATTGTACACGCCATTACCCGTCCCTTCAGCCCCTTGGATCGATATTTCTATGGATTTTATCTTGGGATTACCTAGGTCTAGGTCGGGTAAAGATTCGATGTTTGATGTAGTTGATCGGTTCTCCAAAATGGCTCATTTCATTGCATGTAGGAAAATCGATGATGTTGTTTACATTGCCAACTTGTTCTTTGTACATGTTTGTTTGCATGGAATTCCTCGTACTATTGTTAGTGATAGGGATTCTAAGTTTTTGGGACATTTTTGGCGTGTTTTGTGGGGAAAATTAGGTACTAAGTTATTATTTTCTACTGCATGTCATCCACAAACCGATGGTCAAACTGAGGTTGTGAATCGTACTTTAGGAGCTTTACTTAGGTCTCTAATTAAGATCAATTTGAAGTCATGGGAAGAATGTTTACCATATGCTGAATTTGCTTATAATCGTGTTATTCATTCTTCTACTAACATGTCTCCATTTGATGTAGTTTATGGATTTAATCCACTAACTCCTACTGATTTGATTCCTTTACCCATTCAGCATCTAACGAGTGTTAAAGGTATGAAGAGAGCTGATTTTATTTGAGAGATGCATGAGAAGGTTCGTGTTCGAATTGAGCATGAAGGCTCGGCCGTTGCCGCCGCACGTAACATGAGGCGCAAACGTGTGGTATTCCAGCCCGGAGATCGTGTTTGGATCCATTTAAGTCCAGGCCGTTTTCCCAATTTGCGGAAGTCCAAGTTGTCGCCTCGAGGAGATGGTCAATTCACTGTTTTGAGCCGTGTTAATGATAATGCATACCGCATTGATCTTCCAGGTGAGTATAAGTGCTCTTCAATGTTTAATGTTGCTGATTTATCTCCTTTTTCTGCAGATGAATTCGACCATGATGAGGATCCAAATTCGAGGACGAATTCTTTTCAGCAGGGGGGGAATGATGAGGACATCCATATCAATGAGGAACTCAATCCGGAGCTGCAATTCAAAGGCCCCATCACAAGACTACGAGCTAAGAAGTTGCAAGATTATTTGCAAGCTACAATTCGCAAGAAGCTCAAAGATGAAGACGACGTGCAAGATAGCTTGAAGATTATGACCTTGTTGAAGATGGAAGATGGAGATCAAGACTTGGAGTGCATTGAATGAGGACGTGTACGTGTGCATGTGAATGTGCATGTGTGCGTGTGATTGGAAGCCCACAGCCAAGAAGTGAAGAGCCCAAAGTTTTCGGCCCTTAGTTATTTAATTAAGGGGCTATTTTATTTAATTAGACTATAGTCCAAGTAAGATTTTTATTTATTTTATTATGTAATTTTCGGTTATGATAAGTCATAGTTTGACTAGGATTTTAGATAAGGCAAGATCTACAAGTTCTACCTTAAATAGAATTCTAGTTTAGGAAGTTGTCTAGTCCAATTCTAGTTCAATTTGGACTCCTAGTTTTCGTCCCTTGGCTTTAATTTTCGGTCCTCTATTATTATAAATAGGGGGATCCATGTGACATTCATACTTTAGACTATATTTGAATTATTAAGCCTTTGCTTTCAATATCGTCTCAACCCATTTAATCTTTTGTGAGTTTAGATATTAAATTCATACTCTTAGAGTTAGCACCTCTAAGTTTTACAAAGGGAATTCGCCGTCCACATTCGAGGGATCGTCGGAAACTCGCTAATCAAAGAACAACTTGAAGAATTTGGCCTTGTGTATGTTCGAGATTCAAGGCAACTTTCGGGTTGTGATTAACATCGACAAACCATCGTCCATAGCCGTCGTTCGACGTCATTCAACTCCACCAATGTCTGTTCCAAGTCCAGCCATCGATCGAGTCAAGTTCGTGTTCGTCCCGTTCAATCCGTAAGTCCATTACAACTCTATCATACTCTATCTACTCTAGCCCTTCTAAACCTAATCCACACCATCGATCATCATCATCATCCTCATCCAAATAGCCGTTCCAAAACAGCCCCGTTGTCGTTTGGATCTGTGTTATTTTGTGTGTCATTGTCTAGGTATTTTAGTTGAGTCTTAGTCGTCTAGATATTCGAGTATTGTTCCCTTACTTCACCGACGTAGTTTCAATCCTAGCTTCCGCGTATTGTGTCGTGTCGTGTCCCTATAAGCCCCGGGTCACATCACTAGTCCAATTAGACTTGTTTTGGACCTAATTTTCATCCACCATAGCTTAGTATTTTCGGCCCTATTGTGTTATAAATAGGTGCTTCATGTTTCATTGATACTTTAGACATTATTGAATTAAATTGCTTTTGCATACAATTGTGTCTCAATCTTTTACGTCTTTTGAATAATTTCACACGAAAATATTCATTCTTGAAGCCAACAATTCTAAGTCTTATTTCAAGGGTATTGCTTAATCCACTTGAGGGATTAACCGGTATTCGCTATCGAAGAGCAACTTAAAGATTTCAACCTTGGATACGTTCGAGATTCAAGGAGGCACCACAACATCACCACTCGTCCAACACCATCATCGATGTCAAATCATCCTCTATGCCCATCCTGACGGCAGCCACAAAGTTCGAGCCTTCCTCATTCGTTCGTTTTATCTCTATCATATCCTATCTTCTCCAAGCCCTTCTTTACCAAGCCTTCACACACGAATTTCCATCCAAACCCAGCCTATATTTCGTCCCCTATATAGCCCTCTATCCCTTGTTTTTGTGTTATATAATTCGTGTCGTTTTTCTACGTATTCTAGTTGTCTAGTTGGTCATAATTTACATTGTTTATCGAGTTGGATTGAAGCCCTTCATTTAGTTGACGAGTTTCACATCCTAAGTCTTCCGCTTTGTCTTTTGTTCATCCTAGATTAATTGCACTGGTTGCATCATATTTTGGCATCAGAGCCACGTCAGCTCTGCTGGTCGTGGTTTAATCCGACATGTCAAGTTATCGTCGTACGTGTCATCGTACGTGTCATTTTATTTTATTACGTGTCATCGAGTTGTAATAGCATAGCTATCATATAAAAAAAACAATCGGTTAAAAAAAAAGAACCGAAATAAAAAAATCGGATAAAAAAAAGAGAATATCCGAAATTAAAAAAAAAGAGGTATATTCATTGTTTCCTTTTGAGTCTTGCTTTAATTTTAGTACTTTCATTGTTTCCTTATAGTCAAGTTCTATAGTTGGTACTTTCCATTAGAGTTTTGTTTTATTTTTGGGATCTTCCTTCCTAGTTTATTTCATAGTTGGTAATTTCTATTTGGGATATAGTTTCCTTCTGGTTATTTCCTTCTAGAGTCTAGTTCAATTAGGATATTTAGAATTGTGTCACAATTGTGTAACACTTTCCAAATTACTTAATCTTTCTTTCCTTTTCTTTCCTACTTCTTTCCTTCTACCTTTGGGGATCCATCTAATCCTAATCCACCTAAGCCTACACGCCCCACCAGCCGTGACACCTCACCACTGCCACATATACACTCTCTTTTGCCACATCACTCCCACACGCCACCTACACCAACATACTCCATATCATCCTTGATCCTAGTTAGCAATACTCGTCTAACCTTCATGCAATTAACCCATACCCTCGATATTTGACAAAGTGCTATCTCTCACCCTCCATACACACGACACACACACATCACCATACACTTTAAGTGCAAACAAGAGTGGTAAAATCGAGAGTGAAAACAAAAGAGTGAACGTGAGATTGTGAGGATCCTTTCTTGTTTTCTTTTATGTTTGTTCATTTTGTAGGTACCATGGTTAAAGGCAAGAACGAAGCCACTACTTCGATACCCCCTATGGACGAGTCCTTCTCACCCATTTCACCAAATGAAACATCCTACACTTCCAGAGCCGAATGGGTTCCAAAGTACCAATTTGACGCAATGGCACGGTTCTTTTTGCGTCAAAACTAACAGATGAAGGATGAGTTCGGGAATCAAGTAGCTGAGTTAGCCGAGCAAATCAAGAAACTCTCAGTTCAATCAGCTACGAATCAAGCAGTCCAACAACCACAGCAGAGAGACGCACCGAGGCAGCCTGTTTTCCAAGAAGATCGCAGAAACGATGCATTCGAACCCGAGTTTGATGCAGCAGATGGTTATGAAGCCGACTTCATACCACTTAGACAAGATGATCACCGTGATCATCCTAGGCCACCTGTCAGACAAGTTGTTCAATATGAGAGGCCCAAATATGGAGATGGAGACGGTTTGCTCAACAACATCAAAATGAGCATTCCAGAATTTGAGGGTCTACATGATCCAGACCTTTACTTGGATTGGGAGCATAAAGTCGACAAGATATTCACTTGTTACGACTTTCCAGAGATCAAGAAGGTCCAGTTAGCAGCATTGGAGTTTAGAGGCTATGCAGCCTCATGGTGGGAAATGCAGCAAGAGAGGCGACGCAGAGAGGTATCCGCCTGTTGATACTTGGGAAGAAATGAAATGCTTCTTGCAAGGTCATTTCATACCAGTACACTATGAGAGAGAGCTTGAGAAGAAACTCAACCGGATCAAACAAGGCACCCGTTCGATTGAAGAATACCACAAAGAGTTGGAGACCGCCTTGAATTGTGTCGGCAAGAGAGAGTCCTTACATGCTACCATCATTAGGTACATTGAGGGCATGAACCCCGACATTGCATGCGAAGTCGAGCTCAGAGACTTCACGAGTGTAGATGACATGGTGCACTACGCATCCATTGTGGAAAGGCGGCTCCGAGAAGGCCGACGTCGATCTCATCACAGTGCAACCAGTTTGACCATCTTGGGACAAAGGTACGCCTCCCATATCATCTTCTACTCCTTCTACGGACTCAACTCGACCCCGAGGTCAATCCGGACCACCCAAGCGGCGTTTTGACCGTTCTACACCACTGTCGAGCCGTAGGACCGATTCTACACCTGTAGCTCTAGTCCGGCCTAATTTCACACGGCCAAACCCACCAAACACGATGCCAACTTCAGCCCCCAGTCGAGCCAGAGATGCTCAGTGCTATAAATGCCAAGGTTGGGGCCATTTTCAAAATCAGTGCCCGAACCGACGAGTTCTAATCATCACGGAGTAGAATGAACTTGAATCAGCCAGTGAAGATGACGAACCATCCAAGGTCGATGCCACACCTGAAGAGGACGTCCAGATCGATTTTGAAGAAGAGGAACCCGAGATTTCTCATGTCAGTTTGGTTTCTATCCGCAGTCTGAACATAAATCGAGCAGAAGAGCAACAATCACAACGCAAAAACATCTTCTATACCAGAGTTGTTATTCAAGACAAGAATTGTGCGATGATCATAGACAGTGGTAGTTAACGCAGTGAGCCAATATGCAGTTGACAAGCTTGGATTTACCATAGTAAAGCATCCAAATCCATACCGCTTGCAATGGCTTACAGATCGAGGCACAGTTCGCGTTACTGGTCAGGTACATGTATCTTTTTCCATTGGTCATTATTCTGACACTGTATTATGCGATGTTATTCCTATGGATGCAGCACATGTACTTTTAGGTAGACCATGGCAATTTGATAGACAAGCTGTACACGACAGACTCGCGAACACTTACACAGTCAAGAGAGACGGCCGAACCACCATCCTTAAGCCGTTGACACCTAAAGCCATTTCAAAGAGGAGCGAGAGAAGACAGCCGCCGCCGCCATCCGATCAGTCGCCGCGGGCAGCCCCTCCATGGTGCCGATTGCATCATCGCCGCCTCCTCTCCTTTCCAAGGCTAATACAGCCCCTTCATCCCCTCATTCCAGCTCCATTGATCGTGGAAAAAGCGTGAATGCAGCCTCTTTATCGCAAGAGAAAAATCGGTCTTTGTTTTGTACATTTAAAAGTGTTGAAAAGACTATTAAAGCAAGATTGCCTTTAATTATTTTAACTTGTAAGAACAGTGCTACTAACGATGTTTCTTTGCCTAGTGTTGTGCAACCCCTTATGAAGGAGTTCGAGGACGTATTTCCGGATAAGATTCCAAGTGGATTACCTCCAGTTCGTGGGATCGAGCACCAGATAGATTTTGTGCCCGGAGCCGTCTTACCGAATCGCCCAGCTTACTGCACGTCGCCTGAAGAAACAAAGGAGATCGACCGTCAAGTTAAGGAGCTGTTGGAGAAGAAGCAAATCCGAGAGTCGATGAGCCCATGTGCAGTTCCAGTGATTCTAGTGCCCAAGAAGAACAATGAATGGAGAATGTTCATGAATTGCAGAGCCATCAACAAGATCACAGTTAAGTATCATTTTCTCATTCCTAGACTTGATGATAGATATGCTAGATGAACTAAGTGGATCAAAGATTTTTTCTAAGATTGATTTAAGATCTGGTTACTTTCAAGTTCGCATGCATGAGGGTGATGAATGGAAAACTGCTTTTAAGACTAAACATGGATTGTATAAATGGTTAGTAATGCCTTTTGATCTCACAAATACACCGAGCACATTTATGAGATTGATGAACCATGTTTTACGTGATGTTATTGGGAAGTATGTTGTTGTTTACTTTGATGATATCCTGATATACAGTCACAGTGCACAAGCGCACCTAGATCACCTTAGGTGCGTATTTATGCTTTTGAGAGATGCTCGTTTGTATGGCAACATGTCTAAGTGTTCTTTTTGCTTGAATGAAGTAGTATTCTTAGGCTTTGTTGTGAGTTCTAGAGGTATTGAGGTTGACCGTTCCAAAATCAAGGCGATTGAGGAATGGCCAATGCCCAAAACCGCGTCTGAAGTCCGATCCTTTCACAGCCTTGCCGGATTTTATCGTAGCTTTGTGCGCGATTTCTCTAGCATTATCGTGCCTCTTACGGAGCTAAGTAAGAAGGATCGCAAGTTTGAATGGGGTAGACAACAAGAGCATGCGTTTAATACTTTGAAGTCTTTATTGTGTTCTGCTCCTGTTTTATGTTTACCGGATCTTTCCAAAACCATTGAGATCGAGTGTGATGCCTCGGGGATAGGTATTGGTGCTGTTTTGATGCAGGAAAAATGGCTTGTGGCTTACTTCAGTGAGAAGCTCAACGGCGCCGCTTTGAGGTATTCGACGTACGACAAAGAGCTATACGCTTTGAAGCGTGCATTGGATACATGGCAGCACTATTTGTGGCCTAAGGAGTTCGTCATTCACACGGACCATGAGAGCTTGAAGAATTTGAAAGGTCAAAGCAACCTGAAAAAGCATCATACGAGATGGGTCGAGTTCATCGAATCATTTCCATACGTCATCAAGTACAAGAAAGGAGAAGATAACGTCGTCGCCGACGCCCTCTCTCAAAGGTACACGTTGCTTAACCTGATGCATGCTAAGATGCTTGGTTTTGAGTCTATTAAGTCTTTGTATGAGTCGGACCTGTTTTTCTCCCCCATTTATGAGGAGTGTTCGAAAATTATGAAGTCACTTGATAGATTTTATGTGCATGATGGGTTCTTGTTTAAAGAGTCCAAGTTGTCCATTCCTACTTATTCTATGCATGAGCTACTTATTTTAGAATCCCATGCGGGAGGATTAATGGGACATTTTGGTGTGCATAAGACATTATCCTTGCTGCATGAGCATTTCTTTTGGCCGCATATGAAACGTGATGTTGAACGCATATGTAGTAGATGTGTTACTTGTCATAAGTCTAAGTCTATGTCACATCCTTTTGGTTTGTACACACCTTTACCTGCTCCTTCTAGCCCTTGGATTGATTTATCTATGGATTTCATTTTGGGTTTGCCTAGGTCTAGATCGGGTAAGGATTCTGTTTTTTTTGTAGTTGATAGGTTTTCCAAAATGGCGTATTTCATTGCATGTAGGAAAACTGATGATGCTGTTCACATAGCCAATTTGTTCTTTATTCATGTTGTTAGATTGCATAGGATCCCTCTACTATTGTTAGTGATAGGGATTCTAAATTCTTAGGACATTTTTGGCGAGTTTTGTGGGGAAAATTAGGGACTAAGCTGTTGTTTTCTACTGCATGTCATCCACAAACCGATGGTCAAACTGAGATTGTGATTCGTACATTAGGTACTTTGCTTAGGTCTTTAATTAAGAACAATGTGAAGTCATGGGAAGAATGTTTACCTTATGCTGAATTTGCTTATAATCATGTTATTTATTCTTCTACTAACATGTCTCCATTTGAGGTTGTTTATGGTTTTAATCCACTACTAATACCTAATGATTTGATTTCTTTACCTGTTGAGCATCTAACAAGTGTTAAAGGATTGAAGAGAGATGATTTCATCAAAGAGATGCATGAGAAGGTCCGAGCCCGAATCGAGCATAAAGGAGCTCAAATCACCGCCACTCGCAATACACGGCGCAAGCGAGTCGTCTTCCAACCCGGTGATCGTGTTTGGATTCATCTGAGTCCCGGCCGATTTCCCAATCTGAGGAAGTCGAAATTGTCACCAAGAGGAGATGGTCCTTTCACTGTCCTAAGCCGTCCGTGTCAATGACAATGCATACCGCATTGATGTACCTGGTGAGTATAAATGTTCTTCAACATTTAATGTTGCTGATTTATCTCCCTTTAATGCAGATGAATTCGATCAAGATGAAGGTCCAAATTCGAGGACGAATTCTTTTCAGCAGGGGGGGAATGATGAAGCCATGGGCAACAATGAAGATCAAGACTCGGAGTTGCAATTTTGAGGACCAATTACTCGATCAAGAGCTAAGAAGCTTCAAGCATACTTGCAAGTGTTGATTCGAAGAAAGCTCGAGATTGAAGATGAAGGGATCGAGAGGAGCAGCTCCAAGTTAGTTAATTTATTAACTATTGAAGATGAAGAACACACCATGGAGAAATAAACTTGAAGAGTTGAAGATAAGAAGACAAGTGCATGTGTGCGTGTGAGTGAAGAAGGCCGACGTGAATGTGCATCCATACATGGGCTGTTTTCGTCCCTTGATTAATTTAATTAAGGGTTGATTTTATTTTAGACTATGGTATTTATTTTATTTAATTTGGACTATAGTTGGTCATATTTTATTTGATTTAATTTGGTTAATTTTCGGTCATTAATAAATAGGTTGACTAGAATTATATTTAAGGCATGTTCTTACCTTGAATATAATTCTTGTTTAGGGAATTTCCTAGTCCAATTAGACTGAAATGACTGAAATGAGGTGAAAGAATATTGGGAGAGAGAGGGGCGGCTAGGGTTAGTTGCAAATCGAGAAGCGGAAAAATGACTGAAATGAGGTGAAAGAATATTTATATACCGGGTTACAGATCCGGGTCAAGTGCGGGTTGGGCTGTCTGATAACGACCCATGCATTAGGTGCACAGGAGTTTTTGCGTAACCGATCTGATTGAAACACTGCAAAACTGAAAAATGAGATTGGGAAGAAAAATTGTTTAAATAGGAAAACCTAATCACTTATCAAACTGAAAACTCGTATAATTTTTTCTAAACCCTACAAATCCTCAAAATTAAAATTTCAAACGGTATCCCCGATATTCCCCACGTATTCAATTGTCCGAGAATCATATTTACTCTTAAAACAGAAACAAAACAAAGAATCATCATCGTTTTTGAATCGAGAATATGAGCGGGCACCCCCTTCTGAAAAGGCCCAAAACCGAGCCACAAGAAACAGAGCAACAACTTGAACAAGATGAAGAAGAAGAAGAAGCAGAAGAGGAAAACAATGATGAAGAAATGGAAAAGCAAATCAGAAATGAGCAGGAAGAAGCGATGGTGGCCCTCATTGAACATCGAACCAAAGAAGTCGAGCACCTGCGCCAGCGCATTACCTACTATAAAGCCCAGGTTTTTCTTTCCTTCTTTTTGAAGTTTGATATATTGTCTTCGTTTTCTCTATCTTTTTTCAAGAGTATTTGATTTGATGGGGTTATTTATTTTTGAAGAATGCTTGATTATTATACGTTCTCTTTCTGTTGTGTTTTGTGGTTGCGTTTCCTTTCTTATTTGTTAAAAGTGTGTAATCCTTATTGATTTTGTTTCCTTGAGATTTATGCTTTAGGAAACCACCTTACTTGAAGTTGAAACTTGCCCCCCAAATTAAAGAGCCCAAAGTTAAACCAATAAATTGTGATTTATGGACTCCACAATTACAGGCACACGAAGAAATTGTATTGCTGCAGTTAGAAATTTTCGTCCATGTAGATTTCTGTTACTTAAAAGTTGATCTAGATCACTTCATAGCCATTTGGAGACCCAATTAAAATTCTCTTGCTTCCATTACAGTAAAGCTTGCAGAGTGGGATCTGATAATTTGGCAGGAGTCGAACAGCTTTGTGATTTTTAGGGAAGCTGTAGTTAAGAATCTGGATTCATCTTAGCTCAACTTTTGTATTTGAGATGTTCTGAAGTGGCAAACCTTTTTTCAAACTGTTAGTTAGTTGGGAAATTAATTATTTTTATACATTGAAACATTTGGAATATGAAAGTATAAATATATGTGTATTTTGAAGGAGGTATGTTGTTTTCTCTGGTAACTTAATAGTGTCATGGTCTTATTGGTGATGTATGCTTGATTGCTGTTAAATATATTAAATATTGAATGATACTATCTTCTAACAGTTTAAGCTCTTAGAAGAGATGGTCATTCAGCTTGGTATTCTTCTTTTAATGCATCACGTTCATAGAACATATCCACCTGGTAGGCTTCAATACAAGTAGCCTGTGTTTGAGTTTTTTTTTTTTTTCTTTTGAAGAACTTTAGTATTTCATTATACTCTTTATACTCTTTAGCAGCTTAAGTTTTCAAAAGAGATGGCCATTCAACAATTAGTGTGGATTTTTATTAAATTCCTCCCCTCAGTCACTGTAGAATGGTTTATATGGCCAAGGAACTCTTTTATTTTATTTTATAAGAAACAACTTTATTAGCAAAAAATAGAAAGTACGAAGGGCCAAGGGCTGAGAAATCCCCAAAGATGAAATCAACCTAACAACAAATACAACTTCAATCTTTAGTAATATCCAGCACAGAAAAAACCTTTTTGTGATTTGAGGTCCACCAAGCAACTGTATACTTAACTATATCCCATACCTCCTCTAAAGAATCTTCTTTATCCTCAAAGATTTTCCTATTCCTTTCTAATCACAAAGACCAACACAGAGCTGGAACAATGATCCCCCAGAACACTTTGCAGTTTTTACAAATCAAACTCCCAAGATTAGACAAACGTAAATCATTGACTGCAGGGTTTTAAAAGGTGGAGGCTAGCCCCACGAGTTGTAAGCCTCAACAATAAGAAGAAAATATTAAAAAAAGTATCATAGTACTTATAAATTCATAACAAAAAACACATAATTCCATAACAAATCACAAGTTTTAACAAGTCTGTAACAAGCTCAACTAGTTTTTAAATCTTGAAATCATAAACTCAAATGAAAAGCTGGAGAACAGGAGTTGAGGAGATGAAAGGCAGCAGCAAGAGGAGTCAAGATTCATTTTTTCTTTGCTGTATTCGTGTGTCGCGGCAGATTTAGTGAGAGAAGAGCAGTTTGAGGAGGCTACAGGCATGGGATAGGCTATGGGTATTTATTTAGGGTTTTTAAATTAAAATTATACAAAGCCCAATATAAACAAGCCCCCCCCCCAAAAAAAATAAATAAATAAAAAAATTGACACAAGCCCAAGTGAGGTAGGTGCCTCAGCTGGAACGAGGCGCAAGCCTCATGTGGAAGCAGCGAGGCGGTGCCCTGGAGGCTATTTTCTGGCTCCTTGCCTCGAGGCTAGCCTCAAAACCGCCTATTTAAAACTTGACTCTGAAGTGGCAGAGTCCACTGTAGGCTTAACTCATGTAGCACTCTATACCAAAGTCCAAGAGAGATGGAACAATGTAGAAAGACGTGGTCAAGATCTTCAGACTAATTCCTGCATAAGACACACCAGTGTGGGGATAGAAGATGAGCTCTTCTTTTTCAACACATGTTTCTCAATGATTTCAATGTAGTTGCTTGAATACATTTGCTTAAATAGGATGCATTTCATCTGATCAACTTCCTGTTGCAGACGGAACTTAATGCTGGTACATGCAATGATGGCTCTGTTTATTTATTAATGACATATTCTGCGCCTCCTCAATAATGGCTCTGTTTATTTTTTTTATATGAAACAAAATATATAAAAAGAAGCAACCTTGAACCTGAGCCTATCCTGCGCCTCCTCAATGGATTACAATCTTCAAAGACTCCTATTTTGTTCTGACCCAAGGGACCAGCACACTGCTTGAATGATAACTCCTTATTAAATACTGTTTTCAGTGTTTTTGTGGTTTGGATGTTAAGAGTTCTATATTCAAGAGACCAGCACTCTACTTGAACGATAACTTTTTATTAAACTTGGCCTCTTTTGCTAACTAGCTAACCAAATTTGATGAGAATAAATCAAGCACTTTCAGGACGTGATCCATCATAATCCCTGTCCATCTATCAAGTTTGTATCTAGTACCATAGTTATCTATATTTCTCTACTACAGTTCTACCCTGATGTAGAAATCATGGATTAATATCCCTACAAATTGGGCCTGCAGCTTGATGAAGCAGAGAAGAAGCTGGAGGATACCCAAAATAAATTGGCTCGTCATCGAGGACAGAACATCACAAAACTTTCAAAAAAATTTACTAATGGGAGGAAAGAGGTCAGAGTTGAAAGATCTAAAAGCCCTATTCAAATTAGTGAAAGTTCTCAAAAACAGTCTCAACGTCAGGATGGCATGAAGCCCTCTGGAGATAATCTGAATGTTACCAGAAGGCCATCTAGCCCTTTATATAAAAACGGAGGTTCTTCTCCGAACCAAACTCAGTCTAGACAACAAATTCTAATTCCTTCTGTGGCTCCAAACATATCCCAGCATATAAAGACGAAGGAATCTGCAAACAAGTATCCCGGTGGTTCTGGATCACTACCAACTTTTGTCAACGCTCCTGCTAAGTCAAAGGGAGAAAAGGCTTCTAAAAAAGCATCTGAGCTGGAATCCATGGAAATGCAACCAAAAGGAACAAAGAGAAAGTTTGGTTTGTCTCATCCTTATTCATTCTTCAATTCTCATTCTCTGTATGCTTTTGCTTTTGAAATTGCCTTCACTAGTGATCTGTGTTGATTTTGAGCTTTTACTTTGCATCATAATCTTCATAATCATTATAATAATCTTGTACTTTCAATTGTTTCTGTAAGTTACAGAGCAGACTGAACATAAAGATCTAATCAAGTTGATTAGCAAAAGCTCTTCGCCCGTCACAGTACGCTGTCAGACTGGCAGTCTTTTATCAAGTCAACACAAAAGAAAGCTCAGAACTCTTATTCTTTGTCCAACAAATGATCAATTATTTGCTACCAGGTAATTGTTCTTCCGTATTTAGTAGGAAAATTATCTGAACTATCAACTAGGGAATGGTGTAGTATGGATATCTTTGATGCATTTGGCATGCATGATATAGGATGATATTCCTTCAAAAAAAGATACAGGATGATGTTAGTTTTCATGCATAAAGAACAGTGTAATAAGCAAATAATGCATATGATTCTTTTGTTTTATGTTGTACACCTGCTCCCCTCCTCTCTTCTTTGAACTAGTGTTGACTATTTCTGCTTTAAGGGGTAGCATAACCCAGACCTTCTGCAGATTGAACCTTTTTTTTTTTCTTTTCATTCTACTACTATTTGGTGCTGTTTTCTATGTATCTTTATTTTACTTTTTATGGTGGCTAGGTCCTCGAATGCGGTGTACTTACAGATCCTAAACTTGAATCATCAAATGTGGCTTTGTTGGCTATATAGCTGAATGTTTACTGAATCTGATATCTTTTTGGTTCAAATAGAGTGAATGAGCCAAACCAAAGTGTGTATGTGATTTTAGAATGACAGATGATCGTGAAATATCCAGATAGTATGGCTTACTGTATTGCCTGTGTAAGTAACAACATCAAGAAGACAGGGCCTAGTTTATTATCTGTTTTCCTTTTTTTTTATTGGTAAACATTTTGATCTTATCTTTTGGACATAATAATTTCTTTTTCTCTTTTAATGGATAATTAACTATTCAATATTAATGTGACATATTTCTTGTGACATTATCAATGCTCACTTGTTTCGTAATCTGCATTTGTGATAGCTAAAAATTGGCTATACACAGGAATAAGGAATTATACATCAGTTCCCAATTCCCATTAATTATTTTTTGAAAATTATCTGGGTTTCTGCTTTTGTAAGTTTGTTCATTTTTTTTCGGCTGCATAGTTATGTAAAGTGGCCTACATTATATGCTGTTCCTTTTACAACTTCTGTTTTAACTCCTTTCCTTGCTTGTCAATGCTTTTGCAGTGCATTGGATGGAGTAGTCAACCTGTGGCAAGTACAAGGCCGAGGGTCTGTATTCCACGTTTGAAATTTGTTTGCATCAATATCCTTTGATTCATGCATTTTATTCTGTATTCAATTTTACTGGACTAACATAAGTTTTTGAGTTGGACCTTTTTGCTCTTATTTAACATGCAGCTCTAGTGCCAGTCTTCTGAGTAGTACTGATTGTCTATCGGACAAGCAGAGGAGATGGCCGGAAGATATAGCTTGGCATCCACATGGAAAAAAACTATTTTCAGTTTATAGTGCTGATAGTGGGGATTCTCAGATATCAATTTTGAATCTAAACAAGGGAAAAGAGGTAGCATCTTAATCCGATTTTGTTATAGTAGTATATTATTCTAATCTTTCTAGTGTACTTGTATAATGCAGGAAGCTGGTTGTTAGTGCTTGCTCTTATATCATCCTACTCTGTTTGATATATGTTAATCTTAAACTGTTCTATTTTGTTATATTGCTTCCTGACCATGAATGGACTGCTTGATAAACACCCCCGCCAATCTGCCCTTTCTTTGGTGCTTTGTATTTATGTGGGATTCCATCTATTGATTTTGTCTAAGCTATGTTATGTTCCCTATTAATTAGCTTTTTCCCTCATTAGTTCCAATGTTCTTATTGTGGATGGTTAAGTTATTTGGAGTTAGTATCTATTGAACTTTGGTAATAGACCTGCAATTATTTTCAGTGACTTCATATGACTATGATTTTTAGAAATAGCAATTCTAACCTCATTTAACAATTATAATTGATAGAGAACACGCGTGAGCTTTCTTGAAGACAGGCCCCACATTAAGGGAATTATCAACAGCATTGCATTCATGCCATGGGACGATAAATTGTTTGTTACTGGTGGAAGTGATCATGGTGTAATCCTTTGGACTGAGAAAGAGGAAGAAGACTTGTGGAAACCTAAAACATTGCATAGAAATCATCACTCCTCTGCTGTAATGGGGATTGCTGGAATGCAGCAAAAGAACATTGTGATGTCTGCTGGTGCAGACAAGCGGATTATCGGGGTTGATGTAGTAACTGGAAGAGCAGATTATAAACATCAGATTGAAAGCAAATGTATGAGTGTTCTACCAAATCCATGTGATTTCAACCTCTTTATGGTCCAGACAGGGTAAGTTTATGCCAAACAGAGTTCCTTCCGCATTTGCCAATAATCATTTTGAAATTCATCCACTCATTGACACGCATATCACTCACGACCCAGGAAATTTAAGGTCATTCTGTTTAATACTTTCATCAAGATTTTCTGACAAAGTACCACCTTTGAGGCTCCTTCAGATCTCACTCTGAGCCAATTGACCCTTTACTTATTGCATCCAATTCTAACGGTAGAGAAAGTCTGTTAATCAAATATGTTGCATGTTGTTTGACAGAGAAAAATTGAACACGCTTGTTCTACATAAAAGGGCTCATGAGCTTTCTTGGATTTTCTAACCTTTTTAAGTTAAAGTTATGAACTTTAATAATTTCATGCAGATAGGGTGTGAAGAATACTGCTGCAATATTAGGCTGGTAACTCCCCAGAGAGCTCTGCTAGGAAATTGTTTAAGAGCAAGTATATGATTTGACCCTCTATCATATTGACTTTTGCCTCACTTTATTTTCCCTGTTATGTTTAGAAGAGGGTTTTTTTGCCCATATAAATTGTCAATTTTGTAGTGCGAAGAATAGGGAGATATAACTGCTGATGCGGCTGTTTATTTGGATTTTCTTTTTTTCGCGGAAATTTGAATCCATATTTCTGGACATTTTTCCAGAAATGGAGAAAAATATGGGCCCTTTAACACTTGAAACTTGGAATTGGTTTTGCTCAAGTAGTTTTTACAGGCAAAGGCAGGGTTTCTTAGTTTTCTTGAACAAGAAATTGCAGCCTTACAAACCCTGTCGTAATGTATGCGCAACTGTAATGAGATTCTATATGGCTGTGGTTATTTTCCCCTGCTGAAGTGATTAAGCATGTTACATTGGCAGGACTCCAGGGAGACAGCTTAGACTATTTGATATCAGATTGAGGCAAATGGAGATTCATGCATTTGGGTGGCAGCAAGAGAGCAGTGAATCACAGTCAGCTCTTGTTAATCAGGCTTGGTCTCCAGATGGTTTCTACATAACTTCTGGATCAGCTGATCCTGTAATTCACATATTTGATATAAGGTACAATGCTAACAAACCATCCCAGTCAATACGAGCTCATCAGAAACGAGTCTTCAAAGCCGCATGGCACCATGCTCTCCCTCTCCTCATCTCCATTTCTTCAGACCTGAACATAGGCTTGCACAGAATCGTCTGAGGATAAGAAATATTGCCCCCCTGCTTATGGGCCTTCATTGTTCAATGAAGAACCTGCTGAACACATGGGCTGCAGGTGCGCGTTATTTTGGGCAATGGCTGCTTCATTTTGGGATGTGCTGCTCGGCATGTTTGCTCCAAGTCTTTTTGTTTCTATTTTTGCTTATATGACTAGCTGAAGCACCAAGCTAAAAGAGCATAGCAATGATGCTAAAATTTTGTACAAATATTACATGAGAATGAAATAGATACAGAAGGATATGCTCATGTTGCATGCAACGGCCGGCTCTTGTCGATTCATGGATGATGATGGTTCAGATTCTCCCAACTCTTCACCCAATTACATGTTTTCCTTTATGCTGCTGCAGCAAGTGAGAGTAAAATTATTTCTTTAAATTCGCGTATTTGACTAGTTATTTCAATGATTATTCCATTTTTTTTGTCTTGTTATTCTTTACTTTTCAGAAGTCCAATCCTTAATTGTTTCTGTTATAAAAGTAATATCTTGGGATAACTTGTATTGTGAAATCAAAGAGAAAGATTGAATACACGTAATTATACCGGAAATGGGATACACAATATGTTGATGGTTGATCCCTATAAACAATAGACATTATAAGATAGAATGTACACATTGCATAGTAACTGAGATATTGCCTGCTTTCATGGTAAAAACTTGGAACACAATTATTTTGCTCACTCCACGTGGCCATTGAAGATGTGGATTCCACATTCCATTATACTTCTTCCGATATAACTAGCAATTCTTTCATGCGGTGCGTGGATATAAAATATTTAATTTATTTTTATGGTGCATGTAATACAATAATTTATTATAAATAACTGACATAAATAAGATGTGACTTTTCATGATAAATTGGATTTTGCACTCTTTTTTAGCTTGTTTTGTATTGATTTAATAATCTATACTAAATTGAGAAGTGTGTTTTCTTACAATTTTTAATTTACCTATTAACCTTATTTTATATTATATAAAAGTAATAATATAATCATCTAATTTTTTTAAAAAGTTATAATTCTTTGTATATGATACGATCAACAATAAGCGGGAAGCAAAGATCGAAACACACATCAACTTATAACAATGATTCAACCCAATTAACCTACTGTAATAACACTTAAATATGATTAAATAAACTGACCTAAACCCCCCAAATAAATTCGTACACGAATTGGATAAGAATTAACACAAAAACAACACAAATTAACCTGAAAAATGAATATAAAGACGCGGACAGAAACCAATGCAAACAAACTCGGATTAAGCTGAAATTTTAGGAAAAGATACAATCATAAGTCAGGAAAAACATATCCAAAAATCAGCCAAAACGCACGAGTAAATTGGGAGATGGCTCGGTGGTTAAATTCGGCTATTTTAGGGCTAGGAACTGCTGGGTTTGGGCGACAATATGGATGATGTAGATGATGTTGTGGATGGTATAGGATGAGTAGGGAGGTGTGGTGGTGGCTGGAACGAAGATATGTGCGAATGTGATGACAAAAACGAAAGATAGATTGTGAATCTTACCCGAAACGAACCCCGGATTGACAAGAATCCAAAACGCGCCTATGGAGCAATCTTTGATGGCTTGACTAACCTGGATACTACTGGATATCACGAACGAGTCAATTGATTTCAAATTTGAAGTGCCAACAACAAATTCTACCAAGAAAACGATCGGTGCTTGAGACAAGTGAATAGCGATACACTGTTTTTAATTCAAACAAGTCCGAACCATACAATGAACGAAAATCCCCCTAAATAATTACCCTAGGAACAAAAATTACAAGTGTTTTGGGCTTAGAATTTGAACTGAGCTAATTAAAAACTACTGGATCCAATACCACTTAAACTAGCTGTGATAATTGGGCCTGCTAAATAAATAAAATCCACAACTGAAATAACAATACAATTAAATAAAATAACTAATACTAATATCTAAAATTAATTAAAAACTATAGAGTAAAATCGTGCCCCATAATTATTAAATTAAGGAAAACTGATTTTTAATCAAAAGTCGCAGATAACTGCTTAGGCGTGATCACGCCTAACTTGAAATTTACTTCTGTTCCAACATCCAAAACTTGATCTTTAATTATAAGACTATGGACGGATGGAACTCCCTCTTCACATGCTTTGCATGGCTTCATCAGTTAACCAAGCAATCTCAAGCTGAAATATTGACAACGACAATTTTTGAATCTTCACCGACTGTCTTCATGCAATCTGATCAGTATGCCCATACTGACTGTCTCTTCGAACTTCCATCTTCAACTTCTTCAAGTATGATATCCCATGGTGTGATTTTGATCATCATGTATTGTTCTTCAAATCTTGATTTCCAATCTTTGATGGCCCTCATTCTAACAATCTTCGGACCTTTGAATGATAGCTCCAGATTTAATTCTTCAAGGCTTTTCAGGATCATATCAGTTTTATTCTTAAATCTCGTTCTATTTCACTTGTGGGAATAGGGTTAGATTGCTATCGAGGAGATGACCGATTGTTGTACGTTTCGTGAGGTGATCTTCACGGGGTTTGCAGCTGTGTTTTCCACTCAAATTATCATATCCCGGTATGATGATCAAGACTGAGAGAAAACGCGCGGAAGACTCTAGAATCGAACACGTCAGCAAATGAAGGATTCAATCCAACTAATGACTCAAATAAAAGAATATATGCTGAAATAAATAATAAAAGACTCAAATAACCTATATGCGTAGAACTAGACCTAATTAAGACACTTAAATTGAGACACACAAAATAAGACACAAATTCAAATACAAAGGGCTGAACTTGGATGAAAATAACAAGGATGATATGTAGGGTATTTGGAGAGTGATTATGGGTGAAGGAGGGCTGTAGTAGATAGGTTAGGACACGAAAATAAAGAACTTACGGGATAGGTGCTTATCTTGGCGCGAATAGCACGTATGGACGAACTGGCCTCGAACAGCTTGTAAACTCGTACAACTTGACTTGAACTTGATGTATGATGATGTAATGGACGAAATATGATGGATGGGTGATGTTGATGATGATCTGCGTTGATGTGTTGAGTAGAATGAGTCGATAACACAGCTGCAAACCCCGTGAAGATCACCTCACGAAACGTACAACAATTGGTCGTCTCCTCGATAGCAATCTAACCCTATTCCCACAAGTGAAATAGAACGAGATTTAAGAATAAAACTTGGAAGTTGCTAGACTTTCAAGAGTGTATATTTTCGGCTGAAAATAAACAAAAAGAGGATCTTGGGTGAGACAATATTGAAAGGTAAATTCTTCTTAATCAAATATGGTCTAAATATCAAAATAACAATGATCCCCTATTTATAATAGAGGGATGGACGAAAATTCCAAGATAAATCCTAAAAGAAATCGAAAATAAAAAGCTATCCTAATCTAACTAGGATTCCTACATTAATTAGAATAGGAAATCTACCTTAATTAGAATTTTAACTAGGAAAGAAGTTTCCATAATTAAAACTCTAATTACCTAACAAATAAGACCTTCTAGAATATACCCTAATAATAAAAAACGAAAATAATAAAATAAATACCAAAAATCAAATAATAAAAATCTAACTATGGATAAAATAAACCCAACAACTTTGGGCCTTCAAACTTGGGCTCTTGAGAACATGGGCTGATTTAATTACACTTCATGGGTTGCCAATCATGCTCGAATATTTCGTGTATTATTCTTCAAACCTTAATCTCCAATCTTTAATTTTGAACAACATAACAATCTTGGGATCTTTTAATGGTAGCTTTAGAAGAGCCGATTTGATGCTTGTCGTGCTCGTATCATTTCCTTATTCTATCTAGATTTATTTTTGGATCTCCTAATCAATTTGGGACTTCATTAATTGATCTATTTCCTACATTTTTCCTACCCTATCCATTCGACCACCTCCCTATACTCCACTACACAAAATCGGCAGCCCCTCCCATACACATACTGATGAGATCGTGCAAAGCAATAAAGATGATGATTCGGAGCTGCAGTTTAGAGGTCCAATGACGCGTTTGCGAGCAAAGAAGTTGCAAGCTTATTTACAAGCTTCTATTTGTCGCAAATTCGAGTTGCATGAAGATGAAGTGTCGAACAACTTGAGATTGATCACCATGCTATCTATTGATGATGAAGAAGGAAGCATGAAGATGTGAGAAGAAGAATCACGCCATTTGGACGTGTGCATGAAGAGTTCTACGCGTTTGCATGGGAATCCGACAAGTTGCTGTTTTTCATGCAAAAGGTGGCAAGAATTAATTAACCATAATATGGGCCACAAATTTATCCATTGAATTCAGCCCATTGTTGTGTTAATTAAAGGTCCAATAGGCGAAATTTCAAGCCCAAAAATCAGTTTGGGATTTATCCTTATCTAGTTAGATTTAGATAGATTTTTATTATCTTATTTTTGGTATCTTTTGATTTTATCCTAGATTGATTAGGATTAGTTTAGGATTGATTTTTATCACTTAATTAGGGTTAATTTTCGTCCCCCTATGTCCCTATAAATAGGGGATCCATTTGTTACATTAAAAGTTAGACAATTGCAAGAAATAAACAAGTTATTCTCAATCTGTCTCAAGATCTTTTGTTGATCGAAATTTTATCTTCAAAATTCTATTGTTTTAGCAACTCAATAGTCTTAATAAAGTTCTTCAGGGTACATTTGAGTACTTGGGAGAATTGCTATCCAGAGAAGCTAGACGTGCGCGTTCGGGTTTTCAACACGGGTTCGCCGAATTTAGCCGATTCCACAACATTCATCGCCGCCGTCCATCCACCGAATTCTGATGACCACCATCACCAATTCCAGCCATACCACCGTGATTCCAGCCACCTCAAGTCGTTCCAAGAGTCTACGTCGAGTCCTAGTTGTGTCTACGTTCCTAGTAAGTTTCTTTATTCGTTCGAGTCTTATTCGTTTCTAGTCGAGTCTTTCATTTATTCTCTTTATTCGTATTGATCCCTTACGCATCCGACGTTGTTCCGTTCCTTAGCTTCCGCATATTTCATCCGTGTCGTGTTCCATAGGTCCGGGTCACAACATAAATTGGTATCAAGAGTCACGTCGGTTTCTATCGTTCGTGGTTCAATACGTCAATTGTGTTTGTTTTATTGTTTTTGAGTCTTCAAGTTGTAATACGTGAATAACACATTAAAAAAAAGGAGCAAAGGGATCGAATCCCTACAGCAAAAAAAAAATCGTTAAAAAAAAAAACGAAAATCAGATTTTAGTTCTTGTTTATTTCGATTTCCTTATTGTTTCCTAGTCTAGATAGGCTTGAATCCATCTTAGATAGATATTTTAGGATTTGTTAGATTGTGTTCACACTTTGTCAAACTTATCCAAAAATATTCTACCTTATCTACTAGATTTGTTTCCTTGTTTAGATTTCTTTCCATCCTTATCTATATCCATTCTAGATCTTCCATATATATCTTCAATATTTTCGATTCCTAGCATCTTATAGGGTTCGAAAATTGCAGTCCATTTACACATACACCTGGTTCACCTTATACACCACATAGTCCATACACCCGTACACCCGTACACCCGTACACCCATACACCCGTACACCCGTGGTCCATATACACCATCTACTCGAAATACTCATCTCACACGCCTACTTCTACTCTTAGCAACCTTCCGGCTTGATTTTATCCGTTGGGGCTTGAAGAAGACCCAGAGGAGCTAGTCAAGAGAAGCTGCTGAATTTTTCGATCAACCCACCCCTAAATTTTCACTCCACACGTGCACCACATCAATTTGAGAGACATACACGAGTGGAAAAATCAAGAGTGCTTAAACACGAGTGTTTGTGAGAATTATGAGGTACAACCTTTATTTCTTCACGTTTGTTCGTCTGTGCAGGTACAATGAATCCGAAGAACACCAAACCACCGAATACTAAAGGAGGTCAAAATACACCCCCTCTGGACGATCCCAAATCGTCCCATGCAATGAAAGAGACGTCCTACACCGCTGAAAATCAGTGGGACGCCAAAGACTCCAAATACCATTTTGATGCACTGTCTCAGCATATGTTGCGCATGCAGCGCGAATCTGAGAACCGTATGGCCGATGCCTTGGCCAAACTCGCGGAGCAGATTGAGTCCCTCAAAACTCAGTCAACTGTAGCTCCCACAGTGCAAGGAAACGCCGCCACTACTGCAACCACTGCAGCAACTGGCGCAGTTCAAGGAGCCAACACCGGAGCCGTACATCCGAATGTACAACGGAGGAACGCAGCCCCTAATGCGCCTCCAGCTCCCGGAATTCAGCTAGATCCACCCGAGTTTGACGAGTTCGAGTTTGACCCTGAACTTGAGGAGGAAGCTCGATTTGAGCCTCCAAGAAGAGATGCATACCGACCCCGTGGTCCCCAGCATTGTGCAGTTCGGAATGAACGACCCCGATACGGAAATGCCGAAACATTGCTGAATAACATTAAGACGAGCATCCCGGAATTCGAAGGCCTTCATGATCCTAATCTTTACCTTGATTGGGAACATAAGGTAGACAAAATATTCGAGTGCTACGACTTCCCTGAAGTCAAAAAGGTGCAGCTCGCTGCAATGAAGTTCAGAGGCTACGCAGCGACGTGGTTCGATCATCAACAAAAACGCCGCCGCCGTGATAGATGGCCTTTGATCGACAGTTGGCAAGAGATGAAAGATGTGATACGAGGCCGATTTGTTCCCGTTCATTATGAACGAGACTTGGAGAAAAATTTGAATGCAATTCGGCAAGGAAATCGCACCATTGAGGAGTATCACAAAGAACTCGAGACGACCATGATTCGCATCGGAAAAGAGGAGTCCATAGATGCTACCATCATCCGATACATCGAAGGAATGCACCCAGACATTGCTTGCGAGGTCGAGTTGCGTGACTTCTCCACCATCGAAGAGATGGTACACTACGCATCGAAAGTTGAACGGCAACTCAAAGATGGCCGGAGGAAGACCGCGAGTAGTTCAGCCCCTCCACGCCAATCTTGGTCACGAGGCACACCTTTTCCAGCCTCATCCGACCCTACACGGTCCAAGGGTGCCCCAGAACAGCCTATTCGACGCTTTGATCGCTCTGCACCGCAGCCCAATCGTAGACCCGAGTCTACACCACCAAGGCCGGCCCCCACACGGCCAAATCAAGGGAGTTCGACCCCCACAGCCCCTACACGAGCTCGTGACGTTCAATGTCACAAATGTCAAGGTTGGGGCCACTTTCAAGCTCAATGTCCGAACCGGCGAGTTCTATACTTAACCGAATCAAATGAAGTCGAATCAGCCAGTGAGGATGAGACAGAGCCAGTGGATGACACCACACATGAGAGAAAAGTTGAGAATGATGCAGCCCATGAGCAAGTCGATCCGGAAACTCAACAAGTCAGTTTGGTTACAATCCGGAGTTTGAGCATCATTCGAGAAGAGGAACAAGAGCACCAATGGGAGAACATCTTCTACACCCGTGCAGTGATACAAGGTCACACGTGCTCCATGATAATTGACAGTGGCAGTGTTATAAATGCCATCAGTCAATATGCAGTGGAAAAGCTTGGTCTACCAGTACAACAACATACAAAGCCTTACAGACTGCAGTGGCTTACAGATAGAGGCGAGATACGCGTTGTTCACCAGGTACGTGTATCTTTCTCAATCCATAAGTTTTCTGACACTGTTTTGTGCGATGTTATCCATATGGATGCAGCACACTTGTTGTTAGGCAGGCCTTGGTAGTATGATCGACGTGTAGTCCACGACGGACGACTGAACACGTACACGATCGACTTAGATGGCCGAATCAGCACCTTGAGGCCATTGGCACCTAAAGACGTTGCTATAGATCAGCAACGCATGCAAGAGAGGTTCAAAGAGGAAAAGGCGAAGCAAGCAGCCACAAAACGGCCCCCGAAAGCCACGGCCGATTTGGCAGCCCCCGGACAGCCACTTGGCGATGCCACCTTCCTTTCTAAACAACCTCATTCGGACTCCTTAGCTGTGGAAAAGAAGAAGGAATCAAGTACAAGCAAGCCACACACGAAGAGCTTGTTTACTTCTGTGAAAGGAGTTCAAAAAGCCGTGAAAGCAGGTATGCCCCTTGTCTTACTCACATTTAAGAGTAGTGCTACTAATAATTGTTTGTCTAGTGATGTGCAGCCCTTACTTGAAGAGTTTAAGGACGTTTTCCCTGAAGAGATACCCGGAGGACTTCCACCAGTGCGAGGAATCGAGCATCAGATCGATTTCGTCCCCGGAGCTGTGCTACCCAACCGACCAGCCTATAGGACGTCTCCCGATGAGACTAAAGAGATCGATAGGCAAGTCAAAGAGCTGTTGGAGAAGAAGCAAATCCGTGAAAGCCTCAGCCCATGCGCCGTTCCAGTGATCATAGTGCCAAAGAAGAACAACGAATGGCGAATGTGCATGGATTGTAGAGTAATCAATAAGATCACTGTAAAGTATCGTTTTCCCATCCCTAGATTAGATGATATGCTTGATGAGTTATCTGGTTCGCGTGTCTTTTCAAATTGATTTGCGTTCTGGTTATTTTCAAGTACGTATGCAAGAAGGTGATGAATGGAAAACTGCATTTAAAACAAAACATGGATTGTATGAATGGCTTGTTATGCCTTTTGGTCTCACTAATGCACCAAGCACATTTATGCGTTTGATGAATCATGTTTTGCGTGAAGTGATTGGAAAATATGTTGTGTATTTTGATGACATCTTGATCTATAGTGACACAATGCACACGCATATGCAGCACCTTAGACACGTTTTTGAGCTTCTTAGGGAGTCAAAATTATATGGTAATTTGTCTAAGTGCTCGTTTGGTATGAATGAAGTCGTATTTCTCGGCTTTGTTGTGAGTTTACGTGGTATAGAAGTAGACCGTTCCAAAATCAAGGCGATTGAGGAATGACCCACTCCTAAGTCTGCGAGTGATGTGAGATCTTTCCACGGTCTTGCTGGCTTTTATCGTCGCTTTGTCCGTGATTTTTCCAGCATAGCCGCGCCGCTTACCGAGTTAAGCAAGAAAGATCGAAAGTGATGTAACCAATACGATGCGGAAGCTTATCGAATCGAACACGCGTCAACTTGACAGATGATCCAACCCAAAAACAAACTGAACACTAACAAATAAATAACCCAAATAAACTGATCTCAAATCAAGTTTCAAGACTAAACACCAAGATATCCCAAAATCCCCAATTTCGACCCGAAGAACCCTAATTCTTGACCTAATCAATTGACCTAGCAAATGAAGTCAGATTACACTCAAATTTTAGGACATTGCATAAATGTATAGCAGAAACAACATATCCAAAAATCAGGCAAAACGCACGTATAAATTGGGAGATGGCTCGGTGGGGATTTTTAGACGATTTACGACTCGATTGGATGGTATATGTGGAATCTGGACCTGGGATTGAATATGGGCGATGGTAACAACGTGGTGGATGGTGTGGGATGTGTATGGAGGCGTGGTGGTGATGGTACACGATGTGGAGGCGAAAGGAAACGAAATGGATAGAAGAAGCTTACCCGAAACGAACCCCGGATCTACGAGAATCCGAAACGCGAGTATGGAGTAGAACTTCGTGGCAGATCAACCCGTACACTACTGGATGCACGAACGAATCTTCTGATTTCGAGTTTGTAGGTGCCAATTCACAAACCCTACCAAGAACTATCGATATGCGTGTTTTGGAGACGGGATGAACGACAAAGCGTTTGTTATCAAATCCAATCTGTCTTTTTCCAGGGTTTGAAAAGTGCATAAATACTAACCTAAGGGAAAAATGAAATTATTAAGTTAATGGGCTTAATAATTTTCGAAAAATAAAAGAAAACAAGATAAAGGCCCAATTCACCTAACATTAATTTGGGCTTCAAACTAAATAAAATCCACAACTGAAAATAGTCTTATTAAATTAAATAAAATCTGCACTAATTCCATCTAGGCCTCTTCATCCTCATCTTGTATCGAAAGCATAATAATCAGCTTGGGGCTACTTCGAACCATCAACTCTTCCTCGAGCTTCTTTCCAACGAAACACTGAAAGTAGTCTTGCAGCTTCTTGGCTCTAAGTCGCGTCACTGGACCACGCAGCTGCAACTCTGGATTTAGCTTGCCAAAGCTCACCCCATACTCATCATTCCCCCCTTCCTCAAAAGAATTCGACCTCGAATTCGGGTCCTCTTCATCAAAAGTATCTGTAGGAAAAGGAGAGAGATCAGAAACATTAAACGTTGGGGAACATTTATACTCACCAGGTAAGTCGAGTCGGTAAGCATTGTCATTGACTTTGGCGACCACAGTGAATGGCCCGTCACCACGGGGCATGAGCTTTGATTTCCTCAGGTTAGGAAAACGCCCCGGGCTGAAATGGACCCAAACTTTGTCGCCGGGTTTGAAAATTACTTGTTTGCGATGTGAGTTTGCCTTGTTGGCATTCCGCACGCCTTGGAGCTCAATCCTCGCCTTCACCTTCTCATGCATCTCTCGTACCTGTTCAGCTCTTCGAACACCTTGCACACTCGAGAAATGGTCAATAGGCAAAGGTAACAGATCCGTTGGAGTCAACGGATTAAAACCATACACAACCTCAAAAGGCGACATATTCGTAGAAGAATGTACAACTCTATTATAAGCAAACTCAGCAAAAGGCAAACATTCTTCCCATGATTTCAAATTATTCTTAACTAATGCACGAAGTAAAGTACCAAGCGTCCTATTGACTACCTCAGTTTGACCATCCGTCTGCGGATGACATGCAGTAGAAAACAGAAGCTTCGTACCCAACTTTCCCCACAAGACTCTCCAAAAATGCCCCAAAAACTTTGAATCCCTATCAGACACAATGGTTCTAGGGAGACCATGCAAACGGACAACCTCACGAAAGAAAAGATTAGCAATGTTCACAGCATCATCAGTCTTTTTGCATGCAATAAAATGAGACATCTTAGAAAAACGATCTACAACCACAAAAACAGAGTCTTTACCAGTTTTAGACCTAGGCAAACCCAAGATAAAGTCCATGGAAATGTCTACCCAAGGTGAAGTAGGCGCCAGCAATGGCGTGTACAAGCCAAAAGGACTAGACGTGGATTTAGCCTTTCTACAAGTTATGCACCTAGCACAGACTCTCTCGACATCACGTTTCATACGAGGCCAATAGAAATGCTCATGCAAGAGACTCAACGTTTTGTTAACACCAAAATGACCCATGAGACCCCCTGCATGTGACTCTAATATGAACGACTCCCGTATAGAACAATCAGGTACACACAGTTTAGCATCTTTAAACAAAAATCCATCAACAATATAGAACGAATCAATGGCCCTAGACTTTCCAACACAAGACTCGAATATGGGACCAAAGAAAGGATCAGATGCATAAAAACTCTTAATGTGCTCAAAACCCAAACATTGTGTGTGTAAAACAGAAACAAGCGCGTACCTTCGGGAAAGTGCATCGGCAACCACATTCTCTTCCCCCTTCTTGTACTTGATCACATACGGGAAGGATTCGATGAACTCCACCCATCTGGCATGACGTGCATTCAAACTTTGTTGTCCCTTCAGGTGTTTCAGGGACTCGTGATCAGTGTGAATCACGAACTCCTTTGGTCGCAGGTAATGTTGCCAAGTCTCCAAAGACCTCTTCAGTGCATATAGCTCCTTATCATAGGTGGAATATCTCAAAGCTGCACCATTGAGCTTCTCACTGAAGAACGCGACCGGCTTCCTTTCCTGCATCAACACAGCACCAATGCCTATGCCAGAGGCATCGCACTCAATCTCAAACATCTTGTTAAAGTCAGGCAAAACCAAAACAGGAGCATTACACAATTTAGACTTCAACAATGTAAAAGCATGCTCTTGGGCTTTTCCCCACTCAAACTTCCTATCTTTCTTACTCAGTTCGGTCAAAGGAGCGGCTATAGTGGAAAAATCCCGTACAAAACGGCGATAAAATCCAGCCAAACCATGAAATGACCGAACCTCTGCACAGGTCTTAGGTGTGGGCCACTCCTCGATGGCCTTAACCTTCGATCTGTCCACCTCAACTCCTCTACTACTCACCACAAAACCAAGAAAGACGACCTCATTCATGCAAAAAGTACATTTAGACGAATTGGCATACAACTTTGCATCACGCAGCAATTCAAAAACTCGCCTAAGATGTCTAACATGCTCAGAAATGCAAGTACTGTAAATGAGGATGTCATCAAAATACACAACCACATACTTCCCAATCACATCCCTCAAGACGTGGTTCATGAGACGCATGAATGTACTAGGGGCGTTGGTAAGCCCAAATGGCATGACAAGCCATTCGTACAATCCATGCTTCGTCTTGAACGCAGTCTTCCATTCATCCCCCTCACTCATACGGACTTGAAAATACCCAGAACGTAAATCAATTTTAGAGAAAATAGACGCTCCAGACAACTCATCCAACATATCATCCAAACGGGGAATAGGGAAGCGATACTTTACCGTTATTTTGTTTATAGCCCGGCAGTCCATGCACATACGCCACTCGTTGTTCTTCTTGGGTACGAGTATCACGGGTACGGCACAGGGTGACAGGCTCTCTCTGACCTGCTTCTTTTCCAGCAACTCCTTGACCTGACGGTCAATCTCCTTAGTCTCCTCGGGACTAGTGCGGTATGCTGGCCTATTCGGTAGGACTGATCCCGGCTGGAAGTCGATCTGGTGCTCAATTCCTCGAATTGGCGGCAGACCACTCGGAATCTCCTCAGGAAACACGTCCTGGAACTCCTCCATCAATGGCTGCAAAACAGAAGGAACAACAACATCAGGAGTATCATAAGCCTTAAAAGTAACTAGAACGATAGGCTTACCAGCTTTGATTATTTTTTGAACCCCCTTTGCACTAATAAATAAATTCCGGTGCACAGTATCGGGATTGTCGGTACTGGAGGTCGACGAGGTGGCCAAATGGGCAGCCTTGGTGGACCCCTTGGAAGCTGACGCCGTCCCCTTGGAGGTCTTGGGTATGATGTAACCAATACGATGCGGAAGCTTATCGAATCGAACACGCGTCAACTTGACAGATGATCCAACCCAAAAACAAACTGAACACTAACAAATAAATAACCCAAATAAACTGATCTCAAATCAAGTTTCAAGACTAAACACCAAGATATCCCAAAATCCCCAATTTCGACCCGAAGAACCCTAATTCTTGACCTAATCAATTGACCTAGCAAATGAAGTCAGATTACGCTCAAATTTTAGGACATTGCATAAATGTATAGCAGAAACAACATATCCAAAAATCAGGCAAAACGCACGTATAAATTGGGAGATGGCTCGGTGGGGATTTTTAGACGATTTACGACTCGATTGGATGGTATATGTGGAATCTGGACCTGGGATTGAATATGGGCGATGGTAACAACGTGGTGGATGGTGTGGGATGTGTATGGAGGCATGGTGGTGATGGTACACGATGTGGAGGCGAAAGGAAACGAAATGGATAGAAGAAGCTTACCCGAAACGAACCCCGGATCTACGAGAATCCGAAACGCGAGTATGGAGTAGAACTTCGTGGCAGATCAACCCGTACACTACTGGATGCACGAACGAATCTTCTGATTTCGAGTTTGTAGGTGCCAATTCACAAACCCTACCAAGAACTATCGATATGCGTGTTTTGGAGACGGGATGAACGACAAAGCGTTTGTTATCAAATCCAATCTGTCTTTTTCCAGGGTTTGAAAAGTGCATAAATACTAACCTAAGGGAAAAATGAAATTATTAAGTTAATGGGCTTAATAATTTTCGAAAAATAAAAGAAAATAAGATAAAGGCCCAATTCACCTAACATTAATTTGGGCTTCAAACTAAATAAAATCCACAACTGAAAATAGTCTTATTAAATTAAATAAAATCTGCACTAATTCCATCTAGGCCTCTTCATCCTCATCTTGTATCGAAAGCATAATAATCAGCTTGGGGCTACTTCGAACCATCAACTCTTCCTCGAGCTTCTTTCCAACGAAACACTGAAAGTAGTCTTGCAGCTTCTTGGCTCTAAGTCGCGTCACTGGACCACGCAGCTGCAACTCTGGATTTAGCTTGCCAAAGCTCACCCCATACTCATCAGAAAGTTTGAATGGGGTCCTGTTCAAGAGCATGCGTTTAACACTTTGAAATCATGTTTATGTAATGCGCCTGTTCTTGCTCTTCTGGACTTTAATAAAACTTTTGAGATTGAATGTGATGCCTCGGGCAAAGGGATTGGTGCTGTTTTGATGCAGGAACGGCGTCCAGTCGCCTATTTTAGTGAAAAGCTCCACGATGCAGCCCTTCGATATTCTACCTATGACAAAGAGTTGTATGCACTCAAGAGAGCTTTGGAAACATGGCAGCACTACTTATGGCCTAAAGAGTTCGTGATTCACACGGATCACGAGAGTTTGAAGCATCTAAAGGGCCAACAAAATCTGAACAAGCGACATGCACGATGGGTAGAGTTTATCGAGTCTTTCCCGTACGTCATCAAGTATAAGAAAGGCGCCGATAATGTTGTTGCTGATGCCTTGTCTCGAAGGTACGTTCTCTTGAACCTTATGCATGCTAAGATGTTAGGATTTGATGCAATTAAGGAGTTGTATGCATGTGATGAGTTCTTTGCGCCGATTTACACGACTTGTTGCTCAAAATCTCGATCTTTTGATGGTTATTTCGTGCATGAGGGATTTTTGTTCAAGGGTTCACAGTTATGCATTCCTAAGTCTTCTATGCGTGAGTTGTTAATTTTGGAGTCGCATGCGGGAGGTTTAATGGGTCACTTTGGTGTGTTTAAAACGTTAAACTTGCTGCATGAGCATTTCTTTTGGCCACGTATGAAGCATGATGTTGAGATTGTGTGTTACTGATGTGTTACATGTAGGAAGTCGAAATCTACCTCACACCCGTTTGGTTTATACACGCCTCTACCAGCCCCATCTTCCCCGTGGATTGATTTATCTATGGATTTCATACTTGGTTTGCCACGGTCTAGATCTGGTCGAGACTCTATATTTGTAGTGGTTGATAGGTTTTCCAAGATGTCTCATTTCATTGCATGTAGGAAAATTGATGATGCCGTACACATTGCCAATTTGTTCTTTATACATGTTGTGCGTTTACATGGAATACCTAGAACTATTGTTAGTGATAGGGATTCTAAGTTTCTTGCACATTTTTGGCGTGTACTTTGGGGAAAATTAGGTACCAAATTGTTATTTTCTACTGCATGTCATCCACAAACTGATGGACAAACTGAAGTAGTTAATCGCACTTTAGGTACCTTGCTGCGTTCTTTAGTTAAAAACAACTTGAAATCGTGGGAAGATTGTTTGCCATATGCTGAATTTGCTTACAATCGAGTTGTGCCTTCATCTACTAATATGTCCCCATTCGAGGTTGTTTATGGTTTTAATCCGCTAACGCCTACTGATCTTTTGCCTTTACCTGTTGAGCATCTAACAAGTGTTAAAAGTACAAAAAAAGCGGATCATGTGAAAGAGATGCATGAAAAAGTACGTGCGCGTATTGAAGCAGTTGGCGCACACAATGCAGTCCAAAAGAACAAAAGGCGCAAACCGATGATCTTTCAGCCCGGAGATCGCGTTTGGATTCATTTGAGTCCCGGACGGTTTCCTAACTTGAGAAAGTCAAAATTGATGCCTAGAGGAGATGGACCGTTCACCGTGTTGAGTCGAGTCAATGACAATGCATATCGCATTGATTTACCCGGTGAGTATAAGTGTTCCTCTACATTCAATGTTGCTGACTTGTCACCCTTTTCTGCAGATGATGAGTTCGATGATGATGAGCCTGTGAATTCGAGGACGAATTCTTTTCAGCAGGGGGGAATAATGAGATCGTGAAAAGCAATAAAGATGATGATTCGGAGCTGCAGTTTAGAGGTCCAATGACGCGTTTGCGAGCAAAGAAGTTGCAAGCTTATTTACAAGCTTCTATTCGTCGCAAATTCGAGTTGCATGAAGATGAAGTGTCGAGCAGCTCGAGATTGATCACCATGCTATCTATTGATGATGAAGAAGGAAGCATGAAGATGTGAGAAGAAGAATCACGCCATTTGGACGCGTGCATAAAGAGTTCTACGCGTTTGCATGGGAATCCGACAAGTTGCTATTTTTCATGCAAAAGGTGGCAAGAATTAATTAACCATAATATGGGCCAAGCCCAAAAATCAGTTTGGGATTTATCCTTATCTAGTTAGATTTAGATAGATTTTTGTTATCTTATTTTTGGTATCTTTTGATTTTATCCTAGATTGGTTAGGATTAGTTTATGATTGATTTTTATCACTTAATTAGGGTTAATTTTCGTCCCCCTATGTCCCTATAAATAGGGGATCCATTTGTTACATTAAAAGTTAGACAATTGCAAGAAATAAACAAGTTATTCTCAATCTGTCTCAAGACCTTTTGTTGATCGAAATTTTATCTTCAAAATTCTATTGTTTTAGCAACTCAATAGTCTTAATCAAGTTCTTCAGGGTACATTTGAGTACTTGGGAGAATTGCTATCCAGAGAAGCTAGACGTGTGCGTTCGGGTTTTCAACACGGGTTCGCCGAATTTAGCCGATTCCACAACATTCATCGCCGCCGTCCATCCACCGAATTCTGACGACCACCATCACCAATTCCAGCCATACCACCGTGATTCCAGCCACCTCAAGTCGTTCCAAGAGTCTACGTCGAGTCCTAGTTGTGTCTACGTTCCTAGTAAGTTTCTTTATTCGTTCGAGTCTTATTCGTTTCTAGTCGAGTCTTTCATTTATTCTCTTTATTCGTATTGATCCCTTACGCATCCGACGTTGTTCCGTTCCTTAGCTTCTGCATATTTCGTCCGTGTCGTGTCCCATAGGTTCCGGGTCACATCACATACTCAACCCGTATCTCATTCATACACACCCAAATTCATCCGTGTTCCGAGAATAGCATTCCCGTCATTCCTCCATACAAACACACGAGTTCCCTACCTCCATACACACGATTTTTCACACATTGTCTAGACAACGAAAATACCTAGGAAAATGACACGAATTATGTAACACAAAACAAAAAAAAGAGGGGCTGTTTTAGGACGGTATTATGGAGGAGAAAGATGATGATGATCGATGGAGGTGAATAGGTTTAGAAGAGCTAGAGTAGATAGGATATGATAGAGATAAACGGACTTACGGATTGAACGGAATGAAGAAGAACTCGAACAGGAACGTGGCTGGACTTGGAACGGACATTGGTGGAGTTTGAATGACGTCGATCGGCGGCGATGATGGTGTGTTGTTGATGTGAATCACAATCCGAAAGTTGCCTTGAATCTCGAACGTACACAAGGCCAAATTCTTTAAGTTGCTCTTCGACAGCGAGTCTCCGACGATCCCTTGAACGTGGACGGCGAATTCCCTTTGTAAAACTTAGAGGTGCTAAATCTAAGAGTATGAATTTAATTATCTAAACTCACAAAAGATTAAATGGGTTGAGACGATATTGAAAGCAAATGCTTAATAATTCAAATATAGTCTAAAGTATAATGTTCACAATGAACCTCTATTTATAATAGAGGGGAGCACGAAATTCCTAGCTAAAAATAAGTAAAAGGCTTGTCCAAATTGGACTAGAAAATTACCTAGACTAGAATTCGAATTAAGGTAGGAAATTACCTTAAATAAAATCTAGTCAACTTTGACTCTAATAAGTTCGAAAATTACAAGAATTAAATAACAAAAACTGAACTCCTATAATTAATTACTATAGTCTAAAATAATTAATTAAAATAATTAAGATAATTCGAAACCCCACAAAGTGTCAAAAGGGTTCGAATTCTCGGATGCTTCTGGCAGATAAGACATGGTCACGCCTTATTCGCCATAACCTTCTGGATTGGCATCAAATTGAAATATTCTAAATTTTCGGCCAAGTATGCTTCAATCCATCAAGGTTTGATCTTTATCTTCGATTGAAAGCATAGAAATCACCATGGGGATGCTTTGAACAATCACCTCTTCCTCGAGCTTCTTTGGCTTCTTCGACTTTGAACTTCAAAACGGACACCAATCTCAAACTATCTTGTGTTGGTTCTTCAAACCTTGATCTCCAATCTTTAATAGTAACAATTTTGGGGCTGCTCTCAACTCCTTTATCGTCTTCAAACTTCTTACATACAAATACTTGGAAAAATCCTTGCAATTTGTATTGCTCGAAGTCGTGTAATTGGACCACATATTTGCAGCTTCGGATTAGATTCTTCAAGGCTTTTCGTGCTCATAGCAGACCCCGAGGCCCCCATTCCAACGGCCCAATCAGCCCAATACGACGCTGAATACAACCACTAGTCGAGCCCGTGACATCTAGTGTCATAAATGCCAAGGTTGGGGCCATTTTCAGAATCAGTGCCCGAACCGTCGTGTTTTGTTCCTCAATGAACAGAACGGGCTTGAATCAGCCAGTGAAGACGAAGAGGAGCCTCAGAACGTCGCCCCTAATGCCGTCGAGTCACTTGAAGTCGACGAGGAAGATGAGGAGGCCGAATGATGAGGTCGTGCAAGGCAAAGAAGAAGATGATCCGGAGCTGCAGTTTAAAGGTCCAATGACGCGTTTGCGAGCCAAGAAGTTGCAAGCTTATTTACAAGCTTCTATTCGTCGCAAATTCGAACTTGGTGAAAATGAAGTCAAGGGCAGCTCGAGATTGATCACCATGCTATCCATAGATGATGAAGAAGGAAGCATGAAGACGTGAGAAGAAGAATGACGCCATTTGGACGTGTGCATGAAGAGTTATACGCGTTTGCATGGGAATCCGACAAGTTGCTGTTTTTCATGCAAAGGTGGTAATATTGATTGTACCATGGGCCACGAAATTATTCATGATAATTCAGCCCATGATCGAGTTCTAAGGTCCAAGATGGTGTGGAAATACAAGCCCAAATCCATTATGGGATTTATCCTTATCTAGTTAGATTTAGATAGATTTTTGTTATCTTATTTTTTGTATCTTTTGATTTTATCCTAGATTGATTAGGATTAGTATTTTTCAATGTTTATCTAGTTATTTAGGGTTAAAATTTCGTCCCCTATGTGTCCTATAAATAGGAGCACCCTGTGACATTCATATTGAGACAATTGCAAGAAATAAAGAGTTATTCTCAATCTGTCTCACGATCCTTCGGTTGATCAAACTTTTATCTACAATTCTATTGTTTTAGCACTTCAATAGTCTTATTTAAGTTCTTCAGGGTATAATTAAGTACTTGGGAGAATTGCTATCCGGAGAAGTTAGACGTGCGCGTTCGGGTTTTCAACACGGGTTCGCCGAATTTAGCCGATTCCACATCTACACGTCGCCGCCACTCAATCCACCATTCCGACGACCACCGCCGCCTTCACCGCCGTTCACCACCGAGATTCCAGCCCTTCCAGCCGTTCAAGTGTTCATCGAGTCCTAGTCGTGTCATCATATTCTAGTAAGTTCTTTATCTGTTCGAGTCTTGTTCGTTTCTAGTCGAGTCTTTTCTTGTTTTCTCTTTGTTCGTATTGATCCCTTACGCATCCGACGTTGTTCCGTTCCTTGCTTCCGCGTCTTTTCATCCGTGTCGTGTCCCATAGGTCCCGGGTCACATCACCGAACTTCCTCTATTCGCAGTCTGAATATCAATCGTGAAGACAAAGAGCAATCGCAGCGTGAGAACATATTCTACACTCGAGTTGCAATCAAAGATCAGACTTGTGCGATGATCATAAACAGTGAGAGTGTAATCAACGTAATCAGTCAATACGCCGTTGATAAGCTCGCCCTCACCACAACAAAGCATCCAAAGCCCTACAAGCTACAGTGGCTCACAGATCGCGGCTCTATTCGAGTCACAGGTCAGGTACATGTTTCTTTTACTAAAGGTCGTTATTCTGACACTGTTCTGTGTGATGTTATTCCTATGCAGGCAACCCATATACTTCTAGAAAGACCGTGGCAATTCGACAGAAAAGTGGTTCACGATGGTTTGGCCAACACTTATTCGATCACCATGGACGGCCGAACTACAGTACTCAAGCCACTCACTCCTAAAGCTGTTGCAGAGGATCAAGAGAGAATGCAAGAGAGATTTCAGGAAGAACGGGCAAAGCAAGCCGCAGCCGCCGCCCGGACCGCCGCCGTTCACGGCCGAGACTCGGCTGAGAGTTCTCCACCGATTTCTTCTTCAAAGTCGGCCAATACAGCCCCTAAGATGCCTTCCAATGATGTCTTGGTTCGTGGAAAAGCATCCGGATCAGCCCCTACAGTTGAACAAAATCGGTCCTTATTCATCTCAGTTAAAGGCGTAGAGAAAGCACTAAAAGCAGGTTTACCTTTCGTTCTTTTATCTTATAAGGACAGTGCTACTAATAGTGTTTCTTTGCCTTGTGATGTGCAGCCCCTTATGGAGGAGTTCGTGGACGTGTTCCCGGAAGAGATTCCAAGTGGATTACCTCCAGTTCGTGGGATCGAGCACCAGATCGACTTCGTGCCCGGTGCTGTCTTGCCCAATCGACCGGCGTACCGCACTTCGCCCGAGGAGATGAAGGAGATCGACCGCCAAGTGAAGGAGTTGTTGGAGAAGAAGCAAATCTGAGAGTCGATGAGCCCTTGTGCAGTTCCAGTCATCCTAGTGCCAAAGAAGAACAACGAATGGAGGATGTGCATGGATTGCCATGCCATCAACAAAATCACGGTTAAGTACAGATTTCCCATCCCTAGACTTGATGATATGCTAGATGAATTAAGTGGTTCTAATGTGTTTTCTAAGATAGATTTAAGATCTGGTTATTTTCAAGTTAGAATGTGATGAGACCATGGCAATCATCAAATCGGTCCATCCAAAGCTGCCATTAAAGGATCCCAAGATTGTTACTCCTTTAATGATTAAAGATTGGAGATCAAGATTTGAAGAGCAATGTATAAAGATAGAACTCATCAAATTGTGCATGCATGGCAGATTCGCGTTGCATGGAATTTTCATCCCTTATTTGATTTAATTAGGGATTGAATTTTATTTAGACTATAGATATTTAATTATGTTAGACTGTAGTTTAGTTCAGATTTTTATTTAATTTAATGTAATTTTCGTCCATATTATAGTCAAGGTTGACTAGAATTGTATTTAAGGCAATTTCCTACCTTGAATAGAATTCTAGTTTAGGTATCTTCCTAGTATAGTTAGAGATCCCTTTTGGATCAATTTTTGAGTCTTTTTTGATGCAAATTTCGTCCCCCTTATGTCTTATAAATAGGGGAACCATGTTACATTGATACTTTAGACATTATTGAAGATATTTTGCTTTTGCATCCAATTGTGTCTCAAATCTTATATTCTTTTGATTGTTTTCCATCAAGAAAATTATCATTCTTAGAATTAGCACATCTAAGTCTTATTAAAGGGTATTGCTTAATCCACTTGAGGGATTAACCGGTATTCGCTAATCGAAGATCAACTTAGAGATTTCATCCTTGGGTACGTTCGAGATTCAAGGAGGCTATCGGGTTGTGATTCACCTCAACGAATCATCATCCATCTACACCAAACGACGACTTCCATCAAGTCATCCACGTCCGTAACCGTCCAGCCACCAATCGATCGAGTCTCTTCCACAAGACGAGTTTGAGTTCTACCCGTTTCATCTACACGTAAGTTCGATTCATCTCTAACATATCCTATCTACCCAAGCCTTTCTTCACCATCAAACACACGTTCCATACACCAAATTACAATCATAATCTCGTCCCTATACAGCCCTCTATTCCTTTGTTTTGTGTTACATAATTCGTGTCATTTTCCTAGGTATTTTCGTTGTCTAGATTGTCATCTTTTCATTGTTTATCGAGTTGGATTGAAGCCCTTCATTAAGTTGACGTGTTTCATTCCTAAGTCTTCCGCTACATTATTATTATCGTCCTAGATTAATTGTCCGGGTCGTATCAGAATGCATGAAGGGGATGAATGGAAAACTGCTTTTAAAACAAAGCATGGTCTTTATGAGTGGTTAGTTATGCCTTTTGGTCTCACTAATGCACCGAGCATGTTTATGAGGTTGATGAACCATGTTTTGCGTGATGTGATTGGTAAATTCGTGGTTGTTTACTTTGATGATATTCTGATTTACAGTCACAGTGCACAGGCGCACCTAGAGCACCTTAGGCGTGTTTTTATGCTTTTGCGTGATGCAAAGTTGTATGGAAATTTGTCTAAGTGTTCCTTTTGCATAGATGAAGTCACTTTTCTAGGCTTTGTCGTCAGTTCACGAGGTATTGAGGTAGACCGTTCCAAAATCAAAGCGATTGAGGAATGGCCAACCCCGAAAAATGCCTCTGAGGTTCGATCAATCCATGGTCTAGCTGGGTTTTACCGTCGTTTTGTACGGGATTTCTCCAGTATAGCCGCCCCTCTTACTGAGCTAAGTAAGAAGGACCGGAAATTTGAGTGGGGTAAACAACAAGAGCATCCATTTAATACTTTGAAATCTTTGTTATGTTCTGCTCCTGTTCTTCATTTACCTGATTTTACTAAGACTTTTGAGATCGAGTGTGATGCTTCGGGCATAGGTATTGGTGCAGTTTTGATGCAGGATCGCAGGCCCGTCGCCTACTTCAGTGAGAAGTTTAGTGGCGCCAGTTTGAGGTATTCCACGTACGACAAAGAGCTCTATGCTTTGAAGCGTGCATTGGATACATGGCAGCACTATCTTTGGCCCAAGGAGTTCGTGATTCACACGGATCATGAGTGTTTAAAGCATCTTAAAGGACAGGAAAATTTGAACAAGAGACATGCAAGATAGGTGGAATTCATTGAGTCCTTTCCATATGTGATCAAATACAAGAAAGGTGAAGAGAATGTCGTCGCGGACGCCCTGTCTCGAAGGTATGCACTTCTAAACTTGATGCATGCTAAGATGCTTGGTTTCGAGTCCATTAAGTCACTGTATGTTGAGGACGCCTATTTCAACCCCATTTATGCTTCATGTGTATCAAAATCTCGTGCTATTGATGGTTATTATGTGCATGATGGGTTTTTGTTTAAGGAGTCTAAGTTATGCATTCCTGTTTGTTCTATGCGTGAGCTACTTGTGTTAGAATCGCATGCGGGAGGTTTAATGGGTCATTTTGGTGTACATAAAACATTGAACTTGCTGCATGAACACTTCTTTTGGCCGCATATGCGTAGGGATGTAGAGAATGTGTGTAGTCGTTGCATTACTTGTCGTCAAGCCAAGTCCACTTCACACCCGTTTGGATTGTACACGCCGTTACCCGCCCCATCGGCCCCTTGGATCAACATATCTATGGATTTTATCTTGGGATTGCCTAGGTCTAGGTCGGGTAAAGATTCGGTGTTTGTTGTTGTTGATCGGTTCTCCAAAATGGCTCATTTCATTGCATGTAGGAAAACCGATGATGCTGTTCACATAGCCAATTTGTTCTTTGTGCATGTTATTCGTTTGCATGGAATTCCTCGTACTATTGTTAGTGATAGGGATTCTAAGTTTTTGAGACATTTTTGGCGTGTTTTGTGGGGAAAATTAGGTACTAAGTTATTATTTTCTACCGCATGTCATCCACAAACCAATGGTCAAACTGAGGTTGTGAATCGTACATTAGGAGCTTTACTTAGGTCTCTAATTAAGAACAATTTGAAGTCATGGGAAGAATGTTTACCATATGCTGAATTTGCTTATAATCGTGTTATTTATTCTTCTACTAACATGTCTCCATTTGAGGTAGTTTATGGATTTAATCCATTAACTCCAACTGATTTGATTCCTTTACCCATTGAGCATCTAATGAGTATTAAAGGTATGAAGAGAGCTGATTTTATTCGAGAGATGCATGAGAAGGTTCGTGCCCGGATCGAGCACAAAGGCTCTCAAACCGCCGCCGCACGCAACACGAGGTGCAAACGCGTTACTTTCCAGCTCGGAGATCATGTTTGGATTCATCTAAGTCCAGGCCGGTTCCCTAACTTGAGGAAGTCCAAGTTGTCGCCCAGTGGAGATGGCCCATTCACTGTTTTGAGCCGTGTTAATGATAATGCATACCGCATTGATCTCCCTGGTGAGTACAAATGTTCTTCTACATTTAATGTTGCTGATTTGTCTCCTTTTTCTGCAGATGAATTCGACCATGATGAGGATCCAAATTCGAGGACGAATTCTCTTCAGCAGGGGGGGAATGATGAGGACATTTATAGCAATGAGGAAATCAATGAAGAGCTACAATTCAAAGGCCCCGTCACAAGACTACGAGCTAAGAAGTTGCAAGATTATTTGCATGCCACAATTCGTAAGAAGTTCGAAGATGAAGACGGCGTGCAAGGAAGCTTGAAGATGATGACCTTGTTGAAGATGAAAGATGGAGATCAAGACTTGGAATGCATGGAATGAGGAAGACGTGTACGTGTGCATGTGAATGTGCATGTGTGCGTGTGACTGGAAGTCACGGCCCAAGCATGGTGAAGCCCAAGATTTTCGGCCCTTAGTTATTTAATTAAGGGGTTATTTTATTTTAGACTATAGTATTTATTTTATTTAATTAGACTATATAGTTCAAGTCAGATTTTTATTTATTTTATTATGTAATTTTCGGTTATGATATAGATTTGACTAGGATTTTAGATAAGGCAAAATCTACAAGTTCTACCTTAAATAGAATTTTAGTTTAGGAAATTATCTAGTTTAATCCTAGTTGGTTTTGGACTCTAGTTTTCGGCCCTAATCACTATGATTTTCGGCCATCCCTATGTTATAAATAGGGGATCCATGTGACATTCATACTTTAGACTATATTTGAATTATTAAGCCTTTGCTTTCAATATCGTCTCACCCCTTTCAATCTTTGTGAGTTTGGATAATTAAATTCATACTCTTAGAATTAGCATCTCTAAGTTTTACAAAGGGAATTCCCCGTCCACGTTCGAGGGATCGTCGGAGACTCGCTAATCGAAGAACAACTTAAAGAATTTGGCCTTGTGTACGTTCGAGATTCAATGCAACTTTCGAGTTGTGATTCACATCGACAATACACCAACCTTACCGCCGATCGACGCCAACCATCCATCACCGTTCGTCTGTTTCAAGTCAGCCCCATTCGTGTTCAAGTTCGTCTTCAATCCGTTCAATCCGTAAGGCCGTTTTATCTCTATCATACCCTATCTACTCTAGCCCTTCTAAACCCATTCCATACCATCGTTCATCATCATCACCATCGTCCCTACACCCGTTCCAAAACAGCCCTATTATTGTTGGATTTGTATTATTTTGTGTGTCATTGTCTAGGTATTTTAATTGAGTCTTAGTCGTCTACATAATCGAGTATTGTTCCCTTACTTCACCGACGTAGTTTCTTTCCTAGCTTCCGCGTATCTTTGTTGTGTCGTGTCCCTATAAACCCCGGGTCACATCAATTACAGCAGAACCGATGCCATCGAGATCATCTTCCACCTATTGACACATGGCGTGAGTTGAAAGATTTGATGCGGAAATGCTTTATTCCAGACCACTACCAATGGGAGTTGGAGGAAAAGCTATACAAGCTTAGATAAAGAGATCAAAGTGTAAATGCCTACCACAACAAAATGATTGAAGCTGATGTGACCCGGGACTAAATGACACCACGAGACACAAAAGACACGGAAGCTAGGAAAGAAACTACGTCGATTACGAAAGGATTCTATACTCGAAGAACTAGACGACTAAGACTCAATTAAAATACATAGACAATGACACACAAAATAACACAAAAATCCAAATAGAGATAGGGCTGTTTTGGACGGTTAGAACAATGGATAGGATGTTGATGATTCGATGATAGAGAATAGGTTTAGAAGGGCTTGAGTAGATAGGATATGATAGAGTAGAATCGAACTTATGGATTACGAGACAAACACGAACTTGGACATGATGGGGTGACTTGAAACGGACGTTTGGTGGCTTGTGGTTGACGTCGAACGGCGATGATGTAGATGAATTGTCGATGTGAATTACAACCCGAAAGTTGCCTTGAATCTCGATCGTACACAAGGCCAAATTCTTTAAGTTGCTCTTCCATAGCGAGTTTCCGACGATCCCTCGAACGTGGACAGTGAATTCCCTTTGTAAAACTTAGAGTTGCTAAATCTAAGAGTATGAATTTAAAAGATCTAAACTCACAAAGATTAAATTGGGGTTGAGACAATATTGAAGCCAATGTATCCAAGACACGAAGAATACGCAGGCGGAAGACTTTAAGGACTCGAACAACGTCAGCTAAAGAAGGATTCAAACCGACTCGATTTAAACGGTAAAACTTACTAGAAATTCGAACAACGAAAAGAACGACGATGAGGACTCTTGGAACACTTGAAGATGGCTGGAATTATGGTGATGGTGGCGGCGGAAGGCCTTGGTGTAGATGGACTTGGCGGTGGTGATGGTAGTGTTGTGGATTGGATAGATTCGGTGAACCCGTGTTGATAACCCGAACGCGCACGTCTAGCTTCTCCGGATAGCAATTCTCCCAAGTACTTAATTATACCTTGAAGAACTTAAATAAGACTATTGAAGTGCTAAAATAATAGAATTGTAGATAAAAGTTTGATCAACCGAAGGATCGTGAGACAGATTGAGAATAACTCTTTATTTCTTGCAATTATCTGAATTATGAATGTCACAGGGTGGCCCTATTTATAGGACACATAGGGGACGAAATTTTAACCCTAAATAACTAGATAAACATTGAAAAATACTAATCCTAATCAATCTAGGATAGAATCAAAAGATACCAAAAATAAGATAACAAAAATCTATCTAAATCTAACTAGATAAGGATAAATCCCATAATGGATTTGGGCTTGTATTTCCACACCATCTTGGACCTTAGAACTCGATCATGGGCTGAATTAACATGAATAATTTCATGGCCCATGGTACAATTAATATTACCACCTTTGCATGAAAAACAGCATCTCCCGATTTCCCATGCAAATGCGTATAACTTTTCATGCACACCTCCAAATGGCGTGATTCTTCTTCTCACGTCTTCATGATACCTTCTTCATCATCAATGGATAGCATGGTGATCAATCTTGAGCTGCCCTTGACTTCATCTTCATGCATTTCGAATTTGCGACGTATGGAAGCTTGTAAATAAGTGATGAGGTCATGCAAGGCAATGAAGAAGATGATCCGGAGCTGCAGTTTAAAGGTCCAATGACGCGTTTGCGAGCTAAGAAGTTGCAAGCTTCTATTCGTTGCAAATTCGAACTTGGTGAAAATGAAGTCAAGGGCAGCTCGAGATTGATCACCATGCTATCCATAGATGAAGAAGAAGGAAGCATGAAGACGTGAGAAGAAGAACGACGCCATTTGGACGTGTACATCAAAAGTTATACGCGTTTGCATGGGAAATCGGGAGATGCTGTTTTTCATGCAAAGGTGGCAAGAATTACACACACATGGGCCACGAAATTAATACACTTAATTCAGCCCATGGACGTGTATTTTGGGTCCAAGAATGGCGAGAATATCCAGCCCAAATCCACTTTGGGATTTATCCTTATCTAGTTAGATTTAGTTAGATTTTTGTTATTTTATTTTTGGTATCTTTTGATTTTATCCTAGATTGATTAGGATTAGTATATTTTCGAATTCTCTTAGTTTTAGGACTCTAATTTTCGTCCATATACACTCCTATAAATAGGAGCACCATGTGACATTCATAATGCAGACAATTGCATGAATTCAAGAAGTATTTCACTCTTGTCTCCTAGATCCTAAGTTGATCGAAATTTTATCTTCAAAGTTCTATTGTTTTAGCAAATCAATAGTCCTATTCAAGTTCTTCAGGGTGCATTCAAGTACTTGGGAGAATGACTATCCGGAGAAGCTAGACGAGTGTGTTCGGGTTGATTCAACACGGGTTCACCGATCTGTCCTATCCTTCTACCAAACCACCGCCGTCCTCACCAACACTCCACCGCCGTCCGCCGTCGTTCACCATCAGATTCCAGCCTCCCTTCGACGTATCAAGTGTGTTCATCGAGTCATAGTCGTGTCACCATATTCGAGTAAGTTCTATTTCCGTTCGAGTCTTGTGTTTTTGTTAGTCGAGTCTTTCTTGTTTTCTCTTTGTTCGTATTGATCCCTTACGTATCTGACGTTGTTCCGTTCCTAAGCTTTCGCATATTTTATTCGTGTCATGTCCCATAGGTCCCGGGTCACATCATAAATTGGTATCAAGAGCCACGTCGGTTTCTATCGTTCGTGGTTCAATACGTCAATTTCTATTCGTTTTCTCGTTTTGAGTCTTTCAAGTTGTAATACGTGAATTGTTCATTGAAAAAAAAAGAGAAAAAGAGCAAAGGGATCGAAATCCCTATAGCAAAAAAAAAATATCGTAAAAAAAAAAACCGAAAATTCAGTTTATTTATTATGTTTTTTATCTCAATTCCTTGTTTTTAGATTTGTTTCCATCTGTTTAGGGATTCCTAGATTGTGTTCACACATCTAAAATCCTTATTCCTTTATCCATTAGATTTCTTACCTTGTTTAGATAGATTTCATCCTAATCTACATCTATTCAAGATCTTTCCATCCTCATCCATATCTAATTAAATCCTTCACCTTATCCACCCATATTTTCGATCCTACACACTAAAGGGCTTGAAAATTTCATCTCTTCCATATACACCCGGTTCACCTTATACACCACATAGTCCATACACCCATACACCCATACACCCGTACACCCATACACCCGTGGTCCGCATACACCAACCCATTGAATACTCATTCCACACGCCTACTTCTACTCTTAGCAACCTTCCGGCTTGATTCTATCCGTTGGAGCTTGAAGAAGACCCAGAGGAGCTAATCAAGAGAAGCTGTTGAATTTTTCGATCAACCCACCCCCATATTTCACTCCACACGTGTACTACACATACTTGAGAGTTAAACACGAGTGGAAAAATCAAGAGTGATATACACGAGCGTCTGTGAGGAATTGTGAGGTACTACTTTGCTTTTTCTTCACGTTTGTTCGTTTTGCAGGAACCATGAAGAAAGGAAACAATAAAGGGGCGACTACTCCACCCCTTGAGGAACCTAGATCGCCGAACACACCAGGCGAACAATCCTACTCGTCCGAACCACAATGGGATGCCAAGTACCAATATGAAGCACTAGCTAAGCACTTTGAGCGACAGACTCGTCTACTGAAAGATGAACTTGGCAACCAAGTAGCTGAATTGCAAGAGGAGCTTGCAAAGCTTCGATCTCAAACGGCCGCATCCCAAACGGTCCAAGGAGATCCTGAGAAGAGGCCACTCGAGCCTCAAGATGAAGAGACGAGGCAATCCGAGCCTCAAACTAATGCAGAGATGCAATCCGAGCCTCAAGACAACACAGAGAGGCGACATGAGCCTCAAACAGGAGCCCAAGGCCGACGCCAACCCCTGAGAAACGTCCCACAGCCGCCTCCTGTTCAGCAAGTTGATCAAAGGCCGCCCCGAGAGCCCGCCTTTGAAGAAGACTTTGATTATGGATACGATTCCTATGCAGCCGGTGGTTATGAAGCTGATTACATACCACAAGGGCGAAGAGAATGCCATGGACGACCCCGAGGTCCCCATAGGCGTGCAAATCATCATGATGATGATGATGGTAGGCTCAACAACATCAAGACGAGCATACCTGAATTTGAAGACCTTCACGATCCCGATGTTTACTTTGATTGGGAACGTAAGGTAGAGAAGATCTTTGCATGCTACAACTTTTCAGAGCAAAAGAAGGTACAACTCGCATGCTTAGAGTTTAGAGGCTACGCAGCCTCATGGTGGGAAATGCAGCAAGAAAGGAGACGCCGAAATCACAACCCTCCAATTGACAACTGGGAGGAAATGAAAGGATTTATGCGTGGGCGTTTCATACCCATGCATTATGAAAGAGAGCTTGAAAAGAAGCTCAATCGGGTCAAGCAAGGTACGAGGTCGATTGAAGAGTACCACAAGGAATTGGAGACCCTTCTGAACCGCGTCGGGAAGCAAGAGACCTTAAATGCTACCATCATCCGGTACATTGAAGGTATGAACCCCGACATTGCATGTGAAGTCGAGCTCAGAGACTTCACCAATGTAGAAAGAATGGTGCAGTACGCGACGATTGTGGAAAGGCAGCTAAGAGAGGGTCGCCGTCGATCCCACTTCAATTCAGCCCCTACACGCCCCTCTTGGAATAAAGGTACCCCTTCCACATCACTTTCTACTCCTTCTAATGATTCTACACGATCCAGATGATGAGACCATGGCAATCATCAAATCGGTCCATCCAAAGCTGTCATTAAAGGATCCCAAGATTGTTACTCCTTTAATAATTAAAGATTGGAGATCAAGATTTGAAGAGCAATGCATGAAGCTAGAAGAACTCATCAAATTGTGCATGCATGACAAATTCGCGTTGCATGGAATTTTCATCCCTTATTTGATTTAATTAGGGGTTGAATTTTATTTAGACTATAGTATTTATTTAATTATGTTAAACTATAGTTTAGTTCAGATTTTTATTTAATTATTGATGTAATTTTCGTCCATAATTAAATAGGTTTGACTAGAATTGTATTTAAGGCAATTTCCTACCTTGAATAGAATTCTAGTTTAGGTATCTTCCTAGTATAGTTAGAGATCCCTTTTGGATCAATTTTTAGGCCTTTTAGCTTATTATTTTCGTGGCTTTCATCCTTATAAATAGGAGAACCATGTAACATTGATATTTTAGACATTATTGAAGATATTTTGCTTTTGCATCCAATTGTGTCTCAAATCTTATATTCTTTTGATTGTTTTCCATTAAGAAAATTATCATTCTTAGAATTAGCACACCTAAGTCTTATTCAAGGGTATTGCTTAATTCACTAGAGGGATTAACCGGTATTCGCTAATCGAAGATCAACTTAGAGATTTCATCCTTGGGTACGTTCGAGATTCAAGGAGGATATCGGGTTGTGATTCACCACAACATCATCAACCATCAACGCCCACGACGACATCCATACAGCCCCTACGCACGCTCTTCAAATCTTGATCTCCAATCTTTAATTATTAAAGGAGTAACAATCTTGGGATCCTTTAATGGCAGCTTTGGATGGACCGATTTGATGATTGCCATGGTCTCATCACCAGAGGTCCATCCGGACCACCCGAACGGCGTTTCGACCGTTCTACACCGCAGACAAGCCGTAGACCCGAGCCTATGCCGCCCAACCAGCCACGGCCGACCCCTACTCGGCCAAATCAAGGTGTTACAGCCCCTAATGCAGCCCCTAATCGTGCTCGTGACATCCAATGTCATAAGTGTCAAGGTTGGGGCCATTTCCAAGCTCAGTGTCCAACCCGGCGAGTTCTATACTTAACGGAATCAAATGAAGTCGAATCAGCCAGTGAGGATGAAAAGGAGCCCGTGGGCGACGCCACACTTGAAGAAGAAGTCGAGAATGATGCAGCCCCTAATCCAGTCGATCCGGAAGTTCAGCTCAGTTTGGTTACAATCTGGAGTTTGAGCATCATTCGAGAAGAGGAACAAGAACACCAACGGGAAAACATCTTCTACACCCGTGCAGTGATTCAAGGTCACACGTGTTCCATGATAATCGATAGTGGCAGTGTGATCAATGCCATTAGTCAGTAAGCAGTTGAAATGCTTGGTCTACCTGTTCAACAACATGCAAAACCTTACAGATTGTAGTGGCTTACAGAAAGAGGCGAGATACGTGTGGTTCACCAGGTAAGTGTCTCATTCTCAATCCATAAGTTTTCTGACATTGTTTTGTGCGACGTTATCCCTATGGATGCGGCACACTTGTTATTAGGCAGACCTTGGCACTATGATCGACGTGTTGTCCACGATGGACGTCTGAACACTTACACCGTCGACATTGATGGCCAAATCAGCACCTTAAGGTAATTATCACCTAAAGACGTTGCTACGGACCAGCAACTCATGCAAGAGAGGTTCAAAGAGGAAAAGACGAAGCAAGCAGCCGCAAAACGGGTCCCGAAGGCCACGACCGAAACATCAGCCCCCGGACAGCCCCTTGGAGCCGCCTCTTCACCTTCCAAACAACCTCATTCGAGCTCCCTAGCTGTGGAAAAGAAGTGGGAGTTGAGTTCAAACAAGCCTCATGTGAAGAGCTTGTTTATTTCAGCAAAAGGAGTTCAGAAAGCCGTTAAAGCAGGTATGCCCCTTGTTCTACTCACATTTAAGAGCAGTGCTACTAATGATTGTTTGCCTAGTGATGTGCAGCCCTTACTTGATGAGTTCAAGGACGTTTTTCCTGAGGAGATACCCGGAGGACTTCCACCAGTGAGAGGAATCGAGCATCAGATCGATTTCATCCCTGGAGCTGTACTACCTAACCGACCAGCCTATAGGACGTCTCCCGACGAGACTAAGGAGATAGATAGGCAAGTCAAAGACCTGTTGGAGAAGAAGCAAATCCTTGAAAGCCTCAGCCCGTGCGCCGTTCCAGTGATCCTAGTGCCAAAGAAGAACAACGAATGGCGTATGTGCATGGATTGTAGAGCAATCAATAAAATCACGGTAAAGTGTCGTTTTCCCATCCCTAGATTAGATGATATGCTCGATGAATTATCTGGTTCGCGTGTCTTTTCTAAAATTGATTTGCGTTCTGGTTATTTTCAAGTACGTATGCTCTAGGTGATGAATGGAAAACTGCATTTAAGACTAAGCATGGTTTGTATGAATGGCTTGTTATGCCTTTTGGTCTCACTAATGCACCAAGCACATTTATGTGTCTAATGAATCATGTTTTACGTGAAGTAATTGAAAAGTATGTTGTTGTGTATTTTGATGACATCTTGATTTACAGTGACACGACACATACACATATGCAGCACCTCAGACACGTTTTTGAGCTTCTTAGGGAGTCGAAATTGTATGGTAATCTGTCTAAGTGTTCTTTTTGCATGAATGAAGTCGTGTTTCTAGGCTTCGTTGTGAGTTTACGTGGTATAGAAGTAGACCGTTCCAAAATCAAAGCGATTAAGGAATGGCCCACTCCTAAATCTGCGAGTGATGTGAGGTCTTTCCACGGCCTTGCTGGGTTTTATCGTCATTTTGTGCGCGATTTCTCCAGCATAGCCGCGCCGCTTACTAAGTTAAGCAAGAAAGATCGCAAGTTTGAATGGGGTCCTGTTCAAGAGCATGCGTTTAACACTTTAAAATCTTGTTTATGTAATGTGCCTGTTCTTGCTCTTCCGGACTTTAATAAAACTTTTGAGATTGAATGTGATGCCTCGGGCAAAGGGATTGGTGTTGTTTTGATGCAGGAACGGCGTCCAGTCGCCTATTTCAGTGAGAAGCTCCACGATGCAGCCCTTCGATATTCTACCTATGACAAGGAGCTGTACGCACTCAAGAGAGCTTTAGAGATGTGGCAGCACTATTTGTGGCCTAAGGAGTTTGTGATTCACACGGATCACGAGAGTTTAAAGCATTTGAAAGGCCAACAAAATCTGAACAAGCGACATGCACGATGGGTAGAGTTTATCGAGTATTTCCCGTACGTCATCAAGTACAAGAAAGGCGCCGAAAACGTTGTAGCTGATGCATTGTCGAGAAGGTACGTTCTCTTGAACCTTATGCATGCTAAGATGTTGGGATTTGATGCAATTAAGGAGTTATATGCATGTGATGAATTTTTCGCATCCATATATGCTGAATGTTGCTCAAAATCTCGTGCTTATGATGGTTATTTCGTGCATGAGGGTTTCTTGTTCAAGGGTTCACAGTTGTGTATTCCTAAGTCTTCTATGCGTGAGTTGTTAGTTCTTGAATCGCATGCGGGAGGTTTAATGGGTTACTTTGGTGTGTCTAAAACGTTAAACTTGCTGCATGAACATTTCTTTTGGCCACGTATGAAGCATGATGTTGAGAATGTGTGTAGTAGATGCATTACATGTAGGAGATCGAAATCTACTTCACATCCTTTCGGTTTATACACTCCTCTACCAGCCCCGTCTTCCCCGTGGATTGATTTATCTATGGATTTCATATTAGGTTTACCACGGTCTAGGTCTGGTCGAGATTCCATATTCATTGTAGTTGATAGGTTTTCCAAGATGTCTCATTTCATTGCATGTAGGAAAACCGAAGATGCTGTACACATTGCCAATTTGTTCTTTATACATGTTGTGCGTTTACATGGAATACCTAGAACTATTGTTAGTGATAGGGATTCTAATTTCTAGCACATTTTTGGCGTGTACTATGGGGTAAGTTAGGTACCAAACTGTTATTTTCTACTGCATGTCATCCACAAACTGATGGACAAACTGAAGTAGTTAATCGCACTTTAGGTACTTTGCTGCGTTCTTTAGTTAAAAACAACCTGAAATCATGGGAATATTGTTTGCCATATGCTGAATTTGCTTACAATCGAGTTGTGCATTCATCTACTAATATGTCCCCATTCGAGGTTGTTTATGGTTTTAATCCGCTAACGCCTACTGATCTTTTGCCTTTACCTGTTGAGCATCTAACGAGTGTTAAAGGTACAAGAAAAGCGGAACAAGTTAAGGAGATGCATGAGAAAGTACGTGCGCGTATTGAAGCCGTTGGCGCACGTAATGCTGTTCAAAAGAATAAACGGCGCAAGCAAGTGATTTTCCAGCCTGGAGATCGCGTTTGGATTCATCTGAGTTGATGTGACCCGGGACCTATGGGACACGACCAATATACGCGGAAGCTAGAATCGAAACGACGTCGGGTAAGTAAGGGTTCAATAAAACTCAAAGGACTCGATTAAATTACCTAGACTATGACACGACACCAAATAAAACACAACTAAATAGGACGAAAAGGGGCTGTTTTGGTTTGAATCGAAAGGGGATGGCTATGGACGTGTAGTATGATGTTATGTGGTGAAGAAGGGCTGGTATAGATAGGTTATGACCAGGAAATAAAGAACTTACGGGATAGGTGCTTATCTTGGCGTGAATAGCACATATGAACGAATTGCTCTCGAACAGCTTGTAAACTCGTACAACTTGACTCGAACTTGATGTATGATGGTGTAATGGACGAAATATGATAGATAGGTGATGTTGATGATGATCGGCGTTGATGTGTTGAGTAGAATGAGTCGATAACACAGCTGCAAACCCCGTGAAGATCACCTCACGAAACATACAACAATCGGTTGTCTTCTCGTTAGCAATCTAACCCTATTCCCACAAGTGAAATAGAACGAAATTTAAAAGAAAACTTGGAAGTTGCTAGGCTTTCAAGAGTGTGTATTTTCGGCTGAAAATAAACAAAAAGAGGATCTTGGGTGAGACAATATTGAAAGGTAAATTCTTCTTAATCAAATATGGTCTAAATATCAATGTAACAATGATCCCCTATTTATAATAGAGGGATGGACGAAAATTCCAAGATAAATCCTAAAAGAAATCAAAAATAAAAAGCTATCCTAATCTAACTAGGATTCCTACCTTAATTAGAACTCTATTTAAGGCATATCCAAAAAGACCAAAAATAAAATAATAAAAATCTATCTAATGGATAAATAAAACCCAACACTTTTGGGCCTTCATAATTGGACTCTAATATTTCAAATTGGGCTGAATTAATTGAACTTCATGGGCTGCCCAAATATCCGAAATAATTCTTGCATGAGTTCGACGTGCACGAGCCATGCAACACGTCAAAATCCTTCTTCCCTCTTTAAGTACTCGTCTCCAACTTCATGCCTTCGTCTTCATCTTGAATAGACAACATAGTAATCCATTTAGAGCTGCAATGCACGATCTCTTCTTCCTCTAACTTGCGTCGCACATAAGCTTGGAAATAGCCTTGCAATTTCTTTGCTATCGGTCCAATCATTTGCAGCTCCGGATTAACTTCTTCAACCCTAGGCATGGCTTCATCATGAGTCCTGGGCGGTTTCCTAAGTTGAGAAAATCGAAACTTATGCCAAGAGGAGATGGACCGTTCACCGTGCTGAGTCGAGTCAATGATAATGCATATCGCATTGATTTACCCGGTGAATATAAGTGTTCATCTACATTTAATGTTGCTGACTTATGTCCCTTTTCTGCAGATGATGAGTTCGAAGTTGATGAGTCCCCGAATTCGAGGACGAATTCTTTTCAGCAGGGGGGAATGATGATGATATGATCCTGAAAAGCCTTGAAGAATTAAATTCGGAGCTATCATTCAAAGGTCCGAAGATTGTTAGAGTGAGGGCCATCAAAGATTGGAAATCAAGATTTGAGGAACAATACATGAAGATCAAATATTCAGACCGAGATTGGTCAACATGCTATCAATTAATGATGAAGAAGGAAGGCATGAAGACAGTCGGTATGGGCATACTGACCAGATTGCATGAAGACAGTCGGTATGGGCATACTGACTGGGTTGACGTTGAAATTAACGTGTGGATTCATCCAATAATAGTCCAACACGTTATTGAAGAGCCCAAGTCCAATAAGAGGCGAATTTTGAAGGCCCAAAATCAGTTTGGGATTTATCCTTATCTAGTTAGATTTAGATAGATTTTTGTTATCTTATTTTTGGTATCTTTTGATTTTATCCTAGTTTGATTAGGATTAGTATATTTTCGAATTCTCTTAGTTTTAGGACTCTAATTTTCGTCCATATACACTCCTATAAATAGGAGCACCATGTGACATTCATAATTCAGACAATTGCATGAATACAAGAATTATTTCTCTTTTGTCTCCAAGATCCTAAGGTTGATCGAAAATATCCAAACAATTCTATTGAATTAGCAATCCAATAGTCTTAATCAAGTTCTTCAGGGTACGTTCAAGTACTTGGGAGAATTGCTATCCGGAGAAGCTAGACGAGTGCGTTCGGGTTGATTCAACACGGGTTCGCCGTATAGCCGATTCATTCTATCCGTCACCTCCGTCAAATCCACCATCACGTCGCCCTCCGCCGTTCACGCCGCCGTCCGCCGTCGTTCCAGCCACCACTGAAGCCATCCAAGGGTGTTCCATCGAGTCATAGTCGAGTCTTCGTATTCTAGTAAGTCCTTTATTCATTCGAGTCTTGTTTGTTTCTAGTCGAATTTTTTGTATTTTCTTTAGAAGCGTATTGATCCATTACTTACCGACGTTGTTCCGTTCCTTTGCTTCCGCATCCTTTTGTCCGTGTCGTGTCCCATAGGTCCCGGGTTACATCATAAATTGGTATCAAGAGCCACGTCGGTTCTTATCGTTCGTGGTTCAATACGTTGTTTTTGTTCATTTTTATTGTTTTTTGAGTCTTTCGAGTTGTAATATCTGAATATTCAAAAAAATAAAAAGAAGAAAGGAGCAAGGGGTCGAAGCCCTACAGCAAAAAAAAAAATCGTAAAAAAAAAAAAATGAAAATTCAGATTTATTCTCTTGTTTATTTTGATTTTGTGTCTTTCCTAGTCTAGATAGATTTGTTTCCACAAATTTAGGGATTTTTAAATTTGTTCACATTGGTCAAACACATCCAAATAGATACTAGCTTATCTATATCTTTTCTTTCCTTGTACATTCTTATTTCATCCTTATCTTTCCCTATCTATTCTTTTTCTTTTTCTTGCTTTAATTTTCGTCCATATCCTTCCTTGTGGATCAAAAATTACCCCATACACCACTGTGTGCACCGTACACCACCCGTACACCATCCGGACCATACACCCATGCACCCATGCACCCCACGGTCCATACACCATACACCACTCATACTCCATACACCCATACACCATGTACACCAAATTCTCGCCATCTCTGCAGCAACAACAAATTGACCATCCCCGAGTTTGAAGGTCTATACGATCCCAATGCATACCTTGATTGGGAACGAAAAGTAGACAAGGTTTTTGAGTGCTATGACTTCCCCGAGCCAAAGAAGGTGCAATTAGTTTCCTTGGAGTTTAGAGGCTACGCAGCAACATGGTGGGAATTCCAGCAGAACCGATGCCATCGAGATCACCTTCCACCTATCGACACATGGCGTGAGTTGAAAGATTTGATGCGGAAACGCTTCATTCCAGATCACTACCAATGGCAGTTGGAGGAAAAGCTATACAAGCTTAGACAAAGAGATCGAAGTGTAAATAACTACTACAACAAAATGATTGAAGCCATGAGACAAGCTGATATAGAAGAATATCCAGAAGATACCATGGATAGATTCCTAGCTGGTCTACGAAGGGCAATCCGAGAAAAGGTAGCATTGTATCACTTTGACAAGTTGAAAGACATGGCGCAATACGCCATTGAGATAGAGAAGTGGTTGGAGAGTCTAGAGATGAGGCAAAATGAAGTGGTTCAAGTAAAGTCGAATGTAGAGTTGTCACCTAGAGCTCATTGCCAAACAGCCCCGTTTTGTTGGAGCGAACCTGAGTCATTCGAGGAGTTTCTACGTAGCTATGTACCACCTACACAGCCTGCATCACCAGTTCAGCTAGTCATGGATGTGCCAAGCCAAGCCAGCAACATTCAAGAGGAGATCCACATTGAGTTACCATCTGAGATCGTTGCCATCAAAGAAGATCCTACTTTCGAGGTAACAATTTCAGTTGAAGCATCTCTTGATGAATTGATAAATGTTGCTACTTGTGAAGACGTTGGAGAAGTTGAGAGAGAAGAAATGAAGGTTGTTACTGCCGTAGAGGAGATCAGAATCATTAAAGAGTTGTTCGAAGCTGAGGAGTTCGAAACAGTTGAAGAGCTGTTGAAAATGCAGCCATGTTTTCAAGAGGAGATCGACATTAATGGAGTAATGACTATGGAGCACAAAGAACACAAAGAAGAAGTCATAGAGGAGCTACCGAGTTCTAACGTTTTTGATCAACCCTGTACTTTTGATGTCTTTATTTTACAGGTTGTTGAGAATGTTCCATATGATTTAGTTGTGCACAAAAAGGAGTTTGATGATCCATTCATGGTAGTCCTTGACCCCGAAGATTTGAATTCGAGGACGAATTCTTTTCAAGAGGAGGGGAATGATATGATCCTGAAAAGCCTTGAAGAATTAAATTCGGAGCTATCATTCAAAGGTCCGAAGATTGTTAGAGTGAGGGCCATCAAAGATTGGAAAACAAGATTTGAGGAACAATACATGAAGATCAAATATTCAGCCCATGATTGGTCAACATGCTATCAATTAATGATGAAGAAGGAAGGCATAAAGACAGTCGGTATGGGCATACTGACCAGATTGCATGAAGACAGTCGGTATGGGCATACTGACTGGGTTAACATTGAAATTAACGTGTGGATTCATCCAATAATAGTCCAACACGTTATTGAAGAGCCCAAGTCCAATAAGAGGCGAATTTTGAAGGCCCAAAATCAGTTTGGGATTTATCCTTATCTAGTTAGATTTAGATAGATTTTTGTTATCTTATTTTTGGTATCTTTTGATTTTATCCTAGTTTGATTAGGATTAGTATATTTTCGAATTCTCTTAGTTTTAGGACTCTAATTTTCGTCCATATACAAAATAGGAGCACCATGTGACATTCATAATGCAGACAATTGCATGAATTCAAGAAGTATTTCACTCTTGTCTCCTAGATCCTAAGGTTGATCGAAATTTTATCTTCAAAGTTCTATTGTTTTAGCAAATCAATAGTCCTATTCAAGTTCTTCAGGGTGCATTCAAGTACTTGGGAGAATTGCTATCCGGAGAAGCTAGACGAGTGCGTTCGGGTTGATTCAACACGGGTTCACCGATCTGTCCTATCCTTCTACCAAACCACCGCCGTCCTCACCAACACTCCACCGTGCCGTCGTTCACCATCAGATTCCAGCCTCCCTTCGACGTATCAAGTGTGTTCATCGAGTATAGTCGTGTCACCATATTCTAGTAAGTTCTATTTCCATTCGAGTCTTGTTTTTTTGTTAGTCGAGTCTTTCTTGTTTTCTCTTTGTTCGTATTGATCCCTTACGTATCCGACGTTATTCCGTTCCTAAGCTTCCGCATATTTTATTCGTGTCGTGTTCCATAGGTCCCGGGTCACATCAATAAGCTTGTAACTTCTTCGCTCGCAAACGCGTCATAGGACCTCTAAATTGCAGCTCCGGATCTTCTTCTTCTTTGCCGCATTCTCATCATTCCCCCCCTGCTGAAAAGAATTCGTCCTCGAATTCACAGGCTCATCATCATCGAACTCATCATCTACAGAAAAGGGAGATAAGTCAGCAACATTGAATGTTGATGAACACTTGTACTCACCGGGTAAATCAATGCGACATGCATTGTCATTGACTCGACTCAACACAGTGAATGGTCCATCTCCTCTAGGCATCAATTTCGACTTTCTTAAGTTAGGAAACTGTCCGGGACTCAAATGAATCCAAACGCGATCTCCGGGTTGAAAGATCATCGGTTTGCGCCGTTTGTTCTTTTGGACTGCATTGCGTGCGCCAACTGCCTCAATACGCGCACGTATTTTCTCATGCATCTCCTTCACTTGATCCGCTCTTCTTGTACCTTTAACACTTGTTAGATGCTCAACAGGTAAAGGCAAAAGATCAGTAGGCGTTAGCGGATTAAAACCATAAACAACCTCGAATGGGGACATATTAGTAGATGAATGCACAACTCGATTGTAAGCAAATTCAGCATATGGCAAACAATCTTCCCACGATTTCAAGTTGTTTTTAACTAAAGCACGTAGCAAAGTACCTAAAGTGCGATTAACTACTTCAGTTTGTCCATCAGTTTGTGGATGACATGCAGTATCATCAAAGTAAACAAACCACAAATTTACCAATCACATCACGCAAAACATGGTTCATCAATCTCATAAACGTGCTTGGTGCATTAGTGAGACCAAAAGGCATAACTAACCACTCATATAAACCATGCTTTGTTTTAAACGCAGTTTTCCATTCATCCCCTTCATGCATTCTAACTTGAAAATACCTAGATCTTAAATCTATTTTAGAAAAAACATTAGAACCACTTAGTTCATCTAGCATATCATCAAGTCTAGGGATAGGAAATCTGTACTTAACCGTGATTTTGTTGATGGCGCGACAATCCATGCACATCCTCCATTCGTTGTTCTTCTTTGGCACTAGGATGACTGGAACTGCACAAGGGCTCATCGACTCACGGATTTGCTTCTTCTCCAACAACTCCTTCATTTGGCGGTCGATCTCCTTCGTCTCCTCGGGGGACGTGTGGTACGCCGGTCTATTGGGTAAGACTGCGCCGGGTACGAAGTCAATCTGGTGCTCGATCCCACGAACTGGAGGTAATCCATTTGGAATCTCTTCCGGAAACATGTCCGCGAACTCCTCTATAAGGGGCTGCACATCACAAGGCAAAGAAACACTATTAGTAGCACTGTCCTTCTAAGATAAAAGAACGAAAGGTAAACTGATATGACCACGAAAAGCCTTGAAAAACCGAACTCGGAGTTGCAATTTCGAGATCCAATTACACGACTTCGAGCAATATAATTGCAAGGATATTTCCAAGCATTTGTATGTAAGAAGTTTGAAGATGAAAAAAGAGTTGAGAGCAGCCCCAAGATTGTTGTGTTGTTCAAGATTAAAGATTGGAGATCAAGATTTGAAGAACACAAGTGCATGAAAATATTCAGATATTTTGGGCAACCTATGAAGATCAAATATTCAGCCCGAGATTGGTCAACATGCTATCAATTAATGATGAAGAAGGAAGCATGAAGACGTGAGAAGAAAAATGACGCCATTTGGACGTGTGCATGAAGAGTTCTACGCGTTTGCATGGGAATCCGACAAGTTGCTGTTTTTCATGCAAAAGGTGGCAAGAATTAATTAACCATAATATGGGCCACGAATTTATCCATTGAATTCAGCCCATTGTTGTGTTAATTAAAGGTCCAATAGGCAAAATTTCAAGTCCAAAAATCAGTTTGGGATTTATCCTTATCTAGTTAGATTTAGATAGATTTTTCTTATCTTATTTTTGGTATCTTTTGATTTTATCCTATTTTGATTAGGATTAGTGTTATTTTCGAATTCTCTTAGTTTTAGGACTCTAATTTTCGTCCATATACACTCCTATAAATAGGAGCACCATGTGACATTCATAATTCAGACAATTGCAAGAAATAAAGAGTTATTCTCAACCTGTCTCACGATCCTTTGGTTGATCAATAACATGGGGCACATCTTTAGCAACCTGTAAAATAAAGATATCACAAGAAAATGGTTGACAAATGATGTTAGAATTCGACTATGTATCGATGCTCGCTTGATTGAGCTCATCATGATCTTCAACCACTTCCAAGTTGATCTCACTCTCGGCCTCTTTTTCTTCTTCTCCAACGCTTTCACAAGTTGCAACTTCTATCAATTCTTCAAGAGAGGCTTCAATAGAAATGGTTACCTCTAGAATAGGATCTTCTTCTATGGTTACGATTTCAGATGGTAACTCAACGTGGATGTCCTCTTGAATGCTGTTGGCTTGGCTTGGCACATCCATGACTAGCTGAACTGGTGATGCAGGCCGTGTAGGTGGTACATAGGTACGTAGAAACTCCTCGAATGACTCAAGTTGGTAACTCGTGGTCGACTGTACTTGAACCTCTTCCTTTGACTGCATCTCTAGTTCCTCTAGCCATTTTTCTATCCGAATGGCGTAATCCACCATGTCCTCCAACTCATCGAAGCGGTACAATGCTACTCTTTCACGAATTGCCCTTCGTAGACCAGCTAGAAATCTATCCATGGTATCTTCTGGATATTCTTCTACATCAGCTTGTCTCATGGCTCCAATCATTTTGTTGTAGTAGTCATTTACACTTCGATCTCTTTGTCTAAGCTTGTATAGCTTTTCCTCCAACTCCCATTGGTAGTGGTCTGGAATGAAACGTTTTCGCATCAAATCTTTCAACTCACGCCATGTGTCGATAGGTGAAAGGTGATCTCGATGGCATCGGTTCTGCTGTAATTCCCACCATGCTGCTGCATAGCCTCTAAACTCCAAGGAAACTAATTTCACCTTCTTTGGCTCCGGGAAGTCGTAGTACTCAAAAATCTTGCCAACTCTGCGTTCCCAATCTAGGTACGCTTCTGGATCGTATAGACCCTCAAACTCTGGGATGGTTATCTTGTTGCGTTGTAGACCATCGGCATCTCTAAATCGATTTGGGCGGGCTCGGATTGGATCCATCTAACTTGATGATGTGGGGCTGCTGTATAGATGGTGTAGGTAAACCGGCTGTTTTTGGTGTATGGTGTATGGTGTATGGGTGTAGGGTGCGTTTGGTGTACGGGTGTATGAACCGGATGGTGTATGGATGGTGTATGGTGCACACAGTGGTGTAGGGAGTAATTTTCGATCCACTAGGGTGATATGGACGAAAATTAAAGCAAGAAAAAGAAAAAGAATAGATAGGGAAAGATAAGGATGAAATAAGAATGTATAAGGAAAGAAAAGATATATATAAGGCAATATCTATTTGGATGTGTTTGACCAATGTAAACAAATCTAAAAATCCCTAAATTTGTGGAAACAAATCTATCTAGACTAGGAGAGACACAAAATCAAAATAAAGAAGAGAATAAATCTGAATTTTCGTTTTTTTTTTTTGACGATCTTTTTTTTTTGCTGTAGGGCTTCGACCCTTTGCTCCTTTCTTATTTTTTTTATCAATGAATATTCAGATATTACAACTCGAAAGACTCAAAAAATAATAAAAATGAACAAAAACAACGTATTGAACCACGAACGATAAGAACCGACGTGGCTCTTGATACCAATTTATGATGGTACAGGACACGACATGAACGACTTATGCGGAAGCTAAGAACGAAACTACGTCGGATGCGTAAGGGATCAATACGACTCTAGAGAAAAGACGAAAGACTCGACTAGAAAAAACAAGACTCGAACGGAAATAGAACTTACTAGGATACGTAGACACGAACTAGGACTCGACTGTTGACACGATGAACACCCTTGGATGGCTGGAACTCGGCGGTGATGGCTGGAATCACGGCGAACGACGGTGGTGGAAGGAATCTCGGCGGCGATGAAAGGTAGAAGGATAAATCAGGATCGGCGAACCCGTGTTGAAACAACTCGAACGCGCACGACTAATTTCTCCGGATAGCAATTCTCCCAAGTACTCGTTGTACCCTGAAGAACTTGAATAAGACTATTGTATTGCTAGAACAATAGAATTGTAGGTAACAGTTTGATCAACCAAAGGATCGTGAGACAGATTGAGAATAACTCTTTATTTCTTGCAATTGTCTGAATTATGAATGTCACATGGTGCTCCTATTTATAGGAGTGTATATGGACGAAAATTAGAGTCCTAAAACTAAGAGAATTCGAAAATAACACTAATCCTAATCAAAATAGGATAAAATCAAAAGATACCAAAAATAAGATAAGAAAAATCTATCTAAATCTAACTAGATAAGGATAAATCCCAAACTGATTTTTGGGCTTGAAATTTTGCCTATTGGACCTTTAATTAACACAACAATGGGCTGAATTCAATGGATAAATTCGTGGCCCATATTATGGTTAATTAATTCTTGCCACCTTTTGCATGAAAAAAGCAACTTGTCGGATTCCCATGCAAACGCGTAGAACTCTTCATGCACACGTCCAAATGGCGTCGTTCTTCTTCTCACGTCTTCATGCTTCCTTCTTCATCATTAATTGATAGCATGTTGACCAATCTCGGGCTGAATATTTGATCTTCATAGGTTGCCCAAAATATCTGAATATTTTCATGCACTTGTGTTCTTCAAATCTTGATCTCCAATCTTTAATCTTGAACAACATGATTATCTTTGAAGCTCTCAATGGTAGTCTTGGATTTGATTCTTTTATGCTTTTCGGGTTTGTATCATTCCCGTTCGAGTCTTGTTTTTTCTAGTCGAGTCTTTCGTCTTTTCTCTAGAGTCGTATTGATCCCTTACGCATCCGACGTAGTTTCGTTCCTAGCTTCCGCATAAGTCGTTCATATCGTGTCCCGTAGGGGTCACATCATTAATTGATAGCATGTTGACCAATCTCGGGCTGAATATTTGATCTTCATAGGTTACCCAAAATATCTGAATATTTTCATGCACTTGTGTTCTTCAAATCTTGATCTCCAATCTTTAATCTTGAACAACATGATTATCTTTGAAGCTCTCAATGGTAGTCTTGGATTTGATTCTTTTATGCTTTTCGGGTTCGTATCAAGTTAGATACGTATTGATCCCTTACGTCACCGGCGTAGTTTCATTCCTTAGCTTCCGCATCGTTTATCTTTCTTGCTGCATCTCCCACCAAGTGGCTGCGTAGCCTCTGAACTCCAAACAGGCTAACTGCACCTTTTTGACTTCTGTGAAGTCATAGCAGTCAAAAATCTTCTCTACCTTACGTTCCCAATCAAGATAGATATCGGGATCGTGAAGGCCTTCAAACTCCGGGATGCTCGTCTTGATGTTATTGAGCATGCGATCTTCACCATAACCATCACGGCTGCGGTCTCGACCATGGCGGCGTCCTCTGTCGAGTTCTTCAGTATTTTCATCAAAGTACTCATCCTCTGGCTCGTTCTGTCGCTGATGTTGTCGAGCTGGTCCTCGAACTGCTTGAGTAATGGTCGGCGTAACTCTAGTGCGTTCAATGGCATGCACTAAACTATCAAGTTTGTCAGACAGGGCCTGGTGCTTTCTCTGGAAGTGTTTTGAGAGTGCCTCAAAATGATACTTAGGTCATTGTGTGGGTGGATCAGAAGTAGACTCCATGGGAGCTTTGGACGGATCTCCGGATTGGTCCAAAGATGGAGTGTCGACTGGTGGAGTCAAGGATGACTCGGGACGGGTACCTTTCTTCATGATACCTACAAAATGAACAAACGTAAAAGAAAACAAGGTAGGACCTCACAATCTTACGTCACTCGTTTGTTTTCACTCTTGATTTTACCACTCGTGTATCACTCAATATATGGGTGCACAGTGTGTGAAAAATCGTGTAAATGGAGTATGGAACTCGGCGGTCTTGTGTAGAGGAAAGGACGGAATTGCTATGTTCGAAACACGAATGAATTTGGAATTTGTATGAATGAGATACGGGTGGAGTATGTGTGGTGTAGGGCTGTCGAAATTGGAGGTGTGGGAGAGGTAGTGATCGAAGGGTATAGGGAGAAAAGGAAAGAGAATAGATTAATTATTGAAATCCCAAATTGATTTGGAGATCCAAAAAATAAATCTAGATAGAATATGGAAAGAAATAGAATGGATAAGGAAAGAAAGAAAGAGATAAGGTAAATATGGGATTTGGATATGTATCAATCTATATGATACAATCTAAATACCTTAATTAGCCTAGACTCTAGAAGGAAAGAATCCAAAAATAAAATAAGATATCTAAGGTAGTTACCAAAATCAAAACAAACTAAGAAGGAAATTTCCTAAAAGAAAGGGAATCTAAAAGGAAATAACCAACTATGGATTTGTACCTAAAAGGAAGGTACCAAAATAAAATAGAACACAAAAGGAAACAATGGATATACCTCATTTTTTTTTTTTAATTTCGGATTTTTTTTTCGATTTTTTTTTTATCGTTCTTTTCTCTTTTTTTTTGTACGATCTGTTTTTTTTTTAACTATGAACAATACGAAAAATAAAGTACAACTCAACAAAACTCAAAACTAAAATAAACGGGACAAATAAACGAGTATGGAACCATGAACTAAACCGACCTGGTTCTTGATACCAATTTATGATGTGACCCGAGACTAAATGACACCACGAGACACAAAAGACGCCGAAGCTAGGAAAGAAACTACGTCGGTACGAAAGGATTCTATACTCGAAAGTTAGACGACTATGACTCAATTAAAATACCTAGATTAATATCACACAAATACAACACAAATCCAATATAAGAGGCTGTGTTGGGACGGTAATACGGACGGCTAGGATGATGATGATCGATGGTAATGAGTAGGTTTAGAAGGGCTGGGGTAGATAGGGTATGATAGAGTAGAATCGGACTTACGGATTAAACGGACGATGACGAACTCGAACACGATGGAGCTGGACTTGGAACGGACGGCTGGTGACGGTGGATGGCGTCGAACGGCGGTGATGATGGTGGTTTGTCAATGTGAATTACAACCCGAAAGTTGCCTTGAATCTCGAACGTACACAAGGCCAAATTCTTTAAGTTGCTCTTCGATAGCGAGTTTCCGACGATCCCTCGAACGTGGATGGCGAATTCCCTTTGTAAAACTTAGAGATGCTAATTCTAAGAGTATGAATTTTAAAGATCTAAACTCACAAAGATATAAAATGGGGTTGAGACAATATTGAAGCAAAGCTTTAATTATCAAATATGGTCTGAAAAACAATGAAATATGGATCCACTATTTATAATAGTTGGATCGAAAATCCTAAGGCTAAGGGACGAAAATTATAGTCCAATTTAGACTAGAATTGGACTTTGACTACTTCCTAAACTAGAATTCTATTTAAGGTAGATTTTGTAGATCTTGCCTTATCTAAAAATCTGGTCAAAATTCTATCTAAAATAACCGAAAAATCCTAACTAAAAATCTGCAAAATTTCGTCCAAGTCATAATAAATAAAATACTATAGTCTAATAAATCAATCCCCTTAATTGGATCATCAAGGGCCGATTATTTTGGGCTTTTCCACCATGCATGCTTAACTTGGGCTGAATAGCAAGTATACACATCAAGCCCAACAAAAGCACTTCTTGCACGCCTCTTTCATGTATTGCACTCCACATCTTGATCTCCATCTTCAAATGTCAACAATGTCATCATCTTCAAGCTTCCTTGCACTCCGTCTTCAACTTCGAACTTCTTGCGAATTACAGCTTGCAAATATTCTTGCAACTTCTTAGCTCGTAGTCTTGTGACGGGTCCTTTGAATTGCAGCTCTTCATTGACTTCATCATTGCTATGGATGTCCTCATCACCTACATGAACACAGATAGATTACTTTACCAAAATGATTTGCATAACTTGAATTGTCAAAACTTGCCCACTAAGTGCATTAGTAGTCATCCCAAATCTTTTCAAACATTTTCAGGTCAGTAGGCTGGAGTGTGGAGGTGACGAGGCTGAGATATGGGCTATTATGATTTACATATTTTTTCGTTGCCGTCTCTTTTTATTAGTATTCTGTTAAGAATTGAGCTTCCGCACATATGATATTCTTTTGTTAAATGCTAAGAACTCTGATCTTGGTATTTTGTTGATATGATTCTGCTTCTCTGATTCTGAACATTTGTTGACTTCCTGGTTAACATGTATCATATACTTAACTATATAATTATTCCAAGGGGAGGAAGCCCATCTTTCGTTAAGTCTATTTGATCATTCATTTTGGCCTATGGAAGGGCATAATTTGTTCAGTATATTGGTGTCTGTTTCTTTTGTCGGCCTATGAATGGTCTATTGATTGTTGGTATCTGTTTATTTGTTATCGTTTGACCTATGAAAGGGCTTATTGAATTGCTACAGCCTCCATTCTTTTCCTATAAGCCGTTATAAACGGGGATTCGCTCTAGTTACAGAGGTTATGATGTTTAATTTTCCGGAAGGCATAACCTATCTTTGGCATACTCGGTTGTTAAATTTTATTTCAAACATTAATCCTTTTTAGATTGTCACCTCGTCATTAATTAAATTACCCCTTTCTTTCCCACTTCTTAATTCCAACCTCCGTGGTGTCCATTTCCACGATCTTTCGGGATCGGGGCACTACAGATTGAGACAATATTGAAAGGTAAATTCTTCTTAATCAAATATGGTCTAAATATCAATGTAACAATGATCCCCTATTTATAATAGAGGGATGGACGAAATTTTAAAGTAAAATCCTAAGAGAATTAGAAAATAAAGAGTTTCCTAACATAACTAGGATTCCTACCTTAATTAGAACTCTATTTAAGGTAAAATCCAAAAAGACCAAAAATAAAATAATAAAAATCTATCTAATGGATAAATAAAACACAACACTTTTGGGCCTTCATAATTAGACTCTAATATTTCGAATTGGGCTGAATTAATTGAACTCCATGGCTGCCCAAATATCCGAAATAATTCATGCATGAGTTCGACATGCACGAGCCATGCAATACGTCAAAATCCTTCTTCCCTCTTTAAGTACTCGTCGTCTCCAACTTCATGCCTTCATCTTTATCTTGAATAGACAACATGGTAATCCATTTAGGGCTGGAATGCATGATCTCTTGTTCGTCTAGCTTGCGTCGCACATAGGCTTGGAAACAGCCTTGCAATTTATTTGCTCTTAGTCTTGTGATCAGTCCAATCATTTGCAGCTCCGGATTATCTTCTTCAATCCTAGGCATGGCTTCATCATTCCCCCCCTCCTGAAAAGAATTTGACCTCGAATTCAAGGTGTCTTCTTGGTCGAACGAAATGTGATTATGCACTCATGTGGCTCGTCCTTCCTGGACCCCAAGGGACATGCCCCATGTCTGTTCCCTTTGATCCCACAAGAAAGTCATCCCACATGAGCCACTCATTACCTCAAAGGTACAGTCGAAGTGGACCATCCTCTCTGGACCCCAAGGGACACGCCCCCCCTGTCTGTTCCCTTTGATCCCCACATGGAAGTCATCCCACTTGAGGCACAAATATACAACACATCACACCACGAGCTGGTGGTGACCAATCCCAAACAAAACATTTTCTCTCTCTGAAAACCATTTCATGCATGCAACCTCGATAATATCTACATAACGTGCATGCATATGCTCGTGCTTATGTACAAGATATTCAATGCAACATAATACAATACCACAAGTATATCACATCACACAATCATACAATATAACACAATATAAATAATAATCACATATAATCAAATAATAATATGTTCATGCATTGTAGTTGCAAATGAATTTCTACTTACCTTAAATTCAAGCTTATATTAATATTTGAGATTCCAGATCAAGCTCCTTCCCAGCTAAATCTAATTAATAAACCACAACATGTAATAACCACAAATTAATGAACTATTAACTTAATTCCATATCACTTTTTATCTAAGACGTCCATCTTATTTAATTATCCATCTTTATTCTATTACATCTTCAATTTATTAACCAAGCTTAACATGTTAGATTTATCGTTAAATACAATTGAATATGATTAATCGACCTTGCATTCAAAATATTTCAGTTTGCAACAAAGTTCTCCTACTTGATTTATTTTAACACTATATTTATGTTTTGATATTCCAAACACTATTTCACTAGAGCGTCGTTCTAGTTCATTGAAGATCTAGGGTGGCCTCGCTAACAATCGAGAAGTTGCTTTATCATACGCATTTCATTTCATCCAAGGAGCGGGGTTCATATTGGGTTAAATCTCATCACCTCCAATGTCCATCCACTGACTCATCATCACCGTTCGATCTCATCGACATCCTATCCAGAGTTCGTCATCAACATACTGTAAATTTCTTCACCAACGTGCAATACTCCTTCTCCAAGCCATCGTCCTATCCAACTTTATCTAGCCGTAAGATCATTAAATTGCATCCGTTTTCATCATTAAATGATAGCCTCCAAGATTGGATTGAATCCTTACATCATTATCGTGTGTTCTTTTCTGAGTTTCCGCATAACTATACCGTGTCGATTTCTATAGAGATCGCATCATAAATTTGGTATCAGAGCCACAACAGCACCCGCTGTTGATGGTTCGGTCCAAATCTTGGTGTCATTTGTCTAGGGTTTTCATGTTTTAGTTCTATTAAAAAAAAGCCGATAAAAAAAGGAGATAAAAAAAAGGCAGATAAAAAAAAGAGTTCGATTTTTGCATTGTTCTATTCCTAGATTGATTAGGTTATTTTGATTCCCACTTTACTTATCTACTACCCCACCCTATTATACTGTACATCACAAGTTTCCTTCTCTATCTACCTTATTTTTGGTGATTTCCTTCTCTTTCCATTAGGATTTAATTTTTGTTCTTACTCCAATTATGGATTTAAACGATATCCTAATTCCATCCCACATACACACATCCCCACGCGTACATACCCTTCAGTGCCACCGCCGATCTTGTCTCCTACAATGCCACAACCCTACATCCGAGAAGCAACAACACCGTGGATCCTTGATCACCTAGTTCGACCTTGTGAGAAGTCAAAAGGGAGCAGAACTCAAACCACAAGTTTTCGACACCTACATACACGTTGCACTTCATATTAAGTGATACACGAGAGGAAAGAAAATGAGTGAAAAAAATAAACGAGGGAAACGTGAGGAGTTCGTGAGTTTCTTTTATTTCTTTATGTTTGTTACTTGTGCAGGAAAAATGAATCTCGATTATACACCCGAATCGTCCAACAAGTCCTCAACTTGGGACACGAAATACCATTTTGAAGCCCTGTCCCAATACTTGTAGAAACGTACACAAACATTAGAGGACAACATGAAAGAACAAATGACCTAAATCATGGGTCAACTTGAGCGACTCAACACTCGAGACGCACCACCTCCACCGCCTAGAGCTCGAAATCGCCAGCTTGAGTTTTGAGAAGATGATTTTCAAGATGAAGAAGAAGGTGAAGAGGACAAGTCTGAGGCTGAGTTCATGCCACCACAAAGAGGCTGAAATCAACCAAGAGGCCCTGCAAGAGGATCGTGACTTCAGTCCGAACCAACCCGAATCGATTTGGAGATGCTGATAGTCTACTCAGCAACATCAAGACAACCATCCCCGAATTCGAAGGCCTACATGATCCAGATGTGTACCTTGATTGAGAACGGAAAGTTGACAAGATATTCGAGTGCTATAACTTCCACGAACCAAAGAAGGTGTAGCTGGCATCATTGGAGTTCAAAGGCTATGCAGCAAGATGGTAAGAATTCCAACAAAACCGGGACTGCCGAGACTGACATCCACCTATTGACTCGTGGCAAGAGATGAAAGATATAATACAAGGACGCTTCATTCCCGTCAACTACGAACGCGAGTTGGAGAAGAAATTGAGCCAAATCAAGCAAGGAGCGCGATCCATTGAAGAATACCACAAAGAACTCGAGACTGCATTAAATCGAGTTGGCAAAGAAGAGACGATGATCGCCACCATTACTTGCTACATCGAGGGGATGAACCCCGACATTGCATGTGAAGTTGAGCTGAGGAACTTCACAAGTATAGAGGAGATGGTGCACTACGCATCAATTGTAGAACGTCAATTAAGAGAAGGCCGACACCGATCAGCCCACACTGCAGTGAATTCACGGCCCCCTTGGAGCCGGTCCGAGCCATCCCTTCCACACTCAGAGCCTCCACGCACATGAGCACAGCCCGTGAGATGCTTTGATCGTTCTTCCCATGGAATGATGGGATGTTCATCTTGATATTTCCTAGATGATCATCTTCTCGATTCCGTGCTCTCCCATGTCTCCGTCCTCCTGCTGCAGAAACTCTATCTTCCTCCCCATAATCTTCACTATCGGATTCATAATACTCTCCTCTTTCCCTCTCTACGTGTGGATATCGCCTAGCTTCCACTCGAGCGCCTCTACTGCCTCTTCTGCCTCGTCCACCTTGGTTTGCACGAAGAGCTTGCTGAGTCTTTGATACGAACCGAGCTGAGGAGATGTCCGATCCAATCAAAGTACCAGAAGGACCTATAACGCGAGCTAGAGCTAAGAGGTTCAAGGAGAGCCTCAATGGATTCATGCGAGAGGTCTGGAACCAAGAGTCGACCAAGCGACACGTGGAGGGAGAAGAACCCGAGCCCAAGTGGAAGACAGTTATCTCGAGTTGCGGAACATGCTGGCACGAGCCAGGACGTGAGCAGCCGGTCGCACCATTGGACGCGAGCTACAACACGAGTGGACCCGTTCGCGCCCGCGACCCGTCTGGCTTTGGCACAAGCGCGAGCCACAGCGCAACCCAAGGCGTGAATGAGCCGGTCGCGCCCGCGACCTGTTCGGCTTTGGAGTGAGCGTGACCCGGGGCGCAACTGACCCCGTGTCGCGCCCATCTAGAGCGTGTCCGGAATTGGCGATTTCTTTATGTTTTATTTCCTAGTTTTAAGTGGGATATTAAATTAGGGCTTAGCTTATTTTGGACCAACTATATAAGGCTTTGTATTCTCAAATTTAGAACACAACTTTGATATTATTAATTTTAACGTGAGTTTTCACCTTTCTCTCTGAGAGAATTATTCGAGTTTCACAACACAGCGTGAGATTCAAATCGACTTATCAAACGGATTCACATCCCCGTTTGTGGCGTCATCACAACAATCCAAGTTCGTGTTTCCAATTGTTCGAGGGTCTCGACTACGTCGTATTCGAGGTTTGACATCATTGTGAGGCTAGGGTTTGGATCCATCCAACCATTCCGTCGAATCTGCTACAAGTCCTGGATAAAAACATCTACTATCTTTGTCGTATGCCGGCGAGGATCGCATCAGTCTTCTCATGTACTGAATTCTCCAAGCTCTCCAGTCTTTTGTTCAATGTAGTCAACTCAGTTCGGAACAACCTTGTCATGTGTTGTTGTATGGCCTCCACGGTAGATTTGGGATCACAGTTCTGGACTTCGTCCCCTTCCGACTCTGCTGTCTTCTCTGACTTCTCTCCGGTACCTGCAGATTTGTTAGACATAATCGACTCTTTTTTTTCTCTTTTTTTTTTTACTCTTTTTTCACTCAAATAATAGATATGTTTAAATTGTTGTTATAGTAGTTGAAAGTTTGATAAAAAAATTGACATTTACATGTAATTTGGTATTATTGTGAGAATCAAACATATAATTCTTATGTTCTTATGAGTATTCTTAGAATCAATTGATTATACATGTTTCTATCTGCGTCAATTTATATCCCGATTCAATCTACGATCCTTTTGTATGATCCTTACATGCCGACTCACGTAGTTGAAGGTGTCATGAATGTTAGTGTTTTCCATGGTTTGTTTTCAGATAAATTTTTATTTCCCAACAAGGTTGTTTATTTATGTTATTATGGTCCACCAATTTTTATGAAGAGGTTGTGACCACGATAATCATCCGATCTTTGATGATGAGATGTTGTCTGTAGCCTGTGACGATGCTATCCTTATATGTTCTTAATCCAAAAAAGTGTCAAGCGTGGTTGTGTGCCGCCGTCAACACAACTTTCTTTGGTGCATATTGATCTTTCAAGGTTGTTCAAGAGTAACAATATTTTACAGGTTTCATTATTTGCAATCAGTTGATGTCTGTGTTTTCCAACGAAAAATATATTGATTATTTGAGGAAAGATACATGGACGCATCAGTACATTGATTGCAAATAATTGTCGACATGCTCTTCTGACTTTCGGTTGGAAGATGAATCGATCATATGGGTGAATGATTGAAATATCAAGATTATATTTAAATTACATTTTAGATTTAATTATATTTTTTATCTATTTAAATTACATTATCAATTAGAAATTTTATCGAAATTAGGTTCTATATTTTTAGTCTTTCAAGATTATCATGTATTTAGAAATAGATATGTCTAGATTGTTATTATAGTAGAAGTTGAAGTTCAATAAAAAAGCATGAGATGTACGTGCAATTCAGTATTCTTGCAATGATGAACGATATTTTTCTTGTGTTTCAATTTAGTATTCTTGCAATGATCAATTTAGTAGAGGACTTTGCATTCTTTCCCTATATTTCCTTAGTATGATGATCGCGATAAACACATAAGTCAAATTAGAGGTCTGATGGAAAATGATATCTTTCATAGATGGGGCAGACTTGGGTGAGATCGTCTCATACATGAGACGGTCAATACTCACATGCGAGGATCATTATTTATGAGTGAAGTATCATTAACTCACATGTAAGTATCATTATTTATACCCGCATGTGAGTATCATTATTTGTGGGTGAAGTATCATTAACTCACATGTATCATTATTTATGAATGAAGTATCATTAACTCACATGTATTGATCCATCTCATGTATGAGACCGTCTCATACAAATTTTTGTCTTCATAGATATATTTAATTAGTTATCATTTATCAACGAGAAAAATAAGAAAAAACAATCAATTTCGAGTGACGTTAACCTTTATTTTGAATGAGTAGAAGAGAAACTAAGAACGCCTACAAATGCTGCAAGAGTCCTCTCTCAAAGGAAACTCAAAATTAGACTACTCTATTTTCAACTTAAGGGTGAGGGCGCTAACACAGATGCGATGATAATCTAACTGCACAAGCACGTCCATTAAGAGATGAGAACAGCAATAAGTTCGAGAAGCCTTGTATATTCATGAAATTATGATTTCGAACCGCAAATAGTGAAGTTCGTGCGTCAATTAAAAGTATCTGCTACATAGCAATCAATTTGCAAGCCTGCTGAATAGAGAGTAGAATAATAGTCCAGAGGCAGAAGCTGCAACCAAATTCAGACTATATTAACTCCATTTTCAACATTAGCTCCCACAATCACTTAGCAAGCATCATCCTCACGAATTCCTCGTAGTTCACTTGGCCATCACCATCCACATCTGCTTCTTTTATCATCTCTTCAACTTCATCATCTGTCAACTTCTCTCCTAGGTTTGTCATCACGTGACGGAGCTGCAAATTTCATCAACATGCTGAATTGCCAAACCTATAATTGAATGGCTGAAGTAACAAACAGTCGGATGAAATCAAAATTATAAAACACAAAATAGAAATACCTCTGCAGCTGAAATGAAACCATTTTGATCTTTATCAAAGACCTTGAAAGCTTCTTTAAGTTCCTCCTCCGAATCAGTATCCTTCACAAACAGAAAATGGGCATTGACTTTGGGTTGGCACATGCGCGCATGAGAAAAAGAAACCCAATTGGGTTTTGCTGAAAGACTAACAATAACTTCTTGATATTTATAATGACATCAAGTCTTCTATCTGTACTATTGTTTTTCAATAATAAAACTATAGAATGAAAGCAAAAGCATATTGATATTTCAAAGAAGAGGGTAACCGTATAACACTTATATCACATTAGTGCTCTGCACCAAGCAGGATTCCAAACATTTCTATTCCTTGTAGTCTACAAGTAATCTATAAAAAATCTTTAAGGTTCAATAAGTAGCAATTCCGGAATGCATAAAGATTTCATCAAACTAAGACAGCATATTTTTCAAAGATTTTGACTCATTCATCACATGTACAACACAAAGATGAAGTTGTTTTGTTCATCTTGATTCTTTTCTTTTTAGAAAGACAAAATGTCTACTTGTAGACAACTTCAACTATTTCTAGATTGCAATATTACTTAATAAAAATTATAATACGTTCATTATGCAATTAACTAATCTTTCTAATAAATTGTATAGTAATCATTCACCATATGAATCCTCATTCATAAAAGTAAATTCTTTATGAAACAAATCAATATGCCACTCAAATAACCAACCATTATATTGTGAAGTTTACACTATTTTCCAGCTATGTGATAGCATTAACGAGAATAAACCCCAGAATTGATTTCTGGAAGAATAATATTAAGAATATGATAACTGAAATTAGGAAAACAAAAGAACCAAGGAGATGATATCTCCTTCCCAAGCGCGCAGCGCCGATTTCAAGTTCAGATATGGTCCTAGACACGTCTCCCCATTACAGGAAAGAGTCTTAATGGGGAACCCATAGAAGCCCAGAGCCCAAACCAATACTAATCCAAAACTAATTAAAAAACAATAACATAAATAACTCAACACAATTTGGAATATAAATCTGGAATATCTATGGACTAAATACTTGGTTTGCCTAGGTCTAAATCTGGTAAAGATTTAATTTTTGTAGTTGTAGATCGTTTCTCCAAAATGGCTCATTTCATTGCATGTAGAAAGACAGATGATGCTGTGAATGTTGCAAATTTGTTCTTTCGTGAAATTGTTCGTCTACATGGAATTCCTAGAACGATTGTAAGTGATAGGGATTCAAAATTTTTGGATCATTTTTGGTGAGTTTTATGGGAAAAATTAGGTACTAAGTTGTTTTCTACAGCTTGTCATCCACAAATTTATGGTCAAACTGAAGTAGTTAATCGCACCTTAGGTACTTTATTACGTACTCTAATTAAAAACAACTTAAAATCATGGGAAGATTGCTTATAATCGTGTTATTCATTCTTCTATTAACATGTCACCATTTGAAGTTGTTTATGGTTTTAATCTGAAGAGAGATACATGAGAAAGTTCGAACCTAGATTGAACTTCAAGGTGCCAAAACTGCCGCCAAGATCAACCCACGCCGACGCCAAGTGTTGTTCAAACCTGGTGATCACGTTTGGATACACTTCAGCCTGGCGGTTTCCAAACCTTCGAAAATCAAAGTTGATGCCACGTGGAGACGGTCCATTCACCGTCATCACCCGTGTTAACGACAATGCCTATTGCATTGATCTTCCCGGCGAGTATAAGTGTTCATCAACATTTAATGTGTCTGATTTATCTTCATTTCCTGCAGATGAGTTCGATCACGATGACGATTCAAATTCGAGGACGAATTCTTTCCAGCAGGGGATGATAAAGCTCAACAAAGCATTGATGATTCAAGCCTGGAGTTGGAATTGAAAGGTCCAATCACGAAAGATGGAATCGAGCTTAACTAAGTCTGGTTAACTTGATCACAATTGAAGATTAATGCAAGAGAAAAGTCATGTCACGCGTCTAGAAGTATTCGAGCTTATTACTTGATGGAATCACGTCTAAATAGTTTAGATTTTCTTTATCTTATTTTTTGTATTTAATTAATGTTTTAGATAACCTTAAATTAGAATTCTAATCAGATTAGAAATCCTATCCTAATTAGATTAGAATTCCTAATTCGATTCCAACATGTCTAGGGAATCGAATTCTGCACCTATAAATACATGTTCTATTTCATTGTTCTATAGACTGAGTTTGAATATTGATTAATAATATCACTTTATCTCACCAATACAAAACTTGTGTTCTTTATTTTCGAGAACTGTGGATTTTTAAGTTTGGCAACTTTGAATCTGACCTCGCCGTTTCAAGTATTTACTCTAAAATATGCGTTTTTGTCCTCAAGGACCGAGGTTCGTATCGGGTAAGTTCTCACATCACAAATCCTATCTACTCCAAATCTTTCGTCAAAACGTCCGTATCACCATCACCCACGTTTTTCTCAAGTTCCCCACGTCCTTAGAACTGTCATCGAGCCCTTCCGAAGTCAATTCCTAGTCTAATTCATATACGTGTCCATTTTGATCTAAATAGCACATACACTCAAAAATATACAAAGTCTGGCTCTAGCCATCCAATTCGTCCATTACTCCACCATTATCATATATACTTTGGATTAAATCCTTCCATAGTTGTCGTGTTTCGATTCTAAAACTTCGCCGCGTAGTCATTTCTGGGTAAATCGCATCAATAACTCTAACATAATCTGTGATATAAATCAGGAAATAAATCAATATATTCCATGCACTTCACGTTCACACCCAGCGCATGTAAACTTGATCCGCAACAGTATGTTGTTCCAAAACCTAATGTAGATATCGGGCAAACCACAGCTAGCATGATAGGCTTCCCTGATGGTGCTTAGGCATTGATTGATCTAAAACAACGCTGATTTCCTCCTATAATCGAAGTTAAATTTTATTTGACATTTTGACTTGTCACTTAGCATAACTATTTTTATGTTTTTCCATTAATTTGGTGAATCGAGAACCATAGTTTTGAAATGCCTGAGAATTAATTTGGTATGAGAAAATCCATAGTTTTGAAACCTCATGCATGCCCGAGGACAAAAAGGCACAAAAGTGTGCACCCTTGCACCTTGAGAAAGGTGGTCACTGCATTAAAGACACCGAGCTGGGTGCGCCTTTGTGCCTCAAAACAAGGTGCCCAAAGGCTCGCTATTGTGAATAGGCATGTTTTTTTCCCACTCCTATCCTCCTCTGAAGTGAAACCATTTTTTCTTACAAAAATAAACAGCCTATTTATAGCCTTGAATGGAGAAAATTTGTTATTAGATAATTAATCCTAAACGGAGCAAACAATCAACAAATTTTTCCAGCACATTCTAATGGCCTAGCACTCCAAATCACAAGCCCTCCAATTCTGATAATATAAGACCTACTATCTCTGGCTAAATAGATTTACAAGGTTGGGATCAGGAGGATTAATCACCTTAATAAGGTCAATAATATGAACCACAAATATAACCAAGTTACAATGAAAAAATAGCGCAAACGTGATAAGACGGGCAAATAGACAAGTATAACTAGAAAATTTAAAAAAAAAAAACAATTCATAGGTCAGAGAATTATCAAAGCTTACAGTAGAAGAAATATCAAACTTACCTTCATCTTCCGAGCCATCAAATTCAAGAATTCAGCAAAGTCAATGGTTCCATTCTGATCAGCATCAACTTCATTGATCATATCTTGAAGTTCAGCTTCAGTAGGATTCTGTCCAAGTGATCTCATTACTGTACCCAACTCCTTAGTTGTGATACAACCTATAAAAAAAGGTAATTGACAGCCAATGTGAAATACAATCCTTTCTGGAGGCATATAAAAGAACAGATGAGCACAAAATGCAACATGAATTTAAGGACAAGAAAACCAGCAACATAGGGTCGATATAAAAAGTGCTTTGAGGTTTCCCAAACAAATGACCTTAAAAAAGATAAACCACAAAGCACTTCCAGGAACTTCTCACAGTGTCATTAGAATCATTCAATTAACTAGCCTGATGAGAATCAGATCATAACTAGATAATAGTAAAAAGGCTCTGATTCTTCATATTAGCTTTGAATTTCATAAATATATTTTTTTAAAGAAGAAACAGCTGTAACTATTATGCAGAAAACATGATATAATTATTTTTTAAATATGATATAATTTCATTCATGCACATTTAAAAATGTTGCTGCATACTTATTTAGTCCATTTAAAAAATTTATATCAAATGTTAACTTAATAAAGATCATTAATTCATTTTATCACTTTACTGAATTAGGGTTATACAACTCTTAACCTTAAAGGGTAACCCTATAAAAAATGAATTCTCGAAACTACCCAAGCTGGTCACTATGTGAATCATCAAAGTAATTATGAATTATCAGTATCAGCATGCAAAAGATAAATGAGCTAAACGGAAGTAAGTGATGACTCCACATTCAAAAGTGAAACTGCCAACTGGAAAAGAGTTATCATCAGCTGCCTGATCACACAAAGCTTATTTTCCATACACTCAGTCTCGGTGTGATTTATTCTGAAGAGTAATTCAATAGAGTCCTAAGTCTCACATTTCCACACTGTGTTTCCACTCAAATGTAGTGTATATTTGAATTTGTTGGCATACCATGTAAAATTCTGACAACTAACAAATTAGCCAATGTAAAATGTACGTGCCAAGAAGAAATGTAAGAAAGCGAGTTCTGTTAGCAGCAAATACCAACATGACCATACACGCATGCCAAATGAAAATGACCTATATGATTCATATTTACTGACCAAATTGAGAACAGGAGAGTGCACAATTGACTCTGCTGACAGCTCCAACTGATTCTTGTATGATGGAGACAAAACTAAAAGCACACTATAATGCTAATCGAGCAGCATAGTGTATGAACAAAAAGAAACCTAAATTTCCAGATCCCTAAAACTCTTCACCAACTGATGTAGACAAATGAAGGAACAAAGTGAAATAGAGTACACATCACTTGCATCAAATATTCCAAGCAAAACTACTCCGTTAATAAACTAGAGAAACAAAAATAAAAGGACAGTGAAAAGTAAATAGACAACAAATTCGATAATATTCCTCACTAAATCCTAGACCCAGAAAGAAGAGATCACATTGAACTCCCACTACTCTCTTCTCCCCCTACTAAAAAAAGAAGAGATAAAATTGAACATGAAAAGAAGAGCGAAATTACATAAACCAAATATGAGAGAGAGAGAGAGAGAGAGAGAGAGCATACCATCGCCATCCTTATCGAAGAGGCTGAAGGCTTCCTTGAACTCGGAGATCTGCTCCTCGGTCAGCTGCTCAGCCATTTTCGGTTTACAGACAAATTGGAATTACGGATCGAGGGTTTCGAGATTTCTTCTGTGATTTTTTTCGAGATGTTTATAGCCCTAATGTACAGTTCATTCTATACTTTCCCTGATGAATTTTAGACAAGAAGCGTGACTTTAGTTTTTGTAGGAAATGTTTTTTGGGGATTGATTAACCTAAGGTTTTAGCAAAATTTTTGAAGGCAAAAACTTCTGTCAAGGTGGTCACGACTCGTGATGGATTTTCGGGTTAGACGGGCGGGGAGGACGCTGGTCGAGCCAAGCAAATTAGGTTTTGAGATCCTCTAGTGCCAAAGTTATTATTTATTATGATAACTGTGTACCGATATTAAAATTATACAGTGTTAATAGTATTTTTCATAAAATAAAATTTATTATTACATTATAATTAGTTTTAATTAATTAATATTTATTGCTAAAATTTGAAATTTTGAAAACTTACGTACCATAAGTGTAGCGCCTCGGTCCCGGAAGACCGTGGAAATGGACGCCACGGGGGTTGGAATTAAGAAGCGGGAAAGAAAGGGGTAACCTAATTAATAAAATCTCAAGAGAATACTCAGAATAATCAAACATGCTTTATTATAATATATACCTATTCATAACACTAAAATAAGAGTTCTTAGTGTTTAAGAAAAGGATATTACAAGTGCGAAAACTTCATTATTAACGACATACTTAACAAAAAGAGACAATGGGAAAATACGTAAATAACAAAAACCCATCTCTCAGCATCGTTACATCCACGCGCCAGCGTACTGACCTGAAAAATATTTGGAAATATTTGGGCTGAGTACTAATGCACTCAGTGGGCAAGTTTTTACAATTCAAGTTATGCAAATCATTTTGTTAAAGTAATCTATTTGTGTTCATGCAGGTAGTGAAACTTAGGAGGTTTTAAATTTGAAAGCAAACTAAGTTCATTAAAACATTTTATCGTGAAGCGCTTAAGAGTATAACCAGTCACTGCCCGCAACTTGTACTACATCACCAACTCGTAAAGTTGAGTATGGCCAAAGTATACCCAATGAGTATAACTGATGAGAACGAGTTAGGCAAAGAAGAGGATGATCCGGAGCTGCAATTTAAAGGTCCAATGACGCGTTTGCGAGCTAAGAAGTTACAAGCTTATTTACAAGCTTCTATTCGTCGCAAATTTGAAATGTATGAAGATGAAGTCAAGGGCAGCTCGAGATTGATCACCATGCTATCCATAGATGTTGAAGAAGGAAGCATGAAGACGTGAGAAAAAGAATGACGGCATTTGGACGTGTGCATGAAAAGTTATACGCGTTTGCATGGGAAATCGGGAGATGCTGTTTTTCATGCAAAGGTGGCAAGAATAACTAAGACATGGGCCAGGAAATTAAATCAATTATTTCAGCCCATGATCGAGTTTTTAAGGTCCAAGATGGTGTGGATTTGCAAGCCCAAGTCCATTGGGATTTATCCTTATCTAGTTAGATTTAGATAGATTTTTCTTATCTTATTTTTGGTATCTTTTGATTTTATCCTATTTTGATTAGGATTAGTGTTAGAATCGAATTCTTAAGTTATTAGGACTCTAATTTTCGTCCTTAACCTCTCCTATAAATAGGAGCACCATGTGACATTCATAATTCAGACAATTGAAAGAAATAAAGAGTTATTCTCAATCTGTCTCACGATCTTTCGGTTGATCAAACTTTTATCTGCAATTCTATTGTTCTAGCAAATCAATAGTCTTATTTAGGTTCTTCAGGGTATAATTAAGTACCTGGGAGAATTGCTATCCGGAGAAGCTAGACGTGCGCGTTCGAGTTATCAACACGGGTTCGCCAAATTTAGCCGATTCCACAACATACATCGCCGCCGCTCATCCAATCAATTCCGACGACCACCACCGCCAATTCCAGCCATACCACCGTGATTCCAGCCACCTCAAGTCGTTCCATCGAGTCATAGTCGAGTCTAAGTTATCTAGTAAGTTCTTTAATCATTCGAGTCTTGTTCGTTTCTAGTCGAGTCTTTTTGTGTTTTCTCTTTATTCGTATTGATCCCTTACGCATCCGACGTTGTTCCGTTCCTTAGCTTCCGCATATTTCGTCCGTGTCGTGTCCCATAGGTTCCAGGTCACATCATAAATTGGTATCAAGAGCCACGTCGGTTTCTATCGTTCGTGGTTCAATACGTTGTTTTTTGTTCGTCTTATCGTTTTGAGTCTTTCGAGTTGTAATATTTACATTGTTCATTGAAAAAAAAGGAGCAAAGGGATCAAATCCCTACAGCAAAAAAAAAATCGTCAAAAAAAAAAAGAAAAAAAAGCGAAAAACAGATTTTAATTCTTGTTTATTTCGATTTCCTTATTGTTTCCTAGTCTAGATAGGCTTGAATCCATCTTAGATAGATATTTTAGGATTTGTTAGATTGTGTTCACACTTTGTCAAACTTATCCAAAAATATTCTACCTTATCTACTAGATTTCCTACCTTGTTTAGATTTCTTCCATACTCATCTATATCTAATCAAGATCTTCCATATATATCTTCAATATTTTCGATTCCTAGCATCTATAGGGTTCGAAAATTGCAGTCCATTTACATATACACCCGGTTCACCGTATACACCACATAGTCCATACACCCGTACACCCGTGGTCCTCATACACCATCTACCCGAAATACTCATTCCACACGCCTACTTCTACTCTTAGCAACCTTCCGGCTTGATTTTATCCGTTGGAGCTTGAAGAAGACCCAGATGAGCTAATCAACAGAAGCAGCTATTTCGATCAGCCCACCCCCATACTCATTCACACACGTGCACCACATATTTGAGAGACATACACGAGGGGAAAAATCAAGAGTGCTTAAACACGAGCGTTTGTGAGGATTGTGAGGTACAGCCTTTATTTCTTCACGTTTGTTCATCTGTGCAGGTACAATGAATCCGAAGAACACCAAACCACCGAATACTAAAGGAGGTCAACACACACCCCCTTTGGACGATCCCAAATCGTCCCATGCAATGGAATAGACGTCCTACACCGCTGAAAATCAGTGGGACGCCAAAGACTCCAAATACCATTTTGATGCACTGTCTCAGCATATGATGCGCATGCAGCACGAATCTGAGAACCGTATGGCCGATGCCTTGGCCAAACTCATGGAGCAGATTGAGTCCCTCAAAACTCAGTCAACTGTAGCTCCCATAGTGCAAGGAAACGCCGCCACTACTGCAACCACTGCAGCAAATGGCGTAGTTCAAGGAGCCAACACCGGAGCCGTACATTCGAATGTACAACAGAGAAACGCAGCCCCTAATGCGCCTCCAGCTCCCGGAATTCAGTTAGATCCATCCGAGTTTGACGAGTTCGAGTTCGACCCTGAACTTGAAGAGGAAGCTCACTTTGAGCCTCCAAGAAGAGATGCACACCGACCCCGTGGTCCCCAGCATCGTGCAGTTCGAAATGAATGACCCCGATACGGAGATGCCGAAACATTGTTGAATAACATTAAGACGAGCATTCCGGAATTCGAAGGCCTTTATGATCCTGATCTTTACCTTGATTGGGAACATAAGGTAGACAAAATATTCGAGTGCTATGACTTTCCCGAAGTCAAGAAGGTGCAGCTCGCTGCAATGGAGTTCAGAGGCTACGCAGCGATGTGGTTCGATCATCAACAAAAACGCCGCTGCCGTGATAGATGGCCTTTGAGCGACACTTGGCAAGAGATGAAAGATGTGATGCGAGGCCGATTTGTTCCCGTTCATTATGAACGAGACTTAGAGAAAAAGCTAAATGCAATTCGGTAAGGAAATCGCACCATTGAGGAGTATCACAAAGAACTCGAGACGACCATGATTCGCATTGGAAAAGAGGAGTCCATAGATGCTACCATCATCCGGTACATCGAAGGAATGCACCCAGACATTGTTTGCGAGGTCGAGTTGCGTGACTTCTCTACCATCGAAGAGATGGTACACTACGCATCGAAAGTTGAACGACAGCTCAAAGATGGCCGGAGGAAGACCGCGAGTAGTTCAGCCCCTCCACGCCAATCTTGGCCATGAGGTACGCCTTCTACAGCCCCATCCGACCCTCCACGGTCCAAGGGTGCTCCAGAACAGCCCGTTCAACATTTTGATCGCTCTGCACCGCAGCCCAATCGTAGACCCAAGTCTACACCACCGAGGCCGGCCCCCATACGGCCAAATCAAGGGAGTTCGACCCCTACAGCCCCTACACGAGCTCGTGACGTTCAATGTCACAAATGTCAAGGTTGGGGCCACTTTCAAGCTCAATGTCCAAACCGGCGAGTTCTATACTTAACCGAATCAAATGAAGTCGAATCAGCCAGTGAGGATGAGATTGAGCCAGTGGACGACACCACACATGAGAGAAAAGTCGAGAATGATGCAGCCCATGAGCAAGTCGATCCGGAAACTCAACAAGTCAGTTTGGTTACAATCCGGAGTTTGAGCATCATTCGAGAAGATGAACAAGAGCACCAATGGGAGAACATCTTCTACACCCGTGCAGTGATACAAGGTCACACGTGCTCCATGATAATTGACAGTGGCAGTGTAATAAATGTTGTCAGTCAATATGCAGTGGAAAAGCTTGGTCTACCAGTACAACAACATGCAAAGCCTTACAGACTGCAGTGGCTTACAAATAGAGGCGAGATACGCGTTGTTCACCAGGTACGTGTATCTTTCTCAATCCATAAGTTTTCTGACACTGTTTTGTGCGATGTTATCCCTTTGGATGCAGCACACTTGTTGTTAGGCAGGCCTTGGCAGTATGATCGACGTGTAGTTCACGACGGACGACTGAACACGTACACGGTCGACTTAGATGGCCGAATCAGCACCTTAAGGCCATTGGCACCTAAAGACGTTGCTATAATCAGCAACACATGCAAGAGAGGTTCAAAGAGGAAAAGGCGAAGCAAGCAGCCACAAAACGGCCCCTGAAAGCCACGGCCGAATTGGCAGCCCCCGGACAGCCCCTTGGCGACGCCCCCTCCTCTTCCAAACAACCTCATTCGGACTCCCTAGTTATGGAAAAGAAGTTGGAGTCGAGTTCGAACAAGCCTCATGCGAAGAGCTTGTTTATTTCAGTGAAAGGAGTTCAGAAAGCCGTGAAAGCAGGTATGCCCCTTGTCTTACTCACATTTAAGAGCAGTGCTACTAATGATTGTTTGTCTAGTGATGTGCAGCCCTTACTTGAAGAGTTCAAGGACGTTTTCCCTAAAGAGATACCCGGAGGACTTCCACCAGTGAGAGGAATCGAGCATCAGATCAATTTCGTCCCCGGACCTGTGCTACCCAACCGACCAGCCTATAGGACGTCTCTCGACGAGACTAAGGAGATAGATAGGCAAGTCAAAGAGCTGTTGGAAAAGAAGCAAATCCGTGAAAGTCTCAACCCGTGCGCCGTTCAAGTGATCTTAGTGCCGAAGAAGAACAACGAATGGCGAATGTGCATGGATTGTAGAGCAATCAACAAAATCACGGTAAAGTATCGTTTCCCCATCCCTAGGTTAGATGATATGCTTGATGAGTTATCTAGTTCGCGTGTCTTTTCTAAAATTGATTTGCGTTCTGGTTATTTTCAAGTACGTATGCAAGAAGGTGATGAATGGAAAACTGCATTTAAAACAAAACATGGTTTGTATGAATGGCTTGTTATGCCTTTCGGTCTCACTAATGCACCAAGCACATTTATGCGTTTGATGAATCATGTTTTGCGTGAAATGATTGGAAAGTATGTTGTTGTGTATTTTGATGACATCTTGATTTACAGTGACACGACACATACACACATGCAGCACCTTAGACACGTTTTTTAGTTACTTAGAGAGTCGAAATTATATGGTAACTTGTCTAAGTGTTCTTTTTGTATGAATGAAGTCGTATTTCTTGGCTTTATTGTGAGTTTACGTGGTATAGAAGTAGACCGTTCTAAAATCAAGACGATTGAGGAATGGCCCACTCCTAAGTCTGCGAGTGATGTGAGATCTTTCCACGGTCTTGCTGGCTTTTATCGTCGCTTTGTGCGCGATTTTTCCAGCATAGCCGCACCGCTTACCGAGTTAAGCAAGAAAGATCGAAAGTTTGAATGGGGTCCTGTTCAAGAGCATGCGTTTAACACTTTGAAATCATGTTTAATTAATGCGCCTGTTAAGCTCTTCCGGACTTTAATAAAACTTTTGAGATTGAATGTGATGCCTCGGGCAAAGGGATTGGTGCTGTTTTGATGCAGGAACGGCGTCCAGTCGCCTATTTCAGTGAGAAGCTCCACGATGCAACCCTTCGATATTCTACCTATGACAAGGAGCTGTACGCACTCAAGAGAGCTTTAGAGACGTGGCAGCACTATTTATGGTCTAAGGAGTTCGTGATTCACATGGATCACGAGAGTTTGAAGCATCTAAAGGGCCAGCAAAATCTGAACAAGCAACATGCACGATGGGCAGAGTTCATCGAGTCTTTTCCGTATGTCATCAAGTACAAGAAAGGCGCCGATAATGTTGTTGCTGATGCATTGTCGAGGAGGTACGTTCTCTTGAACCTAATGCATGCTAAGATGATGGGATTTGATGCAATTAAAGAGCTGTATTCGAGTGATCCATATTTTGCGTCGATTTATGCTGAATGTTGCTCAAAATCTCGTGCATTTGATGGTTTTTTCGTACATGATGGGTTCTTGTTCAAGGGTTCACAGTTGTGTATTCCTAAGTCTTCTATGCGTGAGTCGTTAGTTCTTGAATCGCATGCGGGAGGTTTAATGGGTCACTTTGGTGTGTCTAAGACATTAAACTTGCTGCATGAACATTTCTTTTGGCCACATATGAAGCATGATGTTGAGAATATGTGTAGTAGATGTATTACATGCAAGAAGTCGAAATCTACTTCACATCCGTTTGGTTTATACACGCCTCTACCAGCCCCGTCTTCACCGTGGATTGACTTATCTATGGATTTCATACTTGGTTTGCCACGGTCTAGGTCTGGTCGAGATTCTATATTTGTTGTGGTTGATAGGTTTTCCAAGATGTCGCATTTCATTGCATGTAGGAAAACTGATGATGCTGTACACATTGCCAATCTATTCTTTATACATGTTGTGCGTTTACATGGAATACCTAGAACTATTGTTAGTGATAGGGATTCTAAGTTTCTTACACATTTTTGGCGTGTACTATGGGGTAAGCTAGGTACTAAACTGTTGTTTTCTACTGCATGTCATCCACAAACTGATGGACAAACTGAAGTAGTTAATCGCACTTTAGGTACCTTGCTGCGTTCTTTAGTTAAAAACAACTTGAAATCGTGGGAAGATTGTTTGCCATATGCTGAATTTGCTTACAATCGAGTTGTGCATTCATCTACTAATATGTCCCCATTCGGGGTTGTTTATGGTTTTAATCCGCTAACGCCTACTGATCTTTTGCCTTAGCCTGTTGAGCATCTAACAAGTGTTAAAGGTACACGAAAAGCGGATCAAGTGAAGGAGATGCATGAGAAAATACGTGCGCGTATTGAGGCTGTTGGCGCACGTAATGCTATTCAAAAGAATAAACGGCGAAAGCAAGTGATTTTCCAGCCCGGAGATCGTGTTTGGATTCATCTGAGTCCTGGCCGTTTTCCTAACTTGAAGAAATCAAAATTGATGCCTAAAGGAGATAGACCGTTCACCGTGTTGAGTCGAGTCAATGACAATGCATATCGCATTGATTTACCCGGTGAGTATAAGTGTTCATCTACATTTAATGTTGCTGACTTATCTCCCTTTTCTGCAGATGATGAGTTCGATGATGATGAGTCCCCGAATTCGAGGACAAATTCTTTTCATCAGGGGGGGGGAATGATGAGAACGAGCTAGGTAAAGAAGAGGATGATCCGGAGCTGCAATTTAAAGGTCCAATGACGCGTTTGCGAGCTAAGAAGTTACAAGCTTATTTACAAGCTTCTATTCGTCGCAAATTCGAAATGCATGAAGATGAAGTCAAGGGCAGCTCGAGATTGATCACCATGTTATCCATAGATGTTGAAGAAGGAAGCATGAAGACGTGAGAAAAAGAATGACGGCATTTGGACGTGTGCATGAAAAGTTATATGCGTTTGCATGGGAAATCGGGAGATGCTGTTTTTCATGCAAAGGTGGCAAGAATAACTAAGACATGGGCCAGGAAATTAAATCAATTATTTCAGCCCATGATCGAGTTTTTAAGGTCCAAGATGGCGTGGATTTGCAAGCCCAAGTCCATTGGGATTTATCCTTATCTAGTTAGATTTAGATAGATTTTTCTTATCTTATTTTTGGTATCTTTTGATTTTATCCTATTTTGATTAGGATTAGTGTTAGAATCGAATTCTTAAGTTATTAGGACTTTAATTTTCGTCCTTAACCTCTCCTATAAATAGGAGCACCATGTGACATTCATAATTCAGACAATTGAAAGAAATAAAGAGTTATTCTCAATCTGTCTCACGATCTTTCGGTTGATCAAACTTTTATCTGCAATTCTATTGTTCTAGCAAATCAATAGTCTTATTTAGGTTCTTCAGGGTATAATTAAGTACCTGGGAGAATTGCTATCCAGAGAAGCTAGATGTGCGCGTTCGAGTTATCAACACGGGTTCGCCGAATTTAGCCGATTCCACAACATACATCGCCGCCGCTCATCCAATCAATTCCGACGACCTCCACCGCCAATTCCAGCCATACCACCGTGATTCCAGCCACCTCAAGTCGTTCCATCGAGTCATAGTCGAGTCTAAGTTATCTAGTAAGTTCTTTAATCATTCGAGTCTTGTTCATTTCTAGTCGAGTCTTTTTGTGTTTTCTCTTTATTCGTATTGATCCCTTACGCATCCGACGTTGTTCCGTTCCTTAGCTTCCACATATTTCGTCCGTGTTGTGTCCCATAGGTTCCGGGTCACATCAATAACCAATAAGTGTTTCATTTTAGTCTCACCGACAAGGAGTAGGGCTTGACGAATAATGCATGCATACTGTAGGTACTCACATTGACACAGCGCTGGTTTATGAGACTCCGACAACATACAGTAGCACGTAAATATTTAACACAAATAGTCACATATGCAATTTTAACAAAGCAGAGCTTAATAGCTCGAAAGATACAATTTACAAAGATATAATAGCCCACATGGAAATCAGATTTGCTTCCATATTCTGGGTTCTCCGACAACATACAGTAGCACGTAAATATTTAACACATCTAGTCACATATGCAATTTTAATAAAGCAGAGCTTAATAGCTCGAAGGATACAATTTACAAAGATATAATAGCCCACCTGGAAATCAGATTTGCTTCCATATTCTGGGTTGGTCTAGCACAGGTTCTGCTACTTCTTCTGAGCCTACAACAACCAGTCTTGGCTAAACTGTGTAATAGCCTGTAAACCTACACAGGGGAGGTAAACCACACTTGGCAAGCCAAGTGTGATAGGCTCACACCTAGTGGTGTTGGTGGTGGGTCGAACTTGAGACCTTTGGCCTGAAGAAACACCACTCCACCACTAGGTCATCCCCAAGAGGACGTCCAGCATACATATTTATATATGTATATAATTGATATTGTGATTCTAACCCAATTAATTTTGGTACAACACATAATCTGACTGAAATATATCCATTAACCCTAACTTGAGGAATATAATTGTTCTCACCCTTAATCATATTTATATTTTTATTAATAATTTAATATGAAGACATAATTTCTTACCGAAATAGTGTAGAATTATGCTTAGGTCATTATTTCGAATTTAACGTAACATGATAGTTTCATATTCCACAAGCACACATATATTTATAAATCACATATCATCTTCTTCATCTAAATTTCCAATTGCTTTTATGCATTTTATGTATACCAACAATAATAATACGGAGAATTTCTATTCTAATAAGTTTGTACTATAAAATAAACAAGCAAAAAATAATGACCAATATATTAAAATTTTGATTCCCTATCAAATCATTTACGCCAATTATCAATTTTCCACCATAAAATTTATAAGAATACAATTAAAATAAATTTAAAAGCTCACCTTATATTTGTTCAATTTTTATTCTACCAACCTGACTCACGTACTGCTTAGTTGCTTTATCTCAGTTTATAGAAAATGGAGTGATTGATTGTTTTATAGTCATCGCCTCATTTTGAATAATTTAGTTTTTTTTTATTATTATTATTTTCATACTAATCTTTGCAAAGTGCTAATCTTAAAATGTGACAAGTGTTCCGTACATGATGTTGCATGTACATCCCTATATATAATATATATATATATATATATATATATATAATTGGCAAAATTATCCAAGTAGTCATAATTTAATATAATTAGTATACAACCAAATGTTGGCTCGCATGCATGCATGTATATACACTTTTATTTATTTAATTGGTTTCCCATATAATAGTAATATATTTAGATAGAATTGAAATATAATAATATATATAATAGGATAACCATTAAGTAAATAATATTTACTTAGATAATCATTAAATAAAAATATATATTTATATAATTATTAAGGCTTGGATATATATATAATAAAAATACAAGAATGTATCAAAGTATCTTTAACCTACTCAACAAGCATACTTACATAAAAAAATAAAAATAAAAATAAAAATTAAGGGTCTATTTTCTTCCCTAGATTATCCTTATGGTTAGCATATGCTATATATATTTTTAATACCAAAAAGTTTTGGATATCTAACTATTAGATATATATTCCTAATTAAATTTAGATAATAAAATTTTGGGGTATTACACTCCCCCCCTTAAAAGAATTTCATCCCGAAATTCAAGTACCTAAGGACATCTTAGGACATTGCTGTCTCATCTTGCTTTCTAGTTCCCATGTTGCTTCAGTTCGATCATGATGATTCAATTGCGCAAGCACCAATGGAATTTGCTTGTTTTTTTAGGACTTCAACTTTTCTATCTAAAATCTCATGGGATTTTTCTTCGTACATCATATCAGAATGTAGATCTAACTCACCTTTTTTTTTACAACGTGCTCTCGGTCAAACATGTATTTCTTGAACATTGAAACCTAATATACATCGTGAACTTCTGATAAGTCCAGTGGTAGAGCTAATCAGTAAGCAACCTCATCAATTATTTATAGTATCTCGAATGGCCTAATAAATCTTGGTTTCAACTTGCCTCATTTTTTCAAATCTCACAACACCTTTAAGACTTTTTCGACGACTTGAAATTGTAGGTATGTTACGCGCTTATCTGCCTAAGCCTTTTGTCTGTCTTGTGCTTTTTTCATTCTCGTTCGAATTTGGTCGATTATCTCGACAGTGGTCTGTACAATCTCTGGACCCAATATTTTTCCTTCTCTAACTTCGTCCCAGTACAAGGGTGATCTGCATTTGTGACCATACAAGGCTTCATACGTGCCATCTTTATAGTTGATTGATAACTATTGTTATACGCAAACTCTACCAAGGATAAAACGTCTTCCCAGCTGGTATTTCCCGTGCAACACAACTCCACGGAGCATATCTTCTAAAATTTGTATCGTTCTCTCTGATTGGCCATCTGTTTGGAAATGGAGAGTGGTACTGAAGCTTAGATTCGTTCTATTTGCTTCCTGGAAACTCCTCTAGAACCTTGATGTAAAACGAGTATCACGATCCGACGTGATAGAAATTGGAATTCCATGCAAACGAACAAGTTCTTTTACATAAATCTGTGCTAATTTGCTTAACTCCACTTTTGTTTTGATCGGCATGAAATGTGCTGCTTTCTTTAATCGATCCACGGTGACCCACACTATTGAGTTCCCTTTCATTGATCTTGTTATGTCTACCACAAAATCCATCAGTATATGCTTCCATTACCACTCTGGAATTTCCAACGGCTGCAATAAACCTGAAGGTCATTGATGTACGACTTTCACTTGCTATCATGTTAAACATCTCTCTACAAAAGCTGCTATCCAACTTTTCATATTATTCTACTAGAAATATTGGTTCAAGTCCTACAAGGATCAATAAAATTACTTCTGGAATTAAGCTAATATTTACTTTAACTTAATTAGAGCTTTATTAATTTTACTTCAACTAGGAAAGTGCAATACTCGGATTTTAAACCTAACCCGACTTGATAATAGGTTCTTACTATATTTTTCAATTAACTTGAAACAATTCCGACAAAAAAAATGGAACAACTTTAAAATAGGGTAGCAATTTTGAAAAATCATAGGAAATTCAATTCAAATTCGATTGAGACATGGTCAGTGGTCACGCGTCCGCTACAAAGGGATCTACAATCGGTTAGAAGGAGTCAGAGAGAAATTCCGATCACCTTGGCTTGAAATCGGCCGAAAAGGCAACTGTAACTGTTCACCCGAACGGATTAATCAACAAAAATTTTGGGTCTCGATCAAGCTCGATACTCAACGGATTTTCGATCAAAAGTACAATTTTTCATAGTATGGAAGGATAAGGATTTTGATGAAACAAATGGATCAACAATAAAATAGCTACAATGTCTGGAAATGAGCAAGGAATATAACATCTTCAACATAGATGGAATTTGCCAGAAAAGAGTGTGGTTTTCAAGAAACTTACAACTCAGATTAGGAGGATGAAATGATGTCTAATCTTAGATCGGACACAAGAGATGAAAGAATGCAAAGAGGAGTTGCTCTAGACCAAAAATTAAGTCCATACATTGGAGGAAATGACGGAAAATAACCTCTGAAGTTGCATTCGCAACAAAATGATTTATGTGGCAGATTTTGACGATTCAATTTGTGGCGTGCCTTTGATAGGCCAAATGATATAATTTGATGATCCGAGACTTGTTATGAAAATCTTGAAGTACTAGGTTTACAATGACGTAAACCTTGGGGAAAGAAAATGGCTGGATCAACAAGAAAAGACATCGTAATGGGATTGCGACACAACTCGGTGACCGGCAACACCACTGAGGTTCTAGGCCCATTTTCTCAACTTCTCGGGCATCAGATGGAAACAACATCAAAATGAATTTTGTTCTATTATGATAAAGAAATGTGTGTATAAACTTTTAAAATTTTTCTCAACAGATTTCATTCCCAAAAGATTGAAAGAAAGATGGCTGCTTGTGGAGGAGGGGACTGAGAAGATAAATGAGTGATGCTTCATTATGCTTGTTCATTATTTTCATGGTTGAGGATGTTCAACTACCCCCACCCTTGACATGTGTGGTAACACATGAAGTAAGATAAGATTGAGTGGTGACAATCAATTTGTGATGTATTTTAATATATGGTATTCGGATGACATAGAGAACAAATAAATTTCAGTTGAAAGGTCAAGCGAACTCCATTTTTAATGAAATCGGTGACTACATGATTATGGAAAGATTTGTGACTCCTAGTAAAAAAATGAAATCAACTTCAGAGTTTAGAATAAAATGGTATAATTTTAAGGATAAGAAGATGGTCTTTCAATAATTAGGACGCACAAGATTCAATAAACGTCCAAATGATGATTGGAAAAGATTCATAGAAATGTCTAGTCACGAGAAACAAGATAGGTGATCAAGAGAGATTTAGAAGACGACATGATTTTAAGAGTAGAATTGAGTCTATATCGGGAGTCATTGTCAACTTCTTCTTACACTCTTGAAATCTCTGTTTACTAGCTTATGTGCACTTAAAGACTACGTCTTCCTAAATAGTGTATCATAGGAGAGGCTATCTTTGAGAATTCTTCAACAAATCTACGATAGTCTCCTATAAGGTTGAGAAAACTATGTACTTCTAAAGGATTTGTTGGTTCAGACCAATTATTAATGGCTTCGACTTTGTTTGGTGTAATGACCTGATCCCGAAAAATAGGCAATAAACAAGGGATAAGGTGTTAATTAAAAAGAGAAATGAAATCAAGGACATGAATCAATGAAAAGGCATCAAGAATAGTATGATAGAAAGTCTATAGATCCAATAGTAGGTTATGCCTTTCGGAAAATCAAGCAGCATAAATTCTGTAGCTAGAGCAAATCTCCATCTAATAATGGCTTATAAGAAGGAAATGGAACCTAGAATGAATCAAGATTCTCATTCATATATGAAGAAAACAATAAACAGATATCGACAAGAAAGCAGACCTCTTCATAGTCCAAAAGAAAATCAACAAAGTCCTTTTCATAGGACGGAACAAACAAACAACAACTAAACCTCTTCATAGATCGATTGAAAGTAAATAGAAATGAACAGATAAACAAATAAGACCCATCCATAGATCGAGACTTAAGGTAATGGAGAATCTCTCAAAAGAAGTAGAGATTCATTCACTTAACTATCAAAGAAACAAAGCTCAATCAAAAAACTCGATCAAAGTGTGCAGGGATGCACATGAGCTAGGTAAACAAGTAAAAATAATACACTTAGAGCACCTATAATAATGACTTATATCGTGAAAGTCTTATGTCAACCCATGACATCAAGACATCATCATACCTTGTTTCCAAGTTCCTATATTGCTTGATCTCGACGGTTCTATCTAGCGAGGCTCCTATCGTATGTTATATGTACACACAAGATCAACTCGCCATTCTTAAGCATATGGTCCGGGACAAACACATACTTCATTAGGATTGATACATTTAACACATCATGCATCCCTTATTTTCACTGCGCTTTTCTCATTGTCTATAGATAATTGTATGATATCTTTCCAGCTTGTACTTTCATCAAAGAAATTAAAAATCCTTGAAACATATATCTCTTATTTTGTATCGATCATTCGATTTAGCCATTCGTTTACGTGTGAAGTTTAATTTTGTATTGATAGCTTCTTGACTGAATATTGATGTAAAATAGGTTTCTCGATCCGACGTGATCGAGATAAGAATTCCACATAGATGCACCATACTCATATGTTTAGCTAAGCTAGTTTGTTTGACTTCATCTCTATCTTGATTGGTATGACATATCACTCCATAAAAATATTTTGTTCCATTATAAAAATATTCGAGTATTTCTTGCCTTTTTTTGTTTACTTATAACAACAACTATCTTGCTAGGTCCCCAGGGTGGTAGATTCCGATCTATTCTTGCATGTGACATCGAGATATGATATGAACCTCGAACGCAGACGGAAGGCTTTGAATAAACTGATGGATGGACGATCCCAAAACCTCTGAATCTAACCCACGAAATGATTTAGGTTAACGGAAACCCTAAACCCCAACGTGTTGTTGACGCAGCAACTCGGGGACGATGAATGACACACGAACGAGGAATGTTGGACTCACCAATTCGTCGAGGAAAGAATTCGTCTTGGAACAATCAAGAAGAATTCGAATATTCTAAAGAGAGAAGTATATATTGTCCATCAAAATTAATTTTTGTCCATAACAATCCCCTTTAAATATAAGGGTGAAAACCTAATGCAACTAGGAAACTAAACATAGGAAATAACTCCTAAACTATTAAGGAAATAAATCCTTAGCCAAAACAAAAGATAAAAGTCAAAACTGGAATTATGGAGGCTTTCGTGTGTGATGGCTTGTGAAGAATGGCTGGATAAGGTAGGATATGATAGAGTAGTACGATTGAACTTACGGTATGAACGATCCAGTGTAGAAGTTGAACTCGAACACGGGGCTGAATTGAGGTGTGCGTTGATGGAGTATGGATGGCGTCGATTATGGTTGATGGATGATGATTCGTTGATGTGAATCACAACCCGATAGCCTCCTTGAATCTCGAACGTACCCAAAGATGAAATCTCTAAGTTGATCTTCGGATAGCGAATACCGGTTAATCCCTCAAGTGGATTAAGCAATACCCTTGAGTAAGACTTAAAGTTGCTAGCTCCAAGAATGTGAATTTGTTGATCAAAACTCACAAAGATTAAAAGGGGTTGAGACAATATTGAAAGCAAAGCTTAATAATTCAAATAAAGTCTAAAGTAACAATGTGACATGGTTCCCTTATTTATAGGACATAGAGGAACGAAATTAATCATCAAAAAAGGCCTAAAAATTGATCCAAAAGGAATCTCTAACTATACTAGGAAGATACCTAAACTAGAATTCTATTCAAGGTAGGAAATTGCCTTAAATACAATTCTAGTCAACCTTGATTATAATATGGACGAAAATTACATTAAATTAAATAAAAATCTGAACTAAACTATAGTCAAACATAATTAAATAAATACTATAGTCTAAATAAAATTCAATCCCTAATTAAATCAAATAAGGGACGAAAATTCCATGCAATGCGAATCTGCCATGCATGCACAATTTGATGAGTTCTATCTTCATGCATTGCTCTTCAAATCTTGATCTCCAATCTTTAATTGTTAACAAAGTAACAATCTTGGGGCTGCATTTAACTTCTTCTAATTCTTCAAATTTCTTACGAATAATTGCTTGGAAACAACCTTGCAATTTCTTGGCTCGAAATCGTGTAATTGAACCTCTAAATGGCAGCTCCGGATTTAGTTCAAGGCCTTGGATGGCTTCATCATTCAAATATGATGCGACCCGGACTATTAATCTAGGGCGAATCTAGAGAATGTAGCGGAAGACTTAGGAACGAAACACGTCAACTAAATGAAGGGCTTTAATCCGACTCGATAAAATAAACGAAAGACGAAATCTAGACAACTAAAATACCCAGAAAAATGAAACAAATATATAACACAAATACAAAGGTATATGGGCTGAAAAGGACCGTGTATAGGGGCTGGAATTATGGAGGTTTTCGTGTGTGATGGCTTGTGAAGAATGGCTGGAGAAGGTAGGATATGATAGAGTAGTACGATTGAACTTACGGTATGAACAATCCGGTGTAGAACTTGAACTCGAACACGGGGCTGAATTGAGGTGTGCGTTGATGGAGTATGGATGGCGTCGATTATGGTTGATGGATGATGATTCGTTGATGTGAATCACAACCCGATAGCCTCCTTGAATCTCGAACGTACCCAAGGATGAAATCTCTAAGTTGATCTTCGGATAGCGAATACCGGTTAATCCCTCAAGTGGATTAAGCAATACCCTTGAGTAAGACTTAAAGTTGCTAGCTCCAAGAATGTGAATTTGTTGATCAAAACTCGCAAAGATTAAAAGGGGTTGAGATAATATTGAAAGCAAAGCTTAATAATTCAAATAAAGTCTTAAGTAACAATGTGACATGGTTCCCCTATTTATAGGACATAGAGGAATGAAATTAATCATCAAAAAAGGCCTAAAAATTGATACAAAAGGAATCTCTAACTATACTAGGAAGATACCTAAACTAGAATTCTATTCAAGGTAGGAAATTGCCTTAAATACAATTCTAGTCAACCTTGACTATAATATGGACGAAAATTACATTAAATTAAATAAAAATCTGAACTAAACTATAGTCAAACATAATTAAATAAATTCTATAGTCTAAATAAAATTCAATCCCTAATTAAATCAAATAAGGGACGAAAATTCCATGCAATGCGAATCTGCCATGCATGCACAATTTGATGAGTTCTATCTTCATGCATTGCTCTTCAAATCTTGATCTCCAATCTTTAATTGTTAACAAAGTAACAATCTTGGGGCTGCATTTAACTTCTTCTAATTCTTCAAATTTCTTACGAATAATTGCTTGGAAACAACCTTGCAATTTCTTGGCTCGAAATCGTGTAATTGAACCTCTAAATGGCAGCTCCGGATTTAGTTCAAGGCCTTGGATGGCTTCATCATTCAAATATGATGCGACCCGGACTATTAATCTAGGGCGAATCTAGAGAATGTAGCGGAAGACTTAGGAACGAAACACGTCAACTTAATGAAGGGCTTTAATCCGACTCGATAAAATAAACGAAAGACGAAATCTAGACAACTAAAATACCCAGAAAAATGAAACAAATATATAACACAAATACAAAGGTATATGGGCTGAAAAGGACCGTGTATAGGGGCTGGAATTATGGAGGTTTTCGTGTGTGATGGCTTGTGAAGAATGGCTGGAGAAGGTAGGATATGATAGAGTAGTACGATTGAACTTACGGTATGAACAATCCGGTGTAGAACTTGAACTCGAACACGGGGTTGAATTGAGGTGTGCGTTGATGGAGTATGGATGGCGTCGATTATGGTTGATGGATGATGATTCGTTGATGTGAATCACAACCCGATAGCCTCCTTGAATCTCGAACGTACCCAAGGATGAAATCTCTAAGTTGATCTTCGGATAGCGAATACCGGTTAATCCCTCAAGTGGATTAAGCAATACCCTTGAGTAAGACTTAAAGTTGCTAGCTCCAAGAATGTGAATTTGTTGATCAAAACTCGCAAAGATTAAAAGGGGTTGAGATAATATTGAAAGCAAAGCTTAATAATTCAAATAAAGTCTTAAGTAACAATGTGACATGGTTCCCCTATTTATAGGACATAGAGGAATGAAATTAATCATCAAAAAAGGCCTAAAAATTGATCCAAAAGGAATCTCTAACTATACTAGGAAGATACCTAAACTAGAATTCTATTCAAGGTAGGAAATTGCCTTAAATACAATTCTAGTCAACCTTGACTATAATATGGACGAAAATTACATTAAATTAAATAAAAATCTGAACTAAACTATAGTCAAACATAATTAAATAAATTCTATAGTCTAAATAAAATTCAATCCCTAATTAAATCAAATAAGGGACGAAAATTCCATGCAATGCGAATCTGCCATGCATGCACAATTTGATGAGTTCTATCTTCATGCATTGCTCTTCAAATCTTGATCTCCAATCTTTAATTGTTAACAAAGTAACAATCTTGAGGCTGCATTTAACTTCTTCTAATTCTTCAAATTTCTTGCGAATAATTGCTTGGAAACAACCTTGCAATTTCTTGGCTCAAAATCGTGTAATTGAACCTCTAAATGGCAGCTCCGGATTTAGTTCAAGGCCTTGGATGGCTTCATCATTCAAATATGATGCGACCCGGACTATTAATCTAGGGTAAATCTAGAGAATGTAGTGGAAGACTTAGGAACGAAACACGTCAACTTAATGAAGGGCTTCAATCCGACTCGATAAAATAAATGAAAGACGAAATCTAGACAACTAAAATACCTAGAAAAATGAAACAAATATATAACACAAATACAAAGGTATATGGGCTGAAAAGGACCGTGTATAGGGGCTGGAATTATGGAGGTTTTCGTGTGTGATGGCTTGTGAAGAATGGCTGGAGAAGGTAGGATATGATAGAGTAGTACGATTGAACTTACGGTATGAACGATCCGGTGTAGAAGTTGAACTCGAACACGAGGCTGAATTGAGGTGTGCGTTGATGGAGTATGGATGGCGTCGATTATGGTTGATGGATGATGATTCGTTGATGTGAATCACAACCCGATAGCCTCCTTGAATCTCGAACGTACCCAAGGAAGTTGATCTTCTGATACGACCCTGACTATTAATCTAGGAAGAATCTAGAGACGTAGCGGAAGACTTAAGAATCGAAACACGTCAACTAAATGAAGGGTTACAATCCGACTCGATAAACAACGAAAATATGACAATCTAGACAATTAAAATACGTAGACTAATGACACGAACTATATAACACAATACCAAAGGTTAAAGGGGCTGTATGGGACGAGTTTATGGGCTGGAATAAGGGTAGGAAATCGTGTGTGAGGGTGGGTGAAGAAGGGCTTGGAGAAGATAGGATATGTTAGTGATTTGAACGAACTTACGGATATAACGAATGGTCTATGAATGGAACTTGGTGGCTGCCGTGACGATGGTCGATGGTGGAGGGGTGTTTGACGTCGATGGTGAGGATGGACAATGGTGGTGGTGAAGTGATTCACAACCCGATAGCCTCCTTGAAACTCGAACGTCTTCAAGGTTGAAATCTCCAAGTTGTTCCTCGTAGCGAATACCGGTCAATCCCTCAAGTGAATTGAGCAACACCCTTGAATAAGACTTGTAGTTGCTAGCTCCAAGAATGAATATTTTCGTGTGAAAAGTATTCAAAAGACAAATAGATTTGAGACACAAATTGAATGCAAAAGCAATTTAATTCAACAATGTCTAAAGTATCAACAAAACATAGAACCCCCTATTTATAATACTATAGGGCACGAAATTACTAGTCTAAAGGCCCTAAAAATCTGATCCAAATTGATCTCCAACTATACTAGGAAGTTCCCTAAGCTAGAATTCTATTCAAGGTAGGAAATTGCCTTAAATACAATTCTAGTCAACTTGGACTCTTGGACTCTTAATGACCGAAATTAATCAACTAAAATATGATCCACTATAGTCCAAAATTAAACAAAAATAATATTATAGTCTTGATAATTAATTCTCGAACAGGCGCCTCTGGTAGATAAGACATGGTCACGCCTTATTCGCCATAACCTCCTGGAATTGCATCAAATTGAAATCTTCATATTTTCGACCAAGTAAGCTTCAATCCTCCAAGGTTTGGTCTTCATCTTCAATTGAGAGCATTGTAATCACCTTGGGGTTGCCTTGATCATTCATCTCTTCCTCGAGCTTCTTTCGCACATATCCTTGAAAGTAACCTTGAAGTTGCTTAGCTCGTAACCTTGTAATTGGACCTCGAATTTGCAACTCCGGGTTTGAACCATCAATGCTATGCACGTTCTCATCATTCCCCCCCTGCTGAAAAGAATTCGTCCTCGAATTTGGATCATCATCATGGTCGAATTCATCTGCATCAAAGGGAGATAAATCAGCAACGTTAAAAGTGGAGGAACACTTATACTCACCAGGAAGATCAATGCGATACGCATTGTCATTGACGCGGCTCAAGACGGTGAATGGACCATCTCCTCTAGGTGAAAGCTTCGACTTCCTTAAGTTGGGAAATCGGCCAGGACTCAAGTGAATCCAAACACGATCACCGGGTTGGAAGACTACTCTTTTTCGCCCTGTATTGCGATTGGCGGCGATCTTGGAGCCGTTGTGCTCGATTCGGGCTCGAACTTTCTCATGCATCTCCTTGATAAGATCAGCTCTCTTCAATCCCTTAACACTTGTGAGATGCTCAGCAGGTAAAGGAATCAAATCATTAGGCGTTAGTGGATTAAAACCATAAACAACCTTAAACGGAGACATATTAGTAGAAGAATGAATAACACGATTATAAGCAAACTCAGCATAAGGTAAACACTCTTCCCATGATCTCACATTGTTCTTAATTAAAGATCTAAGCAATGTACCTAAAGTACGATTCACAACCTCAGTTTGACCATCGGTTTGTGGATGACATGCAGTAGAAAACAACAGCTTAGTCCCTAATTTTCCCCATAGAACTCGCCAAAAATGTCCCAAAAATTTAGAATCCCTATCACTAATAATAGTACGAGGAATCCCATGCAATCTAACAATATGAATGAAGAACAAATTGGCTATATGAACGGCATCATCAGTTTTCCTACATGCAATGAAGTGCGCCATCTTGGAAAACCTATCAACTACAACAAACACATAATCTTTACCCGATCTAGATCTAGGCAATCCCAAAATAAAATCCATAGATAAATCAATCCAAGGACTAGATGGAGCAGGTAAAGGCGTGTACAAACCAAATGGATGCGAAGTAGATTTAGACTTATGACAAGTAACACATCTACTACACATGCGTTCAACATCACGTTTCATATGCGGCCAAAAGAAATGCTCATGCAACAAGGATAATGTCTTATGCACACCAAAATAGATTTCATATGCGGCCAAAAGAAACCATCAAAAGACTTCATAGATTTCGAACATTGCTCAAAAATAGGTGAAAAATACGTGTCCGACTCATACAAAGACTTAATGGACTCAAAACCAAGCATCTTAGCATGCATTAGGTTAAGCAACGTGTACCTTCGAGAGAGGGCGTCGGCGACGACGTTGTCTTCTCCCTTTTTGTACTTGATGACGTATGGAAACGACTCGATGAACTCGACCCATCTCGCATGACGCTTGTTCAAGTTGCTTTGACCCTTCAAGTGCTTCAAGCTCTCATGATCCGTGTGAATGATGAACTCCTTAGGCCACAAGTAATGCTGCCATGTATCCAATGCACGCTTCAAAGCATATAGCTCCTTATCGTACGTCGAATACCGCAAACTGGCGCCGTTGAGTTTCTCACTAAAGTAAGCCACGGGACATTTTTCCTGCATCAAAACAGCACCAATATCTATCCCGGAGGCATCACACTCGATCTCAAAAGTTTTGGAAAAATCCGGTAAACATAAAACAGGAGCAGAACACAATAAAGACTTCAAAGTATTAAACGCATGCTCTTGTTGCTTATCTCATTCAAACTTGCGATCCTTCTTACTTAGCTCAGTAAGAGGCGCGGCAATGCTAGAGAAATCACGCACAAAGCGACGATAAAATCCGGCAAGGCCGTGAAAGGATCGGACTTCAGACGCGGTTTTGGGCGTTGGCCATTCCTCAATCGCCTTGATTTTGGAACGGTCAACCTCAATACCTCTACAACTCACAACAAAGCCTAAGAATATACTTTATTTAAGCAAAAAGAACACTTAGACATGTTTCCATACAAACGAGCATCTCTCAAAAGCATAAATACGCGCCTAAGGTGATCTAGGTGCGCCTGTGCACTGTGACTGTATATCAGGATATCATCAAAGTAAACAACAACATATTTCCCAATAACATCACGTAAGACATGGTTCATCAATCTCATAAATGTGCTCGATGCATTTGTGAGACCAAAAGGCATAACCAACCATTCATACAAACCATGCTTAGTCTTAAAAACTGTTTTCCATTCATCACCCTCATGCATGCGAACTTGAAAATAACCAGACCTCAAATCAATCTTAGAAAAAATCTTAGATCCACTAAGTTCATCTAGCATATCATCAAGCCTAGGAATGGGAAAATGATACTTAACTGTTATCTTGTTGATGGCTCTGCAATCCATGCACATTCTCCATTCATTGTTCTTCTTGGGCACGAGAATCACTGGAACTGCACATGGGCTCATCGACTCTCGGATTTGCTTCTTCTCCAACAGCTCCTTAACTTGACGGTCTATCTCCTTGGTTTCTTCAGGCGACGTGCGGTATGCAGGGCGGTTCGGCAAGACGGCTCCGGGTACGAAATCGATCTGGTGCTCGATCCCACGAACTGGAGGCAATCCACTTGGAATCTCATCCGGAAATACGTCCTTGAACTCCTTCATAAGAGGCTGCACACCACTAGGCAAAGAAACATCGTTAGTAGCACTGTTCTTACAAGTTAAAAGAATTAAAGGCAACCTAGCTCTAATGGCCTTTTCAACACTTTTAAATGTACAAAACAATGACCGATTCTTTTCTTGCTGCAAAGGGGCTGTATTAACGCCTTTTCCACGATCAATGGTGTCGGATTGGGGTGATGAAGGGGCTGCAATAGGCTGCAAAAGGGGAGGTGGCGGTGGTGAAGACTTCTCGGCCGAGATGTGGCTGTTTGCGGCGGCGGCTCGGACGGCGGCTGCGGCGGTCTTCTCGCGCTTCTCTTTGAACTTTGCTCGCATTATTTCTTGCTCCTCTTGAACGGCCTTAGGTGTTAACGGCTTTAGTATGGTGGTTCGGCCGTCTTTCTTCACTGTATAGGTGTTCGCGAGTCCGTCGTGTACAGCTTGTCTATCGAATTGCCATGGTCTCCCTAAAAGTATATGAGCTGCATCCATAGGAATAACATCGCATAGTACAGTGTCAGAATAATGACCAATGCAAAAAGATTCATGTACCTGACCGGTTACGCGAACTGTGCCTCTTTCTGTAAGCCACTGCAAACGGTATGGATTTGGATGCTTCACGGTGGAAAATCCAAGCTTGTCGACCGCGTATTGGCTCACTCCATTAATAACACTTCCACTGTCTATGATCAATGCGCAGGTCTTGTCTTGAATAGCAACTCTGGTGTAGAATATGTTCTCTCGTTGCGATTGTTGCTCAACTTCTCGATTGATGTTCAGACTGCGGATAGAAACTAGACTGACATGTGGAATCTCAGGCTCTTCTTCTTCAAGCTCATCCTGGATGTCTGCTTCAGCTGTGGCGTCGGCCTTGACTGGTTCATCATCTTCACTGGCTGATTCGAGCTCATTATACTCCGTGAGGAATAGAACTCGTCGGTTTGGGCACTGTGCTTGAAAGTGACCCCAACCTTGGCATTTATGGCACTGCACATCTCGGGCTCGACTAGGGGCTGAAGTTGGCGCCGTTTGGGGCTGACTTGGCCGTGTATAATTCGGCCTAACGGGGGCGGTGGGTGTAGGATCGGTCCTACGGCTCGGCGGTGGTGTAGAACGGTCAAAACGCCGCTCGGGTGGTCCGAATTGACCTCGGGGTCGAGTGGATTCCGTAGAAGGAGTAGAAGATGATGTGGACGGCGTACCTTTGTTCCAAGAGGGTCGAACAGGGGCTGCAGTGTGATGAGATCGACGTCGGCCTTCTCGGAGCTCTCTCCACAATTGATGCGTAGTGCACCATATCATCTACACTCGTGAAGTCTCTGAGCCCGACTTCACACGCAATGTCGGGATTCATGCCTTCAATGTACCTGATGATGGTAGCATTTAAGGACTCTCTTTTTCCGAAACGATTCAAGGCGGTCTCCAACTCCTTATGATATTCTTCAATCGAGCGGGTGCCTTGCTTGATCCGGTTGAGCTTCTTCTCAAGCTCTCTCTCATAGTGAACTGGTATGAAACGACCTCGTAGGAAGCCTTTCATCTCCTCCCACGTTTCAACAGGTGGATATCTCTCTCTTCGTCGCCTCTCTTGCTGCATTTCCCACCACGAGGCTGCATAGCCTCAAAACTCCAATGCTGCTAACTGAACCTTCTTGATCTCTGGAAAGTCATAACAAGTAAAGATCTTGTCGACTTTGCGCTCCCAATCCAGATAGATGTCTGGATCGTGCAAGCCTTCAAATTCTGGAATGCTCGTTTTGATGTTATTGAGCAATCCGTCTCCATCTCCATATCTGGGCCTCTCATATCGAACAGCTTGTCTGGCAGGTGGTCTGGGACGATCACGGTGATCATCATGTCTCGGTGGAAAGAACTCAACTTCGCCCTTCTTCACCAACCTTCACACACAAATTCCTACCCAATTCCAGCCCTCATAATCGTCCCATACAGCCCCTATAACCCTTGGTTTGTGTTATTTAATTTGTGTCAAAGTTCTAGGTATCTTAGTTGTGTCTTAGTCGTCTAGATAATCGAGTATAGAATCCTTACTTCACCGACGTAGTTTCAATCCTTAGCTTCCGCATCTTTTGTGTCTCGTTGGTCATTTAGTCCCGGGTCATATCAGGAATGGAGGAGTAGAACTCTTGTCAAATGTCGAGGGTACGGATGAATTGCACGAAGGTGTAGACGAGTATCACTATCTAGGATTAATGGATGAGATGGTATGATGTGTAGGAGGCACTTATGTGGCAAGGGGTGGGGACGTGTAGGTCTAGGTGGTGTCGAGTAGGGTACGGTAGTTTAGGGTTAAATGGATCCCCTAGTGTAGAAGGAAAGCTGTAGGAAGGAAAAGGAAGGAAAGAATAGGTTATTTGGAAAGTGTTACACAATTGTGACACAATTCTAAATATCCTAATTGGACTAGACTCTAAAAGGAATGAACCAAAATTAAATTACAACTCAAAAGGAAACTACCAAAAAGAATTAAAAACTTGGAAGGAAAGTTCCAAAAATAAAACAAGACTCTAAAGGAAGTTACCAACTAAGGAATTATCCTAGAAGGAAACTACCAAAAGTAAAATAGAACTTAGAAGGAAAGTTCCAAAAATAAAATAGACGCACAAGGTAATTACCAAATAAGATGAAATACTAAAAGGAAATTACCAAAATAAATAAAGACTCAAATGGTAACACTATGAATATTCCTCTCTTTTTTTTTTTTTTGAATTTTCGGATTTTTCTTTCTTTTTTTTATCCGATTTTTTTTTTGATCGGCTTTTTCGCTTCTTTGTTTTTTTTTTAAATGATAGCTATGCTATTACAACTCGATGACACGTAATAAAATAAAAGACACGTAGGACGACACGTCGGATTGAACCACGACCAGCAGAGCTAACGTGGCTCTGATGCCAAAATATGATACGACCCGGACTATTAATCTAGGAAGAATCTAGAGACGTAGCGGAAGACTTAAGAATCGAAACACGTCAACTAAATGAAGGGTTACAATCCGACTCGATAAACAACGAAAATATGACAATCTAGACAATTAAAATACGTAGACTAATGACACGAACTATATAACACAATACCAAAGGTTAAAGGGGCTGTATGGGACGAGTTTATGGGCTGGAATAAGGGTAGGAAATCATGTGTGAGGGTGGGTGAAGAAGGGCTTGGAGAAGATAGGATATGTTAGTGATTTGAACGAACTTACGGATATAACGAACGGTGTATGAATGGAACTTGGTGGCTGTCGTGACGATGGTCGATGGTGGAGGGGTGTTTGACGTCGATGGTGAGGATGGACGATGGTGGTGGTGAAGTGATTCACAACCCGATAGCCTCCTTGAAACTCGAACGTCTTCAAGGTTGAAATCTCCAAGTTGTTCCTCGTAGCGAATACCGGTCAATCCCTCAAGTGAATTGAGCAATACCCTTGAATAAGACTTGTAGTTGCTAGCTCCAAGAATGAATATTTTCGTGTGAAAAGTATTCAAAAGACAAATAGATTTGAGACACAAATTGAATGCAAAAGCAATTTAATTCAACAATGTCTAAAGTATCAACAAAACATAGAACCCCTATTTATAATACTATAGGGCACGAAATTACTAGTCTAAAGGCCCTAAAAATCTGATCCAAATTGATCTCCAACTATACTAGGAAGTTCTCTAAGCTAGAATTCTATTCAAGGTAGGAAATTGCCTTAAATACAATTCTAGTGAACTTGGACTCTTGGACTCTTAATGACCGAAATTAATCAACTAAAATATGATCTACTATAGTCCAAAATTAAACAAAAATAATACTATAGTCTTGATAATTAATTCTCGAACAGGCGCCTCTGGTAGACAAGACATGGTCACGCCTTATTCGCCATAACCTCCTGGAATTGCATCAAATTGAAATCTTCATATTTTCGACCAAGTAAGCTTCAATCCTCCAAGGTTTGGTCTTCATCTTCAATTGAGAGCATTGTAATCACCTTGGGGTTGCCTTGATCATTCATCTCTTCCTCGAGCTTCTTTCGCACATATCCTTGAAAGTAACCTTGAAGTTGCTTAGCTCGTAACCTTGTAATTGGACCTCGAATTTGCAACTCCGGGTTTGAACCATCAATGCTATGCACGTTCTCATCATCTTCAGATAGCGAATACCGGTTAATCCATCAAGTGAATTAAGCAATACCCTTGAGTAAGACTTAAAGTTGCTAGCTCCAAGAATGTGAATTTGTTGATCAAAACTCGCAAAGATTAAAAGGGGTTGAGACAATATTGAAAGCAAAGCTTAATAATTCAAATAAAGTCTAAAGTAACAATGTGACATGGTTCCCCTATTTATAGGACATAGAGGAACGAAATTAATCATCAAAAAAGGCCTAAAAATTGATCCAAAAGGAATCTCTAACTATACTAGGAAGATACCTAAACTAGAATTCTATTCAAGGTAGGAAATTGCCTTAAATATAATTCTAGTCAACCTTGACTATATGGACGAAAATTACATTAAATTAAATAAAAATCTGAACTAAACTATAGTCAAACATAATTAAATAAATACTATAGTCTAAATAAAATTCAATCCCTAATTAAATCAAATAAGGGACGAAAATTCCATGCAATGCGAATGTGCCATGCATGCACAATTTGATGAGTTCTATCTTCATGCATTGCTCTTCAAATCTTGATCTCCAATCTTTAATTGTTAACAAAGTAACAATCTTGGGGCTGCATTTAACTTCTTCTAATTCTTCAAATTTCTTGCGAATAATTGCTTGGAAACAACCTTGCAATTTCTTGGCTCGAAATCGTGTAATTGAACCTCTAAATGGCAGCTCTGGATTTAGTTCAAGGCCTTGGATGGCTTCATCATTCCCCTCCTCTTGAAAAGAATTCATCCTCGAATTCAAAGCTCCGGGATCAAAGATGAACACAAACTGGCCATCAAAACACTTCTTCATGAACGTACACATCCACTTGGTGTCAAATGGCCGAAACTCTAGCTCCATAGTTTTCCTTGTCATGGCATTCATGATCAAATCTGGTGGTACATCAACTTCCAATGGAATTTCTTTGACAACCTGTAAAATAAAGACATCACAAGAAAATGGTTGATAAAAAATGTTAGAACCCGGCAATGTCTCTAAGTTCGCTGGTTCGAACTTCTTGTGATCTTTAACCATTGCTGTATTGATGTCAATCTCCTTTTTAGATCATGGTTGTAATTCCTCCAACTTTTCATTTACTTGAACTTTCTCAACTGCAACATTGATGTCCATTTCTTTTTCTTCACTCAAAGGTTGATCCGACTCTTCTAGATCAAGCTCTTCAACAACCTTCTCTTCTTCTCTAACATTCTCACAAGTAGCAACATCGATTAGTTCTTCAATAGCTGCATCAACTGAAATTGTTACCTCAAAAGTAGAATCTTCTTTAATAGCAACGATCTCAGATGGTAACTCAACGTGGATCTCTTCTTGAATGTTGCAGGCTTGGCTTAGTACATCCATGACCTGCTGAACTGGTGATGCAGGCCGTGTAGGTGGTACATAGGTACGTAGAAACTCCTCGAATGACTCAGGTTCGCTCCAATGAAACGGGGCTGTTTGGCGATGAGCTCTAGGTGACAACTCTACATTCGAATCTACTTGAACCTCCTCTTTTGACTTCATCTCTAGTTCTTCTAGCCATTGTTCTATCCGGATGGCGTATTCCACCATGTCTTCCAACTCGTCAAAGCGGTACAATGCTACTCTTTCACGGATTGCCCTTCGTAGACCAGCTAGAAATCTATCCATGGTATCTTCTGGATATTCTTCTACATCAGCTCGCCTCATGGCTTCAATCATTTCATTGTAGTAGTCATTTACACTTCGATCTATTTGTCTAAGCTTGTATAGCTTTTCCTCCAACTCCCATTGGTAGTGGTCTGGAATGAAGCGTTTCCGCATCAAATCTTTCAACTCACGCCATGTGTCGATAGGTGGAAGATGATCTCTGTGGCACCGGTTCTGTTGTAATCCCCACCATGTTGTTGCGTAGCCTTTAAACTTTGACGAAACTAGTTGCACTTTCTTTTTCTCGAGGAAGTCATAGCACTCAAAAAGTTTGTCTAATTTGCGTTCCCAATCCAAATAGATGTCGGGATAGTATAGACCTTCAAACTCAGGTATGATCATATGTTTGTTGCGGTAGAGATGGTGAGAATTTGGTGTATAGGGTGTATGGGTATACGGAGTATGAGTGGTGTATGGTGTAAGGACCGGATGGTACATGGGTGCATATGTGTATGGTCCAGATGGTGTATATGGGTATGAACAGATGATATATGTGGAATAAGATGAATTTTCGATCCCCCTGATAATGGTGGACGAAAATTTGAAGGGAGGAAGTGTATATGGAAGGTTTGGAAGGATTTGGATGGAAGAAAGCTAGAAAAAGAAAGAATTAGATGTATTTTTGAAGTTCCCAAATAGAATAGGAATCCAAAAATAAATCCCAAAGGTAGAAGGAAAGAAATAGGAAAGAAGAAGGAAAGAAAGATTAGGTAATTTGGAAAGTGTTACACAATTGTGACACAATCTAAATATTCTAATTGAACTAGACTCTAAAAGGAAAGAACTAAAAATAAATTACAACTCAAAAGGAAATTACCAAAATAAAAATAAAACTTTGAAGGAAAGTTCCAAAAATAAAATATGACTCTAAAGGAAATTACCAACTAAAGAACTATACTAAAAGGAAATTACCAAATAAGAAAAGACTCACAAGGTAATTACCAACTATAGAGAACTACTAAAAGGAAATTACCAAAATTAAAATAAGACTCAAAAGGTAACACAATGAATATACCTCTTTTCTTTTTTTTTTTTAATATTCGGATTTTTTTTTTTATCCGAACAGTTATTTTTTTCGGTTTTCCTTTTTTTTTTAACCGATTTTTTTTCTTTTTTTTTTTTTCTGTTTTTCAATGTACCATAGCTATTACAACGCAAAAGACACGTAAGAAAATAAATGACACGTACGATGACACGTAGGATAATATTTGACACGTCGGATTGAACCACGACCAGCAAAGCTAACCTGGCTCTGACACCAAAATATGATGCGACCCGGACTATTAATATAGGGCGAATCTAGAGAATGTAGCGGAAGACTTAGGAATGAAACACGTCAACTTAATGAAGGGCTTCAATCCGACTCGATAAAATAAACGAAAGATGAAATCTAGACAACTAAAATATCTAGAAAAATGACACAAATATATAACACAAATACAAAGGTATATGGGCTGAAAAGGACCGTGTATAGGGGCTGGAATTATGGAGGTTTTCGTGTGTGATGGCTTGTGAAGAATGGCTGGAGAAGGTAGGATATGATAGAGTAGTACGATTGAACTTACGGTATGAACGATCCGGTGTAGAACTTGAACTCGAACACGGGGCTGAATTGAGGTGCGCATTGATGGAGTATGGATGGCGTCGATTATGGTTGATGGATGATGATTCGTTGATGTGAATCACAACCCGATAGCCTCCTTGAATCTCGAACGTACCCAAGGATGAAATCTCTAAGTTGATCTTCAGATAGCGAATACCGGTTAATCCCTCAAGTGAATTAAGCAATACCCTTGAGTAAGACTTAAAGTTGCTAGCTCCAAGAATGTGAATTTGTTGATCAAAACTCACAAAGATTAAAAGGGGTTGAGACAATATTGAAAGCAAAGCTTAATAATTCAAATAAAGTCTAAAGTAATAATGTGACATGGTTCCCCTATTTATAAGACATAGAGGAACGAAATTAATCATCAAAAAAGGCCTAAAAATTGATCAAAAAGGAATCTCTAACTATACTAGGAAGATACCTAAACTAGAATTCTATTCAAGGTAGGAAATTGCCTTAAATACAATTCTAGTCAACCTTGACTATAATATGGACGAAAATTACATTAAATTAAATAAAAATCTGAACTAAACTATAGTCAAACATAATTAAATAAATAATATAGTCTAAATAAAATTCAATCCCTAATTAAATCAAATAAGGGACGACAATTCCATGCAATGCGAATCTGCCATGCATGCACAATTTGATGAGTTCTATCTTCATGCATTGCTCTTCAAATCTTGATCTCCAATCTTTAATTGTTAACAAAGTAACAATCTTGGGGCTACATTTAACTTCTTCTAATTCTTCAAATTTCTTGCGAATAATTGCTTGGAAACAACCTTGCAATTTCTTGGCTCGAAATCGTGTAATTGAACCTCTAAATGGCAGCTCCGGATTTAGTTCAAGGCCTTGCATGGCTTCATAACTCTCCCTCACGTGCCCTTTGGCCAGCAAATCGCCAATCTGTCTCTCCAGCTCCTTTGTCTCCTCCGGATTAGTTCGGTAAGCTGGTCGGTTTGGAAGAGTAGCGCCGGGTACAAAGTCAATATTGTGGAATCGGCTAAATTCGGCGAACCCATGTTGATAACTCGAACGCGCACGTCTAGCTTCTCCGGATAGCAATTCTCCCAAGTACTTAATTATACTTTGAAGAACCTAAATAAGACTATTGATTTGCTAGAACAATAGAATTGTAGATAAAAGTTTGATCAACCAAAGGATCGTGAGACAGATTGAGAATAACTCTTTATTTCTTGCAATTGTCTGAATTATGAATGTCACAAGGTACTCCTATTTATAGGAGCATATATGGACGAAAATTAGAGTCCTAGAAGTAATAAAAACTGATCCAAAACTAATCCTAAACAAACTAGGATAAAATCAAAAGATACCAAAAATAAGATAAGAAAAATCTATCTAAATCTAACTAGATAAGGATAAATCCCAAACTGATTTTGGGCTTCAATATTTGCGCCTAAGTGGACCTAATTAATCATAACAATGTGCTGAATTAAATGATTAAATCTGTGGCCCATATTATGGTTAATTAATTCTTGCCACCTTTTGCATGAAAAACAGCAACTTGTCGGATTTCCATGCAAACGCGTAGAACTCTTCATCCACACGTCCAAATGGCGTCGTTCTTCTTCTCACATCTTCATGCTTCCTTCTTCATCATTAATTGATAGCATGCTGACCAACCTCAGGCTGAATATTTTGATCTTCATGGGCTGCCCAAAATATCTGAATATTTTCATGCACTGTGTTCTTCAAATCTTGATCTCCAATCTTTAATCTTGAACAACATGATTATCTTTGAAGCTCTCAATGGTAGTCTTGGATTTGATTCTTTTATGCTTTTTGGGTTCGTATAAAAACCAACGGGTGTATCCTCGGGAAAAACATCATCAAATTCCTGCAAAATAGAACGAATAGAAGGGGGTAGAGAAGAGAGGTCAGTATCAATAATCAAATTTTCCTTGTACAACAACACAATCATAGGCCTCGCCTCCTGCACGGCCCTCTTCAAATCACTAGGCCTCGCAAGAAAGGACTTCTGAAGCAACCCATTCTCCCTTTTAGGAACAGTCTGCTCCTTGGGTTGTTCCTTGGATTTCACCTTCTCCGCCTTCTTTTGCATCTGCACTTGATCCTCATAGACTTGCTTAGGTGTAAGAGGAACAAGTGATACCTTCTTCTGCTTATACTCGAAGGAATACTTGTTGGTGAAACTGTCATGAGTAACTCGCCTATCAAACTGCCAAGGTCGTCCCAGCAAGATGTGATTCGCTTGCATTGGAATGACGTCACACAACACCTCATCCTCATACTTTCCAATGCGAAAAGGCACCTTCACTTGTTTCGTTACTTTGATTACACCGGTCTCATTCAACCACTGCAAACGATACGGTTTGGGATGCTTCACCACAGGCAGCCCCAATCTCTGAACCATGGCCGCACTAGCCACGTTCGTGCAACTTCCTCCATCAATGATAATACTGCACACCTTGTCTTGGACATGACATCTCGTATGAAAGAGATTTTCCCGCTGCTCTCTCTCATCAGGCTGAACTTGGGCACTCAAAACTCGTCGAGCTACAAACAGCTGTGCCTCAGGTGCTGAAATCTCCTCAGCCTCATCTTCTTCGTCGGGATCCTCCAAGGCTGGCATGTCCGGATCTCGCTCCTCATCATCAGTCACAACTTCACCGTCATCTCGCATGATCATAATTCGTCTGTTCGGGCACTCACTCATAATATGCCCGAATCCCTGACACTTGAAACACTTCTTATCTCGATTGCGACCATCAGGAACTGCTGGACTGCCCTGATATGGTGTACTCGAAGTCTCAGTCCGGGACTTAAAGAACGGCTTCTTCTCATCTCTCGGCGGTGCCTCTTTCCTCCAGGGGTTTCCTTTTGTCGAGGAGCCACTAGCACCCGGCTGGGATTGCCTCCAATTGGTCTGATTCTGTCTCTGGTTGCTGCTATTATTGCCTCTCCTCTTGAGTTGGTTCTCTATCTTCATGGCCATGTGAACCATATCCTCCAACCCAACGTAATGCTGCAACTCCACGTTATCTCGAATGTCCCAATGTAACCCAGCTAGGAATCGCGGCATAGTAGCCTCTCGATCCTCCACAATGTTGGCTCGTATCATGGCTATCTCCATCTAATTAAAGTACTCATCCACAGTTCGATTTCCTTGCTTCAAACTCTGTAACTTGTTGTAAAGTTCTCGGTAGTAATGATTAGGCACAAAGCGCTTCCTCATCACAGCCTTCATCTCACGCCAAGTCTGGACAGGTGGCTCATCATTTCTTCTCCGACTGGTCACCAACTGATCCCACCAAACCAATGCATAGTATGAGAACTCTACCGCAACCACTTCACCTTCTTGAACTCTGAGTAATTTTGACAGTCGAAAACAAGCTCCACCTTTCTCTCCCACTCCAGATACAACTCTGGATCATTTTTCCCATAGAAGGAGGGAATGTTCATATTAATGTTGCCCAGATTGTTATCTGGTGCGCCTCCTCTATGCCAGCTTCCCACATCCGCTTCTTCGTACCCTGTATCCTCTATATATTCTTCATAATCAACACGACCTCCTCTTCCTCCACGACCTCTACCACCACGGCCTTGATTGGAATTGGTCTCATGGGGCTGAGACTGTTCAATCTGGTAGAGTCATTCGTACACTATCTCCATCTCGGATTTCATCATTTTTCCCAACTCGGATTTTAGTGCCTCCATCAGAAATTTCGTCTTAAGATCAACAGTCGGTTGATCCTCTGTATCTGACACCTGCTCACGTCCACTTGACATATTAACACAGAAAACAAAATAAACGGTTAGTAAACAAAACCTCACCGCCTCACAAGCCCTCGTGTATCACTCAAAAGAAATTCACTCAGCACTCATGTATCACTCGAATATGGCTTTTTTTTCACTCTAATAATCTTACTCTCTCTTGCCTTTTCCCACTCTGGATTCTCTCTCAAGGAATCGAATTTCCTCAATCTACCACTTGAATTCAACACCAACAAAAACAACGAAACCACAAAATAAACTCGTCCGCTTGTCAAAACACCGATACTGACCCCCAAAAGATGAAAGGATCAGAAATTAGGAACCCAAAATCAGGCTATACAAAAACTGACTCAACACGCTCTACACGCTTCTCCAGGGGTGGTTGCATTGAGAATCTGAAGTTGCCGATATTCACCCAAGCTTAGAAACCATTCTCGTAATGTTCCAAGGAATCTTGAGGTAAATTCCTTAAGAACAACTCGAAGATCTGCACCATCTTTGTTAAGTTGATTATCTATCCAGGCTGCAAAAGTATGCATCTTCTCTCTCCTTTTCTGTATTGGAACATCATCAAAAGAGAACCATGGTCCGCTTGACTGTTTTGGGAAACGATCATCTTCAGGATGAGATACATATGGATCATCGCCAGCTTCTGGATCTGAATCTACTGAAAGGGGTTCAGGCTCAGTATAGGGCTGAGATTCAGGATCGGCCATCAAGATTTTAGACACGTCTACGATTCCTTCATCTCCTTCAATGTTGGTAGAGGCATCTGAAAGACTGGATGAGTCATGGAAGATGGAATGATTAGGATAGACCATTAGAGTATCTGCTGGTTGAGTTTCATCATTATCATCATCTGGTACATCAACTTTATGAATAGTCTTCTTTTTGGCCTTCTTGGGAATTTCTAGTGGAATACTAGAAATCATTCCAAAATATTTAGAATATTCAGGAGATTCTGGTGGTGTGATGCTGGAATGAGGATGTGGTAAAAACAGAGAGCGGGCTTTATCTTCATCAATTTTTTGCATCTCCTTCTTGAGTTTTCTTATTTCAGCTTCCTTTTCCATGAATTCTTGGCCATATTGATTTCTTGACATGAGGGCTTGCAATTCTGAGTCCAGTTGGTTTATTCGATGAGATAATCTCTGTTCTGCTCGTCTGAGTTGAACTTCAATGGATTGGACTCTTTCATTTGAATTATGGACTTTGTCAAGAATTCGAGTAACCTTTGAATCAATTGTTTGAAGTGATCGATTTTGAGCTCTGGCATTAATAGTATGCCAGTTTAGAACTTCTTCTCCTTGATTTAAAGGTTTCCTTTGACCGGTTGGCTCCATTGTTGTACTCTGGATGTAAGGTCTTGAAATAATATTATTAGCAAGATCTTCATGTCGAGACAAAGGAGGGAATTCATCATCGTAGTTTCTAAACATAAAACATTGAGAAGTAGGAGTTGTATACTTCCCGCCGCTATGATTAGACTTTTTTGGGTAGGAGAGGGCACCAAAAGCTTCATCATCATCTTCTTCTGGATGGTTAGATGGATATCTACTATAATCATAGTAGAATTCATCATTAAGATAGTCATCCTCTTCTTCTTCAAATTCATCATCGGATGAATCATCTTGACAGTTGCATCTTGGATCGCACATGGATGGATCTGCATCCCAGATGAAATGGCCATTTATCATGCTGGTGTAGACTTCTCTTCCATCAGAAAAGAAGGAAGAGATAGGAATAGGGAATCCGCCGGAGTCCTTCATGATAGGATTTTGAACAGGAGAGATGAGAAGTTGAAATAGCGTCTTGGAACTGGATTCCGCCCTGTCAGGTTTAAAGATAGTTTTAACCTTTCCATCTTGTAGTCGTTCAAATTTGAAGTCTGTGGCTTGGATTGGAGCTGCCTCTTGATGCATTGCTTCATAATTGGTAATCCACTCTGCTGGTACTAAACGCTCCAAATCCTTCCTATTGATTTGTCTGGGGACTTGCACAATTGTTGGAACTCCAGTGCCGGCTTCTGCCAGGATCATTAGAGCATCCGCCGTCCCTTGATTTTTAAGATCAAGACTATGATTTTGAAGGCGATAGACTATTTGATGATGTAGAGTGGCCATATAGCTGTTGGGAGATTGATCAGCACCAGCTATTTGAATTTGAACCTTGAAGGTTGATTCAAGAGAGGCATCTTGTAGGGATAGTGCAAAGTTTGGAAAGAAAGTGACAACAACACTTCCGGCATTTAGAGTAGTAAGCACTGTTCCAATAACAGCATGCTCATAGTGTAGATAACGAGTATCTAGTAGAGCAATTCTTGCTGTAACTGGTAAACCTTTTCTTCCATTGTAGGAAAGAACAAGTCGAACAGCTCCCATGTGAAGATGGGTGTATCCTTCCTTTCTCCAGGCTTCAATATAGTCACGAGGTATTGATAACGTGACATATTGTTCTTGATTAGTGGCAGGAAGGCCACATTGATCCATCTTTGAGGACTGAACATATTCTCGAACTGGTGGATTTTTGGAGGTTACAAGAGAACGAATACTCTTAGTAAGACTTCCATATTTGCGATAGATATTGTAAGGACTGACAAGAGGAGGTACGGTTTGTTCAACTACAGCATCACTAGGTATAGTAGTGAATTCTATGAGGTTTTCTATACTATTGGTATTATGTTTGGGTAACGAAAGAGATGTGGAGTGACTCAAGATCTTTTGAGAGATAGTGGGAAGGTTTTCCATGTTTTGAAGCTTTCTTTCCCAGTCACCACTTGAGATCTCTATATATATTCAAACAATATTCTCCCGCGGATCAAAAGCACAACCTGGCTCTGATACCACAGTGATCGGGAGCCTCAGGATTCATACGCTTTAGGCGGTTCAAGCAACATCTCGAAGCTATATATAGAATTAATATAACAAATTCGCAGGTTCTGTTATGGCTAACAATGCCTTTAACCTTTGAATTGTATATCATAAACCATATATCTCTTTTAGATATAAACCACCGTATGAACTATGAGGACCGACGCCATACCAGGCTTAGATAGTTACACTTTTCTGATGTACAAGATCCTTTATTAAGGCGAGTACAGAGCATAGTGAGTGTAATTATCTTTCTATATGAGAGAATAATCGAAGAACATATATAAATTTCACAAAGGTTTCTGAGAAAGAATCAAAGGATTTAGAACATTTTTATATTTGAAAGGGAGGTTTTATTGATTTTGTACTTGTTCCTTTTACAACATTCGGAGAGCTCCTTTTATAGAGCTCGGAATTACTGTACATAGGGTCTATCTGTACATAAAGGGCCACCTGTTTATTTTACATAGAGGACACGTCCAACTTAGAGATTCAGATTTTTGCATGTAGGACATCTGTCTTGCTTCGTGTCAGTTGGTGTTGATCCTTTTCTGGGTTGCGACACGTGTTGATTCTTTCTTGAGGTGTGTCCTTTGAGTGCTGACGCTTGGATGGGACACGTGTTGGTTCCTGCTTGAGATGTGTTCTTTGAGTGACACATTTTTCCTTTTTTTTTTTTTTTATCTCCTCCTATCAGATAGGAGTATGTCATATTTAGAAATTATTTACATGTGGTAAAAAGGTAAATACAGGCAAAAAACAAAGACTAGTCAATCTTTCATATTTGAATCTTCTTTTTCCACGTCGGGTAGTTGGCTAGTGCTTTCTCCTGGTTCTTTTTCCACATCAGGTGGTTGACTAGTACCTTCTCCTGGTTCAAGAGGATCTGTAATATAAGGCCATTCAGGATCAAGGAAGTCGCCATTTGAGGGCCACCATGGATCAAGAAAGTAGGTGGTTGTCAGTCTCGTCTCTGGTTTTGGATTTGGTTGTTCTGAATTTGGGTAGGGTTTCATAACTAGAGAAGTGTAGACCAAATCTTCCATGGCGTCCTCAGCAGTTACTTTATTAACAAAGCAGATGTGTTGATATAGTTCACGTTGCTCAGGTTGGTTGGTGTCAATGGAGCCTTCAAGTGTCTTCCATTTGTAATACATTGGTATGGGTTCAAGTTTCCCACCATTATCATTTGAATAAGGCCTATGGCATATAAGAATCAAGTGTGGATCCACAAATTTTTCAGCAGCTTGAAATTCACGTTGAAGAAATCTTTGCCATTCATCTCTAGGAGCATACCATGATAATAATTGCCATAGAAGAGTGCTATCATTCTCATTGTTGCAGAAGAATGGGAGCATCTTTTCAATACTCATTTCTATAACATGATAATAGAGTGTAGAAAGACACCAAAGATACCAGAAGGAATTTATGGTGAGGAGTGTTCTGGGACAAGTGTAGGCTATCATGAGAAATGGTTTTTGGATATCAAAGCAGGCCAATTCATATGGGAGTTGAATTTCGGTTATATACTGTGAAAGGTATCGGAAAAGATGTTGTCTAGCAAATAACCGAATATTACTGACTGTATGAAAAGCTTGGCTTGAAGGTGGAAAAGAGAAATCAGGCTTGACAAGGTGGTTGGGTAATTCTTTAAGATGGAGGTTTTTAGTAGGTAAAAAAGGATTTTTACCTCGTCCTCCTACTATGACGTAGGATCTCTTTTTCACCTTTTTCTTGTTGGTCATAAAAATGACAGGAAGTACCTGAGAAGAAGATATCAGATGGAGTTGAGGTCTTCGGGAAAGATAATCAGGAACAATGTTATCCTTTCCTTTGATATGTTAAACTGTGAAGCTGTATTTTGAAAACCAATCCTTGAGACGGAGAAGTTGTTTTTCTGGTACTCCTTTGTTTTTGAGATCCATGATAGCTGGAAATGAAGTGTTGTCTAGTTGTATGATGAAATCATACCCCACCAGATGAAACTCGAATTTCTTGATTCCATTTTTCACAGCAAGAATTTCTTTATAGATTGCATGATAATGCCTTTCAGAATCTTTGAATTGTCCGCTGGCATGAGCGCAGTATAGCAATTTATCATCAATCTTTTCAAGAAGTATTGCTCCCCAGTGTTCATCACTTGCATCAGTTTGCAAAATCCATTGCCCACTACCCGGGATTCTCAAGGAGGGTAGAGTCTGACATGCATCTTTGAGTTGCTTGATTGCAGTAGTTTGGGCATCTCCCCAGTCAGGAGCATTCTTCTTTAGGAGTTTTGAGAGTTTGCTGGTATATCTTGAGCAGTTGGGAATGAAATCCTTGATGTAGTTTACTATCCCAAGGAATTGTTGAATCTCTTTGACAGTAAGCTTTTCAGTAGGAAACTTTTGCAACTCCTCAGCAATATGGGGACCAGGCTCATATTGTCCATCAGATATCTTCATGCCCAGAAATGTAATACTGTCTTTTCCAATAATGCCTTTTCTTTCAGATAGCATGACTCCATAATTTTGGACCAATTCCAGAAACTGATTGAGTAGGACAACATGTTCTTCGGTGTTTTTGGAATAGAGTAAGATATCATCAATATAGACCAGGGCAGAATAAAGGATTGGCTCAAATATACGGGTCATAGCTTTTTGGAAAAGAGAGGGGGCAACTTTTAGACCAAATGGAATGACTTTCCATTGGTATTGTGCTGTTGGGATACAGAAAGCAGTTTTATATCTATCTGAAGGATGAATGCCTATTTGCCAGAATCCAGATTTGAGATCAAATTTTGAAAAGATTCGGGCTTCAGATAATTGGGCAAAGAGCATTTGTGTTCTGGGTAAGGGAAATTTATCATCTAGAAGATAGAAGTTGAGTATTTTGTAATCAATTACTAACCTCTTCTTTCCCCTGATTTGCTCAGCTCTATTATTAACATAGAATGCTGGACAGGCCCAATTGGATTTGGTTGGTTCAATGAGGCCGAGTGATAAGAGTTGAGAACACTCTTGCTTTGCCAATGCTAACTCCTCTGGATTCATGCCTGGATGTGTGGCTTTGGTAGAATTGATGTCTTCATTTTTCTTGAAGGGGAGCTGGACAAAGAATGCCTCATTTGTCCATAAGGGAGCAGGATGTTGGAACTCAGCATGAGATTCAGCACATAGTTTTCTGAGTTCCTTGGCAGTTTCTTCAAAATTTTCTGGCGTATCCTGTAGAGAGAACAATTTTTGGGATACGGAATAGGGTTGAAATCTTCTTTTGAATCGGACACCATGGGGGAGTATCTGTAACCTTTGAGCTTTGAAGAAGAGATCAAAACCCATTAGAAGATCGTGCCCATGCAGCTTGCTTCCAATGACTTTAATCCATACTGTACATTCGGGAAAAAGTTGTATTCCAATGGGATGTTTGGAGATTAAAGAAGTATGGAAGGTTTGTCCATCTGCTGCAAAAAAGTATTCATGACGTGTCTCCCAGGCATCTTCTGGTAAAATATCTGGATTCAGCATAGTCCTCCTTGCTCCAGTATCCAAGACTCCAATTACCTTGATAGGTTTATCATATTTACTTTGCAAGATTTGTACATCAAGATGTGGTGAAGGAATACCTTCTTCAAGCACCATATTTGAGTGTAGTGCTGGATAAGGTTTCATCATCAGAATTGGAACTGCTTCTTCGGTAGATGCTTCATCTTCAGATGATTCTTGAAGGATGAATGCAGTGTCAGAATCTTGTTCATCTTGTTCAGAGAATAAAGATTCTATATCAGCATCATCAGCATCTATCTCATGATAATGAAAAGCCTGGGAGGCGAGCTTTGAGGCTTTGCTTTCTTTGGTTGGGCAGTTCCTGGCAAAGTGTCCTTCTTTGTTGCAAAGATAACATCTGTTTGTTCTCTTTTTCCTGAATTGCTTCCTTTTGAAGAATCTGTATTTCTTCTTATTTTTCTGCTTTCGATATTTGGCCTTTTTCTTCTTTTTTGATGACGAACAGCTGCATTCTTTGTCAGAGCACTTTATCTCAAGATATGATTTGTCACAAACAGATTTTGGAATCTTGCGCCTTTCCATCATTTCTTTGAAAAGATTCTTCTGTTCACAGAGTTTATCCAAGGCTGCTAAACAAATTTGATGAATTTGACCCATGCTGGTTTGAGAGAGCTCCCTTCGAGTGGCTTGAATCATTCGGGTCATTTCTGGTTGTAGCTCTTTCGGCAAAGATGCAAGATATACGTTCTTGAGATTAGGATCATTATATCCATTAAGACAATAGAATCGCTCTGACATTCGCTTAAAATGCCAGTCTAAGTCTTTTTTGGATAATGAACAGCATCTCATCAGAAAATACTCCTGCGAAATTGTTTTAGTGTAGAGAGAAATATCACCAATGAATTCACGATGAATTTCTCCCAACGCTTCTCCAGGGGTGGTTGCATTGAGAATCTGAAGTTGCCGATATTCACCCAAGCTTAGAAACCATTCTCGTAATGTTCCAAGGAATATTGAGGTAAATTCCTTACCCCAGAAAACACGATGCGACGTAACTAGAAGTCGAAAAAGGTGCACACAGAAACTGCCCCAAATGACTCTACACGCCCTGAGGAACCAAACGAACAAAATTACACAAAATGAAATTCTGAATTTCTATACTTGTTTTTTCTTTTTTCTTTTTTTTTTTTTACATCTTCAGAACCTCAATAATCCAATAAAGTCAAGAATGAGATGAAAATAGGAAGTATGTGGCTTTGGCGATCAGTTCGAATCGAAACAGGAGTTTGGTTGTGTATGGACGTGCAAGAGATGTATTATGATCTCTTAGGGATGTTCTATGAGAATACTTAGAAGTCGAATGATAATCTCGTAGGTTTTTTTTCTAATCGAACGCAGAAAGAACGACGAACGCAAAGGAACGATTGAATAAAACTGACACAGAAACCACAGAGATATGAGACGCAACGGAAGCAGAAATTATAACCCTAAGACTCTACCCCTGACATGAAGAAAAGAACAGAACCTGGATACGTAACCTGGATGTTTTCGAAACCTGCAATTGATATGAACCTCGCACGCAGACGGAAGGCTTTGAATAAATTGATGGATGGACGATCCCAAAACCTCTGAATCTAACCCACGAAATGATTTAAGTTAATGGAAACCCTAAACCCCAATGTGTTGTTGATGCAGCAACTCGGGGACGATGAATGACACACGAACGAGGGATGGTGGACTCGCCGATTCGTCGATGAAAGAATTCGTCTTGGAACAATCAAGAAAAATTCGAATATTCTCAAGAGATAAGTAAACTCACGAAAATTTATTATCAAACAAAACTAATTTTCATCCGTAACAATCCCCTTTAAATATAAGGGTGAAAACTTAATGCAACTAGGAAACTAAACATAGGAAATAACTCCTAAACTATTAAGGAAACAAATTCTTAGCCAAAACAAAAGATAAAAGTCAAAACTGACTTAATTAAGGCTTAAAATCTGCCTCCCTAAATAGACCCACGAAAATAACACAATTAGATACTAAAAACGACTAAATAAATAATCTAAAAGTCTTCATGGATCAGCCCGCACATAAGATATTAAATTAACACACTTTGGGCTTTCTTCTCCAACTTCTCCAATGGGCTTCTTTGAGAACTCTTGAGCCCAAACTTCTTGAATCAATCCGTTTAGCACTTCCTTGAATTTTTTTGCTCACACTCTCGTGATTGCCCCAACAGGAACTTGGATCGGACCACGGGCTGCATCAGGATAGACTTATCAAAATAATATAATGTTCCAGATCTACAAAATGCAAATTTGACCTAACATCAAATTCTCAAACTTGGCCTAATAACATCGCACAATCATCTATGGCCTTGCACATTCAGCATTGCCCATCTGCTCATTGCTCAGCAGTTTCCAACGATAAAGTTCAAACACAATGCATGCGAAATGCATCAGCATCAACTTCAAATGATGGTTCCAAAGTCCATGAACTCGTTATCGATTGTTGAGTAAACTTTATTATAACTTAATCTCCACAAGTAGGTATAAAAGGTGGTGATTGGTCTACCTCGATATTTTGTTCAAGTGACAATTCTGATGTTCAACCTTGTTTGTAGCAGCTATCATCATCTAGCATATTTATCCATGAAAATTACCAGTCTCTACATAGGTCCTTGAGTTAAGTTTATTTTACATATTTAGATGCTTAATGTGTCCATGTTTCTAGCACTAGGGCAAACTTTTGATCAACCTTAACACAATCTCAATCTCAAAGACTTTTTCTAACCAGGTGTTCACCAACATGGAGTAAGTTATTTCTCCAATAAACTCAAACACCAAATCGATCTCTTTCTCGGTATATGTACGAAATCTTGTAATCTGCTCATTAATCGCAATATATATGTAACAGTTCTTCCGAGCCATAAGTTTATGTTCATAATGAAATGTTTCCTCAGTAAAACTACATTCTTAGCAATCACATAAGTATTTACAAATTCAGCCTAAGCTCAGCAACTATAGGCTAAGTTAATCTTATATTATCAAGCTTTCAAGTTCTCGTACTCATTCTAGAGTATAAACAACAAACACTTTCCGGCTATCACAGTTTACAGTATGCATTCTGCATATTCCCAACATCACAAGTATACACAAGGCATAAATAAACAAGTTCATATATATACGTAATCAACATAGTTCTTAGACAGAAATCGGTATGCTCACGGGCATATTTCAAAACTAGTATGCTATCAACATAGCAACAGAGTACGCAATCAGCGTAGTTAATCAGAGTATGCGATCAACATAAAAATTAGTCTTTCGAGGAATTCCCATCAACATGGAGAATCCTAATCTTTCATTTTCAGAGAAACATAACATTCACCATTAATGTAACTTTTAAAATTAATATCTGCATAAAAACATACGTACCTTTTAGGCTGTTGCATGAGTGATGAGCTGAGGGCTTATATAATATCACACAAGAATTTACGACTCACAAATGAAAGATGATCCAACAGGTCTGCAGAGTTGCAAACTTGGCTTTGATACCACTCTATAGCGCCCCGGTCCCGGAAGACAGTGGAAATGGACGCCACGAGGGTTGGAATTAAGAAGCGGGAAAGAAAGGGGGTAATCTGATTAATAAAATCTCAACAGAATACTCAGAATAATCAAACATGCTTTATTATAATATATACCTATTCATAACACCAAGATCAGAGTTCTTAGTGTTTAAGAAAAGGATATTACAAGTGCGAAAACTTCATTATTAACAAAATACTTAACAAAAAGAGACAATGGGAAAATACGTAAATAACAAAAGCTCATCTCTCAACATCGTCACATCCACGCGCCAGCCTACTGACCTAAAAAATATTTGGAAATATTTGGGCTGAGTACTAATGCACTCAGTGGGCAAGTTTTTACAATTCAAGTTATGCAAATCATTTTGTTAAAGTAATCTATCTGTGTTCATGCAGGTAGTGAAATTTAGGAGGTTTTAAAATTGAAAGCAACCTAAGTTTACTAAAACATTTTATCGTGAAGCGCTTAAGAGTATAACCAGTCACTGCCCGCAACTCGTACTACATCACCAACGCGTAAAGTTGAGTATGGCCAAAGTATACCCAATGAGTATAACCAATAAGTGTTTCATTTTAGTCTCACCGACAAGGAGTAGGGCATGACGAATAATGCATGCGTACTGTAGCTACTCACATTGACACAACGCTGGTTTATGAGACTCCGACAACATACAGTAGCACGTAAATATTTAACACAGATAGTCACATATGCAATTTTAACAAAGCAGAGCTTAATAACTCGAAAGATACAATTTACAAAGATATAATAGCCCACCTGGAAATCAGATTTGCTTCCATATTCTGGGTTGGTCTAGCACAGGTTCTGCTACTTCTTCTGAGCCTACAACAACCAGTCTTAGCTTAGCTTTGCTAAAGGGCATTATCAAACTCAACCTCTAGCTTCTTTTAAGTTTTCATTAAAATTTTGTATTTTATTACTTACAATTTGATTACCCTGAACACTTAATATTTCTAGCTTAGTATTACATAATCAATGTCCAGCATACATATTTATATATGTATATAATTGATATTGTGATGCTAACCCAATTAATTTTGGTACAACACATAATCTGACTCAAATATATCCATTAACCCTAACTTGAGGAATATAATTGTTTTCACCCTTAATCATATTTATATTTTTATTAATAATTTAATATGAAGACATATAATTTCTTACCGAAATAGTGTAGAATTATGCTTTGGTCATTATTTCGAATTTAACGTAACATGATAGTTTCATATTCCACAAGCACACATATTTATAAATCACATATCATCTTCTTCATCTAAATTTCCAATTGCTTTTATGCATTTTCTGTATACCAACAACAATAATACGGGGAGTTTCTATTCTAATAAGTTTGTACTATAAAATAAACAAGCCAAAAACAATGACCAATATATTAAAATTTTGATTCCCTATCAAATCATTTATGCCAATTATCAATTTTCCACCATAAAATATATAAGAATACAATTAAAATAAATTTAAAAGCTCACCTTATATTTGTTCAATTTTTATTCTACCAACCTGACTCACGTACTGCTTAGTTGCTTTATCTCAGTTTATAGAAAATGGAGTGATTGATTGTTTTATAGTCATCGCCTCATTTTGAATAATTTAGTTTTTTTTTATTATTATTATTTTCATACTAATCTTTGCAAAGTGCTAATCTTAAAATGTGACAAGTGTTCCGTACATGGTGTTGCATGTACATCCCTATATTATATATATATATATATATATATATATATATATATATATATAATTGGCAAAATTATCCAAGTAGTCATGATTTAATATAATTAGTATACAACCAAATGTTGGCTCGCATGCATGCATGTATATACACTTTTATTTATTTAATTGGTTTCCCATATAATAGTAATATATTTAGATAGAATTGAAATATAATAATATATATAATAGAATAACCATTAAGTAAATAATATTTCCTTAGATAATCATTAAATAAAAATATATATTTAGATAATTATCAAATAGGGGAACCATTGTACATTATTATTTTAGACGTTGCATGAAATAAAGAGTTATTTTCTCAATTGTCTCACGATTCTTAGGTTGATCAAACAAACACTTTTGTTGATTTAGTCATAAATCATCATTCTTAAAGGATAGCATCTTTAAGTCTTATTCAAGGGTATTCCTTAATTCACTCGAGGGATTAACGGGTACTCACTAATATCGAAGAGCAGCTTAGAGATTTTGGTCTCGTGGTACGTTCGAGATCGCAAGGCAACTATCGGGTTGTGATTCACCACAACATCATCAACCATCAACGCCCACGACGCCATCCATACAGCCCCTACGCACACCTCCAATCAAAATCGAGTTCCTATACCTCAAACCATCCTCAAACCTTCATTATCTTCATCCTTGGTGATATGAACCTCGAACGCAGACGGAAGGCTTTGAATAAACTGATGGATGGACGATCCCAAAACCTCTGAATCTAACCCACGAAATGATTTAGGTTAACGGAAACCCTAAACCCCAACGTGTTGTTGACGCAGCAACTCGGGGACGATGAATGACACACGAACGAGGGATGGTGGACTCGCCGATTCGTCGATGAAAGAATTCATCTTGGAACAATCAAGAAGAATTCGAATATTCTCAAGAGAGAATTACACTCACGAAAATATATTATCAAAAAAAATTAATTTTCGTCCGTAACAATTCCCTTTAAATATAAGGGTGAAAACCTAATGCAACTAGGAAACTAAACATAGGAAATAACTCCTAAACTATTAAGGAAACAAATCCTTAGCCAAAATAAAAGATAAAAGTCAAAACTGACTTAATTAAGGCCTAAAATCTGCCTCCCTAAATAGACCCACGAAAATAATACAATTAGATACTAAAAACGACCAAATAAATAATCTAGTCTTCATGGATCAGCCCGCACATAAGATATTAAATTAACACATTTTGGGCTTTCTTCTCCAACTTCTCCAATGGGCTTCTTTGAGAACTCTTGAGCCCAAACTTCTTGAATCAATCCGTTTAGCACTTCCTTGAACTTCTTTGCTCACACTCTCGTGATTGGCCCAACAGGAACTTGGATCGGACCACTGGCTACATCATTCCCCTCCTCTTGAGGAGGATTTGATGCTTTCTAACACTTGAAAAGGTCCATCACCACGTGGAAGTAGCTTGGAGTGCCTTTGCAATGGGAACCTCTCCTTGCACATATGCAGCCACACCCAATCACCGGGTTCAAAAACAACCTGTCGTCTGCCCTTGTTGGCATGTTTGGCATACTGCTCAGTTCCCCTCTCAATGTTCAACCTTGCTTTCTCATGAATCTGCTTAACAAAGTCAGCTCGTTTCGAGCCCTCAAGATTAATATGTTCATGTTCAGGCAAAGGAACCAGATCTAATGGTGTCAGAGGATTAAATCCATAAACAATCTCAAAAGGTGAAAACAAAGTAGCAGAATGAACAGAACGATTATATGCAAACTCAACATGTGGCAAACATTCTTCCCAAGACTTAATGTTCTTCTTAATGATTGCTCTCAACAAAGTAGACAAAGTTCTATTTACTACTTCAGTTTGACCATCAGTCTGCGGATGACAAGTAGTGGAAAACAGCAACTTAGTACCCAACTTGCACCACAAAGTCTTCCAAAAGTAGCTCAAAAACTTAGCATCTCTATCAGAAACAATAGTCCTGGGCATGCCATGCAATCTAACAATCTCCCTAAAGAACAGATCAGCAACGTGAGATGCATCATCAGATTTATGACATGGGATAAAATGCGCCATTTTAGAAAATCTATCAACAATAACAAAGATCGAATCTCTACCACGCTTAGTCCTATGCAAACCTAACACAAAGTCCATAGAAATATCAATCCAAGGAGCTGTAGGAATAGGCAAAGGCGTATACAACCCCTTGGGAACTCGTCCTAGACTTAGCTTGCTTACATGTAACACAACGCCCACAAATTCTCTCAACATCTCGTTTCATATGAGGCCAAAAGAAATGCTCATGCAGAACAGCTAGAGTCTTAGCGATGCCAAAGTGTCCCATCAAACCCCCACCATGAGATTCAAGCAACAACAAATCACGTAAAGAACATTTAGGAACACACAACTTATTCTTCCTAAAAAGATAGTCATCATGCCTAAAATACTCCCCACTAGCAGCACGCTCACATGCACGATAAATCTCACCAAAATCAGCATCATGCTCATATAAACTCTTAATAACTTCAAAACCAAGCAACTTAGCATCTAAAGTAGAGATCAAGGCATACCTCCGAGAAAGTGCATCTGCCACCACATTCTCTTTACCTTGCTTGTATTGATGACGTAGGAAAACGTCTCGATAAACTCCATCCACCTCGCTTGCCTCTTATTCAACTTATGTTGCCCCTTTAAGTGCTTCAAAGACTCATGATCGGTGTGAATAACGAACTCCCGAGTCCACAAATAATGCTGCCACGTTTTGAGGGCTCTCACCAAAGCGTACAACTCCTTGTCATACGTTGGATAGCTCAACGTCGCTCCATTTAGCTTCTCGCGGAAATACGCCACAGGCTTTCGCTCTTGCATTAAAACTGCGCCAATACCAACACCAGAAGCATCACATTCAATCTCAAAAGACTTAGAAAAGTTAGGAAGAGATAATACCGGGGCATGTGTCAATTTATGCTTCAAAAGCTGAAACGCCTCTTCTTGTGCATTTCCCCACGTAAACTCCACATTTTTCTTGATGACTTCAGTTAAGGGTGCCGCAGTACTGCTGAAGTTAGGCACGAAACGCCTATAAAAACTAGCAAGGCCATGGAAACTCCAGACTTCTCCAATGCTCTTTGGAGTCGGCCACTCTTGAATAGCTCGAATCTTCTCCTCATCAACCTGTACACCCTGTGCACTAACAACAAAATCAAGAAACACAATTCTGTCCGTACTAAAGACGCACTTCTTATGGTTAGCGAACAACCTTTCTTTCCTAAGTGCAACTAAAGCAGCCCTCAAATGAACAACATGCTCTTCATGATTCTTACTATACACCAGGATTTCATCAAAATAAACAACAACAAACCTGCCAATGAAAGCACGCAAAACATGATTCATAAGACGCATGAACGTACTAGGTGCATTAGTTAATCCAAAAGGCATAACTAACCACTCATACAACCCAATTTTCGTCTTAAAAGCAGTTTTCCATTCATCTCCTTCCTTAATCCTAATCTGATGGTATCCACTACGCAAATCAATCTTGGAAAACACGCAAGAACCATGCAACTCATCAAGCATATCATCTAGACGAGGTATAGGATGGCGATACTTTACCGTGATATTGTTAATGGCTCGACAATCATAGCACATCCGCATAGTCTTATCCTTCTTGGGCACGAGTAGAACGGGTACTGCACAAGGACTCAAACTCTCCCTCACGTGCCCTTTGGCCAGCAAATCACCAATCTGTCTCTCCAGCTCCTTTGTCTCCTCCGGATTAGTTCAGTAAGCTGGTCGGTTTGGAAGAGTAGCACCGGGCACAAAGTCAATCTGATGCTCAATCCCTCGAATTGGTGGTAAACCAGCGGGTGTATCCTCGGGAAAAACATCATCAAATTCCTGCAAAATAGAACGAATAGAAAGGGGTAGAGAAGAGAGGTCAGTATCAATAATCAAATTTTCCTCGTACATCAACACAATCATCGGCCTCGCCTCCTGCAAGAAAGGACTTCTGAAGCAACCCATTCTCCCTTTTAGGAACAATATGCTCCTTGGGTTGTTCCTTGGATTACACCTTCTCCGCCTCCTTTTGCATCTGCACTTGATCCTCATAGACTTGCTTAGGTGTAAGAGGAACAAGTGATACCTTTTTCTGCTTATACTCGAAGGAATACTTGCTGGTGAAACTGTCATGAGTAACTCGCCTATCAAACTGCCAAGGTCGTCCCAGCAAGATGTGACTCGCTTGCATTGGAATGACGTCACACAACACCTCATCCTCATACTTTCCAATGCGAAAAGGCACCTTCACTTGTTTCGTTACTTTGATTACACCGATCTCATTCAGCCACTGCAAACGATACGGTTTGGGATGCTTCACCACAGGCAGCCCCAATCTCTGAACCATGGCCGCACTGGCCACGTTCGTGCAACTTCCTCCATCAATGATAATACTGCACACCTTGTCTTGGACATGACATCTCGTATGAAAGAGATTCTCCCGCTGCTCTCTCTCATCAGGCTGAACTTGGGCACTCAAAACTCGTCGAGCTACAAACAGCTGTGCCTCAGGTGCTGAAATCTCCTCAGCCTCATCTTCTTCGTCGGGATCCTCCAAGGCTGGCATGTCCGGATCTCGCTCCTCATCATCAGTCACAACTTCACCGTCATCTCGCATGATCATAATCCGTCTGTTCGGGCACTCACTCATAATATGCCCGAATTCCTGACACTTGAAACACTTCTTATCTCGATTGCGACCATCAGGAACTGCTGGACTGCCCTGATATGGTGTACTTGAAGTCTCAGTCCGGGACTTAAAGAACGGCTTCTTCTCATCTTTCGGCGGTGCCTCTTTCCTCCAGGGGTTTCCTTTTGTCGAGGAGCCACTAGCACCCGGCTGGGATTGCCTCCATTTGGTCTGATTTTGTCTCTGGTTGCTGCTATTATTGCCCCTCCTCTTGAGTTGGTTCTCTATCTTCATGGCCATGTGAACCATATCCTCCAACTCAACGTAATGCTGCAACACCACCTTATCTCGAATGTCCCAATGTAACCCAGCTAGGAATCCCGCCATAGTAGCCTCTCGATCCTCCACAATGTTGGCTCATATCTTGGCTATCTCCATCTCCTTAAAGTACTCATCCACAGTTTAGAGGCTATGCAGTCTCGTGGTGGGAAATGCAGCAAGATAGGCGACGGAGAGAGAGATATCCGCCTGTTGAAACATGGGAGGAGATGAAAGGCTTCCTACGAGGCCGTTTCATACCAGTTCACTATGAGAGAGAGCTTGAGAAGAAGCTCAACCGGATCAAGCAAGGCACCCGTTCGATTGAAGAATATCATAAAGAGTTTGGAGACCGCCCTGAATCGTGTCGGAAAAAGAGAGTCCTTAAATGCTACCATCATCAGGTACATTGAAGGCATGAATCCCGACATTGCGTGTGAAGTCGAGCTCAGAGACTTCACGAGTGTAGATGATATGGTACACTACGCATCTATTGTGGAAAGGCAGCTCCGAGAAGGCCGACGTCGATCTCATCACACGGCAGCCCTTTGACCCTCTTGGAACAAAGGTACGCAGTCCATATCATCTTCTACTCCTTCTACGGACTCCACTCGACCCCGAGGCCAATCCGGACCACCCGAGCGGCGATTTGACCGTTCTACACCACCGCCGAGCTGTAGGACCGATCCTACACCCGCCGCCCCCGTTAGGCCGAGTTTGACACGGCCAAGTCAGGCTAATACGGCGCCAACTTTAGCCCCTAGTCGAGCCCGAGATGTTCAGTGCCATAAATGCCAAGGTTGGGGTCACTTTCAAGCGCAGTGCCCAAACCGACGAGTTTTATTCCTCACAGAGCAGAATGAGCTCGAATCAGCCAGTGAAGACGACGAACCAGTCAAGGCCGACGCCACAGCTGAAGCAGACGTCCATGATGAGCTCGAAGAAGAAGAGCCTGAGATTCCACATGTCAGTCTAGTTTCTATCCGCAGTCTGAACATAAATCGAGAAGTTGAGCAACAATCGCAGCGAGAGAATATATTCTACACCAGAGTTGCTATTCAAGACAAGACTTGCGCATTGATCATAGACAGTGGAAGTGTTATTAATGCAGTGAGCCAGCGGTCGACAAGCTTGGATTTTCCACTGTGAAACATCCAAATCCATACCGTTTGCAATGGCTTACAGAAAGAGGCACAGTTTGCGTAACCGGTCAGGTACATGTATCTTTTTCCATTGGTTGTTATTCTGACACTGTATTATGCGATGTTATTCCTATGGATGCAGCACATATACTTTAAGGAGACCATGGCAATTCAATAGACAAGCTGTACACGACGGACTCGCGAACAACTATACAGTGAAGAAAGACGGCCGAACCACCATACTGAAGCCGCTAACACCTAAAGCCGTTCAAGAGGAGCAAGAAATAATGCAAGCAAAGTTTAAAGAGGAGCGCGAGAAGACCGCCGCAGCAGCCATTCGAGTCACCGCCGCAGACAGCCCTCACACGGCCGAGAAGTCTTCACCGCCGCCACCTTCTCCATTGCATCCTATTGCAGCCCCTTCATCACCTCAATCCGACGCCATTGATCATGGAAAAGGCGTCAATACAACCCCTTTACAGCAAGAAAAGAATCGGTCTTTGTTTTGTACATTTAAAAGTGTTGAATAGGCTATTAGAGCTAGGATGCCTTTAATTCTTTTAACTTGTAAGAACAGTGCTACTAACGATGTTTCTTTACCTAGTGTTGTGTAGCCAAGGATAAAGGAGTTCGAGGATGTATTTCCAGATGAGATTCCAAGTGGATTACATCCAGTTCGTGGGATCGAGCACCAGATCGACTTCGTGCCCGGAGCCATCTTGCCAAACCGCCCTGCATACCGCACGTCGCCTGAAGAAACAAAGGAGATAGATCGTCAAGTTAAGGAGTTGTTGGAGAAGAAGCAAATCCGAGAGTCGATGAGCCCATGTGCAGTTCCAGTGATTCTAGTGCCCAAGAAGAACAATGAATAGAGAATGTGCATGGATTGCAGAGTCATCAACAAGATAACAGTTAAGTATTGTTTTCCCATTCCAAGACTTGATGATATGCTAGATGAACTTAGTGGATCTAAGATTTTTTCTAAGATTGATTTGAGGTCTGGTTATTTTCAAGTTCGCATGCATGAGGGTGATGAATGAAAAACAGTTTTTAAGACTGAGCATGGTTTATATGAGTGGTTGGTTATGCCTTTTGGTCTCACAAATGCACCGAGCACATTTATGAGATTGATGAACCATGTTTTGCATGATGTTATTGGGAAATATGTGGTTGTTTACTTTGATGATATCCTGATATACAGTCACAGTGCACAGGCGCACCTAGATCACCTTAGGCGCGTATTTTTGCTTTTGAGAGATGCTCAATTGTATGGCAACATGTCTAAGTGTTCTTTTTGCTTGAATGAAGTAGTATTCTTAGGCTTTGTTGTGAGTTGTAGAGGTATTGAGGTTGACCGTTCCAAAATCAAGGCGATTGAGGAATGGCCAACACCCAAAACCGCGTCTGAAGTACGGTCCTTTCACGGCCTTGTCAGATTTTATCGTCGCTTTGTGCGTGATTTCTCTAGCATTGCCGCGCCTCTTACTGAGCTAAGTAAGAAGGATCGCAAGTTTGAATGGGGTGAACAACAAGAGCATGCTTTTAATACTTTGAAGCCTTTATTGTGTTCTGCTCTTATTTACTGGATTTTTCTAAAACCTTTGAGATCGAGTGTGATGCCTCCGAGATAGGTATTGGTGCTGTTTTGATGCAGGAAAAATGCCCCGTGGCTTACTTCAGTGAGAAGCTCAACGGCGCCAGTTTGCGGTATTCGACATACGATAAGGAGCTATATGCTTTGAAGCGTGCATTGGATACATGGCAGTACTATTTGTGGCCCAAGGAGTTCGTCATTCACACGGATCATGAGAGCTTGAAGCACTTGAAGGGTCAAAGCAACTTGAACAAGCGTCATGCGAGATGGGTCGAGTTCATCGAGTCGTTTCCATACATCATCAAGTACAAAAAGGGGGAAGACAACGTTGTCGCCGACGCCCTTTCTCGAAGGTACACGTTGCTTAACCTAATGCATGCTAAGATGCTTGGTTTTGAGTCCATTAAGTCTTTGTATGAAGTGGATGAATTTTTCAGCCCTATCTATGCTAAGTGCTCGAATTCTTCTAAGTCTTTTGATAGTTTTTATGTGCATGATGGGTTTTTGTTTAGAGAGTCAAAGTTGTGCATTCCTACTTGTTCTATGCGTGAGCTACTTGTTTTAGAATCGCATGCGGGAGGATTAATGGGACATTTTGGTGTGCATAAGACATTATCCTTGTTGCATGAGCATTTCTTTTGGCCACATATGAAGCGTGATGTTGAACGCATGTGTAGTAGATGTGTTACTTGTCATAAGTCTAAGTCTACTTCGCACCCATTTAGTTTGTACACGCCTTTACCTGCTCCATCTAGTCCTTGGATTGATTTATCTATGGATTTTATATTGGGATTGCCTAGGTTTAGATCGGGTAAAGATTCTGTGTTTGTTGTAGTTGATAAGTTTTCCAAGATGGCGCATTTCATTGCATGTAGGAAAACTGATGTTGCTGTTCATATAGCCAATTTGTTCTTTATTCATGTTGTTAGATTGTATGGAATTCCTCGTACTATTGTTAGTGATAGGGATTCTAAATTTTTGGGACATTTTTGGCGCGTTCTTTGGGAAAAATTAGGGACTAAGCTGTTGTTTTCTACTGCATGTCATCCACAAACCGATGGTCAAACTGAGGTTGTGAATCGTACTTTAGGTACTTTGCTTAGATCTTTAATTAAGAACAATGTGAGATCATGGGAAGAGTGTTTACCTTATGCTGAGTTTGCTTACAATCGTGTTATTCATTCTTCTACTAACATGTCTCCGTTTGAGGTTGTTTATGGTTTTAATCCACTAACACCTAATGATTTGATTCCTTTACCTGTTGAGCATCTAACAGGTGTTAAAGGATTGAAGAGAGCTGATCTTATCAAGGAGACGCATGAGAAAGTTCGAGCCCGGATCGAGCACAAAGGTACCCAAACCACCACCGCCCGTAACACACGTCACAAACGTGTTGTATTTCAGCCCGGTGATCGTGTTTGGATTCATTTGAGTGCCAGAGGTTTCCTAATCTAAGGAAATCGAAGTTGTCACCAAGAGGAGATGGTCCTTTCACCGTCTTAAGCCGTGTCAATGACAATGCATACCGTATTGATCTACCTGGTGAGTATAAATGTTCTTCAACGTTTAATGTTGCTGATTTATCTCCCTTTGATACAGATGAATTCGATCAAGATGATGATCCAAATTCGAGGACGAATTCTTTTCAGTAGGGGGGGAATGATGAAGCCATGAGCAACAAAGATGATCAAGATTCGGAGTTGCAATTTCGAGGACCAATCACAAGATCAAGAGCTAAAAAGTTGCAAGCTTACTTGCAAGTGACGATACGAAGAAAGCTCGAGATTGGAGATGAAGAAACCGAAAGGTGCAGCCCGAAGTTGGTTAATCTCTTAACCATTGAAGATCAAGAACACACCATGTGATACGAACCCGAAAAGCATAAAAGAATCAAATCCAAGACTACCATTGAGAGCTTCAAAGATAATCATGTTGTTCAAGATTAAAGATTGGAGATCAAGATTTGAAGAACACAAGTGCATGAAAGTATTCAGATATTTTGGGCAGCCCATGAAGATCAAATATTCAGCCCGAGATTGGTCAACATGCTATCAATTTATGATGTGACCCGGGACCTATGGGACACGATCAACACAAACATACGCGGAAGCTAGAATCGAAACAACGTCGGATAAGTAAGGGTTCAACAAAACTCAAAGGACTCGACTAACCAATTTATGATGTGACCCGGGACCTATGGGACACGATCAACACAAACATACGCGGAAGCTAGAATCGAAACAACGTCGGATAAGTAAGGGTTCAACAAAACTCAAAGGACTCGACTAAATTACCTAGACTATGACACGACACCAAATAAAACACAACTAAATAGGTCAAAAAGGGCTGTTTTGGTTCGAATCGAAAAGGTATGGCTATGGACGTGTAGTATGATGTTATGTGGTGAAGAAGGGCTGTAGTAGATAGGTTAGGACACGAAAATAAAGAACTTACAATATAGATGCTTATCTTGGCGAGTTGAACACGTATGAACGAACTGCACTCGAACAGCTTGTAAACTTGTACAACTTGACTCGAACTTGATGTATGATGGTGTAATGGACGAAATATGATAGATGGATGATGTTGATGATGATCGGCGTTGATGTGTTGAGTAGAATGAGTCGATAACACAGCTGCAAACCCCGTGAAGATCACCTCACGAAACGTACAACAATCGGTTGTCTTCTCGATAGCAATCTAACCCTATTCCCACAAGTGAAATAGAATGAGATCTTAAATAAAACTTGGAAGTTGCTAGGCTTTCAAGAGTTCAATTTTCGGCTGAAAATTAAGAAAAGAGGATCTTGGGTGAGACAATATTGAAAGGTAAATTCTTCTTAATCAAATATGGTCTAAATATGAAAGTAACAATGACCCCCTTTATATAGAAGAGGGATGGACGAAAATTTAAAGTAAAATCCTAAAAGAAATCGAAAATAAAAAGATATCCTAATCTAAGTAGGATTAAATCAAAAGATACCAAAAATAAGATAACAAAAATCTAACTAGATAAGGATAAATCCCAATGGACTTGGGCTTGCAAATCCACGCCTATTGGACCTTCAAATAACACGACATGGGCTGAAATAATTGAGAATAATTTCGTGGCCCATGTGTGAATTAATTTCACCACCTTTGCATGAAAAACAGCAACTTGTCGGATTCCCATGCAAACGCGTAGAACTCTTCATGCACACGTCCAAATGGCGTCGTTCTTCTTCTCACGTCTTCATGCTTCCTACTTCATCATTAATTGATAGCATGTTGACCAATCTCGGGCTGAATATTTGATCTTCATGGGCTGCCCAAAATATCTGAATACTTTCATGCACTTGTGTTCTTCAAATCTTGATCTCCAATCTTTAATCTTGAACAACATGATTATCTTTGAAGCTCTCAATGGTAGTCTTGGATTTGATTCTTTTATGCTTTTCGGGTTCGTATCATTCCCCTCCTCTTGAAAAGAATTCGTCCTCGAATTCAAATCTCCGGGATCAAAGACGAACATGGAAGGAACATCAATATCTTTTTGGACAAGATCAATAATATGGGGCATATCTTTAGCAACCTGAAAAATAAAGATATCACAAGAAAATGGTTCACAAATGATGTTAGAATTCGACTGCGTCTCGATGCTCGCTTGATCGAGCTCATCATGATCTTCAACCACTTCCAAGTTGATCTCACTCTCGGCCTCTTTTTCTTCTTCTCCAACGCTTTCACAAGTTGCAACTTCTATCAATTCTTCAAGAGAGGCTTCAACGGAAATGGTTACCTCTAGAATAGGATCTTCTTCTATGGTTACGATTTCAGATGGTAAGTCATCGTGGATGTCCTCTTGAATGTTGTTGGCTTGGCTTGGCACATCCATGACTAGCTGAACTGGTGATGCAGGCCGTGTAGGTGGTACATAGGTACGTAGAAACTCCTCGAATGACTCAAGTTGGTAACTCGTGGTCGACTCTACTTGAACCTCTTCCTTTGACTGCATCTCTAGTTCCTCTAGCCATTTTTCTATCCGAATGGCGTAATCCACCATGTCCTCCAACTCATCGAAGCGATACAATGCTACTCTTTCGTGAATTGCCCTTCGTAGACCAGCTAGAAATCTATCCATGGTATCTTCTGGATATTCTTCTACATCAGCTCGTCTCATGGCTTCAATCATTTTGTTGTAGTAGTCATTTACACTTCGATCTCTTTGTCTAAGCTTGTATAGGTTTTCCTCCAACTCCCATTGGTAGTGGTCTGGAATGAAACGTTTTCGCATCAAATCTTTCAACTCACGCCATGTGTCGATAGGTGAAAGGTGATCTCGATGGCATCGGTTCTGCTGTAATTCCCACCATGCTGCTGCGTAGCCTCTAAACTCCAAGGAAACTAATTTCACCTTCTTTGGCTCCGGGAAGTCGTAGTACTCAAAAATCTTGCCAACTCTGCGTTCCCAATCTAGGTATGCTTCTGGATCGTATAGACCCTCAAACTCTGGGATGGTTATCTTGTTGCGTTGTAGACCATCGGCATCTCTAAATCGATTTGGGCGGGCTCGGATTGGATCCATCTAACTTGATGATGTGGGGCTGCTGTATAGATGGTGTAGGTAAACCGGCTGTTTTTGGTGTATGGTGTATGGTGTAGGGTGTAGGGTGCGTTTGGTGTACGGGTGTATGAACCGGGTGGTGTATGGATGGTGTATGGTGCACACGGTGGTGTAGGGAGTAATTTTCGATCCACTAGGGTGATATGGACGAAAATTAAAGCAAGAAAAAGAAAAAGAATAGATAGGGAAAGATAAGGATGAAATAAGAATGTATAAGGAAAGAAAAGATATAGATAAGGTAGTATCTATTTGGATGTGTTTGACCAATGTGAACAAATCTAAAAATCCCTAAATTTGTGGAAACAAATCTATCTAGACTAGGAGAGACACAAAATCAAAATAAAGAAGAGAATAAATCTGAATTTTCGTTTTTTTTTTTTTTTTTTTTTACGATTTTTTTTTTTTTTGCTATGAACAATACGGAAAAGAAAGTACAACTCGATAAAACTCAAAACAAACTAAACGGGACAAATAAACGAGTATGGAACCACGAACGATATAAACCAACCTGGCTCTGATACCAATTTATGATGTGACCCGGGACCTATGGGACACGATCAACACAAACATACGCGGAAGCTAGAATCGAAACAACGTCGGATAAGTAAGGGTTCAACAAAACTCAAAGGACTCGACTAAATTACCTAGACTATGACACGACACCAAATAAAACACAACTAAATAGGTCAAAAAGGGCTGTTTTGGTTCGAATCGAAAAGGTATGGCTATGGACGTGTAGTATGATGTTATGTGGTGAAGAAGGGCTGTAGTAGATAGGTTAGGACACGAAAATAAAGAACTTACAATATAGATGCTTATCTTGGCGAGTTGAACACGTATGAACGAACTGCACTCGAACAGCTTGTAAACTTGTACAACTTGACTCGAACTTGATGTATGATGGTGTAATGGACGAAATATGATAGATGGATGATGTTGATGATGATCGGCGTTGATGTGTTGAGTAGAATGAGTCGATAACACAGCTGCAAACCCCGTGAAGATCACCTCACGAAACGTACAACAATCGGTTGTCTTCTCGATAGCAATCTAACCCTATTCCCACAAGTGAAATAGAATGAGATCTTAAATAAAACTTGGAAGTTGCTAGGCTTTCAAGAGTTCAATTTTCGGCTGAAAATTAAGAAAAGAGGATCTTGGGTGAGACAATATTGAAAGGTAAATTCTTCTTAATCAAATATGGTCTAAATATGAAAGTAACAATGATCCCCTTTATATAGAAGAGGGATGGACGAAAATTTAAAGTAAAATCCTAAAAGAAATCGAAAATAAAAAGATATCCTAATCTAAGTAGGATTAAATCAAAAGATACCAAAAATAAGATAACAAAAATCTAACTAGATAAGGATAAATCCCAATGGACTTGGGCTTGCAAATCCACGCCTATTGGACCTTCAAATAACACGACATGGGCTGAAATAATTGAGAATAATTTCGTGGCCCATGTGTGAATTAATTTCACCACCTTTGCATGAAAAACAGCAACTTGTCGGATTCCCATGCAAACGCGTAGAACTCTTCATGCACACGTCCAAATGGCGTCGTTCTTCTTCTCACGTCTTCATGCTTCCTACTTCATCATTAATTGATAGCATGTTGACCAATCTCGGGCTGAATATTTGATCTTCATGGGCTGCCCAAAATATCTGAATACTTTCATGCACTTGTGTTCTTCAAATCTTGATCTCCAATCTTTAATCTTGAACAACATGATTATCTTTGAAGCTCTCAATGGTAGTCTTGGATTTGATTCTTTTATGCTTTTCGGGTTCGTATCACCATGGAGAATTACACTTGAAGAGTTGAAGATGGAGAGCTCAATTGCACGTGTGCATGTGCATGAAATTGTCGTGCATGTGTGTGCGGTTTTTTTGAAGAATTCAGCCCTTATTTGATTTAATTAGGGGCTGAATTTTATTTAGACTATAGTATTTATTTAATTAATTTAGACTATAGTTTAGATCAGATTTTTATTTAATTATTTGAGTAATTTTCGTCCATAATGAGAATAGGTTTGACTAGAATTGTATTTAAGGCAATTTCCTACCTTGAGTAGAATTCTAGTTTAGGTATCTTCCTAGTATAGTTAGAGATCTCTTTTGGATCAATTTTTAGGCCTTTTAAACTTAATATTTTCGTCCCCCATAGCCTATAAATAGGGGATCATTGTTACATTGATACTTTAGACATTGTTGAATTAAATTGCTATTGCATTCAATTTGTGTCTCAAATCTATTCGTCTTTTGAATACTTTTCACATAAAAATATTCATTCTTGGAGCTAGCAACTACAAGTCTTATTCAAGGGTATTGCTCAATTCACTTGAGGGATTGATCGGTATTCACTATCGAGGAACAACTTGGAGATTTCAACCTTGGATACGTTCGAGATTCAAGGAGGCTATCGGGTTGTGAATCACTACAACAACATCTTCCATCCTCACCGTCGACGCCATCCATACAGCCCTACGCATGCCTCAAATTCAGCCCACAAGTTCGAGTATTCCTCATTCGTCGTTTTATCCGTAAGTCCATTCAAACACTAACATATCCTATCTTCTCCAAGCCATTCTTCACTATCCTTCACACACGAAACTCTCCTTAATTCCAGCCCTATAAACCGTCTCTATACAGCCCTATAATCTTTGGTATTGTGTTATATATTTTGTGTCATTGTTCTAGGTAAATAGTTGTCTAGAGTTCGTCTTTTCGTCGTTTATCGAGTCGGATTGAAGCCCTTCAATTAGTTGACGTGTTTCGTATCCTAAGTCTTCCGCTACGTCTCTATATTCGTCCTAGGTTCATTTGTCTGGGTCGTATCAAGAAGCGATACAAAATAATGAATATGGAAATCCTTGAGCCAATTCTTTCCATTCTCATCACCCCCATCGACGGCTCTTTTTCCTTAGCCTTTTCTACCTGTAAATCTTAACCAAAAATCATGAAAATTATATCATCATTTTCCTCTCCTCAAATAGCTTACCTTTATACCAGAAATTGTGGGATTTGGTGCCTAGAAAGATGAAAAAATGAAGGTAGAAGAAGGAGCTGCTGCTCTGTCACCTTGCGCCGAAGCTCTGTTGCGTGACTATTATCGATCAGTCTGCCCAATGGATTTTCACAAAGTTTACATATCTATAAACCACATGCTGCAAACTGCAAGATTAAAGGCTCAGATTGTTAATCCGAGGTGGTTTGATCTTATAAATTTACGCCGAAAGTTAACGCGAAACCATTGTTGAACGTTGAAGTCCGCTGCTGATGCTTCTTCAAAGGCATGTTCAGACCATTCCATCAGCTAGGATTCTTCACATAATGCATGCTTAGAAACCTCTCTTTTCAAGGTATCTGTGTACATTTTCAGATTTTAAATTTGATGTAGCTTGGTCTATCGATTTTATATCGTAAGTTTTTCGAAAAACCATAAATAAACCAATGGCACCGGCATGTTTTCTTCAATTTTCAAGTTGTTCTTGCGCTACTTGAGCTACTGTAAACAATGATTATTGGATATGAATATGTAATAGAGTCAAAATGATTATATTTTGTGATGAGGACATCCATAGCAATGATGAAGTCAATGAAGAGCTGCAATTCAAAGGACCCGTCACAAGACTACGAGCTAAGAAGTTGCAAGAATATTTGCAAGCTGTAATTCGCAAGAAGTTCGAAGTTGAAGACGGAGTGCAAGGAAGCTTGAAGATGAGAACATTGTTGACATTTGAAGATGGAGATCAAGATGTGAACGTGTGTGCATGAAGAAGAAGGCGTGCGTGTGCTTTTGCTGGGTTAGATGTGTATACTTGCTATTCAGCCCAAGCTAAGCATGCATGGTGGAAAAGCCCAAAATAATCAGCCCATGATGATCCAATTAAGGGGATTGATTTATTAGACTATAATATTTTATTTATTATGACTTGGATGAAATTTTGCAGATTTTTAGTTAGGATTTTTCGGTTATTTTAGATAGAATTTTGACTAGATTTTTAGATAAGGCAAGATCTACAAAATCTACCTTAAATAGAATTCTAGTTTAGGAAGTAGTCAAAGTCCAATTCTAGTCTAAATTGGACTATAATTTTCGTCCCTTAGCCTTAGGATTTTCGATCCAACTATTATAAATAGTGGATCCATATTTCATTATTTTTCAGACCATATTTGATAATTAAAGCTTTGCTTCAATATTGTCTCAACCCCATTTTATATCTTTGTGAGTTTAGATCTTTTAAATTCATACTCTTAGATTTAGCACCTCTAAGTTTTACAAAGGGAATTCGCCGTCCACGTTCGAGGGATCGTCGGAAACTCGCTATCGAAGAGCAACTTAAAGAATTTGGCCTTGTGTACGTTCGAGATTCAAGGCAACTTTCGGGTTTTAATTAACATCGACTTTACACCATCATCACCGCCGTTCGACGCCGATCATCATCACCATCCGTCCGTTCCAAATCCAGCTCCATCGTGTTCGAGTTCGTCATCGTCCTTTTAATCCGTAAGTCCGTTTCATCTCTATCATATCCTATCTACTCTAGCCATTCTGAACCTATTCATCATCGTCGTTCATCAACATCCTACCCGTCCCTATTACTATCCTAAAACAGCCCTTGTTCTTTGGATTTGTGTTATTTTGTGTGTCATAAGTCTAGGTATTTTAATTGAGTCCTAACCGTCTAGTTATTCGAGTATAGAATCCTTTCGTAATCGACGTAGTTTCTTTCCTAGCTTCCGCATCTTTTGTGTCTCGTTGTGTCATATTGTCCCGGGTCACACTATAAATTGGTATCAAGAGCCACATCGATTTATATCGTTCGTGGTTCCATACTCGTTTATTTGTCCCATTTATTTTTGTTTTGCGTTTTATCGAGTTGTAATTTAATTTCCATATTGTTCATTGTTTAAAAAAAAAGATCAGATCGTACAAAAAAAAAGAAGCGATAAAAAAAATCGTATAAAAAAAAATCCGAAAATTCAAAAAAAAAAAAAAAGAGGTATATCCATTGTTTCCTTTTGTGTTCTATTTTATTTTGGAACCTTCCTTTTAGGTACAAATCCATAGTTGGTTATTTCCTTTTAGATTCCCTTTCTTTTAGGAAATTTCCTTCTTAGTTTGTTTTGATTTTGGTAACTACCTTAGATATCTTATTTTATTTTTGGATTCTTTCTTTCTAGAGTCTAGGCTAATTAAGGTATTTAGATTGTATCACATAGATTGATACATATCCAAATCCCCTATTTACCTTATCTCTTTCTTTCTTTCCTTATCCATTCTATTTCTTTCCTTATCCTATCTAGATTTATTTTTGGATCTCCAAATCAATTTGGGATTTCATTAATTAATCTAATTCCTTTCCTTTTCTCCCTATACTACCTTCGATCATCACCTCTCCCACACCACCAATCTCGACAGCCCCCTACACCACACATACTCAACCCGTATCTCATTCATACACACTCCAAATTTATCCGTGTTCCGCACATAGCATTCCCGTCCTTTCCTCTACACAGAACCGCCGAGTTCCATACTCCATTTACACGATTTTTCACACATTGTGCACCCATATATTGAGTGACACACGAGTGGTAAAATCAAGAGTGAAAACAAACGAGTGACGTGAGATTGTGAGGTCCTACCTTGTTTTCTTTTACGTTTGTTCATTTTGTAGGTATCATGAAGAAAGGTACCCGTCCCGAGTCATCTTCGACTCCCCCAGTCGACACTCCATCTTTGGACCAATCCGGAGACCCGTCCAAAGCCCCCATGGAGTCTACTTCGGATCCACCCACACAATGGGATCCTAAGTATCATTTTGAGGCACTCTCAAAACACTTCCAGAGTTAGCACCAGGCCCTGTCTAACAAACTTGATAGCTTAGTGCACGCTATTGAATGCACTAAGATCACACCGACCATTACTCAGGCAGTTCGAGGACCAGCTCGACAGCACCAGCGACAGAACGAGCCCGAGGATGAGTACTTTGATGAAAATACTGAAGAACTCGACAGAGGACGCCGCCATGGTCGAGACCGCAGCCGTGATGGCTATGGTGAAGATCGTATGCTCAATAACATCAAGACGAGCATCCCGGAGTTTGAAGGCCTTCACGATCCCGATATCTATCTTGATTGGGAACGTAAGGTAGAGAAGATTTTTGACTGCTACGACTTCACAGAAGTCAAAAAGGTGCAGTTAGCCTGTTTGGAGTTCAGAGGCTACGCAGCCACTTGGTGGGAGATGCAGCAAGAAAAAAGGCGCAGAAATCGCAATCCGCCAATTGATACATGGGAAGAAATGAAGGGATTGATGCGAGGACGCTTCATTCCAGTCCATTATGAGAGAGAGCTCGAAAAGAAGCTCAACCGGATCAAACAAGGCACCCGTTCGATTGAAGAGTATCACAAAGAGTTGGAGACAGCCTTGAACCGAGTCGGGAAGGAGGAGACCTTAAATGCTACCATCATTAGGTACATTGAAGGCATGAATCCCGACATTGCTTGTGAAGTCGAGTTGAAGGACTTCACCAGTGTAGAAAGGATGGTGCAGTACGCATCGATTGTGGAGAAGCAGTTGAGAGAAGGCCGTCGCCGTTCTCATCACAGTGCCGCCGCCAGTAGACCCTCCTGGAACAAAGGTACACATTCCACATCACCTTCTACACCTTCTTCTGAATCCACACGACCCCGAGGTCAGCCCGGACCACCCGAGTCTACACCCGAGTATGAACAAAGGTACACATTCCACATCGACCGTTCTACACCGCAGTCCAGCCGTAGACCCGAGTCTACACCGACGTCGACCCCAAGGCCCCCATTCCAACGGCCTAATCAGCCCAATACGACACCAAATGCAGCTCCTAATCGAGCCCGTGACATCCAGTGTCATAAATGCCAAGGTTGGGGCCATTTTCAGAATCAGTGCCCGAACCGTCGTGTTTTGTTTCTCAATGAACAAAACGGGCTTGAATCAGCCAGTGAAGACGAAGAGGAGCCCCAGGCCGCTGCCTCTAAAGCCGTCGAAGTCCCTAAAATCGACGATGAAGATGAGGAGGCCGAATTTCCTCATGTCAGTTTAGTGTCTATTCGCAGTCTGAACATCAATCGTGAAGACGAAGAGCAATCACAGCGTGACAACATATTCTACACGCGAGTTGCCATCAAGGATCAGACCTGTGCGATGATCATAGATAGTGGGAGTGTAATCAACGCAATCAGTCAATACGCCGTTGATAAACTCGCCCTTACCACAACAAAGCATCCAAAGCTATACAAGCTGCAATGGCTCACTGATCGTGGTTCCATCAGAGTTACAGGTCAGGTACACGTTTCATTTACTAAAGGTCGTTATTCTGACACTATTCTTTGTGATGTTATTCCTATGGAAGCAACCCACATTCTTTTAGGAAGACCGTGGCAGTTCGACAGAAAAGCGGTTCACGATGGTTTGGCCAACACCTACTCGATCACCATGGATGGCCGAACTACTGTGCTCAAGCCACTTGCCCCTAAAGTTGTTGCAGAGGATCAAGAAAGGATGCAAGAGAGATTTAAACAAGAACGGGCAAAGCAAGCTGCAGCCGCCGCCCGGACCGCCGCCGTGAACGGCCAAGTTTCGGCCGAATGTTCACCGCCGAGTTCTTCTTCACACTCGGCCAATGCAGCCCCTTTGAAGGCCTCTAATGATGCATTAGTTCGTGGCAAATCATCCGGTTCAGCCCCCAAAGTTGAACAAAATCGGTCTTTGTTCATCTCAGTTAAAGGCGTAGAGAAAGCACTAAAAGCAGGTTTACCTTTTGTTCTTTTATCTTATAAGGACAGTGCTACTAATAGTGTTTCTTTGCCTTATGATGTGCAGCCCTTATGGAGGAGTTCGCGGACGTGTTCCCGGAAGAGATTCCAAGTGGATTACCTCCAGTTCGTGGGATCGAGCACCAGATCGACTTCGTACCCGGCGCAGTCTTGCCCAACAGACCGACGTACCGTACGTCCCCCGAGGAGACGAAGGAGATCGACCGTCAAGTAAAGGAGTTGTTAGAGAAGAAGCAAATCCGTGAGTCGATGAGCCCTTGTGCAGTTCCAGTCATCCTAGTGCCAAAGAAGAACAACGAATGGAGGATGTGCATGGATTGTCGCGCCATCAACAAAATAACGGCTAAGTACAGATTTCCTATCCCTAAACTTGATGATATGCTAGATGAATTAAGTGGTTCTAAAGTGTTTTCTAAAATAGATTTAAGATCTGGGTATTTTCAAGTTAGAATGCATGAAGGGGATGAATGGAAAACTGCGTTTAAAACAAAGCATGGTCTATATGAGTGGTTAGTTATGCCATTTGGTCTCACTAATGCACCGAGCACGTTTATGAGGTTAATGAACCATGTTTTGCGTGATGTGATTGGTAAATTTGTGGTTGTTTACTTTGATGATATCTTGATTTACAGTCACAGTGCACAGGCGCACCTAGAACACCTTAGGCGTGTTTTTATGCTCTTGCGTGATGCAAAGTTGTATGGAAATTTGTCTAAGTGTTCCTTTTGCATAGATGAAGTCGTTTTTCTAGGCTTTGTCGTCAGTTCTCGAGGTATTGAGGTAGACCGTTCCAAAATCAAGGCGATTGAGGAATCGCCAACCTCGAAAAACGCCTCGGAAGTTCGGTCCTTTCATGGACTCGCCGGTTTTTACCGACGTTTTATGCGTGATTTCTCTAGTATAGCCGCCACTCTTACTGAGCTAAGTAAGAAGGATCGGAAATTTGAGTGGGGTAAACAACAAGAGCATGCATTTACTACTTTGAAATCTTTGTTATGTTCTGCTCCTGTTCTTCGTTTACCTGATTTTACTAAGACTTTTGAGATCGAGTGTGATGCTTCGGGCATAGGTATTGGTGCAGTTTTGATGCAGGATCGCAGGCCCATCGCCTACTTCAGTGAGAAGCTTAGTGGTGCCAGTTTGAGGTATTCTACGTACGACAAGGAGCTTTATGCTTTGAAGCGTGCATTGGATACATGGCAGCACTATCTTTGGCCCAAGGAGTTCGTGATTCACACAGACCACGAGAGCTTAAAGCACCTCAAAGGACAGCAAAATCTGAACAAAAGACATGCAAGATGGGTGGAATTCATCGAGTCCTTCCCATACGTGATTAAGTACAAGAAAGGCGAGGAGAACGTCGTCGCGGACGCGTTGTCTCGAAGGTACACACTTCTGAACTTAATGCATGCTAAAATGCTTCGTTTCGAGTCCATTAAGTCTCTATATGTTGAGGACGCCTATTTCAGCCCCATATATGCTTCATGTGTGTCGAAATCTAGAGCTATTGATGGTTATTATGTGCATGATGGTTTTTTGTTCAAGGAGTCTAAGTTATGCATTCCTATTTGTTCTATGCGTGAGCTACTTGTGTTAGAATCGCATGCGGGAGGTTTGATGGGTCACTTTGGTGTACATAAGACATTGAACTTGCTGCATGAACACTTTTATTGGCCGCATATGCGTAGGGATGTAGAGAATGTGTGTAGTCGTTGCATTACTTGTCGTCAAGCCAAATCCACTTCACACCCATTCGGCCTTTACACGCCGTCACCTGCCCCTACAGCCCCTTGGATTGATATTTCTATGGATTTTATCTTGGGATTACCTAGGTCTAGGTCGGGTAAAGATTCGATGTTTGTTGTAGTTGATCGGTTCTCTAAAATGGCTCATTTCATTGCATGTAGAAAAACCGATGATGATGTTCATATTGCCAACTTGTTCTTTGTGCATGTTGTTAGATTGCATGGAATTCCTCGTACTATTGTTAGTGATAGGGATTCTAAGTTTTTAGGACATTTCTGGCGTGTTTTGTGGGGAAAATTAGGAACTAAGTTATTGTTTTCTACTGCATGTCATCCACAAACCGATGGTCAAACTGAGGTTGTGAATCGTACATTAGGAGCTTTACTTAGGTCTCTAATTAAGAACAATTTGAAGCCATGGGAAGAGTGTTTACCATATGCTGAATTTGCTTACAATCGTGTTATTCATTCTTCTACTAACATGTCTCTGTTTGAGGTAGTTTATGGATTTAATCCGTTAACTCCTACTGATTTGATTCCTTTACACGTTGAGCATCTAACGATTGTTAAAGGTATGAAAAGAGCTGATTTTATTCGAGAGATGCATGAGAAGGTTCGTGCCCGGATCGAGCACAAAGGCGCTCAAACCGTCGCCGCACGCAACACGAGGTGCAAACGTGTGATATTCCAGCCCGGAGATCGTGTTTGGATCCATTTGAGTCCAGGCCGATTCCCTAACCTAAGGAAGTCCAAGTTGTCGCCCCGTGGAGTTGGCCCATTCACTGTTTTGAGCCGTGTTAATGATAATGCATACCGCATTGATCTCCCTGGTGAGTACAAGTGTTCTTCTACGTTTAATGTTGATGATTTGTCTCTTTTTTCTGCAGCGGAATTCGACCATGATGACCCTTCAAATTTGAGGACGAATTCTCTTCAGCAGGGGGGGAATGATGAGGACATCCATAGCAATGATGAAGTCAATGAAGAGCTGCAATTCAAAGGACCCGTCACAAGACTACGAGCTAAGAAGTTGCAAGAATATTTGCAAGCTGTAATTCGCAAGAAGTTCGAAGTTGAAGACGGAGTGCAAGGAAGCTTGAAGATGATGACATTGTTGACATTTGAAGATGGAGATCAAGATGTGAACGTGTGTGCATGAAGAAGAAGGCGTGCATGTGCTTTTGCTGGGTTAGATGTGTATACTTGTTATTCAGCCCAAGTTAAGCATGCATGGTGGAAAAGCCCAAAATAATCGGCCCTTGATGATCCAATTAAGGGGATTGATTTATTAGACTATAGTATTTTATTTATTATGACTTGGACGAAATTTTGCAGATTTTTAGTTAGGATTTTTCGGTTATTTTAGATAGAATTTTGACTAGATTTTTAGATAAGGCAAGATCTACAAAATCTACCTTAAATAGAATTCTAGTTTAGGAAGTAGTCAAAGTCCAATTCTAGTCTAAATTGGACTATAATTTTCGTCCCTTAGCCTTAGGATTTTCGATCCAACTATTATAAATAGTGGATCCATATTTCATTGTTTTTCAGACCATATTTGATAATTAAAGCTTTGCTTCAATATTGTCTCAACCCCATTTTATATCTTTGTGAGTTTAGATCTTTTAAATTCATACTCTTAGATTTAGCACCTCTAAGTTTTACAAAGGGAATTCGCCGTCCACGTTCGAGGGATCATCGGAAACTCGCCATCGAAGAGCAACTTAAAGAATTTGGCCTTGTGTACGTTCGAGATTCAAGGCAACTTTCGGGTTGTAATTCACATCGACTTTACACCATCATCACCGCCGTTCGACGCCGATCATCATCACCATCCGTCCGTTCCAAATCCAGCTCCATCGTGTTCGAGTTCGTCATCGTCCTTTTAATCCGTAAGTCCGTTTCATCTCTATCATATCCTATCTACTCTAGCCATTCTGAACCTATTCATCATCGTCGTTCATCAACATCCTACCCGTCCCTATTACTATCCTAAAACAGCCTTTGTTCTTTGGATTTGTGTTATTTTGTGTGTCATAAGTCTAGGTATTTTAATTGAGTCCTAACCGTCTAGTTATTCGAGTATAGAATCCTTTCGTAATCGACGTAGTTTCTTTCCTAGCTTCCGCATCTTTTGTGTCTCGTTGTGTCATATTGTCCCGAGTCACACCATTTTGGACCATTATTTTTCTTTAAAAAAAATGCAAATTTTAATGTTGTAAAAATCTGGAAACACGGCCAAATAGTGTTGAATCTCATTATTTTCAGATTTATGATATTTTATTAATTATTGTTTTAAAGAGAATCATGATATTTGAACTAGGCAAGAATGTATGAATTTTTAGCAGAAGCTTGCGCTTTTCAGTTTTTATTTTTCGAAAATCTTTAAATAAATGATTTGGATGGCCTTGAACTTATTTTGAAGTTCACTTATTCTTTGGTCGTAGATATTGTAAATTTGCAAAGTAATTTCATGTTGAGTTTTTGGATTTTGATAAAGTTCGAATGTATACATAGTGGCAGTAGCTTTGATGTGCTTGTTTTCCATTTATTTTCATCTTTTACTTTTAGGTTGTAGTTAATTAAGATTGAAAAAGTGTAATAAAATAATTATAAGTTTTTAAAGGTGTGGGAGTTGCAATTATCTATATTCTACATATTGGATCTTTGTTTAAAATAATATATCCACTCCGTTCCAAAGTTTTGAAAGCTCGTTCCTAAAGCCGAACCTACCTTATGTTATAATTTAGGCCTAGCACGATGCTAATAGATAGTTCACCTTTTGTAAGCCTAAACTCGAGAACTCTGGCTTAGGATCTGCAAGATACGTGTAAAGCTTCAGCTATTTTAGCTATAAGGTGGGTTTTTGCTAACTAAAACTTTTGTTTTTACAATGTTTTCGTCCATATATGATTTACGACTGATTTCGCTCTTCGTGGATGTAATTTGACCTGCATGATGAATTCTGGTATGGTCAATTATATTGATACATAGTTAAGTGATCACATAGGGTCTGTATCCACGCAGGTCTTCTGAGCGCACCGGCTTTTGAATAAATATATTCTCAAGCGCATTGTTATGAGAATGATATTGAATTGTTCGCTTCTGAATAACTATTCTTAAGCGCATGTGCATCTAAATGAATATTGATTATCGGCTTTTGAATAAATATTCTGAAGCGCAGGAACATGATTTTTTGCAAATATTGGATTGTTGGATTTTTATATTAAAAATCCTTGCATGTGTTTGGACGAACACGATAACCCACTGAGTGTTTTCTGGCACTCAGCCCACGTTTTTTCTAAAATATTTTTTCAGGTACAAGGTGATGCAGGCAGCTGACGTGGACATATGGGTTCTATAAATTTTTGACTATTCAAAATTGTATTTTGAATGTTGAATGTTGACTTTGGTCAATATTTTAACGCATTATGCTTCCGTTGAATGTTTTGAATATTTACGAATATTAAAATCGTACATGTTCCACCACTATGTTTGACTCGTTCAAATATTAGACTTTCAACTTTGACTAACCGTTTGTTGAATATGTTTGTGATTGGTCGTTTGAAAAGTCTTCTAAAACGATGATTGGTGGATTTTATTTCTAAAGAAATTACCATAAAAATATTTTCTTTTTAAAGGTAAAATGGTTATGAAAATAGAAATTTTATTCATTCTTGTGTAGCGCCTCAGATTTTAGGAATTGGGGCGTTACAGAGTGGTATCAGAGCGGATCTACGATTCTGTAGGTCTGCTGGATCATTTTCGAAATATTGTTAAAATGTTCTCAAATATGTGTAATAATATTTTATTTGACCCATTGTCCGACGTCCACGTCATGCCTTGACATCACAGGTACAATATTATGTGCATTTATTAATTTATGGAAAATTCGGGATGAGAAACTTGGCAAGTATAAATACATATATATATATATATATTTCAATGGAAATAAATGTTTACGAAATAAAATTATTTCGAAAGATAGAATGACACATGTATGGAGCTTCACATGAATATTAACATAGATGAACCAATTATGGATAGTATGCTTTTAAGTTCTTACCCATTAGTATGAACTTTAAGATGATTCTATAACTTTATTTTGCTAATAGATGATAAGAACTAGACTCACTTAAGTGTTTTATGATAGATGACGAGAACTTAGGAAAGCTCTACGACTACTTTTCATTATTTATAATATCGCTAATAGAACATTTCAAAGGATCGTGGGTCTAAGCCTTATAGATGAAATCCTGAGCACTACTTAGAGATGCATATTTTGCGAATGATGAACAAGTGATCAGAAGCTAAAGAAATACTAGAAGACGCGAATGACTACAAAGCTACAATCTCTTGGATCGTTACTTGGTGAGATGAATGTGCATACCGAGCGATGAAATGTTTAAGAAATAAGTGAAAGTAAATGCAAGGACCAGGACACTCGAGATTAGCTACCCTGACGTGTCGAAGAACCTTCTTATTATTTAGGCGAATCGTGGCACTTCATTGACATGTCTATACTCTATGGTTGTACGTACTAGTGGCTAACATATTATCTGAAGCGGAGGAAATCCAAATGAAATACGAGAGAAATAATCTCCACTTCAATGTAACTGTGGAGGTGCATGCCAACTGATGAAGGAAAAAAAAGACACAGGAGAAAGAAGTTAAAAGATAATAGTTTAAGCAACCCAAATAAGGCAAATGAGATTACCGTCATATGGCTAAAAGAAAGAAGTTGTTATGGAATGCTTGTGGAAAGGAATGCAAGGGAGAATGTCTGAAGTCAACCAGAGAAATCATTGTGTGAAATTTTACGTCAGGTGGGGTGCGGAAGAAATTAGAAAGGTAAACAAGGACATCAACAAGCAACTCGAGAGCTTCAGAGCATGACATGTATGACGAATATAATTTATATATTGCATTACTCTTTACTGTCCAGAAAAGCCATGTAGTGACCAGCGTATTGAATTGAAGAGTTAGAACAGTGCCGAATATACATTGACTCAACAAGAGAAACTTGTTAAGGAGTATAAACATAGGCTTCGATAAATCAAGAGCTCAAGAAAGAACAAATCGCAATGATAGTGCTTAGCTCGAATCTACAAGAACGAACTATTACAACTCAACTAAGTGGACAATTCATCAATAAGATGCATTGGAAAGTGAAGACAAATGATTGCAAAAATTATGCTGAAGCGAAGGACACAACATTGTTATTCAATAACAAATTATGTAGTCTACTTAATGAGGAACGAAAGTACAAAATCATTAGTGAAACTCAAAACATGTCTTATGCGGCCCATTTTGGAGCATAAGGACATATCACGGCATAACAAGAAACATAAGGTGGAGAATGAAAGTGGCATCATTCGTCGAACAGTACTTTACGAGGCTTTATATGGCCGGAAGTTTAGATTACTTCTATATAGAGAAAAAGTCAAAAAAAAAGAGACCTAAGGTAATAGAGAAAGCTGCGAAAAGGGGAGAAATTAAAAGATTGATTAAAGAAGCAAAAGATAGACATGATACGGATAAATGTTAGAGGGATTTAAATTTTGAAATCAAGGATAAAATATTGCGTAAAGTATCTTCATCAAGAGAAGAGGTTCATTCCAGCAAGGGAGTGAAGTAGAGACCATGGTTCTCTGGATGATAGGAAAATTCTCGGTCAAATCAGGAAATCACTTACATGCTTGTCTTACCAACTAAGCTTGATAGTATACGTGATGTATTTCACATGACGATCGTTCGAAAATATGTATTTGTTTGACCCAGGTCATATTGTTCATATATAAATCATTGAAGTAAATTCAGACCTTACTTATCAAGAGATATTTGAGACGATCTTTGATCATAATTAAATTTCACCAATTATGAAATAAGGAGCTACGGTTAGTCAAGGTTCAGTGGAGTTGATATGAAAAGATGAAAACTACTGAAGAAATAGAAGATTTTATGAAGCGGTACTCTAATTTACTGTTTACAGATATGTGAATTTCGGGATGAAATTTTTTTAAGGGGGTAGGAATGTAATACCCCAAAACCTTGAATTGGGCTTAATTAAATTAATTAAGTCAAACATGACATAGCCCAAATGAATCCAAGTGACGATGGCCCATGTTAGTGGGTTTTATGGCCCAATGACATTTTTTTAAAAAAAATATCCTCATCTAGAAACGAGCATGAAATCAACCCATTGACCTTATTAAACCATATTTCGTGTCAATACGAGTTCATAGATGCCAAAAACACTAAAATCGGATATCATTTGCACACTTACCGACATTTGTTTCGTGAAAGGCCCAATATCACAAACTAATTCGAAGCCCAATAGGGCCCAATAGCAGTCCAAATCCACAACAGTTCATCAATATTAGTTAATTGCATGCGCTACACGTGATGTATCACATTGCAACTGTTGAATCTGCAAGAAGCGATACAAAATAATGAATATGGAAATCCTTGAGCCAATTCTTTCCATTCTCATCACCCCCATCGACGGCTCTTTTTCCTTAGCCTTTTCTACCTGTAAATCTTAACCAAAAATCATGAAATTTATATCATCATTTTCCTCTCCTCAAATAGCTTACTTTTATACCAGAAATTGTGGGATTTGGTGCCCAGAAAGATGAAAAAATGAAGGTAGAAGAAGGAGCTGCTGCTCTGTCACCTTGCGCCGAAGCTCTGTTGCGTGACTATTATCGATCAGTCTGCCCATTGGATTTTCACAAAGTTTACATATCTATAAACCACATGCTGCAAACTGCAAGATTCAAGGCTCAGATTGTTAATCCGAGGTGGTTTGATCTTCTAAATTTACGCCGAAAGTTAACGCGAAACCATTGTTGAACGCTGAAGTCCGCTGCTAATGCTTCTTCAAAGAAATTTTTCAAACCATTCCATCAGCTAGGATTCTTCACATAATGCATGCTTAGAAACGTCTCTTTTCAAGGTATCTGTGTACATTTTCATATTTTAAATTTGATGTTGTAACGCCCCGATCCCGGAAGAAGGAAAAGGGACCGATGCGCTACTTGGGAAAGGAGAAAGGGTTAGTTACATAAAGATAATTATAGAGATGGGGTTAGTGCCTCAATCATTTAGGCAACATAACCTCTACAACTGTAATAGAATCACGTACCAGAGCGTTCATAAGGAATTTGAATAAATTATCAGTCATCAAAGGGAACTTATCCCGCCAGATAATTATAAAGGAACATCATAGCGTAAATGCTGAAATCATAACATGCTTCAAACAATTGAGGACAAACTGTATCAGAGTAAGCGGAAAAGAACGTAGTGTATTTATTCAAACTCCAAAAAGTAACATGTTCTCAGTTAGACACCATACATAAAGAAACATATATATACAGCAAAAGATAGCCCCTCAGCCTTAGCACAGCCGTCCACCATCCCGCAGCTCATCCTGAAAATATTTGAAAAGATTTTGGGCGTGAGTACTAATGCACTCAGTGGGTATTTTTGAGAAAAACCTTCACAACCATTTTATAAAACAGAATATCCAATCATATTCTAAGCATATCATGGAAAGTTTTAAAATAGAAAATTTGTGAATTCCATGTATACTAAATCATTTTGGTTCCGTCATTGCGCGCCACTCTCCCCTATAACGCTTACGGTGAGTCGGTTCGTGTACACAACCCGGCTGCTTAAGGTTGGACACTGCCCTGTTTGCTTGGGGCTCGATATCGTGAACCATTGTAGTTTCGTCACCAAAAACAGTAGTAAGACTAACATGAGTCGGGAGAGCACATTAAATACAGTCATGAGTTGGATATTCTATCACATTCATTTTATAAATATCAGGGCTTAATAACCTGAAATACATTTTTATATAATAAAAACCCACCTGGACAAATGATTTGTCTCACATAAACGCTTTTAAATTCTGGTTCGGTCCTGCTCAGGTTCTGTTACTTCTTCTGATCCTACAATAACCATCATTGGCTTAGTTTTGCTAAAGGGACATGACCTTAATCTCAATCCCTAAATTTTGCTTTTACCATTTTCTGCTAAACTTCATTATTAATTAATCCTGTATTTTCAAATTCAAACTCCAATATGAGTGATTTTAAGTAAAACAATATCTATTAGTATCATATGTGTATTAAGTAAAACATTATCCAGTAATTTATTATATATATATTTTTTTTAATTTAATATACCAAATTTGTATCCATCTTCGAGTGCTTGGATGCGTGAAATTAATATATCTAGATTGGCTACGTAATTTATATTGCTGTTATTATTAATATCAAGCCCTTATAATTATTCTCATGATTATAAAGTGTGGTGGTTCCAAATTCTAATATATAATTCAAGGTTAGCATGAATGAATTTGGTACAACTCGTCTACAACCGCAATAATCATATGCTATATATATAAATTTTGAAATTCTAAATTTATATCTGTATACAAATCACACATTCTACATTCCTACTTGGATTAAACTAAAGATAAAAGAGAATACTACCTTCAAATTGAGAAATTTGATCAAACCTTGCGTATATGGATTAGCTTTGCTTTAGTTAAGGTATGTAATTTGAAGAAAATTAGACGTAGATATCTATCTATATATATATATATATATATATATATTTCTTTTAACATTTTTAAATCATATTATTATTATTAATTAATTATATAAAAGGATGACTCATCTATCCTAAGGACACAATGTATTTATTTTAAAATGGACATTATAAACTTTGATTTTTAACCATCCTAATCGTTTTCTTTTTCTATTTATCTATCCAAATAGTATACAATATATTATAATTATCTTATATATATATATATATATATATATATATATATATATATCTAGTATGTTCTCGTTAGCATACATATATACTTATATTAATTAATAGTTCCCAAATAAAATAATAATAATATATAGCTAGAATTGAAATATAATAATATATAGTAGGGTACCATTATATATAATTGTACCTATTTAGATAATTATTAGAGCTTGTATATATATTCCAAACACATGATAAATAATTACCTTTTCTTTTATTTTTTATTTTTTTTTTAGGTTTTAACTACACTGGAGTCTCGAAATAAAAATATAAGAATTTCCCGGGTATTGCTAACCCACTCAACGGCACACTTTCTTAAAAAAAAATAAAAAAAATAAAGTTTATAAGGGTCCATTTTCTTCCCTAGCTTATCCTTAATATAATCATAGGCTATTATTTTAAATACTAAAAAGTTTGGGATATTACAGATGTAGTTTGGTCTATCGATTATCGATTTTATATCGTAAGTTTTTCGAAAAATCATAAATAAACCAATAGCACCGGCATGTTTTCTTCAATTTTAAAGTTGTTCTTGCGCTACTTGAGCTACTGTAAACTATGATTATTGGATATGAATATGTAATAGAGTCAAAATGATTGTATTTTGGACCATTATTTTTCTTTAAAAAAAATGCAAATTTTAATGTTGTAAAAATCTGGAAACACGGCCAAATAGTGTTGAATCTCATAATTTTCAGATTTATGATATTTTATTAATTATTATTTTAAAGAGAATCATGATATTTGAACTAGGCAAGAATGTATGAATTTTTAGCAGAAGCTTGCGCTTTTCAGTTTTTATTTTTCGAAAATCTTTAAATAAATGATTTGGATGGCCTTGAACTTATTTTGAAGTTCACTTATTCTTTGGTCGTAGATATTGTAAATTTGCAAGGTAATTTCATGTTGAGTTTTTGGATTTTGATAAAGTTCGAATGTATAGTGGCAGTAGCTTTGCCGTGCTTGTTTTCCATTTATTTTCATCTTTTACTTTTAGGTTGTAGTTAATTAAGATTGAAAAAGTGTAATAAAATAATTATAAATTTTCAAAGGTGTGGGAGTTGCAATTATCTATATTCTACATATTGGATCTTTGTTTAAAATAATATATCCACTTCGTTCCAAAGTTTTGAAAGCTCGTTCCTAAAGCCGAACCTACCTTATGTTATAATTTAGGCCTAGCACGATGCTAATAGATAGTTCACCTTTTGTAAGCCTAAACTCGAGAACTCTGGCTTAGGATCTGCAAGATACGTGTAAAGCTTCAGCTATTTTAGCTATAAGGTGGGTTTTTGCTAACTAAAACTTTTGTTTTTACAATGTTTTCGTCCATATATGATTTATGACTGATTTCGCTCTTCGTGGATATGATTTGACCTGCATGATGAATTATGACATGGTCAATTATATTGATACATAGTTAAGTGATCACATAGGGTCTGTATCCACGCATGGTCTTCTAAGCGCACCGGCTTTTGAATAAATATATTCTCAAGTGCATTGTTATGAGAATGATATTGAATTGTTCGCTTCTGAATAACTATTCTTAAGCGCATGTGCATCTGAATGAATATTGATTATCGGTTTTTGAATAAATATTCTGAAGCGCAGGAACATGATTTTTTGCAAATATTGGATTGTTGGATTTTTATATTAAAAATCATTGCATGTGTTTGGACGAACACGATAACCCACTGAGTGTTTTCTGGTACTCTGCCCACGTTTTTTCTAAAATATTTTTCAGGTACAAGGTGATGCAGGCAGCTGACGTGGACATATGGGTTCTATAAATTTTTGACTATTCAAAATTATATTTTGAATGTTGAATGTTGACTTTGATCAATATTTTAACGCATTATGCTTCCGCTGAATGTTTTGAATATTTACGAATATTAAAATCGTACATGTTCCACCGCTATGTTTGACTCGTTCAAATATTAGACTTTCAACTTTGACTAGCCGTTTGTTGAATATGTTTGTGATTGGTCGTTTGAAAAGTCTTCTAAAACGATGATTGGTGGATTTTATTTCTAAAGAAATTACCATAAAAATATTTTCTTTTTAAAGGTAAAATAGTTATGAAAATAGAAATTTTATTCATTCTTGTGTAGCGCCTCAGATTTTAGGAATTGGGGCGTTACATGAATGCTTAAAGATTGGGGTATAGAATCAAAAATATTTACACTCACATTGGATAATGTCACTTCTTGTGATAACATGGTAAGAATTTTAAAAGATAAGCTTAATTTACAAAATGGTTTGTTATGCCAAGGCGAGTTCTTCCATGTTAGGTGTTGTGCACATATTTTGAACTTGATTGCTCAAGAAGGTTTAAAGGTGGCTGATGATGCCTTGAGAAAAATTAGAGAAAGTGTTAAGTATGAAAAGGCATCAGATGGGAGGTTGAGGCAATTTCATAAATGTATTGAAGAGGTGGACTTAAGTGATGTTGGAGGGAGTTTCTTAAGGTTGGATGTGTCGACTTGGTGGAATTCTACGTACTTGATGCTCGAAAGTGCAATTAGTATCATCTTGCATTTACTAGTTTGAGCTACTATGATAGAAATTATAAGCACTGTCCAACTGATGAAGAGTGGGAAAGAGCTGAGAAGATGCATGCTTTCTTGGAACCATTTTATGAGATTACTAAGTTGTTATCTGAGTCATCATATCCTATCTCAAATTTATATTTCAAGCACATTGCAATCATTGAAGGTCAATTGGTTGAACTTATGGATTCTAAGGATGATGTGATCAAGGATATGGCCTCAAGAATAAAAGTCAAATTTGACAAGTATTGGGATGAATATTGTGGTATTTTTGCATTTGGATGTATTCTTGACCCAAGGTTGAAATTGAAAATGATGAGTTTTTGCTATGAGGTACTTTACCTACAAGATTATGAAGAGAAGGTGAATAGGCTAACGAAATCTTTTTATAAGCTCTTCAGTCAATATGAACGAGTTGAGGTCGCATCAATCTCATTTCCTAGATCAACATTGGCAAATCCACCACCTAAGCGTAATATGTTTGATGTAAGTAAGATCTTTCATTATGTGTGTTTGTGTGCATTTATCCAATTTAACTTTTGGTATTGTTTTGTTTGTTTAATTCTAGGCATTTGAGCACAAACTGCTTGAAATGAATTCAAATGAATCTGAACTTAATACATACTTAGAAGAAGCTTGCATTGTTGGAAATACCATTGATATTTTAGAATATTGGAGTATGAACAAGAAGCGATTCCCTCGGCTTACAAAGATGGCTTGTGATGTTTTAAGTATTCCAGACACAACTGTTGTTTCTGAATCTACATTTAGCATTGGTGGAAAGCATCTTGAACAAGTATAGAAATTGTTTGCTTCCCGAAACCGTACAAGCTCTCATTTGTACTCGTAATTGGTTACATGGTTTCAAGAAAACTAAAGATACAGGTAATAATTTATTGATTTTAATTTTATCACTTCCAATTTTTACATTTGATTATAGTTATTTACTCTTCTCTCTTTATTATATTTTCGTTAATTTTAAAATACAAATTGAGAGGTGGAAGTGGAAGAGATAGAGTTGTTGGACAAAGATTCGAATGTGCTCGAGTTTGAAGAATGATGAGTGATGAGCTGATGAAGACATTGGAGAATGTTGAGTTGGCTTATATTTGTATTTTGGATTTATGTCTAGTAAGACTTATAAATTTGTGTATTGAATTTAAAGACATTTTAAGTATTTCAAAAAAGTTGGGTATAATGTTTATTTAGTTGGTTAATTTAGTTATATTTGTGTATTGAATTTAAAGTCATTTTAATTGTTTAAAAAAAATATGTTTTTTATGTATTTGCGTATAATGTTTATTTAGTTGGTTGATTTAGTTTAATTTGTGTATTGAATTTAAAGACATTTTAATTATTTAAAAAAATATTTTTTTATATATTTGCGTATAATGTTTATTTAGTTGGTTAATTTAGTTTAATTTGTATATTGAATATATAAGAAGTTTTATAATATTAAATTTGAACTTTCAATTTTTAAAAATAAAATGGGGTTACATTAGGATTTATGATTAATACATGGGTCACAAATGGACTGCCCGCCCATTGGGTTGGAAAAAACAGCCCCGCTCATTTATGAGCTGAATTGGGTTGGATCAATATATGATGTTTAATCCATTAGATTAGGTCTGAACTGAATTGGGTATTCACTTTGCCACCCTTACCCAGAGGTAGTATAGAATTTTCTGATTTTCATCAGGTCACAATTTTCCATACATTTTAAAGTCGAGACCAAGGATGAAAATATCGCGAAATATCGCGGATATATCGCAAATATTGACATTGCGATATGGATATTGGGGGGAATATCTTTTTTCCCGAGTATCGACGAGAAATCGCAAGATATCGCAATATATTGCAACATATCGCAAGATATCGCAATATATCGTGATTTTTTTAATATTTCTATAATATATTTTGATTTTTATTTAATACTATATATTTTTGTGATCTTTTTTAGGTCTTCAATGTAATTATTTGAGTTGCAATATTCTTTGCTTTATAAAAACATTCACTTTGCAAAAAAATATAAGAGAAAGAAGACTGGGAAATAAACAGATGTCTTAGAAAGAAAAGTGAGATGCACGTGCACCGACTTTATTTTTTCATTTTTTTAGTTAGAGGACATGATGGACAAATCACTAAAATTTTTCTCCCCATATATCACACGAAATTGAAATCTAAGATTGAATATAAATTATTTGCCAATCTTGATTCTATGAATATGGAATTGATTGGACTACTCAAAATGTGTATCAACAAAATAATTGGGTCAGTGGATATTATCCAATTCATTGTGAAGTTGTTGGAAGAAATCAAGAAACATATCAAGTGTGTGTGCATAATTATATCCATAATTACTCGAACGTGATAAGTTGGTACCAATATTGTTTAGAACAAGATGACATTCCATCCATCTACAATATTTGAACCTCATAGATCCTCATTTTGGTATTAATTGTACTTTATAATGTTTATTTAGTCATTTTATGTTGTATTATGTATTATTTTGTCAAATGTATTGTCTCAGACGGTATTTATATAATGTATTATTCATATATTTACTTTCAAAATACAATTCTATTAAAAAATTAGTGGAATATGTGCATAATAATATATCATAATAGTTCATAAAATTTCATGCTAAATTTCCAAGATTTTAATATGATTTCCGTCATTTTTTTCAATTTTCTGCGATATCGATATACGATATCGATATATTCGTAAAATTGAAGTTGCGATAGCGATATTTTCATCTTGGTCGAGACTAACAAAAGACATATATATGTATTCCGAGTTTTGTTTGTTTTTTTTTTTTTTGAGGAATATATTCCGAGTTTTACAAGAATCTAGATACAGTGCTAAAATATTTGGGAGTGGGTGTTGAAATGACGTGGCAACTCATGAATGGTAGATACACGTGGAGGACCTCAGCATAAAATTTACCTCCATTTCCATCGACATCATAATTAGGGAACAATTTCTAAAGCCCAAAGTACTACTTGTTGTCCGGATATGTTCCGCCGGAAAACCCATCATCTGAGCTGCGCTCTTCTGCTTCTCAGCCTCCTCCCCGTCACAACTCTCGCCCGCCCCTTTGTTCTTGTCCTCTCCCAAGACGACCTCTCCGACCCCGCCGCCGCAGCAGCCGTGGCGGCGGCCAATCACCCCGACGACGTTTCCGATTTCGACGACTTCCCCGATTCGGAATCTAAGCCCGACTGGGTCCTCGATCCTGGGTCCTGGTCCCCACTCTTTGAGCCTGATCCCAACTCCAAAATCCCTAGCCTTAATGATGGCGACGAGACAATTTATTACAATGGGGTGAGCAAAATGGTGGAGGCGGCGAGCAAAGGAGAATTCACGGTTATGGAGGAGGCGGTGTCGGAGATCGAGGAAGCTTCCGCTAGGGGGCATCCGCATGGCCAGTCGGTGATGGGGTTTTTGTTTAGTATGGGGATTGGGAGGGAAAAGAGCGACTCCAAAGCATTCTTGCATCACTATTTTGCTGCTCAGGGAGGAAATATGCAGTCTAAGATGGCCTTAGCATACACTTACTATCGCCAAGAAGTAAGATTTTTTTTTTCTTTGAAAGTTTACTTGGAGCTTAATGTGAATCAAGAGTGAATCAAGAGATACTCTGCCTTTCTTTAGCTGTGATTGATTGTTGTAGTTTTAAGGTGATTATTGTGTTTTTCCTTGGGTTAATTCTTTGACTGTTGGTGACTTGATGGCTTAAATTTTGAGGGACAGAGGGAAGACATGAAAGTTAGCTCTTATATTTTGGTTACAATCTGGTGGCTAAGTGTTTTTGAAGAAGTTCTATTTAGGTTGGAGTGGTGATAATTTTTTGACAGTCTCCTAAGTTTATGGACCATAAGAGGTTCAGGAGATCAGTCACTTTTCTCTTTCCTGTTGGAATAATATAATTTCATAACTCAAGACTTTTGCCTGCCAGGGCAACCAGTCCAAAACTACAATTTTTTTATCATATTGCAGACCATGGGAAGTGGCAACTTTTGTTGGAATTTTGAAATTATGTTGATATCTTCATATCAAAAGCTGGCATGAGGATTGCGACTTTCTTATGGGCTATATCTGTTGACCAATTACAGTTCTTCACAATAGACGTGATCCTTGATTATGACTGCATTATAGGGAGAAGGGAAAAATTTACTTAGAGAAAGAATGGTGAGAAAGCACGTGGAGTTTACTTTCTTAATTAAATGTCCCTTAAAAGGCGCAGCTGTTGCCAATGAGGGCATGCGTATACTAGAACATCGTCTATGTTGAAATACAAAGCAAATTACTATGTTAAACTTTGGGATGTAGGGCAATGAGAACATTGTGAGATGAGGTGCTTCCATCCTTTGATTACCCGGTAGCTAGTGGGCAACAATAGAAACCTCGCATAAGTATCAACTCCATATAATTATTACATAAAAAATTAATTGCTTGTTCACTAGAAGAGTTTAGTGGGTGAAGTGGGGATGGAGGCGTTGGGGAGGTTTAGAGAAAACGAAGTGGCATGGAAAGCAAATTCTATTTGTTTTTCGCTGCTTTGGATTCTGGGCTTGCTTACTTAGCTTTAAAAGGGGACACTTCATCTTGTGTAAATTTGGGTATAACCTAGTACTGAGGAATTGGAAATGTTTAATTGGAAAGACCAAGTATGTATATTTCTTTTTCAGTTTTGTGCACACATTATGAAAAAAGACCGACCCCACCCCCCCTCCCCTGGCTGTAGAAAGTGTCTTGCATCCATATTGACATCATCATATATTGAGGGAAGTGCTTTATACCAGTAGCATTGAAACGTTACAAGATATTGTTAAGTTGTGACCTCAGACCACTTAAATTGGAGATGTAATATATATCAAATTCAGAATGGAGCAAAATTTCCTGCTGTATGGATGCTGGTGTTTTGGCAGAGTAGAAGGGGAATGAGAGTGAGGTTCAGAGTTATTAGATGTCACGTCATTGCTAATGGGGAAAGTACTATTCTAGGAGAATATTTATTATCAAAGATCCTGAAAGGTTATAGGATCAGAAAAATGTTTTTCAGTTGGAATAGTTATTATTTCAACTGATGAAATGATTGAAGACTGCTGCAGACTCTTGATATATGTTCTTTTCTTTTCTCAATAATTTACTTGATGATAAGTCAATGACATTGTTTAATGCAATGAGAGATGATGGCAAGATTTGTATTTTGTGAGTCTAAACCTGGTAATGTTGAATTAAAAATAGAGACAACTATAAGATATCCTCTTTGTAGATAGAGTAGTATTTTTATTTTTTCAACATCCAAATTGGTACCATTGCTTAGATTGTTATTATACCATTATATTATATGTGTGGTCCACTTTATTACTCTCACTTAAACCTTTTTTATTTTCATTTAATGACTACTATAATTTTTTTAGTTTTGCTCGAATTGGAGCAATTTAGATTTAGATTCCTGCACTTGGAGTGGTGCAATACTGCAATGTGAAATCACTTTGAAATATTTGTAAGTATATTCATTGTAACGATTTGTGAGTGAATAATTGATTTGCCTTCAAAATGAGAAGTAAAGAATTTTATGTTTCTTGGTACAAAGGATAAATTATTTTCATTCAGGATTTTAGAATTGTTTCTCTTCAATGTTTATGCTCTGTACTCTGGTCATTGATTACTAGATAACGTATAATCTGATTTAGAATTGAGCGGACCATATATTTTGTTGATATATATATATATATATCTGACTAAGCTTTAGACTGGGTAAAAGTAAGTCATGGAGCGAATTTCTGGGAATCATGATTTCTCTAGGAGAAGATTAAACAGTGAATGAGAACAAGACACTTCTTGCCTAATGAAGAGCGAACCGGAAAGGAAAGAGAAAGAGAAAGAAAAGATTAAGTTGCAAATTGGCTATTCCTGATCAATCTATTAATGTAATTCATCATTTAAACTACTTGTTGGTTTAATGCATGTTCATTTTGGTGCAGATGCATGAAAAAGCAGTGAAGCTGTATGCTGAACTAGCAGAGGTAGCAGTGAATAGTTTTCTTATTTCAAAGGATTCACCTGTTATTGAACCAGTTAGAATCCACACTGGTGCTGAGGAAAATAAAGAAGCTCTCAGGAAGTCTAGAGGAGAGGATGATGAAGACTTCCAGATTTTGGAATATCAGGCACAAAAAGGCAACGCAGGAGCTATGTACAAAATTGGAATATTTTATTACTTTGGGTTGAGAGGTGTGAGGCGTGATCATGGTAAGGCATTACGGTGGTTCTCAAAGGCAGTAGAGAAGGGGGAGCCTAGGTCAATGGAACTTCTCGGGGAGATATATGCCAGAGGTGCTGGGGTTGAACGCAACTATACCAAGGCTTTAGAATGGCTTACCCTTGCATCAAGACAACAGCTTTATTCAGCTTACAATGGCATGGGATATTTATATGTAAAGGGATACGGAGTGGAGAAAAAGAACTACACCAAGGTTTTGTCCCATTTTAGTCCATTGTTTTCTCCTTTCTCTTTTATTATTTTTTTTGGCCATTCTTTCATTGTTCTGTCTGTTATCCTTTCCCTGCTTATAGAAAGAGTCCTTGCTTATAGAAAGAGTTGATGTGGTACTTACACTCCAAACTTATTTTTATAGGCGAAAGAATACTTTGACAAAGCTGCTGAGAATGAAGAACCTGGTGGGTTATACAACCTTGGTGTGATGTATTTAAAGGGACTTGGGGTTAAGCGGGACTTGAAGATAGCAACAAAGTACTTTGCACTGGCTGCTAATCTAGGTCAGCCAAAAGCATTCTACCAATTAGCGAAGATGTTTCACACTGGTGTGGGTCTCAAGAAGAATCTTCATATGGTAAGAGTAAAGACCATGCTTTCTTTCCTTATATACTAAATTTTCTCTCTTTTTGAGAGATTAATGTGTGGCTGTCCTTTTGCTTCAATCTTTGACTTCAGTTTGATTTCCTTTTACATTATCTTGAAGGTGAGTATTTTTCCCTTTCTCTTCTTGAGTGCTCGATAATTGATATTTTCTCTTTTCACCAGTTGCGAGTTGTGCGTCTAGTAATTATATTCTGCACTTCATTTCAGGCTACAGCATTATACAAACTAGTTGCTGAGCGTGGTCCATGGAGTTCCTTGTCTAGATGGGCACTAGAGTCATATCTGAAAGGTGATATTGGCAAGGCATTCCTTTTGTACTCAAGAATGGCAGAAATAGGGTATGAGGTTGCACAAAGTAATGCTGCTTGGATTCTTGACAAGTATGGGGACCGCAGTATGTGCATGGGGGAGTCTGGACACTGCACTGATGCTGAAAGGCATCAGCGCGCTCATGTGCTATGGTGGCGAGCTTCTGAGCAGGGAAATGAACATGCTGCATTGCTGATAGGCGATGCATATTACTATGGTCGAGTATGTTATGGATAAGGCTTTATTAATTAATGATGTGAAACTCCTCAGACATCTTCATTCTTATTATAAATGCCTTTACAGTAGTGCTCTTGAGAGTTTATGTACACTTTCCTTACTCTTGTATTCTGCAGGGCACAGAACGGGATTTTGATCGTGCTGCCGAAGCCTATATGCATGCTAAATCTCAGTCCAATGCCCAAGCCATGTTCAACCTGGGATACATGCATGAGCATGGGTTGGGACTACCATTGGATCTTCACCTTGCCAAACGTTATTATGATCAAGCTTTAGAAGTTGATCCTGCAGCGAAGTTACCAGTATCACTAGCCCTTGCTAGTCTGTGGATTAGAAGAAATTATGCCAACAGTTTCCTTGTGAGTCTTATCTTCTTGTCTCATTTGTGTTGATTTTTATCTCTCTTTGCTTTCTAATTGACCTTGTGATATTGAGCTGAACTTGGCTTCATATTTCCTTTTTAGATACAAAACAAAGTGATGTAATGACATCAATTTGATTCCCCCTCCCTCCCTAATTCTTCTTTATTAGTCTAACCTGGGCATCTAAAGTTTTGATTTTGGCAAAGTTTCAAGGTAGTTGTTTCTTATAATTATTCATAATTTCCAATCTCTGTTAAAAAAATTTGAAATTCAACTTGGTCATTTATCAGAAAGAATGGCAACCCTAAAATTGTTGATTTTGATATATATGGATGCTGACTTTATACAAGAGAGACCTATTTGTCATATGGTTCCCTCTTGGTTGATAATAGTTAAGCATGCTGGCATATAGCTGTTGTTCCATAGCAGACTTTGCTTTGTTACTCTTCTAGTATATTTCCGTTTAATGCGTAAACTTTTTCCCACCTGCAATTATTCTGAAGACTGAACCTTTTAGTTCTGTGGTCCAGTGGGGCTTATGAGTCGAGTCTACTTATTAGCACCACTTTACCTATGGCGACATGATTTATTCCTGTGGTCAGATGACAATATAATGCTGGAGTTAGGTCGCCTCTTCTGTTTTGTGCATGCATGAGACATTAATTGGGAGCAAATAGCAGATTATTTCCCTTTCTATCGTGTACTTATTTGTGATCAAGATTTTATTGAAGGAAAGATGGCATTTTTGAATCCGGCAGATTTGTTTTACCAAATGAATTGGTGAATTATGTTTGTTCAGGTTGGCGCGATTGATTCCCTTCCCGATGTTTATCCAAAAGTGGAGAGTTGGGTGGAGAATATGATTATGGAGGAAGGCAATGCAACAATTCTGACGCTCTTTGTCTGCCTCCTTACAGTTCTTTACCTACGAGAGCGGCAAAGGAGACATGCTGCTGTCGATGTACCCCCACATCTTCAGCCTGGTGAGCAGGTTGCACCTCTAGTTAATTGAACGATCTTTTGCCTTGTCTTGTCCAATGTATACTCTGGCCCAGAAGTGCCTGATTCTTTTGCAGGAAGATGTATAGCTGAGCTTGATTGATTAAAGAGTAATCTTTTTCTGTTGTAAAATAGGTGGTGGAAAGTGGAAACGAACGTAGAGTTTAGTTCTAGACAAAAATATAACCCGGCAGATAGAGATACTTATTTTCCCCTTTTTTATTATTATAAATAATGGAAGAACTAAAAACGTGGGAACATTTTATTTTTGCATCACTTTGTTTGTCGCATTATTTAAAATGTATTGACGTACTTTATGTATTTTTAATAATTGATATTTTCAAAAACTTATTGGTTTCTCTCTTTTATATAATATATACAATTTAAATTAATCAGATAAAACAAAAATTACAATAAAAATAGGTTAATACATGCATCTGACAGTTCTAGTTTGGTAAAAGCAGAAGAAAAGGAAAAGTCAAATATTGTATTTATAGTAAATGGCTGGTCTCCTATGCATAAGATTGATGGGCCGGCCCATCAGACGGGTCGGCCCATCAATCCGGATCCAGCCCATGCCTAATTTAAAAAAAAAACAGAAACAGACGCGAGAGAGAGTGAGAGAGAGAGAGAGGGGGGGAGACGACGGCCGAGACGAAGGCGAGAGGGAATCAGCGACCTCTCGCCACCACCGCTGCCGCCGGAAGGCTAGGACGACGGGCCGGAAGCTACGATCGAGACATTAACTTCCACATTGAAAAAATTCAATTTTGATTCTAATTTTTTTGCAGCTCGAAAATTTCAAGGTAACATTCTAGAATTCAATTAAACCTATTGTGTCCATTGTAGTTGGGAAATTTATTTTGCAGATTCTTAGAATTGAATAATTGAGATATTTGAAATTTTTGTTGGGAATTTGAAAAATATACTTGCATGTGTCTATTGTTTAGGATGGATGAAATTAACATGAATGTGGGAGATAATTCATGATAATTGATGATTCTGACAGTGAGGCAATCCCCATACGAGCACAATACGGAGGTAGAATTTTTACAATAACTGATCTGGTTTTACTCACACGACTCTGATACTGTACAATATTTTAATTGATACTTTCGTGCACATTAGGTGATACTGTGACCTTGTCTGGATCTCTGATTGGTATTCAAAGAGAAACCTTTGCTGAGATGTACGAATTATATTACAAGCATGCTAGGGAGGTTGGATTTGGTGTTAGGAAAAATACACAAAGAACAAATAGTCTTGGTACTATGTGTGCTCGAAGGAAGGTGTTAAGAAACAGGGCAAAGTTGGTGAATCTAACAATGAAGATCAGATTAGCTTTCGGCAAAATAACATCACGCGTACTGATTGCAAGGCGTTCTTGAGGGTGAAGAAAAATGATGAAGGCATACTTGAAGTAATTGATCATAATGAGGAGCACAACATGAGCTTTCAAGAAAAAAATGGAGCCACATGCATAGATCTCATAGAAAAATTACTGCAGACAAAGCTGTTGTAATTGGAGACATGATATCTTCTGGACTGGGACCCACAGATTCGTACAGATACATGTCAAAAGAAACAAGGGGCGATCACCTCGTTGGTCACACGTTGAAAGATCACATGAATTTTGTTAACCGAATGAGAATGAGTGCGATTGAAGATGGGGATGCACAGACACTTATAGACAGGTTGTGTCAAGAAGGAGTCGAAGATGGAGACTTCTTCTATAGGTTCAAGTTGAATAGTGATGGAAGATTGTCTGATGTATTTTGGAGAGATTCGATGATGTGTGAAGATTACCAGGGATTTTAATTTAGTTGATTCATTTTTTTTAATGTTTGTTGACTTTTTAGACATCATATATCACTATCTTTGAAGTAAAGTATTACTAATTATGTGTCAAAGTATTACTTAATATGAATTGAAGTATCATCAACTATAATGTGTTTTCAAATGCTAAGAAAAATAAATAAATTATTTTTTATATAAATCATAATGTGGACTTTTAAATTAATTCAAAAAAATTAAATATATATTTATAAACAAAATAAAAAAATGAAAAAAACTATAAAAAAAATGAAGAGGGTTAAAGGGGAAAGAACTAGTAAAAAAGAGTAAAAAAAAGACCATCTCATCAATCAAATAGACATCCGCCCGACGTTAAAAATTCATTGAACAATCTCATAAAAATGTATCCTATACAAGAAACATTGATATTGTATTTAGGCTATCCACATCAGTGACACTCATCCAACCTGACACTCAAATAAAATATTTATTTCTCTCTCCTCCACATCCACAACCTGACATTTTTTAATTTGCACTCCATCAGTGGCACTCATCCAACCTGACACTCAAATAAAATATTAATTTCTCTTTCTTCCAATCTATATAAAATATTTATAATTTTATTTTTTAAATAAAATATTATTAATAATTTTTTTTTCTTTATTTAAAAAATCAAAATTAATTTATTAGATACATTTTTAAAATTCATAATTAAAAAAAACTCATATAATTATAAATTCATAATTTATTTGACAACAAAATGAAAATTACAAGAGTTAAAACAACAAAAAACATAATTAATTAAACTGCAATTAGAAAACTAGAAATTCTAAATTACGAGTACATAAGATGTAAATAACATATTCAACTAGTGCCAAATTTTTGCCAAATGTGCTCGATCAAGTCCTTTTTAAGAGCACTGTGAGCCTCTCTGTTGCGAAGTCGATCCCTATTAATCATATAATCCGACAAACTTGTGATGCGTTCAGTAGAGTAGTGAAAAGGTTCAGCATTTGAATTCGAAGATGCATCTGTCAAAAAATCGGTGGGATCATAATAGTTTTGGTATGTGTCTCGTTCATCCTCTACAATCATATTGTGTAAGATGATACAAGCCATCATAATTTTTCCCATCAAAACCTTATCCCAAACAAGACATGGGCGTCGAATAAATGCAAAACGAGCTTGTAGAACTCCAAAAGCCCGCTCTACATCTTTTCTCACAGCCTCCTGGTGTTGAGCTAATAACTTATGCTTTCGAGTTACAGGAGATGTAATAGACTTCACAAATGCAGCCCATGAAGGATATATGCCATCGGTAAGATAATATGCCCTATCATTTTGACGACCATTGACGATATAACTAACCTGTGGTGACCGGCCTTCTAAAACATCACTAAAGACTGGTGATCGATGAAGAACATTAATATCATTACACGCACCTGGTGTTCCAAAGAATGCATGCCATATCCATAAATCATATGATGCAACGGCTTCCAAAATGATTGTTGGCTTTCCACTTCTCCCTGTAAATTGCCCAGCCCAAGCAGTCGGACAATTTTTCCATTCCCAGTGCATGCAATCAATACTACCAATCATGCCAGGGAAACCACGTTGTTCCCCAACATAGAGTAATCTTGCCAAATCTTCTTGATTAGGCCTTCTAAGGTATGTATCACCGAAGCAGGAAATGACACCGTCTACGAAATGGATGACAACACTCTTGTAACTGTTGCACTCATTCGTAAGTATTCATCAACAACATCAGGTGATGTCCCATAAGCCAACACCCTCATGGCACCGGTACATTTTTGCAATGATGAAAGACTTTTTCTACCTGTGCAATCAGGCCTTTGTTGAAAATATTCATCATTGGTAGTAACTGCATCCACTATGCGAAGAAAAAGTGATTTCTACATGCGAAATCGACATCAAAAGAGCACCGAAGAATACATCGGATTAGAGACAAATAGTCCTTCATCAAACGCTCTTCACCAATCTCACGTTCCCTATCACAATACCTTCTTCTAATTGTAGAAGTTTGAGCTCCTACAATCAGATGAGGATTGGTTATGAGCATATTCTCTATGATGTTATCCTCTTCACGACGTTGTTGATGAACTCGGTCTACCCATTCATCAAGTTCGTTGGGATTCGAATCATCAGAACTTGAGTTTGATTCGATTGAAGCATCATCATTAGCCTGCATTTTTCTGAAGAGAAATGTAAATTGAAGAGAAGGTATGTAATATAGATGATTTTTGTGTGAGTTTAATTTTGATATGTATTTCATGATATATTTATAGACAATGCTAAATAATTTAAAATTATGTTGAGTCAGAATCCAATGTTCATAATGTCACACCCGCATGTGATTATTTGCAGATAAATTGACAACACATGCATGTGATTTCAATATGTTGATAGACAGGTGCATGTGATTTTTTGCAGGTAAATTGACAAGACATAGAAATCATTATTATTGACCAACTTGTCTGCATTATGTGGCAGGTGCATGTGATTTCAATTTTTTGCAGGAGATTGTTTGCAGATAAATTGACAACACCTGCATGTGATTTCAAATTGTTCAAGGACAGGTGCATGCATGTGATTATTGCAGGTGATTGAGACATATGCATGTGTATTTGTAGGAAAATAAATAAGAGTACTAGAGAAATGTAAAATACATTAATTAGCTGTGAGGAAAAAGACGACTCACAATTACAACATACATTAATTAAATGTGGGTAAGATGAACCCCACAATTACAACACACATTAATGTAATGTGAGGAAAGGACATCTCACAATTACAATTACATTAATCTAATTTTGCCCAAATAAACGAGAAATTAGTTGACGTTTCAAAACTTTTTCTTCTGGAGATAAGTTATCTCTCCCCAGTAATGTGTTCAATAATTTTTTATGCATCTTCAAGGACATCATTTGTAGCTTTTGACTCTCGAATTCGAGTTTCTTAGCAATTAACTCATTTTCTTCGGCTCTGCTGAGCCTCAATGCACGAAGTTCTGCAGCAACTTCAGATTCAGATTCTTTTACCTTACCTTTTCCTTTCTTTTTCGACTTATCTCGACCTGTTGGACGAGAAACAGTCGAACCTCCAGTAGTTGGAGTTTCTGGATTTGAAGGAATTTCATACTCCTCATCTACAGAAGTCCTCGATCTTTTGTTGCTACCACCACTTTCTTCATAGTCATCTTCAGGACGAAGTCGTGTTGCATCGTGAACCGATGCAGCCCACCTTGGATGTTTACTCATAACATCATTATAAACAACCAAGTCTTGAAACTTGTTGCCACTTGTTTCATAAATTGCATGAGCTTCCATCTCAATATCCTTCTGGCTCATTCCACTTCTTTTTCTCCGATATGCTTCTTCCAAAGCAGCAATCCACTTGCCAACATTTTCATTAAGTCGTTTCCAATGACCTTTCATTGATTCGATATTTCTTGGGTTGAGCTCGTTGGGATTTTCAGCTTGACTTTCGTGATACAATTTATGCACACGTAACCACAAAGCGGGCTTCTTTTGATTATTTCCGCGCACGCCGTCTGTGCTAATGTTGATGTAAGATGACATAAGGGTTACATCTTTCACAGACCAACTTACATTTTTTGCTCCTTTCTGATTTTGGTTTGAGGGTTGAACATTCCCAAAGAAATTGCGAGAGATATTTTGTGTGGTGGGAAGTTCTTCAGAGGATGGAATTTGAGTGAGGTTTGGTGGAAATTGAGAATTTTGATAATACTGAGAACTTTGTCGATCTACCGAATTTGGAAAATTTTGTGGAGGAAAGTAAGTTCCAAAATTTAAAATTTTTTGAGAATCATGATAATAATTTGGATGATTTGGATCCATAATTTAAGATGAAGAAGAAAAAAGGGATTGAGAATTTTCCAAATCAAATAAGCTATGTGAGAATAAGAGAGTATAGTTATTTGTAAAAATATACCAATATTGGCTCCATTTATAAAGAAAAAAAATTATGAATATTCAGTTTTTTTAATTGTATAAATTATTTAAATTTTAAATTATTAATATATATATATATATATAAATAAAGTGGCACCCGAATGGATGCCACGTGTGCAGGGTCATGACCCTGACATCCAGTCGGCTGGCCGACTTTCTTCGCATTTTGCATGACTTTTGCAAATTTTTTTTTTAAATCTCTTTTGTCCTTTTCTGGTCACCGCTGTGGATGTCTTAGAAACACCCTTAAAATTTTTTTTTTTTGACAAAGCTCCCTTATAAATCTTACAACCCTCCCCTATATCACAAACAACGTAAAAAAAAAAGAACCGACGAGAGAAAACTGAAAAAGAGAAAAAATGGCGACCAATGAACCCACAAACGCGAAGCCATCAATGTACCTCGAAGACATAAATGAGGTCCGCAAAGCCTTCGAGCGCTTCGACACCAACAGCGACGGTAAGATCTCCGCCGACGAGCTCGCCGGCGTTCTGAAAGCCCTCGGATCCACCACCTCCGATGATGACGTGTCGCGGATGATGCAGGAGATCGACTAGATCCTCACGCGCCTCGGGGAGCGCTGCTCCGAGCACGACTGCGCCGGAATGATCAAGTCCGTTGATTCCGATGGTGATGGCTTCGTCAACTTTCAGGAATTCACCAAGATGATGACCAGCAGTAATAGCAAGAGTTAGATTTTGATTTAGTAGTAGACAATTAGGGTTCGTGATTTTATCTCCTCTCTCTCTCTCTCTCTGACGCTAATGCAGCAGTTGCTACTTCGTTTTATGATTAATAAAATATTTCAAATTCTCTCTCTCTCTCTCTCTGACGCTAATGCAGCAGTTGCTACTTCGTTTTATGATTAATAAAATATTTCAATTTGAATTAAATTGTGTGCCACTTTCAGAAATCTCGTGTCGCGGTACCTGCAGGTGGACCGCTAATTTTGTATATATGATGTGTTGTCTGACTGTCTCTTTGACTCTTTATAATGTTGCAGGCCATTGGAAGTGGAAATTGTTGCTGGGATTATGAAATTAGGTTAACCTTACAGTTCTTCACTATATCCGTGATTCTTGATTATGACTGCATTTAATGACCAGGGTAAATCTTACTAGTTAGTGGAAATTAAATTATCTACTTAATTATACCATAGATTTTAGATGGGGAAGTGAATCAAAGAATCTTTGTGGCATAGTTGCAATGCAGCACATACCTTTGTAGCATAGAGGAAAATAAAGTGTAAATAGATATATATATATATATATATATATATATATATATATATATATATATATATATATTGGCAAAAGTGAATAGGGATTGAAAAAAAAAACTTTTAAGAATAGAGAATTATTTAGGTAATTTGGAGTGTAAATATCTCAAAATTTTCCTATGACATACTTGGTCCCCACATCCAATCATTGTGTAATTGTACTTTCACATTTATTACTGACAAAATATTAAAAATTTGTAGGCTACAGCTGTGTGTACATATATAACTAAATGACTAAATCAAAGAACTACGATTAATTTAGTGAATGATATACGATTATTTTCATTTTACATATGATTAATGCAGTGAAGACCTACGATTTTTTTTAAATGAATTGTATGCCATTTAATTTTAAATGCGTATCAATCGTAGGCCTATGATTACTTTTACAAAGTACTCGTAGTCTTATCATTAATTTTTAAAAATAATCGTTAGCCATTAATGTTTGTTTATCATGTTTTTTTTATTTACATACGATTAATTTAGTGAAGATATACGATTAAGTTTATTTTGCATACGATTAATGTAGTGAATGCCTTCGATTTTTTTATATTTACCAACGATTATTTATTGAAGGCCTATGATTATTTTCACTTTACCTACGATTAATTTAGTGAAGGCTTATGATTATTTTCATGGCTATTTATTCAAGGCCAACTCAAGGCATACGATTGTGATATTCATGGCTATTTTACTAAAGGTCTAGTCAAGGCAGACGATTGTGACATTCGATTCAATTTAATTATATTATTTCTTGTGCAAGAGAAACATAAGGTAGATGAGGGTTTTGACCCAAATTAAAATTTGAATTAATGCATTTATTGTCGTGTAAGAATAGTAGGTAAAAGTTTGCAAATAAATACAAATCAACAAATTAGAATGGTCGCACTACAAAAATTAGAACAAAAAACCTAGAGCAAATATTCGAGCATGAAAAATTGAGCAAGGCGAGAGTGAAAGGTGAGCCAAACGAAAGGAAAGCAAATAAACTTTGATCTTTAAAGATATGTTATTCTGTAGTACATTAGAAATTTACGTTTCAATTAAAAACATAAGGTTACATTTAATAGAAATAAATTAGATTAAAGAAGCTCTCCTATTTTTGAATGGTCAAATAAAGCCGACGTATGTGTAAAATTATAAAGCTTACAGTGAATATTAATATTAAGTTATAATAATTATTCTGAAATTAAGCATAGGCACACCATACTTAATCGTAGAACTAACATAGATGAATGTTAATCATATACATTAAAATTAATCATAGGCATAATTAATATTAATTGTTGAAAAAATTAATATTATTAAAAATTTTATTATAGTCATAGAAAAAACAACTTAATGCTTGAATTAATCGTATGCCTTTAAAAATTAATCAATCGTAGGCTATTTTTTATAAAAAAATAATCGTACTTTCTTTTAATCAATGGTATGCTATATCATACTCAAGAATTTGATAAACACATGAGGAATATTTCGATTGCCTCTGAGAATTGAGCATATAAGAGGTTATTGGATACAGATCCAACCCAATGGCTCGATGTAAGTCCCCGGTCTGTCGTTATAAATTTTTTACCTCTAATTGTGCTAAGTGTTTGAATGGGCGACTTCGTTGGGCCAGAAGGTTGCCGGTATGTACTCTCTTAGAGTGCGTACGCACATTGATTAGTTGTTGGTTTTATGAACGATGTAAACATGCTATAGGGAGGACACATTTGTTGACGCAGTATGCGGCTACTGAGGTTTCAAAGTCGGTTGAAGAGGGTCGGACAATGACTGTTCAACCCATTAGTGCTTCAAAGTTTAAGGTTACAGATGGAATGAAGTACTACATCGTTGACCTTGCGGTGAGAAAATGCTCGTATCTGGAGTTCGATCTTAATTTCATCCCTTGTCTCCATGTAGCTATAGCCATAAGGGCACTTCTAAAACTTTGAAGTTTTGTCTTTTTTGTTCGGCAAATGATTTCAGACCAAAGGTGATGTAACTAATACGATGTGGAAGCTTATCGAATCGAACACACGTTAACTTGACAAATGATTCAATCCAACAATAAACTGAACGATAACAACTAATTAACTCAAATAAACTGATCTCAAAGCAATTTTCGAATTAAAAACTAAGATATCACAAAAATCCCCAATTTCAACCCGAAGAACCCTAATTCTTGACCTAATCAATTGACCTAGCAAACGAAGTTGGATTACGCTCAAATTTTAGGACAAAGCATAAATATATAGCAGAAATAACATATCCAAAAATCAGACAAAACGCACGTATAAATTGTGAGATGGCTCGGTGGTGATTTTTAGGTGATTTACGGCTCGATTGGATGGTATATGTGAAATCTGGACTTGGGGTTGAATATTGATGAGGACATCCATAGCAATGAGGAACTCAAACTGGAGCTGCAATTCAAAGGCCCCCGTCACAAGACTACGAGCTAAGAAGTTACAAGATTATTTGCAAGCAACAATTCGCAAGAAGCTCGAAGATGAAGACGGCGTGCAAGGTAGCTTGAAGATAATGACCTTGTTGATATTTGAAGATAGAGATCAAGACATGAAGTACAATGCATGAAGAAGTGCACGTGTGCATGAGGACGTGTGCATGCGTGTGAGTGAAGAAGCCCACAGCCAAGCTTGAAGAGGCCCAAATAATCAGCCCTTGATGATCCAATTAAGGCGATTGATTTATTAGACTATAGTCCAAGTCATATTTTATTTAATTATTTGATGTAATTTTCGGTCATAATTGAGTCATAGTTGACCAGGTTTTATTTAAGGCACAATTCTACCTTGAATAGAATTCTAGTTTAGGAAGTTTCCTAGTCCAATTCTAGTTTGTTTTGGAGTCATATTTTCGGCCCTTATCTCTATGATTTTCGGCCACCTCTATTATAAATAGAGGCTCATTGTGACATTCATACTTTAGATCATATTTGATAAATTAAGCTTTGCTTTCAATATTGTCTCAACCCCGTTTAATCTTTGTGAGTTTAGATTTTAAATTCATACTCTTAGAATTAATATCTCTAAGTTTTACAAAGGGAATTCGCCATCCATGTTCGAGGGATCGTCGGAGACTCTCTACTTTGAAGATCAACTTAAAGAATTTGGCCTTGTGTACGTTCGAGATTCAAGGCAACTTTCGGGTTGTGATTCTGATGTGACCCGGGGCTTATAGGGACACGGCACGACACAATACGCGGAAGCTAGGATTGAAACTACGTCGGTAAAGTAAGGGAACAATACTCGAATATCTAAACGACTAAGACTCAACTAAAATACCTAGCCAATGACACACAAAATAACACAGATCCAAATGACAACGGGGCTGTTTTGGAACGGCTATTTGGACGAGGATGATGATGATGATGATCAATGGTGTGGATTAGGTTTAGAAGGGCTAGAGTAGATAGGGTATGATAGAGTTGTAATGGACTTACGGATTGAACGGGACGAACACGAACTTGACTCGATCGGTGGCTGGACTTGGAACGGACGTTGGTGGAGTTGAATGATGTCGAACGACGGCTATGGACGATGGTTTGTCGATGTGAATCACAACCCGAAAGTTGCCTTGAATCTCGAACATACACAAGGCCAAATTCTTTAAGTTGTTCTTCGATTAGTGAGTTTCCGACGATCCCTCGAATGTGGACGGCGAATTCCTTTTGTAAAACTTAGAGGTGCTAACTCTAAGAGTATGGATTTAATATCTAAACTCACAAAAGATTAAATGGGTTGAGACGATATTGAAAGCAAAGGCTTAATAATTCAAATATAGTCTAAAGTATGAATGTCACATGGATCCCCTATTTATAACAATAAAGGACAAAAAATTAAAAGCATAAGGGCCGAAAATTACATGCCCAAAACAAACTAAAACTAGACTAGGAAACTTCCTACACTAGAATTCTATTTAAGGTAGAACTTGTAGATCTTGCCTTATCTAAAATCCTAGTCAAATCTATGACTAAATAACCGAAAATTATCATCCAAATTAATTAAATAAACTGAATTGGACTATAGTCTAATTAAATAAAATAAAATCCTATAGTCTAATAAATCAATCCCCTTAATTGGATCATTAAGGGCCGATTATTTTGGGCTTCACCATGCTTGGCCGTGGGCTTCCAATCACACGAACACATGCACATTCACATGCACACGTACACACCCTCATGCAATGCACTCCAAGTCTTGATCTCCATCTTCCATCTTCAACAAGGTCATCATCTTCAAGCTACCTTGCACGCCGTCTTCATCTTCGAGCTTCTTGCGAATTGTGGCTTGCAAATAATCTTGCAACTTCTTAGCTCGTAGTCTTGTGACGGGGCCTTTGAATTGCAGCTCCTCATTGACTTCCTCATTGCTATGGATGTCCTCATCAGATTCGCATCTACCTCACCACCAATGTCCAGCCACCTTCGACATCATTCATCCAACCACCGTTGTCCATAGCATCAATTCCACAAGATCGTGATCAAGTTCTACACCGTATCATTTAATCCGTAAGTCTATTACAACTCTATCATATCCTATCCACTCAAGCCATTCTTCACCTATTTCTTCACCATCGAACACCATCATCTTCACCGTCCATAAACCCTTCCAAAACAACCCTCTTTGTTTGGATTTTGTGTTGGTTTTGTGTGTCATAGTCTAGGTATTTTAGTTGTGTCATAGTCGTCTAGATATTCGAGTATAGATCCCTTACGTCACCAATGTAGTTTCTTTCCTAGCTTCCGCTTATTTTGTGTCGTGTCGTGTCCCATAGCCCCGGGTCACATCATAAATTGGTATCAAGAGCCACGTTGGTTTATATCATTCGTGGTTCCATACTCATTTATTTTGTTTTTGAGTTTTATTGAGTTGTAATTTATTTTACGTATCATTCATAGTCAAAAAAAAAGAGAAAGAGAGATCGTATAAAAAAAACGATAAAAAAAAGGAAACAATTGGATAAAAAAAAAACAAATATCCGAATTCAAAAATAAAAAGAAGTATAATTCATTGTTACCTTTTGTGTTATTTTATTTTTGGTACCTTCCTTGTGGTACAAGTCCATAGTTAGATATTTCCTTTTAGATTCTATTTTCTTTTTGAAAATTTCCTTCCAAGTTTGTTTTATTTTTGATAACTTCCTTAGGTGTCATATTTTATTTTTGGTTCTTTCCTTTTAGAGTCTAGGCTAATTAAGGTATTTAGATTGTGTCACATAGATTGATACATATCCAAATCACCCAATTGCCTTATTTAATTCTTCTTTCCTTATCCTATCATATTTCTTTCCTTTTCCTACCTAGATTTATTTTTGGATTTTCTAATCTAATTGGGACTTCATTAATTGATCTATTTCCTTCCTTTTCCTTCCTCTACTACCTTCGACCACCACCTATTCCACCTACACAAATTCGACAGCCCCCTTACACACCCATACTCGTTCATACACACCAAATTCATCCGTCTTCCGAGAGTAGTATTCCCGTCCATTCCAGTACAAGACCATCGATTTCTCTTCACTAGTTAAGAGCAGCCATATACACGATTTTTATCACACACTGCGCACCCATATGTTGAGTGATACACGAGTGGAAAAATCAAGAGAGAAAACTAACAAGTGACGTGAGATTGTGAGGTCCTACCTTGTTTTCTTTACATTTGTTCGTTTTGTAGATATCATGAAGAAAGGTTCCTATCCCGAGTCGTCTGTGACTCCACCCATCGACCCTCAGTCGACCATACCACCTTTGGACCCGTCCCGAGATCCGTCCAAAGCACCCATGGAGTCTTCTTCGGATCCACCACCACTGTGGGATCTTAAGTACCATTTTGAGGCACTCTCAAAGCACTTCCAGAGATAGCACCAGGCCCTATCTGACAAGTCGATGATTTAGTGCATGCATTTGAACGCACTAAGACTACTCCGACCATTACCCAAGCTGTTCGAGGTCAAGCTCGACGCAATGGCGTCAAAACGAGCTCGAGGAGGAGTACTTTGATGAGAATACTGATGCCGGATATGACACTCCAGATCGTGGTCGCCGCCAGCGGCATGGAAACTACAATGATGATTATGGAGAAGATCGAATGTTTAACAACATCAAAGCAAGCATTCCAGAGTTTGAAGGCCTTCACGATCCCGATATCTATCTAGATTGGGAACGTAAGGTAGAGAAGATTTCCGACTGCTATGACTTTACAGAAGTCAAAAAGGTGCAGTTAGCATGTTTAGAGTTTAGAGGCTACGCAACCACTTGGTGGGAGATGCAGCAAGAGAGGAGGCGCAGAAACCGAAATCCACCAATTGATACTTGGGAAGAAATGAAGGGATTGATGTGAGGGCGCTTCATTCCAGTCCACTATGAGAGAGAGCTTGAGAAGAAGCTCAGCCGGATCAAACAAGGCACCCGTTCGATTGAAGAGTATCACAAAGAGTTGGAGACTGCCTTGAACTGAGTCGGGAAGGAGGAGACCTTAAATGCTACCATCATTAGGTACATTGAAGGTATGAATCTCGAGATTACATGTGAAGTCAAGCTCAAAGACTTCACCAGTGTAGAAAGGATGGTGCAGTACGCATGGATTGTGGAAAAACAGCTGCGAGAAGGTCGCCGTCGATCACACCATAGTGCAGCCACTACACGGCCCTCTTGGAACAAAGGTACACATTCCACATCACCTTCTACACCTTCTTCTGAGTCCACACGACGCTGAGGTCAGCCCGGACCACCTGAACGATGTTTCGACCGTTCTACACCGCAGTCCAGCCGTAGACCCGAGTCTACACCGGCGCCGCCCCCACAGCCTCCATTCCAATGGCCCAATCAGTCCAATACGACGCCGAATACAGCCCCTAGTTGAGCCCGTGACATCCAGTGTCATAAATGCCAAGGTTGGGGTCATTTTCAGAATCAGTGCCCAAACCATCGTGTTCTGTTCCTCAATGAACAGAATAGACTTGAATCAGCTAGTGAAGATGAAGAGGAGCCCCAGAACGCTGCCCCTGATGCTGTCGACACCCCAGTAGTCGATATTGAAGATGAGGAGCCCGAGTTACCTCATGTCAGTCTAGTCTCTATCCGCAGTCTGAACATCAACCGAGAAGATGAAGAGCAATCTTAGCATGAAAACATCTTTTACACTCAAGTTGCTATCAAAGATCAGACTTGTGCGATGATTATAGACAGTGGGAGCGTGATCAATGCAATCAGTCAGTATGTCGTTGATAAACTCGCCCTCACTGCCCTACAAGCTGCAGTGGCTTACAGATCGCGGTTCTATTCGAGTTACAGGTCAGGTATATGTTTCTTTTACTAAAGGTCATTATTCTGACACTGTTTTGTGCAATGTTATTCCCATGGAGGCAGCCCACATACTTTTAGGAAGACCGTGGCAATTCGACAGAAAAGCAGTTCACGATGGATTGGCGAACACTTACTCGATTACTCGAGATGGCCGAACCACCGTACTCAAGACACTAACTCCAAAAGCTGTTGCAGAGGATCAAGAGAGGATGCAAAAGAGATTTAAGCAGAAATGGGCGAAGACAGCCGCAGCCGCCGCCCGATCCGCCGCCGTGAACGGCCAACACTCGTGATGTGACCCGGACAATGAATCCAAGACACGAAGAATACGCAAGCGGAAGACTTTAGGACTCGAACAACGTCAGCTAAAGAAGGATTCAAACCGACTCGAATTAAACAGTAAAACTTACTAGAAATCGAAGATACGAACTATGACTCGATGAACACACTTGATACGTCTAAGGGTGGCTGGAATCTGATGGTGAACGACGGCGGATGGCGGTAGAGTGTTGGCGATGGCGGCGGTGGTTTGGTAGAAGGATAGGACAGATCGGTGAACCCGTGTTGAATCAACCCGAACGCACTCGTCTAGCTTCTCCGGATAGCAATTCTCCCAAGTACTTAATTATACCCTGAAGAACTTAAATAAGACTATTGATTTGCTAGAACAATAGAATTGTAGATAAAAGTTTGATCAACCAAAGGATCGTGAGACAGATTGAGAATAACTCTTTATTTCTTGCAATTGTCTAACTTTTAAAGTGTCACATGGTAGCCCTATTTATAGGACACATAGGGGACGAAAATTAGACCTAATTAAGTGATAAAAATCAATCCAAAACTAATCCTAATGAATCTAGGATAAAATCAAAAGATACCAAAAATAAGATAACAAAAATCTATCTAAATCTAACTAGATAAGGATAAATCCCAACAACTTGGGCCTTCATAAATCTCGCCTATTTGGACTTAATTAATCACAACAATGGGCTGATTTTATTGATTAAATTCATGGCCCATGTTATAATTAATCTTGCCACCTTTGCATGAAAAACAGCATCTCCCGATTTCCCATGCAAACGCGTATAACTTTTCATGCACACGTCCAAATGGCGTCGTTCTTCTTCTCACGTCTTCATGCTTCCTTCTTCATCATCAAATCATAGCATGGTGATCAATCTTGAGCTGCCCTTGACTTCATCTTCATACATTTCGAATTTGCGACGAATAGAAGCTTGTAAATAAGCTTGTAACTTCTTAGCTCGCAAACGCGTCATTGGACCTTTAAACTGCAGCTCCGGATCATCCTCTTCTTTGCTATGCTTGATCTCATCATTCCCCCCCTGCTGAAAAGAATTCGTCCTCGAATTCGGGGACTCATCAACTTCGAACTCATCATCTGCAGAAAAGGGAGATAAGTCAGCAACATTAAATGTAGATGAACACTTATATTCACCGGGTAAACCAATGCGATATGCATTATCATTGACTCGACTCAGCACGGTGAACGGTCCATCTCCTCTTGGCATCAATTTCGATTTTCTCAAGTTAGGAAACCGTCCAGGACTCAGATGAATCCAAACGCGATCTCCAGGCTGGAAAATCACTTGCTTGCGCCGTTTATTCTTTTGAACAGCATTACGTGCGCCAACGGCTTCAATACGCGCACGTACTTTCTCATGCATCTCCTTAACTTGTTCCGCTTTTCTTGTACCTTTAACACTTGTTAGATGCTCAACAGGTAAAGGCAACAGATCATTAGGCGTTAGCAGATTAATACCATAAACAACTTCAAATGGGGACATATTAGTAGATGAATGCACAACGCGATTATAAGCAAATTCAGCATATGGCAAACAATCTTCCCATGATTTCAAGTTGTTTTTAACTAAAGCTCGCAGCAAAGTACCTAAAGTGCAATTAACTACTTCAGTTTGTCCATCAGTTTGTGGATGACATGCAGTAGAAAATAACAATTTGGTACCTAATTTTCCCCAAAGTACACGCCAAAAATGTGCAAGAAACTTAGAATCCCTATCATTAACAATAGTTCTAGGTATTCCATGTAAACGCACAACATGTATAAAGAACAGATTGGCTATGTGTACTGCATCATCGGTTTTCCTACATGCAATGAAATGAGACATCTTGGAAAACCTATCAACAACCACAAAAATACTATCTCGACCAGATCTAGACCGTGGTAATCCTAATATGAAATCCATAGATAAATCAATCCACGGGGAAGACGGGGCTGGTAGAGGAGTGTATAAACCAGAAGGATGTGAAATAGATTTTGATCTCCTACATGTAATGCATCTACTACACACATTCTCAACATCATGCTTCATACGTGGCCAAAAGAAATGCTCATGCAGCAAGTTTAACGTTTTAGACACACCAAAGTGACCCATTAAACCTCTCGCATGCGATTCAAGAACTAATAACTCACGCATAGAAGACTTAGGAATGCATAACTGTGAACCCTTGAACAAGAAACCCTCATGCACAAAACATGCAGCATAACACTCAACAAAACAATCAACTATCCAACATGTAACATATAATGGATTGAACATGGCATAACAAACAATTATGCAATTTCCAGCATGTTCAACACTATGAATAGCTTTCAAATGAGCAATGGAAAAACACAAACTAATTGATTTCAAATACCATGCTCGCATCTTACACTTGGTTGGAACAAACAATGACTCTCTACTATCCAACCTTTTCATGCAATTCAAGTTAAATCCAAATGTCAAATTAATTCTAAAAAGAAACATGGATTCAACTATACACATCAAATACCTATCAATACTAGAATAGTATAGACGGTTCTTACCTCTCTCGATTTCATGTAACACGTCCTTAAGATAAACAATGTGGGTGTTGGACGACTTATCTAGAACAAGCTGATCTCTAAGTCGAACATCATCATGCTCCAACTTCAGCTCTTCGTGGATCTCCTCTTGAGAGTTGGAAACTTCTTTCGAGCTGTCATCAGGGTTGGATGTAGCTATTCCAGGCTGCTCAATCTCGAACTCTCTCTTCTCGATCTGCACATCACTAGAAAAACAATCATTAGTAGCACTGTTCTGAGAAATTAATAGATTATCCGACTTACCCGAATCCAGTGTTGGATCAATGCATATGGGCTGCGACGGAATTGTAGCTTCACTTATCATGTCTGAATTTAACTGGTGATCTGCGTTGGATGAACTAGACGACATGTCTTGATGTGAACAAGACTCCAACGGTGTCGTAGTAGGGCTAGGGATGGTGGCGATTGATTCGCTCTCGATAGTTGCGGCCTTCCTTTCCCTTTCAGCTTTAAACTTTTCTTGCATCCACTTCTGATCCTTAATGACGTCCTCAGGTGCCAAAGGCATCAATTTGATGGGTCGTCCATTCCAAGCAAAGGAATAAGTGTTGGCGTGACAATCGTGCACTGCTCCTCGATCGAATTGCCACGGTTGACCTAGAAGAATGTGTGTTGCCTCCATAGGAATGACATCACATAAAACAGTGTCAGTATATCGACCAATAGCAAATGCGACACTTACCTGACTTGTGATTGTAAGCCGCTGCAACTTATAGGGCTTGGGATGCTTCTGTGGTACTAGGCCGAGCTTGTCCACTGCATATTGACTAATGGCGTTAAATACACTACCACTGTCAATAATCATGGAACCAATTTTGTCTTGGATGGAGCAACGGGTGTAGAAAATATCTTCCTGTTGGTCCATTTATCCTGCAAAACGAACAAACGTGAAGAAAAAGTAAAGTAGAACCTCACAATTCCTCACAAACGCTCGTGGATGTCACTCTTGATTTTTCCACTCGTGTTTAACTCTCAAGTATGTGTGGTGCACGTGTGGAGTGAAATATGGGGGTGGGTTGATCGAAAAATTCAGCAACTTCTCTTGACTAGCTCCTCTTGGGTCTTCTTCAAGCTCCAACAGATAAAATCAAGCCGGAAGGTTGCTAAGAGTAGAAGTAGGCGTGTGGAATGAGTATTCAATGGGTTGGTGTATGCGGACCACGGGTGTACGGGTGTATGGGTGTATGGGTGTATGGACTATGTGGTGTATAAGGTGAACCGGGTGTATGTATGAAAGAGATGGCAATTTCGAATCCTATAGATGATTAGGAACGAAAATTTGATGGTTTAGGATGGATAATCTTGATTAGATATGGATGGGGATGGAAAGATCTTGAATAGATATAGATTAGGATGAAATCTATCTAAACAAGGTAAGAAATCTAATGGATAAAGGAAAAAGGATTTTGGATGTGTGAACACAATCTAAGAATCCCTAAAAAGATGGAAACAAATCTAAAAACAAGGAATTAAAAATTGAAATCAAATAGAACAATCTGATTTTCGTTTTTTTTTTTTTTTTTTTTTTTTTTTTTTTTTAATCGGCGATTTTTTTTTTCTTTTTTGGCCGATTTCTTTTTTTTTTTTTTTTTTTTTATTTTCAATGAATATGAATCAGATTACAATAGACTCGAAACAATACGAAAATTAAATGACACGTATGACAGAAAACTAACACGTAGATGACACGTCGGATTGAACCACGACCAGCAGAGCTGACGTGGCTCTGATGCCAAATTTATGATGTGACCCGGACAATGAATCCAAGACACGAAGAATACGCAAGCGGAAGACTTTAGGACTCGAACAACGTCAGCTAAAGAAGGATTCAAACCGACTCGAATTAAACAGTAAAACTTACTAGAAATCGAAGATACGAACTATGACTCGATGAACACACTTGATACGTCTAAGGGTGGCTGGAATCTGATGGTGAACGACGGCGGATGGCGGTAGAGTGTTGGCGATGGCGGCGGTGGTTTGGTAGAAGGATAGGACAGATCGGTGAACCCGTGTTGAATCAACCCGAACGCACTCGTCTAGCTTCTCCGGATAGCAATTCTCCCAAGTACTTAATTATACCCTGAAGAACTTAAATAAGACTATTGATTTGCTAGAACAATAGAATTGTAGATAAAAGTTTGATCAACCAAAGGATCGTGAGACAGATTGAGAATAACTCTTTATTTCTTGCAATTGTCTAACTTTTAAAGTGTCACATGGTAGCCCTATTTATAGGACACATAGGGGACGAAAATTAGACCTAATTAAGTGATAAAAATCAATCCAAAACTAATCCTAATGAATCTAGGATAAAATCAAAAGATACCAAAAATAAGATAACAAAAATCTATCTAAATCTAACTAGATAAGGATAAATCCCAACAACTTGGGCCTTCATAAATCTCGCCTATTTGGACTTAATTAATCACAACAATGGGCTGATTTTATTGATTAAATTCATGGCCCATGTTATAATTAATCTTGCCACCTTTGCATGAAAAACAGCATCTCCCGATTTCCCATGCAAACGCGTATAACTTTTCATGCACACGTCCAAATGGCGTCGTTCTTCTTCTCACGTCTTCATGCTTCCTTCTTCATCATCAAATCATAGCATGGTGATCAATCTTGAGCTGCCCTTGACTTCATCTTCATACATTTCGAATTTGCGACGAATAGAAGCTTGTAAATAAGCTTGTAACTTCTTAGCTCGCAAACGCGTCATTGGACCTTTAAACTGCAGCTCCGGATCATCCTCTTCTTTGCTATGCTTGATCTCATCAACTCGGCCGCCACTTCACCGCCGATTTCTTCTCCCAATTCGGCCAATACAGCCCCTTTGATGCCTTCCAATGATTCCTTGGTTCATGGAAAAGCATCCGGATCAGCCCCTAAAGTAGAGCAAAATCGGTCCTTGTTCATCTCAGTTAAAGGCGTAGAAAAAGCACTAAAAGCAGGTTTACCTTTCGTACTTTTATCTTATAAGGACAGTGCTACTAATGGTGTTTCTTTGTCTTGTGATGTGCAGCCCCTTATGGAGGAGTCCGTGGATGTGTTCCCGGAAGAGATTCCAAGTGGATTACCTCCAGTTCGTGGGATCAAGCACAAGATCGACTTCGTGCCCGGCACCGTCCTGCCCAACCGACCGACGTACCGCACTTTGCCCGAGGAGACGAAGGAGATCGACTGCCAAGTGAAGGAGCTATTGGAGAAGAAGCAAATCTGAGAGTCGATGAGCCCTTGTGCAGTTCCAGTCATCTTAGTGCCAAAGAAGAACAACGAATGGAGGATGTGCATGGATTGCCACGCCATCAACAAAATAACGGTTAAGTACATATTTCTTATCCCTAGACTTGATGATATGCTAGATGAATTAAGTGGTTCTAATATGTTTTCTAAGATAGATTTGAGATCTGGTTATTTTCAAGTTAGAATGCATGAAGGGGATGAATGGAAAACTTCGTTTAAAATAAAGCATGGTCTATATGAGTGGTTAGTTATGTCTTTTGGTCTCACTAATGCACCGAGCACGTTTATAAGGTTGATAAACCATGTTTTGCGTGATGTGATTGGTAAATTCGTGGTTGTATACTTTGATGATATTTTGATTTACAGTCACAGTGCACAGGCGTACATAGAGCACCTTATGCGTGTTTTCTGCCTTCTGCATGATGCAAAGTTGTATGGAAACTTGTCTAAATATTCTTTTTGCATAGATGAAGTCGTTTTTCTAGGCTTTGTCGTCAGTTCACGAGGTATTGAGGTTGACCGTTCCAAAATCAAAGTGATTGAGGAAAATGATGAGGACATCCATAGCAATGATGAAGTCAATGAAGAGCTGCAATTCAAAGGACCCGTCACAAGACTACGAGCTAAGAAGTTGCAAGAATATTTACAAGCTGTAATTCGCAAGAAGTTCGAAGTTGAAGACGGAGTGCAAGGAAGCTTGAAGATGATGACATTGTTGACATTTGAAGATGGAGATCAAGATGTGAACGTGTGTGCATTTTATATTGTCTCAACCCCATTTTATATCTTTGTGAGTTTAGATCTTTTAAATTCATACTCTTAGATTTAGCATCTCTAAGTTTTACAAAGGGAATTCGCCGTCCACGTTCGAGGGATCGTCGGAAACTCGCTATCGAAGAGCAACTTAAAGAATTTGGCCTTGTGTACGTTCGAGATTCAAGGCAACTTTCGGGTTGTGATTCACATCTACAAACCATCGTCCATCCAGCCATCTTCGACGTCAAACATCATCATCATCGTGTTCGTCTTGTTCAAGCCGTAAGTCCATTACAACTCTATCATACCCTATCTACTCTAGCCATTCTAAACCTATTCCAATCCATCGAACACCTTCATCCATACCTTCATCTTGTTCGTTCCAAAACAGCCCTATATTCGTTTAGATTTGTGTTTATTTGTGTGTCATAAGTCTAGGTATTTTAATTGAGTCTTAATCGTCTAGCTAATCGAGTATAGAATCCTTTCGTAATCGACGTAGTTTCTTTCTTAGCTTCCGCGTCTTTTGTGTCTCGTTGGTCATTGAGTCCCGGGTCACATCAAATGGCCAACACCCAAAAACGCCTCAGAGGTTCGATCCTTTCATGGATTAGCTGGATTTTACCGTCGTTTTGTACGGGATTTCTCCAGTATAGCCGCTCCTCTTACTGAGCTAAGTAAGAAGGACCGGAAATTTGAGTGGGGTAAGCAACAAGAGCATGCGTTTAGTACTTTGAAATATTTATTATGTTCTGCTCTTGTTCTTCGTTTACTTGATTTTACTAAGACTTTTGAGATCGAGTTTGATGCCTCGGGCATAGGTATTGGTGCAGTTTTGATGCAGGATCGCAGGCCCGTCGCCTACTTCAGTGAGAAACTAAGTGGCGCCAGTTTGACGTACTCCACTTACGACAAAGAGCTATACGCTTTGAAGCGTGCATTGGACACATGGCGGCATTATCTCTGGCCCAAGGAGTTCGTGATTCACATGGATCATGAGAGTTTAAAGCATCTCAAAGGGCAGCAAAATTTGAACAAAAGACACGCGAGATAGGTAGAATTCATCGAGTCCTTTCCATATGTGATCAAGTACAAAAAGAGCGAGGAGAATGTTGTAGCCGACGCGTTGTCTAGAAGGTACGCACTTTTGAACTTAATGCATGCTAAGATGCTAGGTTTTGATTCCATTAAGTTGTTGTATGAGGAGGCCACCTATTTCAACCCTATTTATGCTTCATGTAGGTCTAAGTCACGTGCTAATGATGGTTTTTTATGTGCATGATGGGTTCTTGTTTAGGGAATCTAAGTTATGCATTCCTGCTTGTTCTATGCGTGAACTACTTGTGTTAGAATCGCATGCGGGAGGTTTGATAGGTCACTTTGGTGTGCATAAGACATTAAACTTGCTGCATGAACACTTCTTTTGGCCACATATGCATAAGGATGTAGAGAATGTGTGTAGTCGTTGCATTACTTGTCGTCAAGCCAAGCCCACTTCACACCCGTTTGGATTGTACACGCCGTTACCCGCCCCTACAGCCCCTTGGATTGATATTTTCATGGATTTGATATTGGGATTACCTAGGTCGGGTAACTTTGAAGAATCGGTGTTCGTCGGAGACTCGCTACTTTGAAGATCAACTTAAAGAATTTGACCTTGTGTACGTTCGAGATTCAAGGCAACTTTCGGGTTCTGATTTGCATCTACCTCACCACCAACCTCCAGCCACCTTCGACGTCATTCATCCAACCACCATCGTCCATAGCATCAATTCCACAAGATCGTGATCAAGTTCTACACCGTATCATTTAATCCGTAGTCCATTACAACTCTATCATTCCTATCTACTCAAGCCATTCTTCACCTATTTCTTCACCATCGAACACCATCATCTTCACCGTCCATAAACCCTTCCAAAATAGCCCTCTTTGTTTGGATTTTGTGTTGGTTTTGTGTGTAATAGTCTAGGTATTTTAGTTGTGTGATAGTCGTCTAGATATTTGAGTATCGTTCCCTTATGTCACCGACATAGTTTCTTTCCTAGCTTCCACTTATTTTGTGTCATGTCGTGTCCTCTAGCCCCGGGTCACATCAAATATGGACGATGGTGACAACGTGGTGGATGGTGTGGGATGTGTATGTAGGCGTGGTGGTGATGGTAAATGACGTGGAGGTGAATGGAAACGAAAAGGATATAAGAAGCTTACCCGAAACAAATCCTGAATCTACGAGAATCCGAAACTCGAGTATATAGTAGAACTTCGTGGCAGATCAACCCGTACACTACTGGATGCACGAACGAATCTTTTAATTTCGAGTTTGTAGGCGCCAATACACAAACCCTACCAAGAACTATCAATATGCGTGTTTGAGACGGGATGAACGACAAAACATCTTTTTATCAAATCCAATCTGTCTAATACATCGTTTGAAAGGTGCATAAATACTAATCTAAGGGAAAACGAAATTATTAAGTTAATGGGCTTAATAATTTCGAAAAATAAAAGAAAACAAAATAAAAGCCCAATTCTCCTAACATTAATTTGGGCTTCAAATTAAATAAAAACCACAACTGAAAATAGTCTAATTAAATTAAATAAAATTTGCACTAAATCCATTTATGCCTCTTCATCTTCATCTTGTATTGAAAGCATAATAATCAGCTTGGGGCTACTTCGAACCATCAACTCTTCCTCGAGCTTCTTTCCAACGAAACACTGAAGGAAGCCTTGCAACTTCTTGGCTCTAAGTCACGTCACTGGACCACGTAGCTGCAACTCCGGATTTAGTTTGCCAAAGCTCATCCCATACTCATCATTCCCCTCTTCCTCAAAAGAATTCGACCTCGAATTCGGGTCCTCTTCATCAAAAGTATCTGCAGGAAAAGGAAAGAGATCAGAAACATTAAACATTGGGGAACATTTTGTAACGCCCCAATCCCGGAAGAAGGACAGGGGATTGGTGCGCTACTTGGGAAAAGGGGAAAGGGGTTGTTGAACAGAAGCAATCAGAGAACTAGGGTTGGTGCCCCAAAAATTTGGGCAACATAACCTCTTTAACTAAATCAATCCACGCTCTCAAAGCGTCTAAAATGACTCAAACCAGATACCATGACTCTTGGAATGAATCCATCAAGGAAAACATCAATGTAAATAATAACAGTTCAGAGGTTAACAGTTAATAGGTTAGGCATGAAAAAGACTAGGATGATGTATGTCAAAATACATAATGTAAAGAGATGCCATACTTACATCTGTCGTGAGAAAGCAATATAAAGCCAGGCTTTTGCCTGTCAGGAGCTGGAAGTAAATATAATTCGGTGAACCGAACACTCCATAATAATAGTCAGAGTAAGCGGAAAAGAACGTAGTGTATTTATTCAAACTCAAAAAGAAACATGTTCTCAGTTAGACACCGTACATAAAGAAACATATATATACAGCAAAAGATAGACCCTCAGCCTTAGCACAGCCGTCCACCATCCCGCAGCTCATCCTGAAAATATTTGAAAAGATTTTAGGCGTGAGTACTAATGCACTCAGTGGGTATTTTTGAGAAAACCTTCACAACCATTTTATAAAACAGAATATGCAATCATATTCTAAGCATATCATGGAAAGCTTTTAAAATAGAAAATTTGTGAATTCCATGTATACTAAATCATTTTAGTTCCATCATTGCGCGCCACTCTCCCCTATAACGCTTATGGTGAGTCGGTTCGTGTACACAACCCGGCTGCTTAAGGTTGGACACTGCCCTGTTTGCTTGGGGCTCGATATCGTGAACCATTGTAGTTTCGTCACCAAAAACAGTAGTAAGACTAACATGAGTCGGGAGAGCACATTAAATACAGTCATGAGTTGGATATTCTATCACATTCATTTTATAAATATCAGGGCTTAATAACCCGAAATACATTTTTATATAATAAAAACCCACCTGAACAAATGATTTGTCTCACATAAACGCTTTTAAATTCTGGTTTGGTCCTGCTCAGGTTCTGCTACTTCTTCTGACCCTACAACAACCAGCCTTAGATTTAACTAAATGACTACTCTTAAAACTCAACTTTGGAATTTCTTTTTAATTTTAGTTTCTATTAAATTTTTGGTATTTATTTATCTTTGCAAACCAAAGCTATTAGATATAATAATTTAGTTATGTACTACAATGAATATTAAAATAATATTTTAATACTACCTAAATAATACTAAGCATATGTATAAGTAAAATACATTCTTTTCATTTGTCTATTAAATAAAACCTACAGATTATGGACATTTAATTAGTACCTCCCTAAATCATGCATTCTGCAAAATTTAACATATAAATATTTAAACGTAAATCATATTCATCCTTTTATTTGCATCTCAATTAATTACACATACCCTTGCATAAACGACCATATAGATTAGTTAATATTTTTGGAGTAATTACTTCACCAAATATTAATATCCAAAGAGTTTAATTAATTTATACCAATACACATTAAATACGAGATGCACAACACATACATATACCTTCCTAATTTTGATGATTAATAATTCTTAGAACTCTAATTCCCAAGTAAAATACATATTTATATACATATATATATATATACACACACATTTCGATCAAATCTTTAACTACCAAAGATAGGTAATACATATGAATTAATTTCTTTTAAATTTTCAAAATGAGGAACTAACCTGAATTCTCAATTTCCCTTTTCTTTTCCGTAAAATGGAACCCTTCTCTTTTTTTTCCTATTCGCACTTATATATGTATATATGTATTGATCACAGCCACACTCAATGACTCAATTATCTAGCATCCCAATATTTTTAGTTATTTCCATAATTTGCCAAGTGTTATACACGTGGAACATATATATGCATATAAGATAAATTAAAGCTATCCAATCACCTATATCTCAACTTTATAATACTCTTAATCTCTCTCCTCCAATAATAAATAATTGATTTAACTCATTGTAGTTAGTTACGGTCAAACATTAATCTATTGTGTAAATATATTCATTATTACATATCATATTTCATAATAATCTTCTATTCACCTCATTCATCTTATTTAAAATAATATTTGCATTAGTGTGTATGTATCGTCGTTTCCATCTTCTTAATGATACCAAATATATATATACAATATCTATTAATTTATTTTACTATACTATTCAACGTCTTTCAGATTAAATATTATAAGTGATTTCTATATACATTGAATCTGTATATATGTGTATACTTATATTTTAAAAAAAAAATCACTACACTAAATTAATTTTAATAATATTTTCTTTTCCTCGATAAATCATTTTCTAATAATTTAACTGAATTCGCACCTAGCTGGGGTTCTAGCTGAAAATACGAGAATGTCCTGGATATCGTTATCCCACTCAACGGGCACACTTTATTTGAAATAAATAAATAAAATTTATAAGGGTCCATTTTCTTTGCTAACTTATCCTTATGATAATCATAGGCTATTCTTTTAATACTAAAAAGTTTGGGATATTACATTCCACCCCCCTTAAAATAAATTTCGTCCCGAAATTTGACATACCTCTGAATGGCAAGTCAGGGTACTGTTCCTTGATCTTATCTTCTAACTCCCATGTAGCTTCCTCACTTCCATGATTATTCCATAGAACTTTCAGTAATTGTATATGTTTATTTCTCAATACTTGTACCTTTTTGTCAAGTATAGCTATGGGTTTTTCTTCATAGGTCAAATCTTGATTCAGGGCTATCTTTTCATTCTTTATAACGTGTTTAGGATCAAACATGTACTTTCTCAACATTGAGACATGAAAAACATTATGAACCTCATCCAGACTTGGCGGTAAGGCTAGTCTATAAGCTACCTCTCCAACACGTTCAAGAATTTCAAAGGGTCCAATATACCGTGGTCTCAATTTTCCTCTTTTGCCAAAACGTATAATTCCTTTAGTAGGAGATATTTTGAGAAAAACCTTATCTGCAACATTAAAATTCAGATCCTTTCGGCGCTTATCGGCATAAGCTTTTTGTCTATCTTGGGCCTCCTTCATTCTCATTCTTATTTTATCAATTATTTCGATCGTTGTCTGAACAATCTCGGGGCCCAATATCTTTCTTTCACCCACTTCATCCCAGTAAAGTGGTGATCTACATCTTCGGCCATACAATGCCTCATATGGCGCCATTCCAATGGTTGTCTGATAACTGTTGTTATAGGCGAACTCCACTAAGGGTAAAATATTCTCCCAACTTCCACCTCTATCTGTTACAACTCCTCTGAGCATGTCTTCCAGTATTTGTATTGTCCTTTCTGATTGTCCATCAGTCTGAGGATGGAAAGCTGTACTGAAATTTAGTTGCGTTCCCATAGCATTTTGTAGACTTATCCAGAATCTAGAAGTAAATCTGGCATCTCGGTCAGAGGTGATCGAGACAGATACTCCGTGTAACCCATATACACGATATTATCACACACTGTGCACCCATATATTGAGTGATACACGAGTGGTAAAATCAAGAGAGAAAACAAACGAGTGACGTGAGATTGTGAGGTCCTACCTTGTTTTTCTTCACGTTTGTTCGTTTTGTAGGTACCATGAAGCACGGAGACCATCCAGGGTCGTCCTTCATTCCACACGTCGACCCTTAGTCGACCACTCCGTCTTTGGACCCGTCCAAAGCACCGATGGAATCTTATTCTGAGCCAGCACCACAGTGGGATCCTAAGTACCACTTTGAAGCGCTTTCAAAGCACTTCCAGAGACAGCACCAGACCCTCTCAGACAAGATTGACAATTTAGTGCATGCCTTTGAACGCACTAAAACTACACCGACCATTACTCAAGCAGTTCGAGGACCAGCTAGACGCAATGAGCGTCGAGACGAGCCAGAAGAGGAGTACTACGATGAGAACACAGATGCCGAGTATGAGGCCCCTAAACGAGGCCGAGATCAGCCCCGAGCCCCTCACAGGCGTGCAGCCCGCGCCGATGACTATGGAGAAGACCGAATGCTCAATAACATCAAAACGAGCATTCCGGAGTTTGAAGGCCTTCACGATCCCGATGCATACTTAGATTGGGAACGTAAGGTAGAGAAGATTTTTGCATGCTATGACTTTTCCGAGGTCAAAAAGGTGCAATTAGCATGTTTGGAGTTTAGAGGCTACGGAGCCTCATGGTGGGAGATGCAGCAGGAGAGAAAACGCCGAAATCGACATCCACCTGTTGATACTTGGGAAGAGATGAAAGGATTGATGCGAGGACGTTTTATTCCAGTCCACTATGAGAGAGAGCTTGAGAAGAAGCTCAACCGGATCAAGCAAGGCACCCGTTCGATTGAAGAGTATCACAAAGAGTTGGAGACTGTCTTGAATCGAGTCGGGAAGGAGGAGACCTTAAATGCTACCATCATTCGGTACATTGAAGGTATGAATCCCGATATTGCATGTGAAGTCGAGCTCAAAGACTTCACCAATGTAGAAAGGATGGTGCAATACGCATCGATTGTGGAAAAGCAGCTGAGAGAAGGTCGCCGACGATCACACCACAGTGCAGCCCCTACACGGACTTCCTGGAACAAAGGTACACCTTCCACATCACCTTCTACACCTTCTATTGAGTCCATACGACCCCGAGGTCAATCCGGACCACCCGAACGGCGCTTCGACCGTTCTACACCGCAGTCCAACCGTAGACCCGAGTCTACACCTGCGCCACCTTCAAGGCCAGCCTACACACGGCCCAATCAGCCCACACCGACACCAAATACAGCCCCAAACCGAGCCCGAGACATACAATGCAATAAATGTCAAGGTTGGGGTCATTTTCAGAACCAGTGTCCAAACCGGCGTGTTTTGTTCATCACCGAACAAAATGAGATCGAGTCCGCTAGTGAGGACGAGTCCGAGCAGCCTACGGACATCGCCAGGACCATGGAGGAGCCGTCCCTAGCTGATCATGAAGAGGCCGAACCTGAGATCCCTCTTGTGAGTCTTGTTTCAATTCGAAGTTTGAATATCAGTTGAGATGAAGAGCAACCGGATCAACGTGAGAACATCTTCTACACGAGAGTTGCTATCCAAGGCGAGATTTGCTCCATGATCATCGACAGTGGGAGTGTTATTAATGCCATCAGTCAGTATGCGGTGGACAAGCTTGGTCTAGTTCCAATGAAGCATCCGAAGCCATATAAGTTGCAGTGGCTTACAGACCGAGGCGAGATTCGCGTCGCATGCCAGGTAAGTGTTGAATTTTCCATTGGTCGATTTTCTGACACTGTTATTTGCGATGTTATTCCTATGGATGCAGCGCATATACTATTAGGTAGACCATGGCAGTTTGACAGACACGCGGTACACGATGGTTTCACAAACACCTACACCGTGACGCGTAAAGGGCGACCTACAACATTGAAGCCGCTGTCCCCTAAAGCCGTTTCTAAGGATCAACGACTTATGCAAGAGAGATTTAAAGCAGCGAGAGCAAAGGAGGCTGAAACCGCAGCCCGAGCCGCCGCCGACGATAATAAATCGGCCGCACCTTCAAAACAGGCCGCCGCCTCCTCTCCTTCCAAATCAGCTCCTAAACAGCCCCATAATGATTCCTTAGTGCGTGGAGATTCATCTGGATCAGCCTCAAAGAAGGATCAAAATCGCAGCTTATTCATATCTGTTAAAGGCGTAGAGAAAGCATTAAAAGCAGGTTTACCGTTTGTTCTTTTATCTTATAAGAGCAGTGCTATTAATGATGTTTTTTTGCCTAGTGTTGTGCAGCCCCTTTTGGAGGAGTTCGCGGATGTGTTCCCGGAAGAGATTCCAAGTGGATTGCCTCCAGTTCGTGGGATCGAGCACCAGATTGATTTCTAGCCCGACGCCGTCTTACCAAACCGCCCAGCATACCGGACGTCCCCCGAGGAGACTAAGGAGATCGATAGACAAGTTAAAGAGCTGTTGGAGAAGAAGCAGATTCGAGAGTCGATGAGCCCATGTGCAGTTCCAGTGATTCTAGTGCCCAAGAAGAACAATGAATGGAGAATGTGCATGGATTGCAGAGCCATCAACAAGATAACAGTTAAGTATCGTTTTCCCATTCCTAGACTTGATGATATGCTAGATGAACTTAGTGGATCTAAGATTTTTTCTAAGATTGATTTGAGGTCTGGTTATTTTCAAGTTCGAATGCATGAGGGTGATGAATGGAAAACAGCTTTTAAGACTAAGCATGGTTTATATGAGTGGTTGGTTATGCCTTTTGGTCTCACAAATGCACCGAGCACATTTATGAGATTGATGAACCATGTCTTACGTGATGTTATTGGGAAATATGTTGTTGTTTATTTTGATGATATCCTGATATACAGTCACAGTGCACAGGCGCACCTAGATCACCTTAGGCACGTATTTATGCTTTTGAGAGATGCTCGTTTGTATGGCAACATGTCTAAGTGTTCTTTTTGCTTAAATGAAGTAGTATTCTTAGGCTTTGTTGTGAGTTGTAGAGGTATTGAGGTTGACCGTTCCAAAATCAAGGCGATTGAGGAATGGCCAACGCCCAAAACCGCGTCTGAAGTCCGATCCTTTCACGGCCTTGCCGGATTTTATCGTCGCTTTGTGCGCGATTTCTCTAGCATTGCCGCGCCTCTTACTGAGCTAAGTGAGAAGGATCGCAAGTTTGAATAGGGTAAACAACAAGAGCATGCGTTTAATACTTTGAAGTCTTTATTGTGTTCTGCTCCTGTTTTGTGTTTACCTGATTTTTCCAAAACTTTTGAGATCGAGTGTGATGCCTCCAGGATAGGTATTGGTGCTGTTTTGATGCAGGAAAAACGTCCCGTAGCTTACTTCAGTGAGAAACTCAATGGCGCCAGTTTGCGTTATTCGACGTACGATAAAGAGCTATACGCTTTGAAGCGTGCATTGGATACATGGCAGCACTACTTGTGGCCCAAGGAGTTCGTCATTCACACAGATCATGAGAGCTTGAAGCACTTGAAAGGTCAAAGCAACTTGAACAAGCGTCATGCGAGATGGGTCGAATTCATCGAGTCGTTTCCATACGTCATCAAGTACAAGAAAGGAGAAGACAACGTTGTCGCCGACGCCCTTTCTCGAAGGTACACGTTGCTTAACCTAATGCATGCTAAGATGCTTGGTTTTGAGTCCATTAAATCATTGTATGCCATGGACGATTATTTCAGCCCCATTTATGCTCAGTGTTCGAATTCTACTAGATCTTTTGATGGATTTTATGTGCATGATGGGTTTTTGTTTAAAGAATCTAAGTTGTGCATTCTTACTTGTTCTATGCATGAGCTACTTGTTTTAGAATCACATGCGGAAGGATTAATGGGACATTTTGGTGTGCATAAGACATTATCCTTGTTGCATGAGCATTTCTTTTGGCCGCATATGAAACGTGATATTGAACGCATGTGTAGTAGATGTGTTACTTGTCATAAGTCTAAATCTACTTCGCATCCATTTGGTTTGTACACGCCTTTACCTGCTCCATCTAGTCCTTGGATTGATTTATCTATGGATTTTATTTTGGGATTGCCTAGGTCTAGATCGGGTAAAGATTCTATGTTTGTTGTAGTTGATAGGTTTTCCAAGATGGCGCATTTCATTGCATGTAGGAAAACTGATGATGCTGTTCACATAGCCAATTTGTTCTTTATTCATGTTGTTAGATTGCATGGAATTCCTCGTACTATTGTTAGTGATAGGGATTCTAAATTTTTGGGACATTTTTGGCACATTCTTTGGGGAAAGCTAGGTACTAAGTTATTGTTTTCTACTGCATGTCATCCACAAACCGATGGTCAAACTGAGGTTGTGAATCGTACTTTAGGAACATTGCTTAGATCATTGATTAAGAATAATGTGAAGTCATGGGAAGAATGTTTACCTTATGCTGAGTTTGCTTACAATCGTGTTATTCATTCTTCTACTAACATGTCTCCATTTGAGGTTGTTTATGATTTTAATCCACTAACACCTAATGATTTGATTCCTTTACCTGTTGAGCATCTAACAAGTGTTAAAGGATTAAAGAGAGCTGATCTTATCAAGGAGATGCATGAGAAAGTTAGAGCCCGGATCGAGCATAAAGGAACTCAAACCGCCGCCGCTCGTAACACACGTCGCAAACGTGTTGTCTTTCAGCTCGGTGATCGTGTTTGGATTCATCTGAGTCCCGGCCGCTTTCCAAACTTGAGGAAATCAAAGTTGTCACCACGAGGAGATGGTCCTTTCACCGTCTTAAGCCGTGTCAATGACAATGCATACCGCATTGATCTACCTGGTGAGTATAAATGTTCTTCAACGTTTAATGTTGCTGATTTATCTCCCTTTGATGCAGGTGAATTCGATCAAGATGATGATCCAAATTCGAGGACGAATTCTTTTCAGCAGGGGGGGAATGATGAAGCCATGGACAACAAAGATGATGAAGAACCGGAGTTGCAATTTAGAGGACCAATCACAAGATCAAGAGCTAAGAAGTTGCAAGCTTACTTGCAAGTGTTGATTCGAAGAAAGTTCGAGATTGGAGATGAAGAAGTCAAGAGAAGCAATTCCAAGATAGTTAATTTATTAACTATTGAAGATCAAGAACACACCATGGAGTATTAATCTTGAAGAGATGAAGATGAAGAGTTCAAGAGCATGTGTGCATGTGCATGAAATTTGTCGTGCATGTGTGTGCGGTTTCTAGTGAAGAAATCGGTCCCATAGTAATTAATTATGGGGTTGATTTTATTTAGACTATAGTATTTATTTAATTAATTTAGACTATAGTTTAGATCAGATTTTTATTTAATTATTTGAGTAATTTTCGTCCATAATGAGAATAGGTTTGACTAGAATTGTATTTAAGGCAATTTCCTACCTTGAATAGAATTCTAGCTTAGGTATCTTCCTAGTATAGTTAGAGATCTCTTTTGGATCAATTTTTAGGCCTTTTAACCTTATTATTTTCGTGGCTTTTAACCCTATAAATAGGGGAACCATGTAACATTATTATTTTAGACTCTATTTGATAAATTTAGCTTTGTGCTTTCAATATAGTCTCACCCCCTTTAAAACCTTTGTGATTTGGTTCGAAAATTACACTCTTAAAGCTTAGCAAACTTTAGGTTTTATTTCAAGTCTCGTTCTAGTGCTCGTGTGGTGCTAGGGTTGGATTGCTACGAAGAGGATTCAAGTGGTGATTCGTTTGGTGGAGTAATCTTCACTAGGTGGACGCTCCGAGTTCGATTCATTCTACAACAACATCGACGCCTCCATATCGACGTCCTCCATCTTACATAATTCGTCCATATCAAGATCAAGACATCCCAATTCAGTTCGAGTTCCTTCCACCAAGTTCTCAAGTCGTTCCATTAATCCGTAAGTTCGTTATATCTCTATCATACCCTATCTACTCAAGCCATTCTTCACCTATACCTCACCATCGATTTTCCTTCACCATTGCCGTTCCTTTAGCCTTCCAAGACAGTCCATTTATTTGGATTTTGTGTTATTCTTGTGTGTCGTAGTCTAAGTATTTTAGTTGGTTCTTAGTCGTCTAGTTAGATACGTATTGATCCTTTTCGTCACCGGTGTAGTTTCGTTCCTTAGCTTCCGCATCGTTTATCTTTGTCGTGTCTCATAGGCCTCGGGTCACATCATATCCTTATGATAATCATAGGCTATTCTTTTAATACTAAAAAGTTTGGGATATTACACATTTATACTCACCAGGTAAGTCGAGTAGGTAAGCATTGTCATTGACTTTGGCGACCCCAGTGAATGGGCCGTCACCACGGGGCATGAGCTTTGATTTCCTCAGATTAGGAAAACGCCCCGAGCTAAAATGGACCCAAACTTTATCGCCTGGCTTGAAAATCACTTGTTTGCGATGCGAGTTCGCCTTGTTGGCATTCCGCACGCCTTGGAGCTCAATCCTCACCTTCACCTTCTCATGCATCTCTCGTACCTATTCAGCTCTTCGAACACTTTGCACACTCGAGAAATGGTCAATAGGCAAAGGTAACAGATCCGTTGGAGTCAACGGATTAAAATCATACACAACCTCAAAAGGCGACATATTCGTAGAAGAATGTACAACTCTGTTATAAGCAAATTCAGCAAAAGGCAAACATTCTTCCCACGATTTCAAATTATTCCTAACTAATGCACAAAGTAAAGTACCGGGCGTTCTATTGACTACCTTAGTTTGACCATCCGTCTGCGGATGACATGCAGTAGAAAACAGAAGCTTTGTACCTAACTTTCCCCACAAGACTCTCCAAAAATGTCCTAAAAACTTCGAATCCCTATCAGACATAATGGTTCTAGGGAGACCATGCAAACGGACGACCTCACAAAAGAAAAGATTAGTAATGTTCACAGCATCATCAGTCTTTTTGCAGGCAATAAAGTGAGACATTTTAGAGAAACGATCTACAATCACAAAAATAGAATCTTTACCAGTTTTAGCCTTAGGCAAACCCAAAATAAAGTCCATGGAAATGTCTACCCAAGGTGAAGTAGGCGCGGGCAATGGCATGTATAACCCAAACGGACTCGACGTGGATTTAGCCTTTCGACAAGTTAGGCACCTAGCACAGACTCTCTCGACATCACGTTTCATGCGAGGCCAATAGAAATGCTCATGCAAGAGACTCAATATTTTGTTAACACCAAAATGACCCATGAGACCCCCTGCATGCGACTCTAATATGAACGACTCCCACATAGAACAATCAGGCACACACAGTTTAGCATCTTTAAACAAAAACCCATCAACAATATAGAACGAATCAATGGCCCTAGAATTTCCAACACAAGACTCGAATATGGGACCAAAGAAAGGATCAGATGCATAAAAACTCTTAATGTGCTCAAAACCCAAACATTGTGTGTGTAAAACAGAAACAAGCGTGTACCTTTGGGAGAGTGCATCGGCAACCACATTCTCTTCTTCCTTCTTTTACTTGATCACATATGGGAAGGATTCGATGAACTCCACCCATCTGGCATGTCGCACATTCAAACTTTGTTGTCCCTTCAGGTGTTTTGGGCCTCGTGATCAGTGTGAATCACGAACTCCTTCGGTCGCAAGTAATGTTGCCAAGTCTCCAAAGACCTCTTCAGCGCATACAGTTCCTTATCATAGGTTTCCTATCTCAAAGCTGTACCATTGAGCTTCTCACTGAAGAACGCGACTGGCTTCTTTTCCTGCATCAACATAGCACCAATGCCTATGCCAGAGGCATCGTACTCAATCTCAAACATCTTGTTAAAGTCAGGCAAAACCAAAACAGGAGCATTACACAATTTAGACTTCAACAATGTAAAAGCATGCTCTTGGGCATTGCCCCACTCAAACTTCCTATCTTTCTTGCTCAGTTCGGTCAAATAAGCGGCTATAGTGGAAAAATCCCGTACAAAACGGTGATAAAATCCAACCAAACCATGAAATGACCGAACCTCTGCACAGGTCTTAGGCGTGGGTCACTCCTCGATGGCCTTAACCTTCGATCTGTCCATCTCTACTCCTGTACTACTCACCACAAAACCAAGAAAAATGACCTCATTCATGCAAAAAGTACATTTAGACAAATTGGCATACAACTTTGCATCACACAGCAACTCAAAAACTCGCCTAAGATGTCTAACATGCTCAGAAATGCAAGTACTGTAAATGAGGATGTCATCAAAATACACAACCACATACTTTCCAATCACATCCCTCAAGACGTGGTTCATGAGACGCATGAAAGTACTAGGGGCGTTGGTAAGCCCAAATGGCATGACAAGCCATTCGTACAGTCCATGCTTCGTCTTGAACACAGTCTTCCATTCATCCCCCTCACTCATGCGAACTTGAAAGTAACCAGAGCGCAAATCAATCTTAGAAAACACAGAGGCTCCGGATAACTCATCTAGCATATCATCTAATCGGAGAATAGGAAAGCGATACTTTACCGTTATCTTATTGATGGCCCAACAGCCCATGCACATACGCCACTCGTTGTTCTTCTTAGGCACGAGTATTACGGGCACGACACATGGTGATAGGCTCTCTCTGATGATACGAGCACGATAAGCATCAACAAATCAAATCCAAGAATGCCATTGAAAGGTTCGAAGATTGTCGTGTTGTTCAAAATTAAAGATTGGAGATCAAGATTTGAAGAAGATCAAAGCATGAAGAACACAAGTGTTTTGAAGAAACGAGTTAACGAGCAGCCTAGGCATCAAAGATGGATCAAGTTTACATCCATTAATGATGAGGAAGCTTGTTCAAGAGCTTAGGAAGAAGTTCGAGTCAATTTGGATGTGTGCTTGAAGAGTTCTACGCGTTTGCATGGGATCCGAGAGATGCTGTTTTTCATGCAAAGGTGGTGGATATTTTGAACACATTATGGATGAAATTATGCAGCCCGTATCGTGTTAATTAAAGTCCAAATTGGTGAGATTTTGAAGGCCCAAGTTATGGGATTTTATCTAGATTAGTTTAGATTTTATTATCTTATTTTTGGTCTTTTTGATTTTTACCTTAAATAGAGTTCTAATTAAGGTAGGAATCCTAATTAGATTAGGATATCTTTATTTTTTGATTTCTCTTAGGATTTTATCTTTAATTTTCATTCATAATCCCTACACTATATAAAGGGATCAGTTGTGAACTTTATTTTTCAGACGTTGCATGAAATAAAAGATTAATTTCTCAATTGTCTCACCGATCCTTTGGTTGATCGACCCATTTATCAAGTTCTTTAGACCTAGCAAATCTAAAGTCCTATTTCAAACTCTTTTCTATTCCATCGAGTTTAGGGGGGAGTGCTATCCAACTTGGAGTTTACGAGATATCGCGTTCGTCTTCACCGCAAGACGGGGTTCGAGTAAGTAATCTTCTTCTACCTTGTTTATTCATCTTCATCATTTATCTACCTTCATCCCTACATTACACACGTATCATCATCATCCATAGTCCACAAAATAGCCCAAATCCACACCATATTTCGATTATCACCTATACGTGCTTATTTCGCCCTGATTAACACGTATAATAAATCTGTCCCAATTCGCATATTTATATATTTATTTGATTGTGTTTTATCTTAGTTGAGTCATATTTTCTAAGAGTCCTAGGTTTCGTATTAATACAGCATATTTCGAGTCTAATTGTTCGTTTAGTTGAGTTGTATTTTCATTCTTTTGTTTGAGTCGTATTGATCCCTTACGCATCCGACGTAGTTTCGTTCCTAGCTTCCGCATATCTTGTCCTTGTCGTGTCCCATAGGTCCCGGGTCACATCATCTGATCCGCTTCTTCTCCAGCAACTAAGGACCTGACGGTCAATCTCCTTAGTCTCCTCGTGACTAGTACGGTATGCTGGCCTATTCGGTAGGACTGATCCCGGTTGGAAGTTGATCTGGTGCTCAATTCCTCGAATTGGCGGCAGACCACTCGGAATCGCATCAGGAAATACGTCCTGGAACTCCTCCATCAACGGCTGCAAAACAGAAGGAACAATAACATCAGGAGTATCATAAGCCTTAAAATTAACTAGAACGATAGGCTTACCGTGCTTTGATTGCTTTTTAAACTCCCTTTGCACTAATAAATAAATTCCGATGCACAGGATCAGAATTGTCGGCACTGGAGGGTGACGAGGTGGTCAAATGGGCAGCCTTGTGGCCTCCTTGGAAGCTGTCGCCGTCCTCTTGGAGGGCTTGGGGTCGGTTGTTGATTGGCCAGCTGGAACCAAAGACTTGCTCTCGGTCCGTTTCTCTTTCACCTTCTCCTCCTTAAACTTCTCCTGCATTCTCCTTTGATCTTCATTGACATCCTTAGGTGTCAGTGGCCATAATCATGCGGTCCATCCATCTCGGGTCACCGTATATGTGTTAGCAAACCCGTCATGAATAACTTTCTTGTCAAATTGCCATGGACGACCAAGCAGAATATGCGATGCCTCCATAGGGATGACATCACAAAGCACAGTATCAACAAAATGACCAATAGAGAAAGTAACACGTACCTGATATCCTACACGGATTTCTCCTCGATCAGTCAGCCACTGCAAGCGGTATGGCTTGGGGTGCTTCTGTGGAACCAGGTTCAGTTTCCCCACTGCATACTGGCTGATCACATTCACAACACTTCCACTATCGATGATGAGCGAGCATATATTGTCACGGATCGAGCAGCGCGCGTAGAAGATGTTCTCGCGCTGGTCATTCCAATCCTCCTCCCGAATCAGGCTCAGTGCTCGGATCGAAACAAGGCTGACATGGGCTGGATCTGGCTTCTCATCATCAATTTTGTCCACTAATGGACCATCTCGGGACTGTGGATCGTCCCCTTCTATCTCAACTTCATCGAGTTCCTCCTCCCTTGCCGACTCCAGCTCATTCTGCTCTGAAAGGAAAAGAACTCGCCTATTCAGACACTGAGCTTGAAAGTGTCCCCATCCTCGGCACTTGTGACATTGCACGTCACGTGCCCTTCCTGATGTGCTACCCTATGGCTGATTCGGCTGTACCGGATGGCTCTAATTGTTCCGGTTCGATGCAGACGAATTGTGCTCAGGTTTGCGGGTAGGCTGTGGAGCTATCTGCTCATAACGGCGAGCAGGCTGTGAAGTCTGGCCTTGAGGATGTGGAGGGGCTGTCCTAGGCGTAGAAGAATCTCCGCGAATCCATGGTGTCCTTGTTGGTGTAGAATGAGAGGAACGTCGGCGTCCCTCTTTAAGCTGCCGCTCGACTATCGAGGCATAGTGAATCATGGCCTCAATACTGGTGAAGTCCTTTAGCTCGACTTCACAGGCAATGTCTGGGTCATGTCTTCGATGTATCGGTTGATTGTAGCTATCAGCGTCTCTTCTTTGCCAACTCGGTTCATTACAGTCTCTAACTCCTTATGGTACTCCTCAATAGACCAAGTACCTTGGTGAATCTGGCTCAGTCGACGCTCCAATTCCCGTTCATAGTTAACAGGAATAAAGCGGCCCCTCATCACATCTTTCATTTCCTGCCATGAATCGACAGACGGGTATCTGTCTCGACGGGGGCGGTTCTGGATATTCTCCCACCAACTAGCTGCATACCCTATGAACTCCATCGAAGCCAGCTGCACTTTCTTCACCTCTGGGAAGTCATAGCACTCAAAAATCTTATTGACCTTCCTCTCCCAGTCGAGGTATAGGTCGGGATCATGCAGTCCCTCAAATGCCGGTTTGCTTGTTCTGATGTTGTTTAACAAGTTGTCATGATGGGCATGTCGGGGCTGGAAAGGCGGATAGGCGCGGGGTGCACGTCTATAGGGCTGTCGGGGTCGATCACGTCTCTGATAAGGCTCGAACCCTGCCTCTGACTCTTCTGCAAAGTCACCATAGTCATCTTCTGCATCACGATACTCGTGATAGCCTTCTTGCACCGGTTGTTGGCGACATTGCACTGGTTGCTGCGCCCTAGCATTGGCTCGGGCCTCTGCTCGGACTGGCTCTGCGTACACATAGGTCTCATCTGCTGGGACCTTCATAGGACGAGGTGCTACCTCGTTCTGAGCTATCTGGACCTGCACTGCTGGTGGTAAGGGATGGCGAGCATTGATAAGCTCGAGATGTGCCATCACTTTGGCTAACGAATCGTCTAGCTTGTCCTCCAATAATTGACTGCGTCTCTCAAAATACTGAGACATGGCCTTGTAATGGAACTGAGCATCCCATTGATCTGATGATGATGCATCCGAAGGAGTGTTTGGTGCAACCGGTGACTTATAATTCTTCTTATTATTTCCGTCTCTAGGCATCATCTTGTAAATCTGCAAAACAAAACAAAACCAGAAGCAAACAAAAGGTAAAAAGGGACCTCACTTTTTTTTTCTTTTTCTTTTTTTTTTCTCTCGTGTTTATCACTCAATTTTCTGGACACTGTAGATGTAGGAATCCCTTTGTCTCTGATGTCCCGATAGAGCTGCAGTTAGCTCCTCCAACTCTAGTCAAGAGTTCGAGCTTGACTCCAAGAATGCTCGAGTAGAGAAAAGGCCACAAAGTTGCTGTAAGTTCAGGTAAACCACGGCTAAGGTGTGGGAATATTGCTGGAAAGTGGTCGGTTTGGCTGTAGGGGTGAAAAGGTAGAAAAATTTGAAGAAACGGGGAAAACTGGAAAACTTCACTGGGAAATTTGACCTTGAAGATGGCTGAATTTGGCCAAATGTACAATTATGTCATGGTAAAGCGATGACTTTTGATCAGCACGTCGTTCCGCTTCCGGAATGGTATTATGGGCGAAAATCGGAGCTCGGGAGCAAAATCTGCAGAAAACCGACGGATAGTGTATGGAGTTGGCTAGAGGCTAGGGACGTGTATGTGTGGGTCGGCTAGAGGGTTGGTGGTGTGTGAAAAAGGTACTGGAAATTGTAGGATGGAAGATGGATGACTTTTGGATAATTATTGTTCCAAAACAATAATCTACGTAGGCCCATGAGTACTCAAATTGAAGCTCTTTTGAATATCTACGTAGCTGCATAGGACAATTATATGGAATCGCGATCATTACAGTTTGATGTGACCCGGGACCTATGGGACACGACACGGACGAAATATGCGGAAGCTAAGGAACGGAACAATGTCGGATGCGTAAGGGATCAATACGAATAAAGAGAAAATACGAAAGACTCGACTAGAAACGAATAAGACTCGAATGAATAAAGAAACTTACTAGGAACGTAGATACAACTAGGACTCGATGTAGACTCTTGGAATGACTTGAGGTGGCTGGAATCACGGTGGTATGGCTGGAATTGGTGGTGGTGGTCGTCGGAATTGATTGGATGAGCGGCGGCGATGTATATTGTAGAATCGGTTAAATTCGGCGAACCCGTGTTGAAAACCCGAACGCGCACGTCTAGCTTCTCCGGATAGCAATTCTCCCAAGTACTTAATTATACCCTGAAGAACTTAAATAAGACTATTGGTTTGCTAAATCAATAGAATGTTTGGAGGATAAATTCGATCAACAGAAGATCAGGAGACAAAAGTGAAATAACTTCTTGTATTCATGCAATTGTCTACTTTTAATGTAACAAATAGATGTCCTATATATACTGATAGGCCATGAACGAAAATTAGAGTCCTAAACACTAAAGAAATTTGATCCTAACTAATCCTAATCAAACTAGGATTGTTTCCTTATCCAAAATCTGTTTTTAAGGAAAGAATCAAAAGATACCAAAAATAAGATAAGAAAAATCTAACTAGATAAAGATAAATCCCAAACTGACTTGGGCCTTCATTCTCTCCACTTTGGACTTTATCACACAACATGGGCCTATCCAAATTCACGACATGGACTGATTCCAAATTCGTCCATGCTTCTGGCAACTAAGACATGGTCACGCCTTATTCGCCATAACCTCCTGGATTGGCTTCACATTGTAATCTTAAAATCTTCGCCCAAAATTGCTTCAATCCATCAAAGTATGATCCTTATCTTCAATGAAAAGCATAGTGATCAATCTCGAGCTGCCCTTCACTTCATCTTCATGCATTTCGAATTTGCGACGTATAGAAGCTTGTAAATAAGCTTGCAACTTCTTTGCTCACAAACGCGTCATAAGACCTTTGAATTGCAGCTCCGGATCATCCTCTTCTTTGCCTAGCTTGACCTCATCACAGTTGGATTTTCTGCTCCCATTTTCAATAATTTCGGGCGTTTAAATCCTTTAATTCTCGTGTTTGAAAGTCGTAGTTAAGGGTCGAGAGTTTAGATATCATTTTGATTTCTTGTTAGGATCTCGAATAAGGCCGCAAGTTGTTGATCAACTTTCCTAAGAGGAGATGAGCCCCCGAGGAGACCCGCGAAAGGATTTTTGACTCATTTCTTCATCCACGTGCTCGTCATCAAGGTGGGTGATTCTAAATAAAGTATATGGTTTGAGCTAGTAAGCTCTAGAAGCATGATAGGGCAAGATGAAATATCTAATTAAATATTTTATGCTCTGCCTGTTTAGTCTCTGTACAAGGAAAAAAAAGGAAGGAAGGAAGTTATAACATGATTATGCTAATTGTTATTTGAGCTCTTGATTAAGTAAAGGATGTCATGATTTGATATATTGAGATATCTTATAGTTGTTGTATGTGAGATATAGACGATCATGATTAAAAGTTAAGTTTGTTATCATATTATTGTTGAGGAAGGTTATTTAAGTTAGAAATTCCTTGTAGGTTGATGATAGTATCCCTTATGGTATTAAGGCTATAGTATTGATTAAGGAATGCAATCTAGATGTTTCAATCTAGGTTATGATTTATGCTAGTATGATTTAGCATTGAGGCTTTGATATTAAAGATTGAATGTGAGAATTCAATGTTGAGGATTAAGTATTAAGGATTTAAGGTTAAGGTTTTGATATTGAATGTTATGATTCAATTATTGCTAAGTAGGTTATTGAGCTCAAAGAATAATTTTATTGCATTATCGTGTTGTGACCTTCGTATCACTAAAAGTTTAATCTTTGATAAGTAAAGGGAGTCACTGCTAGGTAACCTCCTTGCATACTCAGGAGGATACTTGAGGTAATCCCTCTCTTATCCTAAAGCATGCTTTTAGATAGCAGGTTGGAGCCAGGAAGGGCCCAGAGAAAAGAAAGTAAAAGGTTTTTGCGGATATGGAGAGGACTTTTGCGTTTTGCTCTCCATATGCCGCCAATTATGAATTGGATATTTCTAAAGTTTATTAAAGAGTTTTCTCATAAACCCCACTGAGTACATTAGTGCTCACACCCTCTTTCTCAAATATTTTCAGGTCGAGATGCTGAGGCCGGTGATGTGCTATTGGTGGGGTTGCCCGAGTTGTCTGAGTTTCCAAAGTTGTTGCTCTATATGGTTTCATGATTTCTTCCGTTATGTTTTTGCTAAGTACTCTGACATCTAGTATTTAGTCTTGATACATGTAACTTGATTCTTGATAATAGTATGTCTTAAATGTTATGATTCCAATTATCAATAAAGTCTTTGAGAAGTAGAGAAGCATGTTCTTTTGACATACCAACTGTTCCTTTATTGATTTTGAGTTCTTTAAAAAGTCTTACTTGCTAAGCATGATGGTATCTATCCACTTTCAGTTGACCTGTGAGTCTTGCATGCTTGTTATTGTTGTTCGCCTATGAAGAGGCTTTTCATTCAAGCATGATTCTACCCATTTCAAGTAAATCTTAAGTTGTTTTTCTTACTTTCGCCCTATGAATAGGACAGTATGATTTATTTGCCTTCGGACCTATTGATGGGTCTTAGCTGCTGTGACCTATGAAAAGGTCTTGTTTTTTCTATCTGTTTGTCATTGGATTCTGTTTACATTCTGATTGGCCTATGATTAGGCTTTCTTTCAATTTGATTGAGCCCTTTGACTCCCTATTTCGTTGAAAATGTTAATTCTTCCAAGCCATAAAGTTAAGTCACCTAGGTTTTTGAGACGCTAACTTAGTTTGATTCTAGAAACCCTCCCTTGGATTTCCAATTTTCCTTGCTGTTTTATGCCTAACAGCCCGTCCTGGTTAAAAATGACTGCCTAGGGATCGGGCTGTTACAGATGGTATCAAAGTAGGTTGTAACTCTGCAGACTTGTCTCTTCTTAAAGTAATTGATTGAACTCTTATTTGAATATTGAATTGTTCAAAGGTATTAATCAGCAACCCCCAACTCACCATCACCCCCGCATCTTCAACAAAGTTAAGTTATGATTGAGTTAAAGTATTTTGATTATATTTGGTATAACCTTTTTGAAGTACAGGATAAGAAAGAAAAGTTTTGAGCAAGGCAAGGTTAGTCAATTTTTGAAAGTCGAATATTATTTGTTTATGAAATAATTTTTTGGTATTACCAAAGTTTAAAGTGGAATTTATTGAAGTAAGTTCTAGATTAATTATTTTGTAAAGAGTTTTGAGTCATTGTGGACTCGAGCAAGCAGCAAAATCTTTTCAGAATATTATTTTATGCAGATAATCAAAATATTTCGGTCATTTTGGATCGTCAAAATTTTTGAGTAAGTTATATAAAGTTTGAAAAGTGATTCAAAAATCTTCTTTTAAAAAAAGGCTTGTCTACTGTCCATAAGGAAATGATTGAAGAATAAGTGAGGCATAGAGAAAATACTTAGAACATAAACTATAGCAAGCTTGAATTAAAAAGAATTCTAGGATTCCCTTTAGGTTCTCTTAAGAACCTAGATTGAATAAGTTCCCTCCCGAGGAGCTAGAGTTAAGTAGAGTGGTTCGAAAGAATATTTTTAGGGCATTTGTGATGCGACCCGGACTATTAATCTAGGACGAATCTGGAGAACATAGCGGAAGACTTTAGGATACGAACACGTCAACTAAATGAAGGGTTCCAATCCGACTCGATAAACTACGAAAATACGATAAACTAGACAATGAAAATACCTAGAACTATGACACGATTATATAACACAATACCAACGGAATGAGGGCTGTATGGGACGAGAATAGGGCTGGGATTTTTGGACGAAACTCGTGTGTGAAGGAGGGTGAAAAATGGCTTGGAGAGGATAGGATATGATAGTGATTAATGAACTTACGGATAAAACGAACGGATGTAGAACTCGGACTTGGGGGCTGCCGTGGGGATGGACGTCGATGGAGGATGGAATGGCGTCGATGATGATGTTGGACGAGTGGTGATAGTGTTGTGAATCACAACCCGATAGCCTCCTTGAATCTCGAACGTATCCAAGGTTGAAATCTCTAAGTTGCTCCTCCATAGCGAATACCGGTTAATCCCTCAAGTGGATTGCCTTGATTAAGACTTAAAGTTGCTAGCTCCAAGAATGAATATTTCGTGTGAAAGTATTCAAAGACGTAAAAAGAGTGAGACACAATTGTATGCAAAAGCAATTTAATTCAATGATGTCTAAAGTATTAACATAACACAAGACCCTTATTTATTGATGTGACCCGGGACTAAAGGACACCACGAGACACAAAAGATGCGGAAGCTAGGAAAGAAACTACGTCGGTACGAAAGGATTCTATACTCGATAAACTAGACGACTTGGACTCAATTAAAATACCTAGATAAATGATACACAAATCAAATACAAATCCAATATAAAAGGGCTGTTTTGGGACGAGTATAAGGACGGTATTGAAGTAGGTATTTCGATGATGATGAATAGGTTGAGAAGGGCTAGAGTAGAAAGGGTATGATAGAGATAAACGGACTTACGAATGGATCTGACTGAAGGCGAACTTGGATACGAACAAGGCTGAAGTCGGTCACGTGCGTTGATGATGATGGACGACGTCGTTTATGGCTGGACGGATGATGAGTTGTTGATGTGAATTACAACCCGAAAGTTGCCTTGAATCTCGAACGTACACAAGGCCAAATTCTTTAAGTTGCTCTTCGATAGCGAGTTTCCGACGATCCCTCGAACGTGGACGGCGAATTCCCTTTGTAAAACTTAGAGATGCTAAATCTAAGAGTATGAATTTAAAAGATCTAAACTCACAAAGATATAAACTGGGGTTGAGACAATATTGAAAGCAAAGCTTAAAATTATCAAATATGGTCTAAAGAATAATGTTGACAATGATCCTCTATTTATACTAGAGGGGAGCACGAAATTTCTAGCTAAAACTAACTAAAAGACTTGTCCAAATTGGACTAGAAAACTTCCTAAACTAGAATTCTATTTAAGGTAGATTTTGTAGATCTTGCCTTATCTAAAAATCTGGTCAAAATTCTATCTAAAATAACCGAAAAATCCTAACTAAAAATCTGCAAAATTTCGTCCATAATATAATAAATAAAATACTATAGTCTAATAAATCAATCTCCTTAATTGGATCATCAAGGGCCGAATTATTTTGGGCTTTTCCACCATGCATGCTTAACTTGGGCTGAAAAGCAAGTATACACATCAAGCCCAACAAAAGCACTTCTTGCACGCCTCCTTCATGTATTGCACTCCATATCTTGATCTCCATCTTCCATCTTCAATAATGTCATCATCTTCAAGCTTCCTTGTACTCCGTCTTCAACTTCGAACTTCTTGTGAATTACAGCTTGCAAATATTCTTGCTACTTCTTAGCTCGTAGTCTTGTGACGGGGCCTTTGAATTGCAGCTCTTTATTGCTATGGATGTTCCTCATCATTCCCCCCCTGCTGAAGAGAATTCGTCCTCAAATTTGCAGTCTCATCATGGTCGAATTCATCTGCAGAAAAAGGAGACAAATCAGCAACATTAAATGTAGAAGAACACTTGTACTCACCAGGGAGATCAATGCGGTATGCATTATCATTAACACGGCTCAAAACAGTGAATGGGACATCTCCACGGGGCGACAACTTCGACTTCCTCAAGTTAGGGAATCGGCCTGGACTCAAATGGATCCAAACACGATCTCCGGGCTGGAATATCACACGTTTGCGCCTCGTGTTGCGTGCGGCGGTGGTTTGAGCGCCTTTGTGCTCGATCCGGGCACGAACCTTCTCATGCATCTCTCGAATAAAATCACTCTCTTCATACCTTTAACACTCGTTAGATGCTCAACGGGTAAAGGAATCAAATCAGTAGGAGTTAACGGATTAAATCCATAAACTACCTCAAATGGAGACATGTTAGTAGAAGAATGAATAACACGATTATAAGCAAATTCAGCATATGGTAAACACTCTTCCCATGACTTCAAATTATTTTTAATTAGAGACCTAAGTAAAGCTCCTAATGTACGATTCACAACCTCAGTTTGACCATCGGTTTGTGGATGACATGCAGTAGAAAACAATAACTTAGTACCTAATTTTCCCCACAAAACACGCCAAAAATGTCCTAAAAACTTAGAATCCCTATCACTAACAATAGTACGAGGAATTCCATGCAATCTAACAACATGCACAAAGAACAAGTTGGCAATATGCACAGCATCATCGGTTTTTCTACATGCAATGAAATGAGCCATTTTAGAGAACCGATCAACTACAACAAACACCGAATCTTTACCCGACCTAGACCTAGGTAATCCCAAGATAAAATCCATAGAAATATCAATCCAAGGGGCTGTAGGGGCGGATAATGGCGTGTAAAGGCCGAATGGGTGTGAAGTGGATTTGGCTTGACGACAAGTAATGCAACGACTACACACATTCTCTACATCCCTACGCATATGCGGCCAATAAAAGTGTTCATGCAGCAAGTTTAATGTCTTATGTACACCAAAGTGACCCATCAAACCTCCCGCATGCGATTCTAATACAAGTAGCTCACGCATAGAACAAATAGGAATGCATAACTTAGACTCCTTGAACAAAAACCCATCATGCACATAATAACCATCTAAGGCACGAGATTTTGACACACATGAAGCATAAATGGGGCTGAAATAGGCGTCTTCCACATATAGTGACTTAATGGACTCGAAACCAAGCATTTTAGCATGCATTAAGTTCAGAAGTGCATACCTTCGAGATAACGCGTCCGCGACGACGTTTTCCTCACCTTTCTTGTACTTGATCACGTATGGGAAGGACTCGATGAATTCCACCCATCTTGCATGTCTCTTGTTTAGATTTTGCTGTCCTTTGAGGTGCTTTAAACTCTCGTGGTCCGTGTGAATCACGAACTCCTTGGGCCAAAGATAGTGCTGCCATGTATCCAATGCACGCTTTAAAGCATAAAGCTCTTTATCGTACGTAGAATACCTCAAACTGGCGCCACTAAGCTTCTCACTGAAGTAGGCGATGGGCCTACGATCCTGCATCAAAACTGCACCATTACCTATGCCCGAAGCATCACACTCGATCTCAAAAGTCTTAGTAAAATCAGGTAAACGAAGAACAGGAGCAGTACATAACAAAGATTTCAAAGTAGTAAATGCAAGCTCTTGTTGTTTACCCCACTCAAATTTCCGATCCTTCTTACTTAGCTCAGTAAGAGGGGCGGCTATACTAGAAAAATCACGCACAAAACGTCGGTAAAAACCGGCGAGTCCATGAAAGGACCGAACTTCCGAAGCATTTTTCGGGGTTGGCCATTCCTCAATCGCCTTGATTTTGGAACGGTCTACCTCAATACCACGAAAACTGACGACAAAGCCTAGAAAAACGACTTCATCTATGCAAAAGGAACACTTAGACAAATTCCCATACAACTTTGCATCACGCAAAAGCATAAACACACGCCTAAGGTGTTCTAGGTGCGCCTGTGCACTATGACTGTAAATCAAGATATCATCAAAGTAAACAACCACAAATTTACCAATCACATCACGCAAAACATGGTTCATTAATCTCATAAACGTGCTCGGTGCATTATTGAGACCAAATGGCATAACTAACCACTCATATAGACCATGCTTTGTTTTAAACGCAGTTTTCCATTCATCCCCTTCATGCATTCTAACTTGAAAATAACCAGATCTTAAATCTATCTTAGAAAACACATTAGAACCACTTAATTCATCTAGCATATCATCAAGTCTAGGGATAGGAAATCTGTACTTAACCGTTATTTTGTTGATGGCGCGGCAATCCATGCACATCCTCCATTCGTTGTTCTTCTTTGGTACTAGGATGACTGGAACTGCACAAGGGCTCATCGACTCACGGATTTGCTTCTTCTCTAGCAACTCCTTCACTTGACGGTCGATCTCCTTCGTCTCCTCGGGGGACGTGCGGTACGCCGGTCTGTTGGGCAATACTGCGCCGGGTACGAAGTCGATCTGGTGCTCGATCCCACGAACTGGAAGTAATCCACTTGGAATCTCTTCCGGGAACACGTCCGCGAACTCCTCCATAAGGGGCTGCACATCACAAGGCAAAGAAACACCATTAGTAGCACTGTCCTTATAAGATAAAAGAAAGAAAGGTAAACCTGCTTTAAGTGCTTTCTCTACGCCTTTAACGGAGATGAACAAAGACCGATTTTGTTCAACTTTAGGGGCTGATCCGGATGATTTGCCACGAACTAAGGCTTCATTGGAAGCCTTCGAATGGGCTGTATTGGCAAGAAGAACTCGGCGGTGAACATTCGGCCGAAACTTGGCCGTTCACGGCGGCGGTCCGGGCGGCGACTGCGGCTTGCTTTGCCCGTTCTTGCTTAAATCTCTCTTGCATCCTTTCTTGATCCTCTGCAACAGCTTTAGGAGCGAGTGGCTTGAGCACAGTAGTTCGGCCATCCATGGTGATCGAATAAGTGTTGGCCAAACCATCGTGAACTGCTTTTCTGTCGAATTGCCACGGTCTTCCTAAAAGAATGTGGGCTGCCTCCATAGGAATAACATCACAAAGAACAGTGTCAGAATAACGACCTTTAGTGAATGAAATGCGTACCTGACCTGTTACTCTGATTGAACCGCGATCAGTAAGCCATTGCAGCTTGTATGGCTTTGGATGCTTTGTAGTGGTAAGGGCGAGTTTATCAACGGCGTATTGACTGATTGCGTTGATTACACTCCCACTGTCTATGATCATCGCACAAGTCTGATCCTTGATTGCAACGCGTGTGTAGAATATGTTCTCACGCTGGGATTGCTCTTCGTCTTCTCGATTAATGTTCAGACTGCGAATGGACACTAGACTGACATGAGGCAATTCGGCCTCTTCATCCTCGTCGTCGACTTCAGGAACTTCGACGGCACTAGGGGCGACGTCCTGGGGCTCTTCTTCGTCTTCACTGGCTGATTCAAGCCCGTTTTGTTCATTGAGAAACAAAACACGACGGTTCGGGCACTGATTCTGAAAATGGCCCCAACCTTGGCATTTATGACATTGGATGTCACGGGCTCGATTAGGGGCTGCATTCGGCGTCGTATTGGGCTGATTGGGCCGTTGGAATGGGGGCCTTGGGGTCGACATCGGTGTAGACTCGGGTCTACGACTGGACTGCGGTGTAGAACGGTCGAAACGCCGTTCAGGTGGTCCGGGCTGACCTCGGGGTCGTGTGGACTCAGAAGAAGGTGTAGAAGGTGATGTGGAATGTGTACCTTTGTTCCAAGAAGGTCTGGGGGCGGCGGCATTATGGTGAGAACGGCGCCGGCCTTCTCTCAACTGCTTTTCCACGATCAATGCGTACTGTACCATCCTTTCTACACTGGTGAAGTCCTTCAACTCGACTTCACAAGCAATATCGGGATTCATACCTTCAATGTACCTAATGATGGTAGCATTTAAGGTCTCCTCCTTCCCGACTCGGTTCAAGGCGGTCTCCAACTCTTTGTGATACTCTTCAATCGAACGGGTGCCTTGCTTGATCCGGTTGAGCTTCTTTTCGAGCTCTCTCTCATAATGGACTGCAATGAAGCGTCCTCGCATCAATCCCTTCATTTCTTCCCATGTATCAATTGGCGGATTGCGATTTCTGCGCCTTCTTTCTTGTTGCATCTCCCACCCAGTGGCTGCGTAGCCTCTAAACTCCAAACAGGCTAACTGCACCTTTTTGACTTCTGTGAAGTCGTAGCAGTCAAAAATCTTCTCTACCTTACGTTCCCAATCAAGATAGATATCGGGATCGTGAAGGCCTTCAAACTCCGAGATGCTCGTCTTGATGTTATTGAGCATGCGGTCTTCACCATAGTCATCACGCCTCTGTCGGCGGCCATGAGCAGTATCAGCTGTATTCTCATCGAAATACTCCTCCTCGTGCTCATTTTATCGCTGGTGCTGTCGAGCTTGACCACGAACAGGCTGTGTAATGGTCGGAGTAGTTTTAGTGCGTTCAAGGGCATGCACTAAATCATCAAGTTTGTCAGACAGGGCCTGATGCTGTCTCTGGAAGTGTTTTGAGAGTGCCTCAAAATGATACTTAGGATCCCATTGTGCGGGTGGATCCGAAGTAGACTCCATGGGGGCTTTGGACGGATCTCGGGATGGGTCCAAAGGTGGAGTGTCGGCTGGGGGAGTCAAAGATGACTCGGAACGGGTACCTTTCTTCATGAAACCTACAAAACGAACAAACGTAAAAGAAAACAAGGAAGGACCTCACAATCTCACGTCACTCGTCTGTTTTCACTCTTGATTTTACCACTCATGTATCACTCAATATATGGGTGCACAGTGTGTGAAAATCGTGTAGATGGAGTAGGTAATTCGGCGTTCTTGTGTAGAGGAAAGGACGGGAATACTATGTTCGGAACACGGATGAATTTGGAGTGTGTATGAATGAGATACGGGTTGAGTATGTGTATGGGAGGGGCTGCCGAATGTGTATGGTTGGAGTAGAGGTGGTGGTCAAATGAATAGGGTAGGAAAAGGAAAGAGATAGATCAATTAATGAAGTTCCAAAAAGATTGGGAAATCCAAAAATCAATCTAGAAAAGATATGGAAAGAAATAGGATAGATAAGGAAAGAAGAAAGAGATAAGGTAATAGGGGATTTGGATATGTATCAATCTATGTGACACAATCTAAATACCTTAATTAGCCTAGACTCTAGAAGGAAAGAATCCAAAATTAAAAATAGAGATCTAAAGTAGTTACCAAAATCAAAACAAACTAAGAAGGAAATATCCTAAAAGAAAGGAAATCTAAAAGGAAATAGCCAACTATGGATTTGTATCCAAAAGGAAGGTACAAAAATAAAATAGACACAAAAAGGAAACAATGAATTTACTTCTTCTTTTTTTTTTTTGTATTTTCGGATTTTTTTTTTTATCCGATATTTTTTTTTTTTTATCGTTCTTTTCTCCTTTTTTTTGTACGATCTGTTTTTTTTTTTACTATGAACAATACGGAAAATAAAGTACAACTCGATAAGACTCAAAACAAAATAAACGGGACAAATAAACGAGTATGGAACCACGAACGATATAAACCGACGTGGCTCTTGATACCAATTTATGATGTGACCCGGGACTAAAGGACACCACGAGACACAAAAGACGCGGAAGCTAGGAAAGAAACTACGTCGGTACGAAAGGATTCTATACTCGATAAACTAGACGACTTGGACTCAATTAAAATACCTAGATAAATGATACACATATCAAATACAAATCCAATATAAAAGGGCTGTTTTGGGACGAGTATAAGGACGGTATTGAAGTAGGTATTTCGATGATGATGAATAGGTTGAGAAGGGCTAGAGTAGAAAGGGTATGATAGAGATAAACGGACTTACGGATGGATCTGACTGAAGGCGAACTTGGATACGAACAAGGCTGAAGTCGGTCACGTGCGTTGATGATGATGGACGACGTCGTTTATGGCTGGACGGATGATGAGTTGTTGATGTGAATTACAACCCGAAAGTTGCCTTGAATCTCGAACGTACACAAGGCTAAATTCATTAAGTTGCTCTTCGATAGCGAGTTTCCGACGATCCCTCGAACGTGGACGGCGAATTCCCTTTGTAAAACTTAGAGATGCTAAATCTAAGAGTATGAATTTAAAAGATCTAAACTCACAAAGATATAAACTGGGGTTGAGACAATATTGAAAGCAAAGCTTAAAATTATCAAATATGGTCTAAAGAATAATGTTGACAATGATCCTCTATTTATACTAGAGGGGAGCACGAAATTTCTAGCTAAAACTAACTAAAAGACTTGTCCAAATTGGACTAGAAAACTTCCTAAACTAGAATTCTATTTAAGGTAGATTTTGTAGATCTTGCCTTATCTAAAAATCTGGTCAAAATTCTATCTAAAATAACCGAAAAATCCTAACTAAAAATCTGCAAAATTTCGTCCATAATATAATAAATAAAATACTATAGTCTAATAAATCAATCCCCTTAATTGGATCATCAAGGGCCGAATTATTTTGGGCTTTTCCACCATGCATGCTTATCTTGGGCTGAATAGCAAGTATACACATCAAGCCCAACAAAAGCACTTCTTGCACGCCTCCTTCATGTATTGCACTCCATATCTTGATCTCCATCTTCCATCTTCAATAATGTCATCATCTTCAAGTTTCCTTGTACTCCGTCTTCAACTTCGAACTTCTTGCGAATTACAGCTTGCAGCTCTTTATTGACTTCATCATTGCTATGGATGTCCTCATCATTTATACTACCTAAGGGCCGAAAATAATAGGCTAAAGATGACCAAAAATCTGGTCCAAAACTAATTGGACTAGAAAATTTCCTAAACTAGAATTCTATTCAAGGTAGAATTATGCCTTAAATATAATTCTAGTCAAACCTATGACTCTTGAACATAATGACCGAAAATTACACTTAATTAATTAAATAAAATCTGATCTACTATAGTCCAAAATTAAATAAAATAAATACTATAGTCTAAATAAAATCAACTCCTTAATTAATTAATCAAGGACCGATTTTATTCTCTCTTCCATGCAACATCATGCACACGTGCACTCTTACTTCTCATCTTCAACTCTTCAAGTGTAATTCTCCATGGTGGATTTTTTATCTTCAATGGTTAATAAATTAACCAACTTCGAGCTGCTCCTCTCGATCCCGTCATCTTCAATCTCGAGCTTTCTTCGATCATCACTTGCAAATACGCTTGAAACTTCTTAGCTCTTAATCTTGTAATTGGTCCTCAAAATTGCAACTCCGGATCTTGATCTTCATTGTTGCTCATGACTTCATCATTCCCCCCTGCTGAAAAGAATTCGTCCTCGAATTTAGACCTTCATCTTGATCGAATTCATCTGCATCAAAGGGAGATAAATCAGCAACATTAAACGTAGAATAACCATTGTACTCACCAGGTAGATCAATGTGATACGCATTATCATTGACATGGCTTAAGACGGAGAAATGACCATCTCCTCTTGGTGACAACCTTGATTTCCTCAGATTGGGAAAACGGCCAGGACTCAGATGAATCCAAACACGATCACCGGGCTGGAAGACAACACGTTTGCGGCGTGTGTTTCGGGCGGCGGCGGTTTGAGTTCCCTTATGCTCGATCCCGGCTCGAACCTTCACATGCATCTCCTTGATAAGATCAGCTCTCTTCAATCCTTTAACACTTGTTAGATGCTCAACAGGTAAATGAATCAAATCATTTGGTGTTAGTGGATTAAAACCATAAACAACCTCAAACGGAGACATGTTAGTAGAAGAATGAATAACACGATTATAAGCAAACTCAGCATAAGGTAAACATTCTTCCCATGATCTCACATTGTTCTTAACTAAAGATCTAAGCAAAGTACCTAATGTATGATTCACAACCTCAGTTTGACCATCGGTTTGTGGATGACATGCAGTAGAAAACAACATCTTAGTCCCTAATTTTTCCCATAGAACTCGCCAAAAATGTCCCAAAAACTTAGAATCCCTATCACTAACAATAGTACGAGGAATCCCATGCAATCTAACAACATGAATAAAGAACAAATTGGCTATGTGAACAACATCATCAGTTTTCCTACATGCAATGAAATGCGCCATTTTGGAAAACCTATCAATTACAACAAACACAGAATCTTTACCCGATCTAGACCTAGGCAATCCCAATGATGTCTAAAGTATTAACATAACACAAGGCCCTTATTTATACTACCTAAGGGCCAAAAATAATAGGCTAAAGATGACCGAAAATCTGGTCCAAAACCAAGTCTAATTGGACTAGAAAATTTCCTAAACTAGAATTCTATTCAAGGTAGAATTATGCCTTAAATATAATTCTAGTCAAACCTATGACTCTTGAACATAATGACCGAAAATTACACTTAATTAATTAAATAAAATCTGATCTACTATAGTCCAAAATTAAATAAAATAAATACTATAGTCTAAATAAAATCAACTCCTTAATTAATTAATCAAGGACCGATTTTATTCTCTCTTCCATGCAACATCATGCACACGTGCACTCTTACTTCTCATCTTCAACTCTTCAAGTGTAATTCTCCATGGTGGATTTTTTTATCTTCAATGGTTAATAAATTAACCAACTTCGAGCTGCTCCTCTCGATCCCGTCATCTTCAATCTCGAGCTTTCTTCGATCATCACTTGCAAATACGCTTGAAACTTCTTAGCTCTTAATCTTGTAATTGGTCCTCAAAATTGCAACTCCGGATCTTGATCTTCATTGTTGCTCATGACTTCATCATTCCCCCCTGCTGAAAAGAATTCGTCCTCGAATTTAGACCTTCATCTTGATCGAATTCATCTGCATCAAAGGGAGATAAATCAGCAACATTAAACGTAGAATAACCATTGTACTCACCAGGTAGATCAATGTGATACGCATTATCATTGACATGGCTTAAGACGGAGAAATGACCATCTCCTCTTGGTGACAACCTTGATTTCCTCAGATTGGGAAAGCGGCCAGGACTCAGATGAATCCAAACACGATCACCGGGCTGGAAGACAACACGTTTGCGGCGTGTGTTTCGGGCGGCGGCGGTTTGAGTTCCCTTATGCTCGATCCCGGCTCGAACCTTCACATGCATCTCCTTGATAAGATCAGCTCTCTTCAATCCTTTAACACTTGTTAGATGCTCAACAGGTAAATGAATCAAATCATTTGGTGTTAGTGGATTAAAACCATAAACAACCTCAAACGGAGACATGTTAGTAGAAGAATGAATAACACGATTATAAGCAAACTCAGCATAAGGTAAACATTCTTCCCATGATCTCACATTGTTCTTAACTAAAGATCTAAGCAAAGTACCTAATGTATGATTCACAACCTCAGTTTGACCATCGGTTTGTGGATGACATGCAGTAGAAAACAACATCTTAGTCCCTAATTTTTCCCATAGAACTCGCCAAAAATGTCCCAAAAACTTAGAATCCCTATCACTAACAATAGTACGAGGAATCCCATGCAATCTAACAACATGAATAAAGAACAAATTGGCTATGTGAACAACATCATCAGTTTTCCTACATGCAATGAAATGTGCCATTTTGGAAAACCTATCAATTACAACAAACACAGAATCTTTACCCGATCTAGACCTAGGCAATCCCAATGATGTCTAAAGTATTAACATAACACAAGGCCCTTATTTATACTACCTAAGGGCCAAAAATAATAGGCTAAAGATGACCGAAAATCTGGTCCAAAACCAAGTCTAATTGGACTAGAAAATTTCCTAAACTAGAATTCTATTCAAGGTAGAATTATGCCTTAAATATAATTCTAGTCAAACCTATGACTCTTGAACATAATGACCGAAAATTACACTTAATTAATTAAATAAAATCTGATCTACTATAGTCCAAAATTAAATAAAATAAATACTATAGTCTAGATAAAATCAACTCCTTAATTAATTAATCAAGGACCGGTTTTATTCTCTCTTGCATACGTGCACACGTCGATCTTCCATGCAACATCATGCACACGTGCACTCTTAGCGACGATAAAAGCCAGCAAGTCCATGAAAGGACCTCACATCAGACGCCGATTTAGGAGTCGGCCATTCTTCAATCGCCTTGATTTTGGAACGGTCTACTTCTATACCGCGTTCACTCACAACAAAGCCAAAAAATATGACTTCATTCATGCAGAAAGAACACTTAGACAGATTACCATACAATTTCACAGATCTCAAAATCTCAAAAACATGTATAAGGTGCTGCAAGTGTGTAGGTGGCGTGTCACTATAAATCAATATATCATCAAAATACACAACCACATACTTTCCAATCACTTCACGCAAAACATGATTCATCAAGCGCATAAATGTGCTCGGTGCATTAGTGAGACCAAAAGGCATAACAAGCCACTCATATAAACCATGCTTTGTCTTAAATGCAGTTTTCCACTCATCCCCCTCTTGCATACGAACTTGAAAATAGCCAGATCGTAAATCAATTTTCGAAAATATGCATGCTCCAGACAACTCATCTAGCATATCATCTAACCTAGGGATGGGAAAACGATACTTTACCGTGATTTTATTGATTGCTCGGTAATCCATGCACATACACCATTCGTTGTTCTTCTTTGGCACTAAAATGACCGGAACGGCGCAGGGGCTCAAGCTCTCACAGATTTGCTTCTTTTCCAACAGCTCCTTCACTTGCCTATCTATCTCTTTGGTCTCGTCAGGGGTTGTGTGATAGGCTGGTCGGTTTGGAAGGACTGCTCCGGGCACGAAATCGATCTGGTGCTCGATCCCGCGAACTAGAGGGAGGCCGCCAGGTATCTCCTCGGGGAATACATCTCAAAACTCATCTAATAAGGGCTGCACATCACTAGACAATGACTCGTTAGTAGCACAGCTCTTATAAGTAAGTAAGACAAGAGGCATACCTGCTTTGACGGTTTTTGGACTCCTTTTGCTGAAATAAACAAGCTCTGAGTGTGAGGCTTGTTTGTACTCGACTTGGACGACTTTCCTACAGCTTTGGGGTCATCATTGGGCTGTGTTGGAGGTGAAGGGATGGCGGCATTGGGCTGAGTACCGGTCAGTATGCCCATACCGTCTGTCTTGGGCATACCGTGTCGATTGGGGTCTTCGGAGCCCGTTTTGCGGCTGCTTGTTTCTCCTTCACCTCTTTAAACTTCTCTTGCATGCGTTGCTGATCCATAGCAACGGCTTTGGGCGACAACGGCTTCAAGGTGCTGCGTTGGCCATCAATTTCGACAGTGTAGGTATTGGCTCGTCCGTCGTGGACTACACGTCGATCAAACTGCCAAGGTCTTCCCAACAACAAATGTGCAGCATCCATAGGGATGACGTCGCACAAAACAGAGTCAGAAAACTTATGGATTAAGAACGAGACACTTACCTGGTGAACCACGCGGATCTCGCCTCGGTTTGTAAGCCACTGAAGTCTGTATGGGCTCGGATGTTGCTTCACTGGGAGACCAAGCTTCTCAACTGCATATTGACTAATGGCGTTGATGACACTGCCACTGTTAATGATCATAGAGCATGTGTGACCTTGAATCACAGCACGAGTGTAGAAAATATTTTCCCGTTGATGCTCTTGATCTTCTTCTCGAATGATGCTCAAACTCCGGATGGTGACTAAACTGACTTGTTGAACTTTCGGATCAATTTCAGCAGATTTTGCATCATCTTGACTCGACTTCTCATGGGATGTGTCGACCTCTGGCTCATCTTCATCCTCACTGGCTGACTTGACTTCGTTTGACTCCGTCAAGTATAGAACACGCCTGTTTGGACACTGAGCTTGAAAGTGGCCCCAACCTTGACATTTGTGACATTGAACGTCACGAGCTCGTGTAGGGGCTGTGGGGGTCGAAATCCCTTGATTTGTCCGTGTGGGGGCCGGTCTCGGTAGTGTAGACTCGGGTCTATGACTGGGCTGCGGTGCAGTGCGATCAAAATGTCAAATGGGCTGCTCTGGAGCACCCTTGGACCTTGTAGGGTCGGATGGGGCTATAGGAGGCGTACCTCATGACCAAGATTGGCGTGGAGGGGCTGAACTACTCGAGGTCTTTCTCCGGCCATCTTTGAGCTGCCGTTCAACTTTTGATGCGTAGTGTACCATCTCTTCGATGGTGGAGAAATCACGCAACTCGACCTCGCAAGCTATGTCTGGATGCATTCCTTTGATGTAATGGATGATGGTAGCATCTATGGACTCCTCTTTTCCAATGCGAATCATGGTCGTCTCGAGTTCTTTGTGATACTCTTCAATGGTGCGATTTCCTTGCCGAATTGCATTCAACTTTTTCTCCAAGTCTCGTTCATAATGAACGGGAACAAATCGGCTTCGCATCACATCTTTCATCTCTTGCCAAGTGTCGATCAAAGGCCATCTATCACGGCGGCGGCATTTTTGTTGATGATCGAACCACGTCGCTGCGTAGCCTCTGAACTCCATTGCAGCGAGCTGCACCTTTTTGACTTCGGGGAAGTCATAGCACTCGAATATTTTGTCTACCTTATGTTCCCAATCAAGGTAAAGATCAGGATCATGAAGGCCTTCAAATTTCGGGATGCTCGTCTTAATGTTATTCAGCAATGTTTCGGCATCTCCGTATCGGGGTCGTTCATTCCGAACTGCACGATGCTGGGGACCACGGGGTCGGTGTGCATCTCTTCTTGGAGGCACAAATCCAGCTTCCTCTTCAAGTTCAGGGTCGAACTCGAACTCGTCAAACTCAGGTGGATCTAGCTGAATTCCGGGAGCTGGAGGCGCATTAGGGGCTGCGTTTCTCCGTTGTACATTCGGATGTACGGCTCCGGTGTTGGCTCCTTGAACTGCGCCATTTGTTGCAGTGGTTGCAGTAGTGGCGGCGTTTCCTTGCACTATGGGAGCTGCAGTTGACTGAGTTTTGAGGGACTCAATCTGCTGGCCAAGGCATCGGCCATACGGTTCTCAGATTCGCGCTGCATGCGCATCATATGCTGAGACAGTGCATCAAAATGGTATTTGAAGTCTTTGGCGTCCCACTGATTTTCAGCGGTGTAGGACGTCTCTTCCATTGCATGGGATGATTTGGGATCGTCCAAAGGGGGTGTTTGTTGACCTCCTTTAGTATTCGATGGTTTGGTGTTCTTCGGATTCATTGTACCTGCACAGACGAACAAACGTGAAGAAATAAAGGCTGTACCTCACAATCCTCACAAACGCTCGTGTTTAAGCACTCTTGATTTTTCCACTCGTGTATATCTCTCAAATGATGCGGTGCACGTGTGGAGTGAAAATTTAGGGGTGGGTTGATCGAAAAATTCAGCAGCTTCTCTTGACTAGCTCCTTTGGGTCTTCTTCAAGCTCCAACGGATAAAATCAAGCCGGAAGGTTGCTAAGAGTAGAAGTAGGCGTGTGGAATGAGTAATTCACGTAGATGGTGTATATGGACCATGGGTGTACGGGTGTATGGACTATGTGGTGTATAGGGTGAACCGGGTGTAGGTGAAAGAGATGGCAATTTCGAATCCTATAGATGATTAGGAACGAAAATTAGATGGATTAGGATGGATAATCTTGATTAGATATGGATTAGGATTGAAGAAATCTAAACAAGGTAGGAAATCTAGTAGATAAGGTAGAATACTTTGGATAAGTTTGACCAAGTGTGAACACAATCTAACAAATCCTAAAATATCTATCAAATATGGAAACAATCTAAAAACAAGAATTAAAATTCGAATTCAATAATAACAAATCTGAATTTTCGTTTTTTTTTTTTCGGCGTGCCGATTTCTCTCTCTTTTTTTTTTTTTGTTTTCAATGAATATTCAGATTACAAAAGACTCGAAACAATACGAAAATTAAATGACACGTACGATAGATAAATGACACGTATGTGACACGTCAGATTGAACCACGACCAGCAGAGCTGACCTGGCTCTGATGCCAAATTTATGATGTGACCCGGACAATGTATCCAAAACACGAAGAATACGCAGGCGGAAGACTTTAAGACTCGAACAACGTCAGCTAAAGAGGATTCAAACCGACTCGATTTAAACGGTAAAACTTACTAGAAATTCGAACAACGAAAAGAACGACGATGAGGACACTTGGAACACTTGAAGATGGCTGGAATTATGGTGATGGTGGCGGCGGAAGGCTTTGGTGTAGATGGACTTGGTGGCGGCGATGGTAGTGTTGTGGATTGGATAGATTCGGCGAACCCGTGTTGATAACCCGAACGCGCACGTCTAGCTTCTCCGGATAGCAATTCTCCCAAGTACTTAATTATACCCTGAAGAACTTAAATAAGACTATTGAAGTGCTAAAACAATAGAATTGTAGATAAAAGTTTGATCAACCGAAGGATCGTGAGACAGATTGAGAATAACTCTTTATTTCTTGCAATTGTCTGAATTATGAATGTTGTGGGTGGCCCTATTTATAGGACACATAGGGGACGAAATTTTAACCATAAATAACTAGATAAACATTGAAAAATACTAATCCTAATCAATCTAGGATAAAATCAAAAGATACCAAAAATAAGATAACAAAAATCTATCTAAATCTAACTAGATAAGGATAAATCCCATAATGGATTTGGGCTTGTATTTCCACATCATCTTGGACCTTAGAACTCAATCATGGGCTGAATTAACATGAATAATTTCGTGGCCCATGGTACAATTAATATTACCACCTTTGCATGAAAAACAGCATCTCCCGATTTCCCATGCGAACGCGTATAACTTTTCATGCACACGTCCAAATGGCGTGATTCTTCTTCTCACGACTCATGATACCTTCTTCATCATCAATGGATAGCATGGTGATCAATCTTGAGCTGCCCTTGACTTCATCTTCATGCATTTCGAATTTGCGACGTATGAAAGCTTGTAAATAAGCTTGTAACTTCTTCGCTCGCAAACACGTCATAGGACCTCTAAATTGCAGCTCCGGATCTTCTTCTTCTTTGCCTATCTCATTCTCATCAGTGGTGGAGCATCCAATCAGGGAGGAGTGGATATTGGATACAGACTGTAGCTTTCACATGTGTCCTAACAGGGATTGGTTTACAGATCTAGAGGAAGGAGATTTGGATCTATCTTGCTAGGCAACAATCAGGTGTGTAGTGTGAAGGGAATATGCAATATCAAACTAAATATCAACAAGGCTCCATCAAGAACTTGTCTGAAGTCAGATATATCCCCAATCTGAAAAGGAATATGATATCTCTTGGCATGTTGGAGAGTAAAGGAATGCACTTCAAATCAAAAGGTGGCACTCTACAAGTGATAAAAGGCTCCAAGCTTGTTCTGAGAGGAATCAGAAAGCAGACACTGTACTATCTTAATGGCATTATAGTGTTAGGGGAAGCTGCTGTCTCAAATCATGATGATTCAGACCTGTGGCATCTGAGATTAGGTCATGTCAGTGACAAAGGCCTCAATGAGCTCAAGAAGCAAGGAATTCTACAAAATCCAGGGAACTTCAGAATCAACAACTGTGAGCAATGTATTCTAGCCAAGAGCAAGAAGCTGCCTTATGGTACAGGTACATTCCTCCACTGCTCCCTTAGATTATGTCCATTCTAATATTTGGGGCCCAGCAAGAACTCAAACTATGGGTGGGGGGAGATTCTTCATCAGTTTGATAGATGACTATACAAGAAAGTTGTGGGTGTTTATCTTGAAATCAAAAGCAGAAGCATTTGAGAAGTTCAAGGATTGGTGTAGTGAAGTTGAAACTAAGAAAGGTGTTCCACTCAAGTGCCTAAGGACAGATAATGGTCTTGATTCTTATCAAAGGAATTTCAAGACTATTGCAAGAAGAAGGGCATAAAGAGACACAAATCAGTGCCAGGAAATCCTCAACAGAATGGTGTGGTAGAGAGGATGAATAGGACTTTTCTAGAGAGAGTCAGGTGTATGTTGATAAGCTTAGGCATGCCAAAGATGTTCTGGGGAGAAGCTGTTGTCACAGCAGCTCATTTAATCAATAAATGCCCCTCAACAGTTGTGAAGTTGAAAACCTCAAATGAACTACGGAATGGCAAGGTTGCTGATTACTCCTATTTGAAACCTTTTGGCTGTAGAGCTTACTCTCATATCAAGCAAGATAAGATGAAACCTAGAGCCCATAAGTGTGTGATGAATGGCTATCCCAGAGGAGTAAAGGGCTATAAACTCTGGTGCACTGAAGCTGGTAAGGAAAGAGTAGTGATCAGTAGAGATGTGACATTCATAGAGACTGAAATGCCATACTTGAAGCTAGAAGGAAATTCTACCAAAGGAGATATTGAGGAAGATTATCAGATTGAAGCAGACTATGATGATAGTACCAAGAATGTTGAAGGCAGAGCAGACTCAGAAACATCATCAGAAGAGCAAGATGATGAATCTCAGACAAATCTTAATCCTCAAAATTACTTGAGCAACTATCAGCTGGCCAGAGATAGAACAAGGAGAGCCATCCATGCTCCATCCAGATATGGTCAAGCTGATATGATCTACTATGCTCTGAATGTAGCAGAAGAGGTGGAGCATCAAGAACCACTGAGCTACAATGAGGCTATTGCCTCAGTTGATAAGAAGGAATGGATTATTGCTATGCAGGAAGAAATCAATTCATTAGAAAAGAATGGCACCTGGGAGCTGGTGGATAAGCCTAAGTCTCAAAAGCTAGTAAGCTATAAATGGCTATTCAAAAGAAAAGTAGAGGTTATAGCTGCTGGGAAGGAACAAGTGAGATTCAAAGCAAGGCTTGTAGCCAGGGGGTTAACACAGAGGGAAGGCATAGACTTTGATGAAGTTTTCTCACCAGTTGTTAGACACTGCTCTATCAGAATTTTGTTATCTACTGTAGCACAATTTGACATGGAGCTTGAGCAATTGGATGATAAAACGGCCTTCCTCCATGGAGATCTGGATAAGAATATCTTCATGACTCAACTAGAAGGCTTTATTCTGCTAGAGACACTTGATAAAGTCTGCTTACTAAAGAGATCATTGTATGGACTTAAACAAAGTCCGGAAGAGCAAGAACAGGCGCATTACATAAACAAGACTTTAAAGTGTTAAATGCATGCTCTTGAACAGGACCCCATTCAAACTTGCGATCTTTCTTGCTTAACTCAGTAAGCAGCGCGGCTATGCTGGAAAAATCGCGCACAAAGCGACGATAAAAGCCAGCAAGACCGTGGAAAGATCTCACATCACTTGCAGACTTAGGAGTGGGCCATTCCTCAATCGCTTTGATTTTGGAACGGTCTACTTCTATACCACGTAAACTCACAACGAAGCCTAGAAACACGACTTCATTCATGCAAAAAGAACACTTAGACAGATTACCATACAATTTCGACTCCCTAAGAAGTTCAAAAACGTGTCTAAGGTGCTGCATATGTGTATGTGTCGTGTTACTGTAAATCAAGATGTCATCAAAATACACAACAACATACTTTCCAATTACTTCACGTAAAACATGATTCATCAGACGCATAAATGTGCTTGGTGCATTAGTGAGACCAAAAGGCATAACAAGCCATTCATACAAACCATGCTTAGTCTTAAATGCAGTTTTCCATTCATCACCTTCTTGCATACGTACTTGAAAATAACCAGAACGCAAATCAATTTTAGAAAAGACACGCGAACCAGATAACTCATCAAGCATATCATCTAATCTAGGGATGGGAAAACGATACTTTACCGTGATTTTGTTGATTGCACGGCAGTCCATGCACATACGCCATTCGTTGTTCTTTTTTGGCACTAGAATCACTGGAACGGCGCACGGGCTCAAGCTCTCTCGAATTTGCTTCTTCTCCAACAGCTCTTTGACTTGCCTATCTATCTCCTTAGTCTCGTCGGGAGACGTCCTATAGGCTGGTCGGTTGGGAAGCACGGCTCCGGGGACGAAATCGATCTGATGCTCGATTCCTCGCACTGGTGGAAGTCCTCCGGGTATCTCCTCGGGAAATACGTCCTTGAACTCGTCAAGTAAGGGCTGCACATCACTAGGCAGACAATCATTAGTAGCACTGCTCTTAAATGTGAGTAGAACAAGGGGCATACCTGCTTTAACGGCTTTCTGAACTCCTTTTGCTGAAATAAACAAGCTCTTCACATGAGGCTTGTTTGAACTCGACTCCGACTTCTTTTCCACAGCTAGGGAGCTCGAATGAGGTGGTTTGGGAGGGTTAGGGGCGACGGCAAGGGGCTGCCCGGGGGCTGAGGTCTCGGCCGTGGCCTTCGGGGCCCGTTTTGCGGCTGCTTGCTTCGCCTTTTCCTCTTTGAACCTTTCTTGCATGCGTTGCTGATCCGTAGCAACGTCTTTAGGTGATAATGGCCTTAGGGTGCTGATTCGGCCATCAATGTCGACGGTGTAAGTGTTCAGACATCCATCGTGGACAACACGTCGATCATACTACCAAGGTCTGCCTAATAACAAGTGTGCCGCATCCATAGGGATAACGTCGCACAAAACAGTGTCAGAAAACTTATGGATTGAGAATGAGACACTTACCTGGTGAACCACGCGTATCTCGCCTCTTTCTGTAAGCCACTGCAATCTGTAAGGTTTTGCATGTTGTTGAACAGGTAGACCAAGCTTTTCAACTGCGTACTGACTAATGGCATTGATCACACTGCCACTATCGATTATCATGGAACACGTGTGACCTTGAATCACTGCACGGGTGTAGAAGATGTTTTCCCGTTGGTGTTCTTGTTCCTCTTCTCGAATGATGCTCAAACTCCGGATTGTGACCAAACTGAGCTGAACTTCCGGATCGACTGGATTAGGGGCTGCATCATTCTCGACTTCTTCTTCAAGTGTGGCATCGCCCACGGGCTCTGTTTTATCCTCACTGGCTGATTCGACTTCATTTGATTCTGTTAAGTATAGAACTCGCCGGTTTGGACATTGAGCTTGGAAATGGCCCCAACCTTGACATTTGTGACATTGAATGTCACGAGCACGATTAGGGGCTGCATTAGGGGCTGTTGCACCTTGATTTGGCCGAGTAGGGGTCGGCCTTGGCGGATTGGGCGGCGTAGACTCGGGTCTACGACTTGACTGCGGTGTAGAACGGTCGAAACGCCGTTCGGGTGGTCCGGATGGACCTCTGGGTCGTGTAGAATCAGTAGGAGGTGTAGAAAGTGATGTGGAAGGTGTACCTTTACTCCAAGATGAACGAGTAGGGGCTGCACTGTAGTGGGATCGACGGCGACCCTCTCTTAGCTGCCTTTCCACAATCGATGCGTACTGCACCATTCTTTCTACACTGGTGAAGTCTCTGAGCTCGAATTCACACGCAATATCAGGATTCATACCTTCAATGTACCGAATAATGGTAGCATTTAGGGTCTCCTGCTTTCCAACTCTATTTAAGAGCGTCTCCAACTCCTTATGGTACTCTTCGATTGATCTAGTACCTTGCTTGACCCGATTGAGCTTCTTTTCAAGCTCTCTTTCATAATGCATGGGTATGAAACGCCCACGCATAAATCCTTTCATTTCCTCCCAGTTGTCGATTGGAGGGTTGTGATTTCGGCGTCTCCTTTCTTGCTGCAATTCCCACCATGAGGCTGCGTAGCCTCTAAACTCTAAGCATGCAAGTTGTACCTTCTTTTGCTCTGAAAAGTTGTAGCATGCAAAGATCTTCTCTACCTTACGTTCCCAATATAAGTAAACATCGGGATCGTGAAGGCCTTCAAATTCAGGTATGCTCGTCTTGATGTTGTTGAGCCTACCATCATCATCATCATGATGATTTGCACGCCTATGGGGACCTCGGGGTCGTCCATGGCGTTCTCTTCGCCCTTGTGGCATGTAATCAGCTTCATAACCACTGGCTGCATAGGAATCGTATCCATAATCAAAGTCTTCTTCAAAGGCGGGCTCTCGGGGCGGCCTTTGATCAACTTGCTGAACAGGGGGCGGCTGTGGGACGTTTCTCAGGGGTTGGCGTCGGCCTTGGGCTCCTGTTTGAGGCTCATGTCGCCTCTCTGTATTGTCTTGAGGCTCGGGTTGCCTCTCTGCATTAGTTGGAGGCTCAGTTTGCCTCGTCTCTTCATCTTGAGGCTCGAGTGGCCTCTTTTCAGGATCTCCTTGGACCGTTTGGGATGCGGTCGTTTGAGATCTAAGCTTTGCAAGCTCCTCTTGCAATTCAGCTACTTGGTTGCCAAGTTCGTCTTTCAGTAGACGAGTCTGTCGCTCAAAGTGCTTAGCTAGGGCTTCATATTGGTACTTGGCATCCCACTGTGGTTCGGATGAGTAGGACTGCTCGCCTGGGGTGTTGGGCGATCTAGGTTCCTCAAGGGGTGGAGGGGTCGTCCCTTTGTTGTTTCCTTTCTTCATTGTACCTGCAAAACGAACAAACGTGAAGAAAAAGCAAGTAGAACCTCACAATTCCTCACAATCGCTCGTGTATGTCACTCTTGATTTTTCCCACTCGTGTTTAACTCTCAAGAATATATGGTGCACGTGTGGGGTGAAATATGGGGTAGGTGGATCGAAAACTTCAGCAGCTTCTCTTGATTAGCTCATCTGGGTCTTCTTCAAGCTCCAACGGATAGAATCAAGCCGGAAGGTTGCTAAGAGTAGAAGTAGACGTGTGGAATGAGTATTCAATGGGTTGGTGTATGCGGACCACGGGTGTATGGGTGTATGGGTGTACGGGTGTATGGGTGTATGGACTGTGTGGTGTATAAGGTGAACCGGGTGTATATGGAAAAGAGATGGAAATTTCGAATCCTAGAGGTGTAGGAATCGAATTCTATGATGGATAAGGGTGGAGGATTTGATTAGATATGGATGAGGATGGAAGGATTTTGAATAGATGTAGATTAAGATGAAATCTATCTAAACAAGGTAAGAAATCTAATGGATAAAGGAATAAGGATTTTGGATGTGTGAACACAATCTAGAAATCCCTAAAAAGATGGAAACAAATCTAAAAACAAGGAATTGAAATCAAAAACACAATAAATAAACTGAATTTTCGTTTTTTTTTTTTTTTTGACGATATATTTTTTTTTTTTTTTTGCTATAGGGATTTCGATCCCTTTGCTCTTTTTCTCTTTTTTTTTTTTTTTTTTTTCAATGAACAATTCACGTATTACAACTCGAAAGACTCAAAACGAGAAAACGAATAGAAATTGACGTATTGAACCACGAACGATAGAAACCGACGTGGCTCTTGATACCAATTTATGATGTGACCCGGGACCTATGGGACACGACACGGATGAAAAGACGCGGAAGCAAGGAACGGAACAACGTCGGATACGTAAGGGATCAATACGAACAAAGAGAAAACAAGAAAAGACTCGACTAGAAACGAACAAGACTCGAACAGATAAAGAACTTACTAGAATGCGATGACACGACTAGGACTCGATGAACACTTGAACGGCTGGAAGGGGCTGGAATTTCGGTGGTGAACGGCGGTGAAGGCGGCGGTGGTCGTCGGAATGGTGGACTGAGTGGCGGCGACGTGTAGATGTGGAATCGGCTAGATTCGGCGAACCCGTGTTGAAAACCCGAACGCGCACGTCTAACTTCTCCGGATAGCAATTCTCCCAAGTACTTAATTATACCCTGAAGAACTTAAATAAGACTATTGATTTGCTAGAACAATAGAATTGTAGATAAAAGTTTGATCAACCGAAGGATCGTGAGACAGATTGAGAATAACTCTTTATTTCTTGCAATTGTCTAACTTTAATGTAACAAATGGATGCCCTATTTATACTAAACTATAGGGGACGAAAATCAGACCTAAATAACTAAGGAAATTCGAAATTTAAAGAGTCCTAATCAAACTAGGATAAAATCAAAAGATACCAAAAATAAGATAACATAAATCTAACTAGATAATGATAAATCCTAACTACTTTGGGCCTCTTATTTTCGCCACTTTTGGACCTTTAATAACACAATATGGGCTGCAATATATCACAAATAATTCGTGGCCCATATGTATTATTGTTGCCACCTTTGCATGAAAAACAGCATCTCCCGATTTCCCATGCAAACGCGTATAACTTTTAATGCACACGTCCAAATGGCGTCATTCTTCTTCTCACGTCTTCATGCTTCCTTCTTCTTCATTTATGGATAGCATGGTGATCAATCTCGAGCTGCCCTTGACTTCATTTTCACCAAGTTCGAATTTGCGACGAATAGAAGCTTGTAAATAAGCTTGCAACTTCTTGGCTCGCAAACGCGTCATTGGACCTTTAAACTGCAGCTCCGGATCATCTTCTTCTTTGCCTTGCACGACCTCATCATTCCCCCCCTGCTGAAAAGAATTCGTCCTCGAATTCGGGGACTCATCAACTTCGAACTCATCATCTGCAGAAAAGGGAGATAAGTCAGCAACATTAAATGTAGATGAACACTTATATTCACCGGGTAAATCAATGCGATATGCATTATCATTGACTCGACTCAGCACGGTGAACGGTCCATCTCCTCTTGGCATCAATTTCGATTTTCTCAAGTTAGGAAACCGTCCAGGACTCAGATGAATCCAAACGCGATCTCCAGGCTGGAAAATCACTTGCTTGCGCCGTTTATTCTTTTGAACAGCATTACGTGCGCCAACGGCTTCAATACGCGCACGTACTTTCTCATGCATCTCCTTAACTTGTTCCGCTTTTCTCGTACCTTTAACACTTGTTAGATGCTCAACAGGTAAAGGCAACAGATCATTAGGCGTTAGCGGATTAAAACCATAAACAACTTCAAATGGAGACATATTGGTAGATGAATGCACAACGCGATTATAAGCGAATTCAGCATATGGCAAACAATCTTCCCATGATTTCAGGTTGTTTTTAACTAAAGAACGCAGCAAAGTACCTAAAGTGCGATTAACTACTTCAGTTTGTCCATCAGTTTGCGGATGACATGCAGTAGAAAATAACAGTTTGGTACCTAACTTACCCCATAGTACACGCCAAAAATGTGCAAGAAACTTAGAATCCCTATCACTAACAATAGTTCTAGGTATTCCATGTAAACGCACAACATGTATAAAGAACAGATTGGCAATGTGTACAGCATCATCGGTTTTCCTACATGCAATGAAATGAGACATCTTGGAAAACCTATCAACTACAACGAATATGGAATCTCGACCAGACCTAGACCATGGTAAACCTAATATGAAATCCATAGATAAATCAATCCACGGGGAAGACGGGGCTGGTAGAGGAGTGTATAAACCGAAAGGATGTGAAGTAGATTTCGATCTCCTACATGTAATGCATCTACTACACACATTCTCAACATCATGCTTCATACGTGGCCAAAAGAAATGTTCATGCAGCAAGTTTAACGTCTTAGACACACCAAAGTGACCCATTAAACCTCCCGCATGCGATTCAAGAACTAACAACTCACGCATAGAAGACTTAGGAATACACAACTGTGAACCCTTGAACAAGAAACCCTCATGCACGAAATAACCATCATAAGCACGAGATTTTGAGCAACATTCAGCATATATGGGTGCGAAAAATTCATCACATGCATATAACTCCTTAATTGCATCAAATCCCAACATCTTAGCATGCATAAGGTTCAAGAGAACGTACCTTCTCGACAATGCATCAGCTACAACGTTTTCGGCGCCTTTCTTGTACTTGATGACGTACGGGAAAGACTCGATAAACTCTACCCATCGTGCATGTCGCTTGTTCAGATTTTGTTGGCCTTTCAAATGCTTTAAACTCTCGTGATCCGTGTGAATCACAAACTCCTTAGGCCACAAATAGTGCTGCCACGGCTCTAAAGCTCTTTTGAGTGCGTACAGCTCCTTGTCATAGGTAGAATAACGAAGGGCTGCATCATGGAGCTTTTCACTGAAATAGGCGACTGGACGCCGTTCCTGCATCAAAACAGCACCAATCCCTCTGCCCGAGGCATCACATTCGATTTCAAAAGTCCTATTAAAGTCCGGAAGAGCAAGAACAGGCGCATTACATAAACAAGACTTTAAAGTGTTAAATGCATGCTCTTGAACAGGACCCCATTCAAACTTGCGATCTTTCTTGCTTAACTCAGTAAGCAGCGCGGCTATGCTGGAAAAATCGCGCACAAAGCGACGATAAAAGCCAGCAAGACCGTGGAAAGATCTCACATCACTTGCAGACTTAGGAGTGGGCCATTCCTCAATCGCTTTGATTTTGGAACGGTCTACTTCTATACCACGTAAACTCACAACGAAGCCTAGAAACACGACTTCATTCATGCAAAAAGAACACTTAGACAGATTACCATACAATTTCGACTCCCTAAGAAGTTCAAAAACGTGTCTAAGGTGCTGCATATGTGTATGTGTCGTGTTACTGTAAATCAAGATGTCATCAAAATACACAACAACATACTTTCCAATTACTTCACGTAAAACATGATTCATCAGACGCATAAATGTGCTTGGTGCATTAGTGAGACCAAAAGGCATAACAAGCCATTCATACAAACCATGCTTAGTCTTAAATGCAGTTTTCCATTCATCACCTTCTTGCATACGTACTTGAAAATAACCAGAACGCAAATCAATTTTAGAAAAGACACGCGAACCAGATAACTCATCAAGCATATCATCTAATCTAGGGATGGGAAAACGATACTTTACCGTGATTTTGTTGATTGCACGGCAGTCCATGCACATACGCCATTCGTTGTTCTTTTTTGGCACTAGAATCACTGGAACGGCGCACGGGCTCAAGCTCTCTCGAATTTGCTTCTTCTCCAACAGCTCTTTGACTTGCCTATCTATCTCCTTAGTCTCGTCGGGAGACGTCCTATAGGCTGGTCGGTTGGGAAGCACGGCTCCGGGGACGAAATCGATCTGATGCTCGATTCCTCGCACTGGTGGAAGTCCTCCGGGTATCTCCTCGGGAAATACGTCCTTGAACTCGTCAAGTAAGGGCTGCACATCACTAGGCAGACAATCATTAGTAGCACTGCTCTTAAATGTGAGTAGAACAAGGGGCATACCTGCTTTAACGGCTTTCTGAACTCCTTTTGCTGAAATAAACAAGCTCTTCACATGAGGCTTGTTTGAACTCGACTCCGACTTCTTTTCCACAGCTAGGGAGCTCGAATGAGGTGGTTTGGGAGGGTTAGGGGCGACGGCAAGGGGCTGCCCGGGGGCTGAGGTCTCGGCCGTGGCCTTCGGGGCCCGTTTTGCGGCTGCTTGCTTCGCCTTTTCCTCTTTGAACCTTTCTTGCATGCGTTGCTGATCCGTAGCAACGTCTTTAGGTGATAATGGCCTTAGGGTGCTGATTCGGCCATCAATGTCGACGGTGTAAGTGTTCAGACATCCATCGTGGACAACACGTCGATCATACTACCAAGGTCTGCCTAATAACAAGTGTGCCGCATCCATAGGGATAACGTCGCACAAAACAGTGTCAGAAAACTTATGGATTGAGAATGAGACACTTACCTGGTGAACCACGCGTATCTCGCCTCTTTCTGTAAGCCACTGCAATCTGTAAGGTTTTGCATGTTGTTGAACAGGTAGACCAAGCTTTTCAACTGCGTACTGACTAATGGCATTGATCACACTGCCACTATCGATTATCATGGAACACGTGTGACCTTGAATCACTGCACGGGTGTAGAAGATGTTTTCCCGTTGGTGTTCTTGTTCCTCTTCTCGAATGATGCTCAAACTCCGGATTGTGACCAAACTGAGCTGAACTTCCGGATCGACTGGATTAGGGGCTGCATCATTCTCGACTTCTTCTTCAAGTGTGGCATCGCCCACGGGCTCTGTTTTATCCTCACTGGCTGATTCGACTTCATTTGATTCTGTTAAGTATAGAACTCGCCGGTTTGGACATTGAGCTTGGAAATGGCCCCAACCTTGACATTTGTGACATTGAATGTCACGAGCACGATTAGGGGCTGCATTAGGGGCTGTTGCACCTTGATTTGGCCGAGTAGGGGTCGGCCTTGGCGGATTGGGCGGCGTAGACTCGGGTCTACGACTTGACTGCGGTGTAGAACGGTCGAAACGCCGTTCGGGTGGTCCGGATGGACCTCTGGGTCGTGTAGAATCAGTAGGAGGTGTAGAAAGTGATGTGGAAGGTGTACCTTTACTCCAAGATGAACGAGTAGGGGCTGCACTGTAGTGGGATCGACGGCGACCCTCTCTTAGCTGCCTTTCCACAATCGATGCGTACTGCACCATTCTTTCTACACTGGTGAAGTCTCTGAGCTCGAATTCACACGCAATATCAGGATTCATACCTTCAATGTACCGAATAATGGTAGCATTTAGGGTCTCCTGCTTTCCAACTCTATTTAAGAGCGTCTCCAACTCCTTATGGTACTCTTCGATTGATCTAGTACCTTGCTTGACCCGATTGAGCTTCTTTTCAAGCTCTCTTTCATAATGCATGGGTATGAAACGCCCACGCATAAATCCTTTCATTTCCTCCCAGTTGTCGATTGGAGGGTTGTGATTTCGGCGTCTCCTTTCTTGCTGCAATTCCCACCATGAGGCTGCGTAGCCTCTAAACTCTAAGCATGCAAGTTGTACCTTCTTTTGCTCTGAAAAGTTGTAGCATGCAAAGATCTTCTCTACCTTACGTTCCCAATATAAGTAAACATCGGGATCGTGAAGGCCTTCAAATTCAGGTATGCTCGTCTTGATGTTGTTGAGCCTACCATCATCATCATCATGATGATTTGCACGCCTATGGGGACCTCGGGGTCGTCCATGGCGTTCTCTTCGCCCTTGTGGCATGTAATCAGCTTCATAACCACTGGCTGCATAGGAATCGTATCCATAATCAAAGTCTTCTTCAAAGGCGGGCTCTCGGGGCGGCCTTTGATCAACTTGCTGAACAGGGGGCGGCTGTGGGACGTTTCTCAGGGGTTGGCGTCGGCCTTGGGCTCCTGTTTGAGGCTCATGTCGCCTCTCTGTATTGTCTTGAGGCTCGGGTTGCCTCTCTGCATTAGTTGGAGGCTCAGTTTGCCTCGTCTCTTCATCTTGAGGCTCGAGTGGCCTCTTTTCAGGATCTCCTTGGACCGTTTGGGATGCGGTCGTTTGAGATCTAAGCTTTGCAAGCTCCTCTTGCAATTCAGCTACTTGGTTGCCAAGTTCGTCTTTCAGTAGACGAGTCTGTCGCTCAAAGTGCTTAGCTAGGGCTTCATATTGGTACTTGGCATCCCACTGTGGTTCGGATGAGTAGGACTGCTCGCCTGGGGTGTTGGGCGATCTAGGTTCCTCAAGGGGTGGAGGGGTCGTCCCTTTGTTGTTTCCTTTCTTCATTGTACCTGCAAAACGAACAAACGTGAAGAAAAAGCAAGTAGAACCTCACAATTCCTCACAATCGCTCGTGTATGTCACTCTTGATTTTTCCCACTCGTGTTTAACTCTCAAGAATATATGGTGTACGTGTGGGGTGAAATATGGGGTAGGTGGATCGAAAACTTCAGCAGCTTCTCTTGATTAGCTCATCTGGGTCTTCTTCAAGCTCCAACGGATAGAATCAAGCCGGAAGGTTGCTAAGAGTAGAAGTAGACGTGTGGAATGAGTATTCAATGGGTTGGTGTATGCGGACCACGGGTGTATGGGTGTATGGGTGTACGGGTGTATGGGTGTGTGGACTGTGTGGTGTATAAGGTGAACCGGGTGTATATGGAAAAGAGATGGAAATTTCGAATCCTAGAGGTGTAGGAATCGAATTCTATGATGGATAAGGGTGGAGGATTTGATTAGATATGGATGAGGATGGAAGGATTTTGAATAGATGTAGATTAAGATGAAATCTATCTAAACAAGGTAAGAAATCTAATGGATAAAGGAATAAGGATTTTGGATGTGTGAACACAATCTAGAAATCCCTAAAAAGATGGAAACAAATCTAAAAACAAGGAATTGAAATCAAAAACACAATAAATAAACTGAATTTTCGTTTTTTTTTTTTTGACGATATATATTTTTTTTTTTTTTGCTATAGGGATTTCGATCCCTTTGCTCTTTTTCTCTTTTTTTTTTTTTTTCAATGAACAATTCACGTATTACAACTCGAAAGACTCAAAACGAGAAAACGAATAGAAATTGACGTATTGAACCACGAACGATAGAAACCGACGTGGCTCTTGATACCAATTTATGATGTGACCCGGGACCTATGGGACACGACACGGATGAAAAGACGCGGAAGCAAGGAACGGAACAACGTCGGATACGTAAGGGATCAATACGAACAAAGAGAAAACAAGAAAAGACTCGACTAGAAACGAACAAGACTCGAACAGATAAAGAACTTACTAGAATGCGATGACACGACTAGGACTCGATGAACACTTGAACGGCTGGAAGGGGCTGGAATTTCGGTGGTGAACGGCGGTGAAGGCGGCGGTGGTCGTCGGAATGGTGGACTGAGTGGCGGCGACGTGTAGATGTGGAATCGGCTAGATTCGGCGAACCCGTGTTGAAAACCCGAACGCGCACGTCTAACTTCTCCGGATAGCAATTCTCCCAAGTACTTAATTATACCCTGAAGAACTTAAATAAGACTATTGATTTGCTAGAACAATAGAATTGTAGATAAAAGTTTGATCAACCGAAGGATCGTGAGACAGATTGAGAATAACTCTTTATTTCTTGCAATTGTCTAACTTTAATGTAACAAATGGATGCCCTATTTATACTAAACTATAGGGGACGAAAATCAGACCTAAATAACTAAGGAAATTCGAAATTTAAAGAGTCCTAATCAAACTAGGATAAAATCAAAAGATACCAAAAATAAGATAACATAAATCTAACTAGATAATGATAAATCCTAACTACTTTGGGCCTCTTATTTTCGCCACTTTTGGACCTTTAATAACACAATATGGGCTGCAATATATCACAAATAATTCGTGGCCCATATGTATTATTGTTGCCACCTTTGCATGAAAAACAGCATCTCCCGATTTCCCATGCAAACGCGTATAACTTTTAATGCACACGTCCAAATGGCGTCATTCTTCTTCTCACGTCTTCATGCTTCCTTCTTCTTCATTTATGGATAGCATGGTGATCAATCTCGAGCTGCCCTTGACTTCATTTTCACCAAGTTCGAATTTGCGACGAATAGAAGCTTGTAAATAAGCTTGCAACTTCTTGGCTCGCAAACGCGTCATTGGACCTTTAAACTGCAGCTCCGGATCATCTTCTTCTTTGCCTTGCACGACCTCATCATTCCCCCCCTGCTGAAAAGAATTCGTCCTCGAATTCGGGGACTCATCAACTTCGAACTCATCATCTGCAGAAAAGGGAGATAAGTCAGCAACATTAAATGTAGATGAACACTTATATTCACCGGGTAAATCAATGCGATATGCATTATCATTGACTCGACTCAGCACGGTGAACGGTCCATCTCCTCTTGGCATCAATTTCGATTTTCTCAACTTAGGAAACCGTCCAGGACTCAGATGAATCCAAACGCGATCTCCAGGCTGGAAAATCACTTGCTTGCGCCGTTTATTCTTTTGAACAGCATTACGTGCGCCAACGGCTTCAATACGCGCACGTACTTTCTCATGCATCTCCTTAACTTGTTCCGCTTTTCTCGTACCTTTAACACTTGTTAGATGCTCAACAGGTAAAGGCAACAGATCATTAGGCGTTAGCGGATTAAAACCATAAACAACTTCAAATGGAGACATATTGGTAGATGAATGCACAACGCGATTATAAGCGAATTCAGCATATGGCAAACAATCTTCCCATGATTTCAGGTTGTTTTTAACTAAAGAACGCAGCAAAGTACCTAAAGTGCGATTAACTACTTCAGTTTGTCCATCAGTTTGCGGATGACATGCAGTAGAAAATAACAGTTTGGTACCTAACTTACCCCATAGTACACGCCAAAAATGTGCAAGAAACTTAGAATCCCTATCACTAACAATAGTTCTAGGTATTCCATGTAAACGCACAACATGTATAAAGAACAGATTGGCAATGTGTACAGCATCATCGGTTTTCCTACATGCAATGAAATGAGACATCTTGGAAAACCTATCAACTACAACGAATATGGAATCTCGACCAGACCTAGACCATGGTAAACCTAATATGAAATCCATAGATAAATCAATCCACGGGGAAGACGGGGCTGGTAGAGGAGTGTATAAACCGAAAGGATGTGAAGTAGATTTCGATCTCCTACATGTAATGCATCTACTACACACATTCTCAACATCATGCTTCATACGTGGCCAAAAGAAATGTTCATGCAGCAAGTTTAACGTCTTAGACACACCAAAGTGACCCATTAAACCTCCCGCATGCGATTCAAGAACTAACAACTCACGCATAGAAGACTTAGGAATACACAACTGTGAACCCTTGAACAAGAAACCCTCATGCACGAAATAACCATCATAAGCACGAGATTTTGAGCAACATTCAGCATATATGGGTGCGAAAAATTCATCACATGCATATAACTCCTTAATTGCATCAAATCCCAACATCTTAGCATGCATAAGGTTCAAGAGAACGTACCTTCTCGACAATGCATCAGCTACAACGTTTTCGGCGCCTTTCTTGTACTTGATGACGTACGGGAAAGACTCGATAAACTCTACCCATCGTGCATGTCGCTTGTTCAGATTTTGTTGGCCTTTCAAATGCTTTAAACTCTCGTGATCCGTGTGAATCACAAACTCCTTAGGCCACAAATAGTGCTGCCACGGCTCTAAAGCTCTTTTGAGTGCGTACAGCTCCTTGTCATAGGTAGAATAACGAAGGGCTGCATCATGGAGCTTTTCACTGAAATAGGCGACTGGACGCCGTTCCTGCATCAAAACAGCACCAATCCCTCTGCCCGAGGCATCACATTCGATTTCAAAAGTCCTATTAAAGTCCGGAAGAGCAAGAACAGGCGCATTACATAAACAAGACTTTAAAGTGTTAAATGCATGCTCTTGAACAGGACCCCATTCAAACTTGCGATCTTTCTTGCTTAACTCAGTAAGCAGCGCGGCTATGCTGGAAAAATCGCGCACAAAGCGACGATAAAAGCCAGCAAGACCGTGGAAAGATCTCACATCACTTGCAGACTTAGGAGTGGGCCATTCCTCAATCGCTTTGATTTTGGAACGGTCTACTTCTATACCACGTAAACTCACAACGAAGCCTAGAAACACGACTTCATTCATGCAAAAAGAACACTTAGACAGATTACCATACAATTTCGACTCCCTAAGAAGTTCAAAAACGTGTCTAAGGTGCTGCATATGTGTATGTGTCGTGTTACTGTAAATCAAGATGTCATCAAAATACACAACAACATACTTTCCAATTACTTCACGTAAAACATGATTCATCAGACGCATAAATGTGCTTGGTGCATTAGTGAGACCAAAAGGCATAACAAGCCATTCATACAAACCATGCTTAGTCTTAAATGCAGTTTTCCATTCATCACCTTCTTGCATACGTACTTGAAAATAACCAGAACGCAAATCAATTTTAGAAAAGACACGCGAACCAGATAACTCATCAAGCATATCATCTAATCTAGGGATGGGAAAACGATACTTTACCGTGATTTTGTTGATTGCACGGCAGTCCATGCACATACGCCATTCGTTGTTCTTTTTTGGCACTAGAATCACTGGAACGGCGCACGGGCTCAAGCTCTCTCGAATTTGCTTCTTCTCCAACAGCTCTTTGACTTGCCTATCTATCTCCTTAGTCTCGTCGGGAGACGTCCTATAGGCTGGTCGGTTGGGAAGCACGGCTCCGGGGACGAAATCGATCTGATGCTCGATTCCTCGCACTGGTGGAAGTCCTCCGGGTATCTCCTCGGGAAATACGTCCTTGAACTCGTCAAGTAAGGGCTGCACATCACTAGGCAGACAATCATTAGTAGCACTGCTCTTAAATGTGAGTAGAACAAGGGGCATACCTGCTTTAACGGCTTTCTGAACTCCTTTTGCTGAAATAAACAAGCTCTTCACATGAGGCTTGTTTGAACTCGACTCCGACTTCTTTTCCACAGCTAGGGAGCTCGAATGAGGTGGTTTGGGAGGGTTAGGGGCGACGGCAAGGGGCTGCCCGGGGGCTGAGGTCTCGGCCGTGGCCTTCGGGGCCCGTTTTGCGGCTGCTTGCTTCGCCTTTTCCTCTTTGAACCTTTCTTGCATGCGTTGCTGATCCGTAGCAACGTCTTTAGGTGATAATGGCCTTAGGGTGCTGATTCGGCCATCAATGTCGACGGTGTAAGTGTTCAGACATCCATCGTGGACAACACGTCGATCATACTACCAAGGTCTGCCTAATAACAAGTGTGCCGCATCCATAGGGATAACGTCGCACAAAACAGTGTCAGAAAACTTATGGATTGAGAATGAGACACTTACCTGGTGAACCACGCGTATCTCGCCTCTTTCTGTAAGCCACTGCAATCTGTAAGGTTTTGCATGTTGTTGAACAGGTAGACCAAGCTTTTCAACTGCGTACTGACTAATGGCATTGATCACACTGCCACTATCGATTATCATGGAACACGTGTGACCTTGAATCACTGCACGGGTGTAGAAGATGTTTTCCCGTTGGTGTTCTTGTTCCTCTTCTCGAATGATGCTCAAACTCCGGATTGTGACCAAACTGAGCTGAACTTCCGGATCGACTGGATTAGGGGCTGCATCATTCTCGACTTCTTCTTCAAGTGTGGCATCGCCCACGGGCTCTGTTTTATCCTCACTGGCTGATTCGACTTCATTTGATTCTGTTAAGTATAGAACTCGCCGGTTTGGACATTGAGCTTGGAAATGGCCCCAACCTTGACATTTGTGACATTGAATGTCACGAGCACGATTAGGGGCTGCATTAGGGGCTGTTGCACCTTGATTTGGCCGAGTAGGGGTCGGCCTTGGCGGATTGGGCGGCGTAGACTCGGGTCTACGACTTGACTGCGGTGTAGAACGGTCGAAACGCCGTTCGGGTGGTCCGGATGGACCTCTGGGTCGTGTAGAATCAGTAGGAGGTGTAGAAAGTGATGTGGAAGGTGTACCTTTACTCCAAGATGAACGAGTAGGGGCTGCACTGTAGTGGGATCGACGGCGACCCTCTCTTAGCTGCCTTTCCACAATCGATGCGTACTGCACCATTCTTTCTACACTGGTGAAGTCTCTGAGCTCGAATTCACACGCAATATCAGGATTCATACCTTCAATGTACCGAATAATGGTAGCATTTAGGGTCTCCTGCTTTCCAACTCTATTTAAGAGCGTCTCCAACTCCTTATGGTACTCTTCGATTGATCTAGTACCTTGCTTGACCCGATTGAGCTTCTTTTCAAGCTCTCTTTCATAATGCATGGGTATGAAACGCCCACGCATAAATCCTTTCATTTCCTCCCAGTTGTCGATTGGAGGGTTGTGATTTCGGCGTCTCCTTTCTTGCTGCAATTCCCACCATGAGGCTGCGTAGCCTCTAAACTCTAAGCATGCAAGTTGTACCTTCTTTTGCTCTGAAAAGTTGTAGCATGCAAAGATCTTCTCTACCTTACGTTCCCAATATAAGTAAACATCGGGATCGTGAAGGCCTTCAAATTCAGGTATGCTCGTCTTGATGTTGTTGAGCCTACCATCATCATCATCATGATGATTTGCACGCCTATGGGGACCTCGGGGTCGTCCATGGCGTTCTCTTCGCCCTTGTGGCATGTAATCAGCTTCATAACCACTGGCTGCATAGGAATCGTATCCATAATCAAAGTCTTCTTCAAAGGCGGGCTCTCGGGGCGGCCTTTGATCAACTTGCTGAACAGGGGGCGGCTGTGGGACGTTTCTCAGGGGTTGGCGTCGGCCTTGGGCTCCTGTTTGAGGCTCATGTCGCCTCTCTGTATTGTCTTGAGGCTCGGGTTGCCTCTCTGCATTAGTTGGAGGCTCAGTTTGCCTCGTCTCTTCATCTTGAGGCTCGAGTGGCCTCTTTTCAGGATCTCCTTGGACCGTTTGGGATGCGGTCGTTTGAGATCTAAGCTTTGCAAGCTCCTCTTGCAATTCAGCTACTTGGTTGCCAAGTTCGTCTTTCAGTAGACGAGTCTGTCGCTCAAAGTGCTTAGCTAGGGCTTCATATTGGTACTTGGCATCCCACTGTGGTTCGGATGAGTAGGACTGCTCGCCTGGGGTGTTGGGCGATCTAGGTTCCTCAAGGGGTGGAGGGGTCGTCCCTTTGTTGTTTCCTTTCTTCATTGTACCTGCAAAACGAACAAACGTGAAGAAAAAGCAAGTAGAACCTCACAATTCCTCACAATCGCTCGTGTATGTCACTCTTGATTTTTCCCACTCGTGTTTAACTCTCAAGAATATATGGTGCACGTGTGGGGTGAAATATGGGGTAGGTGGATCGAAAACTTCAGCAGCTTCTCTTGATTAGCTCATCTGGGTCTTCTTCAAGCTCCAACGGATAGAATCAAGCCGGAAGGTTGCTAAGAGTAGAAGTAGACGTGTGGAATGAGTATTCAATGGGTTGGTGTATGCGGACCACGGGTGTATGGGTGTATGGGTGTACGGGTGTATGGGTGTATGGACTGTGTGGTGTATAAGGTGAACCGGGTGTATATGGAAAAGAGATGGAAATTTCGAATCCTAGAGGTGTAGGAATCGAATTCTATGATGGATAAGGGTGGAGGATTTGATTAGATATGGATGAGGATGGAAGGATTTTGAATAGATGTAGATTAAGATGAAATCTATCTAAACAAGGTAAGAAGAAATCTAATGGATAAAGGAATAAGGATTTTGGATGTGTGAACACAATCTAGAAATCCCTAAAAAGATGGAAACAAATCTAAAAACAAGGAATTGAAATCAAAAACACAATAAATAAACTGAATTTTCGTTTTTTTTTTTTTTTTGACGATATATTTTTTTTTTTTTTGCTATAGGGATTTCGATCCCTTTGCTCTTTTTCTCTTTTTTTTTTTTTTTTTCAATGAACAATTCACGTATTACAACTCGAAAGACTCAAAACGAGAAAACGAATAGAAATTGACGTATTGAACCACGAACGATAGAAACCGACGTGGCTCTTGATACCAATTTATGATGTGACCCGGGACCTATGGGACACGACACGGATGAAAAGACGCGGAAGCAAGGAACGGAACAACGTCGGATACGTAAGGGATCAATACGAACAAAGAGAAAACAAGAAAAGACTCGACTAGAAACGAACAAGACTCGAACAGATAAAGAACTTACTAGAATGCGATGACACGACTAGGACTCGATGAACACTTGAACGGCTGGAAGGGGCTGGAATTTCGGTGGTGAACGGCGGTGAAGGCGGCGGTGGTCGTCGGAATGGTGGACTGAGTGGCGGCGACGTGTAGATGTGGAATCGGCTAGATTCGGCGAACCCGTGTTGAAAACCCGAACGCGCACGTCTAACTTCTCCGGATAGCAATTCTCCCAAGTACTTAATTATACCCTGAAGAACTTAAATAAGACTATTGATTTGCTAGAACAATAGAATTGTAGATAAAAGTTTGATCAACCGAAGGATCGTGAGACAGATTGAGAATAACTCTTTATTTCTTGCAATTGTCTAACTTTAATGTAACAAATGGATGCCCTATTTATACTAAACTATAGGGGACGAAAATCAGACCTAAATAACTAAGGAAATTCGAAATTTAAAGAGTCCTAATCAAACTAGGATAAAATCAAAAGATACCAAAAATAAGATAACATAAATCTAACTAGATAATGATAAATCCTAACTACTTTGGGCCTCTTATTTTCGCCACTTTTGGACCTTTAATAACACAATATGGGCTGCAATATATCACAAATAATTCGTGGCCCATATGTATTATTGTTGCCACCTTTGCATGAAAAACAGCATCTCCCGATTTCCCATGCAAACGCGTATAACTTTTAATGCACACGTCCAAATGGCGTCATTCTTCTTCTCACGTCTTCATGCTTCCTTCTTCTTCATTTATGGATAGCATGGTGATCAATCTCGAGCTGCCCTTGACTTCATTTTCACCAAGTTCGAATTTGCGACGAATAGAAGCTTGTAAATAAGCTTGCAACTTCTTGGCTCGCAAACGCGTCATTGGACCTTTAAACTGCAGCTCCGGATCATCTTCTTCTTTGCCTTGCACGACCTCATCAACTAGACCTGATCTAGCACACTCTATCAGTGTGATGACCAGATATATGGCTGATCCAGGAACAAATCGTTGGAAAGGCCTCAAACGGATACTTAGGTATCTAAAAAGCAACTCAGAAGGAAGGATTGAATTCAGAAGGAAGCTGAACTCAAATGAAGAACCATTGCTTGGTTTTGTTGACTCTGATTTTGCTTCTAGTGATGATACTCGCAAGTCTCAGACTGGATACATCTTTACTCTATTTGGAGCAGCAGTAAGCTGGAAGTCACAACTTCAGTCTGTAGTAGCATTGAGTACTACTGAAGCAAAATACATGGCTATGACAGAAGCCATCAAAGAAGCAATATGTGTGAGAGGAATCATTTCTGAGTTTGGCATTCAACAAGGTGCAGTGGAGATCAAGTGTGATAATCAAAGTGCTTCCTTTGTGATGAGCTGATATATGGCTGATCCAGGAACAAATCATTGGAAAGGCCTCAAATGGATACTTAGGTATCTAAAAAGCAACTCAGAAGGAAGGATTGAATTCAGAAGGAAGCTGAACTCAAATGAAGAACCATTGCTTGGTTTTGTTGACTCTGATTTTGCTTCTAGTGATGATACTCGCAAGTCTCAGACTGGATACATCTTTACTCTATTTGGAGCAGCAGTAAGCTGGAAGTCACAACTTCAGTCTGTAGTAGCATTGAGTACTACTGAAGCAGAATACATGGCTATGACAGAAGCCATCAAAGAAGCAATATGGTTGAGAGGAATCATTTCTGAGTTTGGCATTCAACAAGGTGCAGTGGAGATCAAGTGTGATAATCAAAGTGCTTTGCATTTAGCTAAGCATCAGGTTTTTCATGAGAGGTCCAAACACATTGATGTTCGGTTACACTTCATCAGGGATATCATTGCAAGTGGAGCTGTGAAAGTAACCAAAGTTGGAACTGAAGACAATGCAGTAGATGTGTTGACAAAACCCTTGCCTGCTAATAAGTTTAGACACTGTCTAATGAGCCCGATGCTAGAATTGATGATTCAAATCCTGAGTTACAGCTTAGAGGTCCAATGACGAGACTTAGAGCCAAGAAGGTGCAAAGATACCTTCAGTGCTATGTTGGGAAGAAGCTGGAGGATGTTCGAGCTAATTTCAAACAGTCCAAGTTGGTGACTGTATTGAGCATCGAGGAGCTCGACTGAATTGAAGAATTGTATGTTCCTTGCTATTTATTTTAGTTATTTTATTTATTTTGGGCTATTATTATTAGTTGTGGATTTATTTAATTAGCAGTCCAATTTATCACAACTTGTTTAGGTGATATTAGACACAGTAGTAGTTTTAATTAGCCCAATTCGAATTCTAGGCCCAAGACACTTTAATTTTCGTTCCCTAGGTCAATTATTTAGGGGATTTTCATTTTTGATGTTTCTCAGACTGGATTTGAATGAAAAATAGCTTTACGCTTTTCTCCCGTCTCACAAACAAACATCGGTTCTTTGGTAGAGTTTGGTTCTGGTGATTCCAAGCTTGAAATCTATTGTCTCGTTCATGATATCTCGTAGTATCTGGGCTAACAGCCATTGAAGGTTGATCCATAGGCGCCTTCCGAGTTCTCGTCGATTCGGGGTTCGTTTCGAGTAAGATTCACCTATCCTTCTCGTTTTTCTTCACTATCGATTTATCCACCATAACCGCAGCCACCATCCATGTCTATAGCATCCCAATATCACCACCTTCATCCCTAAAGTCACCCCACATCCGTTCGTAGCCTTATCTAACCGTTTTACGCCTAAAAACCCTAAATCGGGCCCTGAAATTCTCACCATTCGATCTCCCAACCTACACGTTCGTTTGAGCTGATTTTTGGATATGTTTTGAATGTCTATAGATTGTGCCTCATGTTAAATTTTGAGCTCAATCCGAGGTCGTTTGCATAGGTTTATGTTCGAGTGTTTATTTAGGGGTTTTCGGGTTATTTGAGTCGTCTTTGTGTTAATTCTTGTTAAATTCGAGTCTTATTGGTTTTGTACAGATTATTGGGGTTCTTAATTCAGTATTGTTCAGTTTATTGTTGGGTTGAATCACATACATAGTTGGCGTTGTTCAATTCTTTGCTTCCACCTTATTGTTGGTCATATCATAATTTTGTTACCAGAGCCACGTCGACTTCGGTTGGTCGTGTTTCAATCCATATCCATGTGTGACACAGTAGGGGCAAAAAGGATCAATCATTGTTAAAAAAATATTCGTACAAAAAAAACAGAAAATCGAAAAAGAAAAAAAAAGGAAGTTGATCGAGCCCTATTGTGTTCAACCGTGTTTCTTGAGAGTTTTGAATTCATTCTTGAATATTCTGTTGATCATTGTGGGTTTTGGGTAGCTAGTAATTTTGTTGCTTCGTGTCGTTTCGCATTTTGCCGTTCTTCGTCATATAGCGATTGGGAACATCATCTTGCTTTGTTAGGTGTTCATATTTTCATCCATAGTGTTTATTATATAGGGGGAGTCATTTTTTGGTGTCTTCTAGTTTGAATAGGATTCGTTTTGTGTGTTTTCTAGTTGGTTTGGGTTTGTTTGGTTTTTGTTTCCTTGTTGGATTTTTGCTCTTGTTTGGTACAATCTTTATCCAAAATTCAGCTGCCTTCCATCTCGACATTCCAGCCGCATTATCCACAACAAATCAATCCACCAAATACATGTCCTAGCCTTAAACCGATTCCACCTCTTATCCACCGTTTTCAGCCCAAAAATCGGTTTTATGCAGATTTTGCTCCCGAACTCCGATATTCGCCCATAATACCATTCCAGAAGCGTCTCGACGTGCTGAATAAAACTCACTACTCTAGTGTGATATATAGGTACGGCTGGCCAAATTCGGCCGTCTTCAGGGTGAAATCGCTCGTTGAACATTTTCCGGTTTTGCCGTTTCTTCGAATTTTCCTGCCTTTTCACCCCTACAACCGACCTTTACCCTTTATAGCCTACTTCGTGTTGTTTGTGTACCCCGTGGTACTTTGGGAGTCAAGTTTGAGCTCTTGACTAGAGCTGGAGGCGTTAGTAGCAATTCTACTATTAGAATTCGAGTTCTATTGTGAGTCGCTGGAGTTCGAGCTTTATTAAGAGTTTATACACTTTGAGTGCTATACACGAGAGGTAAAAAAAAGTGAGGTCCTGTTCTTTTGTTTCCTTTTATTTTCTTTGCTTTTATTTATTTTGCAGGTACCAATAGAGTCCAGAGATGGTTATAACAAGACGAATGATAAGGCACCCGCATCGCCTAGTACTCCTACAGACGCGGCTTCATCCCTACCACAGTCATGGGATGCCCAGTACCACCATTAGGAATTGGAGCATAAGCTGGATAGTTCATTAGCCAAATTGATGGCACAGCTCGAGCTTATTGCTGTTCAAATTCCTGCACCACCACCAGTTCAAGCCCAACTTGTCCAGCCAGAAGGAGCAGCTCGTCAGCCTGAAGTAGCTTGTCAGCCAGAAGTTGTTGTAGTCGAGCCAGCCAGAGCAGATGCTAGAGCACCACAAGCTCAACATCACTAACCTCAAGTGCAGTTTAACGATCCCTATGATCGTGATGCTGCAGGAGCTTTTGGTAATTTTGCAGAGGAATTTGAGGCTGAGTACGATCCGTTTCAGAGACGTGACCGACCAATTCAGCCTTACAGACATGCAGCCCGACGTGCGGAACCTGACAGCTTGTTGAATAACATTAAGACAAGCATCCCGAAGTTTGAGGGACTATATGATCCAGACCTCTTTCTCGACTGGGAGAAAAAGGTTGACAAGATTTTTTACTGCTATGGTTTTCCTGAGTAGAAGAAGGTCCAGTTAGCCTCATTAGAGTTCAGATGATATGCAGCCACCTGGTGGGAGTTCCAATAGAATCGGCAACGCTGAGAACGCCACCCATCTATTGATTCGTGGCATAAAATGAAGGACGTCATGAGAGGACGCTTCATTCTGGTACATTATGAGCGTGACCTCGAGAAGAGACTGAACCGAATCAGACAGAGTACACGTTTCATAGAGGAGTACCACAAAGAACTGGAGACAGCCCTCAATCAAGTTGGGAAAGAAGAGATGTTGATTGCTACAATCAACCGCTACATTGAGGGAATGAATCTAGACATTGTCTGTGAAGTCGAGTTGAGGGACTTCACCAGTATTGAGGCCATGGTCCATTATGCCTCAATAGTAGAGCGGCAGCTCAGAGATGACCGTAGGAGACCATCACAGTCGACGCCAACATGGACACAGTGGGGTCAAGGTGAGTCTTCCACGCCTAGGACAGCCACTACACGTCATCAAGACCAGCCCCGTTCGCCGTTTTGAGCAGTCTGCACCGCAGACCTAAGTACAATTCGCCTGCACCGAACAGTACAGCCCAATCAGTCTTTGAATAGTACTCCAGGGAGAGCACGTGATGTTCAATGTCACAAGTGCAGAGGATGGGGACACTTCCAAGCCCAGTGTCCGAACCGTCGAGTTCTTTTCCTTACCGAGCAGAATGAGCTGGAGTCAGCAAGTGAGGAAGAGCTCGATAAAGCAGAAGTGGAAGGAGGCACTGAGCAGTCCCTTGATCATCCATCTGTGGATGAGGTTGAAGATGAGAAGCCGAAGCAAACCCATGTCAGTCTTGTTTCGATCCGAGCACTGAGCCTGATTCGAGAGGAGGATCAGAATAATCAGCATGAGAACATCTTCTATGCGTGCTGTGAGATCCAAGATAAGACATGCTCACTCATCATTGACAGTGGCAGCGTCGTGAACGCGAGTACGCAGTGGGGAAGCTGAACCTGATTCCAGAAAACAACCGCAAGTCGTACCGTTTACAGTGGCTGACTGACCGAGGAGAAATCCGCATCGGATATCAGGTAAGTGTTACTTTCTCCATTGGTCAATTTACTGATAATGTTCTTTGTGACGTCATCCCTATGGTGGCGTCGCATATATTGCTTGATCGTCCGTGGTAATTTGACAGGAAGGCGATTCATGATGGATTCGCCAACACTTATACTGTAACCCGAGACGGACAAACCACCAGATTGTGGCCATTGATGCCCAACCCGAGAAGGATGAACCACCAGATTATGGCCATTGACACCCAAGGACGTCAATGAAGATCAAATGAGAATGCAGGAGAAATTTAAGGAAGAGAAGGCGAAGGCGAAGGAAAAACGGCTCAAGAGCAGTTCCCAGTTCCAGTTGACCAATCGACGACCGATCCCAAGACGTCCAAGGGAACGATGTCAACTTCTAAGAGTGCGACTAAGGCTGCCCATGTGGCCATTACAGATTCCTCCAGTGAAGCTAGTTTAGATATAGTGCACAGGAATTTGTTCATTAGTGCAAAGGGAGTCCAAAAAGTCATCAAGGCTTATGATACTCCTGATGTTGTTGTTCCTTCTGTTTTGCAGCCGTTGATGGAGGAGTTTAAGGACGTGTTTCCTGAGGAGATTCCGAGTGGTCTGCCGCCAATTCGAGGAATTGAGCACCAGATTGACTTCCAACCTGGATCAGTCCTCCCAAGAAGAACAACGAGTGGCGTATGTGCATGGACTGCCGGGCCATCAATAAGATAACGGTAAAGTATAGCTTCCCTATTTCCCGATTAGATTACATGTTAGATGAGTTATCTGGAGCCTCTGTGTTTTCTAAGATTGATTTGCGCTTTGCTTACTTTCAAGTTCGCATGAGTGAGGGGGATTGATGAGACCATGGCAATCATCAAATCAGTCCATCCAAAGCTGCCATTAAAGGATCCCAAGATTGTTACTCCTTTAATAATCAAAGATTGGAGATCAAGATTTGAAGAGCAATGCATGAAGATAGAACTCACCAAGTTATGCATGCATGGCAGATTCACGTTGCATAGACAAGTTGCATGGAGTTTTCGTCCCCCTTAGTTATTTAATTGAGGGATTGAATTTTATTTAGACTATAGTATTTATTTAATTATGTTTGACTATAGTTTCAGATTTTTATTTAATTTAATGTAATTTTCATCCATATTATAGTCAAGGTTGACTAGAATTGTATTTAAGGCAATTTCCTACCTTGAATAGAATTCTAGTTTAAGGAACTTCCTAGTATAGTTAGAGATCCCTTTTGGATCAATTTTGGAGCCTTTTTTATGTTTATTTTCATTCCCCATAGTCTTATAAATAGGGGAACCATGTCACATTGATACTTTAGACTTTATTTGAATTATTAAGCTTTGCTTTCAATATTGTCTCAACCCCCTTTTTAATCTTTGTGAGTTTTGATTTAAAATTCATATTCTTAGAGCTAGCAACTTTAAGTCTTAATCAAGGGTATTGCTTAATCCACTTGAGGGATTAACCGGTATTCGCTATCCGAAGATCAACTTAGAGATTTCATCCTTGGGTACGTTCGAGATTCAAGGAGGCTATCGGGTTTACACTCATATACACCATCTGTTTACACTCATATACACCATCCTAAAGCGTATGAATCAAGCAACATCTCGAAGCTATATATAGAATTAATATAACAAATTCGCAGGTTCTGTTATGGCTAACAATGCCTTTAACCTTTGAATTGTATATCATAAACCATATATCTCTTTTAGATATAAACCACCGTATGAACTATGAGGACCGACGCCATACCAAGCCTAAAGCGTATGAATCCTGAGGCTCCCGATCACTGTGGTATCAGAGCCAGGTTGTGCTTTTGATCCGCGGGAGAATATTGTTTGAATATATATAGAGATCTCAAGTGGTGACTGGGAAAGAAAGCTTCAAAACATGGAAAACCTTCCCACTATCTCTCAAAAGATCTTGAGTCACTCCATATCTCTTTCGTTACCCAAACATAATACCAATAGTATAGAAAACCTCATAGAATTCACTACTATACCTAGTGATGCTGTAGTTGAACAAACCGTACCTCCTCTTGTCAGTCCTTACAATATCTATCGCAAATATGGAAGTCTTACTAAGAGTATTCGTTCTCTTGTAACCTCCAAAAATCCACCAGTTCGAGAATATGTTCAGTCCTCAAAGATGGATCAATGTGGCCTTCCTGCCACTAATCAAGAACAATATGTCACGTTATCAATACCTCGTGACTATATTGAAGCCTGGAGAAAGGAAGGATACACCCATCTTCACATGGGAGCTGTTCGACTTGTTCTTTCCTACAATGGAAGAAAAGGTTTACCAGTTACAGCAAGAATTGCTCTACTAGATACTCGTTATCTACACTATGAGCATGCTGTTATTGGAACAGTGCTTACTACTCTAAATGCCGGAAGTGTTGTTGTCACTTTCTTTCCAAACTTTGCACTATCCCTACAAGATGCCTCTCTTGAATCAACCTTCAAGGTTCTAATTCAAATAGCTGGTGCTGATCAATCTCCCAACAGCTATATGGCCACTCTACATCATCAAATAGTCTATCGCCTTCAAAATCATAGTCTTGATCTTAAAAATCAAGGGACGGCGGATGCTCTAATGATCCTGGCAGAAGCCGGCACTGGAGTTCCAACAATTGTGCAAGTCCCCAGACAAATCAATAGGAAGGATTTTGATACGAACCCGAAAAGCATAAAAGAATCAAATCCAAGACTACCATTGAGAGCTTCAAAGATAATCATGGTGTTCAAGATTAAAGATTGGAGATCAAGATTTGAAGAACACAAGTGCATGAAAATATTCAGATATTTTGGGCAGCCCATGAAGATCAAATATTCAGCCCGAGATTGGTCAACATGCTATCAATTAACACAACAATGGGCTGAATTCAATGGATAAATTCGTGGCCCATATTATGGTTAATTAATTCTTGCCACCTTTTGCATGAAAAACAGCAACTTGTCGGATTCCCATGCAAACGCGTAGAACTCTTCATGCACACGTCCAAATGGCGTCGTTCTTCTTCTCACGTCTTCATGCTTCATTCTTCATCATTAATTGATAGCATGTTGACCAATCTTGGGCTGAATATTTGATCTTCATGGGCTGCCCAAAATATCTGAATATTTTCATGCACTTGTGTTCTTCAAATCTTGATCTCCAATCTTTAATCTTGAACACCATGATTATCTTTGAAGCTCTCAATGGTAGTCTTGGATTTGATTCTTTTATGCTTTTCGGGTTCGTATCATATCGTGTATTTGGGAGAATTGCTATCCGGAAAATTAGTCGTGCGCGTTCGAGTTGATACAACACGGGTTCGCCGATCCTGATTTATCCTTCTACCTTTCATCACCGCCAAAGTCACCTTCACGACATCCTTCGCCGCCGTCTGTACCGTACGCCGCCGTTCCAGCCACCGTTCGAAGTCATCCAAGAGTCAATCATCGAGTCATAGTTCGTGTCGTCATATTCTAGTAAGTTCTATTTTTCATTCGAGTCCTGTTATTTAAGTCGAGTCTTTTATTCGTTTCTCTAGAGTCGTATTGATCCCTTACGCATCCGACGTTGTTCCGTTCCTAAGCTTCCGCATATTTCGTCCGTGTCGTGTCCCATAGGTCCCGGGTCACATCATAAATTGATAGCATGTTGACCAATCTCGGGCTGAATATTTGATCTTCATGGGCTGCCCAAAATATCTGAATATTTTCATGCACTTGTGTTCTTCAAATCTTGATCTCCAATCTTTAATCTTGAACACCATGATTATCTTTGAAGCTCTCAATGGTAGTCTTGGATTTGATTCTTTTATGCTTTTCGGGTTCGTATCAGATTTGGAGCGTTTAGTACCAGCAGAGTGGATTACCAATTATGAAGCAATGCATCAAGAGGCAGCTCCAATCCAAGCCACAGACTTCAAATTTGAACGACTACAAGATGGAAAGGTTAAAACTATCTTTAAACCCGACAGGGTGGAATCCAGTTCCAAGACGCTATTTCAACTTCTCATCTCTCCTGTTCAAAATCCTATCATGAAGGACTCCGGCGGATTCCCTATTCCTATCTCTTCCTTCTTTTCTGATGGAAGAGAAGTCTACACCAGCATGATAAATGGCCATTTCATCTGGGATGCAGATCCATCCATGTGCGATCCAAGATGCCACTGTCAAGATGATTCATCCGATGATGAATTTGAAGAAGAAGAGGATGACTATCTTAATGATGAATTCTACTATGATTATAGTAGATATCCATCTAACCATCCAGAAGAAGATGATGATGAAGCTTTTGGTGCCCTCTCCTACCCAAAAAAGTCTAATCATAGCGGCGGGAAGTATACAACTCCTACTTCTCAATGTTTTATGTTTAGAAACTACGATGATGAATTCCCTCCTTTGTCTCGACATGAAGATCTTGCTAATAATATTATTTCAAGACCTTACATCCAGAGTACAACAATGGAGCCAACCGGTCAAAGGAAACCTTTAAATCAAGGAGAAGAAGTTCTAAACTGGCATACTATTAATGCAAGAGCTCAAAATCGATCACTTCAAACAATTGATTCAAAGGTTACTCGAATTCTTGACAAAGTCCATAATTCAAATGAAAGAGTCCAATCCATTGAAGTTCAACTCAGACGAGCAGAACAGAGATTATCTCATCGAATAAACCAACTGGACTCAGAATTGCAAGCCCTCATGTCAAGAAATCAATATGGCCAAGAATTCATGGAAAAGGAAGCTGAAATAAGAAAACTCAAGAAGGAGATGCAAAAAATTGATGAAGATAAAGCCCGCTCTCTGTTTTTACCACATCCTCATTCCAGCATCACGCCACCAGAATCTCCTGAATATTCTAAATATTTTGGAATGATTTCTAGTATTCCACTAGAAATTCCCAAGAAGGCCAAAAAGAAGACTATTCATAAAGTTGATGTACCAGATGATGATAATGATGAAACTCAACCAGCAGATACTCTAATGGTCTATCCTAATCATTCCATCTTCCATGACTCATCCAGTCTTTCAGATGCCTCTACCAACATTGAAGGAGATGAAGGAATCGCAGACGTGTCTAAAATCTTGATGGCCGATCCTGAATCTCAGCCCTATACTGAGCCTGAACCCCTTTCAGTAGATTCAGATCCAGAAGCTGGCGATGATCCATATGTATCTCATCCTGAAGATGATCGTTTTCCAAAACAGTCAAGCGGACCATGGTTCTCTTTTGATGATGTTCCAATACAGAAAAGGAGAGAGAAGATGCATACTTTTGCAGCCTGGATAGATAATCAACTTAACAAAGATGGTGCAGATCTTCGAGTTCTTCTTAAGGAATTTACCTCAAGATTCCTTGGAACATTACGAGAATGGTTTCTAAGCTTGGGTGAATATCGGCAACTTCAGATTCTCAATGCAACCACCCCTGGAGAAGCGTTGGGAGAAATTCATCGTGAATTCATTGGTGATATTTCTCTCTACACTAAAACAATTTCGCAGGAGTATTTTCTGATGAGATGCTGTTCATTATCCAAAAAAGACTTAGACTGGCATTTTAAGCGAATGTCAGAGCGATTCTATTGTCTTAATGGATATAATGATCCTAATCTCAAGAACGTATATCTTGCATCTTTGCCGAAAGAGCTACAACCAGAAATGACCCGAATGATTCAAGCCACTCGAAGGGAGCTCTCTCAAACCAGCATGGGTCAAATTCATCAAATTTGTTTAGCAGCCTTGGATAAACTCTGTGAACAGAAGAATCTTTTCAAAGAAATGATGGAAAGGCGCAAGATTCCAAAATCTGTTTGTGACAAATCATATCTTGAGATAAAGTGCTCTGACAAAGAATGCAGCTGTTCGTCATCAAAAAAGAAGAAAAAGGCCAAATATCGAAAGCAGAAAAATAAGAAGAAATACAGATTCTTCAAAAGGAAGCAATTCAGGAAAAAGAGAACAAACAGATGTTATCTTTGCAACAAAGAAGGACACTTTGCCAGGAACTGCCCAACCAAAGAAAGCAAAGCCTCAAAGCTCGCCTCCCAGGCTTTTCATTATCATGAGATAGATGCTGATGATGCTGATATAGAATCTTTATTCTCTGAACAAGATGAACAAGATTCTGACACTGCATTCATCCTTCAAGAATCATCTGAAGATGAAGCATGTACCGAAGAAGCAGTTCCAATTCTGATGATGAAACCTTATCCAGCACTACACTCAAATATGGTGCTTGAAGAAGGTATTCCTTCACCACATCTTGATGTACAAATCTTGCAAAGTAAATATGATAAACCTATCAAGGTAATTGGAGTCTTGGATACTGGAGCAAGGAGGACTATGCTGAATCCAGATATTTTACCAGAAGATGCCTGGGAGACACGTCATGAATACTTTTTTGCAGCAGATGGACAAACCTTCCATACTTCTTTAATCTCCAAACATCCCATTGGAATACAACTCTTTCCCGAATGTACAGTATGGATTAAAGTCATTGGAAGCAAGCTGCATGGGCACGATCTTCTAATGGGTTTTGATCTCTTCTTCAAAGCTCAAAGGTTACAGATACTCCCCCATGGTGTCCGATTCAAAAGAAGATTTCAACCCTATTCCGTATCCCAAAAATTGTTCTCTCTACAGGATACGCCAGAAAATTTTGAAGAAACTGCCAAGGAACTCAGAAAACTATGTGCTGAATCTCATGCTGAGTTCCAACATCCTGCTCCCTTATGGACAAATGAGGCATTCTTTGTCCAGCTCCCCTTCAAGAAAAATGAAGACATCAATTCTACCAAAGCCACACATCCAGGCATGAATCCAGAGGAGTTAGCATTGGCAAAGCAAGAGTGTTCTCAACTCTTATCACTCGGCCTCATTGAACCAACCAAATCCAATTGGGCCTGTCCAGCATTCTATGTTAATAATAGAGCTGAGCAAATCAGGGGAAAGAAGAGGTTAGTAATTGATTACAAAATACTCAACTTCTATCTTCTAGATGATAAATTTCCCTTACCCAGAACACAAATGCTCTTTGCCCAATTATCTGAAGCCCGAATCTTTTCAAAATTTGACCTCAAATCTGGATTCTGGCAAATAGGCATTCATCCTTCAGATAGATATAAAACTGCTTTCTGTATCCCAACAGCACAATACCAATGGAAAGTCATTCCATTTGGTCTAAAAGTTGCCCCCTCTCTTTTCCAAAAAGCTATGACCCGTATATTTGAGCCAATCCTTTATTCTGCCCTGGTCTATATTGATGATATCTTACTCTATTCCAAAAACACCGAAGAACATGTTGTCCTACTCAATCAGTTTCTGGAATTGGTCCAAAATTATGGAGTCATGCTATCTGAAAGAAAAGGCATTATTGGAAAAGACAGTATTACATTTCTGGGCATGAAGATATCTGATGGACAATATGAACCTGGTCCCCATATTGCTGAGGAGTTGCAAAAGTTTCCTACTGAAAAGCTTACTGTCAAAGAGATTCAACAATTCCTTGGGATAGTAAACTACATCAAGGATTTCATTCCCAACTGCTCAAGATATACCAGCAAACTCTCAAAACTCCTAAAGAAGAATGCTCCTGACTGGGGAGATGCCCAAACTACTGCAATCAAGCAACTCAAAGATGCATGTCAGACTCTACCCTCCTTGAGAATCCCGGGTAGTGGGCAACGGATTTTGCAAACTGATGCAAGTGATGAACACTGGGGAGCAATACTTCTTGAAAAGATTGATGATAAATTGCTATACTGCGCTCATGCCAGCGGACAATTCAAAGATTCTGAAAGGCATTATCATGCAATCTATAAAGAAATTCTTGCTGTGAAAAATGGAATCAAGAAATTCGAGTTTCATCTGGTGGGGTATGATTTCATCATACAACTAGACAACACTTCATTTCCAGCTATCATGGATCTCAAAAACAAAGGAGTACCAGAAAAACAACTTCTCCGTCTCAAGGATTGGTTTTCAAAATACAGCTTCACAGTTCAACATATCAAAGGAAAGGATAACCTTGTTCCTGATTATCTTTCCCGAAGACCTCAACTCCATCTGATATCTTCTTCTCAGGTACTTCCTGTCATTTTTATGACCAACAAGAAAAAAGTGAAAAAGAGATCCTACGTCATAGTAGGAGGACGAGGTAAAAATCCTTTTTTACCTACTAAAAACCTCCATCTTAAAGAATTACCCAACCACCTTGTCAAGCCTGATTTCTCTTTTCCACCTTCAAGCCAACCTTTTCATACAGTCAGTAATATTCGGTTATTTGCTAGACAACATCTTTTCCGATACCTTTCACAGTATATAACCGAAATTCAACTCCCATATGAATTGGCCTGCTTTGATATCCAAAAACCATTTCTCATGATAGCCTACACTTGTCCCAGAACACTCCTCACCATAAATTCCTTCTGGTATCTTTGGTGTCTTTCTACACTCTATTATCATGTTATAGAAATGAGTATTGAAAAGATGCTCCCATTCTTCTGCAACAATGAGAATGATAGCACTCTTCTATGGCAATTATTATCATGGTATGCTCCTAGAGATGAATGGCAAAGATTTCTTCAACGTGAATTTCAAGCTGCTGAAAAATTTGTGGATCCACACTTGATTCTTATATGCCATAGGCCTTATTCAAATGATAATGGTGGGAAACTTGAACCCATACCAATGTATTACAAATGGAAGACACTTGAAGGCTCCATTGACACCAACCAACCTGAGCAACGTGAACTATATCAACACATCTGCTTTGTTAATAAAGTAACTGCTGAGGACGCCATGGAAGATTTGGTCTACACTTCTCTAGCTATGAAACCCTACCCAAATTCAGAACAACCAAATCCAAAACCAGAGACGAGACTGACAACCACCTACTTTCTTGATCCATGGTGGCCCTCAAATGGCGACTTCCTTGATCCTGAATGGCCTTATATTACAGATCCTCTTGAACCAGGAGAAGGTACTAGTCAACCACCTGATGTGGAAAAAGAACCAGGAGAAAGCACTAGCCAACTACCCGACGTGGAAAAAGAAGATTCAAATATGAAAGATTGACTAGTCTTTATTTTGTGCCTGTATTTACCTTTTTACCACATGTAAATAATTTCTAAATATGTCATACTCCTATCTGATAGGAGGAGATAAAAAAAAAAAAAAAAGGAAAAATGTGTCACTCAAAGAACACATCTCAAGCAGGAACCAACACGTGTCCCATCCAAGCGTCAGCACTCAAAGGACACACCTCAAGAAAGAATCAACACGTGTCGCAACCCAGAAAAGGATCAACACCAACTGACACGAAGCAAGACAGATGTCCTACATGCAAAAATCTGAATCTCTAAGTTAGACGTGTCCTCTATGTTAAATAAACAGGTGGCCCTTTATGTACAGATAGACCCTATGTACAGTAATTCCGAGCTCTATAAAAGGAGCTCTCCGAATGTTGTAAAGGGAACAAGTACAAAATCAATAAAACCTCCCTTTCAAATATGAAAATGTTCTAAAACCTTTGATTCTTTCTCAGAAACCTTTGTGAAATTTATATATGTTCTTCGATTATTCTCTCATATAGAAAGATAATTACACTCACTATGCTCTGTACTCGCCTTAATAAAGGATCTTGTACATCAGAAAAGTGTAACTATCTAAGCCTGGTATGGCGTCGGTCCTCATAGTTCATACGGTGGTTTATATCTAAAAGAGATATATGGTTTATGATATACAATTCAAAGGTTAAAGGCATTGTTAGCCATAACAGAACCTGCGAATTTGTTATATTAATTCTATATATAGCTTCGAGATGTTGCTTTTAACAAATTCGCAGGTTCTGTTATGGCTAACAATGCCTTTAACCTTTGAATTGTATATCATAAACCATATATCTCTTTTAGATATAAACCACCGTATGAACTATGAGGACCGACGCCATACCAGGCTTAGATAGTTACACTTTTCTGATGTACAAGATCCTTTATTAAGGCGAGTACAGAGCATAGTGAGTGTAATTATCTTTCTATATGAGAGAATAATCGAAGAACATATATAAATTTCACAAAGGTTTCTGAGAAAGAATCAAAGGTTTTAGAACATTTTCATATTTGAAAGGGAGGTTTTATTGATTTTGTACTTGTTCCCTTTACAACATTCGGAGAGCTCCTTTTATAGAGCTCGGAATTACTGTACATAGGGTCTATCTGTACATAAAGGGCCACCTGTTTATTTTACATAGAGGACACGTCTAACTTAGAGATTCAGATTTTTGCATGTAGGACATCTGTCTTGCTTCGTGTCAGTTGGTGTTGATCCTTTTCTGGGTTGCGACACGTGTTGATTCTTTCTTGAGGTGTGTCCTTTGAGTGCTGACGCTTGGATGGGACACGTGTTGGTTCCTGCTTGAGATGTGTTCTTTGAGTGACACATTTTTCCTTTTTTTTTTTTTTTTATCTCCTCCTATCAGATAGGAGTATGACATATTTAGAAATTATTTACATGTGGTAAAAAGGTAAATACAGGCACAAAATAAAGACTAGTCAATCTTTCATATTTGAATCTTCTTTTTCCACGTCGGGTAGTTGGCTAGTGCTTTCTCCTGGTTCTTTTTCCACATCAGGTGGTTGACTAGTACCTTCTCCTGGTTCAAGAGGATCTGTAATATAAGGCCATTCAGGATCAAGGAAGTCGCCATTTGAGGGCCACCATGGATCAAGAAAGTAGGTGGTTGTCAGTCTCGTCTCTGGTTTTGGATTTGGTTGTTCTGAATTTGGGTAGGGTTTCATAGCTAGAGAAGTGTAGACCAAATCTTCCATGGCGTCCTCAGCAGTTACTTTATTAACAAAGCAGATGTGTTGATATAGTTCACGTTGCTCAGGTTGGTTGGTGTCAATGGAGCCTTCAAGTGTCTTCCATTTGTAATACATTGGTATGGGTTCAAGTTTCCCACCATTATCATTTGAATAAGGCCTATGGCATATAAGAATCAAGTGTGGATCCACAAATTTTTCAGCAGCTTGAAATTCACGTTGAAGAAATCTTTGCCATTCATCTCTAGGAGCATACCATGATAATAATTGCCATAGAAGAGTGCTATCATTCTCATTGTTGCAGAAGAATGGGAGCATCTTTTCAATACTCATTTCTATAACATGATAATAGAGTGTAGAAAGACACCAAAGATACCAGAAGGAATTTATGGTGAGGAGTGTTCTGGGACAAGTGTAGGCTATCATGAGAAATGGTTTTTGGATATCAAAGCAGGCCAATTCATATGGGAGTTGAATTTCGGTTATATACTGTGAAAGGTATCGGAAAAGATGTTGTCTAGCAAATAACCGAATATTACTGACTGTATGAAAAGGTTGGCTTGAAGGTGGAAAAGAGAAATCAGGCTTGACAAGGTGGTTGGGTAATTCTTTAAGATGGAGGTTTTTAGTAGGTAAAAAAGGATTTTTACCTCGTCCTCCTACTATGACGTAGGATCTCTTTTTCACTTTTTTCTTGTTGGTCATAAAAATGACAGGAAGTACCTGAGAAGAAGATATCAGATGGAGTTGAGGTCTTCGGGAAAGATAATCAGGAACAAGGTTATCCTTTCCTTTGATATGTTGAACTGTGAAGCTGTATTTTGAAAACCAATCCTTGAGACGGAGAAGTTGTTTTTCTGGTACTCCTTTGTTTTTGAGATCCATGATAGCTGGAAATGAAGTGTTGTCTAGTTGTATGATGAAATCATACCCCACCAGATGAAACTCGAATTTCTTGATTCCATTTTTCACAGCAAGAATTTCTTTATAGATTGCATGATAATGCCTTTCAGAATCTTTGAATTGTCCGCTGGCATGAGCGCAGTATAGCAATTTATCATCAATCTTTTCAAGAAGTATTGCTCCCCAGTGTTCATCACTTGCATCAGTTTGCAAAATCCGTTGCCCACTACCCGGGATTCTCAAGGAGGGTAGAGTCTGACATGCATCTTTGAGTTGCTTGATTGCAGTAGTTTGGGCATCTCCCCAGTCAGGAGCATTCTTCTTTAGGAGTTTTGAGAGTTTGCTGGTATATCTTGAGCAGTTGGGAATGAAATCCTTGATGTAGTTTACTATCCCAAGGAATTGTTGAATCTCTTTGACAGTAAGCTTTTCAGTAGGAAACTTTTGCAACTCCTCAGCAATATGGGGACCAGGTTCATATTGTCCATCAGATATCTTCATGCCCAGAAATGTAATACTGTCTTTTCCAATAATGCCTTTTCTTTCAGATAGCATGACTCCATAATTTTGGACCAATTCCAGAAACTGATTGAGTAGGACAACATGTTCTTCGGTGTTTTTGGAATAGAGTAAGATATCATCAATATAGACCAGGGCAGAATAAAGGATTGGCTCAAATATACGGGTCATAGCTTTTTGGAAAAGAGAGGGGGCAACTTTTAGACCAAATGGAATGACTTTCCATTGGTATTGTGCTGTTGGGATACAGAAAGCAGTTTTATATCTATCTGAAGGATGAATGCCTATTTGCCAGAATCCAGATTTGAGGTCAAATTTTGAAAAGATTCGGGCTTCAGATAATTGGGCAAAGAGCATTTGTGTTCTGGGTAAGGGAAATTTATCATCTAGAAGATAGAAGTTGAGTATTTTGTAATCAATTACTAACCTCTTCTTTCCCCTGATTTGCTCAGCTCTATTATTAACATAGAATGCTGGACAGGCCCAATTGGATTTGGTTGGTTCAATGAGGCCGAGTGATAAGAGTTGAGAACACTCTTGCTTTGCCAATGCTAACTCCTCTGGATTCATGCCTGGATGTGTGGCTTTGGTAGAATTGATGTCTTCATTTTTCTTGAAGGGGAGCTGGACAAAGAATGCCTCATTTGTCCATAAGGGAGCAGGATGTTGGAACTCAGCATGAGATTCAGCACATAGTTTTCTGAGTTCCTTGGCAGTTTCTTCAAAATTTTCTGGCGTATCCTGTAGAGAGAACAATTTTTGGGATACGGAATATGGTTGAAATCTTCTTTTGAATCGGACACCATGGGGGAGTATCTGTAACCTTTGAGCTTTGAAGAAGAGATCAAAACCCATTAGAAGATCGTGCCCATGCAGCTTGCTTCCAATGACTTTAATCCATACTGTACATTCGGGAAAGAGTTGTATTCCAATGGGATGTTTGGAGATTAAAGAAGTATGGAAGGTTTGTCCATCTGCTGCAAAAAAGTATTCATGACGTGTCTCCCAGGCATCTTCTGGTAAAATATCTGGATTCAGCATAGTCCTCCTTGCTCCAGTATCCAAGACTCCAATTACCTTGATAGGTTTATCATATTTACTTTGCAATATTTGTACATCAAGATGTGGTGAAGGAATACCTTCTTCAAGCACCATATTTGAGTGTAGTGCTGGATAAGGTTTCATCATCAGAATTGGAACTGCTTCTTCGGTAGATGCTTCATCTTCAGATGATTCTTGAAGGATGAATGCAGTGTCAGAATCTTGTTCATCTTGTTCAGAGAATAAAGATTCTATATCAGCATCATCAGCATCTATCTCATGATAATGAAAAGCCTGGGAGGCGAGCTTTGAGGCTTTGCTTTCTTTGGTTGGGCAGTTCCTGGCAAAGTGTCCTTCTTTGTTGCAAAGATAACATCTGTTTGTTCTCTTTTTCCTGAATTGCTTCCTTTTGAAGAATCTGTATTTCTTCTTATTTTTCTGCTTTCGATATTTGGCCTTTTTCTTCTTTTTTGATGACGAACAGCTGCATTCTTTGTCAGAGCACTTTATCTCAAGATATGATTTGTCACAAACAGATTTTGGAATCTTGCGCCTTTCCATCATTTCTTTGAAAAGATTCTTCTGTTCACAGAGTTTATCCAAGGCTGCTAAACAAATTTGATGAATTTGACCCATGCTGGTTTGAGAGAGCTCCCTTCGAGTGGCTTGAATCATTCGGGTCATTTCTGGTTGTAGCTCTTTCGGCAAAGATGCAAGATATACGTTCTTGAGATTAGGATCATTATATCCATTAAGACAATAGAATCGCTCTGACATTCGTCTTTTTTGGATAATGAACAGCATCTCATCAGAAAATACTCCTGCGAAATTGTTTTAGTGTAGAGAGAAATATCACCAATGAATTCACGATGAATTTCTCCCAACGCTTCTCCAGGGGTGGTTGCATTGAGAATCTGAAGTTGCCGATATTCACCCAAGCTTAGAAACCATTCTCGTAATGTTCCAAGGAATCTTGAGGTAAATTCCTTAAGAAGAACTCGAAGATCTGCACCATCTTTGTTAAGTTGATTATCTATCCAGGCTGCAAAAGTATGCATCTTCTCTCTCCTTTTCTGTATTGGAACATCATCAAAAGAGAACCATGGTCCGCTTGACTGTTTTGGGAAACGATCATCTTCAGGATGAGATACATATGGATCATCGCCAGCTTCTGGATCTGAATCTACTGAAAGGGGTTCAGGCTCAGTATAGGGCTGAGATTCAGGATCGGCCATCAAGATTTTAGACACGTCTGCGATTCCTTCATCTCCTTCAATGTTGGTAGAGGCATCTGAAAGACTGGATGAGCCATGGAAGATGGAATGATTAGGATAGACCATTAGAGTATCTGCTGGTTGAGTTTCATCATTATCATCATCTGGTACATCAACTTTATGAATAGTCTTCTTTTTGGCCTTCTTGGGAATTTCTAGTGGAATACTAGAAATCATTCCAAAATATTTAGAATATTCAGGAGATTCTGGTGGCGTGATGCTGGAATGAGGATGTGGTAAAAACAGAGAGCGGGCTTTATCTTCATCAATTTTTTGCATCTCCTTCTTGAGTTTTCTTATTTCAGCTTCATTTTCCATGAATTCTTGGCCATATTGATTTCTTGACATGAGGGCTTGCAATTCTGAGTCCAGTTGGTTTATTCGATGAGATAATCTCTGTTCTGCTCGTCTGAGTTGAACTTCAATGGATTGGACTCTTTCATTTGAATTATGGACTTTGTCAAGAATTCGAGTAACCTTTGAATCAATTGTTTGAAGTGATCGATTTTGAGCTCTGGCATTAATAGTATGCCAGTTTAGAACTTCTTCTCCTTGATTTAAAGGTTTCCTTTGACCGGTTGGCTCCATTGTTGTACTCTGGATGTAAGGTCTTGAAATAATATTATTAGCAAGATCTTCATGTCGAGACAAAGGAGGGAATTCATCATCGTAGTTTCTAAACATAAAACATTGAGAAGTAGGAGTTGTATACTTCCCGCCGCTATGATTAGACTTTTTTGGGTAGGAGAGGGCACCAAAAGCTTCATCATCATCTTCTTCTGGATGGTTAGATGGATATCTACTATAATCATAGTAGAATTCATCATTAAGATAGTCATCCTCTTCTTCTTCAAATTCATCATCGGATGAATCATCTTGACAGTGGCATCTTGGATCGCACATGGATGGATCTGCATCCCAGATGAAATGGCCATTTATCATGCTGGTGTAGACTTCTCTTCCATCAGAAAAGAAGGAAGAGATAGGAATAGGGAATCCGCCGGAGTCCTTCATGATAGGATTTTGAACAGGAGAGATGAGAAGTTGAAATAGCGTCTTGGAACTGGATTCCACCCTGTCGGGTTTAAAGATAGTTTTAACCTTTCCATCTTGTAGTCGTTCAAATTTGAAGTCTGTGGCTTGGATTGGAGCTGCCTCTTGATGCATTGCTTCATAATTGGTAATCCACTCTGCTGGTACTAAACGCTCCAAATCCTTCCTATTGATTTGTCTGGGGACTTGCACAATTGTTGGAACTCCAGTGCCGGCTTCTGCCAGGATCATTAGAGCATCCGCCGTCCCTTGATTTTTAAGATCAAGACTATGATTTTGAAGGCGATAGACTATTTGATGATGTAGAGTGGCCATATAGCTGTTGGGAGATTGATCAGCACCAGCTATTTGAATTAGAACCTTGAAGGTTGATTCAAGAGAGGCATCTTGTAGGGATAGTGCAAAGTTTGGAAAGAAAGTGACAACAACACTTCCGGCATTTAGAGTAGTAAGCACTGTTCCAATAACAGCATGCTCATAGTGTAGATAACGAGTATCTAGTAGAGCAATTCTTGCTGTAACTGGTAAACCTTTTCTTCCATTGTAGGAAAGAACAAGTCGAACAGCTCCCATGTGAAGATGGGTGTATCCTTCCTTTCTCCAGGCTTCAATATAGTCACGAGGTATTGATAACGTGACATATTGTTCTTGATTAGTGGCAGGAAGGCCACATTGATCCATCTTTGAGGACTGAACATATTCTCGAACTGGTGGATTTTTGGAGGTTACAAGAGAACGAATACTCTTAGTAAGACTTCCATATTTGCGATAGATATTGTAAGGACTGACAAGAGGAGGTACGGTTTGTTCAACTACAGCATCACTAGGTATAGTAGTGAATTCTATGAGGTTTTCTATACTATTGGTATTATGTTTGGGTAACGAAAGAGATGTGGAGTGACTCAAGATCTTTTGAGAGATAGTGGGAAGGTTTTCCATGTTTTGAAGCTTTCTTTCCCAGTCACCACTTGAGATCTCTATATATATTCAAACAATATTCTCCCGCGGATCAAAAGCACAACCTAGCTCTGATACCACAGTGATCGGGAGCCTCAGGATTCATACGCTTTAGGCCTGGTATGGCGTCGGTCCTCATAGTTCATACGGTGGTTTATATCTAAAAGAGATATATGGTTTATGATATACAATTCAAAGGTTAAAGGCATTGTTAGCCATAACAGAACCTGCGAATTTGTTATATTAATTCTATATATAGCTTCGAGATGTTGCTTGAACCGCCTAAAGCGTATGAATCCAGAGGCTCCCGATCTGGGGACATATTAGTAGATGAATGCACAACTCGATTGTAAGCAAATTCAGCATATGGCAAACAATCTTCCCATGATTTCAGGTTGTTTTTAACTAAAGAACGCAGCAAAGTACCTAAAGTGCGATTAACTACTTCAGTTTGTCCTTCATTGACTTCATCATTGCTATGGATGTCCTCATCATTCCCCCCCTGCTGAAGAGAATTCATCCTCGAATTTGAAGTCTCGTCTTGGTCGAACTCATCTGCAGAAAAAGGAGACAAATCTGCAACATTAAACGTAGAAGAACACTTGTACTCACCAGGGAGATCAATGCGGTATGCATTATCATTAACACGGCTCAAAACAGTGAATGGGCCATCTCCACGGGGCGACAACTTCGACTTCCTCAAGTTAGGGAATCGGCCTGGACTCAAATGGATCCAAACACGGTCTTCGGGCTGGAATATCACACGTTTGCGCCTCGTGTTGCGTGCGGCGGCGGTTTGAGCGCCTTTGTGCTCGATCCGGGCACGAACCTTCTCATGCATCTCTCGAATAAAATCAGCTCTCTTCATACCTTTAACACTCGTTAGATGCTCAACGGGTAAAGGAATCAAATCAGTAGGGGTTAACGGATTAAATCCATAAACTACCTCAAATGGAGACATGTTAGTAGAAGAATGAATAACACGATTGTAAGCAAATTCAGCATATGGTAAACACTCTTCCCATGACTTCAAATTGTTCTTAATTAGAGACCTAAGTAAAGCTCCTAATGTACGATTCACAACCTCAGTTTGACCATCGGTTTGTGGATGACATGCAGTAGAAAACAATAACTTAGTTCCTAATTTTCCCCACAAAATACGCCAGAAATGTCCTAAAAACTTAGAATCCCTATCATTAACAATAGTACGAGGAATTCCATGCAATCTAACAACATGTACAAAGAACAAGTTGGCAATATGAACAGCATTATCGGTTTTTCTACATGCAATGAAATGAGCCATTTTAGAGAACCGATCAACTACAACAAACACCGAATCTTTACCCGACCTAGACCTAGGTAATCCCAAGATGAAATCCATAGAAATATCAATCCAAGGGGCTGTAGGGGCGGGTAATGGCGTGTAAAGGCCGAATGGGTGTGAAGTGGATTTGGCTTGACGACAAATAATGCAATGACTACACACATTCTCTACATCCCTACGCATATGCGGCCAATAAAAGTGTTCATGCAGCAAGTTCAATGTCTTATGTACACCAAAGTGACCCATCAAACCTCCCGCATGCGATTCTAACACAAGTAGCTCACGCATAGAACAAATTGGAATGCATAACTTAGACTCCTTGAACAAAAACCCATCATGCACACAATAACCATCAATAGCTCTAGATTTCGACACACATGAAGCATATATGGGGCTGAAATAGGCGTCCTCAACATATAACGACTTAATGGACTCGAAACCAAGCATCTTAGCATGCATTAAGTTCAGAAGTGCGTACCTTCGAGATAACGCGTCCGCGACGACGTTTTCCTCGCCTTTCTTGTACTTGATCACGTATGGGAAGGACTCGATGAATTCCACCCATCTTGCATGTCTCTTGTTCAGATTTTACTGTCCTTTGAGGTGCTTTAAACTCTCGTGGTCCGTGTGAATCACAAACTCCTTGGGCCAAAGATAGTGCTGCCATGTATCCAATGCACGCTTCAAAATTGCACCAATACCTATGCCCGAAGCATCACACTCGATCTCAAAAGTCTTAGTAAAATCAGGTAAACGAAGAACATGAGCAGAACATAACAAAGATTTCAAAGTAGTAAATGCATGCTCTTGTTGTTTACCCCACTCAAATTTCCGATCCTTCTTACTTAGAAAAATCACGCACAAAACGTCGGTAAAAACCGGCGAGTCCATGAAAGGACCGAACTTTCGAGGCGTTTTTCGGGGTTGGCCATTCCTCAATCGCCTTGATTTTGGAACGGTCTACCTCAATACCACGAAAACTGACGACAAAGCCTAGAAAAACGACTTCATCTATGCAAAAGGAACACTTAAATAAATTTGCATACAACTTTGCATCACGCAAAAGCATAAACACACGCCTAAGGTGTTCTAGGTGCGCCTGTGCACTATGACTGTAAATCAAGATATCATCAAAGTAAACAACCACGAATTTACCAATCACATCACGCAAAACATGGTTCATTAACCTCATAAACGTGCTCGGTGCATTAGTGAGACCAAATGGCATAACTAACCACTCATATAGACCATGCTTTGTTTTAAACGCAGTTTTCCATTCATCCCCTTCATGCATTCTAACTTGAAAATAACCAGATCTTAAATCTATCTTAGAAAACACATTAGAACCACTTAATTCATCTAGCATATCATCAAGTCTAGGGATAGGAAATCTGTACTTAACCATTATTTTGTTGATGGCGCGGCAATCCATGCACATCCTCCATTCGTTGTTCTTCTTTGGCACTAGGATGACTGGAACTGCACAAGGGCTCATCGACTCACGGATTTGCTTCTTCTCTAGCAACTCCTTCACTTGATGGTCGATCTCCTTCGTCTCCTTGGGGGACGTGCGGTACGCCGGTCTGTTGGGCAAGACTGCGCCGGGTACGAAGTCGATCTGGTGCTCGATCCCACGAACTGGAGGTAATCCACTTGGAATCTCTTCCGGGAACACGTCCGCGAACTCCTCCATAAGGGGCTGCACATCACAAGGCATAGAAACACTATTAGTAGCACTGTCCTTATAAGATAAAAGAACGAAAGGTAAACCTGCTTTAAGTGCTTTCTCTACGCCTTTAACTGAGATGAACAAAGACCGATTTTGTTCAACTTTGGGGGCTGATCCGGATGATTTTCCACGAACTAAGGCTTCATTGGATGCCTTTAAAGGGGCTGCATTGGCCGAATTGAAGATGGGATCGGCTGTTGTGTCTCGGCCGAGTCTCGACCGTTCACTGCGGCGGTCCGGGCGGCGGCTGCGGCTTGCTTTGCCCGTTCTTGCTTAAATCTCTCTTGCATCCTTTCTTGATCCTCTGCAATAGCTTTAGGAGCGAGTGGCTTGAGCACAGTAGTTCGACCATCCATGGTGATCGAATAGATGTTGGCCAAACCATCGTGAACTGCTTTACTGTCGAATTGCCACGGTCTTCCTAAAAGAATGTGGGCTGCCTCCATAGGAATAACATCACAAAGAACAGTGTCAGAATAACGATCTTTAGTAAATGAAACGCGTACCTGACCTGTTACTCTGATTGAACCGCGATCAGTGAGCCATTGCAGCTTGTATGGCTTTGGATGCTTTGTAGTGGTGAGGGCGAGTTTATCAACGGTGTATTGACTGATTGCGCCTTCTTTCTTGCTGCATCTCCCACCAAGTGGCTGCGTAGCCTCTGAACTCCAAACAGGCTAACTGCACCTTTTTGACTTCTGTGAAGTCGTAGCAGTCAAAAATCTTCTCTACCTTACGTTCCCAATCAAGATAGATATCGGGATCATGAAGGCCTTCAAACTCCGGGATGCTCGTCTTGATGTTATTGAGCATGCGGTCTTCACCATAGTCATCACGCCTCTGTCGGCGTCCATGATCAGTATCAGCTGTATTCTCATCGAAAAACTCCTCCTCGTGCTCATGATGGCGCTGGTGTTGTCGAGCTTGACCACGAACAGGCTGTGTAATGGTCGGAGTAGTTTTAGTGCGTTCAAGGTGTAACGCCCCGATCCCGGGAGAAGGGCAGGGGACCGGTGCGCTACTTGGGGGAAGGGGGAAGAGGTTGTTGAACAGAAGCAATCAAAGAAATAGGGTTAGTGCCCTAAAATTTTGGGTAGCATAACCTTTATAAATGGATCAATCCACGCTTTTAAAGCGTATGAAATGACTCAAACCAGATACCATGACTCTTAGGATGAACCCAAGAAAGAATAACAAAGGCAAACTTCAATGTAAATAATAACAGTTCAAAGGTTAACTGTTAATAGGTTAGGCATGAAAAAGGCCAGACTGATGTCTGTCCAAATACTTGAAGTAAAGAGATGACAGGCTCCCGCCTGTCGTGAAAGCAATATAAAGCCAGGCTTTTGCCTTGACATGGAAAACAATGTAAAGTCAGGCTTGCGCCTGTCTGAATAAGGAAAGTAAATAAATGCCAGACTTTTGCCTGTCAGGAACGGAAAGTAAACGGGATTCGGAGAACCGAACACTCCGTAACAATAAAGAAAATGGGATTCGGAGAACCGAACACACCATAACAGTAAAGAAAATGGGATTCGGAGAACCGAACACTCCGTAGCAATAATCAGAGTAAGCGAAAAGAACGTAGCGCATTTATTCAGACTCAAAAGGAAGCATGTTCTCAGTTAGACTCCATAGCTGATGAAGCCACGAAAAGCCTTGAAGAACTTAATCCGGAGCTGCAAATACGTGGTCCAATTACACGATTTCGAGCAATACAACTGCAAGGATTTTTCCAAGCATTTGTATGTCAGAAATTCAAAGATGACAAAGATGTTGAGAGCAACTCCAAAATTGTTACTTTGCTAGTAATTAAAGATTGGAGATCAAGGTTTGAAGAAGAGAACATGAAGAACTCGTCGAGTTGTGCATGCGTGCACGAGATCAGATTTTTGGCCCTTTAATTAATTTACTTATGGGGTTGATTTTATTTAGACTATAGTATTTATTTAATTATGTTAGACTATAGTTTAGTTCAGATTTTTAATTATTTATTATGTAATTTTCGTCCATAATATAGTCATAGTTGACTAGAATTGTATTTAAGGCAATTTCCTACCTTGAATAGAATTCTAGTTTAGGGAACTTCCTAGTATAGTTAGAGATCCCTTTTGGATCAATTTTTAGGCCTTTTAACCTTATTATTTTCGTGCCTTTTAGCCCTATAAATAGGGGAACCATTGTACATTATTATTTTAGACGTTGCATGAAATAAAGAGTTATTTTCTCAATTGTCTCACGATCCTTAGGTTGATCAAACAAACACTTTTGTTGATTTAGTCATAAATCATCATTCTTAGAGGATAGCATCTTTAAGTCTTATTCAAGGGTATTCCTTAATTCACTCGAGGGATTAACGGGTACTCGCTAATATCGAAGAGCAGCTTAGAGATTTTGGCCTCGTGGTACGTTCGAGATCGCAAGGCAACTATCGGGTTGTGATTCACATCGACGTCATCAACCATCAACCATAATCGATGACAACCATCCTTAGAGGATAGCATCTTTAAGTCTTATTCAAGGGTATTCCTTAATTCACTCGAGGGATTAACGGGTACTCGCTAATATCGAAGAGCAGCTTAGAGATTTTGGCCTCGTGGTACGTTCGAGATCGCAAGGCAACTATCGGGTTGTGATTCACATCGACGTCATCAACCATCAACCATAATCGACGACAACCATCTTCATCATCGTTCGCCTCAAATCAGCCACAAAGTTCGAGTATACCTCGTTCGTTCGCTTTATCCGTAAGTTCGTTTATTCCCTATCATATCCTATCTACTCGAGCCCTTCTTCACCTAACCTATACACGTTCCTACCCTTAAATTCCAGCCCTCATTTATCCCTTTACAGCCCTCTTTTACCTTGGTTTTGTGTTACACAGTTCGTGTCGTTTTCTACGTGTTCTAGTTGTCTAGATTTATCGTAATTTTCATTTGTTTATCGAGTCGGATTGAAGCCCTTCATTAAGTTGACGTGTTTCGTATCCTAAAGTCTTCCGCTACGTTCTCTAGATTCGTCCTAGATTAATAGTCTGGGTCGCATCATATTTTGGCATCAGAGCCACGTTAGCTCTGCTGGTCGTGGTTCAATCCGACGTGTCAATTTATCCTACGTGTCGTTTATTTTCTTACGTGTCTTTTGAATTGTAATAGCTAGAGTACATTGAAAAAAAAGAAAAAAAAATTCGGATAAAAAAAAATAAAAAAAAATCCGAAAATTAAAAAAAAAAAGAAAAAAAAAAGAGAAAAGAGGCATATTCATTGTGTTACCTATTGAGTCTTGTTTTAATTTTGGTGCTTTCCTTTTAGTACTTCTCTATAGTTGGTAATTACCTAGTGAGCCTTTTCTTATTTGGTAATTTCCTTCTAGTATAGTTCTTTAGTTGGTAACTTCCTTTAGAGAGTCATATTTTATTTTTGGAACTTTCCTTCCAAGTTCTATTTTATTTTGGTAATTTCTTTTAGAGTTATATTTTATTTTTGGAACTTTCCTTCCTAGTTTTATTTTTATTTTGGTAATTTCCTTTTGAGTTGTAATTTATTTTTAGTTTCTTTCCTTTGCTTCCGCGTCTTTTGTGTCTCGTTGGTCATTTAGTCCCGGGTCACATCAATAGCGGAAAAGGAAACATATACATCAAATGATAGCCCTTCCTTAGCACAGCCGTCCACCATCCCGCAGCTCATCCTGAAAAATATTTGAAAAGATTTTGGGCGTGAGTACTAATGCACTCAATGGGTACTTTTGAGAAAAACCTTCACAATCATTTTATAAAATAGAATATCCAATCATATTTTAAGCATATCATGGAAAGCTTTTAAAGTAGAAAATTTGTGAATTCCATGTATACTAAATCATTTTAGTTCCATCATTGCGTGCCACTCTCCCCTAGAACGCTTACGGTGAGTCGGTTCGTGTACACAACCCGGCTGCTTAAGGTTGGACACTGCCCTGTTTGCTTGGGGCTCGATATTGTGAACCATTGTAGTTTCGTCACCAAAAACAGTAGTAAGACTTACATGAGTCAGGAGAGCACATCAAATACAGTCATGAGTTGGATATTCAATCACACTCATTTTATAAATATCAAGGCTTAATAACCCGAAATGTATTTTTATATAATAAAAACCCACCTGGAAATCAGATCTTAAAAGCAAGATCTAGATTCTGATTCTGGTCTCAACTAGAAGTCTCCTTCTTCTGAGCCTACAAGATTATCCGGCAACTTAGTTTCGATGAACGACTACCATTAAGTCAAAATCTAATATTTCTTAGCTATGAAGTAAATATTATAAAATCTACTATCTTAATACACAGCACCCGGGTCATCAAAATATTTTGACTCTTAAGGGAACTTTACTCAGGGCATTTTTATAAAGAAAAACCCTTTTGGAAGTTTTGGCATACGGGGTGGTCAAACTCGTATCCTAAAATTAACTCGATACAAATAAATTCATACCGCAAGATCTGCCCATTGGAAAAATATGAAACTTTCAATAAAAATACTATATTTTGACACGGAACAACTTTTGAGCATAAAAGTACAATCGGGTTATCCATGAAGGATAGATCTGAAAAAGACTACAATTTAATATTCGGATACCCAAAATATACCCGAAATTAAAAAGTGACAACACGGAAAATGTATATAAATATACATAGAACATAAAACCCTAAAGACACTTTTTGATCCGGCAACCCGAAAGAGTCACCGATTCGAAAGGTGGTTGCGACTTTTGGCGGCGGTCACGATGATTTGTCATCATGATTGTCTGTCGTGTCATCATTTCAATCACGTATTCGTGATCTACGCGTTGACACCTTCAAAATGACTATTTCAGAATTGAAATAGAAAACTAGAGACATACCTTCTCTAGAAGCTGCTCGGCGTTTCGATTTTGAAAATGAATGAAAAATGAAACCTTAACCTCCTATTTATAGAAGAAAAATAAATAGGATAATAACGAATAAAAGAAAGAGGATAATGATGGAATAGGATAATGATGGAAAAAGAATAGGATAATTACGAATAGGATAATCTTTCGAAAAAGAAATTGGATAATGACGGATGTGCCTTTTCTATCCAAATCTATTACCTTTTAGTTTAAAATTGTGCCAAGAGTTCATTTAAACTCGATATTGAAAAATTGAAAGTTTGGCACGATGCTTAAAACTTTTCCTATTAACCCGAGAAAAATATAAAAACATATTTTTAAAGCAATTTTTTGACCAAAATAAATTTAAATAGATTTCTCTGGCTGCGATTTTCCTTTATTTGAGTCCTTTAAGGACCCAACTTCTTACCTAAATTACCCTCAGGTAACATAAGTTAAATAAAAACCTTCTAAAATATTTCGGGGTGTTACACAAGGGCATGCACTAAATCATCAAGTTTGTCAGACAGGGCCTGATGCTGTCTCTGGAAGTGTTTTGAGAGTGCCTCAAAATGATACTTAGGATCCCATTGTGCGGGTGGATCCGAAGTAGACTCCATGGGGGCTTTGGATGGATCTCGGGATGGGTCCAAAGGTGGAGTGTCGGCTGGGGGAGTCAAAGATGACTCGGAACGGGTACCTTTCTTCATGAACCTACAAAACGAACAAACGTAAAAGAAAACAAGGAAGGACCTCACAATCTCACGTCACTCGTTTGTTTTCACTCTTGATTTTACCACTCGTGTATCACTCAATATGTGGGTGCACAGTGTGTGAAAATCGTGTAGATGGAGTAGGTAACTCGGCGTTCTTGTGTAGAGGAAAGGACGAGAATGCTATGTTTGGAACACGGATGAATTTGGAGTGTGTATGAATGAGATACGGGTTGAGTATGTGTGGTGTAGGGGCTGTCGAAATTGATGTATGGAGTATAGGTGGTGGTCGTGTATGGTGGAGGGAGAAAAGGAAAGAGGTAGATCAATTAATGAAGTTCCAATAAGATTGGGAAATCCAAAAATAAATCTAGAAAGGATATGGAAAGAAATAGGATAGATAAGGATAGAAAGAAAGAGATAAGGTAATAGGGAATTTGGATATGTATCAATCTATGTGACACAATCTAAATACCTTAATTAGCCTAGACTCTACAAGGAAAGAATCCAAAAATAAAAATAGAGATCTAAAGTAGTTACCAAAATCAAAACAAACTAAGAAGGAAATTTCCTAAAAGAAAGGGAATCTAAAAGGAAATAACTAACTATGGATTTGTACCCAAAAGGAAGGTACCAAAATAAAATAGACACAAAAAGGAAACAATGAATTTACTTTTCTTTTTTTTTTTTTTTTGTATTTTCGGATTTTTTTTTTATCCGATTTTTTTTTTAAACTATGAACAATACGGAAAATAAAGTACAACTCGATAAAACTCAAAACAAAATAAACGGGACAAATAAACGAGTATGGAACCACGAACGATATAAACCGACGTGGCTCTTGATACCAATTTATGATGTGACCCGGGACAATATGACACACGAGACACAAAGGATGCGGAAGCTAGGAAAAAAACTACGTCGATTATGAAAGGATCCTATACTCGATTAACTAGACGACTTGGACTCAACTAAAATACCTAGATAAATGACACACAAATAAACACAAATCCAAATAACAAGGCTGTGTTGGGACGGCTTTATGGATGGTTAGAATGATGATGATCGAAGGTAGTGAGTCGGTTTAGAAGGGCTGGGGTAGATAGGGTATGATAGAGTAGAATCGGACTTACGGATTAAACGGACGATGACGAACTCGAACACGATGGAGCTGGACTTGGAACGGACGGATGGTGATGATGATTGGCGTCGAACGGCGGTGATGATGGTGTAAAGTCGATGTGAATTACAACCCGAAAGTTGCCTTGAATCTCGAACGTGCACAAGGCCAAATTCTTTAAGTTGTTCTTCGATAGCGAGTTTCCGACGATCCCTCAAACGTGGACGGCGAATTCCCTTTGTAAAACTTAGAGATGCTAAATCTAAGAGTATGAATTTAAAAGATCTAAACTCACAAATATATAAAATGGGGTTGAGACAATATTGAAAGCAAAGCTTAAAATTATCAAATATGGTCTAAAGTAACAATGAAATATGGATCCACTATTTATAATAGTAGGATCGAAAATCTAAACCTATAGGACCGAAAATTATAGTCCAAAGTAGACTAGGATTGGACTTTGACTACTTCCTAAACTAGAATTCTTTTTAAGGTAGATTTTGTAGATCTTGCCTTATCTAAAAATCTTGTCAAATCTTCAACTAAATAACCGAAAATCTTTGACTAAAAATCTAATAAAAATCGGTCCAAACTATAGCATATAATAAATAAATAAAATACTATAGTCTAATAAATCATTCCCCTTAATTGGATCATCAAGGACCGAAACTTTTGGGCTTTTCCATCATGCATGCTTAACTTGGGCTGAATAGCAAGTATACACATCAAGCCCAACAAAAGCACATACACGCCTCCTTCTTCATGCATTGCACTTCACATCTTGATCTCCATCTTCCATCTTCAAACTTCCTTGCACACCGTCTTCAACTTCGAACTTCTTGCGAATTACAGATTGCAAATATTCTTGCAACTTCTTAGCTCGTAGTCTTGTGACGGGTCCTTTGAATTGCAGCTCTTCATTGACTTCATCATTGCTATGGATGTCCTCATCATCTAGATTCGTCCCATTTTTGTCCGGGTCGTATCAATACATGTCAATCATATCGTTAGTACCACTTAGTTTAAAAGTAGGATCCAATATTTTTGCAACCAAAAAAATATTAGGCACATGATCAAAATATTTTAGCCATTTTTTTACCATGGCTAGAATCATATCTTGCAAATCGGGTTTATGACTACAAGTATTAAATTTTGCAGCAATTAAACAACAATGATACATAAATTTGCAAACAGTAGGGTAATACACACCGGATAAATCTTTTGTTGCATATTGAAAAACTTGTAAAAGCTCCATTAATTCAATACAATCATCCCAATACGAAGATAATAAAATAAACGATTCAATATGCATAGCAAAAAAAGAACATAATAATTCACGATATTCAAAAGTTGCAGAAAGCATTTCATAAGTAGAGTTCCACCTATTAGGCACATCTAAGTTAAAAATTTTAGGATGCACACCAGCTTCCCTACAGAATTTTTCCCACCTACGTCTAACTCTAACTCTACCATGAATATAATCTACAGCATCACGAATAGGTTGAATTGAGTTATTTAATATTCTAAGTCCATCTTGAACACATAAATTCAAAATATGAGCAATACATCGCGTATGAAAATATTTACCATGCAAGGTTGGATTACATGCTTTGATTAATTCTCTAATACTAGCCGTATTAGCAATCGCATTATCAAAACCAATAGAAAAAATTTTATCAAGCATTTTAAAATGATTGCAAATTTTAATAATAGCCTTAGCAATATTAGTAGCACTATGTTGACAGTTAAATCTACGAAAAGCAATTAAACGTTTATTTAAATTCCATGAATAATCAATCCAATGCAATGTAATAGCAATATAATGACGACAGATAAATTTATCAGACCAAATATCAGAACAAATAGCAACCCTGTAAGGAATTTTACTAATAACACTTTTCAATTTCGACTTATATCTTATATGCAATTTTTCAAGAGTCCTAGTCATAGTCATTCTAGGTATTCTTTGAGCACTAGGATTATAAGCAGCTTTCATACGATGTTCAAAATTCATGCTATCGGTAAATTGAAGTGCTAAAGATTCTTCACAAATAAAATAACACATTTGTTATCTAGCAACTAGAAGGTCAAACCTAAAGAGTTGGGATGAGTACGGCGTACCTTCACCTTGGCTTTCGATATTTTGATTGCTTACCGGTTGGAAGTTGAGTTGCGATTGAGCTTGAGCACGTCCAAGTTCGACTTGATGATTGTTGGTGATGTGTGACCAGTACGTCCCATAGCCGCCTCCAGTGCGAAATTTGTATTGCTTCGGACAATAGTTGCAATACAAATCAAACACACCCGCTTCATTCTTCCTTGCCACCTTCCAGAAATGAATAGTGAAGAGAGCAGATTTTAGTGCCGTACTTCTTGTTGGAACGGCCTCCGCCTCTTTCTCCGCCTCCTCCGTGTCGAGATCGATGGATGGATTTCCGCTGAAAGCACTAGATTCTTGAGATCGTTGTAATTCTTCAAACTGGATCCATCTTGCCACTTCTTCATCAACTGCCATTTGTGATGTGACCCGGGACCTATGGGACACGATACGAACGACTTATGCGGAAGCTTAGGAACGGAACAACGTCGGACAAGTAAGGGATCAATACGACTCTAAAGAAAATACGAAAGACTAGACTAGAAAAAGGACACGAAAAGTGTAGAACTTACTAGAATTCGTAAAAACGAACAAAGACTCGATGGATGACACGTAGGATGACTCTTGGAGACTCGTGGTGGCTGGGATGGCGGCATACGGTACGGATGGCGGTGGAGGATGTCGTGAAGGTGACTTTGGCGGCGATGAAAGGTAGAAGGATAAATCAGGATCGGCGAACCCGTGTTGTAACAACTCGAACGCGCACGACTAATTCTCCGGATAGCAATTCTCCCAAGTATTGTACCCTGAAGAACTTGAATAAGACTATTGTATTGCTAGAACAATAGAATTGTAGATAACAGTTTGATCAACCGAAGGATCATGAGACAGATTGAGAATAACTCTTTATTTCTTGCAATTGTCTGAATTATGAATGTCACATGGTGCTCCTATTTATAGGAGAGGTTAAGGACGAAAATTAGAGTCCTAATAACTTAAGAATTCGATTCTAATACTAATCCTAATCAAAATAGGATAAAATCAAAAGATACCAAAAATAAGATAACAAAAATCTATCTAAATCTAACTAGATAAGGATAAATCCCAAACTGACTTTGGGCCTTCAAAATTCTCGCCTATTGGACTTCTAATTAACACAATATGGGCTTCAATTTATCATAATAATTCGTGGCCCATGTATGCATTAATCTTGCCACCTTTGCATGAAAAACAGCAACTTGTCGGATTCCCATGCAAACGCGTAGAACTCTTTATGCGCACGTCCAAATGGCGTCATTCTTCTTCTCACGTCTTCATGCTTCCTTCTTCATCATCTAAGGATAGCATGGTGATCAATCTCGAGCTGCCCTTGACTTCATTTTCACCAAGTTCGAATTTGCGACGAATAGAAGCTAGTAAATAAGCTTGCAACTTCTTAGCTCGCAAACGCGTCATTGGACCTTTAAACTGCAGCTCCGGATCATCTTCTTCATTGCCTTGCACGACCTCATCATTCCCCCCCTGCTGAAAAGAATTCGTCCTCGAATTCGGGGACTCATCAACTTCGAACTCATCATCTGCAGAAAAGGGAGATAAGTCAGCAACATTAAATGTAGATGAACACTTATATTCACCGGGTAAATCAATGCGATATGCATTATCATTGACTCGACTCAGCACGGTGAACGGTCCATCTCCTCTAGGCATCAATTTCGATTTTCTCAAGTTGGGAAACCGTCCAGGACTCAGATGAATCCAAACGCGATCTCCAGGCTGGAAAATCACTTGCTTGCGCCGTTTATTCTTTTAAACAGCATTACGTGCGCCAACGGCTTCAATACGCGCACGTACTTTCTCATGCATCTCCTTAACTTGTTCCGTTTTTCTTGTACCTTTAACACTTGTTAGATGCTCAACAGGTAAAGGCAACAGATCATTAGGCGTTAGCGGATTAAAACCATAAACAACTTCAAACGGAGACATATTGGTAGATGAATGCACAACTCTATTATAGGCGAATTCAGCATATGGCAAACAATCTTCCCATGATTTCAAGTTGTTTTTAACTAAAGCTCGCAGCAAAGTACCTAAAGTGCGATTAACTACTTCAGTTTGTCCATCAGTTTGTGGATGACATGCAGTAGAAAATAACAGACCTTTAACTTACCCCATAGTACACGCCAAAAATGTGCTAGAAACTTAGAATCCCTATCACTAACAATAGTTCTAGGTATTCCATGTAAACGCACAACATGTATAAAGAACAAATTGGCAATGTGTACAGCATCATCGGTTTTCCTACATGCAATGAAATGAGACATCTTGGAAAACCTATCAACTACAACGAATATGGAATCTCGACCAGACCTTGACCGTGGTAAACCTAATATGAAATCCATAGATAAATCAATCCACGGGGAAGACGGGGCTGGTAGAGGAGTGTATATACCAAAAGGATGTGAAGTAGATTTCGATCTCCTACAAGTAATGCATCTACTACACACATTCTCAACATCATGCTTCATACGTGGCCAAAAGAAATGTTCATGCAGCAAGTTTAACGTTTTAGACACACCAAAGTGACCCATTAAACCTCCCGCATGCGATTCAAGAACTAACAACTCACGCATAGAAGACTTAGGAATACACAACTGTGAACCCTTGAACAAGAAACCCTCATGCACGAAATAACCATCAAAAGATCGAGATTTTGAGCAACAAGTCGTGTAAATCGGCGCAAAGAACTCATCACATGCATACAACTCCTTAATTGCATCAAATCCTAACATCTTAGCATGCATAAGGTTCAAGAGAACGTACCTTCTCGACAATGCTTCAGCACAACACTCAACAAAACAATCAACTATCCAACGTGTGACATATAATGGATCAAACATGGTATACCATGTTCGATCCATTATATGTCACACGTTGGATAGCATGCAATTTCCAGCATGTTCAACACTATGAATAGCTTTCGGATGAGCAATGGCAAAACACAATCTAATCAAATTCAAGTACCATTCTTGCATCTTACACTTGGTTGGAACAAACAATGACTCTCTACTATCCAACCTTTTCATGCAATTCAAGTCAAATCCAAATGTTAAATTAATTCTAAAAAGAAACATGGATTCAACTATACACATCAAATACCTATCAACGCTAGAATAGGATAGATGGTACTTACCTCTCTCGATTTCATGTAACACGTCCTTAAGATAAATAATGTGGGTGTTGGACGACTTATCTAGAACAAGCTGATCTCTAAGTTGAACATCATTATGCTCCAACTTCAGCTCTTCGTTGATCTCTTCTTGAGAGTTAGAAACTTCTTCCGAGCTGCCATCAGGGTTGGATGTAGCTATTCCAGGCTGCTCAATCTCGAACTCTCTTTTCTCGATCTGCGCATCACTAGAAAAACAATCATTAGTAGCACTGTTCTCAGAAATTAACAGATTATCCGACTTACCTGAATCAAGTGTTGGATCAATGCATATGGGTTGGGACGGAATTGTAGCTTCACTTATCATGTCTGAATTTAACTGGTGATCTGTGTTGGAGGGATTAGACGACACGTCTTGGTGTGAACAAGACTCCAATGGTGTCGAAGTAGTGCTAGGGACGGTGGCGATTGATTCGCTCTGGGTAGCTGCGGCCTTCTTTTCCCTTTCGGTTTTAAACTTTTCTTGCATCAACTTCTGATCCTTAATGACGTCCTCAGGCGCCAAAGGCATCAGTCTGATGGGTCGTCTATTCCAAGCAAAGGAATAAGTGTTGGCGTGACAATCGTGCACTGCTCCTCGATCGAATTGCCACGGTTGACCTAGAAGAATGTGTGTTGCCTCGACCAATAGTAAATGCGACACTTACCTGACTTGTGATTGTAAGCCGCTGCAACTTATAGGGCTTGGGATGCTTCTGTGGTACTAGGCCGAGCTTGTCCACTGCATATTGACTAATGGCGTTAAATACACTACCACTGTCAATAATCATGGAACAAATTTTGTCTTGGATGGAGCAACGGGTGTAGAAAATATCTTCCCGTTGGTCCATTTATCCTGCAAAACGAACAAACGTGAAGAAAAAGTAAAGTAGGACCTCACAATTCCTCACAAACGCTCGTGTATGTCACTCTTGATTTTTTTTCCACTCGTGTTTAACTCTCAAAGATGTGGTGCACGTGTGGAGTGATTTTGGGGGTGGGTGGATCGAAACAGTCTTCTTCTTGATTAGCTCCTCTGGGTCTTCTTCAAGCTCCAACGGATAAAATCAAGCTGGAAGGTTGCTAAGAGTAGAAGTAGGCGTGTGGAATGAGTAATTCAGCTGGTGGTGTATGTGGACCACGGGTGTACGGGTGTATGGGTGTACGGGTGTACGGGTGTATGGACTATGTGGTGTATAAGGTGAACCGGGTGTATATGGAAAAGATGAGAAATTTCGAATCCCTTTAGTGATTAGGATCGAAAATATGGGTGGATAAGGGTGGAAGATTTGATTAGAAATGGATTAGGATGGAAAGATCTTGAATAGATATAGATTAGGATGAAATATATCTAAACAAGGTAAGAAATCTAACGGATAAGGAAATAAGGATTTTGGATGTGTGAACACAATCTAAGAATCCCTAAATATATGGAACAAATCTAAAAAACAAGGAATTAAACTTGAAATCAAATAAACAATCTGATTTTCGTTTTTTTTTTTCGGATTTTTTTTTTTGACCTTTTTTTTTGCTATAGGGATTTCGATCCCTTTGCTCTTTTTCTCTCTTTTTTTTTCAATGAACAATTCACGTATTACAACTCGAAAGACTCAAAACGAGAAAACGAATAGAAATTGACGTATTGAACCACGAACGATAGAAACCAACCTGGCTCTGATACCAATTTATGATGTGACCCGGAACCTATGGGACACGATACGAACGACTTATGCGGAAGCTTAGGAACGGAACAACGTCAGACAAGTAAGGGATCAATACGACTCTAAAGAAAATACGAAAGACTAGACTAGAAAAAGGACACGAAAGGTGTAGAACTTACTAGAATTCGTAAAGACGAACAAAGACTCGATGGATGACACGTAGGATGACTCTTGGAGACTCGTGGTGGCTGGGATGGCGGCGTACGGTACGGATGGCGGCGGAGGATGTCGTGAAGGTGACTTTGGCGGCGATGAAAGGTAGAAGGATAAATCAGGATCGGCGAACCCGTGTTGTAACAACTCGAACGCGCACGACTAATTCTCCGGATAGCAATTCTCCCAAGTATTGTACCCTGAAGAACTTGAATAAGACTATTGTATTGCTAGAACAATAGAATTGTAGATAACAGTTTGATCAACCGAAGGATCGTGAGACAGATTGAGAATAACTCTTTATTTCTTGCAATTGTCTGAATTATGAATGTCACATGGTGCTCCTATTTATAGGAGAGGTTAAGGACGAAAATTAGAGTCCTAATAACTTAAAAATTCGATTCTAATACTAATCCTAATCAAAATAGGATAAAATCAAAAGATACCAAAAATAAGATAACAAAAATCTATCTAAATCTAACTAGATAAGGATAAATCCCAAACTGACTTTGGGCCTTCAAAATTCTCGCCTATTGGACTTCTAATTAACACAATATGGGCTTCAATTTATCATAATAATTCGTGGCCCATGTATGCATTAATCTTGCCACCTTTGCATGAAAAACAGCAACTTGTCGGATTCCCATGCAAACGCGTAGAACTCTTTATGCGCACGTCCAAATGGCGTCATTCTTCTTCTCACGTCTTCATGCTTCCTTCTTCATCATCTAAGGATAGCATGGTGATCAATCTCGAGCTGCCCTTGACTTCATTTTCACCAAGTTCGAATTTGCGACGAATAGAAGCTTGTAAATAAGCTTGCAACTTCTTAGCTCGCAAATGCGTCATTGGACCTTTAAACTGCAGCTTCGGATCATCTTCTTCATTGCCTTGCACGACCTCATCAATTTGAGCTGCAGTAGGATTGTTGTGAGAACCGGCACCACTTGGATCATGGTAGAAACCGCCACCACTTGGATCGTTGTAGAAACCGCTATCGGCTCCGCCATAGGGATTCACATATTCTTCAGGTTATTGTTGAAATTGAGGTGACGTCGTATCAACATCATCAGAAATATGTACTCCAGAATGAGTACGACGACGACGACGTGGAGCTTCGGAACTATCAGCAATAGCTTTGCCTTTACCCTTATCGGCTCGGCTACCTCGGCTAGACATGATGATTAGGGATGAATGGATGATAGAAAATGAGTAGAATTGTAGAAATGAAGAAATCGAGATATTGAGAGATTGAGAGTGGAGACTAGAGAGACTAGAGAGTAACTTCGTAAAATTGTAACTTGTAATAAAACTCGAATAAGAAAATGATATTGCTTGAATAGTAGAATAGAGAGAATTTGAGTATAGAGAGAGAGATTGAGAGTTTGGTGTGGGTGAAAATGGTGGAGGAGATGGGGTATTTATAGGTGAAAATTGGGGAGTGGGGGGAAAAATTTAAAATTTGAATTTGAAAAATTTTGAAAAAAAAACGGCCAAACCGCCGGTTTTGGAGCCCAAACTGGCGATTTTCGGCCAAACCGCCGGTTTGGGCTCCAAAACCGGCGGTTCCACGTCAGCAATCCGCCTCTGTGCGTTCCTAGCCATAGATCGAGATCACGCGGATCGTGATCTCGACCATTAAAAAAAAAAATACAAAAACCGCCGGTTAACCGCCCAAACCGCCGGTTTGAAAAAAACCTTCCCCCAAACCGGAACTGGACCGGCCTACTACGGTTGACGGTTACGGTTTACAAACCGTAACCGTCCGTACAGTTCCGGAAACGTCCCAAACCGGCAAACCGGCGGTTATAACCGCCGGTCCGGTTTTTTTTTTTGCACCTCTACTCGGAGAGGTACAATGATGAGGACATCCATAGCAATGATGAAGTCAATGAAGAGCTGCAATTCAAAGGACCCGTCACAAGACTACGAGCTAAGAAGTTGCAAGAATATTTGCAAGCTGTAATTCGCAAGAAGTTTGAAGTTGAAGACGGAGTGCAAGGAAGCTTGAAGATGATGACATTGTTGAAGATGGAAGATGGAGATCAAGATATAGAGTGCATGACATGAAGGGACGTGTACGTGTGCATGAAAATGTGCATGTGTGCGTGTTGAGTGAGGCCCACGGTCAAGAAGTGAAGAGCCCAAGTTTTCGGCTGATGAGACCATGGCAATCATCAAATCGGTCCATCCAAAGCTGCCATTAAAGGATCCCAAGATTGTTACTTTGTTAACAATTAAAGATTGGAGATCAAGATTTGAAGAGCAATGCATGAAGATAGAACTCATCAAATTGTGCATGCATGGCAGATTCGCATTGCATGGAATTTTCGTCCCTTAATTAATTTAATTATGGGGTTGATTTTATTTAGACTATAGTATTTATTTTATTTAATTAAGACTATAGTTGGATCAGATTTTTAATTATTTATTATGTAATTTTCGTCCATAATATAGTCATAGTTGACTAGAATTGTATTTAAGGCAATTTCCTACCTTGAATAGAATTCTAGCTTAGGTATCTTCCTAGTATAGTTAGAGATCTCTTTTGGATCAATTTTTTAGCCTTTTTTTTATGTTAATTTCGTTCCCTATGTATTATAAATAGGGGAACCATTGTACATTATTATTTTAGACGTTGCATGAAATAAAGAGTTATTTTCTCAATTGTCTCAAGATCCTTAGGTTGATCAAACAAACACTTTTGTTGATTTAGTCATAAATCATCATTCTTAGAGGATAGCATCTTTAAGTCTTATTCAAGGGTATTCCTTAATTCACTCGAGGGATTAACGGGTACTCGCTAATATCGAAGAGCAGCTTAGAGATTTCAACCTTGGATACGTTCGAGATTCAAGGAGGCTATCGGGTTGTGATTCACAACACTATCACCACTCATCCATCAACCATCTACGACGTCCTTCAAACCCCATCGACGCACGCATCCAATCAGCCCCGTGTTCGAGTTCAAGCTCTACGCCGTTTCGCTCATACCGTAAGTTCGTTTCATCTCTATCATATCCTATCTACTCCTAGCCATTCTTCACCCTAAACACACGATTCCAACACCCTCATTACAGCCATAAAACCGTCCTTATACAGCCCTCATTCCTTGGATTTGTGTTATATAGTTCGTGTCATTTTTCTAGGTATTTTATTTGTCTAGATTTGTTTGTTTTAGTCGTCTATTTGAGTCGGATTGAAACCCTTCTTTCGCTGATGTGTTTCGTATCCTAAGTCTTCCGCTACATTCTCTAGATTCGTCCTAGATTAATAGTCCGGGTCGTATCATATTTTGGTATCAGAGCCAAAATATGATACGACCCAGACAAATGAACCTAGGACGAATCTAGAGATGTAGCGGAAGACTTAGGATACGAAACACGTCAACTAATTGAAGGGCTTCAATCCGACTCGATAAACGATGAAAAGACGAACTTCTAGACAACTAAAATACCTAGAACAATGACACAAAATATATAACACAAACCAAGGCTTATAGAGCTGTATAGAGACGGTTTATAGGCTGGAATTAAGGGTAGAAAATCGTGTATGAAGGTTGGTGAAGAAGGGTTTGGAGAAGATAGAATATGATAGTGTTTTGAACGGACTTACGGATAAAACGAACGGGTGTAGAACTTGAACTCGAACATGGGGCTGAATCGAGACGTGCGTTGATGGAGTATGGATGGCGTCGATTATGGTTGATGGATGATGATTCGTTGATGTGAATCACAACCCGATAGTTGCCTTGCGATCTCGAACGTACCACGAGGCCAAAATCTCTAAGTTGCTCCTCGATAGCGAATACCGGTTAATCCCTCAAGTGAATTAAGCAATACCCTTGAATAAGACTTAAAGATGCTATCCTCTAAGAATGATGATTTATGACTAAATCAACAAAAGTGTTTGTTTGATCAACCTAAGGATCGTGAGACAATTGAGAAAATAACTCTTTATTTCATACAACGTCTAAAATAATAATTTACAATGGTTCCCCTATTTATAGGGCTAAAAGGCACGAAAATAATAAGGTTAAAAGGCCTAAAAATTGATCCAAAAGGGATCTCTAACTATACTAGAAAGATACCTAAACTAGAATTCTATTCAAGGTAGGAAATTGCCTTAAATACAATTCTAGTCAAACCTAACTAGATAATAGATGAAAATTAACAAATAATTAATTAAAAATCTGATCTAATTAATTAAATACCATAGTCTAATTAAATACTATAGTCTAAATAAATCAATCCCTTAATTAAATAACTAAGGGGGACGAAAACTCCATGCAACTTGTCTATGCAATGTGAATCTGCCATGCGTGCACAACTTGATGAGTTCTATCTTCATGCATTGCTCTTCAAATCTTGATCTCCAATCTTTAATTATTAACAAAGTAATAACTTTGGGATCCTTTAATGGCAGTTTTGAATGGACCGATTTGATGCTTGGCCCTTTGATATTTAATTAAGGGGTTATTTTATTTTAGACTATAGTATTTTATTTATTTAATTTTATACTATAGTTGGACCGATTTTATTAGGATTTTTAATTAAGATTTTCGGTTATTTTGTTAGAGATTTTGACTAGATTTTTAGATAAGGCAAGATCTACAAAATCTACCTTAAATAGAATTCTAGTTTAGGAAGTAGTCAAAGTCCAATTCTAGTCTAATTTGGACTACAATTTTCGGTCCCTAGCCTTAGGATTTTCGATCCAACTATTATAAATAGTGGATTCATATTTCATTATTACTTTAGACCATATTTGATAATTAAAGCTTTGCTTCAATATTGTCTCAACCCCATTTATTCTTTGTGAGTTTAGAACCTTAAATTCATACTCTTAGATTTAGCAACTCTAAGTTTTACAAAGGGAATTCGCCGTCCACGTTCGAGGGATCGTCGGAAACTCGCTATCGAAGAGCAACTTAAAGAATTTGACCTTGTGTACGTTCGAGATTCAAGGTAACTTTCGGATTGTAATTCACATCGACTTTACACCATCATCAACGCCGTTCACCTTCTTTCACGAGCCATCAACGTCCGTTTCAAGATCAGCCACCAATGAGTACAAGATCGTGTTCATCTCGTTTAATCCGTAAGTTCGATTCTACTCTACCATACCCTATCTACTCTAGCCATTCTAAACCTATTCATCACCATCGTTCATCAACATCCTAGCCGTTCCTATTACCATCCCAAAACAGCCCTTGTTCTTGGATTTGTATTTATTTGTGTGTCATAAGTCTAGGTATTTTAATTGAGTCGTAGTCGTCTAGTTATTCGAGTATAGAATCCTTTCGTAATCGACGTAGTTTCTTTCCTAGCTTTCGCATCTTTTGTGTCTCGTTATGTCATATTGTCCCGGGTCACATCATACAACCACTTACCTCATTAAAGTTTCAGTTGGTAAGTTAATTGTCTGGCACTTTGGCTTTCAAATCTACTGTACATTTTAATTCATAGACTTGTATTGAGAGTCTTTCATTTTGGGAAATAATATTATTAACAGTATAAGACACTGATATTGTGAGTAGATAGATTAATAATAATTGTAACTTCTATTTCCAGCCTTCGAATAAGTTGGAATGCTGAATTAAAAGAACTTCAAAAGAATAATAAGGTCAATCTGGCATGAAGAGTGATTATGATGGCAGACTCTGCTTTAGACTTCTTTAGCTCACTAGATTATTTTTTAGCTTTTTGTTGTTTTCGAAATCTTTTTCATGCAGAATTTGATTGTTGTCGAGCCTGGGATACAGAAAATCAGCGGCATAACAATTTTTGACACAATAGAGAAGAAGACATACAGTTCCCTTTTAGAACTGGAGGTTAGTTGGTTCCCTGAAGACCTGCCAAAATATAATGCTTCATTTCGGTAAAATATATAACTTATATCGTGACTGAAGGGTGAAAAATCTCAATGTATGCTCTCTCTTATCTCGTATCTAGTTGCTTAATTGGCATGTTAAAATGTATTAAGATTTGAAGACTACCCCGACGATAATTGGAAAAGGGGAGTTGACTGTTAACTTGAATAAAATCAACCCAAATAGTAATGCATCCCCGACGATGATCAGAAGGGGAGTCTGTTATTGTTGGCTGCAATTGTTATATGTATTCTGCGATTGTTGTATTAGCTCCTTTTTTGTATCTTAATTTGCTTGGTTGCGGAGTACCAATTGTTTAGTTGTTACAGTAGTGGATTGGTCCTATTATTTTCTTGAATCTAGTCATAAGAGTTCAGTCAATGTGCATCGTATAAGTAAGCCTCATATTTAAGCTGGGGAAAATGTAAGTTAACTGCACATATAACATATATGAACCTGCACAATAACTTTTACACAATCATAATAGAAGAAATCTACTCAAAAACTAAATTTAGCCACTACCAGCATATAGGCCATTCTATGCAATGCTTGTTGTGAAATAAATTAACATTAATAGTTGTTACAAAGATGGATAAAAGAGCTACTAAAACACAAATTTTGAATTCCATTTTGGCTGTGATCGATCTGCAGATTAATTAATTAGCAAACTATATATTTAAGGTTGATCTTTGTTGCTAACTAGTCCATCAACTTAAGACCATTTATATAGGCAAATATGCATGCATCAACTATTTTTTCTAGTAATAAATGGCTACTCCCTCTTCTCCCGTGTATAGGTTGTCTAGATTAATTAATCTCGATTAAATGATCTTAAAAAAAAATCAATTTAGTGTTACTGTTAGCATTACCATGGTATATATTTGGATCACTAGTTTAAATAATACTATATATTTGGTTATGGGGGTGGAATGAAACGAAAAGACTTCAATGATTCTCGAGATCTATATATAAAAGAGTTGGAGGCTAAACTTCATGAGAAAGATGAAGAAATTAAGAAGTTTAGAGGTCGATACGATTTGATACTATATATTGAAAGTAGATTGACCCGAATTGACATGACGCCATATTTTTTTATATATATTAGTTATTTTTGTTTTCGTGAAACTACTTTAACGGATCAACCAATGAGGGAAACATTCTAATGTGATATTGATCATCTACAGTAATTATATATTTCATAGCTGCTTAAGTTTGGTTGTGGTGCATATACTTTGCAAACCTTACATTTTGTTCAATTTTTAAATTAAACTTATTCTTATGAATTCTCTACTATATTTTTTGATTCTCAGCGGAAAGATAGATACTAATTATTTATTTTTTCTTTATCATCAGGATTAATGTGAAAAATAATTTGTTTGGAGGTATTGTATTCTTTTACTAATTTTTATCTTTGGCGTGACTTCTTTGATTCAATATCCTAATATGGTTGGATTAATCATTTTGTATTTTTTTTATTATTTTTGTAGGTTGGTGGAGAGAGGAATGCTGAAGCACATATTAGAAAATAGTTTTTAGTATTTTGATAGACAAATTTATGGACTTATGATACCAATTTTTTTTACTATATCATTTAGATGTTAGGAAATTAGAAACAATAGCAGATATATATGACTATTTAGAATTTATGGATGTTTGGATGAAGTTTGCTTATATAAATATTTTGTTGCAAAAACTATCTTCATTATTGTTACATTTATATTTATCAGTAAATGTGATATGTTTATATAATAATCAAATAATTAAAATTATAAATGACATGAATGTGACATTTAATGAGAGTAATATTAATTTATGAGGTAATTTTTAATTTTAAAATTAATTTATAATGAGAGGCAAAAGACATTAATGACGGGAAATTCTATGAATAATAATAAACTATAGTGAGGGGAACATATTATTTAGTGATGAAAATTTTTCGTAATTAAATCCAATTTTAATGACCGGATAAATTCATCACTAAATGTGTTACAACAATAGTGAGGGTACCCCTTACCCTCATTATTTATCTTTATCTAGAGAGGCAATAACCAAGGGCGATGAGGGGAAATTTCCCGTCACTAAATGTAATTAATGACGGGAATTGGATAATTAGCCATAGGATTTCCCCACACTAGATATCAAATTTCTTGTAGTGTATCGTACCATATCGACACGATAACAAATTGTGTTTTTCGTGTTCGTGTTGTGTCTGTATTTGCACATAACAGATCGTGTTTGTGTTCGTGTCAAACAGATCCTTAACAGATCGTATTCATATTTGACCTTATCATATCGCGTCGACTCGTTAACAACCCGACACAAAGCAAAAGAATAGCCATCCATACTAGATGATCAAGGAGGTTAAATGAGTAATTTCGCGGAAGGTGAAGAATGCTAGTACAGTATACAGATAGATAAACATAGAATATGGGGCTGTATGGAACTGACAAAAGTTAGACCCTTGACGTGTACGTATATAAGCAGTTGGTCTGTAGTATTTAACTATTTATGCATGCAAAAAAAAATAAAAAAAATGAAAGTTACTGTTTTCATGAAATCATAATGAGTCTGCTTTTGTTGCTTTGTGGGGATGATTTTCTTCGGTCCATTTGCTTCTTGCCGGTTTCAACTTGAGCCATATACTGTCTCCGGGTCAAGAACCCCCCTCTCAAACCCCACCAGGCCACCCTCATCCCCTCCCCACCTCTCTCTCTCTCTCTCTCTCTCTCTCTCTCTCTCTTATTAAGGGTGACATCACAAGTATTCCTCACGAAGGTGAGAGTTGAGCTTTAAGAAAGATAGAAGGGCTATGCTATTTTATCCTTTCCTTTTATTTTTTTTATTTTGTTGGAGGAAAAAGGAACGAGGTGAAAGCTTAAAGCTGATATTACCGAAAGGAAGTTCCTTTTTCATCATGTTTTTCTATATCCCCCACGGTTGTAGCTGTATATTCTGTAGTGCCCTCCTCCCTCAATTGGTCGATTAGTATTCTGTATATTTTTCATCAGATATGTAATAAGCTCATCACGCTCCTTTCCGTTGAGATTAATCTTCATTAGTTTCTCCAAAAAAAAAAATTATCATCCGTTAATCATCTCCAAATCGATCATGAACAACATTAATCATCCCTCTGCCTCTTCCGACCCCTTTTCTTCAGAAAACGCTAGCACTAGCAGAAGAAAACGACGCCCTGCCGGAACTCCAGGTATATATAAATATATATCAAATATATTATATATATCACGTATATGTCAAGTTTGAAATTTTTGAAATATTTTGGTTGCCGTTTAGATCCAGATGCAGAAGTAGTGTCTCTCTCCCCCAAAACCCTCCTCGAATCGGATCGGTATGTGTGCGAGATCTGCAACCAGGGATTTCAGCGAGACCAGAATCTACAGATGCACCGGCGGCGGCATAAGGTGCCGTGGAAGCTTTTGAAGCGGGAGACTCCGATCGCTCGGAAACGCGTTTTTGTATGCCCGGAGCCCAGCTGCCTGCACCACGACCCCTGCCACGCCCTCGGTGATCTCGTCGGAATCAAGAAGCATTTCCGTCGGAAACACAGCAACCAGAAGCAATGGGTCTGTGACAAATGCTCCAAGGGCTACGCCGTTCAGTCCGATTTCAAAGCCCACCTCAAAACTTGTGGGACTCGTGGCCATTCTTGCGATTGCGGCCGCGTCTTCTCAAGGTAAACTCAGCGCCGGTGTAATATCTTACAGTTGTTCGTCGTTAAGTATCTTGATTAACTAAATGATGAAATAATTAATAAGTATTTAATAATATTGTTGTTATTATTATACCATGTTGTTGCAGAAGGAAATCAGGGATCATGTCCTTTCATTTAAGATTGCACATTGTATTCAGTGCAAGAATGTATAGTATCGGCCATGGCATAATTGTTTGTGAAGGGTGTTTTCTTCTCTCTTTCTATTATTTAAAGAGTATGTGTGTGTGTGTTTTCAGAACGGGGCGTGTCAAATCATTTTCTCAAGCAGTCCAAAGAAATATACAGGCAAAAGCATATTAATAGACTAGGTTTTTTGACTGATGTCAGCCCATCTAATTAATACTTTATTTTGATATTCAAATACAGCTAGGGCCACTACGGTGGGTTTCCCAAAGATCAAGACTCATTAATTTGATTATTGTTTTAAATCTTGTATTACTTCTCTTATCTTAATTAATCTGTAACATTTTTTGCATGCGAAGCCATCTATTCATATGTACCTTTTTGGAGTTCAAATTAAATGTGTGTGTTTCTATTGTAGACATTATTATTTTAATCATGCAATTAAGACGCTTTTATTGGCGCAAATATTTAATTAGTGCGTCTATTTTAATGCTCAATCTAAACATACTGATAGAATTTATGTGTTTTAAATTATTTCAGTCACATAAATATTGTTCGGAGCAGCCATCTTAATGAGTTAAATAAATGCTGGTCTTTAAAACAATATCTGCTATTGGAAATTATTCTTTAAATTCAATCTTTCCCAGTATTATAAAATCATTACAGTCAATGTTAAATGACCAACCTCACTTATTAGTCATTTCACATTTGATTATTAAATTTGCTATTGCAGATATATATTGAATGAAAGAACATTACATTTCATTTTTTTTTCTTGGTTTCGTTAGGGTGGAGAGCTTCATCGAGCATCAAGACGCTTGCAGCATGGGGCGGCTCCGATCGGAATGCAACCCTCTACAGCCGCCGTCCGCCTGCTTATCGCGGACAGCCTCGAGCCCCAGCCCCTCCAGCGACACCAATCTAAGCGTGGCGCCGTGGAGGGCTGGCCCTTCTGGTTTCACTACACCAATGAATTCCATCTTCAGAAGTAATGCGACGGATGCCGGCGGCGACACTACCCCAAGGAACAGCTCGCGGCCACCCAATCTCGAGCTGCAGCTACTCACCAAAGCCAGCAGTAGCTTCAGAATCTCAGGGAACTCGAACAAACTCGACTCGACTCAGCTGCAGCTCTCGATCGGCTCGTCGGAGATCGGAGACAAAGCCGAAATGGATAATGCAAACAACGTCGTCATCGCCGGCAGCAGATACTCGCCCAGGGGAAGCAGCAGCAGCAGCGAAAGATGGAGCACGGCTGCAGCAGCGCTGCAAGAGCAGGCGCAGGAGCATCTGCGGGCGGCCATGGCGGAGAAGGCGTACGCGGAGGAGGCGCGGCAGCAGGCGAAGAGGCAAAGGGAAATGGCGGAGCAGGAATTCGCCAACGCTAAAAGAATTCGGCAGCAGGCGGTGGCCGAGCTCGAGAAGGCGCAAGCGCTAAAAGAGCAATCGGCGAAGCAGCTCAACGCCGCCGTTTTGCATATCACCTGCCATTCTTGCAAGCACAGATTCCAGCAAAACGCGGCCGCGCTGCGGCCATTGTCGTCGTTCTTCGCGGAAACTTCATCATCTACCCTCGACAACTCGATTGGGCTCGGTTACATATCTGCTGCATTGAGAGAATGGGATGTCAAGAAAAAGTAAAAAAAAAAAAAAAAGTGTACGTGCATGAGGATTTAATTATTTGCGACGAATGCTTTTTTAGTATGTTACGGGTTTTATTTAGAATGTCAAAATTACGGAACCCATTTGATATTACAGTTTGTGTAAACGTATATTTAGTGGAAATTAAATTAATATAAGAGTGGGGTGTTAAGAGGAAAATTGAAAAGGGAGGATGTGTTCGGTGGTTAATGATGTTGGTTGGTCTTGTTCTGAATCATTATATTTATTTTAGATTTGTCCATTTAATTCATAGATTTTGGTGGTGCTTTTTTCAGGAAGGCTTTTCAGAAACAATAGTGATCTGTATTTGATGAGAGATCAGCCTTTTTTTTTTCCCCTATTATCTGTCTATTTCCTCAGGGAAAAAGGTATAAGGTTTCTTGGTTTTCACCAGACTCGCATTAATGGCTTCATCAGAGTATGTTCCCTTTCGGAACGAGATTGTTCTTCCAGCTTATGTTTGGCTTCAAAATGAAGATTAGTTAACAAAGAGAGAGAGATATATAAGGATGTATGAAAATTAAACTCAATTCTTATATATGTTTGATTAAAGTTGCTCGAAATCAAAGGACAAAAAAGGAACCGGACTCCCGAATTAGATCCTCTGTTCCAACGTATTTGGTGTTTCATCTTATTATATTCCAGTCATTTGATTTATGTCATATGTACTTGATTTTTTTAAGTAGTTAATTAATTAAATTTTATGAGTACACGTGGCATAAATCTAATGATTACAATACAAAATTGAGGATATAATTAATATAAAGGATCTCGTCTGCCCAACTCCAAGAAATGTGTCATGTGTAATATATTGAGAGTTGGGCATTACACCCAATTTCCAACATTAATTCTCTAAAAAAAAGGAAATTTTTCAATTTAAAATTCTTATTGGTTTTTATATCCGAAATTAAGAATCTAAGTAAATAACAAAAAAGATGGGAGGGAGAGAGATTGGGTAGTGGCATGCGTTGAATACATTATCTCGTCCACCCTCCAGTTCCGGTAGTGTTAGATTTTATGTTTGGACTATTAGAAGATCTTTGTTGGCTGAGGTGGTCAGAGAAATGGAGGTGACCCCGTCTCTAATCCCCGCTCAGATCAAGCATTAAAAAATTTTACTGCCAAAAAATTATTGCATGACAAGTGTGTAATTAATATATAGCGTGTGTATGTATGTTAGACCGGATAGAGAGAGTGTGTGGGGTATAAATATTTGATAGTAGTAGCATGTAGAGAGAGAAAGTGTGTGTGTGTGTGTGTGTGTGGGGGGGGGGGGGGGGGGGGAATAATAACGCTAAAAGGGTCAGAAAATAAGAGTCCTTTGGGCCTGCAGGAGTTCTTAAACCATATAAATGTTAATGAAAGACACCATGTTTTTCAGTGCCACAGTTGTAATGGTTGATACTGGAGTCGTCACTCTCAACCACGCAGACACAAACAAACTCCATTCATTTCAAAATTTCACTCTCTCTTTTTTCCCTATCGGCCCTCAGAATCAGTGGCACAGGCGTTTTTCCATTTATGAAGAGACCAATGCTTGAGATTAACCTACCTCTTTCTCTCTCTAACTCTGTGCTTTGTCTCTCTGCAATGTGTCTGCTGTACAAGAGAGAGAGAGAGAGGTGTGGGCTGGGCCGGGGGGGGGGGGGGGGTTCATTATTGCAAGAGGAAGAAATTTACTGATTTACTGTTGCTGTTGTCCTTCCCCTAATAGATTCTCTATTTAAATTTGGGATTCGCTTAAATTTATAAAAAAAATTCATTTTTTCACCAATTTTAATTTTATAATTGTTTTTAGGACTCACCCCATCTAATTAGGATTTATAGTTATTTTTTAATATTTAATTTTCAAAAAAATAATTACTATGATTAATTATTTTAAAAATATGATTTGTAATATTTTAAATTTTAATCTTTTGTTGATAAATGTGACTAGTTAAGTTGATTATATTATAATTAATTTTAATTTTTATAATATCTATTATTAAACTCGTAAATTCGATCATGTAATATGAATTGGAACACCAAATTTAGAATTAAGATCCTCATCCCCTTCGATTTGCAGTAGACTGCATGAGTTCTTTAGGAGTACTTTACGTATGTTATTGATGTAGTATTACTCACTGATGGTTAATTAGCAAGAATAAACAACATTTATAACAATTTTGATGTATGTTACACAATTTGTGTTATACTAAGTTTAATGATAGTTATTATAAAAACAAAATTAGTGATATGATCAATCCTAGTAAATATTTATAACAAAAAATTGAATTAAAAAATTTCAATTATGTAATATACTCCCTCCGTCCCGATTATATAGTCCACATTTCTATTTTGAGGTGTCCCAATTATATAGTCCCATTACTATAAGTAGTGTTATTTTTAATAAGAATTTACAATTATACCCTTATTAGGTTTTCTAAATTAAAAAAATTAAACATTTAAGTTTGTGAAAATTATAAATATTAAATGCTGTTTTTTCAAAAAAAGAGAAACATTAATTAAAATTGACCAACTTAATTAATTTGCATGTACTTGAATTTGATCAATTCTATTGATATTCATTGTATTTACATTTCATTAATTATTTATTTTCTTTATTTTAAAAAATTAATACATTAAAGTTGAGATAAAATTTAAGTTTTATTAATTTTCATTAAAAAAGATTAAAGTTGGAAGTTTAGCTTTTGTTTCTTATTTTCATAAATATTTTCAATCTACGTGCGAGTAGAAAAGGGAATATATAATCGGGACGGAGGGAGTAGTAATCAATTATTAATTAAAAATGAAAAAATAAAATGCTAAAACATAATTATACACCCTAATTTGATTGAATGAGCCCTATTTATATATTTTCAAATTAAATTAAAGTATGAAATAAATTGAAATATAAAAAATCTTAGCAGTAGACTTGATTTGAAACTATGGATGCAACGCAAAATGTGTAAATTAAGGAGATTCAAAACCGTGATCTTTAATCTGCAAGCAATTTCACTCCACCACTAGACCATCCCCACCAAGACTTTAGAATGTTAGTACTGAACTTTTATTTGATGCAAAAATTAATGCACGATTCCTCACAAAATAAATTCAAGAGTACATATAATTGCCTTTTTGATTAACTATAACATTTCAATTAATAAGGCTAATGTTGTCTACATTTTGTCAGATTTATTTAGGGCCACTGCGTTGAATTGCAACGAACTATATTAATTGACATTGTCAAAATACAAAACAAAATCTGATATACAATAATTTATATCATATATATTCCTTCTACGTCATTTTAATAGTAATATATTATTTCTAAAAAAGAAGTAGTACATTAATCAAGAGGGGCAGCCGGACAGGTTATATTCATCTCCAAGAAAAGAGCCCAACCGCTGCCCAAAAGTGAAACCCCAACTTCTCTTCTCATTTTTTTACCTCACCTTTTTGGACCACAAAGATTATTTTATTTATCTTACTTGTCACTTTTTCGATTGTTATTATTGCCAAACGTCTCTTGTTAATAACATACATCAACTTGCATGCGTACGTTCATGATTTTAATAGCTCCATCTACTGATAAATAAAAAACATGCCATCATAAGTCAGTAAGAATTGAGCGTATTATTTCGTTGGGACACGTGAAATATAATACATGTAATTAAAATCTTATCAACTAAATTTATGTACGAATTCAATCAACATAAATCTATACCGCCCCAAAAATTAAAACATTATTGACTTTCTATAATCGATATGCATTTCAAATGTTCCAAATAAATGTATTTATCAAGAAATTGATTTTTAAAATTTAAATATACAAAGCCGCCCTTAATTGATTTATGTACTACTTTAAATGCCTGATCTGCTATTTCAGGATACCGATTTAGAGAAATTGTGAAATTCTGTAAAAGTTGTACATATATTCAGCTGATCAATTGTGCATGGCAAGAGGAACATATATAATTTATTTTAATACAAGTATATATATTTATGAAGTTCACAAAAAAGTCCGTAGAGCATTTAATTGAGACCGCCTCACAAATGTTTCTACTAAATTTACAGAATTATTGTCTGAGCTTTATTGTTCTCAAGCATTAATTTTACTCTTATCGATGGATTTTAATATTATATGCATATACATATCCTATGCTAGTTTTTTTACAATTATTAATAAAACAATTATATATATCTATATATAGAGAGAATAATGGATCAAATGAGAATCATAGTCCCATATGAGAATTAAGAACCAATGACAGCCGCAGATCTCACATTTTTGGACGGTTAGATTTGATCCGGATTTTGATTTTATGCGGTGGCATTTTTATAATATTAATGACATTTTAATGAACTGAGGGTATTTTTGTAATTTAGGAATTCTATTCTGTTTGGACTAAATCCTTTCCGCGTATCTCTTTCCTTCAAAATCTCTTTCCTTTTTTATATTGATTTGCTCTTTTATGTAATCAAATTTCAATTCGTCGCGATCGGAGTTCTTTTTATTTGTTGTTATTGGATGAAGACGCCGGGTAAAAATATGATTGTTATATATTTTTTCAGAGAATTTTTTTTCGATTTGTTTTAGATTTGTTCAATGATTTGTTATATTTTTTCTAGTTTTAAATGATTAGGTGTGTTCGTTCATGTAATGTAATATATTTTTGGAAGTTGATTGAGTTGAATTTTTGAATCTTCACGATGAATAGTTATTTTTAATTCTGCAGATTATGTTTTCTTATTACTATGTACGTGTATTTCTGTAGATGTTAGTGCAACAATTGTTAGCATTATAGGATGTCTTATTTGCATTAGAGACGTTATTATTCGCATTACGAAACTAGTTATTAGCATTGTAAAAATAAATGAATATTATAAAAATATCTTGTCAATAGAGTATTTTCACGATGACGAACTATTAGCAATATTATTAAAGGTTTTAGCACTGCTATAAATAGTTTTAGCATTATTGTAAACATTTTTAGCATGATCGACGAAGATATTTTTTTTAGCATTAACGTGTTTAGTTGGGGTTTTTTTGTCTGTGCAGATTGTGTTGGCTCCGACTTTAGAGATTTCTCCTGGATTTTTTGAATTTTACACCCCTGACTGTGGATCATTTTTGAAGCCTGCATTGGGTAAAATATTTCCTACTTTAGATGATGGTATAACTTTTTACAGTATGCTTCATCGTGTGGATTTGATATTTGTTTGTCTACTATAAAGAAGTCTAAAGATGGTACTGTAGTTTGGAAGTATGTTATATGCAACCATGAGGGACTTAAAACTACATCGGTTGATTTTGGTGAAACTTCGAAGAAAAGAAGACGTAGGGTGTCTAAAGAGGACTTGTTGTATGACTAGGATGTGGTTGAAATATATCGGTTCTGATGGGTACAATATTGGATTATTTAAAAAAAAAGACATTCACATTTTCTTATTTTGGGTACACACAAAGACTTTATGAATCTGAATAAGAATACAGATCTTTCACATCAAAGTTTTATTCTGAATTGTGCAAGGGCAAACATTGGACCTATGAAAACATTTAGATTATTGACATTTACATTATTTAAAGAAGTTGTTGATAGATATTCAAATATAGTTGATTTCAAAAACTTCAATCGAGATTTCAAAACGCATGTCAAATGATGTTGGACAAAATGGGTAAAAAGGCACTATGCTCTACTTTTATATTTGATTACGAAGTTAATAAGAATGATCAGTTGAGATATCTGTTTTGGGTTGATCTAGTATTAAGGAGGAACTTTTCATTTATTTGGGGATGTTGTATCAATCTTCTTATTATTTAGCTGTGGCATAGATATGATCTCGGTATGATGATCAACACCGAGAGAAAACGTGTGGAAGACTTATAGAATCGAAACACGTCAGGCGAATGAGGGCTTAATATTTAAGACTCGAATACGGGCTGAAATAGACTCGATAAAACTAAACTAACGACTAAACTCAATATTTAAGACTAAACTCTATGATTCTATGATTAAACTAAACTAACGACTAAACTCAATATTTAAGACTCGAATACGGGCTGAAATAGACTCGATGATTAAGACACCTAAACACTTAGAATGTGACACAAACTAGAACAAAACACAATACCAAATAAAAGTGAATAAAGATACGAATGGCGAATGGATTAGAAGATGGATTGGGTTCGATTATGGCTATATGAGGATGGAACAAGAATGAAACTTACTTGGATAATTTGTGGAAGATAGGAGGCGGACGAATTGGGGCTTGTAATGTTGGTGTTGGCGTCGATGATAATGATGTAAGGTAGAATGGATTAGAACTTCAACTGAACCCCGGCTTCTAGAGACGAAACGCAGCTACTTCGAACTTCTCCGAATTTGTTTAGCACTTCCCCCTAATTCTCGAAGAATTAAAACGAAGCTTGAAATAGGACTAATGATCTGCTAGATCAATAGAACGTATAACTGAGTGATCAACCAGAGGATTGTGAGACAATTGAAAATAAACTTCAAATATTAATCAACGTCTCAATAATAATGTACAATGAATCCCCTATTTATAATGCTAAGGGAGAAGAAATTTGAAGCTAAAAAGACCTAAAAATCTTATCCAAAAAGAATTCTAACTAGACTAGGAAATTACCTAAACTAGAATTCTATTTAAGGCAGGAAATTACCTTAAAATTTCTAGTGAACATAAACTAAATAGGAATGAAAATTAGGATGGTGGAGAAAGATTAGGATGAGTTAATTTCTCAATTGTCTCACCGATCCTTTGGTTGATCGATCCCAAATACAAGTTCTTATTGATCTAGCAAATCTTTAAGTCCTATTTTAAATTTGTTCTAATTCTTCAAAGTTCTAGGGTATTGCTAAGTTTTGAGTAGTTCTTCAATTTGGAGTTCATTAGAAATTAATTCAACGGGGTTCAATAGATACAACTGCTTTCTATCGAGGAGTTCTTGACCATCCAGTTTGTTGTTCCAATGCAGCAGTTCGACCAAGTACAAATCACATCACCATCACTGATATGAGCACGAAAAGCCTTGAGGAATCTAATCTGAAGCTGCAAATACGTGGTCCATTTACACGACTTCGAGCAATACAATTGCAAGGATTTTTCCAAGCATTTGTATGTAAGAAGTTTGAAGATGACAAAGAAGTTGAGAGCAACTCCAAAATTGTTACTTTGCTAGTAATTAAAGATTGGAGATCAAGGTTTGAAGAACAAAACATGAAGAGCACAAGTGCATGAAGAGGTGAAGTGCATGTGTGCGTGAACCCGTCGGTATGCCCAAACCGACTAGTTTCGGTCGGTATGCCCATACCGAGTAGTTTGGCCCTTGATAATTTTTAACCTATAGTTTTTATTTAATTAGAGACATTATTGAAGATATTTTGCTTTTGCATCCAATTGTGTCTCAAATCTTATATTCTTTTGATTGTTTTCCATCAAGAAAATTATCATTCTTAGAATTAGCACATCTAAGTCTTATTCAAGGGTATTGCTTAATCCACTTGAGGGATTAACCGGTATTCGCTAATTGAAGATCAACTTAGAGATTTCATCCTTGGGTACGTTCGAGATTCAAGGAGGCTATCGGGTTGTGATTCACCTCAACGAATCATCATCTATCTACACCGAACGACGACTTCCATCAAGTCATCCACGTCCGTAACCGTCCAGCCACCAATCGATCGAGTCTCTTCCACAAGACGAGTTCGAGTTCTACCCGTTTCATCTACACGTAAGTTCGATTCATCTCTAACATATCCTATCTACCCAAGCCTTTCTTCACCATCAAACACACGTTCCATACACCAAATTACAGTCATAATCTTGTCCCTATACAGCCCTCTATTCCTTTGTTTTGTGTTACATAATTCGTGTCATTTTCCTAGGTATTTTCGTTGTCTAGATTGTCATCTTTTCATTATTTATCGAGTCGGATTGAAGCCCTTCATTAAGTTGACGTGTTTCGTTCCTAAGTCTTCCGCTACATTATTATTATCGTCCTAGATTGATAGTCCATGTCATATCATATTTTGGCATCAGAGCCACGTTAGCTCTGCTGGTCGTGGTTCAATCTGACGTGTCATTTTATCCTACGTGTCTTTTATTTTCTTACGTGTCTTTTGAGTTGTAATAGCTAGAGTACATTGAAAAAAAAAGAAAAAAAATTCGGATAAAAAAAATAAAAAAATCCGAAAATTAAAAAAAAAAAAAAAAAGAGAAAAGAGGCATATTCATTGTGTTACCTATTGAGTCTTGTTTTAATTTTGGTACTTTCCTTTTAGTAATTCTCTATAGTTGGTAATTACCTTGTGAGTCTTTTCTTATTTGGTAATTTTCTTCTAATATAGTTCTTTAGTTGGTAACTTCCTTTAGAGTCATATTTTATTTTTGGAACTTTCCTTCCAAGTTTTATTTTTATTTTGGTAATTTCCTTTTGAGTTGTAATTTATTTTTAGTTCTTTTCTTTTAGAGTCTAGTTCAATTAGGATATTTAGATTGTGTCACAATTGTGTAACACTTTCCAAATTACCTAATCTTTCTTTCCTTCTTCTTTCCTATTTCTTTCCTTCTACCTTTGGGATTTATTTTTGGATTCCTATTCTATTTGGGAACTTCAAAAATACATCTAATTCTTTCCTTTTCTAGCTTTCTTCCATCCAAATCCTTCCAAACTATACACTTCCTCCTTTCAAATTTTCGTCCACCATCATCAAGGGGATCGAAAATTCATCCTAGTCCACATACACCATCTGTTCACACTCATATACACCATCCGGACCATACACATATGCACTCATGTACCATCCGGTCCATACACCATACACTACTCATACACCATACACCCGTACTCTCTACACACCAAATTCTCGCCATCTCTACCGCAACAATAACATGATCATACCTGAGTTTGAAGGTCTACACAGAGATCACCTTCCACCTATCGACACATGGCGTGAGTTGAAAGATTTGATGCGGAAACGCTTCATTCCAGACCACTCCCAATGGGAGTTGGAGGAAAAGCTATACAAGCTTAGACAAAGAGATCGAAGTGTAAATGACTACTACGATGAAATGATTGAAGCCATGAGGCGAGCTGATGTAGAAGAATATCCAGAAGATACCATGGATAGATTTCTAGCTGGTCTACGAAGGGCAATCCGTGAAAGAGTAGCATTGTACCGCTTTGACGAGTTGGAAGACATGGTGGAATACGCCATCCGGATAGAACAATGGCTAGAAGAACTAGAGATGAAGTCAAAAGAGGAGGTTCAAGTAGAGTCGAATGTAGAGTTGTCACCTAGAGCTCATCGCCAAACAGCCCCGTTTCATTGGAGCGAACCCGAGTCATTCGAGGAGTTTCTACGTACCTATGTACCACCTACACGGCCTGCATCACCAGTTCAGCCGGTCATGGATGTGCCAAGCCAAGCCAGCAACATTCAAGAAGAGATCCACGTTGAGTTACTGATGTGACCCGGACAATGAATCCAAGACACGAGATATACGCAAGCGGAAGACTTTAAGGACTCGAACAATGTCAGCGAATGAAGGGATACAATCCGACTCAAATAACACGATAAAACTTACTAGAAATCAAACAACGGACGATGGACTCGATTGGAACACGTAGGATGGCTCGAGGGTGGCTGGAATACGGCAGTGTGGACGGCGGATGGCGGCGGTGGTGATGGTATTGACGGCGGTGACGATGTGTTGTGGATTGGTTAGATTCGGCGAACCCGTGTTGAATAACCCGAACGCGCACGTCTAGCTTCTCCGGATAGCAATTCTCCCAAGTACTTAATTATACCCTGAAGAACTTAAATAAGACTATTGATTTGCTAGAACAATAGAATTGTAGATAAAAGTTTGATCAACCGAAGGATCGTGAGACAGATTGAGAATAACTCTTTATTTCTTGCAATTGTCTGATTTATGAATGTCACAGGGTGCTCCTATTTATAGGAGAGCATATGGACGAAATTTTAACCCTAAATAACTAGATAAACATTGAAAAATACTAATCCTAATCAATCTAGGATAAAATCAAAAGATACCAAAAATAAGATAACAAAAATCTATCTAAATCTAACTAGATAAGGATAAATCCCAATGGACTTGGGCTTGCAAATCCACGCCTATTTGGACCCAAAATAAACGTCCATGGGCTGAATTAATTTAATTAATTTCGTGGCCCATGCTACAATTAATATTGCCACCTTTGCATGAAAAACAGCATCTCCCGATTTCCCATGCAAACGCGTATAACTTTTCATGCACACGTCCAAATGGCGTCGTTCTTCTTCTCACGTCTTCATGCTTCCTTCTTCATCATCAAATGATAGCATGGTGATCAATCTTGAGCTGCCCTTGACTTCATCTTCATACATTTCGAATTTGCGACGAATAGAAGCTTGTAAATAAGCTTGTAACTTCTTAGCTCGCAAACGCGTCATTGGACCTTTAAACTGCAGCTCCGGATCATTTTCTTCATTGCTATGCTTGATCTCATCAGTTACCATCTGAGATCATTGCTATCAAAGAAGATTCTACTTTTGAGGTAACAATTTTAGTTGATGCACCTATTGAAGAACTAATCGATGTTGCTACTTGTGAGAATGTTGGAGAAGAAGAGAAGGTTGTTGAAGAGCTTGATCTAGAAGAGTCGGATCAACCTTTGAGTGAAGAAGAAGAAATGGAGATCAATGTTGCAGTTCAGAAAGTTCAAGTAAATGAAAAGTTGGAGGAATTACAACCATGTTCTAAAAAGGAGATTGACATCAATGGAGCAATGGTTAAAGATCACAAGAAGTTCGAACCAGCGAACTTAGAGATGTTGCCGAGTTCTAACATTTTTTATCAACCATTTTCTTGTGATGTCTTTATTTTACAGGTTGTCAAAGAAATTCCATTGGAAGTTGATATACCACCAGATTTGATCATGAATGCCATGACAAGGCAAACTATGGAGCTAGAGTTTCTGCCATTTGACACCAAGTGGATGTGTACATTCATGAAGAAGTGTTTTATGCAGCTTGTACAAAAAGAATTTGATGGCAAGTTCGTGTTCGTCTTTGATCCCGGGAGCTTTGAATTCGAGGACGAATTCTTTTCAAGAGGAGGGGAATGATATGAGCACGAAAAGCCTTGAGGAATCTAATCCGAAGCTGCAAATACGTAGTCCATTTACACGACTTCGAGCAATACAATTGCAAGGATTTTTCCAAGCATTTGTATGTAAGAAGTTTGAAGATGACAAAGAAGTTGAGAGCAACTCCAAAATTGTTACTTTGCTAGTAATTAAAGATTGGAGATCAAGGTTTGAAGAACAAAACATGAAGAGCACAAGTGCATGAAGAGGTGAAGTGCATGTGTGCGTGAACCCATCGGTATGCCCAAACCGACTAGTTTCGGTCGGTATGCCCATACCGAGTAGTTCGGCCCTTGATAATTTTTAACCTATAGTTTTTATTTAATTAGAGACATTATTGAAGATATTTTGCTTTTGCATCCAATTGTGTCTCAAATCTTATATTCTTTTGATGGAAATTATCATTCTTAGAATTAGCACATCTAAGTCTTATTCAAGGGTATTGCTTAATCCACTTGAGGGATTAACCGGTATTCCCTAATCGAAGATCAACTTAGAGATTTCATCCTTGGGTACGTTCGAGATTCAAGGAGGCTATCGGGTTGTGATTCACCTCAACGAATCATCATCCATCTACACCAAACGACGACTTCCATCAAGTCATCCACGTCCGTAACCGTCCAGCCACCAATCGATCGAGTCTCTTCCACAAGACGAGTTCGAGTTCTACCCGTTTCATCTACACGTAAGTTCGATTCATCTCTAACATATCCTATCTACCCAAGCCTTTCTTCACCATCAAACACACGTTCCATACACCAAATTACAGTCATAATCTCGTCCCTCTATTCCTTTGTTTTGTGTTACATAATTCGTGTCATTTTCCTAGGTATTTTCGTTGTCTAGATTGTCATCTTTTCATTGTTTATCGAGTCGGATTGAAGCCCTTCATTAAGTTGACGTGTTTCGTTCCTAAAGTCTTCCGCTGCGTTATTATTATCGTCCTAGATTGATAGTCCAGGTCATATCATATCAACGCCGACGCCATCTACCTTCTTCCACAATCCATCGACGTTCGTTTCACTTCGAGCCATTACTCAAGTAAGTTCCATCTATCGCACTCCATTAATTCTAGCCATATGACCGAACCTCTAATCATCCTTGTTCAATTTGCCTAGCCGTTCTATCACCCTTGGTTTTGTGTTTTATATAGTTTGTGTCATAATTTAGGTAATTCTAAGTATCTTAATTGTTTAGTCTAATTCAACATATATTCGAGTCTTATTATTCTTGTTTTAGTCGTTTATTTTGTCTTGTTTGTCGGATTGTGATGAGGCCATCCATAGCAATGAGGATCTAAACCTAGAGCTGCAATTCAAAGGCCCCATTACTCGCCTACGAGCTAAGAAGTTACAAGAATATTTACAAGCAACAATAAGGAAGAAGCTCGAGGAAGAAGACGGCGTGCAAGGTAGCTCGAAGTTGATGACCTTGTTGATGTTGGAAGATGGAGATCAAGACATGAAGTGCAAGGCATGATGAAGTGCACGTGTGCATGTGATCGTATGCATGTGGACGTGTGCTAGTGATCGTGGCCGCGAGTTGAAGAAGTCTAAGAGAAGAAATCAGCCCTTGATATTTTTAATTAAGGGGATTGTTTTATTAGACTATAGTATTTTATTTTATTAGACTTTATAATCACTCATTAGATTCTCGGTTGAACCGGAATCCAGATGTCCTAGACATCCCATTAAAACCATAGGCGAACCACGGCCTTGTCGTGAACCCTCTTTCATGTAGGATTCAATCCAAACATGACATAACACATTCTTTTGAAACTTCACATCATAACAAATTGACACATTTCAGTTGAACCAATCCATGTGGGCTCATAATCTTGAACGTGGAAAAACACTTAATCAATCTATGTTCCACAAGAATCTTAACAATCATCAACTTAAAATCTAATCTATGTGAATAAGTCACATCTAGCTATATTCATCTACATTCTCAATCAAATCATTCTATGTTCACATTCCATCTGCATAAGCATTCTGGGTTTCCTAACACTTTAACATTCTCACATTCCAATCACTTACACATTATAACGTTTCAAATCATAGGGTATTGATTGCTATCATCACACCTTCTTTCAAAACATATCACGGACATATAGTCTCATTTAAAACATTATATTTCATTTCAAACATAATGGATATATAGTCCTATTCAAAATAATCATTTAATACCATCTGGACACAAAGTCCCACAATTTCACCATCACAGACAATGAGTCCCTTTGATGAAGCCATGCAAGGCCTTGAAGAACTAAACCCGGAGATGTCATTCAAAGGTCGAATTACGCGTATGAGAGCCAAACAATTTCAAGGTTATGTTCACATGTTAATGCGAAGAACGATTGAAGTTGGAGAAGAAGAAATTGGACACAGCCCCAAATGGATTTTAGCATTATCAATTGAAGATGAAGATCAAGATCACACCATGGAAGATATAAAGAGAAGAAGTGAACATGTGCATGTGCATGAAGAGTTGAAGTGCGTGAACCCGTCGGTATGCCCAAACCGACTAGTTTCGGTCGGTATGCCCATACCGAGTAGTTCCAGTCTTGTTAGTTTTTATTTAGACTATAGTGTTATTTTTATTTAATTTAGACTATAGTGTTATTTTTATCAGATATTTAATTTAGGAAGCCATTGTTTGTTCCAACCAAGTGTAAGATGCGTGCATGGTACTTGAATTTGATTAGTTTGTATTTTTCCATTGATCATTTGAAAGCTATTCATAGTGTTGAACATGCTGGAAATTGCATAATTGTTTCTTATACCACGTTAGATCTGTATGTTACACGTTGGATAGTTGATTGTTTTGTTGAGTGTTGTGCTAGGCATAACCAAGCCATCAAACTTCAAAGACAAAGGGGCGTCGTCCGTATCTACGACAACCCTTATGGCATTAAACTCCAAGGTATGGCACGTCTTCATTCCATGGTTTATTATACTGATTTATTGTCCATTTCTGCAGGTGAATTCGAGCATGCAGAAGTCTTGAATTCGAGGACGAATTCTTTTCAGCAGGGGGGGGAATGATGAATCCATGCAAAGCCTTGAAGAACTAAATCCGGAGATGCCATTCAAAGGTCCAATTACGCGTATGAGAGCCAAACAATTTCAAGGTTATGTTCACATGTTAATGCGAAGAACGATTGAAGTTGGAGAAGAAGAAATTGGACACAGCCCCAAATGGATTTTAGCATTATCAATTGAAGATGAAGATCAAGATCACACCATGGAAGATATAAAGAGAAGAAATGAACATGTGCATGTGCATGAAGAGTTGAAGTGCGTGAACCCGTCGGTATGCCCAAACCGACTAGTTTCGGTCGGTATGCCCATACCGAGTAGTTCCAGTCTTGTTAGTTTTTATTTAGACTATAGTGTTATTTTTATTTAATTTAGACTATAGTTTAGATCAGATTTTTATTAATTATTAGTCAATTTTCATCCATTAGTTGATAGGGTTTGACTAGAATTGTATTTAAGGCAATTTCCTACCTTAAATAGAATTCTAGTTTAGGTATCTTGCTAGTATAGTTAGAGATCCCTTTTGGATCAATTCTTAGGCCTTTTTTGATGATTAATTTCGTTCCTCTATGTCCTATAAATAGGGGAACCATGTTACATTCATACTTTAGACTATATTTGATTAATTAAGCCTTTGCTTTCAATATCGTCTCAACCCTTTCAGTCTTTTTGAGTTTAGATAATTTAATTCATACTCTTAGATTTAGCACCTCTAAGTTTTACAAAGGGAATTCACCGTCCACGTTCGAGGGATCGTCGGAAACTCGCTATCGAAGAGCAACTTAAAGAATTTGGCCTTGTGTACGTTCGAGATTCAAGGCAACTTTCGGGTTGTAATTCACATCGACAAACCACCATCATCACCGCCGTTCGACGCCATCCACCGCCGCCAAACGTCCGTTTCAAGTCCAGCCTTCATTGTGTTCAAAGTTCGTGTTCGTCTTGTTTAATCCGTAAGTCCGATTCTACTCTATCATACCCTATGTACCTCAGCCCTTCTAAACCTATTCATTACCATCGATCATCATCATCCTAGCCGTCTATATTACCGTCCCAACACAGCCCTCTTATATTGGATTTGTGTTTTATTTGCGTGTCATTTATCTAGGTATTTTAATTGAGTCTTAGTCGTCTAGTTTTCGAGTATAGAATCCTTTCGTACCGACGTAGTTTCTTTCCTAGCTTCCGCGTCTTTTGTGTCTCGTGGTGTCATTTAGTCCCGGGTCACATCATAAATTGGTATCAAGAGCCACGTTGGTTTATATCGTTCGTGATTCCATACTCGTTTATTTGTCCCGTTTATTTTGGTTTTGAGTTTTATCGAGTTGTACTTTATTTTCCGTTCATAGTTAAAAAATAAAAAGAAACAGATCGTACAAAAAAAAACGATAAAAAAAAAATCGGATAAAAAAAAATCCGAAATTCAAAAAAAAAAAAGAGGTATATCCATTGTTTCGTTTTGTGTTCTATTTTATTTTGGTACGACTTTTAGGTACAAATCCTTAGTTGGTTATTTCCTTTTAGATTCTCTTTCTTTTAGGAAATTTCCTTCTTAGTTTGTTTTTATTTTGGTAACTACCTTAGATATCTTATTTTATTTTTGGTTCTTTCCTTCTAGAGTCTAGGCTAATTAAGGTATTTAGATTGTGTCACATAGATTGATACATATCCAAATTCCCTACTTGCCTTATCTTTTCTTCTTTCCTTATCTATTCTATTTCTTTCCTTATCCGATCTAGATTTATTTTTGGATTTCCTAATCAACTTGGGATTTCATTAATTGATCTATTTGCCTTATCTTTCCTTTTCACCCTCCACCATACACGACCACCACCTCTCCCACACCACACAAATCTCGACAGCCCTACACCACACATACTCAACCCGTATCTCATTCATACACACTCCAAATTCATCCGTGTTCCGAACATAGCATTCCCGTCTTCCCTCCACACCAAACCGCCGAGTTCCCTACTTCCAAGTACACGATTTTCACACATTGTGCACCCATATATTGAGTGATACACGAGTGGTAAAATCAAGAGTGAAAACAAACGAGTGACGTGAGACTGTGAGGTCCTACCTTGTTTTCCGTCACGTTTGTTCGTTTTGCAGGACAAATGACTATAGCTCAGCCACCACAGCTAGATCAACGGGAAAATATTTTCTACACCCGTTGTTCCATCCAAGACAAAGTTTGTTCCATGATTATTGACAGCGGAAGTGCAATTAACACCGTTAGTCAATATGCAGTGGACAAGCTCGGCCTCGTACCACAGAAGCATCCCAAGCCCTATAAGTTGCAGTGGTTTACAAATAGTGATGAATTCAGAGTTGCAGATCAGGTACACGTTTCATTTACTAAAGGTCGATATACTGACACTGTTCTATGTGATGTCATCCCTATGGAGACAACACACATTCTTCTAGGTCGACCGTGGCAATTCGATCGAAGAGTAGTGCACGATTGTCGCGCCAACACTTATTCCTTTGCCTGGAATGGACGAACCACCAGACTAAAGCCTTTGGCGCCCGAGGATGTCATTGAGGATCAGAAGCGGATGCAAGAAAGGTTTAAAGCCGAAAGGGAAAGGAAGGCCGCAGCTACCCAGTGTGAATCAATCGCCACCATACCTAGCCATACTACGACACCGTTGGAGTCTTGTTCACATCAAGACATGTCGCCTAGTTCATCCAACGCAGATCACCAGTTAAATTCAGATATGATGAGTGAAGCTACAATTCCGTCCCAGCCCATATGCATTGATCCCACACTTGATTCAAGTAAGTCAGATAATCTGTTAATTTCTCAAAACAGTGCTACTCATGATCTTGTGTTTTCTAGTGATGTGCAGATCGAGAAGAGAGAGTTCGAGATTGAGCAGCCTGGAATAGCTACATTCAACCCTGATGGCAGCTCGGAAGAAGTGTCCAACTCTCAAGAGGAGGTCAATGAAGAGCTGAAGTTGGAGCACGATGATGTTCGACTTAGAGATCAGCTTGTTCTAGATAAGTCATCCAATACCCCCATTGTTTATCTTAAGGACGTGTTACTTGAAATCGAGTAAGTACCGTCTAACCTATTCTAGCATTGATAGGTACTTGATGTGTGTAGTTGAATCCATGTTCCTTTTTAGAATTAATTTAACATTTGGATTTTACTTGAATTGCATGAAAAGGTTGGATAGTAGGAAGCCATTGTTTGTTCCAACCAAGTGTAAGATGCGTGCATGGTACTTGAATTTGATTAGTTTGTATTTTTCCATTGATCATTTGAAAGCTATTCATAGTGTTGAACATGCTGGAAATTGCATAATTGTTTCTTATACCACGTTAGATCTGTATGTTACACGTTGGATAGTTGATTGTTTTGTTGAGTGTTGTGCTAGGCATAACCAAGCCATCAAACTTCAAAGACAAAGGGGCGTCGTCCGTATCTACGACAACCCTTATGGCATTAAACTCCAAGGTATGGCACGTCTTCATTCCATGGTTTATTATACTGATTTATTGTCCATTCCTGCAGGTGAATTCGAGCATGCAGAAGTCTTGAATTCGAGGACGAATTCTTTTCAGCAGGGGGGGAATGATGAATCCATGCAAAGCCTTGAAGAACTAAATCCGGAGATGCCATTCAAAGGTCCAATTACGCGTATGAGAGCCAAACAATTTCAAGGTTATGTTCACATGTTAATGCGAAGAACGATTGAAGTTGGAGAAGAAGAAATTGGACACAGCCCCAAATGGATTTTAGCATTATCAATTGAAGATGAAGATCAAGATCACACCATGGAAGATATAAAGAGAAGAAGTGAACATGTGCATGTGCATGAAGAGTTGAAGTGCGTGAACCCGTCGGTATGCCCAAACCGACTAGTTTCGGTCGGTATGCCCATACCGAGTAGTTCCAGTCTTGTTAGTTTTTATTTAGACTATAGTGTTATTTTTATTTAATTTAGACTATAGTTTAGATCAGATTTTTATTAATTATTAGTCAATTTTCATCCATTAGTTGATAGGGTTTGACTAGAATTGTATTTAAGGCAATTTCCTACCTTAAATAGAATTCTAGTTTAGGTATCTTGCTAGTATAGTTAGAGATCCCTTTTGGATCAATTCTTAGGCCTTTTTTGATGATTAATTTCGTTCCTCTATGTCCTATAAATAGGGGAACCATGTTACATTCATACTTTAGACTATATTTGATTAATTAAGCCTTTGCTTTCAATATCGTCTCAACCCTTTCAGTCTTTTTGAGTTTAGATAATTTAATTCATACTCTTAGATTTAGCACCTCTAAGTTTTACAAAGGGAATTCACCGTCCACGTTCGAGGGATCGTCGGAAACTCGCTATCGAAGAGCAACTTAAAGAATTTGGCCTTGTGTACGTTCGAGATTCAAGGCAACTTTCGGGTTGTAATTCACATCGACAAACCACCATCATCACCGCCGTTCGACGCCATCCACCGCCGCCAAACGTCCGTTTCAAGTCCAGCCTTCATCGTGTTCAAAGTTCGTGTTCGTGTTGTTTAATCCGTAAGTCCGATTCTACTCTATCATACCCTATGTACCTCAGCCCTTCTAAACCTATTCATTACCATCGATCATCATCATCCTAGCCGTCTATATTACCGTCCCAACACAGCCCTCTTATATTGGATTTGTGTTTTATTTGCGTGTCATTTATCTAGGTATTTTAATTGAGTCTTAGTCGTCTAGTTTTCGAGTATAGAATCCTTTCGTACCGACGTAGTTTCTTTCCTAGCTTCCGCGTCTTTTGTGTCTCGTGGTGTCATTTAGTCCCGGGTCACATCATAAATTGGTATCAAGAGCCACGTTGGTTTATATCGTTCGTGATTCCATACTCGTTTATTTGTCCCGTTTATTTTGGTTTTGAGTTTTATCGAGTTGTACTTTATTTTCCGTTCATAGTTAAAAAATAAAAAGAAACAGATCGTACAAAAAAAAACGATAAAAAAAAAATCGGATAAAAAAAAATCCGAAATTCAAAAAAAAAAAAGAGGTATATCCATTGTTTCGTTTTGTGTTCTATTTTATTTTGGTACGACTTTTAGGTACAAATCCTTAGTTGGTTATTTCCTTTTAGATTCTCTTTCTTTTAGGAAATTTCCTTCTTAGTTTGTTTTTATTTTGGTAACTACCTTAGATATCTTATTTTATTTTTGGTTCTTTCCTTCTAGAGTCTAGGCTAATTAAGGTATTTAGATTGTGTCACATAGATTGATACATATCCAAATTCCCTACTTGCCTTATCTTTTCTTCTTTCCTTATCTATTCTATTTCTTTCCTTATCCGATCTAGATTTATTTTTGGATTTCCTAATCAACTTGGGATTTCATTAATTGATCTATTTGCCTTATCTTTCCTTTTCACCCTCCACCATACACGACCACCACCTCTCCCACACCACACAAATCTCGACAGCCCTACACCACACATACTCAACCCGTATCTCATTCATACACACTCCAAATTCATCCGTGTTCCGAACATAGCATTCCCGTCTTCCCTCCACACCAAACCGCCGAGTTCCCTACTTCCAAGTACACGATTTTCACACATTGTGCACCCATATATTGAGTGATACACGAGTGGTAAAATCAAGAGTGAAAACAAACGAGTGACGTGAGACTGTGAGGTCCTACCTTGTTTTCCGTCACGTTTGTTCGTTTTGCAGGACAAATGACTATAGCTCAGCCACCACAGCTAGATCAACGGGAAAATATTTTCTACACCCGTTGTTCCATCCAAGACAAAGTTTGTTCCATGATTATTGACAGCGGAAGTGCAATTAACACCGTTAGTCAATATGCAGTGGACAAGCTCGGCCTCGTACCACAGAAGCATCCCAAGCCCTATAAGTTGCAGTGGTTTACAAATAGTGATGAATTCAGAGTTGCAGATCAGGTACACGTTTCATTTACTAAAGGTCGATATACTGACACTGTTCTATGTGATGTCATCCCTATGGAGACAACACACATTCTTCTAGGTCGACCGTGGCAATTCGATCGAAGAGTAGTGCACGATTGTCGCGCCAACACTTATTCCTTTGCCTGGAATGGACGAACCACCAGACTAAAGCCTTTGGCGCCCGAGGATGTCATTGAGGATCAGAAGCGGATGCAAGAAAGGTTTAAAGCCGAAAGGGAAAGGAAGGCCGCAGCTACCCAGTGTGAATCAATCGCCACCATACCTAGCCATACTACGACACCGTTGGAGTCTTGTTCACATCAAGACATGTCGCCTAGTTCATCCAACGCAGATCACCAGTTAAATTCAGATATGATGAGTGAAGCTACAATTCCGTCCCAGCCCATATGCATTGATCCCACACTTGATTCAAGTAAGTCAGATAATCTGTTAATTTCTCAAAACAGTGCTACTCATGATCTTGTGTTTTCTAGTGATGTGCAGATCGAGAAGAGAGAGTTCGAGATTGAGCAGCCTGGAATAGCTACATTCAACCCTGATGGCAGCTCGGAAGAAGTGTCCAACTCTCAAGAGGAGGTCAATGAAGAGCTGAAGTTGGAGCACGATGATGTTCGACTTAGAGATCAGCTTGTTCTAGATAAGTCATCCAATACCCCCATTGTTTATCTTAAGGACGTGTTACTTGAAATCGAGTAAGTACCGTCTAACCTATTCTAGCATTGATAGGTACTTGATGTGTGTAGTTGAATCCATGTTCCTTTTTAGAATTAATTTAACATTTGGATTTTACTTGAATTGCATGAAAAGGTTGGATAGTAGGAAGCCATTGTTTGTTCCAACCAAGTGTAAGATGCGTGCATGGTACTTGAATTTGATTAGTTTGTATTTTTCCATTGATCATTTGAAAGCTATTCATAGTGTTGAACATGCTGGAAATTGCATAATTGTTTCTTATACCACGTTAGATCTGTATGTTACACGTTGGATAGTTGATTGTTTTGTTGAGTGTTGTGCTAGGCATAACCAAGCCATCAAACTTCAAAGACAAAGGGGCGTCGTCCGTATCTACGACAACCCTTATGGCATTAAACTCCAAGGTATGGCACGTCTTCATTCCATGGTTTATTATACTGATTTATTGTCCATTCCTGCAGGTGAATTCGAGCATGCAGAAGTCTTGAATTCGAGGACGAATTCTTTTCAGCAGGGGGGGAATGATGAATCCATGCAAAGCCTTGAAGAACTAAATCCGGAGATGCCATTCAAAGGTCCAATTACGCGTATGAGAGCCAAACAATTTCAAGGTTATGTTCACATGTTAATGCGAAGAACGATTGAAGTTGGAGAAGAAGAAATTGGACACAGCCCCAAATGGATTTTAGCATTATCAATTGAAGATGAAGATCAAGATCACACCATGGAAGATATAAAGAGAAGAAGTGAACATGTGCATGTGCATGAAGAGTTGAAGTGCGTGAACCCGTCGGTATGCCCAAACCGACTAGTTTCGGTCGGTATGCCCATACCGAGTAGTTCCAGTCTTGTTAGTTTTTATTTAGACTATAGTGTTATTTTTATTTAATTTAGACTATAGTTTAGATCAGATTTTTATTAATTATTAGTCAATTTTCATCCATTAGTTGATAGGGTTTGACTAGAATTGTATTTAAGGCAATTTCCTACCTTAAATAGAATTCTAGTTTAGGTATCTTGCTAGTATAGTTAGAGATCCCTTTTGGATCAATTCTTAGGCCTTTTTTGATGATTAATTTCGTTCCTCTATGTCCTATAAATAGGGGAACCATGTTACATTCATACTTTAGACTATATTTGATTAATTAAGCCTTTGCTTTCAATATCGTCTCAACCCTTTCAGTCTTTTTGAGTTTAGATAATTTAATTCATACTCTTAGATTTAGCACCTCTAAGTTTTACAAAGGGAATTCACCGTCCACGTTCGAGGGATCGTCGGAAACTCGCTATCGAAGAGCAACTTAAAGAATTTGGCCTTGTGTACGTTCGAGATTCAAGGCAACTTTCGGGTTGTAATTCACATCGACAAACCACCATCATCACCGCCGTTCGACGCCATCCACCGCCGCCAAACGTCCGTTTCAAGTCCAGCCTTCATCGTGTTCAAAGTTCGTGTTCGTGTTGTTTAATCCGTAAGTCCGATTCTACTCTATCATACCCTATGTACCTCAGCCCTTCTAAACCTATTCATTACCATCGATCATCATCATCCTAGCCGTCTATATTACCGTCCCAACACAGCCCTCTTATATTGGATTTGTGTTTTATTTGCGTGTCATTTATCTAGGTATTTTAATTGAGTCTTAGTCGTCTAGTTTTCGAGTATAGAATCCTTTCGTACCGACGTAGTTTCTTTCCTAGCTTCCGCGTCTTTTGTGTCTCGTGGTGTCATTTAGTCCCGGGTCACATCATAAATTGGTATCAAGAGCCACGTTGGTTTATATCGTTCGTGATTCCATACTCGTTTATTTGTCCCGTTTATTTTGGTTTTGAGTTTTATCGAGTTGTACTTTATTTTCCGTTCATAGTTAAAAAATAAAAAGAAACAGATCGTACAAAAAAAAACGATAAAAAAAAAATCGGATAAAAAAAAATCCGAAATTCAAAAAAAAAAAAGAGGTATATCCATTGTTTCGTTTTGTGTTCTATTTTATTTTGGTACGACTTTTAGGTACAAATCCTTAGTTGGTTATTTCCTTTTAGATTCTCTTTCTTTTAGGAAATTTCCTTCTTAGTTTGTTTTTATTTTGGTAACTACCTTAGATATCTTATTTTATTTTTGGTTCTTTCCTTCTAGAGTCTAGGCTAATTAAGGTATTTAGATTGTGTCACATAGATTGATACATATCCAAATTCCCTACTTGCCTTATCTTTTCTTCTTTCCTTATCTATTCTATTTCTTTCCTTATCCGATCTAGATTTATTTTTGGATTTCCTAATCAACTTGGGATTTCATTAATTGATCTATTTGCCTTATCTTTCCTTTTCACCCTCCACCATACACGACCACCACCTCTCCCACACCACACAAATCTCGACAGCCCTACACCACACATACTCAACCCGTATCTCATTCATACACACTCCAAATTCATCCGTGTTCCGAACATAGCATTCCCGTCTTCCCTCCACACCAAACCGCCGAGTTCCCTACTTCCAAGTACACGATTTTCACACATTGTGCACCCATATATTGAGTGATACACGAGTGGTAAAATCAAGAGTGAAAACAAACGAGTGACGTGAGACTGTGAGGTCCTACCTTGTTTTCCGTCACGTTTGTTCGTTTTGCAGGACAAATGACTATAGCTCAGCCACCACAGCTAGATCAACGGGAAAATATTTTCTACACCCGTTGTTCCATCCAAGACAAAGTTTGTTCCATGATTATTGACAGCGGAAGTGCAATTAACACCGTTAGTCAATATGCAGTGGACAAGCTCGGCCTCGTACCACAGAAGCATCCCAAGCCCTATAAGTTGCAGTGGTTTACAAATAGTGATGAATTCAGAGTTGCAGATCAGGTACACGTTTCATTTACTAAAGGTCGATATACTGACACTGTTCTATGTGATGTCATCCCTATGGAGACAACACACATTCTTCTAGGTCGACCGTGGCAATTCGATCGAAGAGTAGTGCACGATTGTCGCGCCAACACTTATTCCTTTGCCTGGAATGGACGAACCACCAGACTAAAGCCTTTGGCGCCCGAGGATGTCATTGAGGATCAGAAGCGGATGCAAGAAAGGTTTAAAGCCGAAAGGGAAAGGAAGGCCGCAGCTACCCAGTGTGAATCAATCGCCACCATACCTAGCCATACTACGACACCGTTGGAGTCTTGTTCACATCAAGACATGTCGCCTAGTTCATCCAACGCAGATCACCAGTTAAATTCAGATATGATGAGTGAAGCTACAATTCCGTCCCAGCCCATATGCATTGATCCCACACTTGATTCAAGTAAGTCAGATAATCTGTTAATTTCTCAAAACAGTGCTACTCATGATCTTGTGTTTTCTAGTGATGTGCAGATCGAGAAGAGAGAGTTCGAGATTGAGCAGCCTGGAATAGCTACATTCAACCCTGATGGCAGCTCGGAAGAAGTGTCCAACTCTCAAGAGGAGGTCAATGAAGAGCTGAAGTTGGAGCACGATGATGTTCGACTTAGAGATCAGCTTGTTCTAGATAAGTCATCCAATACCCCCATTGTTTATCTTAAGGACGTGTTACTTGAAATCGAGTAAGTACCGTCTAACCTATTCTAGCATTGATAGGTACTTGATGTGTGTAGTTGAATCCATGTTCCTTTTTAGAATTAATTTAACATTTGGATTTTACTTGAATTGCATGAAAAGGTTGGATAGTAGGAAGCCATTGTTTGTTCCAACCAAGTGTAAGATGCGTGCATGGTACTTGAATTTGATTAGTTTGTATTTTTCCATTGATCATTTGAAAGCTATTCATAGTGTTGAACATGCTGGAAATTGCATAATTGTTTCTTATACCACGTTAGATCTGTATGTTACACGTTGGATAGTTGATTGTTTTGTTGAGTGTTGTGCTAGGCATAACCAAGCCATCAAACTTCAAAGACAAAGGGGCGTCGTCCGTATCTACGACAACCCTTATGGCATTAAACTCCAAGGTATGGCACGTCTTCATTCCATGGTTTATTATACTGATTTATTGTCCATTCCTGCAGGTGAATTCGAGCATGCAGAAGTCTTGAATTCGAGGACGAATTCTTTTCAGCAGGGGGGGAATGATGAATCCATGCAAAGCCTTGAAGAACTAAATCCGGAGATGCCATTCAAAGGTCCAATTACGCGTATGAGAGCCAAACAATTTCAAGGTTATGTTCACATGTTAATGCGAAGAACGATTGAAGTTGGAGAAGAAGAAATTGGACACAGCCCCAAATGGATTTTAGCATTATCAATTGAAGATGAAGATCAAGATCACACCATGGAAGATATAAAGAGAAGAAGTGAACATGTGCATGTGCATGAAGAGTTGAAGTGCGTGAACCCGTCGGTATGCCCAAACCGACTAGTTTCGGTCGGTATGCCCATACCGAGTAGTTCCAGTCTTGTTAGTTTTTATTTAGACTATAGTGTTATTTTTATTTAATTTAGACTATAGTTTAGATCAGATTTTTATTAATTATTAGTCAATTTTCATCCATTAGTTGATAGGGTTTGACTAGAATTGTATTTAAGGCAATTTCCTACCTTAAATAGAATTCTAGTTTAGGTATCTTGCTAGTATAGTTAGAGATCCCTTTTGGATCAATTCTTAGGCCTTTTTTGATGATTCATTTCGTTCCTCTATGTCCTATAAATAGGGGAACCATGTTACATTCATACTTTAGACTATATTTGATTAATTAAGCCTTTGCTTTCAATATCGTCTCAACCCTTTCAGTCTTTTTGAGTTTAGATAATTTAATTCATACTCTTAGATTTAGCACCTCTAAGTTTTACAAAGGGAATTCACCGTCCACGTTCGAGGGATCGTCGGAAACTCGCTATCGAAGAGCAACTTAAAGAATTTGGCCTTGTGTACGTTCGAGATTCAAGGCAACTTTCGGGTTGTAATTCACATCGACAAACCACCATCATCACCGCCGTTCGACGCCATCCACCGCCGCCAAACGTCCGTTTCAAGTCCAGCCTTCATCGTGTTCAAAGTTCGTGTTCGTCTTGTTTAATCCGTAAGTCCGATTCTACTCTATCATACCCTATGTACCTCAGCCCTTCTAAACCTATTCATTACCATCGATCATCATCATCCTAGCCGTCTATATTACCGTCCCAACACAGCCCTCTTATATTGGATTTGTGTTTTATTTGCGTGTCATTTATCTAGGTATTTTAATTGAGTCTTAGTCGTCTAGTTTTCGAGTATAGAATCCTTTCGTACCGACGTAGTTTCTTTCCTAGCTTCCGCGTCTTTTGTGTCTCGTGGTGTCATTTAGTCCCGGGTCACATCATAAATTGGTATCAAGAGCCACGTTGGTTTATATCGTTCGTGATTCCATACTCGTTTATTTGTCCCGTTTATTTTGGTTTTGAGTTTTATCGAGTTGTACTTTATTTTCCGTTCATAGTTAAAAAATAAAAAGAAACAGATCGTACAAAAAAAAACGATAAAAAAAAAAATCGGATAAAAAAAAATCCGAAATTCAAAAAAAAAAAAAGAGGTATATCCATTGTTTCGTTTTGTGTTCTATTTTATTTTGGTACGACTTTTAGGTACAAATCCTTAGTTGGTTATTTCCTTTTAGATTCTCTTTCTTTTAGGAAATTTCCTTCTTAGTTTGTTTTTATTTTGGTAACTACCTTAGATATCTTATTTTATTTTTGGTTCTTTCCTTCTAGAGTCTAGGCTAATTAAGGTATTTAGATTGTGTCACATAGATTGATACATATCCAAATTCCCTACTTGCCTTATCTTTTCTTCTTTCCTTATCTATTCTATTTCTTTCCTTATCCGATCTAGATTTATTTTTGGATTTCCTAATCAACTTGGGATTTCATTAATTGATCTATTTGCCTTATCTTTCCTTTTCACCCTCCACCATACACGACCACCACCTCTCCCACACCACACAAATCTCGACAGCCCTACACCACACATACTCAACCCGTATCTCATTCATACACACTCCAAATTCATCCGTGTTCCGAACATAGCATTCCCGTCTTCCCTCCACACCAAACCGCCGAGTTCCCTACTTCCAAGTACACGATTTTCACACATTGTGCACCCATATATTGAGTGATACACGAGTGGTAAAATCAAGAGTGAAAACAAACGAGTGACGTGAGACTGTGAGGTCCTACCTTGTTTTCCGTCACGTTTGTTCGTTTTGCAGGACAAATGACTATAGCTCAGCCACCACAGCTAGATCAACGGGAAAATATTTTCTACACCCGTTGTTCCATCCAAGACAAAGTTTGTTCCATGATTATTGATAGCGGAAGTGCAATTAACACCGTTAGTCAATATGCAGTGGACAAGCTCGGCCTCGTACCACAGAAGCATCCCAAGCCCTATAAGTTGCAGTGGTTTACAAATAGTGATGAATTCAGAGTTGCAGATCAGGTACACGTTTCATTTACTAAAGGTCGATATACTGACACTGTTCTATGTGATGTCATCCCTATGGAGACAACACACATTCTTCTAGGTCGACCGTGGCAATTCGATCGAAGAGTAGTGCACGATTGTCGCGCCAACACTTATTCCTTTGCCTGGAATGGACGAACCACCAGACTAAAGCCTTTGGCGCCCGAGGATGTCATTGAGGATCAGAAGCGGATGCAAGAAAGGTTTAAAGCCGAAAGGGAAAGGAAGGCCGCAGCTACCCAGTGTGAATCAATCGCCACCATACCTAGCCATACTACGACACCGTTGGAGTCTTGTTCACATCAAGACATGTCGCCTAGTTCATCCAACGCAGATCACCAGTTAAATTCAGATATGATGAGTGAAGCTACAATTCCGTCCCAGCCCATATGCATTGATCCCACACTTGATTCAAGTAAGTCAGATAATCTGTTAATTTCTCAAAACAGTGCTACTCATGATCTTGTGTTTTCTAGTGATGTGCAGATCGAGAAGAGAGAGTTCGAGATTGAGCAGCCTGGAATAGCTACATTCAACCCTGATGGCAGCTCGGAAGAAGTGTCCAACTCTCAAGAGGAGGTCAATGAAGAGCTGAAGTTGGAGCACGATGATGTTCGACTTAGAGATCAGCTTGTTCTAGATAAGTCATCCAATACCCCCATTGTTTATCTTAAGGACGTGTTACTTGAAATCGAGTAAGTACCGTCTAACCTATTCTAGCATTGATAGGTACTTGATGTGTGTAGTTGAATCCATGTTCCTTTTTAGAATTAATTTAACATTTGGATTTTACTTGAATTGCATGAAAAGGTTGGATAGTAGGAAGCCATTGTTTGTTCCAACCAAGTGTAAGATGCGTGCATGGTACTTGAATTTGATTAGTTTGTATTTTTCCATTGATCATTTGAAAGCTATTCATAGTGTTGAACATGCTGGAAATTGCATAATTGTTTCTTATACCACGTTAGATCTGTATGTTACACGTTGGATAGTTGATTGTTTTGTTGAGTGTTGTGCTAGGCATAACCAAGCCATCAAACTTCAAAGACAAAGGGGCGTCGTCCGTATCTACGACAACCCTTATGGCATTAAACTCCAAGGTATGGCACGTCTTCATTCCATGGTTTATTATACTGATTTATTGTCCATTCCTGCAGGTGAATTCGAGCATGCAGAAGTCTTGAATTCGAGGACGAATTCTTTTCAGCAGGGGGGGAATGATGAATCCATGCAAAGCCTTGAAGAACTAAATCCGGAGATGCCATTCAAAGGTCCAATTACGCGTATGAGAGCCAAACAATTTCAAGGTTATGTTCACATGTTAATGCGAAGAACGATTGAAGTTGGAGAAGAAGAAATTGGACACAGCCCCAAATGGATTTTAGCATTATCAATTGAAGATGAAGATCAAGATCACACCATGGAAGATATAAAGAGAAGAAGTGAACATGTGCATGTGCATGAAGAGTTGAAGTGCGTGAACCCGTCGGTATGCCCAAACCGACTAGTTTCGGTCGGTATGCCCATACCGAGTAGTTCCAGTCTTGTTAGTTTTTATTTAGACTATAGTGTTATTTTTATTTAATTTAGACTATAATTTAGATCAGATTTTTATTAATTATTAGTCAATTTTCATCCATTAGTTGATAGGGTTTGACTAGAATTGTATTTAAGGCAATTTCCTACCTTAAATAGAATTCTAGTTTAGGTATCTTGCTAGTATAGTTAGAGATCCCTTTTGGATCAATTCTTAGGCCTTTTTTGATGATTAATTTCGTTCCTCTATGTCCTATAAATAGGGGAACCATGTTACATTCATACTTTAGACTATATTTGATTAATTAAGCCTTTGCTTTCAATATCGTCTCAACCCTTTCAGTCTTTTTGAGTTTAGATAATTTAATTCATACTCTTAGATTTAGCACCTCTAAGTTTTACAAAGGAAATTCACCGTCCACGTTCGAGGGATCGTCGGAAACTCGCTATCGAAGAGCAACTTAAAGAATTTGGCCTTGTGTACGTTCGAGATTCAAGGCAACTTTCGGGTTGTAATTCACATCGACAAACCACCATCATCACCGCCGTTCGACGCCATCCACCGCCGCCAAACGTCCGTTTCAAGTCCAGCCTTCATCGTGTTCAAAGTTCGTGTTCGTCTTGTTTAATCCGTAAGTCCGATTCTACTCTATCATACCCTATGTACCTCAGCCCTTCTAAACCTATTCATTACCATCGATCATCATCATCCTAGCTGTCTATATTACCGTCCCAACACAGCCCTCTTATATTGGATTTGTGTTTTATTTGCGTGTCATTTATCTAGGTATTTTAATTGAGTCTTAGTCGTCTAGTTTTCGAGTATAGAATCCTTTCGTACCGACGTAGTTTCTTTCCTAGCTTCCGCGTCTTTTGTGTCTCGTGGTGTCATTTAGTCCCGGGTCACATCATAAATTGGTATCAAGAGCCACGTTGGTTTATATCGTTCGTGATTCCATACTCGTTTATTTGTCCCGTTTATTTTGGTTTTGAGTTTTATCGAGTTGTACTTTATTTTCCGTTCATAGTTAAAAAATAAAAAGAAACAGATCGTACAAAAAAAAACGATAAAAAAAAAATCGGATAAAAAAAAATCCGAAATTCAAAAAAAAAAAAAGAGGTATATCCATTGTTTCGTTTTGTGTTCTATTTTATTTTGGTACGACTTTTAGGTACAAATCCTTAGTTGGTTATTTCCTTTTAGATTCTCTTTCTTTTAGGAAATTTCCTTCTTAGTTTGTTTTTATTTTGGTAACTACCTTAGATATCTTATTTTATTTTTGGTTCTTTCCTTCTAGAGTCTAGGCTAATTAAGGTATTTAGATTGTGTCACATAGATTGATACATATCCAAATTCCCTACTTGCCTTATCTTTTCTTCTTTCCTTATCTATTCTATTTCTTTCCTTATCCGATCTAGATTTATTTTTGGATTTCCTAATCAACTTGGGATTTCATTAATTGATCTATTTGCCTTATCTTTCCTTTTCACCCTCCACCATACACGACCACCACCTCTCCCACACCACACAAATCTCGACAGCCCTACACCACACATACTCAACCCGTATCTCATTCATACACACTCCAAATTCATCCGTGTTCCGAACATAGCATTCCCGTCTTCCCTCCACACCAAACCGCCGAGTTCCCTACTTCCAAGTACACGATTTTCACACATTGTGCACCCATATATTGAGTGATACACGAGTGGTAAAATCAAGAGTGAAAACAAACGAGTGACGTGAGACTGTGAGGTCCTACCTTGTTTTCCGTCACGTTTGTTCGTTTTGCAGGACAAATGACTATAGCTCAGCCACCACAGCTAGATCAACGGGAAAATATTTTCTACACCCGTTGTTCCATCCAAGACAAAGTTTGTTCCATGATTATTGACAGCGGAAGTGCAATTAACACCGTTAGTCAATATGCAGTGGACAAGCTCGGCCTCGTACCACAGAAGCATCCCAAGCCCTATAAGTTGCAGTGGTTTACAAATAGTGATGAATTCAGAGTTGCAGATCAGGTACACGTTTCATTTACTAAAGGTCGATATACTGACACTGTTCTATGTGATGTCATCCCTATGGAGACAACACACATTCTTCTAGGTCGACCGTGGCAATTCGATCGAAGAGTAGTGCACGATTGTCGCGCCAACACTTATTCCTTTGCCTGGAATGGACGAACCACCAGACTAAAGCCTTTGGCGCCCGAGGATGTCATTGAGGATCAGAAGCGGATGCAAGAAAGGTTTAAAGCCGAAAGGGAAAGGAAGGCCGCAGCTACCCAGTGTGAATCAATCGCCACCATACCTAGCCATACTACGACACCGTTGGAGTCTTGTTCACATCAAGACATGTCGCCTAGTTCATCCAACGCAGATCACCAGTTAAATTCAGATATGATGAGTGAAGCTACAATTCCGTCCCAGCCCATATGCATTGATCCCACACTTGATTCAAGTAAGTCAGATAATCTGTTAATTTCTCAAAACAGTGCTACTCATGATCTTGTGTTTTCTAGTGATGTGCAGATCGAGAAGAGAGAGTTCGAGATTGAGCAGCCTGGAATAGCTACATTCAACCCTGATGGCAGCTCGGAAGAAGTGTCCAACTCTCAAGAGGAGGTCAATGAAGAGCTGAAGTTGGAGCACGATGATGTTCGACTTAGAGATCAGCTTGTTCTAGATAAGTCATCCAATACCCCCATTGTTTATCTTAAGGACGTGTTACTTGAAATCGAGTAAGTACCGTCTAACCTATTCTAGCATTGATAGGTACTTGATGTGTGTAGTTGAATCCATGTTCCTTTTTAGAATTAATTTAACATTTGGATTTTACTTGAATTGCATGAAAAGGTTGGATAGTAGGAAGCCATTGTTTGTTCCAACCAAGTGTAAGATGCGTGCATGGTACTTGAATTTGATTAGTTTGTATTTTTCCATTGATCATTTGAAAGCTATTCATAGTGTTGAACATGCTGGAAATTGCATAATTGTTTCTTATACCACGTTAGATCTGTATGTTACACGTTGGATAGTTGATTGTTTTGTTGAGTGTTGTGCTAGGCATAACCAAGCCATCAAACTTCAAAGACAAAGGGGCGTCGTCCGTATCTACGACAACCCTTATGGCATTAAACTCCAAGGTATGGCACGTCTTCATTCCATGGTTTATTATACTGATTTATTGTCCATTCCTGCAGGTGAATTCGAGCATGCAGAAGTCTTGAATTCGAGGACGAATTCTTTTCAGCAGGGGGGGAATGATGAATCCATGCAAAGCCTTGAAGAACTAAATCCGGAGATGCCATTCAAAGGTCCAATTACGCGTATGAGAGCCAAACAATTTCAAGGTTATGTTCACATGTTAATGCGAAGAACGATTGAAGTTGGAGAAGAAGAAATTGGACACAGCCCCAAATGGATTTTAGCATTATCAATTGAAGATGAAGATCAAGATCACACCATGGAAGATATAAAGAGAAGAAGTGAACATGTGCATGTGCATGAAGAGTTGAAGTGCGTGAACCCGTCGGTATGCCCAAACCGACTAGTTTCGGTCGGTATGCCCATACCGAGTAGTTCCAGTCTTGTTAGTTTTTATTTAGACTATAGTGTTATTTTTATTTAATTTAGACTATAGTTTAGATCAGATTTTTATTAATTATTAGTCAATTTTCATCCATTAGTTGATAGGGTTTGACTAGAATTGTATTTAAGGCAATTTCCTACCTTAAATAGAATTCTAGTTTAGGTATCTTGCTAGTATAGTTAGAGATCCCTTTTGGATCAATTCTTAGGCCTTTTTTGATGATTAATTTCGTTCCTCTATGTCCTATAAATAGGGGAACCATGTTACATTCATACTTTAGACTATATTTGATTAATTAAGCCTTTGCTTTCAATATCGTCTCAACCCTTTCAGTCTTTTTGAGTTTAGATAATTTAATTCATACTCTTAGATTTAGCACCTCTAAGTTTTACAAAGGAAATTCACCGTCCACGTTCGAGGGATCGTCGGAAACTCGCTATCGAAGAGCAACTTAAAGAATTTGGCCTTGTGTACGTTCGAGATTCAAGGCAACTTTCGGGTTGTAATTCACATCGACAAACCACCATCATCACCGCCGTTCGACGCCATCCACCGCCGCCAAACGTCCGTTTCAAGTCCAGCCTTCATCGTGTTCAAAGTTCGTGTTCGTCTTGTTTAATCCGTAAGTGCGATTCTACTCTATCATACCCTATGTACCTCAGCCCTTCTAAACCTATTCATTACCATCGATCATCATCATCCTAGCCGTCTATATTACCGTCCCAACACAGCCCTCTTATATTGGATTTGTGTTTTATTTGCGTGTCATTTATCTAGGTATTTTAATTGAGTCTTAGTCGTCTAGTTTTCGAGTATAGAATCCTTTCGTACCGACGTAGTTTCTTTCCTAGCTTCCGCGTCTTTTGTGTCTCGTGGTGTCATTTAGTCCCAGATCACATCACCCTTTCATTCATAACCATAATCATATGGACACAGAGTCCCAAAATGATACCATTATTATCCTTTCAAAACCGTCATTGGCGCGACTTTTCATAAATATCATCAACGTGGAGAATGGTCCTTATCCACATTTTTTTTAAATCAGTAAAAATAATTGAATCTCAAAAATATTTTAACTCGCATACCTTTCTTTATGAAGCAGATGAGTGCGGTGCAGGCGACGTGCTAGGCTATCAGATAATCAATTAAGAGACTAAGATGTGGTGCACGTGTGGAGTGATTTTGGGGGTGGGTGGATCGAAACAGTCTTCTTCTTGATTAGCTCCTCTGGGTCTTCTTCAAGCTCCAACGGATAAAATCAAGCTGGAAGGTTGCTAAGAGTAGAAGTAGGCGTGTGGAATGAGTAATTCAGCTGGTGGTGTATGTGGACCACGGGTGTACGAGTGTATGGGTGTACGGGTGTACGGGTGTATGGACTATGTGGTGTATAAGGTGAACCGGGTATATATGGAAAAGATGAGAAATTTCGAATCCCTTTAGTGATTAGGATCGAAAATATGGGTGGATAAGGGTGGAAGATTTGATTAGATATGGATTAGGATGGAAAGATCTTGAATAGATATAGATTAGGATGAAATCTATCTAAACAAGGTAAGAAATCTAATGGATAAAGGAATAAGGATTTTGGATGTGTGAACACAATCTAGGAATCCCTAAAAAGATGGAAACAAATCTAAAAACAAGGAATTAAGATCCAAAACACAATAAATAAACTGAATTTTCGTTTTTTTTTTTTACGATTTTTTTTTTGCTGTAGGGATTTCGATCCCTTTGCTCTTTTACTCTTTTTTTTTATATCAATGAATATGCAAGTTACAACTCGAAAGACTCAAAACAATAAAACGAATAGAAATTGACGTATTGAACCACGAACGATAAGAACCGACGTGGCTCTTGATACCAATTTATGATGTGACCCGGGACCTATGGGACACGACACGGATGAAATATGCGGAAGCTTAGGAATGGAACAACGTCGGATGCGTAAGGGATCAATACGACTCTAGAGAAACGAATAAAAGACTCGACTTAAATAATAGAACTCGAATGAAAAATAGAACTTACTAGAATATGACGACACGAACTATGACTCGATGATTGACTCTTGGATGACTTCGAACGGTGGCTGGAACGGCGGCGTACGGTACAGACGGCGGCGAAGGATGTCGTGAAGGTGACTTTGGCGGTGATGAAAGATAGAAGGATAAATCAGGATCGGCGAACCCGTGTTGTATCAACTCGAACGCGTACGACTAATTCTCCGGATAGCAATTCTCCCAAATACACGATTGTACCCTGAAGAACTTGAATAAGACTATTGTATTGCTAGAACAATAGAATTGTAGGTAAATGTTTGATCAACCGAAGGATCGTGAGACAGATTGAGAATAACTCTTTATTTCTTGCAATTGTCTGATTTTTGAATGTCACATGGTACTCCTATTTATAGGAAGCATTATGCACGAAAATTAAGAGTCCTAAAACTATAAGAAATCGAAAATATACTAATCCTAATCAATCTAGGATAAAATCAAAAGATACCAAAAATAAGATAACAAAAATCTAACTAGATAAGGATAAATCCCAATGGACTTGGGCTTGCAAATCCACGCCTATTTGGACCTTTAATTTACACAACATGGGCTGAAATATAGTGTATAATTTCGTGGCCCATGTAATATATTCCTTGCCACCTTTGCATGAAAAACAGCATCTCCCGATTTCCCATGCAAACGCGTATAACTTTTAATGCACACGTCCAAATGGCGTCATTCTTCTTCCCACGTCTTCATGTTTCCTTCTTCATCATCTAAGAATAGCATGGTGATCAATCTCGAGCTGCCCTTGACTTCATTTTCACCAAGTTCGAATTTGCGACGAATAGAAGCTTGTAAATAAGCTTGCAACTTCTTAGCTCGCAAACACGTCATTGGACCTTTAAACTGCAGCTCCGGATCATCTTCTTCATTGCCTTGCACGACCTCATCACCTCTTGATTTTTTTTTTCCACTCGTGTTTAACTCTCAAAGATGTGGTGCACGTGTGGAGTGATTTTGGGGGTGGGTGGATCGAAACAGTCTTCTTCTTGATTAGCTCCTCTGGGTCTTCTTCAAGCTCCAACAGATAAAATCAAGCTGGAAGGTTGCTAAGAGTAGAAGTAGGCGTGTGGAATGAGTAATTCAGCTGGTGGTGTATGTGGACCACGGGTGTACGGGTGTATGGGTGTATGGGTGTACGGGTGTATGGACTGTGTGGTGTATAAGGTGAACCGGGTGTATATGGAAAAGATGAGAAATTTCGAATCCCTTTAGTGATTAGGATCGAAAATATGGGTGGATAAGGGTGGAAGATTTGATTAGATATGGATTAGGATGGAAGGATCTTGAATAGATATAGATTAGGATGAAATCTATCTAAACAAGGTAAGAAATCTAACGGATAAGGAAATAAGGATTTTGGATGTGTGAACATAATCTAAGAATCCCTAAATATATGGAACAAATCTAAAAAACAAGGAATTAAACTTGAAATCAAATATACAATCTGATTTTCATTTTTTTTTTTTCGGATTTTTTTTTTTACCCTTTTTTTTGTTGTAGGGATTTCGACCCTTTGCTCCTTTCTTCTTTTTTCTTTCAATGAATATTCAGATATTACAACTCGAAAGACTCAAAAAACAATAAAAATGAACAAAAATAACGTATTGAACCACGAACGATAAGAACCGACGTGGCTCTTGATACCAATTTATGATGTGACCCTCGACCTATGGGACACGACAAGGACTAAATATGCGGAAGCTAGGAACGAAACTACATCAGATGCGTAAGGGATCAATACGACTAAAGAGAAAACAAGAAAGACATGACTGGAAACGAACTACACTCGAATAAATAAAGAACTTACTAGAAAATGAAGACTCGAACTAAGACTCGATGGAACACCCTTGGATGGCTGGAACTCGACGGTGGTGGCTGGAATCACGGCGAACGACGGTGGTGGAAGGAATCTTAACGGCGATGGAAGGTAGAAGGATAAATCAGGATCGGAACAACGAGACACAAAAAGACGCGACACAAAAGACGCGGAAGCTAGGAAACGGAACAACGTCGGATACGTAAGGGATCAATACGAACAAAGAGAAAACAAGAAAGACTCGACTAGAAAAGACAAGACTCGAACGGAAATAGAACTTACTAGAATATGGTGACACGAACTATGACTCGATGAACACACTTGATATGTCAAAGGGAGGCTGGAATCTGATGGTGAACGACGGCGGACGGCGGTGGAGTGTTGGTGAGGACGGCGGTGGTTTGGTAGAAGGATAGGACAGATCGGTGAACCCGTGTTGAATCAACCCGAACGCACTCGTCTAGCTTCTCCAGATAGCAATTCTCCCAAGTACTTAATTATACCCTGAAGAACTTAAATAAGATTATTGAAGTGCTAAAACAATAGAATTGTAGATAAAAGTTTGATCAACCGAAGGATCATGAGACAGATTGAGAATAACTCTGTATTTCTTGCAATTGTCTGAATTATGAATGTCACAAGGTACTCCTATTTATAGGAGCATATATGGACGAAAATTAGAGTCCTAGAAGTAATAAAAACTGATCCAAAACTAATCCTAAACAAACTAGGATAAAATCAAAAGATACCAAAAATAAGATAAGAAAAATCTATCTAAATCTAACTAGATAAGGATAAATCCCAAACTGATTTTGGGCTTCAATATTCGCACCTAATTGGACCTAATTAATCATAACAATGGGCTGAATTAAATGATTAAATTCGTGGCCCATATTATGGTTAATTAATTCTTGCCACCTTTTGCATGAAAAACAGCAACTTGTCGGATTCCAATGCAAACGCGTAGAACTCTTCATGCACACGTCCAAATGGCGTCGTTCTTCTTCTCACGTCTTCATGCTTCCTTCTTCATCATTAATTGATAGCATGCTGACCTGACCAACCTCGGGCTGAATATTTTGATCTTCATGGGCTGCCCAAAATATCTGAATATTTTCATACACTTGTGTTCTTCAAATCTTGATCTCCAATGAATCTTGAACAACATGATTATCTTTGAAGCTCTCAATGGTAGTCTTGGATTTGATTCTTTTATGCTTTTCGGGTTCGTATCATTCCCCTCCTCTTGAAAAGAATTCGTCCTCGAATTCAAATCTCCGGGATCAAAGACGAACATGGAAGGAACATCAATATCTTTTTGGACAAGATCAATAACATGGGGCACATATTTAGCAACCTGTAAAATAAAGATATCACAAGAAAATGGTTGACAAATGATGTTAGAATTCGACTGCGTCTCAATGCTAGCTTGATCGAGCTCATCATGATCTTCAACCACTTCCAAGTTGATCTCACTCTCGGCCTCTTTTTCTTCTTCTCCAACACTTTCACAAGTTGCAACTTCTATCAATTCTTCAAGAGAGGCTTCAACGGAAATGGTTACCTCTAGAATAGGATCTTCTTCTATGGTTACGATTTCAGATGGTAACTCAACGTGGATGTCCTCTTGAATGTTGTTGGCTTGGCTTGGCACATCCATGACTAGCTGAACTGGTGATGCAGGCCGTGTAGGTGGTACATAGGTACGTAGAAACTCCTCGAATGACTACTATTGGTAACTCGTGGTCGACTCTACTTGAACCTCTTCCTTTGACTACATCTCTAGTTCCTCTAGCCATTTTTCTATCCGAATGGCGTAATCCACCATGTCCTCGAACTCATCGAAGCGGTACAATGCTACTCTTTCACGAATTGCCCTTCGTAGACCAGCTAGAAATCTATCCATGGTAGCTTCTGGATATTCTTCTACATCAGCTCGTCTCATGGCTCCAATCATTTTATTGTAGTAGTCATTTATACTTCGATCTCTTTGTCTAAGCTTGTATAGCTTTTCCTCCAACTCCCATTGGTAGTGGTCTGGAATGAAACATTTTCGCATCAAATCTTTCAACTCACGCCATGTGTCGATAGGTGAAAGGTGATCTCGATGGCATCGGTTCTGCTGTAATTCCCACCATCCTACTGCGTAGCCTCTAAACTCCAAGGAAACTAATTTCACCTTCTTTGGCTCTGGGAAGTCGTAGTACTCAAAAATCTTGCCAACTCTGCGTTCCCAATCTAGGTACGCTTCTGGATCGTATAGACCCTCAAACTCTGGGATGGTTATCTTGTTGCGTTGTAGACCATCGGCATCTCTGAATCGATTTGGGCGGGCTCGGATTGGATCCATCTAACTTGATGATGTGGGGCTGCTGTATAGATGGTGTAGGTAAACCGGCTGTTTTTGGTGTATGGTGTATGGTGTATGGGTGTAGGGTGCGTTTGGTGTACGGGTGTATGAACCGGGTGGTGTATGGATGGTGTACGGTGCACACAGTGGTGTAGGGAGTAATTTTCAATCCACTAGGGTGATATAGACGAAAATTAAAGTAAGAAAAAGAAAAAGAATAGATAGGGAAAGATAAGGATGAAATAAGAATGTATAAGGAAAGAAAAGATATAGATAAGGCAATATCTATTTGGATGTGTTTGACCAATGTAAACAAATCTAAAAATCCCTAAATTTGTGAATAAATCTGAATTTTCATTTTTTTTTTTGATGAATTTTTTTTTTTGCTTTAAGGCTTCGACCCTTTGCTCCTTTCTTCTTCTTTTTTTATCAATGAATATTCAGATATTACAACTTGATGAGGACATCCATAGCAATGATGAAGTCAATGAAGAACTGCAATTCAAAGGACCCGTCACAAGACTACGAGCTAAGAAGTTGCAAGAATATTTGCAATCTGTAATTCGCAAGAAGTTCGAAGTTGAAGACGGTGTGCAAGGAAGTTTGAAGATGATGACATTGTTGAAGATGGAAGATGGAGATAGATGTGAAGTGCAATGCATGAAGAAGGAGGCGTGTATGTGCTTTTGTTGGGCTTGATGTGTATACTTGCTATTCAGCCCAAGTTACGCATGCATGATGGAAAAGCCCAAAAGTTTCGGCCCTTGATGATCCAATTAAGGGGAATGATTTATTAGACTATAGTATTTTATTTATTTATTATATGCTATAGTTTGGACCGATTTTTTGATGTGACCCGGGATTAAATGACACCACGAGACACAAAAGACGCGGAAGCTAGGAAAGAAACTACGTCAATTACGAAAGGATCCTATACTCGATTAACTAGACGACTTGGACTCAATTAAAATACCTAGATAAATGACACACAAATAAACACAAATCCAAATAACAAAGGGCTGTTTTGGACGGTGGGTTCACAGTTGTGTATTCCTAAGTCTTCTATGCGTGAGTTGTTAATTCTAGAATCGCATGCGGGAGGTTTAATGGGTCACTTTGGTGTGTCTAAGACGTTAAACTTGCTGCATGAACATTTCTTTTGGCCACGTATGAAGCATGATGTTGAGAATGTATGTAGTAGATGTATTACATGTAGAAAGTCGAAATCTACCTCACACCCGTTTGGTTTATACACGCCTCTACCAGCCCCGTCTTCTCCGTGGATTGATTTATCTATGGATTTTATCTTAGGTTTGCCACGGTCTAGATCTTGTCGAGACTCCATCTTTGTTGTAGTTGATAGGTTTTCCAAGATGTCTCATTTCATTACATGTAGGAAAACCGATGACGCTGTACACATTGCCAATTTGTTCTTTATACATGAAGACGGAGTACAAGGAAGCTTGAAGATGATGACTTTGTTGAAGATGGAAGATGGAGATCAAGATGTGAAGTGCAATACATGAAGAAGGAGGCGTGTGTGTGCTTTTGTTGGGCTTGATGTGTATACTTGCTATTCAGCCCAAGTTAAGCATGCATGATGGAAAAGCCCAAAATAATCGGCCCTTGATGATCCAATTAAGGGGGTTGATTTATTAGACTATAGTATTTTATTTATTATGATTTGGATGAAATTTTGCAGATTTTTATTTGATATTTTTCGGTTATTTTAGATAGAGATTTGACTAGATTTTTAGATAGTGATCTACAAAATCTACCTTAATTAAAATTCTAGTTTAGGAAGTTGTTGAAGTCCAATTCTAGTTCAAATTGGACTCCTTATTTTCGTCCATTAGGCCTTAGATTTTCGGTCCACCTATTATAAATAGGGGATCCATGTTTCATTGTTACTTTAGACTATATTTGATTAATTAAGCATTTGCTTTCAATATCGTCTCTTAGATTCATACTCTTAGATTTAGCATCTCTAAGTTTTAGATAATTAAATTCATACTCTTAGATTTAGCATCTCTAAGTTTTACAAAGGGAATTCGCCGTCCACGTTCGAGGGATCGTCGGAAACTCGCTATTGAAGAGCAACTTAAAGAATTTGGCCTTGTGTACGTTCGAGATTCAAGGCAACTTTCGGGTTGTGATTCACATCGACATCACACCATCATACATGCCGTTCGACATCAGCCACGAGCCATCAACGTCCGTTTCAAGTCCAGCCACCATCGTGTTCTTCTCGTTCAATCCGTAAGTCCATTACAACTCTAACATATCCTATCTACTCTAGCCCTTCTAAACCTATTCCATACCATCGTTCATCATCATCACCATCGTCCCTAAATCCATTCCAGAACAGCCCTTCTTTGTTTGGATTTGTGTTATTTTGTGTGTCATAAGTCTAAGTATTTTAATTGAGTCTTAGTCGTCTAGTTATTCGAGTATAGAATCCTTTCGTACCGACGTAGTTTCTTTCCTAACTTCCGCGTCTTTTGTGTCTCGTTGTGTCATATTGTGATGTGACCCGGGACTAAAGGACACCACGAGACACAAAAGACGCGGAAGCTAGGAAAGAAACTACGTCGGTACGAAAGGATTCTATACTCGATAAACTAGACGACTTGGACTCAATTAAAATACCTAGATAAATGACACACAAATCAAACACAAATCCAATATAAAAGGGCTGTTTTGGGACGAGTATAAGGACGGTATTGAAGTAGGTATTTCGATGATGATGAATAGGTTGAGAAGGGCTAGAGTAGAAAGGGTATGATAGAGATAAACGGACTTACGGATGGATCTGACTGAAGGCGAACTTGGATACGAACAAGGCTGAAGTCGGTCACGTGCGTTGATGATGATGGACGACGTCGTTTATGGCTGGACGGATGATGAGTTGTTGATGTGAATTACAACCCGAAAGTTGCCTTGAATCTCGAACGTACACAAGGCCAAATTCTTTAAGTTGCTCTTCGATAGCGAGTTTCCGACGATCCCTCGAACGTGGACGGCGAATTCCCTTTGTAAAACTTAGAGATGCTAAATCTAAGAGTATGAATTTAAAAGATCTAAACTCACAAAGATATAAACTAGGGTTGAGACAATATTGAAAGCAAAGCTTAAAATTATCAAATATGGTCTAAAGAATAATGTTGACAATGATCCTCTATTTATACTAGAGGGGAGCACGAAATTTCTAGCTAAAACTAACTAAAAGACTTGTCCAAATTGGACTAGAAAACTTCCTAAACTAGAATTCTATTTAAGGTAGATTTTGTAGATCTTGCCTTATCTAAAAATCTGGTCAAAATTCTATCTAAAATAACCGAAAAATCCTAACTAAAAATCTGCAAAATTTCGTCCATAATATAATAAATAAAATACTATAGTCTAATAAATCAATCCCCTTAATTGGATCATCAAGGGCCGAATTATTTTGGGCTTTTCCACCATGCATGCTTAACTTGGGCTGAATAGCAAGTATACACATCAAGCCCAACAAAAGCACTTCTTGCACGCCTCCTTCATGTATTGCACTCCATATCTTGATCTCCATCTTCCATCTTCAATAATGTCATCATCTTCAAGCTTCCTTGTACTCCGTCTTCAACTTCGAACTTCTTGCGAATTACAGCTTGCAAATATTCTTGCAACTTCTTAGCTCGTAGTCTTGTGACGGGGCCTTTGAATTGCAGCTCTTTATTGACTTCATCATTGCTATGGATGTCCTCATCATTCCCCCCCTGCTGAAGAGAATTCGTCCTCGAATTTGCAGTCTCATCATGGTCGAATTCATCTGCAGAAAAAGGAGACAAATCAGCAACATTAAATGTAGAAGAACACTTGTACTCACCAGGGAGATCAATGCGGTATGTATTATCATTAACACGGCTCAAAACAGTGAATGGGCCAACTCCACGGGGCGACAACTTCGACTTCCTCAAGTTAGGGAATCGGCCTGGACTCAAATGGATCCAAACACGATCTCCGGGCTGGAATATCACACGTTTGCACCTCGTGTTGCGTGCAGCGGCGGTTTGAGCGCCTTTGTGCTCGATCCGGGCACGAACCTTCTCATGCATCTCTCGAATAAAATCAGCTCTCTTCATACCTTTAACACTCGTTAGATGCTCAACGGGTAAAGGAATCAAATCAGTAGGAGTTAACGGATTAAATCCATAAACTACCTCAAATGGAGACATGTTAGTAGAAGAATGAATAACACGATTATAAGCAAATTCAGCATATGGTAAACACTCTTCCCATGACTTCAAATTATTTTTAATTAGAGACCTAAGTAAAGCTCCTAATGTACGATTCACAACCTCAGTTTGACCATCGGTTTGTGGATGACATGCAGTAGAAAACAATAACTTAGTACCTAATTTTCCCCACAAAACACGCCAAAAATGTCCTAAAAACTTAGAATCCCTATCACTAACAATAGTACGAGGAATTCCATGCAATCTAACAACATGCACAAAGAACAAGTTGGCAATATGCACAGCATCATCGGTTTTTCTACATGCAATGAAATGAGCCATTTTAGAGAACCGATCAACTACAACAAACACCGAATCTTTACCCGACCTAGACCTAGGTAATCCCAAGATAAAATCCATAGAAATATCAATCCAAGGGGCTGTAGGGGCGGGTAATGGCGTGTAAAGGCCGAATGGGTGTGATGTGGATTTGGCTTGACGACAAGTAATGCAACGACTACACACATTCTCTACATCCCTACGCATATGCGGCCAATAAAAGTGTTCATGCAGCAAGTTTAATGTCTTATGTACATCAAAGTGACCCATCAAACCTCCCGCATGCGATTCTAATACAAGTAGCTCACGTATAGAACAAATAGGAATGCATAACTTAGACTCCTTGAACAAAAACCCATCATGCACATAATAACCATCTAAGGCACGAGATTTTAACACACATGAAGCATAAATGGGGCTGAAATAGGCGTCTTCCACATATAGTGACTTAATGGACTCGAAACCAAGCATTTTAGCATGCATTAAGTTCAGAAGTGCATACCTTCGAGATAACGCGTCCGCGACGACGTTTTCCTCACCTTTCTTGTACTTGATCACGTATGGGAAGGACTCGATGAATTCCACCCATCTTGCATGCCTCTTGTTCAGATTTTGCTGTCCTTTGAGGTGCTTTAAACTCTCGTGGTCCGTGTGAATCACGAACTCCTTGGGCCAAAGATAGTGCTGCCATGTATCCAATGCACGCTTTAAAGCATAAAGCTCTTTGTCGTACGTAGAATACCTCAAACTGGCGCCACTAAGCTTCTCACTGAAGTAGGCGACGGGCCTACGATCCTGCATCAAAACTGCACCAATACCTATGCCCGAAGCATCACACTCGATCTCAAAAGTCTTAGTAAAATCAGGTAAACGAAGAACAGGAGCAGAACATAACAAAGATTTCAAAGTAGTAAATGCAAGCTCTTGTTGTTTACCCCACTCAAATTTCCGATCCTTCTTACTTAGCTCAGTAAGAGGGGCGGCTATACTAGAAAAATCACGCACAAAACGTCGGTAAAAACCGGCGAGTCCATGAAAGGACCGAACTTCCGAAGCATTTTTCGGGGTTGGCCATTCCTCAATCGCCTTGATTTTGGAACGGTCTACCTCAATACCACGAAAACTGACGATAAAGCCTAGAAAAACGACTTCATCTATGCAAAAGGAACACTTAGATAAATTCCCATACAACTTTGCATCACGCAAAAGCATAAACACACGCCTAAGGTGTTCTAGGTGCGCCTGTGCACTGTGACTGTAAATCAAGATATCATCAAAGTAAACAACCACAAATTTACCAATCACATCACGCAAAACATGGTTCATTAATCTCATAAACGTGCTCGGTGCATTAGTGAGACCAAATGGCATAACTAACCACTCATATAGACCATGCTTTGTTTTAAACGCAGTTTTCCATTCATCCCCTTCATGCATTCTAACTTGAAAATAACTAGATCTTAAATCTATCTTAGAAAACACATTAGAACCACTTAATTCATCTAGCATATCATCAAGTCTAGGGATAGGAAATCTGTACTTAACCGTTATTTTGTTGATGGCGCGGCAATCCATGCACATCCTCCATTCGTTGTTCTTCTTTGGTACTAGGATGACTGGAACTGCACAAGGGCTCATCGACTCACGGATTTGCTTCTTCTCTAGCAACTCCTTCACTTGACGGTCGATCTCCTTCGTCTCCTCGGGGGACGTGCGGTACGCCGGTCTGTTGGGTAAGACTGCGCCGGGTACGAAGTCGATCTGGTGCTCGATCCCACGAACTGGAGGTAATCCACTTGGAATCTCTTCCGGGAACACGTCCGCGAACTCCTCCATAAGGGGCTGCACATCACAAGGCAAAGAAACACCATTAGTAGCACTGTCTTTATAAGATAAAAGAACGAAAGGTAAACCTGCTTTAAGTGCTTTCTCTACGCCTTTAACTGAAATGAACAAAGACCGATTTTGTTCAACTTTGGGGGCTGATCCGGATGATTTGCCACGAACTAAGGCTTCATTGGAAGCCTTCGAAGGGGCTGCATTGGCCGAACTTGAAGAAGGGATCGGCTGTTGTGTCTCGGCCGAGTCTCGGCCGTTCACGGCGGCGGTCCGGGCGGCGGCTGCGGCTTGCTTTGCCCGTTCTTGCTTAAATCTCTCTTGCATCCTTTCTTGATCCTCTGCAACAGCTTTAGGAGCGAGTGGCTTGAGCACAGTAGTTCGACCATCCATGGTGATCGAATAGGTGTTGGCCAAACCATCGTGAACTGCTTTTCTGTCGAATTGCCACGGTCTTCCTAAAAGAATATGGGCTGCCTCCATAGGAATAACATCACAAAGAACAGTATCAGAATAACGACCTTTAGTGAATGAAACGCATACCTGACATGTTACTCTGATTGAACCGCGATCAGTAAGCCATTGCAGCTTGTATGGCTTTGGATGCTTTGTAGTGGTAAGGGCGAGTTTATCAACGGCGTATTGACTGATTGCGTTGATTACACTTCCACTGTCTATGATCATCGCACTAGTCTGATCCTTGATCGCAACGCGCGTGTAGAATATGTTCTCACGCTATGATTGCTCTTCGTCTTCTCGATTAATGTTCAGACTGCGAATGGATACTAGACTGACATGAGGCAATTCGGCCTCTTCATCCTCCTCGTCGACTTCAGGGACTTCGACGGCACTAGGGGCGACGGCCTGGGGCTCCTCTTCGTCTTCACTGGCTGATTCAAGCCCGTTTTGTTCATTGAGGAACAAAACACGACGGTTCGGGCACTAATTCTGAAAATGGCCCCAACCTTGGCATTTATGACATTGGATGTCACGGGCTCGATTAGGGGCTGCATTCGGCGTCGTATTGGGCTGATTGGGCCGTTGGAATGGGGGCCTTGGGGTCGAAGTCGGTGTAGACTCGGGTCTACGACTGGACTGCGGTGTAGAACGGTCGAAACGCCGTTCAGGTGGTCCGGGCTGACCTCGGGGTCGTGTGGACTCAGAAGAAGGTGTAGAAGGTGATGTGGAATGTGTACCTTTGTTCCAAGAAGGTCTGGGGGCGGCGGCATTATGGTGAGAACGGCGCCGGCCTTCTCTCAACTGCTTTTCCACGATCGATGCGTACTGCACCATCCTTTCTACACTGGTGAAGTCCTTCAACTCGACTTCACAAGCAATGTCGGGATTCATACCTTCAATATACCTAATGATGGTAGCATTTAAGGTCTCCTCCTTCCCGACTCGGTTCAAGGCGGTCTCCAACTCTTTGTGATACTCTTCAATCGAACGGGTGCCTTGCTTGATCCGGTTGAGCTTCTTTTCGAGCTCTCTCTCATAATGGACTGGAATGAAGCGTCCTCGCATCAATCCCTTCATTTCTTCCCATGTATCAATTGGCGGATTGCGATTTCTGCGCCTTCTTTCTTGTTGCATCTCCCACCAAGTGGCTGCGTAGCCTCTAAAGGGTCCTGTTCAAGAGCATGCGTTTAACACTTTAAAGTCTTGTTTATGTAATGCGCCTCTTCCGGACTTTAATAAAACTTTCGAGATTGAATGTGATGCCTCGGGCAAAGGGATTGGTGCTGTTTTGATGCAGGAACGGCGTCCAGTCGCCTATTTCAGTGAGAAGCTCCATGATGCAGCCCTTCGATATTCCACCTATGATAAGGAGTTGTACGCACTCAAGAGAGCTTTGGAAACGTGGCAGCACTATTTATGGCCTAAGGAGTTCGTGATTCACACGGATCACGAGAGTTTGAAGCATTTAAAGGGCCAACAAAATTTGAACAAGCGACATGCACGATGGGTGGAGTTTATCGAGTCTTTCCCGTACGTCATCAAGTACAAGAAAGGCGCCGATAATGTTGTTGCTGATGCATTGTCGAGAAGGTACGTTCTCTTGAACCTTATGCATGCTAAGATGTTGGGATTTGATGCAATTAAAGAGCTGTATTCGAGTGATCCATATTTTGCATCGATTTATGCTGAATGTTGCTCAAAATCTCGTGCATTTGATGGCTTTTTCGTGCATGATGGGTTCTTCTTGTTCAAGGGTTCACAGTTGTGTATTCCTAAGTCTTCTATGCGTGAGTTGTTAATTCTAGAATCGCATGCGGGAGGTTTAATGGGTCACTTTGGTGTGTCTAAGACGTTAAACTTGCATGAACATTTCTTTTGGCCACGTATGAAGCATGATGTTGAGAATGTGTGTAGTAGATGTATTACATGTAGAAAGTCGAAATCTACCTCACACCCGTTTGGTTTATACACGCCTCTACCAGCCCCGTCTTCTCCGTGGATTGATTTATCTATGGATTTCATCTTAGGTTTGCCACGGTCTAGATCTGGTCGAGACTCCATCTTTGTTGTAGTTGATAGGTTTTCCAAGATGTCTCATTTCATTGCATGTAGGAAAACCGATGACGCTGTACACATTACCAATCTGTTCTTTATACATGTTGTGCGTTTACATGGAATACCTAGAACTATTGTTAGTGATAGGGATTCTAAGTTTCTTGCACATTTTTGGCGTGTACTTTGGGGAAAATTAGGTACCAAATTGTTGTTTTCTACTGCATGTCATCCACAAACTGAAGTAGTTAATCGCACTTTAGGTACTTTGATGCATGCTTTAGTTAAAAACAACTTAAAATCATGGGAAGATTGTTTGTCATATGCTGAATTTGCTTATAATCGTGTTGTGCATTCATCTACTAATATGTCTCCATTTGAAGTTGTTTATGGTTTTAATCCGCTAACGCTTACTGATCTTTTGCCTTTACCTGTTGAGCATCTAACAAGTGTTAAAGGTACACGAAAAGCGGATCAAGTGAAGGAGATGCATGAGAAGATACGTGCGCGTATTGAAGCCGTTGGCGCACGTAATGCTGTTCAAAAGAATAAACGACGAAAGCAAGTGATTTTCCAGCCCGGAGATCGTGTTTGGATTCATCTGAGTCCTGGCCGTTTTCCTAATCTGAGGAAATCGAAATTGATGCCTAGAGGAGATGGACCGTTCACCGTGTTGAGTCGAGTCAATGACAATGCATATCGCATTGATTTACCCGGTGAGTACAAGTGTTCATCTACATTCAATGTTGCTGACTTATCTCCCTTTTCTGCGGATGCTGAGTTCGATGATGATGAGCCTGTGAATTCAAGGACGAATACTTTTCAGCAGGGGGGGAATGATGAGGTCGAGCTAGGCAAAGAAGAGGATGATCCGGAGCTGCAATTGAGAGGTCCTATGACGCGTTTGCGAGCGAAGAAGTTACAAGCTTATTTACAAGCTTCCGTACATCGCAAATTCGAAATGCATGAAGATGAAGTGAAGGGCAGCTCGAGATTGATCACCATGCTATCCATTGATGATGAAAAAGGAAGCATGAAGACGTGAGAAGAAGAATCACGCCATTTGGACGTGTTGATGTGACCCGGGACCTATGGGACACGACAAAGACTAAATATGCGGAAGCTAAGGAACGGAACGTCGGATTCGTAAGGGAACAATACGACACGATAATGAATTAAATTACAACTCAACTAAACGAACAATTTAGACTCGATAATATACGAATAACAACCTGAATTAGACTCGAACTAAGGACCTTAGACTATGACAATACCAAGCAAAACACAATACCAAGATGAAAGGAAAAGGAGGACTAATTAGGACTCGAATAGATATAGAACTTACTAGGAATACGGACGACGAACAAGGACTCGATGACGAACACAATAGGACACGGTGGTGGCTGGAATCACGGCGATGATGGCTAGCAAGGTGGCGGACGTCGGCGGTGGAAGGATATCGGCGGCGATGTTGGTGTTGTGGATTGGAAAGATTCGGTGAACCCGTGTTGAAACAACTCGAACGCGCACGTCTAACTTCTCCGGATAGCAATTCTCCCAAGTCACGATTGTACCCTGAAGAACTTGATTAAGACTATTGATTTGCTAGAACAATAGAATTGTATGTAAATAGTTGATCAACCGAAGGATCGTGAGACAGATTGAGAATAACTCTTTATTTCTTGCAATTGTCTAACTTTAATGTAACAAATGGATGCCCTATTTATACTAAACTATAGGGGACGAAAATCAGACCTAAATAACTAAGGAAATTCGAAATTTAAAGAGTCTTAATCAAACTAGGATAAAATCAAAAGATACCAAAAAATAAGATAACAAAAATCTAACTAGATAAGGATAAATCCTAACTACTTTGGGCCTCTCAAATCTCGCCTATTGGACCTTTAATAAACACAATATGGGCTGCAATTTATCATAATAATTCGTGGCCCATGTATGCATTAATCTTGCCACCTTTGCATGAAAAACAGCAACTTGTCGGATTCCCATGCAAACGCGTATAACTCTTCATGCACACGTCCAAATGGCGTGATTCTTCTTCTCACGTCTTCATGCTTCCTTCTTCATCATCAATAGATAGCATGGTGATCAATCTCGGGTTGCTCGACACTTCATCTTCATGCAACTCGAATTTGCGACGAATAGAAGCTTGTAAATAAGCTTGCAACTTCTTTGCTCGCAAACGCGTCATTGGATCTCTAAACTGCAGCTCCGAATCATCATCTTTATTGCTTTGCACGATCTCATCACGTGTGCATGAAGAGTTCTACGCGTTTGCATGGGATTCCGACAAGTTGCTGTTTTTCATGCAAAGGTGGCAAGAATTAAACATCACATGGGCCACGAATTAATTTGATTATTTGGCAGACCATGTCATGTAGATTGAAGTCCAAATAGGCGAATTTTGAAGGCCCAAAATCAGTTTGGGATTTATCCTTATCTAGTTAGATTTAGATAGATTTTTCTTATCTTATTTTTGGTATCTTTTGATTTTATCCTAGTTTGTTTAGGATTAGTTTTGGATCAGCTTTTATCACTTAATTAGGTCTAAATTTCGTGCCCTATGTTACCTATAAATAGGGGATCCATTTGTTACATAAAAAGTTAGACAATTGCATGAATACAAGAAGTTATTTCTCTTTTGTCTCCAGATCTTCTATTGATCGAAAATTACACCAACAATTCTATTGATTTAGCAAACCAATAGTCTTATTTAGGTTCTTCAGGGTATAATTAAGTACTTGGGAGAATTGCTATCCGAAGAAGTTAGACGTGCACGTTCGAGTTGATACAACACGAGTTCGCCGATCCTGATTTATCCTTCTACCTTCCATTGCCGTCGAGATTTCCTCCACCACCGTCGTTCGCCGTGATTCCAGCCACCACCGCCGAGTTCTAGCCATCCAAGGGTGTCTTTCGTGTCAACAATCGAGTCCTTATTCGTGTCTACGTATCCTAGTAAGTTCTATTTCCGTTCGAGTCTTGTCCTTTTTCTAGTCGTCGAGTCTTTCGTCTTTTCTCTAGAGTCGTATTGATCCCTTACGCATCCGACGTTGTTGCGTTCCTAGCTTCCGCGTCTTTAGTTGTTGTCGTGTCCCATAGGTGGGTCACATCAGTTTCAGCCCGAAGATCGCGTTTGGATTCATCTGAGTCCCGGATGATTTCCAAACTTGAGGAAATCCAAACTCTCGCCGCGTGGAGATGGCCCATTTACCGTACTCAGTCGATTTAATGACAATGCATATCGCATTGATCTTCCAGGTGAGTATAAATGTTCTTCAACATTTAATGTTGCTGATTTAACTCCCTTTATTGCAGATGAGTTCGACCATGAAGAGGATCCAAATTCGAGGACGAATTCTCTTCAGCAGGGGGGAATGATGAGGCCAAGATAGGCGATGAAGATCAAGAACCGGAGCTGCAATTGCGAGATCCAATCCTCGATCAAGAGCCAAGAAGCTTCAAGCATACTTGCAAGTGTTAATTCGAAGGAGGTTCGAGATTGAAGAAAATGAAGTTAAGGGCAGCTCGAAAATAGTTAATTTATTAGCTATTGAAGATCAAGATCACACCATGGAGAATATAACTTGAAGAGTTGAAGATGAGAGCAAGAAGAAGTGAAGTGCACGTGTGCATGTGCAATGGTGAAGAACTCGTCGAGTTGTGCATGCGTGCATTGGATCAGATTTTCGACCATTTAATTGATTTAATTAGGGGTTAAATTTTATTTAGACTATAGTATTAATTTATTTAATTTAGACTATAGTTGGATCAGATTTTTATTTAATTATTGATGTAATTTTCGTCCAATATTAAATAAGGTTTGACTAGAATGGTATTTAAGGCAACTCCTACCTTGAATAGAATTCTAGTTTAGGGAACTTCCTAGTATAGTTAGAGATCCCTTTTGAATCAATTTTTAGGCCTTATTTTCTTCTAATTTTCGTGCCCCCTAAGCCTATATATAGGGGATCCATGTAACATTATTATTTTAGACTCTATTTGATAAATTAAGCTTTGTGCAATCAATATTGTCGCACCCCCTTTCAAACCCTTGTTGATTGGTTCGAATTCAGCAACTCTTAGAGTTTAGCAAGCTTTAAGTTTCATTCAAGTCTCGTTCTAGTGCTCGTGTGGTGCTAGGGTTGGATTGCTACGAAGAGGATTCAAGTGGTGATTCGTTTGGTGGAGTAATCTTCACTAGGTGGACGCTTCGAGTTCGATTCATTCTACAACAACATCAACGCCATCATACCCGACGTCTTCCATCAACCATACGTCGTCCGTAACATTGCAACATCATCCCAAGTTAGTTCGTGTGACATTCATCGAGGTTCCCAGCTGTTCCGACGTTCGCAAGTCATACGTGTTTCGTTCAGCCCGATTAACATCCATACCGTAAGTACATCAAATCTCTATCATACCCTATCTTCTCCAAGCCATTCTTCACCTACCTTACACTTCTTCCATGTCCTTTAAGCCCTTCATAAACCCACGTCCTCATTCAGCCCGTTTTTAGTTGGATTTGTGTTCTAATTGGTGTGGTTCAATTTAATTGTCCTGTTTAGGTCTAGATTAGTTTGTTTATTGATTAGAGTTGTAGTTTTATTTAATTCAGATTATTTTCTTCACTTGAGTCAATTGAGTAGGATTGAATCCTTCCTTTGTTGGCGTGTTCGTTCCTAGAAGTCTTCCGCGCGTTCTTGTATCCTGTACAATTTGTCCGGGTTACACCACCTGGTCACATCAGCAACCCAAGGAAAGAACAAACGAGAATAAAAGAAGGTAAATTAGTTTTTACGACATTTCCGATAGATTTTTGTTGAACTTATGGCATGAAAACGAGGGTTGAAATAGTGTCCGATCGAAGATACAAGGCCATATATTGAAAGCTTGGTAAGAGAGGTTCGAAAAGGTATAAAATGCATCAAAATCCAATGGTCGAATCATCAGAAAAAGGTCGAACAAGTTGATGCGTCGCACAGCGGCGAACAGCAACAGCGGCAGCGTTTCCTAGCTTTGTTTCCGAATTTCAGAACATCAATTTGGAAATATCTTTATATAGATGTGCTCTATACCCCTATATTAACATCTAGTAAAAATTTCATGAAGAATAAACATGATTTGATGCATAAAGAGATGACCAAGAGATGATAAACAACGGTTCTTCAACATGATTTTTTTGAAGAATTTACGATGGAAAAATAGAAGACAAATTGTCGTCGGATCAAAGATTTGAAACCACTGAAACAAAGCTTGGAACAAGAGGCTTACAGCAATATAGAGATTGTAACAGTTGAATAATCGGATTAATCGCAAATTAGCTCAAAAGATGGTAACGGAGTGAAGAATGAAGGCTAGCTGCGGAACTCACCTTTTCTCTCTTCCTTTTTTCCTTTCTTCTTCTTTTTTTTTCATCTTTCTGATTTCTTCTCTCTAAGTTAACATATAGTTGTATACAGTGTATATATATATATATATATACACACACTCATACATATTACTACACGTATACTTTGAAAAAGACACTCATGCTCTCATAAAACTTACAAATGGCAAAAGTTGCTTGGCAGAGGTTTATGATTATCCAAATGAATACTAAATTTTCCTTGCCTTATATTCCCAAACTATCAGGCCTGCTGAGAATGGGCCGAAAATTGGCATTTAAATGAATAGAATTATTGGGCTTGTAGAAATAAATTGAGTTCAAATTATCACATTGAATAAATTTCATTGGAGGGTCAAATGAAATCCGAGTTGGATGATCTTGGTACCAAAACGATCTCATTAATATCTATTTTTATACTATAAATTCAAATTTGAACTTAGATGTTCAACTAAGGTCGAGACTTTTCTTACTCATTAGGTGTCTCTAAGCTCACCATTAACTAGCCCAAAATAATTTGGATTCTGATTTCATGAAATTTCTTACTATACAATAAATTTAAATACCCTTTTTTTTTCTATGGGGTGTTACAGTAATGCTTTTGCCTTGATTTTGAGTTAAACAGATTTTTAGATTAAATTTATAAATAAACGAGTCGAACTCGAATTTAGCGAGCTTGACAACAAGTCGATCTCGAGATTGAAAAATGAGAACTCCATCGAGCCGAGCTCGAGCTTAAGAAAATTATAGTCGAGCTTTAGTTCGCGCATGGTGATACTCGGCTCGACTCGATTCGTTTACACCCCTTAGTCATGTTCAACTTCAATATCTAAACATCAAAGTGTTATTCTTAAAATTTACGTATATTCTAATTTTTTATTATTATTTTGTTATTTTTTTAACTTTTAGTGCTTAATATTGGAGAAAACAATTAAGATTGCTATTTATTATGTATACTTTTAAATTGTTCATTTTCAATTCATAACTAATGCATTTTTTAATATATATTTTCTAAGCTTTTATGTTAAGCAACTTAAGCTTACTAAATATTATAATTTTTTTAGAACTTAACGAACTCAAATAATTTTTATCTTCTAATTTAGTAATTTTCTTTTATTTCTCTTATAATTATTTTTAAAACTTTTAGTGTTTAATATTGGAGAGGAATATTGGGTGTTTAATAATAAAAGGAATAAGATTACTATTTTTTAGTTATTACATATAACTTTCAATTATTCACTTTATTATGTAATAGTTTAAATTATACCTAATTTATATGATATATTCAAATTGTAAATGTATGTTGCAATATTGTAGATCAATATAATTTAAATATAATCATTTGATTATTATTTTTCTTTTATTAATATGTATTTGTCACTTTATATTTTTTAGTCATGTGTACTCAAAAAAAAATCATAGGTATGGTAAGGTATACCAATATACCGTTTATACCGATATATACGGAAATATCAACATATATATATCAATATACCGGTCTATACTGAAAATTTGATATACCAAATATCAGTATATATCAAAAATATCGGAAGAACGAATTTTTAATATATATTGATAGTTTAGTATATACCGAATACTGTGGTATACCCAATTATACCGAAATTTTTCAAATTTCATATCATATCATACCGAAAATTTCGATATACCAAAAATTCGACATTTTCAGTATTTTTTCAGTATTATAAGTGCGATATTTTGATATTTCGGTATTTTTCCCCACCCCTAGTTATATGATATAAAAAAGATACTTGTATCACTATTATTTTCCAAGAAACAACTCATCCTTTTTATAGATTGGATTGGATTTTCTTCCACCATTATTTAACCCACAACAAAATGTAAATATATTTGGTCTCAGCTTTTAATCAGCGCCATGAATTGAATATCCAGGGCATACACTACCATCTAGCATAAAATTATAATAATGTCTAAATAATCTAAATTGAGCTCGTCAAATAGAGAATTGAATAGAAGTTCGCGACTTGTCCAATGCGACTAGTTGGCTTCACAAATGTATCCCAAGATTTTGAGAGTGAAATAACCAGACTTGTGATATATATCACAGATGACCTCTGACCCCAAATGGTTTGATGTGAAGAAAAAGTATCAAATAATAAGGCTCAGATCATCAAAAGTTGCTTACTTTACTTTAGAAGAACTAGAATCTGCATCAATCTTCTGATCCTGTTATACGTGCAAACAAGCGTCACATATGGGAATAACATATAGAAATCACAAGAAAATGAATGCAACACTAACATGAGCTGCCAAATTGTCATCCTGTAGCATCATCCAGCATTCTCTTGTAAGGTCTAATATTTCAATTTCACCGTCATCATAATCAACCTAAATAAGGTCACGAAATAGCCAGAATAAGAACATAGAAATGAATCACAGTGCAAGATCCAACCAAATAATGCACATGTGACTCAAGAAACTAGTTGATTGAACTAAGTTGTCCATGACTGAAGTATAGTAATAAGGATCTCCATGTATGTCAGAAGAAGAAATCTTACCTGGTGGATTTTGTATTTATGATCAAAACACATAATTGTGCCTTTGTAAAACCTACAAACAGGAAGCTATCAGTGTGAATGGACAAATCAAAATAAAAAAATTCAGTGCTCCCAGCTTTAAATCAGTTCCTTGGAATTGAATGGATATAATTATGAGTGCTTACTTCCGATCAAGTGCCCACCAAACCTTTATCCTGCATCCAACCACCTCTTCACCAACAGGTCCGCTTGCAGTCCTTAATTTGGAAATTAAACAGCATTTAAAGCTGAATTTAATATGTTATAAACCACAAATTGCAACATAAATTGAACAAGCACATGCATTTGTGTGTACCCTTACTCATGTATGACGAATAGAATACGAATTTCTTTAATTGGACAGATTTGTTTTCTTCAAAAAAGCCAGATTATTAAATTCCTTGGAACAATATTCTACCTTGTTATGTTCATACATCTGGAACTTTATTTATGCATAATCGAGTTTTTCAACATCATTAATCTTCTAAAGATACACGAATTTGATAAATTTTGTAATTAAGGAGTCAACATGGCTTTTTTAGGAACTTTATTGACGTAGAAAGGTTCTTCTAACTCATGGTAGTGTACCAGCAATCTAGGAAAAATTTATCATTTACTATCTATTTATGATGGTGACTTCACTGATCAGTTAAGGAAAGCATCCATCTTTTCAGTTGAAAAGCTCATAACAGTTTGACGCATGCGCACAACAAATGCCATGACAAATTTTGTTGTGCTTTTTTAAGAAAATGGAAAAGAAAAAAGAACAGATAGCCAAGCTCACTGCCTCTATTATGGCAGGAGATATACAGATTGTCAATTTGGCAAGGAGAGAGAGAGAGAGTAGCAATGGATAGATCACATTCTCTTTTCCGGTACTTCTCTCAGATTTCAGTCTGCCGACTCTGAACTAATGCAGTGGAAAAATTGAGTACTGAGTGAATGCATGCTTCCACATATGACAACCATGTGTACGCATTTTCTATAAGCTTGAAAAAAATGGCATGATTTACAGTAAAATCACCACAATACAAAAGTTATCAACAGCAACATATTCAACTTTCTAAATATTGATGCGGAGTAGAGCGTATTCAGGTCAGACATACAGGATACAACCGACCAGGGACCAGTTTAATTTTAAGACTTGTTTTATCTGTTTAGTTTCAATGTTAGTTATTAAAAACAATTGTAGCAGAATACGCTTGGGGAAAAAAAAAAAAAATATATATATATATATGTATGTATATATAGAGAGAGAGAGAGAGATTAGAATGCCACAGTTGATTATGGAGCAGTTTGGGCCGTGACGCTTGGGCAAGGAATTTATGACACAATTGTTTGTAATTCTACTGAGCAGAAGAAAATTTATTTAGTTTTTCCTTTAATGTTCTTGTTCGATCTCATTTAAAATTAAAATTACACTAAGATACTCTTATTTCCATGAACTGGCGTCATGAACAAAGTCGTGGATGCCCTATCACGACGTAGAACTGAGGCGGAGCTTACAGTGGTTCCCTTAGTGGTTGCGTCAATTGGCACGACTTGTGACATGAAGGTCAAGCGGACACCTAGCCTGGGCTCTACAACTAGACCATTCACTCTTGTCAAAGGCATTCTTTACTATTGGATTCCCAAGCTCATTGAAGAATTTCAATCTACCCTTTGGATGGTCATTCAGGCCCGTACTGTCGATTTGCTTCCAAGGTTTATTGGCCAAGCAGGGTAAAATGCAACAAATTCCTGTGTTATCGGAATCTTGCATAAAACCCCTTTTGTTTTTGAAATTGCACGAAACCCCCTTGTGTTTTTAAAAAATATGTGCAGCTTCTCTGCTTCCAAACTTTTGCCCACATTACCCTTACATACTTTGTTTTGAGCACTCCAATTTTGCTTGCACTAAGATCAATTATTTCCTATTTTTGCAAATCATTAGTTCTTAAATTGTTATAATTTTAATTATATAATAAACTAAATTTGCTTGTTTGGTTTTGGATTAATTTGCAAAATAAGGTAGTAATGAACCATGGTGCACAGCCAAAATCAATGTGCTCAATACAAAGTAAAGGGTAATTTGGTCAAAAGTTTAGCAAAAGGGGAAGTTGTGCATATTTTTTAAAAATACAATGGGGTTTGGTGCAATTTGGAAAACATAAGGGGGTTTCGGGCAAAATCTTAATAGTATAGGGGGGTTTGGTGCATTGTACCTGGTCGAGCATGATGAAATGTAGAATGGAGTTGGTGGCAAGTTGTCTTATTAGTCACCTGTAGGTTCTATTGGTGCATGTGTAGACTTTTAGGTTTTCTACTTCCTAGTAGTAGCATTACCTAAAATTACATGGTATCAATTTTCTAGGTTTTTTCCTGAAACTCTAGGACCTGAATTTTTTATTTTTTTTTTAACCCTTTTTACCCATGGCGTCTCCTATAGATTCAGATTCCGGCCTTAATAATACTGCTCCAGGCTTTACACCTCCGACTGCACCAATTTCCAATTTCTGCTTCCACTTCATCCATTCTCCTTCCTCTTTCGGTCAATATTACATCTTCAGCGTCCCTTCAATTGTCCGACATAATGGCAACAACTATCTCGAATGGGTCAATCCATCAATTTGGTTGTTGATGGTAGGGGTAAGTTGGGATTCCTTACTGGTGAAGAACCTCATCCTGAGGCTACTGATCCAAATTCTCGAGAGTGGTGTAGTGAAAATTCATTAATCACTGGGTTGCTTTTAAACTTTGTGGAAAATCATATTCACAGGTCATTCATGTTAATAAAGGCTCACGATATTTGGTAAGTGTCCGGGAGACATTTTGACCTTGGACATTCCTCCCAAAAATATTTACCTTTAAGACACGATTGTGGCTCTCCAATCAGAATGGTCATCCCCTCACCATTATATTTCAACACGATCTTGGTACTTAGGCAAGAATTAGACGTGGAAAAATACTCATGATTTGGAGCATTTCAAAAAATGGGAAGCCGATAATATGAATGATAGTTCTACAACTGTTGATCTAATAGAAGGTTTGAGGGTAAGGTGTATTCCATAATAAAACCAGCTATGGAGATACAGCCTCCCATGTTTCTACATCAACAAAGTAAATGATGCTCGTACTCCCACAGATTGTTATAACCACTTCCTATTCCTCGATACATTTGGGAAAATGTGAGCATGGATTCGATATCAATTATGATTGTCTAATGGATGTGGTGGATATGTTCTCTATATATGGTGACTTCATCAGTCTCAAACATCCTTTTTTGTCAGCAAGTTGCCTCTATTTTTGCTTTTGAGATTGTTCAACTTCGTGGAATTCCCATATCAACCTATAGCAACCAAAATTTTGTGGTAAAGTTTGGACATAGTTATTTTAACCAATGGGCACCAAGCCAAAAATGAGCTCGGCGTAACATATGAAGAGATGGCCAAACCAAAGTCCTTGACCCTTTTGTGGAAATATATCTTTGATATTTTACATTTGAGCATCCACGACAGTAGAGTGATTTTTTTATTTTTTTTGGGGTGGGGGGAGGGGGGGGGGGGTTTATTATTGTAATAATACTAATTCCTTCACTTCCCTCCAACTTCGGCACATTCGTTTCCAGGGAGATTCTTGTAAAGGCCTGTCACTTGTTAGCATGTGATGAAATATTATGTTAGTTGCGCTATCATTTAGAGGGCGCACTACAACGCATTTAGAAGTGGGCAACAAAATCTTTGTTTAGTTGCGACCTTATCATCAGGCTAGTTTAGCCTACCTTCCATACTCTGAATGTGAAAATTGGCTCCACGATATTTTGGTCCATTTAAAGTAGGCAATAAAATCTTTGTTACGTGGCGACCTCATCGTCAAACTACTTTGTTAGGCTCCACGATATTTGGTCCATTTGAAGTGAAGTAAAATTGGAACCACCGCTTATAGATGTGTCATCTTGTATCCATCCCGTATTCTGTCTCTCAATAGAAGGTAGTTGCTTCGTATTTTCTGTCCAACTTATTGGAAGAGCCTCACTTTGTCCCTGAGTTGATTTTGTGTGTACATAACGTGTGGTATGGTGATGATCACGTCCGGCAATTCCTAAGTTGATTTAATGGAAAGGCCGCCCAGCCAAAGATGCTGGATGGGTGCATGAGCTGGATTTCAAAGAACAATCTACTTTCAGGGGAATTCGAGAGGGGTGGGGGGGTATCGATGCGGAGTAGGTTTGGGTGTAGAGGAAACAAAGTGCAGCAGACAGGATCCAATGGACCAGTGGCTAGTTTAACTTGAAGATTTCTTTAATTTCAGTTTCAGTTACTAAGAGCAGTTGACTGTTAGGAATTTATTAAGAAATAACATAACTATAGGATTAGGATGCCTTAATTGGTTACTGAGAAGTTTCAGTCGTAAGGCTTGGGCAAGGAATTCCTTAACACTTTTGTCAATAATTCTACTTGGCAAAAGTAAACTGATAAGTCTGATATAGATTTTCTTTAATGATTATGTTCAATCATCACCTAACATATAGTATCATGGTTTCCATCAAATATATCCCAATACATATTTGAGGATTCTTATGATAGTGGCAAGGATATTGAAAGAATTCTAAACTTTATTTCAGTAGAGAAGGAACAAAGATTCCTAACCAACTTCTGGTAGATGCTACCAGCCCAGAAAATGGCCAATTATTCCTATTCACATCTGCTCCCTTAAATGGGGGCTCCGATCCTTTAACTATTAAGCACTACTAGTCCTAACTGCCCAAGGACAAATAGCCATGGACAATCCTAACACTACTAAACAACTGAAATTACTAACAAGGTCAAGGTAGAGTGCCAGGTCATGGGAACAACTAAACCGCCGCTAACTCCTCTGCTTCAGGCCACTTCTGCACCTTCTGCCGCCTATATCCCAGATGTTGCGCCAAGCACCATCAACTTCTCCCACAAAGTCAAACTAATATGATTTTTAGAAACTGATATGTAACCCATTATTACATAAGGCTCCTTAAATAGCTTGCATTATTTAGTAAGTGTAGAAAAACTCACAGTGAATTAATATTACTTTCAATGAGGATCACAAAGATTATAGTTCAAAAGCAGAATAATGGTTTCAGTAACAATAGATCAAATATAGTGTAAGATCTCTATTACCGTTAAGTTATACTATGTATGAGATTTACAACTGCAACCAACCAGAGGATGCACACATTCGACTAACCGGACAAACCAAACTAGAACGAAAAACTTTAGGTTTCATTTAAAATTTTGGTTTATAATCCTATTCTGGTTTCTGGTCTCAATCAAGTTAACCAAATAAAAACTCATTTTTTTAAAAAAAATAGTAGTATTTTATTTATAACCTGAAATTATAGTGTGACCCAACCTTCTTACCTGTTAACCATAAATATAAAACTGAAAGAGCGTCTCTGGAAAAGATAAACATGTTCAATCCTTTTCAAACTAAAGTAATTATAACAGAACTAATACTTATTTGCATCAGCACTAAAAGCTCAGACTCGACCGACGCATTTTACCTTCACCCATTCTATTTTTTCCTGGACTGGTCATACTGTCTCTTTAGAAGTACTAGTGATTTTTACTAATCCCAGATCCAGTATTATTTTATTTATCATCTATTATTTATTTATACGTGTAACTCATTATTACCTGCAAGGATACTACTTCAGAGAGGACCACCATAAATTATAGTTCAAAATAGCAGTTTCAATAAGTATTATGATTCCAATAGAATGAATTAAATGTTCTATAAGATGGAAAATCTTTATAACTATTGAGTTATGTATATGATTTCCATAGAAGTCGCTACAGACCAAGTCCAACTACAGGTGTACACATTATGTTAACCAGCCAAACAAAACCAGGAATTAGACCAAACTAAAACCCAATTTTTTTGTTAATATTGATAAATCATCTGAATAAATATGTGATGGAGGCAAGAGCAAAATGCTTGAAACAAAGAAAAACGTATTTATTTCAAAAAGGGAACAATCTAGAACATGAGTAAAAACCCTTACATGCCTAAACCGAATACGTTTCTAATGCCCTCTTCTATTGAAAATGATAATTTAAAAATAAGCCTACGCACATATGGTTCTATCTATAACAGAAGTCGGCAATTATTGTGATGTGTGCAAGGAACTCATAATACAAAATGTGTGTGAAACGTTGTCTTAGGGACATCATTTAGTATTGTCCGAATTTCATGGTACCCGGCGCGAAGGTCAAGCTTGCCAAACCAACTAGCATCGTGGAGATCATCCATTTCTTGGATATCGGGTAATGGATACATGTCCATAATTGTGTGCTTTTTAAATTCGTGAAAATCCACCCAGGATAGCCAACTTCCGTCTTTCTTGAGAACTAGTAAGACAGGGCACAAATAATGGCTAAAATTGGGTTGAATACTAAACGTTTGATCTCATCCTTGTCAACGTGATTGTATCCATAGGGTGTAGGGTGTAAGGTCAAACAAATATGGACATGACCCCAAGTTGCAACGGAATTTTATGTAACTTGGGCGATGAGGGGTAATAAAGTCGATGGAGACTTGAGGACTTCTGGAAGTTGCTTCCATGTTCTTGTTGCCTTTTGGAGGGCAAGTAGAAACTTTGCAACCCATGTGCGAAATAAAATCTTATGCATGCCGGAAAAAGATATTGCTCAATGAGTGTGGGATGGGCCCCCCCCAAAACAAAATCAGTTGTCCTTCAAGTTCGAATTCCATGGATGGAGTTGCCCAATTTGCACAGATGTCCACAAAAATAGCGAGCCATGACACGCCTATTATGATGTCGACTACACCGAGAGAAAATACATTATAGGTAACGGTGAAGATCTGGGATCCCATCTCAAGATTAACCCCTTGACAGATGTGCCTTCAATTGGCAGTCAACGTCCATCTCCAAAGCCTTTGTGGCCCATTGAACCTTCTTGCCACCACTTGATAGTTGGCAGGCAAGCTCCGTGGTTGCGACTTGTGCAGAATTGATCCCCCCGGCTCCATGGTCGCACGAGACTCAAATCCATCCCCCATAAATTGATTGACCAATTAATTTGCTAGAAATCCTTGGCAACAGAAAGGATCAAACAATTTCTACCTCTACTGTCTGCGAAAATCATATCTGCCTCTTCCTATCTCATGAATCTTCAATATGTAAATCACCAATTTCTGAGAATTATACACGAAGATATCATATTTTTATCTAAATATCTTCCCCAAGGTCCAAGATCTAGGCATCACCCATCTCCATTCTTCAGATATTGACTTAATGGTTCCACTCTAAATCTTGGCTTATACTTATTGCTTAATTTTGGTTGGTCTAACACTTATTTCAGTGATGTAGGCTGCTAAAAACAGCCAGGAGATTTTCCTAGAAGCAGCCACCCATGAAAGAGTGTGTAATGGTTCACTTATTGAGCACTCTTACACGAAGAATGGACAGCGCTAAGCGATCCCGGAATGGGAGAAGGGGGATTACAATTTTTTCAGCTCAGTGCAGTGTTCTACGAACCGACCAAATCTCACCCATACAGTTACTTTAAACATATAACTAAAAGCAAGTTTTTGGACAGGTAGAAAATAATTTTATGCATACTTAAAGAGATAGATCAAGATCAATTAGAGCTCCACTACATCAATTGAAAAAACAAAGACTGTATTAATAGGTCACACAGATAACAAGGCCAGACCTCTTCGCTAGATGTGCCGCGCTTCCTTTTGGGTTTTGTTTAGATACTTTCCCGGGTAGGGCTTTAGCTTTTGAAGATGTAGATCTACATTGAGAAGCTAATGTCTGCCAAGATCAAAATGATAGGGGGGTTAGTGACTAAAAAGCTGAGAAAGTCACCATTATTATTGAGTAGAGTGCTTAGGATTTATTACCACAATATCTTCTTTCAGGTCTTCAGAAACAATAGTCTTTCCCCTGCTTTCTTTCACAGAAAACCCTTGCCCTTTTTCAGAATGATTCTGCATTCCATCAGGGTACCATCATGTTAGGTGGTTGGGCTTAAGATTTAGAGTCAGTGGGAGAAGTTATGAATTACAAATAATGAGCAAAAGGAGATAAAAAATACGTGTGATAAAAAGGTCAATAATTACCACAATATCTTCTTTTAGGTCTTCAGAAACAACAGTCTTTCCCTTACTATTTTTCACCAAAGTGACCTCAGTCGAAGAGCCTCGCCATTTTTTAGAATGACTCTGCATTCCATCAGGGTGCTACTATGTTAGCGAGTTGGGATTAAAATTTTAGAGTCAGTGGGAGATGTTATGAATTACAAATAATGAGGAAAGGAGCGAAAGAAGGAAATAAAAATAAGTGTAATAATAAAGTCAGTTATTACCACGACATCTTCTTTTAGGTCTTCAGAAACACTAGTCTTTTCCCTGACTTTTTTCATAGATGCTAACTTGGTCGAAGATACTCTCCCTTCTTCAGAATGATTCTGCATTCCATCAGGGTGCTATCATGTTAGCTAGTTGGGTTTAAGATTTTAATGTCAGTGGGAGAAGTTAAGAGTTTCAAATAATGAGGAAAGGAGCAAAAGAAGGAAATAAAAATAAGTGTGATAAAAAAGTCAGTTATTACCACAATATCCTCTTTTAGGTCTTCAGAAACAATAGTCTTTCCCCTCCTTTTTTTCACAGAATCTAACTTGGTCGAAGACCCTCGCCCTTTTTCAGAATGATTCTGCATCAGGATGCTATCATGTTAGCTGGTTGGGTTTAAGATTTTAGAGTGGGAAAAGTCATTAATTACAAATAATGAGAAAAGGAGCAAAAGAAGGAAATCAAAAGGAAGCATAACCACCACATGGAATAAAAAGACATTGTATTTTATTGAACTGATGTTTCTTGAGTACTGGAGGAGAACTATTGTCTCATCACATCATTATGAATGACCTTTATCACACAACTATATTACCATGTTTGACAAACCAAAACTTGTGTTGACAAAATGAACATAAAAAATGGTGATCTGAAAAAGAACTACACATTTTTCTCTTTGATCAGGATGAAAGGAACCTTCAACAAAAATATAATTTGTACGACAATCCTTAAGGATACATATCTATATTCAGAATGCAATCAGGAGAGATACTATATACAGACGTAAATACCAAAAAGAAAAATCGCACTTGTCATTAATTGCAATGAAACCAGTGTCGGTAAATTATTACCTTGACAGTGATATCTTGGGCTTGATCCTCCGACACAATGATCTTTCCTTCACAATGAGCTTTGTTGGCAGAAAATCTTCCCTTTCTTTCAGAGTCTTTCTTCATTTTACTAGGCTTTGGCGAAATGGAGGCGCTTATATATTTACCTGCAGGCTTGGGGGACAACTCCTTTGAGATTTTGTTTTTTGCTGGACAATTAATATCCTTCTTATTTTTTTTACTAGGAGATTTTTCCAATGACTTCCAATCAACCAACATCCAGAAAGGATCGTAGCCCTCCTCTGCTTTTTTTAGAGAATTTGGCCTTCGGTGTCGTTTTCTCTGAATATGCATCTCTTCTGGTTTCTGTTCCTGTGGCATGTGCACTGATTTGCCTAATTTATCAGGATCATCAAAACAATGAGATATCATCACTCGATTTTCATTCCAATTCTCATCATTTCTTGGTTTTGGAGTTTCATTCCCCTCCGTCAAATAACATAAATCAGATTCTATTGCTAATCCAGCTTCCCCAGGACATGAGATATCTCCTACATTATCTTTGGGTTCCTGAAAAAGAAATTGTATGGGGAAAAGTTATTAGTAGCAAAGCAAGTCGTCATATTGGCTCTGCCAAAATCAAACAGTTCAAGTATACTGTTAATTACGTTCACTGTCAGATTTATCATATTAGCCAACAGTTGAAGCTGTTTCTGCTGTAAAAATAACAATGTCAGAAAATGCACAATGTATTTAGCAAATTACAATGTCAGAAAATGCACAATGTATTTAGCAAATTCTACTAATATTGACCATATATGAAGTGCATAGACTCAAACCCCAAATTTCTAAGGAATGCAGTTAGAAATATTTCATTGCTAGATTAAGCAAGGTACATATCTTAGGCATAAAGTTAAAACATGCATTTCATTGGGAGCGTTATTTTAAGCCATGTATATTGTATAACAGGTCAGGAAGGCTGTGATAATTCAGCATCAATGGCATAACTGCAGTGCCCCACATTCCAGAATATTAGCTAGCATATCTCTATACAATAGTATATCCATAGGACAAAAATTAGCCAGTCACAGATAAGTCTGCACTACAAAAATTTAGTTAAAGAACCTTTCCTTTTAGAATCAAGAGAACAAAGTCGCACCAGCTGTATCCTTGGTCAATGATAGTTTCAGATGAACAGAATCATACAAAAACTGTAGCCATCACTTGCTAGTCAAGTTGTAGAACTAACATAGTAATAAAAACAATAAAATGTTATTGCAAATAATGATGATGGTACTAAATGAAATATCATACCAACAGCAATATACATCCCTAACTACCTATTTCTTTTCTTTTCATGTTGTTATTTTCATGCCTTACAACCTTGCCTATTGAATATAAATGGTCACTTCGACCTTGGAAAACTTCAGAGTAAGTCAACAAGGAAAGCATGGAGTCTTATTAAAGTTTTATGACCACACATAAATGATAGCAGCAGATAAGCTTTAGCATTGTCTAATCAGCTTGAAGTTAAGCTACAAAAATATAGAAAGTAGCACATCACTCCATTCATAGTTCATGAAGATGTAAATCTGGTAAAAGAGCAAGGTTAATGCAACTAGAAATCAAAACAAATTCACTGTTTTATGTCTAATCAAGTACAGATATTTATAACTAGTTTTTACAACTATAGAAACAAACCGTGTTTTCCCTTTGGGTTGCATCGAAAAATGATACAACTACTTCGGCATAGTCCTCAATTGGAACATCCAAACATCTTACTGCTTCTGGAAGATATGTTTTGAGGTCACCAGAGCAATTCTTAAATGTGTTTTCTGCCAGCTGGAAGGAAACTGGTGAAACATTCTGAAGCAAATGAAGAATCCTTTTCAATAAGACCAGACGACAGTAATATGGCATGAAAATCATAGAAACTTACAAAATAAGATACAATTACCTGGTTTTCCCTTCTCAAACGACTAAGAATGATCTTGACAAGCACAAACAAGAACTCGTCATTGTCCACATTGTTATGAATGATCAGCGTCATAATATTCTCCATGTTTGAGAAAACTTCGTTGGGATGACTGGTTCTAAAGTATGCAAATAATATATCAGTGGTTGACAGGGCTAATTATAAAAACAAATCCAAAGTTTGTGAGTTATTGCAATTTAAAACCTAAACTTTTTTCTTAACACTTCGCGAGATGAACTTCGAAAATTTTGCTAGAAATCTATATTATTCAAAATTTCCAACGGCATTCGCTCATGTACATTGCAAGCATTGCCTTTCGAACATTTTTTTTTCTTTTAAAGTGCAAGAACAGGAAGTCAGGAGCTTCTTCATGATAAAGAAAGAAGCATAAGCATGAATCAGAGAAGAATCACGAGAAATAAAGGCAGCAATTACTGGCACCTGGTGTACAAAAGGATAGGATAGAAGACTAGAAGTTGGTAAATTCATTAGCGAGTTAGTTATTCGGTTGAGACAGTTAGTTCAGTTAGCAGCCGGAGTCAGTTAAGAGTTGACTCAGAGTATCATTCTATAAAAGGGAGGAGTTAGGATTGTATCCTCATACTGAAACATATTAATTCAAAATGAATCTTCTTACTCTGGTCCTTTATATCTCTTTATCTTTCCTTCTTTATCCTCTAAATTTATGCACTTCGACCAAATCTCCTGAGATTCCGGAGAAAAAAAAAAATTGTTCATTGGATGAATCCTCAGCTCGAGGATTCATCACATAGGAGTTAATTTCCCTAAAGATTCTGAAAAGATTTACTAAGCCAGATGGCAAATTACAATTTTTGCTAAGTCATGTGGCATTGTGGCAAAGTATAAAAACTCATGAAGTTTGGATGGGTTTTTGAAATTACCACTAAATACATATTATAGGCAAACACACGCAAAAAAAATAGCATGAACTATGGATTACTTCTACTTGTTTCTCTGTATAAGCACGAACATATTAATAGTTTATCTTTCATTATAAGAGGTTCTGTAACTTATTGTCAGGTGAAGTCAGAAGACCAAAGAGAGCCATGCCTTAAGTGTCATCACCATTACAAGTAAATAAAAGGATTTAAACAGGGTGGCTGATCTTATATATTCATGAAGAAGCTTATATGAAACAAGAAAGGCTAAGAGTTTAGACTCTTATTGCTATAGCATTTTATTGATACTGCATTTTCCACTTATACCGGACATTACACTAGATGTGCAATTCATGACTACAAAAACTGAGTAATACGATACACAAATTTTAAGACCTTAAGGCCATGCAAGTCACACTTTGATGAGTTTATCAGTAGAAAGAAACAATTTTTCATTCAGTACTTGCTACCATGTCAAACAACCAAATAAGAATTCAACAATCTATTGTTTCATCTTACCATTCAGACCAAGTAGAATTGTATCTTTTTATTCAAAAGGTCCCAGAGAATAAATTGTTACAGAATTAAGTAGGTGGGTAAGCTGTCTTACAGAGATTGTCATAGCATGTCCAATGAATCTAGTAGGACCAAAACAGATAGTTGACTTTTGAAATTCCTTGTGTTATCACGGCATCAATGAATGATATCTGGACAGTTTAGTTATGATATCTTGGCAGATTCATATTCTACCATACAATACTAAATTACTAATCTATAATTTCACTGCCAAAAATCAATATCTGCAGGAATTAGAACTTTCTAAAGTAAAACATAAAGTACAAGAGCACAGCAACCAAGAACAAACTTATTATTAGGAGTAGTTTTCATGCAAGATAAAGAAGTTTTCATGGTGGGCTTTGAATCACAAAGTGTTTAAGGTTTTTTCGATGACTGGTTTTATTAAAGATTAGAGGTGTATTTGTAGTTTTGCTGCTTCTGCTTTGGGGAATTCTCAAAAAAAAAAAAATGCCAAGACAGTAACTATCAAGCTAACCAATGAGCACACAGTTGTCGTGACAAACAACATAACAAGGCTGGCCATCTTACCCAATGCCATCTAGGAATAGGTGAAACATGAGATCAACAGCAGCATACAACTCAAGGTCCAACATCATCACACATGACCGACTATATGACATAGTGTTAAGGATGGACACAGCTTTTAAATACACTCGCCCGGACATGCAAGACAGTCTCTCGAAAGCACTAATAGCTAGCTGGAAAAACTCCTGCAATCAATTTTTAAAAGGTTAATCAATTAGGCATTAAAGTTGGAGACATGGAAAAGGGAAGAAGTAGAAAGTACTTCTTGACATTTACGGAACTACCTTCATATGGTCTTCTCCATATGGTTCATCAGGTGCTGTTATTCTTATGATCTGACCAATACAAGAGGCCACTGAAACTCTTACATCCAAATCAGAATGCCTTATAAGTTCATTGGCAATTAGAGATTCTTTAGACGGCTGAAGTAGCATCCCCATCTGTTTCTTATAATCTTGAAGTATATTCGATAAAAGACACTCCAACCTCTGAAGCAATAAAAAAAAAATCAAGACATAGCAGATCTATGAAAAGATCATCAGCGTACCTAGGAGTTAAGAATGACATCGAGTTGTAAAAAACAAAATCAACAAATAGATTAAGATGCAGAATCAAGCATACACATTCTTATAGAGACAAATCACCAATTCTCAAAAAAACATAAGCTACCTTGTGTAGTTATTTTATTTTGCTTACATTCAAAAAAGATGTATAAGAAAAACTCTGGACAAAGGAAACTCAAACTTACATCAAGTTTTCTAAGAAGCACTTCTGTAGAATCACAGGGTTTAAGTCGCACAGTCCCATGCTTTGCAAGTAATTTCTTCAATTGCTCAACAATCGATGGATCTGAGGCACCACTATCACTCATGTTTCCGCTGAGAGAATGAAGAACCTATTTCCTTTAGAAGCCAAAAAAGCAAGAAAAGAGAACAAAATGCAGAAAAAAATGCGGAGAGAGGTTGTTTTATGACTTAAGAGGGATAGATAAGACTTGAGATTTGGAATTGAGCAGAATGGAAAGCATGCAGCAACATGACAGAAAAGAGTCATTTAAATTAGCATCATTTTAAAAAAGAATATTTATCTTGTGAAGGAAAATTGCTGTCATTATCTAGCAAACAAAAGTTGTTCAATATAATGGAAAAACGCAATAAATAAGAGAGAGAAACTTGAAACCATTTGTTTCAATTGATATATATTGAATTTATAAGTGAAATTCAATGCTGAAATCCAATGAGAATATTTTGCTATCAAGCATTGTGGAAAGATAATTAATGTGTAGGTAATGGACAGCACTCACGTTGCTGTAATAATTTTGTGATTGCAGGAATCAAGTGTTCAGCAATATGTCAAGAAATTTTTTGAATTTTTATGTGATTACAGTAACCAGGTATGCCAGTAAAGTAATTGCTGTAACTCCTTTGTGATTGCAGTAATTTTCTAGCAGGATAATTTGTCAGTATTGTTTTTTTAACATGCTTTCATTTTTCATTTCCTTTTACATATCATTATGGCCTATAGAATACTTTCCAAAATACTCAATATGGTCAAACTTTTTTCCTTAAAAATTCAAATTAATATAGATATTGTATTTAATACAATATCCATATTTTGCGCCTTTTCTTTTTTCCCTTACATGTCGACTTTAAACAAGTTCATTTTTTTATCAAGCTGCTCCAAGATTACCCTTCTGTGCAATTGTCTCTCTTTTACGTACATTGTTCAACACCTGGCCTCGTGAAGAACCAAACATAGTTTGAAATGAAAGGCGCATTTAATTAAAAAGAAAAAAGAAAGAAAAGAGAGTATCTCATACAAAAAGTTAAAGGCCACTACAACTGAGAGGTGCAATCCCAATATCTCCTACATCAACTGAAAGTTTATATCCACCAGAAGGAACTGTGACACATACAAATCTTATACCTGTGACAAATTCTTGTTACGATTGTACATCAGCACAAATCTACATTCTCTGCCATTTTCTTGGTCCAGAATCTCTTCTGCTTGTTATTCTTTATGCTTAGCCTGGAACTTTTTCAGTAGATGCAGCAAATTTCGTAATCTTTTTCAAGCTCTTAGCAACCTATTTTGTTTTCAGTTTCCAACGCCCCAGCTAGTTTCATTCTTAATATTGATCCCCATCCGGCCATCCCTAGTTAAAATCTTCCATAAATCTTCAAGGGGAGCATCAATTCAAGAAAAGCAAAAATATACGAAGGAACCAAATCAGACTGTGTCTTCATATTTCACGAAAAGTTTTAAGAGTCCAATTCCACTAAGCAATGTTCCAAACCTTCTATTATCATCAATATCTTACAATGCCATTGATCTTATTCCATCCTGCCGAAAGCCATAGAGACAATAGATTTGGTATGTCATCCGACGGAGAACATGCCAGTTCTATATATCAAGGTACACTTGACCCTACCTAGTTTTGGAAAAGAGAAGGAATTGAAAGGGGGAAAAAAGACCAAACAAATAAATGGAAGTGTTAAAATGGGAAAAAAAATATAATAAAGTTTAATTATTTGTACCACTTTTTATACCCTCATGACAAAAATTTATTAAATAATTTCTTCTTTTACCAAAACCAAGCAACTGGAAGATTTCATGGCCATTTTTAAAAATTGATTTCTCCAACAAAACACAAATGAAATTAGTTCCGAGGATCCTTGCTTACCATTTCGGTAAACTACCCTGTCTAAATTATTTTATTAAATTCAGGTTCATTTTAAACCGTCTGCTAATAATGATGCAATGGGTATAAGCCCTGAGAAAATTGAGTCTTGCTGACAAGTGAAAAGTATTTTGTTCCTATTGAAGCTTAGATTTACATGATCCACTAAATGTGAGTTGCTCTTTAATCTTTGTACAGGCCTGCTTATTAAGAATTTGTTTGGTATATATCACTTTCATTTTTCATATGCATATATGATCTGCACTAATTGCAGCTTACATGCATGGCTATAATCAAAGTAGAAGTGGACCTGAAAAACAGCATTTCTCTATTTATTTCTTCTCGACTCTATTTAATCCAACTGATTTCGCTTGTCAGATATATATTAAACAACATGATCAGATAAAATTACATTTAGCAAAGTGATACCATTTCAGCTGCCGCTTGCCAGAGGAGAAGATGCATGACCACCAGTATTCTCAAGCATGCAAACACAAGTTCCTTCTGATTCTTTTCTGTGAGCTCATCTTCATTATCACAACATTGACCAACAATCTTCAGCTGATCCATAGGATCACTGCCGAATATATCTGAGAAAGAAAATAACAAAATAATTGGATCTTAACTAAACAGAATGATAAACAAGCCAAGCTCTCCAACAATATGATCTGTAAGCAGAGTCACCTTACAAGTTACAACAAAGCAGGCCTGATATAGTGATAAATTACATAATATCTAACCAAAAATCTCCAAGAGGGCTAGTTTGGCTCATTTGTACAGATCCAGCATCTGGAGCTAGTGAATTTTTATTTAAATTAAAAAAGGGAGGAAGGGAAAAATAAGTCTTAATTTCGTGCATTATCTAGTGAATTTCACATTACATCCGATACTCAAGCCTTTATGGGGAAGTATTTGACAAAGAAACATACGATAACTTGTTAAATATCAATCCGTTATGTACTAACATACAATAACTCGTTAAATATCTAACTTAAAATCCACTGCAAGTAAATGCGAAGGATAAAATTCATTACCAGACTAATGATATATTGAGTCGAGAAAAGCTCCGGTTCTGTGAGCAATTACACTAATTTCCTCATTGATATTGACACGATGCAATTGTTTCCCTACCAAATTTAAGTCCCTCTACGTATCAAAAAAATAGACGATTTTTCACTAGGTTTTTTCCACAAGTTGGTGCATCAAATCAGTTAACCATTTGCCGGTAAACAAATTGCCTAACCTGAGATGAATGCAAAATGGACCTGAAGGAGCAACGTAAAATAGTAGCGGGTAAAATATGCGGCGGAAAAGTGTCGCCGCCGTGGTTGGTCTCTGGTGAAGTGGCGGCGGCAGCATGTGAACCAGTTTGGGCCATGAGCTGTATAGTACATGGAGGTGGAGGAGTGCGGCGGCGGGATCCACAATCGACGGTGGCGCTAGGGAGAGCAGACGCTTCATCTTCTAGAACACTATCAATTTATCAGCAGTCATTTGACTCATGATCGCTGTGTTGTTGTACGGTGCATTTGAGCGTGCTCCAAAAAATTGGGTCGTTTTAAATTGGGCAAATATATGCGTGGTAGTTTCTATTTGCACAATTAAATTTAGTCTTTGCACTACATCTATTTAATGAACACTATTTTTACTCTTTGCACCACGTAAATTTATTATAATGCCCTTTGATCTAAATGTATTTAATTTACTTTAAAAATTCGCATTCCGTTAGAACTCCTGTGCTCGAACAAAAATTGTGTGTTCGAATAAATATGGTGTGTTCGAAAATTTATTTTCGAACGGACTCCATAAAATTTTTGTTTAAGTACCGTTCGAAAATAGGAATTCGAACACACCATGTTTGTTCGAACATAGGAGTTCGAACACACACAATTTTTAAAATTTTGCCTGTTCGAAAATTAAATTTCGAATAAACGTGGTGAGTTCAAAATTTCACATTTGAATCACTCTTAGACTTTTTTTTAAGTAAAGGGCATTTAAGTAACTTCATAATTATTTTATTTTTATTTATTTCTTTTGTGGTGCAAAGAGTAAATTTGGTTGTGCAAATAGAAACTTCCATATACTTATGTCCTGAACTTTGATCTTTTTTCTAAAAATGTTCCGAACTTCAAATAATACCAAAATATGATCTGAACTTTGATATTTTTCTAAAAATGTCTTGAACTTCAAATAATAACAAAAATATATTGAACTTTCCACTTTTTTGTAAAAATGCCATAGGATTTAATTTTCAGTGTCAGATTAATGACAAAGCATACCAGAATCCAACGTGTCAAAGTGAAATAGAATTTTTTTAAAATCTCAATTTGAAGGGTATATAATTTTTTCTGCAAATTGAGTTTATTTTGTTCAGATTGAGATTTTGGGAGGAATGAGAAGAAATCGTTTAATTTTCTTTTTTCATTAGGATTGAGAATTTCGAAATGAATGAAAAGAAATCATTTTTCTCTTCAAATTGGATTCGTATGAGACATTTGTTGGAATGAAAAGTTACAGTTTTGGAGATGAAAGCGAAAAACAATGTCGTCATTAATTATTTATTTAAAAAAATTATGAATTCCATGGCACTTTGACATGCTAGATTTCGGTATGCTTCGTAACTAGTCCGCCGCCAAAAATTGAACTCATGACATTTTTGCAATAAAAAATGGAAAGTTCAGGATATTTTTTTGAATTTTTTTAAGTTCAGGTCATTTTTAGACAAAAGTCAAAGTTCATGATATTTTTAGAAAAAATGTCAAAATTCAGGACATATTTTGATATTACTAGCAGGGATAACATGCGCACGTAGGGCTACAAATCAAATTAAATTATTCATATTCGACTCATGTTTATTTATTAAATGTTCAGTTTGATAAACATATCAAATAAAATTAAACATAAATATATGTTTGATAAGATTTAAAACTCGGCTAGAACTTGAGTTCAATAAATAAAATTAGAGCAAACATTTATAAAAATAGCAAACTACTCGAGTTCAACTTACGTTGGGCTCATTTAAAACTCGTTTGAGCTCGACTCGATAGATGATTAAACAAGTTCAAATCGACTCATTTACATCCCAACACTTGTTTATTTCTTTTTGTCCATTTAATAAAAACAGATAATAATATCTATTTATATAGAAAATTAAAATCATTATTAAAAGTATATTTTACATACTTAATGTTGTGTTTTGATAATTTTTTGAAATATTTTTTATTTGTTTAACTTTTATGTATTTTGTCTCTTTGAAGTGTTAGTTTTGTATACTAGAAGACATATCTTTGTATATTTTTCTGATGACATGATGATATAGATTGAATTTTATTGCAGTTAATGTTTGCATTTAAATTATTATATAATTGTTTGTGCATATTCAATATACTTACATTGTAGATGATATGGTGTGGGTGAACACACGGTAAGATCATATTATCATCAGATCCTTGTATTGTATTAAAAGGCTCACGGTTTAGATGGTCCTGAATGCACCATTGGTACACCGTAGAATAATCTGATAGTTAGTTTATCTTGACTAATTGATTATTCTAATACACTTGTTAGTGTATTGAGAATACTGTTCTCTACTCTGATCCTATTGGTGAGAGAACGAAGATCCACAGAGTTCGGGTTCTTAACTTATATTTATTCGCATTTGCATATATGATGTGTAATGTTCTCTTGAGGAAACATAAGTTCATGTGAAACCCTGCAAGTGGAATTTATTCCGTACATGATAAAGCTTGTGCGGTACTACTCAAGGTTTTAGATATTAATTAATTATAGCTGTCAGATGCTTACATAATTAATTAATGAACATTAGATCTTAAATACGGGCAATGGCTGAACCAAAGGAGAAAGTATATTCACAAACATGTATTAAATTAGTAAGTTAGTATTATTTCTTTAGTGGAATAAAAGTAATATTTAATTTATTTAATAATATCCTAAGTTTATTGGATATTGAAAATTAAATAAATTAGCAGGCCAATTTAATATTCTTCTAGATCCCTGTTGTAGTTCAATTATACTAAAGTGGATTGGAGATAGAGGCCCAAACCTAGTAAGGGTTAGGGCTGCAATTTTCGCCACCTTCCCTATTTAATTAAGGGGAGGGGACAAAAATTACAACACAAGATTTTCGAGCCCTCTAGTTCTCTATTTCTCCACAGATTCCACACCCATATCAGTTGATTACAGCCCACCCTGTATCTGAGGACACAGTCCGGGAATACAACAGAAGGTCTTGGAGTGGAATAGCTGAGAGGCACCGATTCTCATTCATTCAATAGCAAGATCAGTCCTGTAATCTTGTCCTCAACCCGATGTTTAATTTGTAAGTTGTTTTTCAGTGTTCTATGTTTCTGTTTTCAGTAGAATCGAAAAACCGGATTGCATGATTAATTAAACTCGGCTATTAAAACATATGTGATGCATGAAATTATGATTTGCATGACATTAGGATTAAAGAACATCCAATGAGATCATGCGGTGGTATAATTCGAAAAAACCCCAACAATTGGTATCAGAACGGGCTTTGGCACTGTTCTAGATTTAATCCCATGATGAATTCGAAATATATGTTTAAATTTGATGATGAATTTATGATGCTTAAATTTTCAGATTTAAATGTTCATGTATTTCGATTTTTATTGTGTTCAAAACTTGGATGAATTTTTGATCTTGTTTGAAAATTCTAGTTTTGAAGTTCCATGTAATTTTCGATCATGATCTTATTAGATTTGGAATAGATTTTTGATGTTATCAAAATTTCCAGATTTAATGAGATGTGTGTTCGAAAATTGGAGTACCAAAGTTTTCGAAACTTTGGTGTTTTAAATTCCCTAATTTATTCTAGGTAATTTTCGATCATGTTAGATTAATTTGGAGAAGATTTTGATGAAAATTAAATTTCCAGAATTATTTAACATGTAGGTTTGAAAATTTGATGTATAAGAATTAGATATGGTATTTTTTATGTGTATCGTAAAGTTACCTAATTCTAATATACATAAGATTTGAAAATAAAATATTTAATTTGGAAAAATTTGAAGTGGATCAAATTTGCAGATTTATTATTTGGTAATTTTCGACATTTATGCACTTTGGAGTTGGAAAAGGTTTTGATATATATCAATAATTATCAAATTCTAAATGCAAAAGGATTTGAAAATATAATTTATATTTGGAAAAGTTTGGAGTGGATCGAAAATTTCCAGATTTAATTTCTTGTTATGATGAGGACATCCATAGCAATGAGGAAGTTAATGAAGAGCTGCAATTCAAAGGCCCCGTCACAAGACTACGAGCTAAGAAGTTGCAAGATTATTTGCAAGCCACAATTCGCAAAAAGTTCGAAGATGAAGACGGCGTGCAAGGTAGCTTGAAGATGATGGTCTTGTTGAAGATGGAAGATGGAGATCAAGACATGGAGTACAATGCATGAAGATGTGCACGGGTGCATGTGTACGTGTGATGAAGAGTGCACGGCCAAAAGTGAAGACTTGGAATATGAGTGTACCCGTCGGTATGCCCATACCGAGTAGTTTCGGCCCTTGATAATTTAATTAAGGGGATTGATTTATTAGACTATAGTATTTATTTTATTTAATTTAGACTATAGTCCAAAGTCAGATTTTTATTTATTTATTAGTAATTTTTGGTTATTAGGATTTCTAGTTTGACTAGGTTTTATTTAAGGCACAATTCTACCTTGAATAGAATTCTAGTTTAGGAAGTTTCCTAGTCCAGTTCTAGTTTGATTTTGAGTAGTATTTTTCGGTCCTTATCTTAGTAGGATTCGACCACCTCTATTATAAATAGAGGATCCATGTGACATTCATTCTTTAGACTATATTTGAATTATTAAGCCTTTGCTTTCAATATCGTCTCCCCCTTTTCAATCTTTGTGAGTTTAGATAATTAAATTCATACTCTTAGATTTAGCAACTCTAAGTTTTACAAAGGGAATTCGCCGTCCACGTTCGAGGGATCGTCGGAAACTCACTATCGAAGAGCAACTTAAAGAATTTGGCCTTGTGTACGATCGAGATTCAAGGCAACTTTCGGGTTGTAATTCACATCGACTTTACACCGTCCATCATCGCTGATCGACGACATCCAAACACCATCAGCGTTCGTTTCAAGTCAGCCCCGTTCGAGTCAAGTTCGTGTTCGTCTCATTCAATCCGTAAGTCCGTTTCATCTCTAACATATCCTATCTACTCAAGCCCTTCTTCACCTATACTTCACGACCTAAACACCATCAACCATCTCGTCCATATTCTCGCCCAAAACAGCCCTCTCTTTTTTTGGATTTGTGTTATTTTGTGTGACATTGTCTAGGTATTTTAGTTGAGTCTTAGTCGTCTAGATATTCGAGTATTCTTCCCTTCATCGACGTAGTTTCTTTTCTAGCTTCCGCATATTTTGTGTTGTGTCGTGTCCCATAGCCCCGGGTCACATCATAAATTGGTATCAAGAGCCATGTCGGTTTATATCGTTCGTGGTTCCATACTCGTTTATTTGTCCCGTTTATTTTATTTTGAGTTTTATCGAGTTGTAATTTAATTTCCGTATTGTTCATTGCTATAAAAAAAACAGATCGTATAAAAAAAAAGAGAAACGATCAAAAGAACAAAAAGAAGAAGAAAATCTGATTAAAAGAAGAAGAAGAAGAAGAAATCCGAAATTAAAAAAAAAGGTATATCCATTGTTTCCTTTTGTGTTCTATTTTATTTTTGGTACCTACCTTTTTGGTACAAATCCATAGTTGGTTATTTCCTTTTAGATTCTCTTTCTTTTTGGAAATTTCCTTCCTAGTTTGTTTTGATTTTGGTAACTACCTTAGGTGTCTTATTTTATTTTTGGTTCATTCCTTCTAGAGTCTAGGCTAATTAAGGTATTTAGATTGTGTCACATAGATTGATTCATATCCAAATCCCCTACTTACCTTATCTCTTTCTTCTTTCCTTATCCATTCTATTTCTTTCCTTATCCTATCTAGATTTATTTTTGGATCTCCAAATCAATTTGGGATTTCATTAATTGATCTATTTCCTTCCTTTTTCTTACTCAATACCATTCGACCACCACCTATACTACACCAACCCAAGTTCGACAGCCCCTACCCTACACATACTCAACCCGTATCTCATCCATACACTCCAAATTCATCCGTGTTCCAAGGATAGCATTCCCGTCCTCCCTCAGCACAAGACCGCCGACTTCCTTCTCTTCATTTACACGATTTTCACACACTGTGCACCCATATATTGAGTGATACACGAGTGGTAAAATCAAGAGTGAAAACAAACGAGTGACGTGAGATTGTGAGGTCCTACCTTGTTTTCTTTTACGTTTGTTCATTTTGTAGGTTTCGTGAAGAAAGGTACCCGTTCCGAGTCATCTTTGACTCCCCCAGCCGATACTCCACCTTTGGACCCATCCCGAGATCCGTCCAAAGCCCCCATGGAGTCGAATTCGGATCCACCCGCACCGTGGGATCCTAAGTATCATTTTGAGGCACTCTCAAAACACTTCCAGAGACAGCACCAGGCCCTGTCTGATAAACTCGATAGCTCAGTGCATGCCATTGAACGCACTAAGGTCACACCGACCATTACTCAGGCCGTTCGAGGACCAGCTCGACACAATGAGCGTCAAAACGAGCCCAAAATGAACACTGAGGAATTTGACCGAGGCCGCCGCCAGCGATGTGGTTTGGTCATGATGACTATGGTGAAGACCGTATGCTCAATAACATCAAGACGAGCATACCGGAGTTTGAAGGCCTTCACGATCCCGATGTCTATCTTGATTGGGAACGTAAGGTGGAGAAGATTTTTGACTGCTATGACTTTACAGAAGTCAAAAAGGTGCAGTTAGCCTGTTTGGAGTTCAGAGGCTACGCAGCCACTTGGTGGGAGATGCAGCAAGAAAGGAGGCGCCGAGATCGCAATCCGCCAATTAATACATGGGAAGAAATGAAGGGATTGATGCGAGGACGCTTCATACCAGTCCATTATGAGAGAGAGCTCGAAAAGAAGCTCAACCGGATCAAACAAGGCACCCGTTCGATTGAAGAATATCATAAGGAGTTGGAGACAGCCTTGAACCGAGTCGGGAAGGAGGAGACCTTAAATGCTACCATCATTAGGTACATTGAAGGCATGAATCCCGACATTGCTTATGAAGTCGAGCTGAAGGACTTCACCAGTGTAGAAAGGATGGTGCAGTACGCATCGATTGTGGAAAAGCAGTTGAGAGAAGGCCGTCGTCGATCCCATCACAGTGCAGTACGAACCCGAAAAGCATAAAAGAATCAAATCCAAGACTACCATTGAGAGCTTCAAAGATAATCATGTTGTTCAAGATTAAAGATTGGAGATCAAGATTTGAAGAACATAAGTGCATGAAAATATTCAGATATTTTGGGCAGCCCGTGAAGATCAAATATTCAGCCCGAGATTGGTCAACATGCTATCAATTTATGATGTGACCCGGGACCTATGGGACACGACCAAGACAAAATACACGGAAGCTAGAATCGGAACTATGTCGGATGCGTAAGGGATCAATACGACTCAAACAAAAAAATGAAAATACAACTCAAATATATGAACAATATACTCGATTAACGTGCTGAATTAGACTCAAACAAATAGACACATAAACAACCTAGATCAAGACTCAACTAAATAAAACACACATAGGTGAATTGGGACATATTTGTTATACGTGTTAATCAGGGCGAAATAAGCACGTATAGGTGATAATCAAATTATGGAGTGGATTTGGGCTGTTTTGTGGACTATGGATGATGATGATACGTGCGTAATGTAGGGATGAAGGTAGATGAATGACGGAGATGAATAAACAAGGTAGAAGAAGATTACTTACTCGAACCCCGTCTTGCGGTGAAGACGAAACGCGATATCTCGTAAACTCCAAGTTGGATAGCACTCCCCCCTAGACTTGATGGAATAGAAAAGAGTTTGAAATAGGACTTTAGATTTGCTAGGTCTAAAGAACTTGATAAAATGGTCGATCAACCAAAGGATCGGTGAGACAATTGAGAAATTAATCTTTTATTTCATGCAACGTCTGAATAATAATGTCACAAGGTACTCCTATTTATAGGAGTGATATATGGACGAAAATTAGAGTCCTAAAAGCTAAAGAAATCAAAAATATACTAATCCTAATCAATCTAGGATAAAATCAAAAGATACCAAAAATAAGATAACAAAAATCTAACTAGATAAGGATAAATCCCAAACTGATTTTTGGACTTGAAATTTCACCTATTGGACCTTTAATTAACACAACAATGGGCTGAATTCAATGGATAAATTCGTGGCCCATATTATGGTTAATTAATTCTTGCCACCTTTTGCATGAAAAACAGCAACTTGTCGGATTCCCATGCAAACGCGTAGAACTCTTCATGCACACGTCCAAATGGCGTCGTTCTTTTTCTTACGTCTTCATGCTTCATTCTTCATCATTAATTGATAGCATGTTGACCAATCTCGGGCTGAATATTTGATCTTCATGGGCTGCCCAAAATATCTGAATATTTTCATGCACTTGTGTTTTTCAAATCTTGATCTCCAATCTTTAATCTTGAACAACATGATTATCTTTGAAGCTCTCAAGGTAGTCTTGGATTTGATTCTTTTATGCTTTTCGGGTTCGTATCATTCCCCTCCTCTTGAAAAGAATTCGTCCTCGAATTCAAATATCCGGGATCAAAGACGAACATGGAAGGAACATCAATATCTTTTTGGACAAGATCAATAACATGGGGCACAACTTTAGCAACCTGTAAAATAAAGATATCACAAGAAAATGGTTGACAAATGATCTTAGAATTCGACTGCTTCTCGATGCTAGCTTGATCGAGCTCCTCATGATCTTCAACCACTTCCAAGTTGATCTCACTCTCGACCTCTTTTTCTTCTTCTCCAACGCTTTCACAAGTTGCAACTTCTATCAATTCTTCAAGAGAGGCTTCAACGGAAATGGTTACCTCTAGAATAGGATCTTCTTCCTTGACTTCAGCTGGATTTTCCTCAGGTTTGTCATCGATCGGGGGCTGCATTGATGATGTAAGCCATGTAGGTGGTACATAGGTACGTAGAAACTCCTCGAATGACTCAGGTTGGTAACTCGTGGTCGACTCTACTTGAACCTCCTCTTTAGACTTCATCTCTAGTTCCTCTAGCCATTTTTCTATCCGAATGACGTAATCCACCATGTCCTCCAACTCATCGAAGCGATACAATGCTACTCTTTCGCGAATTGCCCTTCGTAGACCAGCTAGAAATCTATCCATGGTATCTTCTGGATATTCTTCTACATCAGCTCGTCTCATGGCTTCAATCATTTTGTTGTAGTAGTCATTTACACTTCGATCTCTTTGTCTAAGCTTGTATAGCTTTTCCTCCAACTGCCATTGGTAGTGATCTGGAATGAAGCGTTTCCGCATCAAATCTTTCAACTCACGCCATGTGTCGATAGGTGGAAGGTGATCTCGATGGCATCGGTTCTGCTGGAATTCCCACCATGTTGCTGCATAGCCTCTAAACTCCAAGGAAACTAATTGCACCTTCTTTGGCTCGGGGAAGTAGTAGTGCTCAAAAACCTTGTCTACTTTTCGTTCTCAATCAAGGTATGCATTGGGATCGTGTAGAGTTTGATGTAGAGATGGCAAGAATTTGGTGTATATGGTGTACGGGTGTATGGAGTATGAGTGGTGTATGGTGTATGGACCGTGGGGTGCATGGGTGCATGGGTGTATGGTCCGGATGGTGTACGGGTGGTGTATGGTGCACACAGTGGTGTATGGGGTAATTTTCGATCCACAAGGAAGGATATGGACGAAAATTAAAGCAAGAAAAATAAAAAGAATAGATAGGGAAAGATAAGAATGTATAAGGAAAGAAAAGATATAGAAGGTAGTATCTATTTAGATGTGTTTGACCAATGTGAACAAATCTAAAAATCCCTAAATTTGTGGAAACAAATCTATCTAGACTAGGAAAGACACAAAATCAAAATAAACAAGAGAATAAATCTGAATTTTCGTTTTTTTTTTTGACGATTTTTTTTTTTGCTGTAGGGCTTCGACCCTTTGCTCCTTTCTTCTTTTTTTTTTGAATATTCAGATATTACAACTCGAAAGACTCAAAAGACAATAAAAACGAACAAAAACAACGTATTAAACCACGAACGATAGAAACCGACGTGGCTCTTGATACCAATTTATGATGTGACCCGGGACCTATGGGACACGACCAAGACAAAATACACGGAAGCTAGAATCGGAACTACGTCGGATGCGTAAGGGATCAATACGACTCAAACAAAAGAATGAAAATACAACTCAAATATATGAACAATATACTCGATTAACGTGCTGAATTAGACTCAAACAAATAGACACATAAACAACCTAGATCAAGACTCAACTAAATAAAACACACATAGGCGAATTGAGACATATTTGTTATACGTGTTAATCAGGGCGAAATAAGCACGTATAGGTGATAATCAAATTATGGAGTGGATTTGGGCTGTTTTGTGGACTATGGATGATGATGATACGTGCGTAATGTAGGGATGAAGGTAGATGAATGACGGAGATGAATAAACAAGGTAGAAGAAGATTACTTACTCGAACCCCGTCTTGCGGTGAAGACGAAACGCGATATCTCGTAAACTCCAAGTTGGATAGCACTCCCCCCTAGACTTGATGGAATAGAAAAGAGTTTGAAATAGGACTTTAGATTTGCTAGGTCTAAAGAACTTGATAAAAGGGTCGATCAACCAAAGGATCGGTGAGACAATTGAGAAATTAATCTTTTATTTCATGCAACGTCTGAATGATAATGTCACAAGGTACTCCTATTTATAGGAGTGATATATGGACGAAAATTAGAGTCCTAAAAGCTAAAGAAATCAAAAATATACTAATCCTAATCAATCTAGGATAAAATCAAAAGATACCAAAAATAAGATAACAAAAATCTAACTAGATAAGGATAAATCCCAAACTGATTTTTGGACTTGAAATTTCACCTATTGGACCTTTAATTAACACAACAATGGGCTGAATTCAATGGATAAATTCGTGGCCCATATTATGGTTAATTAATTCTTGCCACCTTTTGTATGAAAAACAGCAACTTGTCGGATTCCCATGCAAACGCGTAGAACTCTTCATGCACACGTCCAAATGGCGTCGTTCTTCTTCTCACATCTTCATGCTTCATTCTTCATCATTAATTGATAGCATGTTGACCAATCTCGGGCTGAATATTTGATCTTCATGGGCTGCCCAAAATATCTGAATATTTTCATGCACTTGTGTTCTTCAAATCTTGATCTCCAATCTTTAATCTTGAACAACATGATTATCTTTGAAGCTCTCAATGGTAGTCTTGGATTTGATTCTTTTATGCTTTTCGGGTTCGTATCACGTTCGGCCCTCTTGGAACAAAGGTACACATTCCACATCACCTTCTACATCTTTTTCTGAGTCCACACGACCCCGAGGTCAGTCCGGACCACCTGAACGACGTTTCGACCGTTCTATACCGCAGTCCAGCCGTAGACCCGAGTCTACACCATCATCGACCCCGAGGCCCCCATTCCAATGGCCCAATCAGCCCAATACGACGCCGAATGCAGCCCGTGACATTCAGTGTCATAAATGCCAAGGTTGGGGCCATTTTCAGAATCAGTGCCCGAACCGTCGTGTTTTGTTCCTCAATGAACAGAACGGGCTTGAATCAGCCAGTGAAGATGAGGAGGAGCCCCAGGCCGCCGCCCCTAATGCCGTCGAAGTCCCTGAAGTCGACGAGGAAGATGAGGAGACCGAACTGCCTCATGTCAGCTTAGTGTCTATTCGCATTCTGAACATCAATCGTGAAGACGAAGAGCAATCGCAGCGTGAGAACATATTCTACACTCGAGTTGCAATCAAAGATCAGACTTGTGCGATGATCATAGACAGTGGGAGTGTAATCAACGTGATCAGCCAGTATGTCGTTGATAAACTCGCCCTTACCACAACAAAGCATCCAAAGACATACAAACTGCAATGGCTTACTGATCGAGGTTCCATCAGAGTTACAGATCAGATACACGTTTCATTTACTAAAGGTCGTTATTCTGACACTGTTCTTTGTGATGTTATCCCTATGGAGGCAGCCCACATTCTTTTAGGAAGACCGTGGCAATTCGATAGAAAAGCGGTTCACGATGGTTTAGCCAACACCTACTCGATCACGAGGGACGGCCGAACCACAGTGCTCAAGCCACTCACTCCTAAAGCTATTGCAGATGATCAAGAGAGGATGCAAGAGAGATTTAAGCAAGAACGGGCAAAACAAGCAGCCGTCGCCGCCCGAACCGCCGCCGTGAACGGCCGAGACTCAGCTGAGAGTTTCCAGCCGGATTCTTCTTCAAAGTCAGCCAATGCAGCCCCTTCGAAGGCCTCTAATGATGCCTTAGCTCGTGGCAAATCATCCGGATCAGCCCCTACAGTCGAACAAAATCGGTCTTTGTTCATCTCAGTTAAAGGCGTAGAGAAAGCACTAAAAGCAGGTTTATCTTTCGTTCTTTTATCTTATAAGGACAGTGCTACTAATGGTGTTTCTTTGCCTTACAGTGCAGCCCCTTATGGAGGAGTTCGCGGATGTGTTCCCGGAAGAGATTCTAAGTGGATTACCTCTAGTTCGTGGGATCGAGCACCAGATCGACTTCGTGCCCGGTGCCGTCCTGCCCAACCGACCGGCGTACCGCACATCGCCCGAGGAGACAAAGGAGATCAACCGTCAAGTAAAGGAGCTGTTGGAGAAGAAGCAAATCCGAGAGTTGATGAGCCCTTGTGCAGTTCCAGTCATCCTAGTGCCAAAGAAGAACAACGAATGGAGGATGTGCATGGATTGACGCGCCATCAACAAAATCACGGTTAAGTACAGATTTTCTATCCCTAGACTTGATGATATGCTAGATGAATTGAGTGGTTCTAATGTGTTTTCTAAGATAGATTTAAGATCTGGTTATTTTCAAGTTAGAATGCATGAAGGGGATGAATGGAAAACTGCGTTTAAAATAAAGCATGGTTTATATGAGTGGTTAGTTATGCCTTTTGGTCTCACTAATGCACCGAGCACGTTTATGAGGTTGATGAACCATGTTTTGCGTGATGTGATTGGTAAATTCGTGGTTGTTTACTTTGATGATATTCTGATTTACAGTCACAGTGAACATGCGCACCTAGAGCACCTTAGGCGTGTTTTTATGCTTTTGCGTGATGCAAAATTGTATGGAAATTTGTCTAAGTGTTTCTTTTGCATAGATGAAGTCATTTTTCTAGGCTTTATTGTCAGTTTACGAGGTATTGAGGTAGACCGTTCCAAAATCAAAGCGATTGAGGAATGGCCAACCCCGAAAAACACCTCTGAGGTTCGATCATTCCATGGCTTAGCTGGGTTTTACCATCGTTTTGTACGGGATTTCTCTAGTATAGCCGCCCCTCTTACTGAGCTGAGTAAGAAGGATCAGAAATTTGAGTGGGGTAAACAACAAGAGCATGCATTTAATACTTTGAAATCTTTGTTATGTTCTGCTCCTGTTCTTCGTTTACCTGATTTTACTAAGACTTTTGAGATCGAGTGTGATGCTTCGGGCATAGGTATTGGTGCAGTTTTGATGCAGGATCGCAGGCCCGTCGCCTACTTCAGCGAGAAGTTAAGTGGCGCCAGTTTGAGATATTCCACGTATGACAAAGAGCTCTACGCTCTGAAACGTGCATTGGATACATGGCAGCACTATCTTTGGCCCAAGGAGTTCGTGATTCACACGGACCACGAGAGTTTAAAGCACCTCAAAGGACAGCAAAATTTGAACAAGAGACACGCAAGATGGGTGGAATTCATCGAGTCCTTTCCATATGTGATCAAGTACAAGAAAGGCGAGGAAAACGTCGTCGCGGACGCGTTATCTCGAATGTATGCACTTCTGAACTTAATGCATTCTAAGATGCTTGGTTTCGAGTCCATTAAGTCTCTATATGTTGAGGACACCTATTTCAGCCCCATTTATGCTTCATGTGTGTCAAAATCTCGTGCTTTAGATGGTTATTATGTGCATGATGGGTTTTTGTTTAAGGAGTCCAAGTTATGCATCCCTGTTTATTCTATGCGTGAGCTACTTATGTTAGAATCGCATGCGGGAGGTTTGATGGGTCACTTTGGTGTGCATAAAACATTGAACTTGCTGCATGAACACTTTTTTTGGCTGCATATGCGTAGGGATGTAGAGAATGTGTGTAGTCGTTGCATTACTTGTCGTCAAGCCAAGTCCACTTCACACCCGTTTGGATTGTACACGCCGTTACCCGCTCCTTCAGCCCCTTGGATTGACATATCTATGGATTTCATCTTGGGATTACCTAGGTCTAGGTCGGGTAAAGATTCGGTGTTTGTTGTAGTTGATCGGTTCTCCAAAATGGCTCATTTCATTGCATGTAGGAAAACCGATGATGCTGTTTACATTGCCAATTTGTTCTTTGTGCATGTTGTCTGTTTGCATGGAATTCCTCGTACTATTGTTAGTGATAGGGATTCTAAGTTTTTAGGACATTTTTGGCGTGTTTTGTGGGGGAAATTAGGTACTAAGTGTTCTACTGTATGTCATCCACAAACCGATAGTCAAACTGAGGTTGTGAACCGTACATTAGGAGCTTTACTTAGGTCTCTAATTAAGAACAATTTGAAGTCATGGGAAGCGTGTTTACCATATGCTGAATTTGCTTATAATCGTGTTATTCGTTCTTCTACTAACATGTCTCCATTTGAGGTAGTTTATGGATTTAATCCGTTAACTCCTACTGATTTGATTCCTTTACCCGTTGAGCATCTAACGAGTGTTAAAGGTATGAAGAGAGCTGATTTTATTCGAGAGATGCATGAGAAGGTTCGTGCCCGGATCGAGCACAAAGGCGCTCAAACCGCCGCCGCACGCAACACGAGGTGCAAGCGCGTGATATTCCAGCCCGGAGATTGTGTTTGGATTCATCTAAGTCCAGGCCGGTTCCCTAACTTGAGGAAGTCCAAGTTGTCGCCCCGTACAGATGGCCCATTCACTGTTTTGAGCCGTGTTAATGATCTTCCTGGTGAGTACAAGTGTTCTTCTACGTTTAATGTTGCTGATTTGTCTCCTTTTTCTGCAGATGAATTCGACCATGATGAGACTTCAAATTCGAGGACGAATTCTCTTCAGCAGGGGGGGGAATGATGAGGACATCCATAGCAATGAGGAAGTCAATGAAGAGCTGCAATTCAAAGGACCCGTCACGAGATTACGAGCTAAGAAGTTGCAAGATTATTTGCAAGCTACGATTTGCAAGAAGCTCGAAGATCAAGACGGCGTACAGGGTAGCTTCAAGATGATGACCTTGTTCATATTTGAAGATGGAGACCAAGATGTGAACGTGTGTGCATGAAGAAGAGGGCGTGTACGTGTGCAAATGTTATTCAGCGCAAGTTGAGCATGCGTGCATGGCAAGCCCAATTCGATCGGCTCTTGATATTTAATTAAGGGGAATGATTTATTAGACTATAGTATTTTATTTATTTTAATTTAGACTATAGTTGGACAGATTTTTATTAGATTTTCTTTGAAGATTTTCGGTTATTTGGTCATAGATTTGACTAGGATTTGGATAAGGTAAGATCTACAAATTCTACCTTAAATAGAATTCTAGTTTAGGAAGTTGTCAAAGTCCAATTCTAGTTCAATTTGGACTCATTATTTTCGTCAAATAGGTCTTAGATTTTCGGCCCTTATGTTATAAATAGGGGATCATTGTGACATTCATACTTTAGACTATATTTGATTAATTAAGCCTTTGCTTTCAATATCGTCTCAACCCTTTCAATCTTTGTGAGTTTAGATAATTAAATCCATACTATTAGATTTAGCATCTCTAAGTTTTACAAAGGGAATTCGCCGTCCACGTTCGAGGGATCGTCGGAAACTTGCTACTTGAAGATCAGCTTAAAGAATTTGGCCTTGTGTACGTTCGAGATTCAACGCAACTTTCGGGTTGTGATTCACAACAATCTATCATCGACCATCTAGCCATCTTCGACGTCAAACATCATCATCCACGTCCGTTCCAAGTCAGCCATCGTTCGTGTCCAAGATCATCATCGTTTAATTCAATCCGTAAGTCCATTACAACTCTATCATATCCTATCTACTCTAGCCCTTCTAAACCTAATCATCATCATCGAAATTCCATCATCCTTACCCATATCATAGCCGTCCAAAACAGCCCTCACTTTATTTGGATTTGTGTTATTTTGTGTGTCATTCATTGTCTAGGTATTTTAGTTGAGTCTTAGTCGTCTAGATAATCGAGTATATATCCCTTACTTCACCGACGTAGTTTCAATCCTTAGCTTCCGCGTATTTTGTGTCTCGTCGTGTCATTTAGCCCCGGGTCACATCAAGAATAGTGTCAGAATAACGACCTTTAGTAAATGAAACGTGTACCTGACCTGTAACTCTGATGGAACCTCGATCAGTAAGCCATTGCAGCTTGTAAGGTTTTGGATGCTTTGTTGTGGAAAGGGTGAGTTTATCAACGGCATACTGGCTGATCGCGTTGATTACACTCCTACTGTCTATGATCATCGCACAAGTCTGATCTTTGATTGCAACTCGAGTGTAGAATATGTTCTCACGCTGCGATTGCTCTTCGTCTTCACGATTGATGTTCAAACTGCGAATAGACACTAAGCTGACATGAGGCAGTTCGGCCTCCTCATCTTCCTCGTCGACTTCAGGGACTTCGACGGCATCAGGGGCGGCAGCCCTCCTCCTCATCTTCACTGGCTGATTCAAGCCCGTTCTGTTCATTGAGGAACAAAAACACGACGGTTCGGGCACTGATTCTGAAAATGGGCCCAACCTTAGCATTTATGACACTGGATGTCACGGGCTAGATTAGGGGCTGCATTCGGCGTCATATTGGGTTGATTGGGCCATTGGAATGGGGGCCTTGGGGTCGACGTCGGTGTAGACTCGGGTCTACGACTGGACTGTGGTGTAGAACGGTCGAAACGCCGTTCAGGTGGTCCGGACTGACCTCGGGGTCGTGTGGGCTCAGAAGAAGGTGTAGAAGGTGATGTGGAATGTGTACCTTTGTTCCAAGAGGGGCGAGTTGATGAGGACATCCATAGCAATGAGGAAGTCAATGAAGAGCTGCAATTCAAAGGACCCGTCACAAGACTACGAGCTAAGAAGTTGCAAGAATATTTGCAAGCTATAATTCGCAAGAGGTTCGAAGTTGAAGACGGAGTACAAGGAAGCTTGAAGATGATGACATTGTTGAAGATGGAAGATGGAGATCAAGATGTGGAGTGCAATATATGAAGGAGGCGTGCAAGTGTGCTTTTGTTGGGCTTGATGTGTATACGTGCTATTCAGCCCAAGTTAAGCATGCATGGTGGAAAAGCCCAAAATAATCGGCCCTTGATGATTTTCAAGGGGATTGATTTATTAGACTATAGTATTTTATTTATTTAATTAATACTATGGTCTGGACGAATTTTTGGCAGATTTTTAGTTAGGATTTTCAGTTGTTTTAGATAGAATTTTGACTAGATTTTTAGATAAGGCAAGATCTACAAAATCTACCTTAAATAGAATTCTAGTTTAGGAAGTAGTCAAAGTCCAATTCTAGTCTAAATTGGACTATAATTTTCGTCCCTTAGCCTTAGGATTTTCGATCCAACTATTATAAATAGTGGATCCATATTTCATTGTTTTTCAGACCATATTTGATAATTTAAGCTTTGCTTTCAATATTGTCTCAACCCTTTTGATCTTTGTGAGTTTAGATAATTAAATTCATACTCTTAGATTTAGCACCTCTAAGTTTTACAAAGGGAATTCACCGTCCACGTTCGAGGGATCGTCGGAAACTTGCTATCGAAGAGCAACTTAAAGAATTTGGCCTTGTGTACGTTCGAGATTCAAGGCAACTTTCGGGTTGTAATTCACATCGACAAGTCATCTACATCGCCGTCGTTCGACTTCAATCACAAGCCATCAACGTCCGTTTCAAGTCCAGCCACGTTCGTGTTCAAGTTCATCTTCATCTCGTTCAATCCGTAAGTCCGTTTCTACCATATCATATCCTATCTACTCTAGCCCTTCTAAACCTATTCCATACCATCGTTCATCATCATCACCATCGTCGCTATAACCGTTCTAAAACAGCCCTATCTTTATTTGGATTTGTGTTGTTTTGTGTGTCATACATAAGTCTAAGTATTTTAATTTAGTCTTAGTCGTCTAGTTATTCGAGTATAGAATCCTTTCGTACCGACGTAGTTTCTTTCCTAGCTTCCGCGTCTTTTGTGTCTCGTTGTGTCATATTGTCCCGGGTCACATCATAAATTGGTATCAAGAGCCACGTTGGTTTACATCGTTCGTGGTTCCATACTCGTTTATTTATCTCGTTTATTTTATTTGCGTTTTATCGAGTTGTAATTTAATTTCCGTATTGTTCATTGTTAAAAAAAACAAAAGATCAGATCGTACAAAAAAAAGAGAAAAGAAACGATCAAAAAAAAAATCGGATAAAAAAAAATCCGAAAATTCAAAAAAAAAAAAAAAAAAGAGGTATATCCATTGTTTCCTTTTGTGTTCTATTTTATTTTGGTACCTTCCTTTTAGGTACAAATCCATAGTTGTTTATTTCCTTTTAGATTCTCTTTCTTTTAGGAAATTTCCTTCTTAGTTTGTTTTGATTTTGGTAACTACCTTAGATATCTTATTTTATTTTTGGATTCTTTCCTTCTAGAGTCTAGGCTAATTAAGGTATTTAGATTATGTCACATAGATTGATACATATCCAAATCCCCTATTTACCTTATCTCTTTCTTTCTTTCTGTAGCGCCCCGGTCCCAGATGACCGTAGAAATGGACGCCACGGGGGTTGGAATTAAGAAGCGGGTAAGAAAGGGGGTAACCTGATTAATGAAAATCTCAACAGAAGACCCAGAATAACCAAACATGCTTTATTATAATATATACATATTTACAACACCAAGATCAGAGTTCTTAGTGTTTAACAAAAGGATATTACAAGCGCGGAGACTTAATTATCAACAGAATACTTAACAAAAAGAGACAATGGGAAAATAAGTAAATAACAAAAGCCCATCTCTCAGCATCGTCACCTCCACGCGCCAGCCTACTGACCTGAAAAATATTTGAAAATATTTGGGCTGAGTACTAGTGCACTCAGTGGGCAAGTTTTTACAATTCGAGTTATGCAAATCATTTTATTAAAGTAATCTATCTGTGTTCATGCAGGTAGTGAAGCTTAGGAGGTTTTAAAATTTAAAGCAACCTAAGTTCACCAAAATATTTTATCGTGAAGCGCTTGAGAGGGCAACCAGTCACTGCCCGCAACCCGTACTACATCACCACGCGTAAAGTTGAGTATGGCCAAGTATACCCAATGAGTATAACCCATAAGTGTTTCATTTTTGTCTCACCGACAAGGAGTAGGGCAGGACAAATAAAGCATGCATACTGTAGCTACTCACATTGACACAACGCTGGTTTATGAGACTCCGACAACATACAGTAGCACGTAAATATTTAACACAGATAGCTCGAAAGATACAATTTGCAAAAATATAATAGCCCACTTGGATAATAGATAAGGTTTCAAATTTTCGGATTGATTCTACTTGATTCCTGCTACTTCTTCTGAGCCTACAACAACCAACATTGGCTTAGTTTAACTAAAGAACTCCTATCAAAACTCAAGCACTAACCTGCAACTTTAAACTCTCATCAGATCGATTTAATTGATTTCGGCATGACTATATTTTTCTATTTATTTCACATCACTTTCAAATTATAAAATAGAGCAAATTATAAATAACTTAATTAACTGGGACACTATCATCTAGCTGATAATTGATTCTATTTCAAGATGTTACACTAATCAATTAATTCCCGTGATATATCATCTATTAACTAATTATTTGACTACACCTCTTTATTTTAGAAGACTATGTACTAAGGAAAAACTATGCAACATGAAAATTATAAATTAATTCATATTTTGACAACCAAATACTCTATATAGTGAATAACCCGTACTAATAGTAGTCATTCAATAAAAATTGTTGAATCTTCTAATTAACAAATACTAAAAATATCTTAACCTCTATTGTATACAACTAAAGCACTTACTCTTAGCTTAGTTACATAATAAGTTATCAATATCTTCAGTAGATAAATATTTATAAAACTTAAATTAATTTGTCACTATATCTAATTAATCTCGTAACAATACAATAGTCATAAGTACAAAATAGGAATATAAATCTAAAATCTATTAAAATTTGATATACATGAGTAATTATTTAATATCGAAACCTCATAGATTATAGATTATAACATGCGATTAACTACTAATTATTATAATTTTTGGAGGACACACGATAACTCTATGTATTTAATTTGAACATACTTTGCACTATTTATAATTTCTAAAAAAAAAATATGAATAAATACTATGATAGTTTAGGAATTATTTTTAACACAATATCCAGGAATTATTATATTTCTCTACATATATCATGCTTTCGAGTTTATTAAATTAAACAAAAAAAATTAAAGAGCAAAAGATACAAATTACCTTCCTGGATCCCTAACTATGAATATGATATATATATGTATGTATATATATACTTTCCTTTGTATAAAGTATCCGAGAGTAAGAGTTAATGTAATAGTTTTACATTATATTTATATAGTTACTTTATATTTGAATATATATATATATATATGAAAATTTAGAATCATCACTTTCTCTAATAACTTGAGGACACATAGCCCTCTTAGTCTAGCATAGGACACGTATGGGTAAGTTTCATTCTTAAGCTTACACCTAATCCTTAGTGATATTCATATTAATATATTATATTGGGGATGCATGCATTTATTTAATACCAATTATTGGGTAAACAATTTAGCATATATGTAAGTACATATATATATATTTCTATATTTTTTTTTCCCGTTAAATAATTATATGTATATGTACATATAATCGGTATATATATGTGTGTGTGCTTGTGTTTAGGAAATCACACTAGATAATTTTTCACTAATAAAATATTTTCAAAATCAATCTAAATTTATATCTAAATATGGTTCTGAATAAAAATACGAGACTATCCCAAGTATCGTTAATGCACTCAACAAGCATACTTACCTAAAAAAAAAATAATAAATAAAAATAAAAATCAAGGGTCTATTTAACCTACTCAACAATCATAGGCTATTATTTTAATATTTAAAATTTTTGGATATTTCAATTATTCTAACTATTAGATGTATATTCCTAATTAAATTTAGATAATGAAATTTTGGGGTATTACACTTTCCTTATCCATTCTATTTCTTTCCTTATCCTATCTAGATTTATTTTTGGATCTCCAAATCAATTTGGGATTTCATTAATTGATCTAATCCCTTTCCTTTTCTCCCTATACCACCTTCGATCATCCCCTCTCCCACACCATCAATCTCGACAGCCCCCTACACCACACATACTCAACCCGTATCTCATTCATACACACTCTAAATTCATCCGTGTTCCGCACATAGCATTCCTGTCCTTTCCTCTACACAAGACTGCCGAGTTCCATACTCCATTTACACGATTTTTCACACACTGTGCACCCATATTGATGTGACCCGGGACTCAATGACCAACGAGACACAAAAGACGCGGAAGCTAAGGATTGAAATTACGTCGGTACAGTAAGGGATCTATACTCGATTATCTAGACGACTAAGACTCAACTAAAATACCTAGACAATGACACACAAAATAACACAAATCCAAACAAAGAAGGGCTGTTTTGGACGAGAATATGGGTGGCTTGGATGAAGGTAATTCGATGGTGATGAATAGGTTTAGAATGGCTAGAGTAGATAGGATATGATAGAGATGAAACGGACTTACGGATTGAATCGGAACGAGATGATGTTGAACTCGAACAAGGGCTGGAATGGGACGAACGTTGATGATGCTTGGATGACGTCGAACGGCGATGATGGACGATGTAAAGTCGATGTAAATTACAACCCGAAAGTTGCCTTGAATCTCGAACGTACACAAGGCCAAATTCTTTAAGTTGCTCTTCGATAGCGAGTTTCCGACGATCCCTCAAACGTGGACGGTGAATTAGTATTTTTCAATGTTTATCTAGTTATCTAGTTATTTAGGGTTACATAACGAAAATCTAACCCTAAATAACTAGATAAACATTGAAAAATACTAATCCTAATCAATCTAGGATAGAATCAAAAGATACCAAAAATAAGATAACAAAAATCTATCTAAATCTAACTAGATAAGGATAAATCTCAATGGACTTGGGCTTGCAAATCCACGCCTATTGGACCTTCAAATAACACGACATGGGCTGAAATAATTGAGAATAGTTTCGTGGCCCATGTGTGAATTAATTTCACCACCTTTGCATGAAAAACAACAACTTGTCGGATTCTCATGCAAACGCGTAGAACTCTTCATGCACACGTCCAAATGGCGTCGTTCTTCTTCTCACGTCTTCATGCTTCCTTCTTCATCATTAATTGATAGCATGTTGACCAATCTCGGGCTGAATATTTGATCTTCATGGGTTGCCCAAAATATCTGAATATTTTCATGCACTTGTGTTCTTCAAATCTTGATCTCCAATCTTTAATCTTGAACAACATGATTATCTTTGAAGCTCTCAATGGTAGTCTTGGATTTGATTCTTTTATGCTTTTCGGGTTCGTATCAAATGCGGTATGCATTATCATTAACACGGCTCAAAACAGTGAATGGGCCATCTCCTCTAGGCGACAACTTGGACTTCCTCAAGTTGGGAAAACGGCCAGGACTCAGATGAATCCAAACACGATCTCCGGGCTGGAAAACAATGCGCTTACGCCTCTTGTTGCGTGCTGCGGCGTTTTGGGCGCCTTTGTGCTCGATCCGGGCACGAACCTTTTCATGCATCTCTCGAATAAAATCAGCTCTCTTCATACCTTTAACACTCGTTAGATGCTCAACGGGTAAAGGAATCAAATCAGTTGGAGTTAATGGATTGAATCCATAAACTACCTCAAATGGAGACATGTTAGTAGAAGAATGAATAACACGATTATAAGCAAATTCAGCATACGGTATACATTCTCCCCATGACTTCAAATTGTTCTTAATTAGAGACCTAAGTAAAGCTCCTAATGTACGATTCACAACCTCAGTTTGACCATCGGTTTGTGGATGACATGCAGTAGAAAACAATAACTTAGTACCTAATTTTCCCCACAAAACACGCCAAAAATGTCCTAAAAACTTAGAATCCCTATCACTAACAATAGTACGAGGAATTCCATGCAATCTAACAACATGCACAAAGAACAAGTTGGCAATATGAACAGCATCATATGTTTTTCTACATGCAATGAAATGAGCCATTTTAGAGAACCGATCAACTACAACAAACACCGAATCTTTACCCGACCTAGACCTAGGTAATCCCAAGATAAAATCCATAGAAATACCAATCCAAGGGGCTGTAGGGGCGGGTAATGGCGTGTAAAGGCGTCAAGCCATGCAACAACTACACACATTCTCTACATCCCTACGCATATGCGGCCAATAAAAGTGTTCATGCAGCAAGTTCAATGTCTTATGTACACCAAAGTGACCCATCAAACCTCCCGCATGCGATTCTAACACAAGTAGCTCACACATAGAACAAATAGGAATGCATAACTTAGACTCCTTAAACAAGAACCCATCATGCACATAATAACCATCAATAGCTCTAGATTTCGACACACATGAAGCATATATGGGGCTGAAATAGGCGTCCTCAACATATAACGACTTAATGGACTCGAAACCAAGCATCTTAGCATACATTAAGTTCAGAAGTGCGTACCTTCGAGATAACGCATCAGCACAACACTCAATAAAATAATCAACTATCCAACGTGTAGCATATAATGGATCTAACATGGTATAATAAACAATTATGCAAATCATAGCATGTTCAACAACACTATGAATAGCTTTCAAATGATCAAAGGAAAAACACAAACTAATCGAGTTCAACCAATATAGCCCCTTCGAAGGCTTCTAATGATGCCTTAGTTCATGGCAAATCATCCGGATCAGCCCCTAAAGTTGAACAAAATTGGTCTTTGTTCATCTCAGTTAAAGGCGTAGAGAAAGCACTCAAAGCAGGTTTACCTTTCGTTCTTTTATCTTATAAGGACAGTGCTACTAATAGTGTTTCTTTGCCTTGTGATGTGCAGCCCCTTATGGAGGAGTTCGCGGACGTGTTCCCGGAAGAGATCCCAAGTGGATTACCTCCAGTTCGTGGGATCGAGCACCAGATCGACTTCGTACCCGGCGCAGTCTTACCCAACAGACCGGCGTACCGCACGTCCCCCGAGGAGACAAAGGAGATTGACCGCCAAGTGAAGGAATTGTTGGAGAAGAAGCAAATCCCAGAGTCGATGAGCCCTTGTGCAGTTCCAGTCATCCTAGTGCCAAAGAAGAACAACGAATGGAGGATGTGCATGGATTGTCGCGCCATCAACAAAATAACGATTAAGTACAGATTTCCTATCCCTAGACTTGATGATATGCTAGATGAATTAAGTGGTTCTAAAGTGTTTTCTAAGATAGATTTAAGATCTGGGTATTTTCAAGTTAGAATGCATGAAGGGGATGAATGGAAAACTGCGTTTAAAACAAAGCATGGTTTATATGAGTGGTTAGTTATGCCTTTTGGTCTCACTAATGCACCGAGCACGTTTATGAGGTTAATGAACCATGTTTTGCGTGATGTGATTGGTAAATTTGTGGTTGTTTACTTTGATGATATTCTGATTTACAGTCACAATGCACAGGCGCACCTAGAACACCTTAGGCGTGTTTTTATGCTCTTGCGTGATGCAAAGTTGTATGGAAATTTGTTTAAGTGTTCCTTTTGCATAGATGAAGTCGTTTTTCTAGGCTTTTTATCATCAGTTCATGAGGTATTGAGGTAGACCGTTCCAAAATCAAGGCGATTGAGGAATGGCCAACCCCGAAAAATGCCTCCGAGGTTCGGTCCTTTCATGGACTAGCTGGGTTTTACCGTCGTTTTGTACGGGATTTCTCCAGTATAGCCATCCCTCTTACTGAGCTAAGTAAGAAGGATCGGAAATTTGAGTGGGGTAAACAACAAGAGCATGCATTTACTACTTTGAAATCTTTGTTATGTTCTGCTCCTGTTCTTCGTTTACCTGATTTTACTAAGACTTTTGAGATCGAGTGTGATGCTTCGGGCATAGGTATTGGTGCAGTTTTGATGCAGGATCGCAGGTCCGTCGCATACTTTAGTGAGAAGCTTAGTGGCGCCAGTTTGAGGTATTCTACGTACGATAAAGAGCTTTATGCTTTGAAGCGTGCATTGGATACATGGCAGCACTATCTTTGGCCCAAGGAGTTCGTGATTCACACGGACCACGAGAGCTTAAAGCACCTCAAAGGACAGCAAAATCTGAACAAGAGACATGCAAGATGGATGAAATTCATCAAGTCCTTCCCATACGTGATCAAGTACAAGAAAGGTGAAGAAAACGTCGTCGCGGACGCGTTATCTCGAAGGTACGCACTTCTGAACTTAATGCATGCTAAGATGCTTGGTTTCGAGTCCATTAAGTCTCTATATGTTGAGGACGCCTATTTCAGCCCCATATATGCCTCATGTGTGTCGAAATCTAGAGCAATTGATGGATATTATGTGCATGATGGTTTTTTGTTCAAGGAGTCTAAGTTATGCATTCCTATTTGTTCTATGCGTGAGCTACTTGTGTTAGAATCGCATGCGGGAGGTTTAATGGGTCACTTTGGTGTACATAAGACATTGAACTTGCTGCATGAACACTTTTATTGGCCGCATATGCGTAGGGATGTAGAGAATGTGTGTAGTCGTTGCATTACTTGTCGTCAAGCCAAATCCACTTCACACCCATTCGGCCTTTACACGCCATTACCCGCCCCTACAGCCCCTTGGATTGATATTTCTATGGATTTCATCTTGGGATTACCTAGGTCTAGGTCGGATAAAGATTCGGTGTTTGTTGTAGTTGATCGGTTCTCTAAAATGGCTCATTTCATTGCATGTAGAAAAACCGATGATGCTGTTCATATTGCCAATTTGTTCTTTGTGCATGTTGTTAGATTGCATGGAATTCCTCGTACTATTGTTAGTGATAGGGATTCTAAGTTTTTAGGACATTTTTGGCGTGTTTTGTGGGGAAAATTAGGAACTAAGTTATTGTTTTCTACTGCATGTCATCCACAAACCGATGGTCAAACTGAGGTTGTGAATCGTATATTAGGAGCTTTACTTAGGTCTCTAATTAAAAATAATTTGAAGTCATGGGAAGAATGTTTACCATATGCTGAATTTGCTTATAATCGTGTTATTCATTCTTCTACTAACATATCTCCATTTGAGGTAGTTTATGGATTTAATCCGTTAACTCCTACTGATTTGATTCCTTTACCCGTTGAGCATCTAGCGAGTGTTAAAGATATGAAGAGAGCTGATTTTATTCGAGAGATGCATGCGAAGTTTCGTGCCCGGATCTAGCACAAAGGCGCTCAAACCGTCGCAACACGCAACACGAGGCGCAAACGTGTGATATTCCAGCCTGGAGATCGTGTTTGGATCCATTCCAGGCCGGTTCCCTAACTTGAGGAAGTCTAAGTTGTCGCCCCGTGGAGATGGCCCATTCACTGTTTTGAGCCGTGTTAATGATAATGCATACCGCATTGATCTCCCTGGTGAGTACAAGTGTTCTACTACATTTAATGTTGCTGATTTGTCTCCTTTTTCTATAGATGAATTCGACCATGATGACACTTCAAATTCGAGGACGAATTCTCTTCAGCAGGGGGGGAATGATGAGGACATCCATAGCAATGAGGAAGTCAATGAAGAGCTGCAATTCAAAGGACCCGTCACAAGACTACGAGCTAAGAAGTTGCAAGAATATTTGCAAGCTATAATTCGCAAGAGGTTCGAAGTTGAAGACGGAGTACAAGGAAGCTTGAAGATGATGACATTGTTGAAGATGGAAGATGGAGATCAAGATGTGGAGTGCAATACATGAAGGAGGCGTGCAAGTGTGCTTTTGTTGGGCTTGATGTGTATACATGCTATTCAGCCCAAGTTAAGCATGCATGGTGGAAAAGCCCAAAATAATCGGCCCTTGATGATTTAATTAAGGGGATTGATTTATTAGACTATAGTATTTTATTTATTTAATTAATACTATGGTATGGATGAATTTTTGGCAGATTTTTAGTTAGGAGTTTCGGTTGTTTTAGATAGAATTTTGACTAGATTTTTAGATAAGGCAAGATCTACAAAATCTACCTTAAATAGAATTCTAGTTTAGGAAGTAGTCAAAGTCTAATTCTAGTCTAAACTGGACTATAATTTTCGTCCCTTAGCCTTAGGATTTTTGATCCAACTATTATAAATAGTGGATCCATATTTCATTGTTTTTCAAACCATATTTGATAATTTAAGCTTTGCTTTCAATATTGTCTCAGCTCTTTTGATCTTTGTGAGTTTAGATAATTAAATTCATACTCTTAGATTTAGCACCTCTAAGTTTTACAAAGGGAATTCGCCGTCCACGTTCGAGGGATCGTCGGAAACTCGCTATCGAAGAGCAACTTAAAGAATTTGGCCTTGTGTACGTTCGAGATTCAAGGCAACTTTCGGGTTGTAATTCACATCGACAAGTCATCTACATCGCCGCCGTTCGACTTCAATCACAAGCCATCAACGTCCGTTTCAAGTCCAGCCACGTTCGTGTTCAAGTTCATCTTCGTCTCGTTCAATCCGTAAGTCCGTTTCTACCATATCATATCCTATCTACTCTAGCCCTTCTAAACCTATTCCATACCATCGTTCATCATCATCACCATCGTCGCTATAACCGTTCTAAAACAGCCCTATCTTTATTTGGATTTGTGTTGTTTTGTGTGTCATAAGTCTAAGTCGTCTAGTTTTAATTGAGTCTTAGTCGTCTAGTTATTCGAGTATAGAATCCTTTCGTACCGACGTAGTTTCTTTCCTAGCTTCCGCATCTTTTGTGTCTCGTTGTGTCATATTGTCCCGGGTCACATCACGAGTGGCGGCGGCACTGTGGTGTGATCGACGGCGGCCGTCTCACAGCTGCTTTTCCACAATCGATGCGTACTGCACCATCCTTTCTACACTGGTGAAGTCCTTTAGCTCGACTTCACATGCAATGTCGGGATTCATGCCTTCAATGTACCTAATGATGGTAGCATTTAAGGTCTCCTCTTTCCCGACTCGGTTCAAGGCTGTTTCCAACTCTTTGTGATATTCTTCAATCGATCGGGTGCCTTATTTGATCCGGTTGAGCTTCTTTTCGAGCTCTCTCTCATAATGGACTGGTATGAAGCGTCCTCGCATCAATCCCTTCATTTCTTCCCATGTATCAATTGGCGGATTGCGATTTCGGCGCCTCCTTTCTTGCTGCATCTCCCACCAAGTGGTTGTGTAGCCTCTGAACTCCAAACAGGCTAAATGCACCTTTTTGACTTCTGTAAAGTCGTAGCACTCAAAAATCTTCTCTACTTTACGTTCCCAATCAAGATAGACATCGGGATCGTGAAGACCTTCAAACTCCGGTATGCTCGTCTTGATGTTATTGAGCATACGGTCTTCACCATAGTCATCATGACCGTTTCCACGTCGCTAGCGGCGGCCTCGGTGATACGACCCGGACAAGTAATCTAGGACAATAATAATAACGTAGCGGAAGACTTAGGAACGAAACACGTCAACTTAATGAAGGGCTTCAATCCAACTCGATAAACAACGAAAAGACGACAATCTAGACAACGAAAATACCTAGGAAAATGACACGAATTATGTAACACAATTCCAAAGGTATATGGGCTGAAAAGGAACGTGTATGGGGGCTGAAATTATGTAGGTTTTCGTGTGTGAGGCTAGTGAAGAAGGGCTTGGAGAGGATAGGTTATGATAAGGATCAAACGAACTTACGGATAGGATGATACGGCGTAGGACTTGACCTAGAACTTGTGGCTTGAAAAGAGGCGTGCGTTTGATGGATTGGTGGTTGACGTCGTGATGTTGGATGGATGGTGATTGTTGATGTGAATCACAACCCGATAGCCTCCTTGAATCTCGAACGTACCCAAGGATGAAATCTCTAAGCTGCTCTTCGATATTAGCAAGTACCCGTTAATCCCTCGAGTGAATTAAGGAATACCCTTGAATAAGACTTAAAGATGCTATCCTCTAAGAATGATGATTTATAACTAAATCAACAAAAGTTTTTATTTGATCAACCTAAGGATCGTGAGACAATTGAGAAAATAACTCTTTATTTCATGCAATGTCTAAAATAATAATGTACAATGGTTCCCCTATTTATAATACATAGGGAACGAAATTAACTTAAAAAAATGGCTAAAAGATTGACTCAAAAGGGATCTCTAACTATACTAGGAAGATACCTAAGCTAGAATTCTATTCAAGGTAGGAAATTGCCTTAAATACAATTCTAGTCAACCATGACTATATTATGGACGAAAATTACATAATAAATAATTAAAAATCTGAACTAAACTATAGTCTAACATAATTAAATAAATACTATAGTTTAAATAAAATTCAATCTCTAATTAAATCAACTAAGGGGGACGAAAACTCCATGCAACTTGTCTATGCAATGTGAATCTGCCATGCATGCACAACTTCATGAGCTCTATCTTCATGCATTGCTCTTCAAATCTTGATCTCCAATCTTTGATTATTAAAGAAGTAACAATCTTGGGATCCTTTAATGGCAGCTTTGGATGGACTGATTTGATGATTGCCATGGTCTCATCACTCGGTCGAATTTGATATGACCACGAAAAGCCTTGAAAAACCGAACCCGGAGCTGCAATTTCGAGATCCAATTACACGACTTCGAGCAATACAATTGCAAAGATATTTCCAAGCATTTGTATGTAAGAAGTTTGAAGATGAAGAAAGAGTTGAGAGCAGCCCCAAGATTGTTGTGTTGTTCAAGATTAAAGATTGGAGATCAAGATTTGAAGAACACAAGTGCATGAAAATATTCAGATATTTTGGGCAGCCTATGAAGGTCAAATATTCAGCCCGAGATTGGTCAACATGCTATCAATTAATGATGAAGAAGGAAGCATGAAGACGTGAGAAGAAGAATGGCGCCATTTGGACGTGTGTATGAAGAGTTGTACGCATTTGCATGAGAATCCGACAAGTTGCTGTTTTTCATACAAATGTGGCAAGATTAATTATAACATGAGCCACGAATTTAATCACTTAATTCAGCCCATTATTGTGATTAATTAGGTCCAATTAGGCGAAAATATTGAAGCCCAAAATCAGTTTGGGATTTATCCTTATCTAGTTAGATTTAGTTAGATTTTTGTTATCTTATTTTTGGTATCTTTTGATTTTATCCTAGATTGATTAGGATTAGTATATTTTTGATTTCTTTAGTTATTAGGACTCTAATTTTCGTCCATAGCCTATTAGTATATATAGGACATCTATTTGTTACATTTAAAGTAGACAATTGCAAGAAATAAAGAGTTATTCTCAATCTGTCTCACGATCCTTTGGTTGATCAAACTTTTAACTACAATTCTATTATTCTAGCAAATCAATAGTCTTATTTAAGTTCTTCAGGGTATAATTAAGTACTTGGGAGAATTGCTATCCGGAGAAGTTAGACGTGCGCGTTCGAGTTGATTCAACACGGGTTCACCGTTCATATCTTTTGATTAAAATATCAAGTAGATAAAACGTAAATTTAACTAATTACCTGAACGGTCCAAACAGGTCCATACCAATGATACGCTCCATCCTTCTCTCCGTCCATAGCCCGTCGAACTCTGGGGATGAGACTGATAAAGTGCATCAGCATCTGAAATATGTAGCCCCCCCCTCATGGAAAAGAATTCCAAGCATCAGCATCTTCCACCAGGGCCCACACCCAGCCATCGATCGTGCGTGAGGGGTCATTGCAAAATAAGATCCGATACACGACCAAGATGTTCGCAATCTTCACGTAGTCTGGAGGGTGATTGGGTAGCCTCTTATCTGTGAACTTATCATATATCTGTGTCATAGTCGTCTTTTTCCCTTCAAATAATCGGTAAAAGATGCCTGTTGTGGTATCGCCTAGCTAGGGCTTACACCGCTTGCTTCCCTACCTCTAGCGGTTCCTAGCACAAGCTACTCAAGTAGCTAGAACCGAAAAATACAAGTGTTTACAAGATGTTTCAACAGCAAAAGCTACTCTAGTGTTTCTTCAAGCAGCAGCAACTTCGGCCTCAGAGATGAAGGTTAAGAGAACCTTCAAGGTTCTTCACAGGCACCAAACCCTTCAGATCTGCAGAGAAGACAAGGAGACAAGTGAGATAACACAGTAGCGATGTTAATGAAAGTGACAAGAAAAGACAGAGAGCAATCGGGTGTGGGAAAAGGTGCCCAAGGCACAACGGCTCAGATTTTCCCACTGGGATCGGTAGCAGCCCTCTCCGGCGACCGGAGACCAGTCCAGAGAAAGGAAAGAGGAAGCGGGAGGCAAGGGTTCAAAGGAGGCGGTGGGTTTCCTTCTTTCTCTCTCACAACACACTCCTCCCAAACACTCAGTGGCCAAACAGGAGCCGATTGGCAGAACTCCGGCCAGAGAAACCGTGAGAGCGAGGTGAGAAGATCCAGAAAGAGAGAGAGAGAATCTGAGATAAGATTGTGAGATCGAGTGTATCGAGAGTGAGAGAGATGGGTGATATTATAGATGCTTCTAGAGCATAGGGAAGTGACAACAGCCTTAAGGCTGTTTAATGAAGTAGATGGAACGTCAATTAGGGTTAAGGGTTTGGGGCTGGGCCCGGTAGATAGGATATTTAGTATTGGGCCAGAAATAGGACAAATGGGCCAATCCTAACATTTCCACATTTGGCCCTTTTGGACTGTTTCCATCACCAAGGAAGAGGACCTGCCAACATAGAAACACACGAGATTATCATCATAGCCAACTATTTTTACTCATGAATGTAACACAAAGTCACATTAAGAGAAGGAGGACTTAAACATTATGCGTGTTTAATCCAGTCTCTACCACGCGAGACCAACCCAGCTAACAAGTCTCTGGTCTCAAAAGATCATTGACCTTCATGAACTTGTTCAAACCTTGCTAAAAGTACCAGGGTAAATCACCAATTTGAGGCCCCAACTGCCTCAGAGATAAGGATGGGACTTAGAACCATAGAATCATCTGTGAGAACCCATCACAGGTCCCATAAATATTAACCAAAGTCCATGTTGAGGGACCTCATGCAAGATTCCAGCTTTGCAACTGGTAGGCACTTAGTGCCCATATCTGCAGGGTTAAATTCAGAAGGAATCTTATCCAGCAACACCTTTCCTTTCTCTACTATGTCTCTTATAAAATGATATCTTACATCAATATGCTTTGTTCTATCATGAAAGACTGGGTTCTTACAAAGTTGGATGGCTGATTGGCTATCAGAATAAATTATGGATTTATCATCAATGAAATTAATTTCAGTTAACACACCATTTAGCCATATAGCTTCTTTTACAGCTTCTGTAGCTGCAATGTATTCTGCCTCAGTGGAGGACAATGCAACTGTACTTTGTAATTGTGATTTCCAACTTATACAAGAACCACATAGAGTGAACACATATGATGTTGTAGATTTTCTGTGATCCCTATCATTTGCATAATTAGAGTCCACATAGCTAATACATTTAACTCCATCAGGAGATTTTGAGAAAGTTAAGCCACAAGAGGCAGTGGATTTCAAGTATCTTAGCAACCACTTCAATGCTTCCCAATGGGGCATGCCAGGATTAGCCATATATCTGCTTAGGCAAGATACAACATAAGCTATATCTGGTCTAGTGCTTATCATCAGATACATGACAGATCTAATGGCATTAGCATAGGGAGTATCTATCATTTCTTTTAATTCAAAATCACTTTTGGGACATTGATCTTTACTCAACTGAATATGGGATGCAAGGGGAACAGAAACAGGCTTGCATGCATGCATATCAAATTTCTTCAAGACTTGTTCAACATAAGGAGACTGATGCAGTAGTAAAGTATGCTTATTCCTATCCCTATCAATGTTCATACCTAAAATCTTCCTTGCATCTCCCAGATCTTTCATATTGAAGTTGGCACAGAGTTTAGATTGTACATGCTTCACAGTCTTCAAGCAAGGACTTTAGCAACATGTCATCCACATATAGGAGCAAAAAAACAGGCACAGGAGAAAGCATATAATACAGGCAGTGATCAAACTTGCTTCTACTAAAGCCCATGCTTTTCATACAATTATCAAATTTAATGTTCCACTGCCTAGGTGACTGTTTCAAGCCATACAAGGATTTCTTTAATAAGCAAACATGATCAGGGTGATTATTATCAATAAAACCTTCGGGCTGTTGCATATAGATGTTGTTTTCAAGTTCTCCATACAAAAAAGCAGTTGTTACATCCATTTGTTTGAGTTCCCAATCAAAATGGGCAGTTAAAGCAAGCATGATTCTCACAGTGGTGAATTTAACAACAGGGGCAAAGATTTCATTATAGTCAACACCTTCTTTTTGTGTGAATCCTTTTGCAACCAGCCTAGCTTTATATCTAACATTGTTAATTTCCTGTTTTATCTTGAATAGCCACTTACATTCCACAACAGAGCAATCATCAGGTTTCTCTACTAAAATCCAAGTTTGATTATCATGTAAAGATTTCATCTCACATTTCATGGCTTCAACCCATTTTTCAGAATCATGGCAAGTAACAGCAGCTTTGTAGGTTTTAGGCTCAGCTGATTCAAGGTTATTAAACAATATTGAAAGCATAAAAGGATAAATTATAGCCATCATACCTGGAAGGGACTTTAATTACCCTTCTAACTCTATCCCTTGAAAGCACATAATCATTCAAGTTTATTTGTTCAGAGTTATGCTCAGAATTATGATCAGAATTATGTTCATGAAGAGACTCAGATGATTCAGAAACATTCATGTGATCAGAAGCATTTGAAGCAGAATCATCAGCATTAATATCATCTTGATTATTCATATTATCATGCAAATCATGCTCAATGGAGGAGGTTCCACCTTAGACAGATCAGGGATAAAGGTAACATCAGAAGGTCTCTCTACCTCACAAGGAGCAACAGAAGGTGAGGATTTCATCAAACATGGAAAGTCATTCTCATTAAAAGTAACATCTCTGCTAATACATGTTTTAAACCCAGGCAGAGTTTTATCTCATAGTCTATAGCCTTTTACTCCTTCAGGGTAGCCAAGAAAGATGCATTTTCTAGCTCTTGGTTCAATCTTACTTAATCTTTGATGTACATAGGCACAGCAACCAAACACTTTCAAGTTATCAATGCAAATAGGCTTATTAAGAAACACAGACTCAGGTTGCCTTCCTAACAATGGGACAGAGAGGGAGATATTTATAAGGTAACATGCAGTCATGAGAGCTTCCCCCCAGAATGGCTTATCAAGCCCAGAGCCTGCAAGCAGGCTCCTAACTCTCTCCAGGAGAGTTCTATTCATCCTTTCTGCAACCCCATTCTGCTGGGGGTTGTAGGGAACAGATTTGTGTCTTTTAATTCCCATCTCACTACATAAGTTATCCATAGCATGATTACAAAACTCCAAACCATTGTCAGTTCTTAAGCATTTAATTCTCATATTGGTTTGATTTTGTATTTCAGTAGTCCATTTTGAAAACTTCATGAAAACATCAGACTTATTTTTCATTAGGAAAACCCATGTTTTTCTTGAAAAGTCATCAATGATAGATAAGAAGAACATGTTACCACCATGGGTAGGAACCTTTGAGGGTCCCCAAACATCTGTATGCAAGTATTCTAGGATCTGAGAACTCAATTTCATTTTAGGATAAGCAGCAGATGAAGGGAAATGGGACTTGTGTTGTTTTCCCAACAAGCAAGGCTCACAGAAAGGTATAGCAGATACTTTATCATTTTTAAAAGCCCCAGCCTTATTCAATATATCTAAACCCTTATTACTCATGTGACCTAATCTTGCATGCCATAAGTGAGTTTTATCAAATTGAACCAAGTTTGCAAATAAGATAGGCATAGGTTTAGCAAGCACAGAGTACAGATCTACCTTTCTAGGAGCATCAAAATAGTGCACAGAATTCATTTCAAAACTGAAACATTTTTGATTCACAGAGCCATAAAGCAATTGATCAGCCAGTTTTGAGACATATAAGAGATTAAACTTCAATTTTGGCACATATCTCACATTCTGTAGATTGATCATGCTATCATTTTCAAATTTCAGGCATATATCACATTTTCCTTCAATATCACACTGTTGGCCATTAGCCAATGCAACAGATCCACACTTAGACAGATTAAGATTTGAGAAGATGTGCTTGTGTGGAGTGACATGAAAGGTGCATCCAGAATCAATTAGCCATTCAGATTCAAGCATGGAATTTGACACAGCATTAGACAGATTTATGAATTGAAAATCAGATGTAGTGTGAACCATATACATTTCTCCTCTTTCATATTCAGGCTCATTGTTGTCACACCCAAAACACTCAGGGTTATACTGCATGGTGAGATTAGCATGGTGATTCCCAAAACCCCTCCCCTTCTTAGGCTGTTTACACCTATTTGAGAAATGACCAGTTTTCCCACAGTTCCAACAGGTTTTCTTAGGCTTTTGGTCTTGGGGATGGAAATTTTGGGGTGAGGGTCTGAAAGGTTGGTTTTTGGGGTGATAAGAGTTTTGCTTTTGAGAATTTTGAGGGATAAATATGTTACAAGAGGGCTGGAAAAGGTTATTGGATTTATCAATTCTGCATTCCCTCCTATGTCTTTCTTCAAGTTCAGATTCTCTATTATGTTGTTCTGCATTTAATACACTGGGGTTTTCTGGGTTGAAATCAATATAGGGCCTATTTTTGAAGTTTTTATTCACATACATGATTTCATTTTGCAGTGGCTTAGAACTTAATTTCTTAATTTCATTTTCTTTTGCCTTTAACCCAGACACAATCATATCACAGGTAAGTTTACAACCACCATACTTTAAAGCAGATTTAACTTCAGCATATATTTCAGGAATAGCACCAAGCAAGATTTGAGGAGCATAAGCTTCAATTTTATCATCTCCAGCAAGTTTAACATCCTTTAAAAGCTTAGTGAATTTATGCATATTTGTGTCAACATCTTTAGAAGGATCCATTTGAAAAGACATAATTTGGCTTTGTAAAGAATACATATGCTCTTCAGATTTTGCAATAAACAGATTAGTTAAGGCATCCCACAAGTCCTTAGCACATCTATGATGAGAAACTTGCCTCACAATGGCACTACTCAGATTTAACAGAATTGTAGCTCTAGCACCAGCATTTAATTTAGCAAGATTTTTATCAGCTTCATGCTCATCAATTCTATCAGAAATAGCATCCCATAGATTTTCTTTGGTTAAAATACATTCAACCCTGGTCTGCCAATCACCAAAATCACCACTCCCATTAAATGGGACAGCACTCAGATTATTCATGTTTAACACAGAAAATTCACTTAAAACACAGAAATTTCACAGAATCACCCAAGATTCCCAGAATAATCACTAGCACACAAACAAATACCCAGGAATACACCAACAGCCAGGAAGCACAAGCTTCCATAGGCCAGAAAAGGAACACCTGGGGAATCTAGAGCTGAGGCTATCCCAGCTCGCAACACAGATTTATCTGCGGCGCAGGGGGTCACTCGGGTCAATCCCTAACACCTTTTCAGCCAAAAAACCACCACCACAAACTTATTGCTAAGTCAACAAGAACCCAACTCAGGAGTTCCACAACAGAAACAGGATATGGAACAAATAATCAACGAAAACAAACAGAAAAACACAACAATCAAGCTCAAAACCCACTAAAAAGTCCTTTCTTATCTTTGCTATCGGGGCAACCCGCTTTGAGGAGACCCACAGGGGAATCCAGACGGTCTCGACCGTAAGCAACAGATAAGGGGTTGGCTTTGAATGCCAAGGAATAGATCAGAGACAGTAAACGGAAGCAATTAAGGCACAGGATCGACAAAATACCACAGGGGAGTTTTAGGGTTTCGAGAAGATACCAGAGCCGACTTTCCCAGGTAGGGGAAAACCGGACTTACCCTTAGATCGGAGCCCGAGAGGGGCGAAGTATGCGCGGCCCTTACCGGCGGCAGGGTGCTAGGAATGGAGGCAGGAGGGTGCCCCCGGCTAGGCCTAAACCAGGCTCTGATACCACTGTTGTGGTATCGCCTAGCTAGGGCCTACACCGCTTGCTTCCCTACCTCTAGCGGTTCCTAGCACAAGCTACTCAAGTAGCTAGAACCGAAAAATACAAGTGTTTACAAGATGTTTCAACATCAAAAGCTACTCTAGTGTTTCTTCAAGCAGCAGCAGCTTCGGCCTCAGAGATGAAGGTTAAGAGAACCTTCAAGGTTCTTCACAGGCACCAAACCCTTCAGATTTTGCAGAGAAGACAAGGAGACAAGTGAGATAACACAGTAGCGATGTTAATGAAAGTGACAAGAAAAGACAGAGAGCAATCGGGTGTGGAAAAAGGTGCCCAAGGCACAACGGCTCAGATTTTCCCACTGGGATCGGCAGCAGCCCTCTCCGGCGACCGGAGACCAGTCCAGGGAAGGGGAAGAGGAAGCGGGAGGCAAGGGTTCAAAGGAGGCGGCGGGTTTCCTTCTTTCTCTCTCACAACACACTCCTCCCAAACACTCAGCGGCCAAATAGGAGCCGATTGGCAGAACTCCGGCCAGAGGAGAGAGGTGAGAAGATCCAGAAAGAGACAGAGAGAATCTAAGATAAGATTGTGAGATCGAGTGTATCGAGAGTGAGAGAGATGAGTGATATTATACTTCTAGAGCATAGGGAAGTGACAACAGCCTTAAGGTTGTTTAATGAAGTAGATGGAACGTCAATTAGGGTTAAGGGTTTGGGGCTGGGCCGGGTAGATAGGATATTTAGTATTGGGCCAGAAATAGGACAAATGGGCTAATCCCAACAATGCCGTTAGGCGGAATGGGATGAGCCGCATTCGGATCGAAGTTCGACGGGCCGAACTGTAAACCTGACACCAGTGCGAACTCTGAGGGCCCAAAGCGAAGTGTGGTTCCATTGACATAGAACCAACACTCTCTACCCTCGCGTGCAGGAACCTGGACACGCACCTCGCGATAGATCAAGGTATGCATCGCCTTGCGTGCTATACTACCCCCCTAAAGTCCAAAAAATGTCCAAAACATCCAGATCTAAACATCTGGATCGTAGCCTGACCACCAAAATGCTCTAAGACCTCCCTAATATTCTCTATTAGCTCCAGCTTTATGTACATCAAAATATTCGGCTTCAACCTCTGGAGGGGGCGTCTAATCCATTGAATCTAATATTCACAATAGAAAATTAGACTGTTATTAAATTATTAAATTAAATTTATAGCTACATGTATTAAACAATTATTACTATTATTGTTATTATTATTATTATTAGATTAATTGTTGTTGTTATTATTATTATTATTAAAAAATTATTACTATTTATATTCACAATAGAAAATTAGACTGTTATTAAATTATTAAATTAAATTTGTAGCTACATGTATTAAATAATAATTATTATTATTAGAAAATTATTACTATTTATATTAATTATTTTTAATTTTATTTTTTTACTAATAGTGTTATTTAGACTATTATTATTATTATTATTATTATTATTATTATTAATAATTAATAATAATAATAATAATAATAAGTATTATTATTTATATTATATGTTTTTGTTAATTTTATTTTTTACTGATAGTATTAATTAGATGAATATTATTATTATTAGATTATTGTTCTTATTATTATTATTATTATTTTGTATTATTTGTATTATTATTATTATTATTTGTATTATTATGATTAAATGTAATTAAGATTCAAGAGGACATAATGATTTGGATAAATGTGGCCTAACGATTAGGAACAAATTATCATTATAATTACTTAAATGGCCATATCGATTAATTAAAAATAGTGCATAACGATTTAATATAAATAGCATAACGATTTCATAACAAATTAGCCATAACGATTAATCAGATACAATATTCGTTATGCATATCTAATATACTATCGTTACATTAAAATATTAGCCTAACGATTAATTACCGATACATTAACGATACATTTAAATAGCATAACAATTTCATATAAATAGCCGTAACGAATTGATGAGACCATGGCAATCATCAAATCGGTCCATCCAAAGATGTCATTAAAGGATCCCAAGATTGTTACTTTGTTAACAATTAAAGATTGGAGATCAAGATTTAAAGAGCAATGCATGAAAATAGAACTCATCAAATTGTGCATGCATGGCAGATTCCCGTTGCATGGAATTTTCGTTCCTTAGTTATTTAATTAAGGGGTTGAATTTTATTTAGACTATAGTATTTATTTAATTATGTTAGTCTATAGTTTAGTTCAGATTTTTATTTAATTTAATGTAATTTTCGTCCATATTATAGTCAAGGTTGACTAGAATTGTATTTAAGGCAATTTCCTACCTTGAATAGAATTCTAGTTTAGGTATCTTCCTAGTATAGTTAGAGATCTCTTTTGGATCAATTTTTAGGCCTTTTAAGCTTGTAATTTTCGTTCCCCCTAGTATTATAAATAGGGGAACCATGTCACATTGATACTTTAGACTATATTTGATTAATTAAGCTTTGCTTTCAATATCGTCTCAACCCCTTTTAAATCTTTGTGAGTTTTGATTTAAAATTCATATTCTGAGAGCTAGCATCTTTAAGTCTTATTCAAGGGTATTGCTTAATCCACTTGAGGGATTAACCGGTATTCACTATCCGAAGATCAACTTGGAGATTTCATCCTTGGGTACGTTCGAGATTCAAGGAGGCTATCGGGTTGTGATTCACATCAACGAATCATCATCCATCAACACCATTCGACGCCATCCATACTCCATCGACGCACGCCTCAATTCAGCCCGTGTTCGAGTTCAAGTTCTCCACCGTTCTATTTTACCGTAAGTTCAATCGTACTCTATCATATCCTACCTTCTCCAAGCCATTCTTCACAAGCCATCACACACGAAAACCTTCATAATTCCAGCCCCTATACACGTTCCTTTCCAGCCCATAAACCTTTGGATTTGTGTTATATAGTTTGTGTTATTTTTCTAGGTATTTTAGTTGTCTAGATTGTCTATTTTTCCATTGTTTATCGAGTCGGATTGAAGCCCTTCATTCGCTGACGTGTTTTGTATCCAGAAGTCTTCCGCTATGTTTCTCTAGATTCGTCCTAGCATAGCCGGGTCGCATCATAAATTTTGGTATCAGAGCCAGGTCAGCTCTGCTGGTCGTGGTTCAATCCGACGTGTCAATTTATCCTACGTGGCATCGTACGTGTCGTTTATTTTCTTACGTGTCTTTTGAGTTGTAATAGCTAGAGTACATTGAAAAAAAAACAAAAAAAAATCTGTTAAAAAAAAAAGGAAAACCGAAAAAAATTTTGTTCGGATAAAAAAATAAAAAAAATCTGAAAATTAAAAAAAAAAAGAAAAAAGAAAAGAGGCATATTCATTGTGTTACCTATTTGAGTCTTGTCTTAATTTTGGTACTTTCCTTTTAGTACTTTTCTATAGTTGGTAATTACCTTGTGAGTCTTTTCTTATTTGGTAATTTTCTTCTAATATAGTTCTTTAGTTGGTAACTTCCTTTAGAGTCTTATTTTATTTTTGGAACCTTCCTTCCAAGTTTTATTTTATTTTGGTAATTTCCTTTTGAGTTGTAATTTATTTTTGGTTCTTTTCTTTTAGAGTCTAGTTCAATTAGGATATTTAGAATTGTGTCACAATTGTGTAACACTTTCCAAAATACCTAATCCTTCCTTCCTTTTCTTTCCTACTTCTTTCCTTCTTTCCTTTTGGATTTATTTTTGGATTCCTACACTATTTAGGACTTCAAAAATACATCTAATTCTTTCCTTATCTTAATTTCTTCCATTCCAATCCTTTCAAACCTTCCATATACTCCCCCATACCCATTAAATTTCATCCCCTATACCCTATAGAGTTCAAAAATTTCAGCCTTAGTCACATACACCCATGCACCATGCTCCCCATGGGTCGTACACCATATACACCAAATTCTCGCCATCTCTACAGCAACAACAAAATGATCATACCTGAGTTTGAAGGTCTATACTATCCCGACATCTATTTGGATTGGGAACGCAAAGTAGACACTTTTTGAGTGCTATGACTTCCCCGAGAAAAAGAAAGTGCAGCTAGTTTCGTCAAAGTTTAAAGGCTACGCAACATCATGGTAGGGATTCCAGCAGAACCGGTGCCACAGAGATCACCTTCCACCTATCGACACGTGGCGTGAGTTGAAAGATTTGATGCGGAAACGCTTCATTCCAGACCACTACCAATGGGAGTTGGAGGAAAAGCTATACAAGCTTAGACAAAGAGATCGAAGTGTAAATGACTACTACAATAAAATGATTGAAGCCATGAGACGAGCTGATGTAGAAGAATATCCAGAAGATACCATGGATAGATTTCTAGCTGGTCTACGAAGGGCAATTCGTGAAAGAGTAGCATTGTACCGCTTCGACGAGTTGGAGGACATGGTGGATTACGCCATTCAGATAGAAAAATGGCTAGAGGAACTAGAGATGAAGTCAAAAGAGGAGGTTCAAGTAGAGTTGAGCGTTGCCACCCATGACGATTCTACTTCCAAGGTACAAATTCTAGACTTCATTGAAGTACCTTTTATCTCATTACCATCTGTTTCTATGTGCTTAGAAGATGAAGTAGTTGAAGAAACTAAGCCGGAAGTAGACGTGATAGAAATAACGAAAGAAAAGATGCCAATTTTGGAGGAGTTAGTTCTAGAAGATTGCAATTTGGAAGTTTCGTCCATGGAGATTATCGATCATAAAGATTCTATGGAGGACAAACTACAAATTGAGAATTTGGAGAGCAATGATGCAGTTGAGGAAGCCGAAGAAGTTGAAGAGTTGTTGGAATTACAACCATGTTCTAAAAAGGAGATTGACATCAGTGGAGCAATGGTTGAAGATCACAAGGAGTTCGAACTAGCAAGCTTAGAGGAGCTGCCGAGTTCTAACATTTTTTGTCAACCGTTTTCTTGTGATGTCTCTATTCTGCAGGTTGTCAAAGATGTTCCACATGATATTGATGTGCCACCAGACTTAATTGTGGTTCCTATATCCATGCATCATCCCATGAAGTTGCAACTTGAGCAAAAAGAGATTGATGATCAGTTCGTGTTCGTTTTCGATCCAGGCCGTTCGAATTCGAGGACGAATTCTTAACAAAGTAACAATCTTGGGATCCTTTAATGGCATCTTTGGATGGACCGATTTGATGATTGCCATGGTCTCATCACGAATGATTAAAATTAGCCTAACGATTAATTAACCATATATTAAAAAAGTATAATGATATTTATTTTAGCATAACGATGAACTTAAAGGCCATAACGAATGATTAAAATTGTAACGATTAATTAAAAAAGCATAACCATGCGTAACGATTAATAATTATAAAGGCCATAATGATTATTAAACATAACATTGTTAAACATAACGATCGATTAAAAAACTTTCGTTAGGCATCGAAACTTTTGTTAAGGATCAATATAGTATCGTTTCACATCTAAAAATCTATCGTTACTCTAGATCTGGGATACAAAACATGGAAATTTCACAGAACAATTAAATCGTATATTAAGCAAAAACATATCGTTATGCAAGATCCCTAAACCTATACTTTCGATACATATAAATCATAAAACTAACGAGTCGTCTAACCTCTCCCGCTTCAGACGGTCGTTCTTCACCTCCTTCCTCCATCGCCGGTCGGTCTTCACCGTCGTTGCTCCGGCGAACAAGTTTTGTTTTTTTTTTCTTTCACAGACCGGTAGAGAGAGGGGTTTGAAAGCAGCGAGAGTGAAAGAGGAGAGGTGAGAGAGAGAGAGAGAGAGTAAGAGATGTAGTTACAAGATATTAATGGAATTCAAAGCAACGATATTAATGGAATTGAATTCCACAGCCATATTTTTTTTTTTTTCAAATTGATATCGAGTTCGGATAGATATGGAGAGATTTTGTTCCAGAAAAATCTTTTGTTCCTTTTGCATGGAAAGTACAACATTGTGTAAGAAACTTTTCAAAAAAGTAGGGAATATATTCTTATTTAATTCGGTCAATGTTCAGATATAATACAAATTGCCTATATAACTCATACCATCTTAAAACTTGCCCAACTAAATAAATTTTAAAAATATATTGTCTATATAAACTTTTCACCCTATTAATTATTTATAAAATATAGAGATATAATACTTATATTAAAAATCTGGTGAATCGTACGGCGGAAATTTAATTTAGTAGGAGTAATAATGAATTTCCATTTGGGCATTTGGATAGGTTTCCATTTGGGCATTTGGATAGGTGCGGTCGGCCACTTGTGATCCTACCCTCAAATTCAAAAAGAATCTCCTCATGAAATCCCGCCCGACTCAATTATGTCTTCACATTTAGACCTATACTATATAAAGTATAAACGAGTTCTGTTCTGTATCCAGACAACCACCGCTCTCTCTCTCTGCCCACAGTCTCCTCACTTCTGTACAATGGCGCAAGTGAGCTCCCAAGTCCCTCTCGATGCCGATGGCGTCTGCATGCTCTGCAAAGAGAAGCCGTCGGAGGAGGCAACTCTCTGCTGCGCCACGTGTGCCACGCCATGGCACGTGGCATGCGTCTCCGAGATCAAGAATTCCCCCATGGGATTCGAGTGCCCCGACTGCTCCGGCGATGGTCTCGGCGGAGTTCCAGCTCCGGCTGACTTGGAGAAGAAGGATCTAGTCGCAAGGATCCGGGAGATCGAGGCCGATGGTTCCTTGTCGGAGGCGGGGAAGGCAAAGAAAAGGCAGCAGTTGTTGAGTGGGAAGATTGGAAGTGAGGAGGGAGAAACTTCCGGTGTTAAAGATAACAACTCTTCTGATATTCTGGGAGTGATTGGCGATAGCTTCAAGTGTTCTTATTGCATGGAACTTCCCCAAAGGCCGGTCACGGTATGGATTTTGCTTTATATCTTTCGGCATTTGGATCAAATTCACTTCGACTTTATAATGATTTCTACTTCTGTATCAATGGGGATCTATGTGGTCGTGTGTGTGTGTAAATATACATGTATGCATATAATTTCTGGGGATCTATCTGTTCGTGTGTGTGTGTGTGTGTGTGTAAATATACATGTATATTTAATTCTCTGGATTCTGAGTGCAATGGTGGGGCTTGCCTCTTATGCAACTAGGGATATGTTTGTGTGGTTAATATATCGGGAATATATGTTATTTGTTTATGTGTGTATGTGTGTGTGTGTGTAAAATATATTTGTTGGTTAATTCATGTTTAAAAATTCCAGACGCCATGCGGGCACAATTTTTGCTTGAAATGCTTTGAGAAATGGATCAAGCAGGGTAAGCGTACTTGTGTTAAGTGTCGTAGCAACATCCCAAACAGAATGGCGATCCAGCCGCACATCAACTCAACCCTTGTGGCTGCTATAAGAATGGCAAAGTTGTCGCGAACAATCACTTCTGGAGGGTCTCAAACTGTTTATACCTACTTACATGACCAGGATCGTCCTGACAGGGCATTTACTACTGAAAGGGCACAGAGAGCTGGAATGGCCAATGCTGCGAGTGGGAGGGTTTTCGTGACTCTCCCTAAAGACCACTTTGGACCTATCCCGGCTGAACATGATCCAGAGAGAAATCAGGGGGTTCTAGTGGGAGAAACATGGGCAAATCGTATGGAAGCCAGGCAGTGGGGTGTGCACTATCCCCCTATAGCTGGCATTAGTGGGAGGAAGCATTATGGTTCACAATCAATTGTCATTTCGGGAGGTTATGAGGATGATGAAGACCACGGTGAATGGTTTATCTACACCGGAAGGTTATTCTTTTTGCAACTATATTATAATACTTTTGACTGTTTGATTTCTGTGTCACGCTTTCTGTTATTTTCTTAAGTTGTCAAGAGTGTAATGTGGAAAATCGACCTTGGTCCCATGCTAATATGTTATGTTTGATAAAATATGTCATGTTTTCTTCTATACATACATAATATGTTCTGGTGTCAATATCCATTATTCTGCAGTAATTCATTTATGCTTCTTGTTAGTTGTTAGTTGTTACTATGTTCGTCATTTCTGCTCCTTGCTAGCCCAGGTATATTCATTAGTGTCCCGATAGTTAGGGGTGAGCATTCGGTCTATTCGGTCTATTTCGGTCCAAAAATCATAAAACCGAATAGACCGAACTGAAAAATATTTAGGACCGAACCGAGCCGAATTAAAGGGAGGACCGAACTGGACCGAACTGAATTTGTTCGGTTCGGTCTAATTTTTCTTTTTCTTTTTATTTTCTTTTTTAATTTTGAATAGCTTGACTAACGGTGGAAATAATAGTCTAAATAATAAACAAATATCACAAATCTATAACTAACATCATAAATAAACATTTATAACTAATATAAAAAACTAAACCAACAAATAGCAATATAAACATCTGAAGTATCCAACAAATAATAATTGAAAAATAATAAATTAATAATAAATAAAAAGGCTCGGTCTATTCGGTCTGTTTGGTCCGTTGTCTGCAGGACCGGACCGAACCGAGGACCGAATTTTTTTTAAAAAAAAAGAACTGAACCGGACCGAAAATTTGAAAGAACCGGACCAAATGGACCGAATTTGTTCTGTTCAGTTCGGTTTTCGGTTTTTTCAGTTTTTTACTCACCCCTACTGATAGTGTCCTAAATTGTTAAAATATTGAAATTCTTCCTCTTGGTAATTCATAATGATTCTCCTGTTGCGCTACCACTCATTTTTCAACCTGTTTTGCCCAATTATATTCACCTTCCACCATAAGAAATGAGAAGTTCTCTTTCTGCTTCACTTTCTTTTAAATGCAATAGAAGTGCAGTTTGCTATTACACCATATCTATCATTTAATGCATTTAGCAAGGTGATTATTTGTCCATCTCTGTAACTGATAAATATAATCTCTGTAATAAGTGATAACTGCCTAAATTTTCTTTGTATATAGAGGACATTGGTTTGAATCTCAACCATTAACTGCCTAAACTTCCTTAGTAAGTGGAGGACATTGGTTTTACCTTTTTTTTTTTTTTGGCTCTTCTGTGTTATTGCAGTGGTGGGAGAGATTTAGATGGAAATAGACGCACAAACAAGTTGCAGTCATCTGATCAGGAGTTTAAGGATGGTAATCAGGCTCTGCGAGTCAGTTGTATAAATGGTTATCCAGTTCGTGTTATCAGGTGATGAGCTTATACTTTCTAAACCTTTCTTAGATGTACATTTATTGCCTATTTATTGAGAGAACTACACATCATTAGAATTGTGTTTGCCTCTTTTAACCTCATCAATGTTTAGGACCAAAATCATTCTATAGAGAAATATATGGATGTCTAAAATTCTATACACAAAACAATTAATTTCTATGAATATTTTGAGCTAAAGCATCTTTAAAGTTTGTCAAATAAGTCAATAAATCAAAATTCTAAGGCCAGCCAATTTAAGAAACAAACTTCATTTTTCCCTGATTTCACTTTCCTAACTTTGTTAAATAATTCCATGGTCATTTTATATTGTCTATTTGTCTTTAAAGCTCATTGTTTGACATTTTTGCTATTTATTATAAATACGGATGCCGTAAATCATACCAATCGAAATCTGTAACGATCGATGTCTTTTTCAACTTGCGTCTCAACTATTCATGAGAGTCTCGTAGCTCTAGTGAATGTTGATCCAGATGTAGCGTGGCTGTTAATGGGATGTGGCTTCTCTTTAAATATATGCACTGACATCTTGATGAAATAGAGCGAAAGATCCTGACATAGTTGAGATTAATTATTGATCATTCTTGCTTCCATTTTGAAAATGCTTGCGGAAGTTCCATTAGATCAGCTTACTAATGATTCTAGAGTTGTAAAGCCAGCTAGATGAAGTTATGAACATTACTTCATCACTTAGCTTTGTTTGTCATAGCATATGAGACTAGTACCATTTGAGCCCAATATATTCTTCAGTGGTTTGTGGGTGTTATAAGCTTGTATTTTCAACTATGGTTTTCAGTAGCATGTTACTGCGTATTGACTACTTGAAGCTACTTCATTATTGACGTGACCCTAGGTGAAACTTTGGGAACGGGAAAAATGTTGTTGTAAACTGCTTGAACTTCAATAGATGTTTTTTGACAAGATTTGATGCATATGAGCACTATATAGTCCATCCATGCAAAATCACTTTAGTAAAAAAGCCCTTAATATTTCTTGAACAGATCAGAGAAAGACAATCGTTCTCCTTATGCCCCGGAAGAAGGTTACCGGTATGATGGGGTCTATAGAGTAGAAAAGTGTTGGAGAAAAGCAGGAATGCAAGTATGGTTTTTTGTATCAAAGCAGCTTTTCCCTCTTAGTATTTCTTTTGTACATTTGCTGATTGTGTAACTCTTTTCGTTTCAGAGGTTCCTTGTTTGCAGATATTTGCTTGTGAGATGTGATAATGAGCCTGCACCATGGACAAGGTTCTTATTCGCACCTAGTAATAACTATGATTCACTCTGAAGAGGATTATTCCTTCAATTATTATCATCTCTTTATTTCAGTGATGAACATGGAGATCGCCCTAGGAAGATGCCAGTCATTGCTGAGCTTGAAGAGGCGCTTGATTTTTATGCAAGGGAAGAAAGTCCTTCATGGGATTATGATGTAAGTGGAAGTAGTAGTCCTTTTGTATTAATATGTTAAGGCTTTCACTTTTCCGTAAGTGCATTACAAAATGAAGACTACACGGCAGGTACGGTACGCCTTATTCTTGTTTGCAGAATGAACTATTACAAAATTGTCTCTAAGGCTTGCTGATTGTGATTGATTTCAAGTTGCAAAGCATACATTATTTAAATCGATTTTAAAGTATAAATCTGCATTTTTCCCCTTTATGTAATGCCATACGTCATTTTTGTTTACCTTCCACTTTTTTTCTATTTCCTGTAGGAACTCTTTGCATAGCCAATAGTGACTCTTTGATTTTGATCTTAGGAGGTAGAATGTTGTTGGAAATGGAAAAAGCCACCACCTCTTAGTGAAGAAAAAGTGGTCCCTGTAGATCCTGAAGAAAGGGCAAATACGAGAAAGGTGATAAGGAAAGCACAAATAATTTCAATGAGAGAAAAGCTGCTAAAAGGTGATATTCTTCAATTCTCACGTGAACAACTGCTGGTTGCTAACATCTATAGTCATAATGGTTCTATAGTCTTGTTACTAATGTTATGGGATTTGCTTTTGACATTCTTACAAAAGATCAGTTTGCCCGATGACCGTTTAGAGGATTTCAAAGTTTATTACATATAATTCTGAATCACATGTTTAGTTGAGTAAATCCATTATTTCTTGTAATGGCTAACCAACATTTTAATATCTTTGTACAAGTCAAAATCAGTGAAGTTTTTATTTGTTTACAGGGTTCTGCTGCCTTATTTGTAAAAAAGTAATGAATCTCCCCCTAACGACTCCCTGTGCTCATAACTTCTGTAAGCCTTGTCTTGAAAATGCATTTGCTGGCCAATCATTTTCAAAAGAGAGGGTCTGCAACAATGGCCGTCGGCTTCGTTCACAGAAAAATGTATTGAAATGCCCTTCATGCCCAACTGATATATCTGAGTTCCTCAAAAGTCCTCAGGTATGCTTAGTTTAATGGATTCTTGAAGCTTCAATTCAGTTTCATTATTTCCACAACGAAAAATGTTGTAATATTTCATTCGTATGCCAGGTAAACAGAGAAATCATGGAGGTCATAGAGAAATTGCAGTTTGGGATTGATATGTATGGAAATGGAAATGATGCCAGAGACTCAGCCTCAGACGAAAACAGTTCTGGGAAGGAGAAGGAAGTTGCAGTTGACCTATCAAACGAAGAAGCAAAAAGCCAGCATGAAAATCCTGTGAAGAGAAAAGCCAGTTCGTCTAGCATCTCAGCTGAGGACGAGAATGGAGACATTTCAAAGAAAAGCAAAGTGGATGATGCTGATGCCTCGGTTGACAATAGTGGTGATAGCATGGTTCGGAAGGCGGCCATTTTTTTAATTTGTTTACCTCTTTGAAACAGGAGGTCACAATTGTGAAATTATAAGATTTAAAAATTTTAAATTTAAATATTAAAATTTTCTACATACATACATTATTTAAATTTATCCACATACACATGTCACAATTGTGAAATTTTATAAGAATAATCGTTTAATAATCCAACTTATTTTATTTTTTCATACTCCCTCCATAGATGTTTAAGTGTCATTTTGGATGAATGTACATAAATTAATAAACTAATTAACTTACCCTTGTATGAATACAGAAAAATATGAATTTTCTGTCTCGAATTTGTAGAATGACACTTTTTGTAAAATAAAATTAAAATGCTAGAATGACACTTATTCGGAAACGGAGGGAGTATTATTTACTCATTGTAAACAATTCAACAAATTTACTTAAACTATTAACTCAATTAAAATAAGGAGAATTATCAATCTAAGGCCTGAAAGATGCGGATCTATTGATATAGATCCCGAAAGGTCCATCCAACGGAAGCTTACGTGGACGTTAAATATCCACGTTATCTTGACACATTATTTTTATCCTAAATTAAATTTTTTAAAAAAGATTTTATTAAATTCTTCAATCTCTCCATCCGGCATTCCTCAGAGGGCACTTGATGTGACCCGGGACCTATGGGACACGGCAAGGATTAAATATGCGGAAGCTTAGGAACGGAACAACATCGGATGCGTAAGGGATCAATACGAATAAAGAGAAAACACAAAAAGACTCGACTAGAAACGAACAAGACTCGAATGATTAAAGAACTTACTAGATAACGTAGACTCGACTATGACTCGATGGAACGACTTGAGGTGGCTGGAATCACGGTGGTATGGCTGGAATTGGCGGTGGTGGTCGTCGGAATTGATTGGATGAGCGGCGACGATGTATGTTGTGGAATCGGCTAAATTCGGCGAACCCGTGTTGAAAACCCGAACGCGCACGTCTAGCTTCTCCGGATAGCAATTCTCCCAAGTACTTAATTATACCCTGAAGAACCTAAATAAGACTATTGATTTGCTAAAACAATAGAATTGTAGATAAAAGTTTGATCAACCGAAGGATCGTGAGACAGATTGAGAATAACTCTTTATTTCTTGCAATTGTCTGACTTATGAATGTCACAGGGTGCTCCTATTTATAGGAGAGCATATGGACGAAAATCTAACCCTAAATAACTAGATAAACATTGAAAAATACTAATCCTAATCAATCTAGGATAAAATCAAAAGATACCAAAAAATAAGATAAGAAAAATCTATCTAAATCTAACTAGATAAGGATAAATCCCAATGGACTTGGGCTTGCAAATCCACGCCATCTTGGACCTTAAAAACTCGATCATGGGCTGAAATAATTGATTTAATTTCGTGGCCCATGCTAGGATAATCTTGCCACCTTTGCATGAAAAACAGCATCTCCCGATTTCCGATGCAAACGCGTATAACTTTTAATGCACACGTCCAAATGGCGTCATTCTTCTTCTCACGTCTTCATGCTTCTTTCTTCTTCATTAATGGAAAGCATGGTGATCAATCTCGAGCTGCCCTTCACTTCATCTTCATGCATTTCGAATTTGCGACGTATGGAAGCTTGTAAATATAAGCTTGTAACTTCTTCGCTCGCAAACGCGTCATTGGACCTCTAAATTGCAGCTCCAGATCATCCTCTTCTTTGCCTAGCTCGACCTCATCATTCCCCCCCTGCTGAAAAGAATTCGTCCTCGAATTCACAGGCTCATCATCATCGAACTCATCATCTGCAGAAAAGGGAGATAAGTCAGCAACATTGAATGTAGATGAACACTTGTACTCACCGGATAAATCAATGCGATATGCATTGTCATTGACTCGACTCAACACGGTGAACGGTCTATCTCCTCTAGGCATCAATTTCGATTTCCTCAGATTAGGAAAATGGCTAGGACTCAAATGAATCCAAACGCGATCTCTGGGCTGGAAAATCACTTGCTTTCGCCGTTTATTCTTTTGAACAGAATTACGTGCGCCAATGGCTTCAATACGCGCACGTATTTTCTCATGCATCTCCTTTACTTGATCCGCTTTTCTTGTACCTTTAACACTTGTTAGATGCTCAACAGGTAAATGCAAAAGATCAGTAGGCGTTAGCGGATTAAAACCATAAACAACTTCAAACGGAGACATGTTGGTAGATGAATGCACAACACGATTATAAGCAAATTCAGCATATGGCAAACAATCTTCCCATGATTTCAAGTTGTTTTTAACTAAAGCACGCAGCAAAGTACCTAAAGTGCGATTAACTACTTCAGTTTGTCCATCAGTTTATGGATGACATGCAGTAGAAAACAACAGTTTGGTACCTAGCTTACCCCAAAGTACACGCAAAAAATGTGCAAGAAACTTAGAATCCCTATCACTAACAATAGTTCTAGGTATTCCATGTAAACGCACATGTATAAAGAACAGATTGGCAATGTGCACAGCGTCATCGGTTTTCCTACATGCAATGAAATGAGACATCTTGCAAAACCTATCAACTACAACAAAGATGGAGTCTCGACCAGACCTAGACCGTGGCAAACCAAGTATGAAATCTATAGATAAATCAATCCACGGTGAAGACGGGGCTGGTAGAGGCGTGTATAAACCAAACAGGTGTGAGGTAGATTTTTACTTTCTACATGTAATGCATCTACTACACACATTCTCAACATCATGCTTCATACGTGGCCAAAAGAAATGCTCATGCAGCAAGTTTAACGTTTTAGACACACCAAAGTGACCCATTAAACCCCCCGCATGCGATTCAAGAACTAATAACTCACGCATAGAAGACTTAGGAATACACAATGGTGAACCCTTGAACAAGAACCCATCATGCACGAAAAAGCCATCAAATGCACGAGATTTTGAGCAACATTCAGCATAAATCGACGCAAAATATGGATCACTCGAATACAACTCTTTAATCGCATCAAATCCCAACATCTTAGCATGCATAAGGTTCAAGAGAACGTACCTTCTCGACAATGCATCAGCAACAACATTATCGGCGCCTTTTTTATACTTGATGACGTAAAGGAAAGACTCGATAAACTCTACCCATCGTGCATGTCGCTTGTTCAGATTTTGTTGGCCCTTTAGATGCTTCAAACTCTCATGATCCGTGTGAATCACGAACTCTTTAGGCCATAATGATGAGAATGAGATAGGCAAAGAAGAAGAAGATCCGGAGCTGCAATTTAGAGGTCATATGACGCGTTTGCGAGCGAAGAAGTTACAAGCTTATTTACAAGCTTCCATACGTCGCAAATTCGAAATGCATGAAGATGAAGTCAAGAAGGGCAGCTCAAGATTGATCACCATGCTATCCATTGATGATGAAGAATGTATCATGAAGACGTGAGAAGAAGAATCACGCCATTTGGACGTGTGCATGGAAAGTTATACGCGTTTGCATGGGAAATCGGGAGATGCTGTTTTTCATGCAAAGGTGGTAATATTAATTGTACCATGGGCCACGAAATTATTCATGTTAATTCAGCCCATGATCAAGTTCTAAGGTCCAAGATGGTGTGGAAATACAAGCCCAAATCCATTATGGGACCTTATCTAGTTAGATTTAGATAGATTTTTGTTATCTTATTTTTGGTATCTTTTGATTTTATCCTAGTTTGATTAGGATTAGTGTTAGAATAAAATTCTTCTAGTTTTAGGACTCTAATTTTCATCCATATTGCCTCCTATAAATAGGAGTACCTTGTGATAGAGATGCCCACGGTTCCGGTTCCGGCCGGTTCCGGTTAGAAACCGCCGGTTAGGCGGTTCCGGAACGGCGGAACCGGAACCGCACCGTGCGGTTACGGTTGACGGTTCCGGTTTGTTAACCGGAACCGCCGGTTAGGACGTCGGGCGGTTTTGGCCGGTTACCAGCGGTTATCCGGTTAACCGCCGGTTTCCCGGGTTTTTTTTTTTTTTTACCGACGATTGGACGAATTAAATCAACAAAATTATAAATTTATAAGTTAAAAACTAAGAGGCATGACAAAACACAAGTTTATTTAAATTTTGATATTATTATATAACTTTATAATTTATATCTTACAATTTACAAATTACAAGTTACAACAATACAACTTACAATAATATTGAGAAATGATAATACAATTTAATTTGATAAATAATATGACATTACAAAATTATAAATTAATCAAACTATGAAAATATGAAATTACAATTTATAAATTTACAAGTTACAATTTAACACTAAATTACAATTTACAAATTAGAATTAACATTTAACAATTTATATCTTACAATTTACAACTTATAATATACAATTTACAACTTACAAGAATATTAAGAATACAAGTTAATTTGATAAATAATACGACATTATAAAATTACAAATTGTAAATCAAACTATGAAATTACAAATTTACAAATTACAATTTACAAGTTACAAATGATTTGAGCTAATTTAGGAATTAGGGGGCAAAAAGAAATAATTGAAATTTGGGCTTGCACTTCATATGAAGCTGCCTACGTATCCCTTACCTTGGAATCAAAGCCCTCGTAGTTCATTTTACCTTTTTTCCTTGGCGAGTCTAGAATTCGAAGTCGTCGTCCCAATCATCTCCGGTTTGGCTCCCTCCTTCGGCTTCACTCTCCGAGCCAACTTCAATGAGCGGGCCATCCATCAAGTCGTCCCAGCGGTTCTCTTGCTCTCTTAGGTCGGCTTTGGACTCGTCCTTCAACATCATTTGAGCTTCGAGGTGATCCGGTGTCAAATTTGATCTCCGTTCGTCCAACATGTAACCGGATTCACTAAAAGCTTGCTCGACCGCTACCGTTGATGCCGGGATTCCAAAAATCTCCCTTGCCATAATTGCAAGCAAAGGATACCGCTCTTGATTTCGGGACCACCACTTGAGAACATCATAATCGTTGGGACCTGCATTTTCATCATCGGGGGGCACAACAGGGTCTTGCAAATACATATCTAATTCATTTTGACTACGCCTAGTATTTCCTCTACCGTGGAAAAAATTTTGGAATTCTTGTAAAGCACTACCACGTGAAGTTGAAGTATTTAATCCTAACGAAAAAGAACTACTAGAACCTGAAGAACGACTGGTTGGACGAGTTATACTATCAGCATATTTTAACTCATATTCTCTATAAAGTGAATATATAGACTCATAAATTTCTGTTTTAATTTCTTCAGCAGTTGGCACATGTATATCGGGATCGGAACCTGTAAAACTCATAGTAGACAAAAACTTGTAATACATGACAATCATATCGTTAGTACCACTTAGTTTAAAAGTAGGATCCAATATTTTTGCAACCAAAAAAATATTAGGCACATGATCAAAATATTTTAGCCATTTTTTTACCATGGCTAGAATCATATCTTGCAAATCGGGTTTATAACTACAAGTATTAAATTTTGCAGCAATTAAACAACAATGATACATGAATTTGCAAACAGTAGGGTAATACACACCGGATAAATCTTTTGTTGCATATTGAAAAACTTGTAAAAGCTCCATTAATTCAATACAATCATCTCAATACGAAGATAATAAAATAAACGATTCAATATGCGTAGCAAAAAAAGAACATAATATTTCACGATATTCAAAAGTTGCAGAAAGCATTTCATAAGTAGAGTTCCACCTATTAGGCACATCTAAGTTAAAAATTTTAGGATGCACACCAGCTTCCCTACAGAATTTTTCCCATCTACGTCTAACTCTAACTCTACCATGAATATAATCTACAGCATCACGAATAGGTTGAATTGAGTTATTTAATATTCTAAGTCCATCTTGAACACATAAATTCAAAATATGAGCAATACATCGAGTATGAAAATATTTACCATGCAAGGTTGGATTACATGCTTGGATTAATTCTCTAATACTAGCCGTATTAGCACTCGCATTATCAAAACCAATAGAAAAAATTTTATCAAGTATTTTAAAATAATTGCAAATTTTAATAATAGCCTTAGCAATATTAGTAGCACTATGTTGACAGTTAAATCTACGAAAAGCAATTAAACGTTTATTTAAATTCCATGAATAATCAATCCAATGCAATGTAACAGCAATATAATGACGACGGATAAATTTATCAGACCAAATATCAGAACAAATAGCAACCCTATAAGGAATTTTACTAATAACACTTTTCAATTTCGTCTTATATCTTATATGCAATTTTTCAAGGGTCCTAGTCATAGTCATTCTAGGTATTCTTTGAGCACCAGGATTATAAGCAGCTTTCATACGACGTTCAAAATTCATGCTATCGGCAAATTGAAGTGCTAAAGATTCTTCACAAATAAAATAACACATTTGTTCTCTAGCAACTAGAAGGTCAAACCTAAAGAGTTGGGATGAGTACGGCGTACCTTCACCTTGGCTTTCGATATTTTGACTGCTTACCGGTTGGAAGTTGAGTTGCGATTGAGCTTGAGCACGTCCAAGTTCGACTTGATGATTGTTGGTGATGTGTGACCAATACGTCCCATAGCCTCCTCCAGTGCGAAATTTGTATTGCTTCGGACAATAGTTGCAATACAAATCAAACACGCCCGCTTCATTCTTCCTTGCCACCTTTCGGAAATGAATAGTGAAGAGAGCAGATTTTAGTGCCGTACTTCTTGTTGGAACGGCCTCCGCCTCTTCATCCGCCTCTTCCGTGTCGAGATCGATGGATGGATTTCCGCTGAAAGCACGAGATTCTTGAGATCGTTGTAATTCTTCAAACTGGATCCATCTTGCCACTTCTTCGTCAACTTCCATTTGAGAAGTAGGATTGTTGTAAAAACCGCCACCACTTGGATCATGGTAGAAACCGCCACCACTTGGATCGTTGTAGAAACCGCTATCGGCTCCGCCATAGGGATTCACATATTCTTCAGGTTGTTGTTGAAATTGAGGCGACGTCGTATCAGCATCATCAGAAATATGTACTCCAGAATGAGTACGACGACGACGATGTGGAGGTTCGGAACTATCAGCAATAGCTTTGCCTTTACCCTTATCGGCTCGGCTACCTCGGCTAGACATGATGATTAGGGATGAATGGATGATAGAAAATGAGTAGAATTGTAGAAATGAAGAAATGAAGAAATGGAGATATTGAGAGATTGAGAGTGGAGACTGGAGAGACTAGAGAGTAACTTCGTAAAATTGTAACTTGTAAGAAAACTTGAATAAGAAAATGATATTGCTAGAATAGTAGAATAGAGAGAATTTGAGTATAGAGAGAGAGATTGAGAGTTTGGTGTGAGTGAAAATGGTGGAGGAGATGGGGTATTTATAGGTGAAAATTGGGGAGTGGGGGGAAAAATTTAAAATTTGAATTTGAAAAATTTTGAAAAAAAAAACGGCCGAACCGCCGGTTTTGGAGCCCAAACCGGCGGTTTTCGGCCAAACCGGCGGTTTGGGCTCCAAAACCGGCGGTTCCACGTCAGCGATCCGCCTCCGTGCGTTCCTAGCCGTTGATCGAGATCACGCGGATCGTGATCTCGACCGTTAAAAAAAAAAAAAAAAAAAAAAAAGGAAAAACCGCCGGTTAACCGCCGGTTTCTAACCGGCTGTTTGAAAAAAACCGTCCGCCAAACCGGAACCGGACCGCCCTATTACGGTTGACGGTTACGGTTTGTAAACCGTAACCGTCCGTACGGTTCCGGAACCGTCCCAAACCGGCAAACCGGCGGTTATAACCGCCGGTCCGGTTTTTTTTGGGCGTCTCTACCTTGTGACATTATTATTCAGACAATTGCAAGAAATAAAGAGTTATTCTCAATCTGTCTCACGATCCTTCGGTTGATCAAAATTTTATCTACAATTCTATTGTTCTAGCAAATCAATAGTCTTATTTAGGTTCTTCAGGGTATAATTAAGTACTTGGGAGAATTGCTATCCGGAGAAATTAGTCGTGTGCGTTCGAGTTGTTTCAACACGGGTTCGCCGATCCTGATTTATCCTTCTACCTTCCATCGCCGCCGAGATTTCTTCCACCACCGTCGTTCGCCGTGATCCTAGCCATCTTCGCCATGAGTCAAGCCTCTCAAGGGTGTTCAACGTGTTCGTCATCGAGTCCTAGTTCGTGTCATCGTATTCTAGTAAGTTCTATTTCCGTTCGAGTCTTGTTCGTTTCTAGCCGCGTCTTTTCTTGTTTTCTCTTTGTTCGTATTGATCCCTTACGCATCCGACGTTCCGTTCCTTAGCTTCCGCATATTTCGTCCGTGTCATGCCCCATAGGTCCCGGATCACATCATAAATTTGGCATCAGAGCCAGGTCAGCTCTGCTGGTCGTGGTTCAATCTGACGTGTCACATACGTGTCATTTAGCTGTCGTACGTGTCATTTAATTTTCGTATTGTTTCGAGTGTTTTGTAATCTGAATATTCATTGAAAACAAAAAAAAAGAAGAGAAAGAAATCGGCCAAAAAAAAAAATCGCCGAAAAAAAAAACGAAAATTCAGATTTATTGTTATTGAATTCGAATTTTAATTCTTGTTTTTAGATTGTTTCCATATTTGATAGATATTTTAGGATTTGTTAGATTGTGTTCACACTTGGTCAAACTTATCCAAAGTATTCTACCTTATCTACTAGATTTCCTACCTTGTTTAGATTTCTTTAATCCTAATCCATATATAATCAAGATTATCCATCCTAATCCATCTAATTTTCGTTCCTAATCATCTATAGGATTCGAAATTGCCATCTCTTTCACCTACACCCGGTTCACCCTATACACCACATAGTCCATACACCCGTACACCCATACACCCGTACACCCGTGGTCCATATACACCATCTACGTGAATTACTCATTCCACACACCTACTTCTTCTACTCTTAGCAACCTTCCGGCTTGATTTTATCCGTTGGAGCTGAACTTTTCGATCAACCCACCCCCAAATTTTCACTCCACACATGCACCACATCATTTGAGAGATATACACGAGTGGAAAAATCAAGAGTGCTTAAACACGAGCGTTTGTGAGGATTGTGAGGTACATCCTTTATTTCTTCACGTCTGTTCGTCTGTGCAGGTACAATGAATCCGAAGAACACCAAACCATCGAATACTAAAGGAGGTCAACAAACACCCCTTTTGGACGATCCCAAATCGTCCCATGCAATGGAAGAGACGTCCTACACCGCTGAAAATCAGTGGGACGCCAAAGACTCCAAATACCATTTTGATGCACTGTCTCAGCATATGATGCGCATGCAGCGCGAATCTGAGAACCGTATGGCCGATGCCTTGGCCAAACTCACGGAGCAGATTGAGTCCCTCAAAACTCAGTCAACTGCAGCTCCCACAGTGCAAGGAAACGCCGCCACTACTGCAACCACTGCAGCAACTGGCGCAGTTCAAGGAGCCAACACCGGAGCCGTACATCCGAATGTGCAACGGAGAAACGCAGCCCCTAATGCGTTTCAGCTAGATTCATCTGAGTTTGACGAGTTCGAGTTCGACCCTGAACTTGAAGAGGAAGCTGGATTTGTGCCTCCAAGAAGAGATGCACACCGACCCCATGGTCCCCAGCATCGTGCAGTTCGGAATGAACGACCCCGATACGGAGATGCCGAAACATTGCTGAATAACATTAAGACGAGCATCCCGGAATTCGAAGGCCTTCATGATCCTAATCTTTACCTTGATTGGGAACATAAGGTAGACAAAATATTCGAGTGCTATGACTTCCCCGAAGTCAAAAAGGTGCAGCTCGCTGCAATGGAGTTCAGAGGCTACGCAGCGACGTGGTTCGATCATCAACAAAAACGCCGCCGCCGTGATAGATGGCCTTTGATCGACACTTGGCAAGAGATGAAAGATGTAATGCGAGGCCAATTTGTTCCCGTTCATTATGAACGAGACTTGGAGAAAAAGTTGAATGCAATTCGGCAAGGAAATTGCACCATTGAAGAGTATCACAAAGAACTCGAGACGACCATGATTTGAATTGGAAAAGAGGAGTCCATAGATGCTACCATCATCCGGTACATCGAAGGAATGCATCCAGACATAGCTTGCGAGGTCGAGTTGCGTGATTTCTCCACCATCGAAGAGATGGTACACTACGCATCAAAAGTTGAACTGCAGCTCAAAGATGGCCGGAGGAAGACCGCGAGTAGTTCAGCCCCTCCACGCCAATCTTGGTCACGAGGTACGCCTCCTACAGCCCCATCCGACCCCTACACGGTCCAAGGGTGCTCCAGAACAGCCCGTTCGACATTTTGATCGCACTGCACCGCAGCCCAGTCGTAGACCCGAGTCTACACCACCGAGACCGGCCCCCACACGGAAAAATCAAGGGAGTTTGACCCCCACAACCCCTACATGAGCTCGTGACGTTCAATGTCACAAATGTCAAGGTTGGGGCCACTTTCAAGCTCAGTGTCCAAACAGGCGTGTTCTATACTTGACGGAGTCAAACGAAGTCGAGTCAGCCAGTGAGGATGAAGATGAGTGATATGATCCTGAAAAGCATAAAAGAATCAAATCCAAGAATACCATTGAGAGCTTCAAAGATAATCATGTTGTTCAAGATTAAAGATTGGAGATCAAGATTTGAAGAACACAAGTGCATGAAAATATTCAGATATTTTGGGCAGCCCATGAAGATCAAATATTCAGCCCGAGATTGGTCAACATGCTATCAATTAATGATGAAGAATGAAGCATGAAGACGTGAGAAGAAGAACGACGCCATTTGGACGTGTGCATGAAGAGTTCTACGCGTTTGCATGGGAATCCGACAAGTTGCTGTTTTTCATGCAAAGGTGGCAAGAATAATACATGACATGGGCCACGAATTATTTATGATAAATTGCAGCCCATAGTGTGTTAATTGAAGGTCCAATAGGCGAGATTTCAAAGGCCCAAAGTAGTTAGGATTTATCCTTATCTAGTTAGATTTTTGTTATCTTATTTTTGGTATCTTTTGATTTTAATCCTAGTTAGATTAGGATATCTTTTTATTTTCGATTTCTTTTAGGATTTTACTTTAAATTTTCGTCCATCCCTCTTCTATATAAAGAGGATCATTGTTACTTTCATATTTGGACCATATTTGATTAAGAAGAATTTACCTTTCAATATTGTCTCACCCAAGATCCTCTTTTCTTAATTTTCAGCCGAAAATATACACTCTTGAAAGCCTAGCAACTTCCAAGTTTTATTCTTAAATCTCGTTCTATTTCACTTGTGGGAATAGGGTTAGATTGCTATCGAGGAGACGACCGATTGTTGTACGTTTCGTGAGGTGATCTTCACGGGGTTTGCAGCTGTGTTTTCGACTCAAATTCTTCCAACACCACTGCCAATCATCTTCAACATCATCCATCCATCCAATTTCGTCCATTACACTATCATCCATCAAGTTCAAGTCGAGTTGTTCAAGTATACAAGCTGATCGAAATCCAGTTCGTTCATACGTGTTCAACTCGCCAAGATAAGCATCTATATTGTAAGTTCTTTATTTTCGTGTCCTAACCTATCTACTACAGCCCTTCTTCACCACATAACATCATACTACACGTCCATAGCCATACCTTTTCGATTCGAACCAAAACAGCCCTTTTCGACCTATTTAGTTGTGTTTTATTTGGTGTCGTGTCATAGTCTAGGTAATTTAATCGAGTCCTTTGAGTTTTGTTGAACCCTTACTTATCCGACGTTGTTTCGATTCTAGCTTCCGCGTATCTTTGTGTTGATCGTGTCCCATAGGTCCCGGGTCACATCATAAATTAAGTAGTAGTACTCAAAAACCTTGTCTACTTTTCGTTCCCAATCAAGGTATGCATTGGGATCGTGTAGACCTTCAAACTCGGGGATGTAGAGATGGCGAGAATTTGGTGTATATGGTGTATGGGTGTATGGAGTATGAGTGGAAAAGAGATAGATAGGCAAGTGAAGGAGCTGTTGGAAAAGAAGCAAATCCGTGAGAGTTTGAGCCTCTGCGCCGTTCCGGTCATTTTAGTGCCAAAGAAGAACAACGAATGGCGTATGTGCATGGATTGTCAAGCAATCAATAAAATCACGGTAAAGTATCGTTTTCCCATCCCTAGGTTAGATGATATGCTAGATGAGTTGTCTGTAGCATGCATATTTTCGAAAATTGATTTACGATCTGGCTATTTTCAAGTTCGTATGCAAGAGGGGGATGAGTGGAAAACTGCATTTAAGACAAAGCATGGGTTATATGAGTGGCTTGTTATGCCTTTTGGTCTCACTAATGCACCGAGCACATTTATGCGCTTGATGAATCATGTTTTGCGTGAAGTGATTGGAAAGTATGTGGTTGTGTATTTTGATGATATATTGATTTATAGTAACATGCCACCTACACACTTGCAGCACCTTAGACATGTTTTTGAGATTTTGAGATCTGCGAAATTGTATGGTAATCTGTCTAAGTGTTCTTTCTGCATGAATGAAGTCATATTTCTTGGCTTTGTTGTGAGTGAACGCGGTATAGAAGTAGACCATTCCAAAATCAAGGCGATTGAGGAATGGCCGACTCGTAAATCGGCGTCTGATGTGAGGTCCTTTCATGGACTTGCTGGCTTTTATCGTCGCTTTGTGCGCGATTTTTCCAGCATCGCTGCGCCTCTTACTGAGCTAAGTAAGAAGGATCGCAAATTTGAATGGGGTCCTGTTCAAGAGCATGCGTTTAACACTTTAAAAACATGTTTATGCAATGCACCTGTTCTTGCTTTACCGGAAATCAATAAAACTTTTGAGATTGAATGTGATGCCTCGGGCAAAGGGATTGGTGCTGTTTTAATGCAGGAACGGCGTCCAGTCGCCTACTTCAGTGAGAAGCTCAACGATACAGCTCTTCGTTATTCTACTTATGACAAAGAGTTGTACGCATTGAAGAGAGCTTTGGAGACGTGGCAGCACTATCTATGGCCAAAGGAGTTCGTGATTCACACGGATCACGAGAGCTTGAAGCATTTAAAAGGCCAACAAAATCTGAATAAACGACACGCACGTTGGGTAGAGTTTATCGAGTCCTTTCCGTACGTTATCAAGTACAAGAAAGGCGCTGAAAACGTGGTGGCCGATGCACTTTCACGAAGGTACGTTCTCTTGAACTTAATGCATACTAAGCTGTTGGGATTTGATCACATTAAGGGCTTATATGCATTAGATCCATTTTTTGCACCTATATATGAAGCATGTTCGAAACTTGCTAAGGCTAGAGATGGATTTTTCGTGCATGATGGGTTTCTGTTCAAGGGTTCTTGTTTGTGTGTTCCTAAGTCTTCTATGCGTGAGCTATTGATTTTAGAGTCGCATGCGGGAGGTTTAATGGGTCACTTTGGTGTGTCGAAAACATTAGACTTGCAGCATGAACACTTTTATTGGCCGCATATGAGACGTGATGTTGAGAATGTGTGTAGTAGATGCATTGTTTGTCAAAAATCTAAGTCTACTTCACATCCTTTTGGTTTATATACTCCTCTTCCAGCCCTTTCTTCCCCGTGGATTGATTTATCTATGGATTTTATTTTGGGTTTGCCGTCTAGATCTGGTCGAGATAGTATTTTTGTAGTTGTTGATAGGTTTTCCAAGATGGCACATTTCATAGCTCGTAGGAAAACCGATGATGCTGTTCATATCGCCAACTTGTTTTTTGTGCATGTTGTACGTTTGCATGGAATACCTAGAACTATTGTTAGTGATAGGGATTCTAAGTTTCTTGCACATTTCTGGCGAGAAAGGTACCAAATTGTTGTTTTCTACTGCATGTCATCCATAAACTGATGGACAAACTGAAGTAGTTAATCGCACTTTAGGTATTTTGCTACGTGCTTTAGTTAAAAACAACTTGAAATCGTGGGAAGATTGTTTGCCATATGCTGAATTTGCTTACAATCGAGTTGTGCATTCATCTACTAATATGTCCCCATTCGAGGTTGTTTATGGTTTTAATCCGCTAACGCCTACTGATCTTTTGCCTTTACCTGTTGAGCATCTAACAAGTGTTAAAGGTACAAGAAGAGCGGATCAAGTGAAGGAGATGCATGAGAAAATACGTGCGCGTATTGAGGCAGTTGGCGCACGCAATGCAGTCCAAAAGAACAAACGGCGCAAACCGATGATCTTTCAACCCGGAGATCGCGTTTGGATTCATTTGAGTCCCGGACGGTTTCCTAACTTAAGAAAGTCGAAATTGATGCCTAGAGGAGATGGACCATTCACTGTGTTGAGTCGAGTCAATGACAATGTTGCTGACTTATCTCCCTTTTCTGCAGATGATGAGTTCGATGATGATGAGCCTGTGAATTCGAGGACGAATTCTTTTCAGCAGGGGGGGAATGATGAGAATGAGATAGGCAAAGAAGAAGAAGATCCGAAGCTGCAATTTAGAGGTCCTATGACGCGTTTGCGAGCGAAGAAGTTACAAGCTTATTTACAAGCTTCCATACGTCGCAAATTCGAAATGCATGAAGATGAAGTCAAGGGCAGCTCAAGATTGATCACCATGCTATCCATTGATGATGAAGAAGGTATCATGAAGACGTGAGAAGAAGAATCACGCCATTTGGACGTGTGCATGAAAAGTTATACGCGTTTGCATGGGAAATCGGGAGATGCTGTTTTTCATGCAAAGGTGGTAATATGAATTGTACCATGGGCCACGAAATTATTCATGTTAATTCAGCCCATGATCGAGTTCTAAGGTCCAAGATGGTGTGGAAATACAAGCCCAAATCCATTATGGGATTTATCCTTATCTAGTTAGATTTAGATAGATTTTTGTTATCTTATTTTTGGTATCTTTTGATTTTATCCTAGTTTGATTAGGATTAGTGTTAGAATAAAATTCTTCTAGTTTTAGGACTCTAATTTTCATCCATATTGCCTCCTATAAATAGGAGTACCTTGTGACATTATTATTCAGACAATTGCAAGAAATAAAGAGTTATTCTCAATCTGTCTCACGATCCTTCGGTTGATCAAACTCTTATCTACAATTCTATTATTCTAGCAAATCAATAGTCTTATTTAGGTTCTTCAGGGTATAATTAAGTACTTGGGAGAATTGCTATCTGGAGAAATTAGTCGTGCGCGTTCGAGTTGTTTCAACACGGGTTCGCCGATCCTGATTTATCCTTCTACCTTCCATCGCCGCCGAGATTTCTTCCACCACCGTCGTTCGCCGTGATCCTAGCCATCTTTGCTGTGAGTCCAGCCTCTCAAAGGTGTTCAACGTGTTCGTCATCGAGTCCTAGTTCGTGTCATCGTATTCTAGTAAGTTCTATTTCCGTTCGAGTCTTGTTCGTTTCTAGCCGCGTCTTTTCTTATTTTCTCTTTGTTCGTATTGATCCCTTACGCATCCGACGTTGTTCCGTTCCTTAGCTTCCGCATATTTCGTCCGTGTCGTGCCCCATAGGTCCCGGGTCACATCACATAAGTAGTGCTGCCATGTTTCCAAAGCTCTCTTGAGTGCATACAGCTCCTTGTCATAGGTAGAATATTGAAGGGCTGCATCGTGGAGCTTTTCACTAAAATAGGCGACTGGACGCTGTTCCTGCATCAAAACAGCACCAATCCCTTTGCCTGAGACATCACATTCAATCTCAAAAGTTTTATTAAAGTCCGGAAGAGCAAGAACAGGCGCATTACATAAACAAGACTTTAAAGTGTTAAACGCATGCTCTTGAACAGGACCCCATTCAAACTTTCGATCTTTCTTGCTAAACTCGGTAAGCAGCGCGACTATGCTGGAAAAATCGCGCACGAAGTGACGATAAAAGCCAGCAAGACCGTGGAAAGATCGCACGTCACTCGTAGACTTAGGAGTGGGCCATTCCTCAATCGCCTTGATTTTAGAACGGTCTACTTCTATACCACGTAAACTCACAACAAAGCCGAGAAATACGACTTCATTCATACCAAACGAACACTTAGACAGATTACCATATAATTTTGACTCCCTAAGAAGCTCAAAAACGTGTCGATGGTGCTGCATATGCGTGTGCATTGTGTCACTATAGATCAAGATGTCATCAAAATACACAACAACATATTTTCCAATCACTTCACGCAAAACATGATTCATCAAGCGCATAAATGTGCTTGGTGCATTAGTGAGACCAAAAGGCATAACAAGCCTTTTTCCATGTTTTGTTTTAAATGCCGTTTTCCATTCATCACCTTCTTGCATACGTACTTGAAAATAACCAGAACGCAAATCAATTTTAGAAAAGACACGCGAACCAGATAACTCATCAAGCATATAATCTAATCTAGGGATGGGAAAACGATACTTTACCGTGATCTTGTTGATTGCTCTACAATCCATGGACATTCGCCATTCGTTGTTCTTCTTCGGCACTAGGATCACTGGAACGGCGCATGGGCTGAGGCTTTCATGGATTTGCTTCTTCTCCAATAGCTCTTTGACTTGCCCATCGATCTCTTTAGTCTCGTCGCGAGACGTCCTATAGGCTAGTCGGTTGGGTAGCACACCTCCGGGGACGAAATCGATCTGATGCTCGATTCCTCGCACTGGTGGAAGTCCTCCGGGTATCTCTTCAGGGAAAACGTCCTTGAACTCTTCAAGTAAGGGCTGCACATCACTAGACAAATAATCATTAGTAGCACTGCTCTTAAATGTGAGTAAGACAAGGGGCATACCTGCTTTCACGACTTTCTGAACTCCTTTCATCGAAATAAACAAGCTCTTCATGTGTGGCTTGCTTGTACTCGATTCCTTCTTCTTTTCCATACCTAAGGAGTCCAAATGAGGTTGTTTGGAAGAGGAGGGGGCGTCGCCAAGGGGCTGTCTGGGGGCTGCCAATTCGGCCGTGGCTGTCGGGGGCCGTTTTGTGGCTGCTTGCTTCGCCTTTTCCTCTTTGAACCTCTCTTGCATGCATTGCTGATCTATAGCAACATCTTTAGGTGCCAATGGCCTCAAGGTGCTGATTCGGCTATCTAAGTCGACCGTGTACGTGTTCAGTCATCCGTCGTGAACTACACGTCGATCATACTGCAAAGGCCTGCCTAACAAAAAGTGTACTGCATCCATAGGGATAACATCGCACAAAACAGTGTCAGAAAATTTATGGATTGAGAAAGATACACGTACTTGGTGAACAACGCGTATCTCGCCTCTATCTGTAAGCCACTGCAGTCTGTAAGGCTTTGCATGTTGTTGTACTGGTAGACCAAGCTTTTCCACTGCATATTGACTGATGGCATTTATGACACTACCACTGTCAATTATCATGGAGCACGTGTGACCTTGTATCACTGCACGGGTGTAGAAGATGTTCTCTCATTGGTGCTCTTGTTCCTCTTCTCGAATGATGCTCAAACTCCGGATTGTAACCAAACTGACTTGTTGAGTTTCCGGATCGACTTGCTCATGGGCTGCATCATTCTCGACTTTTCTCTCATGTGTGGTGTCGTCCACTGGCTCAGTCTCATCCTCACTGGCTGATTTGACTTCATTTGATTCGGTTAAGTATAGAACTCGCCGGTTTGGACATTGAGCTTGAAAGTGGCCCCAACCTCATTTGTGACATTGAACGTCACGAGCTCGTGTAGGGGCTATAGGGGTCGAACTCCCTTGATTTGTGATGAGGTCGAGATAGGCAAAGAAGAGGATGATCCGGAGCTGCAATTCAGAGGTCCTATGACGCGTTTGCGAGTGAAGAGGTTACAAGCTTATTTACAAGCTTCCATACGTCGCAAATTCGAAATGCATGAAGATGAAGTGAAGGGCAGCTCGAGATTGATCACCATGCTATCCATTGATGATGAAGAAGGAAGCATGAAGACGTGAGAAGAAGAATCACGCCATTTGGACGTGTGCATGAAGAGTTCTGCGCGTTTGCATGGGAATCCGACAAGTTGCTGTTTTTCATGCAAAGGTGGCAAGAATTAATTAACCATGACATGGGCCACGAAAATAATTCCATTATTTCAGCCCATGATTGAGTTTGTTAAGGTCCAATATGGCATGGAAATACAAGCCTAAATCCATTATGGGATTTATCGTTATCTAGTTAGATTTAGATAGATTTTTGTTATCTTATTTTTGGTATCTTTTGATTTTATCCTAGATTGATTATGATTAGTTTAGGATTGACATTCGTGAGACAATGGTTGAAGATTATGAAGAGCTCGAACAAGCTAGCATGGCAGCTCCATCGAGTTCTAACATTTTTTGTCTACCGTTTTATTGTGATATCTTTATTTTACAGGTTGTTGAAGATGTTCCATTAGAAGTTGATGTACCACCAAGTTTGAACGTGAATATCATGCCAAGGCAATCTATGCTAGAGTTTCGGATGATTAACACAAGTGGAATGTTCTCGTTCATGTTCATGAAGATGTGTTTTACGCAGCTTGTGCAAAAAGAATTTGATGGCCAGTTCGTGTTCGTCTTTGATCCCGGAGCTTTGAATTCGAGGACGAATTCTTTTCAAGAGGAGGGGAATGATACGTCCACGATAAGCCTTGAAAAACCTTACCCGAAGCTGCAAATATGTGGGTCGTTTACACGACTTCGAGCAAAACAATTGCAAGGATTTTTCCAAGCATTTGTATGTAAGAAGTTGGAAGATGACAAAGGAGTTGAGAGAAGCTCCAAGATTGTTACTTTGTTAACAATTAAAGATTGGAGATCAAGGTTTGAAGAACCAACACAAAGATTGGTGTCCGTTTTGAAGTCGAAGTCGAAGAAGCCAAAGAAGTGGATGTTCGGAGCCGATCCAAGATCATTACTATGCTTTCAATTGAAGATGAGGATCATACTTTGATGAATTGAAGCATACTTGGCCGAAAATTGGAAGATTTCAAATTGATGCCAATCCAGGAGGTTATGGCAAATAAGACGTGACCATGTCTTATCTGCCAGAGGCATCCGAGAATTCGAACCCTTTTGACACTTTGTGGGGTTTCGAATTATCTTAGTTATTTTAATTAATTATTTTAGACTATAGTAATTAATTATTGGAGTCCAGTTTTTAGTTATTTTATTAAGTAATTTTCAGTTATGATTGAGTCAAAGATTGACTAGGATTTTTAGATAAGGTAAGATCAACAAAATCTACCTTAAATAGAATTTTAGTTTAGGAAGTTTTCTAGTCCAATTTGGACAAGTCTTTTACTTCTTTTTAGCTAGAAATTTCGTGCTCCCCTCTATTATAAATAGAGGATCATTGTGAACATTATATTTTAGACTCTATTTGATAAATTTAGCTTTGTGCTTTCAATATAGTCTCACCCCCTTCAAAACCTTTGTGATTTGGTTCGAAAATTACACTCTTAAAGCTTAGCAAACTTTAGGTTTTATTTCAAGTCTCGTTCTAGTGCTCATGTGGTGCTAGGGTTGGATTGCTATGAAGAGGATTCAAGTGGTGATTCGTTTGGTGGAGTAATCTTCACTAGGTGGACGCTCCGAGTTTGATTCTTTCTTCAACAACATCGACGCATCCATATCGACGTCCTCCATCTTACACAATTCGTCCATATCAATATCAAGCCAACTCCGTTCGAGTTCAAGTTCAACGTCATTCCAATCAAACCGTAAGTTCATTATATCTTTATCATACCCTATCTACCCAAGCCGTTCTTCACCTCTACCTCACACACGTGAAACCTTCGTCGTTGTCGTTCCTTAGCCTTCCCAAAACAGCCCATTTATTTGGATTTTGTGTTTATTTGTGTGTCGTAGTCTAGGTATTTTAGTTGGTTCTTAGTCGTCTAATTATTAACAAAGTAGCAATCTTTGGGATGCTCTCAATTCCTTTGTCATCTTCAAACTTCTTACATACAAATGCTTGGAAAAATCCTTGCAATTGTATTGCTCGAAGTCGTGTAAATGAACCACGTATTTGCAGCTTCGGATTAGATTCCTCAAGGCTTTTCGTGCTCATATCACTAAGACTACTCCGACCAATTACACAGCCTGTCCGAGGTCAAGCTCGACGCAATGAGCGTCAAAACGAGCCCGAGGAGTACTTTGATGAGAACACCGATGCCGGATTCGATGCACCAGATCGAGGATGCCGTCAGAGGCGTAGGAACGGCAATGATGATTATGGTGAAGACCGAATGCTCAATAACATCAAAATGAGCATTCCGGAATTTGAAAGCCTTCACGATCCCGATATCTATCTAGATTGGGAACGTAAGGTAGAGAAAATTTTCGACTGCTACGACTTTACAGAAGTCAAAAAGGTGAAGTTAGCCTGTTTGGAGTTCAGAGGCTACGCAGCCACTTGGTGGGAGATGCAGCAAGAGAGGAGGCGCAGAAATCGAAATCCACCAATCGATACTTGGGAAGAAATGAAGGGATTGATGCGAGGACGCTTCATTCCAGTCCACTATGAGAGAGAGCTCGAGAAGAAGCTCAACCGGATCAAATAAGGGACCCGTTCGATTGAAGAGTATCACAAAGCATTGGAGACTGTCTTGAGCCGAGTCGGGAAGGAGCAGACCTTAAATGCTACCATCATTAGGTACATTGAAGGCATGATGAATCCCGACATTGCATGTGAAGTCGAGCTCAAGGACTTCACCAGTGTAGATAGGATGGTGCAGTACGCATCGATTGTGGAAAAACAGCTGTGAGAAGGCCGCCGTCGATCACACCATAGTGCCGCCGCCACTCGCCCCTCTTGGAACAAAGGTACACACTCCACATCACCTTCTACACCTTCTTTTGAGTCCACACGACCCCGAGGTCAGCCCAGACCACCCGAACGATGTTTCGACCGTTCTACACCGCAGTCCAGCCGTAGACCCGAGTCTACACATGATGTGACCCGGGGCGATGGGACACGACATGACTCAAATATGCGGAAGCAAAGGATTGAAACTACGTCGGTGAAGTAAGGGAACTATACTTGATTATCTAGACGACTAAGACTCAACTAAAATACCTAGACAATGACACACAAAATAACACAAATCCAAAAATAATAGGGCTGTTTTGGACGGCTATGTTATGGGTAAGGAACATGGAATTTCGATGATGAAGAATAGGTTTAGAAGGGCTAGAGTAGATAGGGTATGATAGAGATGAAACGGACTTACGGATTGAACAAGACGAACACGAACTTGACTCGAACGGGGCTGAATCGAACACGGACGATGATGATGATGTTTGACGTCGTGGATGGCTGTGCGGATGGTGATAAGTCGATGTGAATCACAACCCGAAAGTTGCCTTGAATCTCGAACGTACACAAGGCCAAATTCTTTAAGTTGTTCTTCGATTAGCGAGTCTCCGACGATCCCTCGAACGTGGACGGTGAATTCCCTTTGTAAAACTTAGAGGTGCTAAATCTAAGAGTATGAATTTAATTATCTAAACTCACAGAGAGTAAATGAGTTGAGACGATATTGAAAGCAAAGGCTTAATATTTCAAATATAGTCTACCCTATCAATGAAACATGGATCCCCTATTTATAATAGGTGGACCGAAAATAAGAGATGAAAGGGCCGAAAATTTCAAGGCCAAAACAAACTAGATCTAAACTAGATAACTTCCTAAACTAGAATTCTATTTAAGGTAGAATTTGTAGATCTTACCTTATCTAAAATCCTAGTCAAATCTATGACTAAATAACCGAAAATCTTCAAATAAATCAAATAAAAATCTGACCAACTATAGTCTAAATTAAATAAATAAAATACTATAGTCTAATAAATCAATCCCCTTAATTAAAATATCAAGGGCCGATTATTTTGGGCTTCTCCATCATACATGCTTAACTTGGCTGAATAGCAAGTATAGACGTCCAACCCAACAAAAGCACACGTGCACGCCTCCTTCATGTTGTGCACTCCAAGTCTTGATCTTCCATCTTCAACAAGGTCATCATCTTCAAGCTACCTTGCACACCGTCTTCATTTTCGAGCTTCTTGCGAACTGTGGCTTGCAAATAATCTTGCAACTTCTTAGCTCGTAGTCGTGTGACGGGTCCTTTGAATTGCAGCTCTTCATTGACTTCCTCATTGCTACGGATGTCCTCATCAACACTTTCGGGTTGTAATTCACATCGACAAAACACCTCCACCGCCGCCGATCGACGCCAATCATCCTTCATCAATCGTCCGTTTCAAGTCAGCCCATTCGTGTCCGAGTTCATCTTCAATCCATTCAATCCGTAAGTCCGTTTTATCCCTAACATATCCTATCTACTCTAGCCCTTCTAAACCTATTTCACCATCATCGATCATCATCATCTTTGCCGTCCATATATTCGTCCAAAACAGCCTTTCTTTGTTTGGATTTGTGTTATTTTGTGTGTCATTGTCTAGGTATTTTAGTTTAGTCTTAGTCGTCTAGATAATCGAGTATAGATCCCTTACTTCACCGACGTAGTTTCTTTCCTAGCTTCCGCATATTTTGTGTCTCGTCGTGTCATTTAGCCCCGGGTCACATCATAAATTGGTATCAAGAGCCCCGTCGGTTTATATCATTCATGGTTCCATACTCGTTTATTTGTCCCGTTTATTTTTTTTTTTTGAGTTTTATCGAGTTGTAATTTAATTTCCGTATTGTTCATAGTAAAAAAAAGGATCGTACAAAAAAAAAGTACACGATAAAAAAAAAGTCGGATAAAAAAAATCCGAAAATTCAAAAAAAAAAAAAAAGAAGAAGTAATTCATTGTTTCCTTTTATGTTCTATTTTATTTTTGGTACCTATCTTTTTGGTACAAATCCATAGTTGGTTATTTCCTTTTAGATTCCATTTCCTTTTGGAAATTTCCTTCCAAGTTTGTTTTTCTTTTGGTAACTTCCTTAGGTGATGAAGCCATGGACAACAAAGATGATGAAGAACCGGAGTTGCAATTTAGAGGACCAATCACAAGATCAAGAGCTAACAAGTTGCAAGCTTACTTGCAAATGTTGATTCCAAGAAAGCTCGAGATTGGAGATGAAGAAGTCAAGAGAAGCAATTCCAAGATAGTTAATTTATTAACTATTGAAGATCAAGAACACACCATGGAGTATTAATCTTGAAGAGATGAAGATGAAGAGTTCAAGAGCATGTGTGCATGTGCATGAAATTTGTCGTGCATGTGTGTGCGGTTTCTAGTGAAGAAATCGGTCCCATAGTAATTAATTATGGGGTTGATTTTATTTAGACTATAGTATTTATTTAATTAATTTAGACTATAGTTTAGATCAGATTTTTATTTAATTATTTGAGTAATTTTCGTCCATAATGAGAATAGGTTTGACTAGAATTGTATTTAAGGCAATTTCCTACCTTGAATAGAATTCTAGCTTAGGTATCTTCCTAGTATAGTTAGAGATCTCTTTTGGATCAATTTTTAGGCCTTTTAACCTTATTATTTTTGTGGCTTTTAACCCTATAAATAGGGGAACCATGTAACATTATTATTTTAGACTCTATTTGATAAATTTAGCTTTGTGCTTTCAATATAGTCTCACCCCCTTCAAAACCTTTGTGATTTGGTTCGAAAATTACACTCTTAAAGCTTAGCAAACTTTAGGTTTTATTTCAAGTCTCGTTCTAGTGCTCGTGTGGTGCTAGGGTTGGATTGCTACGAAGAGGATTCAAGTGGAGATTCGTTTGGTGGAATAATCTTCACTAGGTGGACGCTCCGAGTTCGATTCATTCTACAACAACATCAACGCCTCCATATCGACGTCCTCCATCTTACATAATTCGTCCATATCAAGATCAAGACATTCCAAATCAGTTCGAGTTCCTTCCATCAAGTTCTCAAGTCGTTCCACTAATCCGTAAGTTCGTTATATCTCTATCATACCCTATCTACTCAAGTCATTCTTCACCTATACCTCACCATCGATTTTTCCTTCACCATTGCCGTTCCTTTAGCCTTCCAAAACAGCCCATTTATTTGGATTTTGTATTTATTTGTGTGTCGTAGTCTAAGTATTTTAGTTGGTTCTTAGTCATCTAGTTAGATACGTATTGATCCCTTTCGTCACCGGCGTAGTTTCGTTCCTTAGCTTCCGCATCGTTTATCTTTATCGTGTCCCATAGGCCCCGGGTCACATCATAAATTGGTATCAAGAGCCACGTCGGTTCATATCGTTCGTGATACGAACCCGAAAAGCATAAAAGAATCAAATCCAAGACTACCATTGAGAGCTTCAAAGATAATCATGTTGTTCAAGATTAAAGATTGGAGATCAAGATTTGAAGAACACAAGTGCATGAAAGTATTCAGATATTTTGGGCAGCCCATGAAGATCAAATATTCAGCCCGAGATTGGTCAACATGCTATCAATTAATGATGAAGTAGAAAGCATGAAGACGTGAGAAGAAGAACGACACCATTTGGACGTGTGCATGAAGAGTTCTACGCGTTTGCATGGGAATCCGACAAGTTGCTGTTTTTCATGCAAAGGTGGTGAAATTAATTCACACATGGGCCACGAAATTATTCTCAATTATTTCAGCCCATGTCGTGTTATTTGAAGGTCCAATAGGCGTGGATTTGCAAGCCCAAGTCCATTGGGATTTATCCTTATCTAGTTAGATTTTTGTTATCTTATTTTTGGTATCTTTTGATTTAATCCTAGTTAGATTAGGATAGCTTTTTATTTTTGATTCCTTTAGGATTTTTACTTAAATTTTCGTCCATCTCTCTACTATAAATAGGGGATCATTGTTACATTGATATTTAGACCATACTTGATAATTAAAGCTTTGCTTTCAATATATTGTCTCAACCCCAATTTAATCTTTGTGAGTTTAGATCATTTAAATTCATACTCTTAGATTTAGCAACTCTAAGTTTTACAAAGGGAATTCGCCGTCCACGTTCGAGGGATCGTCGGAAACTCGCTATCGAAGAGCAACTTAAAGAATTTGGCCTTGTGTACGTTCGAGATTCAAGGCAACTTTCGGATTGTAATTCACATCAACTTTACATCGTCCACCACCGCCGACCGACGTCTTCCAACCACCATCAACGTCCGTCTCAAGTTCAGCCATCCACGCGTTCAAGTTCGTGTTCATCCCGTTTAATCCGTAAGTCCGTTTCATCTCTATCATACCCTATCTACTCTAGCCCTTCTAAACCATTCATCATCATCGAAATACCTACTTCAATACCGTCCTTATACTCGTCCCAAAACAGCCCTTTTATATTGGATTTGTGTTTGATTTGTGTGTCATTTATCTAGGTATTTTAATTGAGTCTTAGTCGTCTAGTTTTCGAGTATAGAATCATTTCGTACCGACGTAGTTTCTTTCCTAGCTTCCGCGTCTTTTGTGTCTCGTGGTGTCATTTAGTCCCGGGTCACATCATAAATTAAATTTATGATGTGACCCGGGACAATATGACACACGAGACACAGAGGATGCGGAAGCTAAAGATTGAAACTATGTCGGTGAAGTAAGGATTCTATACTCGAATATCTAGATGACTACGACTCAACTAAAATACCTAGACTTATGACACACAAATAAACACAAATCCAAACGAATATAGGGCTGTTTTGGAACGAACAAGATGAAGGTATGGATGAAGGTGTTCGATGGATTGGAATAGGTTTAGAATGGCTAGAGTAGATAGGATATGATAGAGATGAAACGGACTTACGGATTGAACGAGATGAACACGAACTTGAACTCGAAGAATGGCTGGACTTGAAACGGACGTTGATGGCTCGTGGCTGATGTCGAACGGCGTGGATGATGGTGTGATGTTGATGTGAATCACAACCCGAAAGTTGCCTTGAATCTCGAACGTACACAAGGCCAAATTCTTTAAGTTGCTCTTCGGATAGCGAGTTTCCGACGATCCCTCGAACGTGGACGGTGAATTCCCTTTGTAAAACTTAGAGATGCTAATTCTAAGAGTATGAATTTAAAAGATCTAAACTCACAAAGATATAAACTGGGGTTGAGACAATATTGAAAGCAAAGCTTAAAATTATCAAATATGGTCTGAATAACAATGAAATATGGATCCACTATTTATAATAGTTGGATCGAATTCCTAAGGCCTAATGGACGAAAATAATGATCCTAATTAGACTAGAATTGGACTTTGACTACTTCCTAAACTAGAATTCTATTTAAGGTAGATTTTGTAGATCTTGCCTTATCTAAAAATCTGGTCAAAATTCTATCTAAAATAACCGAAAAATCCTAACTAAAAATCTGCAAAATTTCGTCCATAATATAATAAATAAGATACTATAGTCTAATAAATCAATCCCCTTAATTGGATCATCAAGGGCCGAATTATTTTGGGCTTTTCCACCATGCATGCTTAACTTGGGCTGAATAGCAAGTATACACATCAAGCCCAACAAAAGCACACACACGCCTCCTTCTTCATGCATTGCACTTCACATTTTGATCTCCATCTTCCATCTTCAACAAAGTCATCATCTTCAAGCTTCCTTGCACTCCGTCTTCAGCTTCGAACCTCTTGCGAATTACAACTTATAAATATTCTTGCAACTTCTTAGCTCGTAGTCTCGTGACGGGTCCTTTGAACTGCAGCTCTTCATTGACTTCATCATTGCTATGGATGTCCTCATCATTCCCCCCCTGCTGAAGAGAATTCGTCCTCGAATTTGAAGTCTCGGCTTGGTCGAACTCATCTGCAGAAAAAGGAGACAAATCAGCAACATTAAACGTAGAAGAACACTTGTACTCACCAGGGAGATCAATGCGGTATGCATTATCATTAACACGGCTCAAAATAGTGAATGGGCCATCTCCACGGGGCGACAACTTCGACTTCCTCAAGTTAGGGAATCGGCCTGGACTCAAATGGATCCAAACACCTACTTCAATACCGTCCTTATACTCGTCCCAAAACAACCCTTTTATATTGGATTTGTGTTTGATTTGTGTGTCATTTATCTAGGTATTTTAATTGAGTCTTAGTCGTCTAGTTTTCGAGTATAGAATCCCTTCGTACCGACGTAGTTTCTTTCCTAGTTTCCGCTTCTTTTGTGTCTCGTGGTGTCATTTAGTCCCGGGTCACATCATAAATTGATAGCATGTTGACCAATCTTGGGCTGAATATTTGATCTTCATGGGCTGCCCAAAATATCTGAATACTTTCATGCACTTGTGTTCTTCAAATCTTGATCTCCAATCTTTAATCTTGAACAACATGATTATCTTTGAAGCTCTCAATGGTAGTCTTTGGATTTGATTCTTTTATGCTTTTCGGGTTCGTATCAGTTCGTGGTTCAATACGTCCAATTGTTCGTCTATTGTTTTGAGTCTTATCGAGTTGTTATTTAATTTTCTTATTGTTCATTGTTATAAAGAAAAAAAAAGAAGAAGAAGAAGAAAAACAGATCGTACAAAAGAAAAAAAAACGATCAAAAAAAAATCAGATAAAAAAAAATCCGAAAATTAAAAAAAAAAAAAAGAGGTATATCCATTGTTTCCTTTTGTGTTCTATTTTATTTTGGTACCTTCCAATTGGGTACAAATCCATAGTTAGATATTTCCTTTTAGATCCTATTTTCTTTTTGGAAATTTCCTTCCAAGTTTAATTTCTTTTTGGTAATTTCCTTAAGAGTCATATTTTATTTTTGGTTCTTTCCTTCTAGAGTCTAGGCTAATTAAGGTATTTAGATTGTGTCACATAGATTGATACATATCCAAATCACCCAATTGCCTTCTTGAATTCTTCTTTCCTTATCCTATTCTATTTCTTTCCTTTTTCTATCTAGATTTATTTTTGGATTTCCTAATCTAATTGGGACTTCATTAATTCATCTAATCCTTTCCTTTCCTACCCCACTTACTCGACCACCACCTTTCTTCCACACCCAAATTTCGACAGCCCTTACACATCCATACTCGACCATCATCTCATTTACACACCAAATTCACTCTTGTTCCGACAGTAGCATACCCGTCCATTCCCAGTACAAGTGAGCTGATTTCTCTTAGCTAGTTAGAGCTACCATATACACGATATTATCACACACTGTGCACCCATATATTGAGTGATACACGAGTGGTAAAATCAAGAGAGAAAACAAACGAGTGACGTGAGATTGTGAGGTCCTACCTTGTTTTTCTTCACGTTTGTTCATTTTGTAGGTACCATGAAGCACGGATACCATCCAGGGTCATCCTTCATTCCACACGTCGACCCTCAGTCGACCACTCCGTCTTTGGACCCGTCCAAAGCACCGATGGAATCTTTTTCTGAGCCAGCACCACAGTGGGATCCTAAGTACCACTTTGAAGCGCTTTCAAAGCACTTCCAGAGACAGCACCAGACCCTCTCAAACAAGATTGACAATTTAGTGCATGCCTTTGAACGCACTAAAACTACACCGACCATTACTCAAGCAGTTCGAGGACCAGCTAGACGCAATGAGCGTCGAGACGAGCCAGAAGAGGAGTACTACGATGAGAACACAGATGCCGAGTATGAGGCCCCTGAACGAGGCCGAGATCAGCCCCGAGCCCCTCACAGGCGTGCAGCCCGCGCCGATGACTACGGAGAAGACCGAATGCTCAATAACATCAAAACGAGCATTCCGGAGTTTGAAGGCCTTCACGATCCCGATGCATACTTAGATTGGGAACGTAAGGTAGAGAAGATTTTTGCATGCTATGACTTTTCCGAGGTCAAAAAGGTGCAATTAGCATGTTTGGAGTTTAGAGCTACGCAGCCTCATGGTGGGAGATGCAGCAGGAGAGAAAACGCCGAAATCGACATCCACCTGTCGATACTTGGGAAGAGATGAAAGGATTGATGCGAGGACGTTTTATTCCAGTCCACTATGAGAGAGAGCTTGAGAAGAAGCTCAACCGGATCAAGCAAGGCACCCGTTCGATTGAAGAGTATCACAAAGAGTTGGAGACTGCCTTGAATCGAGTCAGGAAGGAGGAAACCTTAAATGCTACCATCATTCGGTACATTGAAGGTATGAATCCCGATATTGCATGTGAAGTCGAGCTCAAAGACTTCACCAGTGTAGAAAGGATGGTGCAGTACGCATCGATTGTGGAAAAACAGCTGAGAGAAGGTCGCCGACGATCACACCACAGTGCAGCCCCTACACGGCCTTCCTGGAACAAAGGTACACCTTCCACATCACCTTCTACACCTTCTACTGAGTCCACACGACCCCGAGGTCAATCCGGACCACCGGAACGGCGCTTCGACCGTTCTACACCGCAGTCTACACCTGCGCCACCTTCAAGGCCAGCCTACACACGGTCCAATCAGCCCACACCGACACCAAATACAGCCCCAAACCGAGCCCGAGACATATAATGCCATAAATGTCAAGGTTGGGGTCATTTTCAGAACCAGTGTCCAAACCGGCGTGTTTTGTTCATCACCGAACAAAATGAGATCGAGTCCGCTAGTGAGGACGTGTCCCAGCAGCCTACGGACATCACCAAGACCATGGAGGAGCCGTCCCTAGCTGATCATGAAGAGGCCGAACCTGAGTTCCCTCTTGTGAGTCTTGTTTCAATTCGAAGTTTGAATATCAGTCGAGATGAAGAGCAATCGGATCAACGTGAGAACATCTTCTACACGAGAGTTGCTATCCAAGGCGAGATTTGCTCCATGATCATCGACAGTGGGAGCGTTATTAATGCCATCAGTCAGTATGCGGTGGAAAAGCTTGGTCTAGTTCCAATGAAGCATCCGAAGCCATATAAGTTGCAGTGGCTTGACCGAGGCGAGATTCGCGTCGCATGCCAGGTAAGTGTTGAATTTTCCATTGGTCAATTTTCTGACACTGTTATTTGCGATGTTATTCCTATGGATGCAGCGCATATACTATTAGGTAGACCATGGCAGTTTGACAGACACGCGGTACACGATGGTTTCACAAACACCTACACCGTGACGCGTAACGGGCGACCTACAACATTGAAGCCGCTGTCCCCTAAAGCCGTTTCTGAGGATCAACGACTTATGCAAGAGAGATTTAAAGCAGCGAGAGCAAAGGAGGCTGAAACCGCAGCCCGAGCCGCCGCCGACGATAATAAATCGGCCGCACCTTCAAAACAGGCCGCCGCCTCCTCTCCTTCCAAATCAGCTCCTAAACAGCCCCATAATGATTCCTTAGTGCGTGGGGATTCATCTGGATCAGCCCCGAAGAAGGATCAAAATCGCAGCTTATTCATATCTGTTAAAGGCGTAGAGAAAGCATTAAAAGCAGGTTTACCGTTTGTTCTTTTATCTTATAAGAGCAGTGCTATTAATGATATTTCTTTGCCTAGTGTTGTGCAGCCCCTTTTGGAGGAATTCGCGGACGTGTTCCCGGAAGAGATTCCAAGTGGATTGCCTCCAGTTCGTGGGATCGAGCACCAGATTGATTTCCAGCCCGACGCCGTCTTACCAAACCACCCAACGTACCGGACGTCCCCTGAGGAGACCAAGGAGATCGATAGACAAGTTAAAGAGCTGTTGGAGAAGAAGCAGATTCGAGAGTCGATGAGCCCATGTGCAGTTCCAGTGATTCTAGTGCCCAAGAAGAGCAATGAATGGAGAATGTGCATGGATTGCAGAGCCATCAACAAGATAACAGTTAAGTATCGTTTTCCCATTCCTAGACTTGATGATATGCTAGATGAACTTAGTGGATCTAAGATTTTTTCTAAGATTGATTTGAGGTCTGGTTATTTTCAAGTTCGAATGCATGAGGGTGATGAATGGAAAACAGCTTTTAAGACTAAGCATGGTTTATATGAGTGGTTGGTTATGCCTTTTGGTCTCACAAATGCACCGAGCACATTTATGAGATTGATGAACCATGTCTTACGTGATGTTATTGGGAAATATGTTGTTGTTTATTTTGATGATATCCTGATATACAGTCACAGTGCACAGGCGCACCTAGATCACCTTAGGCGCGTATTTATGCTTTTGAGAGATGCTCGTTTGTATGGCAACATGTCTAAGTGTTCTTTTTGCTTAAATGAAGTAGTATTCTTAGGCTTTGTTGTGAGTTGTAGAGGTATTGAGGTTGACCGTTCCAAAATCAAGGCGATTGAGGAATGGCCAACGCCCAAAACCGCGTCTGAAGTCCGATCCTTTCACGGCCTTGCCGGATTTTATCGTCGCTTTGTGCGCGATTTCTCTAGCATTGCCGCGCCTCTTACTGAGCTAAGTAAGAAGGATCGCAAGTTTGAATGGGGTAAACAACAAGAGCATGCGTTTACCTGATTTTTCCAAAACTTTTGAGATCGAGTGTGATGCCTCCGGGATAGGTATTGGTGCTGTTTTGATGCAGGAAAAACGTCCCGTAGCTTACTTCAGTGAGAAACTCAATGGCGCCAGTTTGCGTTATTCGACGTACGATAAAGAGCTATACGCTTTGAAGCGTGCATTGGATACATGGCAGCACTACTTGTGGCCCAAGGAGTTCGTCATTCACACAGATCATGAGAGCTTGAAGCACTTGAAAGGTCAAAGCAACTTGAACAAGCGTCATGCGAGATGGGTCGAATTCATCGAGTCGTTTCCATACGTCATCAAGTACAAGAAAGGAGAAGACAACGTCGTCGCCGACGCCCTTTCTCGAAGGTACACGTTGCTTAACCTAATGCATGCTAAGATGCTTGGTTTTGAGTCCATTAAATCATTGTATGCCATGGACGATTATTTCAGCCCCATTTATGCTCAGTGCTCGAATTCTACTAGATCTTTTGATGGATTTTATGTGCATGATGGGTTTTTGTTTAGAGAATCTAAGTTGTGCATTCCTACTTGTTCTATGCGTGAGCTACTTGTTTTAGAATCGCATGCGGGAGGATTAATGGGACATTTTGGTGTGCATAAGACATTATTCTTGTTGCATGAGCATTTCTTTTGGCCGCATATGAAACGTGATGTTGAACGCATGTGTAGTAGATGTGTTACTTGTCATAAGTCTAAATCTACTTCGCATCCATTTGGTTTGTACACGCCTTTACCTGCTCCATCTAGTCCTTGGATTGATTTTTCTATGGATTTTATTTTGGGATTGCCTAGGTCTAGATCGGGTAAAGATTCTGTGTTTGTTGTAGTTGATAGGTTTTCCAAGATGGCGCATTTCATTGCATGTAGGAAAACTGATGATGCTGTTCACATAGCCAATTTGTTCTTTATTCATGTTGTTAGATTGCATGGAATTCCTCGTACTATTGTTAGTGATAGGGATTCTAAATTTTTGGGACATTTTTGGCGCGTTCTTTGGGAAAAGCTAGGTACTAAGTTATTGTTTTCTACTGCATGTCATCCACAAACTGATGGTCAAACTGAGGTTGTGAATCGTACTTTAGGAACATTGCTTAGATCATTGATTAAGAATAATGTGAAGTCATGGGAAGAATGTTTACCTTATGCTGAGTTTGCTTACAATCGTGTTATTCATTCTTCTACTAACATGTCTCCATTTGAGGTTGTTTATGGTTTTAATCCACTAACACCTAATGATTTGATTCCTTTACCTGTTGAGCATCTAACAAGTGTTAAAGGATTAAAGAGAGCTGATCTTATCAAGGAGATGCATGAGAAAGTTAGAGCCCGGATCGAGCATAAAGGAACTCAAACCGCCGCCGCCCGTAACACACGTCGCAAACGTGTTGTCTTTCAGCCCGGTGATCGTGTTTGGATTCATCTGAGTCCCGGCCGCTTTCCAAACTTGAGGAAATCAAAGTTGTCACCACGAGGAGATGGTCCTTTCACCGTCTTAAGCCGTGTCAATGACAATGCATACCGCTGAGTATAAATGTTCTTCAACGTTTAATGTTGTTGATTTATCTCCCTTTGATGCAGGTGAATTCGATCAAGATGGATGATCCAAATTCGAGGACGAATTCTTTTCAGCAGGGGGGGAATGATGAAGCCATGGACAATAAAGATGATGAAGAACCGGAGTTGCAATTTAGAGGACCAATCACAAGATCAAGAGCTAAGAAGTTGCAAGCTTACTTGCAAGTGTTGATTCGAAGAAAGCTCGAGATTGGAGATGAAGAAGTCAAGAGAAGCAATTCCAAGATAGTTAATTTATTAACTATTGAAGATCAAGAACACACCATGGAGTATTAATCTTGAAGAGCTGAAGATGAAGAGTTCAAGAGCAAGTGTGCATGTGCATGAAATTTGTCGTGCATGTGTGTGCGGTTTCTAGTGAAGAAATCGGTCCCATAGTAATTAATTATGGGGTTGATTTTATTTAGACTATAGTATTTATTTAATTAATTTAGACTATAGTTTAGATCAGATTTTTATTTAATTATTTGAGTAATTTTCGTCCATAATGAGAATAGGTTTGACTAGAATTGTATTTAAGGCAATTTCCTACCTTGAATAGAATTCTAGCTTAGGTATCTTCCTAGTATAGTTAGAGATCTCTTTTGGATCAATTTTTAGGCCTTTTAACCTTATTATTTTCATGGCTTTTAACCCTATAAATAGGGGAACCATGTAACATTATTATTTTAGACTCTATTTGATAAATTTAGCTTTGTGCTTTCAATATAGTCTCACCCCCTTTAAAACCTTTGTGATTCAGTTCGAAAATTACACTCTTAAAGCTTAACAAACTTTAGGTTTTATTTCAAGTCTCGTTCTAGTGCTCGTGTGGTGCTAGGGTTGGATTGCTACGAAGAGGATTCAAGTGGTGATTCGTTTGGTGGAGTAATCTTCACTAGGTGGACGCTCCGAGTTCGATTCATTCTACAGCAACATCGACGCCTCCATATCGACGTCCTCCATCTTACATAATTCGTCCATATCAAGATCAAGACATCCCAATTCAGTTCGAGTTCTTTCCATCAAGTTCTCAAGTCGTTCCATTAATCCGTAAGTTCGTTATATCTCTATCATACCCTATCTACTCAAGCCATTCTTCACCTATACCTCACCATCGATTTTCCTTCATCATTGCCGTTCCTTTAGCCTTCCAAGACAGCCCATATATTTGGATTTTGTGTTAATTTTGTGTGTCGTAGTCTAGGTATTTTAGTTGGTGCTTAGTCGTCTAGTTAGATACGTATTGATCCCTTTCGTCACCGGCGTAGTTTCGTTCCTTAGCTTCCGCATCGTTTATCTTTATCGTGTCCCATAGGCCCCGGGTCTAGTTATTCGAGTATAGAATCCTTTCGTACCGACGTAGTTTCTTTCCAAGCTTCCGCGTCTTTTGTGTCTCGTTGTGTCATATTGTCCCGGGTCACATCAGAATAACTAGACGGTTAACACTCAATTAAAATACCTAGACAATGACACACAAAATAACACAAATCCAACAAAGAAGGGCTGTTTTGGACGAGAATATGGGTGGCTTGGATGAAGGTAATTCGATGGTGATGAATAGGTTTAGAATGGCTAGAGTAGATAGGATATGTTAGAGTTGTAATGGACTTACGGATTGAACGAGACGAAGATGAACTTGAACACGAACGTGGGTGGACTTGAAACGGACGTGGATGGCTTATGGTTGACGTCGAACGGTGATGATGTAGATGAATTGTCGATGTGAATTACAACCCGAAAGTTACCTTGAATCTCGAACGTACACAAGGCCAAATTCTTTAAGTTGCTCTTCGATAGCGAGTTTCCGACGATCCCTCGAACGTGGACGGCGAATTCCCTTTATAAAACCTAGAGTCGCTAAATCTAAGAGTATGAATTTAATTATCTAAACTCACAAAGATCAAAAGGGTTGAGACGATATTGAAAGTAAAGGCTTAATTAATCAAATATAGTCTAAAGAATAATGTTCACAATGATCCTCTATTTATACTAGAGGGGAGCACGAAATTTCTAACTAAAACTAACTAAAAGACTTGTCCAAATTGGACTAGAAAACTTCCTAAACTGGAATTCTATTCAAGGTAGAATTGTGCCTTAAATAAAACCCAGTCAACCTAGGACTCAAATAAATCGAAAATTACAATAATTAAATAACAAAAACTGGACTCAAATAATTAATTGCTATAGTCTAAAATAATTAATTAAAATAACTAAGATAATTCGAAACCCCAAAAAGTGTCAAAAGGGTTCGAATTCTCGGATGCCTCTGGTAGATAAGATATGGTCACGCCTTATTCGCCATAACCTCCTGGATTGGCATCAAATTGAAATCTTCCAAATTTTCGGCAAGTATTCATCAATCCATCAAAGTATGATCCTTATCTTCAATGGAAAGCATAGTGATGATGTTGGAGCGGCTTTGAACATTCACTTCTTCCTTGAGCTTCTTCCGTACATAACCTTGGAAATAACCTTGAAGTTGCTTAGCTCGTAACCTTGTAAACCTCTAATTTGCAACTCCGGGTTTGAATCTTCATTGCTATGGATGTCCTCATCATTCCTCCCTACTGAAGAGAATTCGTCCTCGAATTTGGCTCCTCATCATGGTCAAATTCATCTGCAGAAAAAGGAGATAAATCAGCAACATTAAAAACTGATCCAAAACTAATCCTAATCAAATTAGGATAAAATCAAAAGATACCAAAAATAAGATAACAAAAATCTATCTAAATCTTACTAGATAAGGATAAATCCCAATGGGCTTGGGCTTGATGATTCTCGCCTATTTGGACCTTATTATTCACAACAATGGGCTGAATTAATGTGATTAATTTCGTGGCCCATGTGTAAATAATTATTGCCACCTTTGCATGAAAAACAACATCTCCCGATTTCCCATGCAAACACATATAACTTTTCATGCACACATCCAAATGGCTTCCTTCTTCTTCTCACGTCTTCATGCTACCTTCTTCATCATCAATGGATAGCATGGTGATCAATCTCGAGCTGCCCTTCACTTCATCTTCATGTAATTCGAACTTATGCCTTATTGAAGCTTGTAGATACGCTTGTAACTTCTTAGCTCGCAAACGCTGATGTCATTGGACCTCTAAATTGCAGCTCCGGATCATCCTCTTCTTTGCCTAGCTCGACCTCATCAAAAGGCTAGAGTAGATAGGGTATGATAGAGTTGTAACGAACTTACGAATTAAATGAACGATGGTGAAGATGAACTCGATGGGCTGACTTGAACACGTACGTACGGTGGTTGTTGGATGACGTCGAATGGCAGTGATGGTGGATGTTTGTCGATGCGAATCACAACCCGAAAGTTGCCTTGAATCTCGAACGTACACAAGGCCAAATTCTTTAAGTTGCTCCTCAATTAGTGAGTTTCCGACGATCCCTCGAACGTGGACGGCGAATTCCCTTTGTAAAACTTAGAGATGCTAAATCTAAGAGTATGAATTTAATATCTAAACTCACAAAGATTAAATGGGGTTGAGACGATATTGAAAGCAAAGCTTAATAATTCAAATATAGTCTAAAGTATGAATGTCACAAGAAACCTCTATTTATAATAGAGGGAGACTGAAAATCCTAATGATAAGGGCCGAAAGTTTGACTCCAAAACAAACTAGAATTGGACTAGGAAACTTCCTAACTAGAATTCTATTTAAGGTAGAACTTGTAGATCTTGCCTTATCTAAAATCCTAGTCAAACCCATGACTTATCATGACCGAAAATTACACAATTAAATAAATAAAAATCTGACTTGGACTATAGTCTAATTAAATGAAATAAATACTATAGTCTAAAATAAAATAACCCCCTTAATTAAAATAACTAAGGGTCGAAACTTTTGGCCTCTTCACTTCATGGTCGTGAGTTCTTCAACACGCACACATGCACATGTGCACATCTTCATGTCTTGTACTCCATGTCTTGATCTCCATCTTCCATCTTCAACAAGGTCATCATCTTCAAGCTACTTTGCACGCCGTCTTCATCTTCGAGCTTCTTGCGAATTGTGGCTTGCAAATAATCTTGTAACTTCTTAGCTCGTAGTCGTCTGATGGAGCCTTTGAATTGCAGCTCCTCATTGAGTTCCTCATTGCTATGAATGTCCTCATCATGAAAGGATCAATTACGAGGTTGAGAGCTAAGCAATTACAAGGTTACTTTCAAGCAGTGGTTCAAAAGAAGCTTGAAGTCAATGATGGTGTTCAACACAGTCATGTTGTCACATTGTTCACAATTGAAGATCAAGTCTTAGAAAAAGCTTAGTTTGGCCGAGAATATCAAGAGTGCAGCTTGAAGGATTCGAACCCTTGCTCTATATTTGGGTTTTGAATTTTACCTTAGTCATTTTATTTATTTAGTTGTTAATTTTAGATTTTTATTAATGGAACTTCTAGAAGATCACATTATTTGATGTGACCCGGGACCTATGGGACACGATCAAGATAAATATGCGCGGAAGCTAGAATCGAAATGACGTCGAATAAGTAAGGGTTCAACAAAACTCAAAGGACTCGATTAAATTACCTAGACTATGACACGACACCAAATAAAACACAACTAAATAGGACGAAAAGAGGCTGTTTTGGTTCGAATCGAAAGGGTATGACTATGGACGTGTAGTATGATGTTATGTGATGAAGAAGAGTTGTAGTAGATAGGTTAGGACACGAAAATAAAGAACTTACAATATAGATGCTTATCTTGGCGAGTTGAGCACGTATGAGTGAATTGGACTCGAACAGCTTGTATAATTGATGTGACCCGGGGCTAAATGACACGACGAGACACAAAATACGTGGAAGCAAGGAAAGAAACTACGTCGGTGAAGTAAGGAAACAATACTCGATTATCTAGACGACTAAGACTCAACTGAAATACCTAGACAATGACACAAAATAACACAAATCCAAGGGAATAAAGGGCTGTTTTGGACGAGTTTATGGACGATATTGAGGAAGGTATTTTGGACGTGAGATTTAGGTGAAGAAGGGCTAGAGTAGATAGGATATGCTAGAGATGAAACAAACTTACAGATTAGACGAACGACGATGACTTGATCTCGAACAAGGGCTAGAATGGAACGGACGTTGATGAGGCTTGGAAGATGTCGAACGGCGATGATGGACAGTGTAAAATCGATGTGAATTACAACCCGAAAGTTGCCTTAAATCTTGAACGTACACGACTGCCTTGTGGTGTAGATCCAGTACTGAATTAACCCCACTATACTTGGAGAGTATCTACACACGTTTGGAAGGCCACCAACCTGAATCCACTTTCCATGTTGGCGGTGGATGAAGATTGATGCCTATATGAAGACTGAATTGAGGAGCAATCGGTACCACTTATATTTTGTTTAGATTCTAGTGTTAGAATTAGTCTGTGGTTGTTTGTAACTAGTAGTTGATCATTAATACGTTCAACGTGATAGACTAGTTTTGAGTGTTTTCGAGTAAAACACGTGAGGAGATTTTTATTCCAGTCTTGTACGCAATCTCGGGAGAGATTGTAAGTTGAAGTCGTGGGTAGCTAGAGGGAGTCTAGTGTCACGGTTGTGAGGGGATCTTACAACTTTCAGCTAGCGAAAGAGTTCAAGGACAAGAACGAGCGACATAAGGCGGGAGGCTTGCATGTGTAAGATCCTTAATACACTCTTCGAAGGAGTAACAATCGGAACTTCAAGTTTGGGAGCAATCCTCCTAGAGTAGGTTGTTTGAACCGAACTGGGTTACCATCTCGTGCGTCTTTACTGCTTTATTCTTTTATGTTCTTGCATCTGTCCCACACATATCACATAATAGTTTTTAAGCAGTTAGCTAAAACTCGTATAAGCACGGATTACTGTTTTTCAATTGGCACCAGAGTGGATTGCCTGTATTCAGGGTTGATCTTGGGGTATTGATCCGTTTTATTATGTTGTTTTTTCCGAGATGGACTCGATGAAAGAAGGAGCCTCGACGGTGCGACCTCCGCTCCTTGATGACAATAACTATGCCTATTGGAAAGCTCGTATGACCGCTTTCATTCGCTCAATTGATGAGCATGTCTGGAAGATGGTGACTGAAGGGTGGAAGCCTCCTACCAAGAGGGATGAAAAAGGCAAAGCGGTGCTGAAGGCAGAAGAAGAGTTTGACGATGCTGATTATCAGATCATGGGGCTGAATGTTAAAGCCATGAACGCCATTTTCTCTGCAGTGGACATGAACGTGTTCAAACTCATCTCCACATGTGACAAGGAAAAGGATGCATGGGATATCCTTCAAACTACTTTCAAAGGAATGAGCAGTGTTCGTGTATCTCGTAGGCAGCTCCTTACTACCAGATTTGAAAACCTTCAAATGGATGAAGGTGAAAAGCTTGCTGATTTCAACGCCAAGAATTGTGACATAGCTAATGAAAGCTTTTCACTCGGTGATGCCATCTCTGAGGAAAAACTTGTGCGGAAAGTTTTGCGATCTCTTCCCAAGAGATTCGCATATAAAGTTACGGCGATCGAAGAGGCCAAGGATGTGAGCAAGATGAAGTTACAGGAGCTGATGGGGTCTCTGAGGACTTTTGAAATGGGACTAACGGATGAAGAGACAGTTCAGAAGAAAAGCATAGCTTTTCAAGCCGACTCCAGTTCTTATGTGCCAAGTAATGTCTCTGCTAAAAATGATCTGGCTGAGTCAAGTGCTCTGCTGATAAATAATTTCTCAAAATTTATCAAACGTTATGAAAAGTCTTCATAGAATAATTCTATCAAGAACAAATTCTCCAAACCTCGGAGATCTAAAGATGAAGATTCCATTGAAGAAAAACAGAAGGAGGTCAAGTGTAGAGAATTTGGTGGTCTTGGGCACTATCAAGCTGAATGTGCTAGCACCCTAAAGAAGAAGAATAAATCCTACAGTTCCACTCTTAGTGAAAGTGATGATCCAGATGATAGAGGGAGTGATGAAAAATGTGTGAGGAATCATATTACTTTCATGACACATTTTCACAAAGAACCTGTGCCTAATTCTGTCTCTGACAGACAGAATGACAATGTTTCGGAATGCAGTGATGATGAAGAATTCACCGAAGAGTCTGCCATAGAAGCATACAAAAAGCTTCATAAGAGTTGGATCATGTTGGTTAAAGTCAATGAAGGGCTGATGAAAGAGAATGGTGATCTCATTAAAGAAAGAGATAGTCTGTCCATACGCCTCAGTGAATTGCAGAATGATCTTCAAACAATCCAGAAACAATTCTCACTCTCAGAATGGTGAACTGCTTCATCTAAAGAAGCTCGTCAAGATGATGAATTCTGGATCATCTCAACTTGATGACATCCTTTCGAAAGGAAAAACTCCACAGGACCATATAGGTCTTGGATATACTGGTGGGAAGATTTTTGACCATTTCTGTCAAGGACAATCATCTGGAACGCATGATGAATATGTTCCAGAACCTGAATTTAAACCCGAGATCAAGCAGCCACTGCCTCAAAAGTTCCAGCCTCGAAAGATTGGAGTTGTCTGCCACTACTGTCAAAAGCCTGGTCATATTCGACCATAATGTAGGTACTACATCAATGATCTCAGAAGAATAAAGAGGAAAGGTCGATCTCAGAATGACCTGAATTTCAGAAGACAAACTGTGTGGAACAGATCCTGGAACAATCACAGGAACTATGTTGTTCACACTGCCCTCAATATTCATGCAAAGAGCAGCTGGTACTTTGACAGCGGATGTTTGCGACACATGACTGGAGATGTCAGTATGCTGAAGAATATTCAAAAGGATAGCTCTTATCAATCCGTTACTTTTGGAGACGGTGTTAAAGGAAGAGTACTCGGCCGTGGTCATCTAGATGTTGAAGGGATGCCAAACTTGGAGGATGTTCTTCTTGTTGAAAGACTAAAAGCTAACTTAATTAGCATAAGTCAACTCTGTGATCAAGGTCTCTTGGTCCACTTTACCAGAGACAAATATCTTGTGAAGAACAAAGAATGTATGCTGCTGATGGATGGAGGCAGATCAAGGGACAATTATTACCTTCTCAACATGAAAGGTAATTGTTTCAGAACTCAGCTTGATGAAGCAAACATATGGCATGAAAAGCTTGGCCATGTGAGTTACAGAAACATGCAACGTCTTACGAAGACAGAAGCTGTGAATGGAGTCCCGAAGTTTGATATTGATCGTAGCAAAATTTGTGGTCTGTGTCAAGTGGGAAAACAGATTCATACATTACATAAATCTGTTAAGAAGATTACCATCTCAAAAGCTTTGAAGCTGTTGCATATGGATTTGATGGGGCCTATTCAAACGAAAAGTATTAGAAGGAAGTGTGTCGATGACTTCACACGATTCACATGGGTTGAGTTCCTTAGAGATAAGGGAGAAACTTTTGAGACATTCAAGAATCTGTGTCTCAAGCTTGAAGTGGAGAAAGCAACAACTGTGATGAGAATTCAAAGTGATCACGGTCGTGAATTTAAAAATGCTTATTTCAAATGTTTTTGTGAAGAAAGAGGTACTGCTCAGGAGTTTTCTGCACCAAAAACACCTCAACAAAATGTTGTTGTTAAGAGAAAAAATCGAACTCTTCAAGAAATGAGCCGAGTCATGTTGAAGGCAAAATCTGTCCCTGACAACTTATGGGCAGAAGCGATGAACACAGCATGTCATGTTATTAATCGGGTGTATTTCAGACCCAAGACAAGAGTCACTCCCTACGAGCTATGGAAAGGGAAGAAACCAAATTTAAAGTACTTACACATCTTTGGAAGTACTTGCTATATGTTAAGAGACCGGGAGCAGCTTGGCAAGTTTGATGCCAAAGGAGATGAATGTATTTTTCTCGGGTACTCGAGAAATAGTCGGGCCTATCGAGTTTTCAACAAGAGGACCAAGACGGTGATGGAGTCAATTAACATTGTTGTTAATGATCTGGAAGAACCTGTTGCCCACATTGATGAGGAAAGTATTGATGTCAACATTCATGTGCCAGTTTCTGTTCCAGACAGATCGGAACACTATGATCAGGCTGAGTTGAGGAACGAGAACCTGGATAGCTTCAAACCTTCAAAAGGTATGCAGAAGCATCATTCTGCAGCAGACATCATTGGTGATGTGAGTGAAGGAGTTAGAACCAGAGAAGTTCGAAAGAACTATCGTGAGATGATTGCAAATGTCTGCTACACTTCTACAATTGAGCCCAAGAACGTTAAAGAGGCCTTACAAGATGATCGATGGATTCATGCCATGCAAGAAGAGCTCTTGCAGTTTGAAAGAAATGAAGTATGGGATTTGGTTCCATGTCCTAAAGGTGTTAATGTGATCGGCACGAAGTGGATCTTCAAAAATAAAACCGATGAAGAAGGGAACATAACCAGAAATAAGGCAAGACTTGTGGCCCAGGGCTATTCACAAGTTGAAGGTGTGGATTTTGACGAGACTTTCGCACCAGTTACTCGTCTTGAATCTGTCAGGTTGCTTCTTGCCATGGCTACATAGATGAAGTTTAAATTATACCAAATGGATGTGAAGAGTGCCTTCTTAAATGGGTACTTATCTGGAGATGTCTTTGTAAGCCAACCCAAACTGATGAGTATGGGGTGAGCTTTAGCAAGCTAAATCCAGAGTTGCAGCTGCGTGGTCCAGTGACGCGACTTAGAGCCAAGAAGCTGCAAGACTACTTTCAGTGTTTCGTTGGAAAGAAGCTCGAGGAAGAGTTGATGGTTCGAAGTAGCCCCAAGCTGATTATTATGCTTTCGATACAAGATGAGGATGAAGAGGCCTAGATGGAATTAGTGCAGATTTTATTTAATTTAATAAGACTATTTTCAGTTGTGGATTTTATTTAGTTTGAAGCCCAAATTAATGTTAGGTGAATTGGGCCTTTATCTTGTTTTCTTTTATTTTTCGAAAATTATTAAGCCCATTAACTTAATAATTTCATTTTTCCCTTAGGTTAGTATTTATGCACTTTTCAAACCCTGGAAAAAGACAGATTGGATTTGATAACAAACGCTTTGTCGTTCATCCCGTCTCCAAAACACGCATATCGATAGTTCTTGGTAGGGTTTGTGAATTGGCACCTACAAACTCGAAATCAGAAGATTCGTTCGTGCATCCAGTAGTGTACGGGTTGATCTGCCACGAAGTTCTACTCCATACTCGCGTTTCGGATTCTCGTAGATCCGGGGTTCGTTTCGGGTAAGCTTCTTCTATCCATTTCGTTTCCTTTCGCCTCCACATCGTGTACCATCACCACCACGCCTCCATACACATCCCACACCATCCACCACGTTGTTACCATCGCCCATATTCAATCCCAGGTCCAGATTCCACATATACCATCCAATCGAGTCGTAAATCGTCTAAAAATCCCCACCGAGCCATCTCCCAATTTATACGTGCGTTTTGCCTGATTTTTGGATATGTTGTTTCTGCTATACATTTATGCAATGTCCTAAAATTTGAGCGTAATCTGACTTCATTTGCTAGGTCAATTTATTAGGTCAAGAATTAGGGTTCTTCGGGTCGAAATTGGGGATTTTGGGATATCTTGGTGTTTAGTCTTGAAACTTGATTTGAGATCAGTTTATTTGGGTTATTTATTTGTTAGTGTTCAGTTTGTTTTTGGGTTGGATCATCTGTCAAGTTGACGCGTGTTCGATTCGATAAGCTTCCGCATCGTATTGGTTACATCATACTTTTTGGTATCAGAGCCACGTCAACTTCGGTTGGTCGTGGTTCAATCCAAATTGGTGTGTGATACAGTAGGGGCAAGAGCATCGATCATTTAAAAAAAAAAACAAAAAAAAAATCGTTGAAAAAAAAAAAGAAGAAAAAAAAAACAGAAAATTCGATAAAAGAAAAAAAAAAAAAAGAATTTGATCGAGCCCTATTGTGTTACCGTGTTATTGTTGAGTTTCTTGAGTTTGTTTATTGTTGTTGATCTTTGTTGGTTTTGGATATCTAGTAATTCTGTTGTTTTGTGTCGTGTCGCATTTTGCCGTTCTTCGTCGTATAGCGATTGGGGACGTCATCTTGCATTGTTGGGTGTCCATTTTTTCATCCACATTGTTCATTATCTAGGGGGGGAATTAGAGTTTGGTGTCTTTAGCTTTGTTAGGATTGATTTTGTGAGTTCCCTCGTTGGTTTGGGTTTGGTTTCTATTTCCTAGTTGTTTGGTTTCTGTTTCTTTGTTGGATTATTGCTCTTGTTTTGGAATAATAATTATCCAAAAGTCATCCATCATCTATCCTACAATTCCCAGTTTCCATCACACAAGCCACCAAGCCTCTAGCCGACTCTATACACTATTCGTCGGTTTTCTGCAGATTTTGCTCCCGAACTCCGATTTTCATCCATAATACCATTCCGGACACGGAACGACGAGCTGGATTGAACTCACCGCTACGCGGTGATATATGTGTATTTTTGACCAAATTCGGCCATCTTCAAGGTGAAAACGTCCAGTGAATATTTTTCGGTTTTGCCATTTCTCCCCGTTTGCTGTCCTTTCCACCACTATAGCCAAGCCAACCACTTTCCAGCCATATTTCCACACCCTAGCCGTGGTTTACCTGAACTTGCAGTAACTTTGTGGTATTTTCTCTACTCGAGCATTATTGGAGTCAAGTTCGAGCTCTTGACTAGAGTTGGAGGAGCTAACCGCAGCTCTATCAGAACAACAGAGACAGTGGAATTCCAACATCTACAGAGTGCAGAAATTTGAGTGATAAACACGAGAGGAAAAAAAAAGTGAAAAAAAAAAGTGAGGTCCTATTTACCTTTTATTTTCTTTCTTCTGGTTTTGTTTTGTTTTGCAGGTCTACACGATGATGCCCGGAGACGGAAATAATAAGAGGACTGATAAGTCACCTGCTGCACCGAACACTCCTTCAGATGCGTCCTCATCGGATCAATGGGATGCTCAGTTCCATTACAAAGCCATGTCTCAGTATTTTGAGAGACGCAGTCAGTTATTGGAGGACAAGCTAGAAGATTCGTTAGCCAAAGTGATGGCGCAGCTCGAGCTTATCAATGCTCGACCTCCCTTACCGCCAGCGGTACAAGGCCAATCCGTCCAGAATGAGGCAGCACCTCGCCATATGGAGGTCCCCACAAATGAGACCTATGTGTATGCAGAGCCAGCCCGAGCAGAGGCCCGAGCCAATGCTAGGGCGCAGCAACCAGTGCAACGTCGTCAACCGCCGGTGCAAGAGGTCTATCACGAATATCGTGATGCAGGAGATGACTATGGTGACTTTGCAGAGGAGTCAGAGGCCGGGTTTGAGCCTTATCAGAGACGTGATCGACCCCGACAGCCTTATAGGCGTGCAGCCCGCGCCTATCCGCCTTTCCAGCCCCGACGAGCCGATCCTGACAGCTTGTTAAACAACATCAAAACAAGCGTACCGGCATTTGAGGGACTGCATGACCCCGACCTATACCTCGACTGGGAGAGGAAGGTCAACAAGATTTTTGAGTGTTATGACTTCCCAGAGGTGAAGAAAGTGCAACTGGCTTCGATGGAGTTCACAGGGTATGCAGCTAGTTGGTGGGAGAACATCCAGAACCGCCGCCGTCGAGACAGATACCCGCCTATCGACTCGTGGCCAGAAATGAAAGATGTGATGAGAGGCCGCTTTATTCCTGTTAACTATGAACGGGAATTGGAGCGTCGACTGAGCCAGATTCGCCAGGGTACTCGGTCTATTGAGGAGTACCATAAGGAGTTAGAGACTGCGATGAACCGAGTTGGCAAGGAAGAGACGCTGATAGCTACAATCAACCGGTACATCGAAGGCATGCACCCAGACATTGCTTGTGAAGTCGAGCTGAAGGATTTCACCAGTATTGAGGCTATGATTCACTATGCCTCGATAGTCGAGCGGCAGCTTAAAGAGGGACGCCGACCTTCTTCTCATTCTGTGCCAGCAAGGACACCATGGGTTCGAGGCGAGTCTTCTATGCCTAGGACAGCCCCTCCACGTCCTCAAGGCCAGACTTCACAGCCCGCTCGCCGCTATGAGCAGACAGCTCCGCAGCCTACCCGCAGATCTGAGCACAATTCATCTGCACCGAACCGGAATAATCAAAGCCGTCCGGTACAGTCGAATCAGCCACAGGGTAGCACATCAGGAAGGGCACGCGACGTGCAATGTCACAAGTGCCGAGGATGGGGACACTTTCAAGCTCAGTGTCCGAATAGGCGAGTTCTTTTCCTTTCAGAGCAGAATGAGCTGGAGTCAGCAAGTGAGGAGGAACTCGATGAAGTTGAGACAGCAGGGGACGATCCACAGTCCCGAGATGGTCCATTAGTGGATGAAATTAATGATGAGAAGCCGGATCTAGCCCATGTCAGCCTTGTATCGATCCGAGCTCTGAGCCTAATTCGGGAGGAGGATCAGAATGACCAGCGTGAGAACATCTTCTACGCGCGCTGCTCGATCCGAGATAATATATGCTCGCTCATCATCGACAGTGGAAGTGTTGTCAATGCGATCAGCCAGTATGCAGTGGGGAAACTGAATCTGGTTCCACAGAAGCACCCCAAGCCGTACCGCTTGCAGTGGCTGACTGACCGAGGAGAAATCCGTGTAGGATATCAGGTAAGCGTTACTTTCTCTATTGGTCGTTTTGTTGATACTGTGCTTTGTGATGTCATCCCTATGGAGGCATCGCATATTCTGCTTGGTCGGCCGTGGCAATTTGACAGGAAAGCTATTCATGACGGATTTGCCAACACGTATACGGTGACCCGAGATGGAAGGACCACCCGACTATGGCCACTGACACCTAAGGATGTCAATGAAGATCAAAGGAGAATGCAAGAGAAGTTTAAGGAGGAGAAGAAGAAAGAGAAACAGATTGAGGGCAAGTTTCCGGTTCCAGCTGGCCAATCAACGGCCGACCCCAAGACCTCCAAGGGGACGGCGTCAGCTTCCAAGGGGTCCACCAAGGCTGCCCATTTGGCCACCTCGTCGACCTCCAGTACCGACAATCCCGATACTGTGCACCGGAATTTATTTATTAGTGCAAAGGGGGTTCAAAAAATAATCAAAGCTGGTAAGCCTATCGTTCTAGTTAATTTTAAGGCTTATGATACTCCTGATGTTGTTGTTCCTTCTGTTTTGCAGCCATTGATGGAGGAGTTCCAGGACGTGTTTCCTGAGGAGATTCCGAGTTGTCTGCCGCCAATTCGAGGAATTGAGCACCAGATCGACTTCCAGCCGGGATCAGTCCTACCGAATAGGCCAGCATACCGCACTAGTCCCGAGGAGACTAAGGAGATTGACCGTCAGGTCAAGGAGTTGCTGGAAAAGAAGCAGGTCAGAGAGAGCCTGTCACCCTGTGCCGTACCCGTGATACTCGTACCCAAGAAGAACAACGAGTGGCGTATGTGCATGGACTGCCGGGCTATAAACAAAATAACGGTAAAGTATCGCTTCCCTATTCCCCGTTTGGATGATATGTTGGATGAGTTGTCTGGAGCGTCTATTTTCTCTAAAATTGATTTACGTTCTGGGTATTTTCAAGTCCGTATGAGTGAGGGGGATGAATGGAAGACTGCGTTCAAGACGAAGCATGGATTGTACGAATGGCTTGTCATGCCATTTGGGCTTACCAACGCCCCTAGTACATTCATGCGTCTCATGAACCACGTCTTGAGGGATGTGATTGGGAAGTATGTGGTTGTATATTTTGATGACATCCTCATTTACAGTACTTGCATTTCTGAGCATGTTAGACATCTTAGGCGAGTTTTTGAATTGCTGCGTGATGCAAAGTTGTATGCCAATTCGTCTAAATGTACTTTTTGCATGAATGAGGTCGTCTTTCTTGGTTTTGTGGTGAGTAGTAGAGGACTTGAGGTGGACAGATCGAAGGTTAAGGCCATCGAGGAGTGGCCCACACCTAAGACCTGTGCAGAGGTTCGGTCATTTCATGGTTTGGCTGGATTTTATCACCGTTTTGTACGGGATTTTTCCACTATAGCCGCTCCTTTGACCGAACTGAGTAAGAAAGATAGGAAGTTTGAGTGGGGAAAAGCCCAAGAGCATGCTTTTACATTGTTGAAGTCTAAATTGTGTAATGCTCCTGTTTTGGTTTTGCCTGACTTTAACAAGATGTTTGAGATTGAGTGCGATGCCTCTGGCATAGGCATTGGTGCTGTGTTGATGCAGGAAAGGAAGCCGGTCGCGTTCTTCAGTGAGAAGCTCAATGGTGCAGCTTTGAGATATTCCACCTATGATAAGGAGCTATATGCACTGAAGAGGTCTTTGGAGACTTGGCAACATTACCTGCGACCAAAGGAGTTCGTGATTCACACTGATCACGAGTCCCTGAAACACCTGAAGGGACAACAAAGTTTGAATGCACGTCATGCCAGATGGGTGGAGTTCATCGAATCCTTCCCGTATGTGATCAAGTACAAGAAGGGGGAAGAGAATGTGGTTGCCGATGCACTTTCCCGAAGGTACGCGCTTGTTTCTGTTTTACACACACAATGTTTGGGTTTTGAGCACATTAAGAGTTTTTATGCATCTGATCCTTTCTTTGGTCCCATATTCGAGTCTTGTGTTGGAAAGTCTAGGGCCATTGATTCGTTCTATATTGTTGATGGATTTTTGTTTAAAGATGCTAAACTGTGTGTACCTGATTGTTCTATGCGGGAGTCGTTCATATTAGAGTCACATGCAGGGGGTCTCATGGGTCATTTTGGTGTTAACAAAACGTTGAGTCTCTTGCATGAGCATTTCTATTGGCCTCGCATGAAACGTGATGTCGAGAGAGTCTGTGCTAGGTGCATAACTTGTAGAAAGGCTAAATCCACGTCTAGTCCTTTTGGCTTGTACACGCCATTGCCGGCGCCTACTTCACCTTGGGTAGACATTTCCATGGACTTTATCTTGGGTTTGCCTAGGTCTAAAACTGGTAAAGACTCTGTTTTTGTGGTTGTAGATCGTTTTTCTAAGATGTCTCATTTTATTGCATGCAAAAAGACTGATGATGCTGTGAACATTGCTAATCTTTTCTTTCGTGAGGTTGTCCGTTTGCATGGTCTCCCTAGAACCATTGTGTCTGATAGGGATTCAAAGTTTTTGGGGCATTTTTGGAGAGTCTTGTGGGGAAAGTTGGGTACGAAGCTTCTGTTTTCTACTGCATGTCATCCGCAGACGGATGGTCAAACTGAGGTAGTCAATAGGACGCTTGGTACTTTACTTCGTGCATTAGTTAAGAATAATTTGAAATCATGGGAAGAATGTTTGCCTTTTGCTGAGTTTGCTTATAATAGAGTTGTACATTCTTCTACGAATATGTCGCCTTTTGAGGTTGTGTATGGTTTTAATCCGTTGACTCCAACGGATCTGTTACCTTTGCCTATTGACCATTTCTCGAGTGTGCAAGGTGTTCGAAGAGCTGAACAGGTACGAGAGATGCATGAGAAGGTGAAGGCGAGGATTGAGCTCCAAGGCGTGCGGAATGCCAACAAGGCAAACTCACATCGCAAACAAGTAATTTTCAAACCCGGCGACAAAGTTTGGGTCCATTTCAGCCCGGGGCGTTTTCCTAACCTGAGGAAATCAAAGCTCATGCCCCGTGGTGACGGGCCATTCACTGTGGTCGCCAAAGTCAATGACAATGCTTACCGACTCGACTTACCTGGTGAGTATAAATGTTCCCCAACGTTTAATGTTTCTGATCTCTCTCTTTTTCCTACAGATACTTTTGATGAAGAGGACCCGAATTCGAGGTCGAATTCTTTTGAGGAAGGGGGGAATGATGAGTATGGGGTGAGCTTTGGCAAGCTAAATCCAGAGTTGCAGCTGCGTGGTCCAGTGACGCGACTTAGAGCCAAGAAGCTGCAAGACTACTTTCAGTGTTTCGTTGGAAAGAAGCTCGAGGAAGAGTTGATGGTTCGAAGTAGCCCCAAGCTGATTATTATGCTTTCGATACAAGATGAGGATGAAGAGGCCTAGATGGAATTAGTGCAGATTTTATTTAATTTAATAAGACTATTTTCAGTTGTGGATTTTATTTAGTTTGAAGCCCAAATTAATGTTAGGTGAATTGGGCCTTTATCTTGTTTTCTTTTATTTTTCGAAAATTATTAAGCCCATTAACTTAATAATTTCATTTTTCCCTTAGGTTAGTATTTATGCACTTTTCAAACCCTGGAAAAAGACAGATTGGATTTGATAACAAACGCTTTGTCGTTCATCCCGTCTCCAAAACACGCATATCGATAGTTCTTGGTAGGGTTTGTGAATTGGCACCTACAAACTCGAAATCAGAAGATTCGTTCGTGCATCCAGTAGTGTACGGGTTGATCTGCCACGAAGTTCTACTCCATACTCGCGTTTCGGATTCTCGTAGATCCGGGGTTCGTTTCGGGTAAGCTTCTTCTATCCATTTCGTTTCCTTTCGCCTCCACATCGTGTACCATCACCACCACGCCTCCATACACATCCCACACCATCCACCACGTTGTTACCATCGCCCATATTCAATCCCAGGTCCAGATTCCACATATACCATCCAATCGAGTCGTAAATCGTCTAAAAATCCCCACCGAGCCATCTCCCAATTTATACGTGCGTTTTGCCTGATTTTTGGATATGTTGTTTCTGCTATACATTTATTCAATGTCCTAAAATTTGAGCGTAATCTGACTTCATTTGCTAGGTCAATTGATTAGGTCAAGAATTAGGGTTCTTCGGGTCGAAATTGGGGATTTTGGGATATCTTGGTGTTTAGTCTTGAAACTTGATTTGAGATCAGTTTATTTGGGTTATTTATTTGTTAGTGTTCAGTTTGTTTTTGGGTTGGATCATCTGTCAAGTTGACGCGTGTTCGATTCGATAAGCTTCCGCATCGTATTGGTTACATCACAAACGCTTTGAAGACCCGTACCATCCTGAGTATGTGTACAAACTGAAGAAGTCCCTCTGTGGTCTCAAACAAGCTCCACGAGCTTGGTACGAATGACTTACCAAATTCCTTCTGGAGAAAGGATACGTTCGAGGTGGAGCTGATAGAACTCTCTTAATCAAGAGAGAAAATTTGACGTGATCATCGTTCAGATTTATGTTGATGATATTGTCTTTGAATCTGTCTCGAACAGAATGGTGAAAGACTTCGTGAAGGACATGACTTTCGAATTTGAGATGAGTCTTGTAGGTGAACTAACCTACTTTCTGGGGCTTCAAGTGAAGCAAAAGGATGATGGAATCTTTGTGTCTCAAACGAAATATGCAAAGAATTTAATCAGCAAATTTGGCTTGGAAACTTGCAGCCTGAAAAGAACTCCAATGGGGACATCTTCAAAGATGTCAAAATATGAAGCTGGTGTGGCTATTGAACAAACCTTGTACCGGAGTATGATTGGGAGTCTGCTCTACCTTACAACAAGTAGGCCAGACATAAGCTATAGTGTAACACCCTAAATTCTTTAATTTAAAATGTTACATTTTCTATTCTTTTAAGCGGAAAAATAATTAACAATAATAATAATTCAGGTAAATATATATATATATATATATATTCTATTTTTATGCTAGAAATTTTATATGAAAGAAAAATGAATTGTAGCATTTAAAAGCAAATATGTGCTTATTTTAAAATTCATAATAATTTTAATTTTTTTTTATAAACGTAATTTAATTCCTAAGTTGAAAAAATAAAACATATAAGTTCTAGATCATAATATTTATAATAGGCAAAATCATAATATTTAGCCACTGGTTTAAGTTAGTTCAAAAGTCACCAGCCGCAAAGCATTTCTTTCTTTTTATCCAACTGAATTTAAATCGCAGGAATAATGGATTTAGGGTATTTTTTCTCATTCTTCTTCTTCTTCTTCTTCTTCTTCTTCTTCTTCTTATCAGATATATCACACTGTGCACAAGACATACCTCTTCTGTTGTGTAAGTCATGCTCTCGGTACGTGCGTTACACTATTCTGATGCGTACGAAACGCTATTCTTATCCATATTCCATCCATGACAAATTCAAGTAGGATTAAAATATTTTTCTTTCTCAAAAAGCACATATATCATATACTTTCGTAAATAATAATATGATCCATTTCAAAATACAGATTTAAAGCAGAGATTTACCCACCTGAGAATAAAGAGCACGTAAAAATTGAGCAGTCACTCAATGAACGAGGATCATAATTGCGCCGCACCTATTATCAAAATAAATAATTTTAATTAAATAATTTAAGCCAATTTTAAATTTTTAATAAATCTGAAAATTAGAATTTTATGGGCTAATTTAATCAATTTATGAAGTTCTAAGACAAAATTTAAGTTCTGAAATGTTTCTAGGCATATTTGAAATTTTAAAATAAATAATAGGACTAAATCTGGAGTTCAAAAACTTTCTGGGGTTATTTTTCTAATTTCTGAAAACTATTGGTTCCAAAATGAAGATAGCTTATTTGCAACTAAACCCCCCTCTTCTTCTTTGCAAAATCACGCTAGGAACAAAGAATAGAAATCAGAATCCCAAATCAAAAATCAAAATCCCTAATTCTTCTCTCTCTCTCTCTCTCTCTCTCTCGACACCGGCAAGCTCACCGCCGACCGCCCACAATCAGACCCCTCAATCCAGACGAGAACCAAACCCAACTCAACAACGACACGAATCGAGTTCAGTTGCAGCGGTGATTCACCGGTGACTCGACTCCATTTCGAGTTCAGCTCAACGCCGACGACTGACCAACATAGCTCGGACCACAGCTACAACCTAGACCTGCTCACACTACAAAAAAATCGCGTTTTAGCGACGGATTTTTCCGTCGTTAAACATCAAAAATCCGTCGTTAAATCAATTAACGACGAAATTTATCCGTCGCTAACTTATTGCCGAATTCGGTCGTGAAAAATAAAAAATATTAAAAAAAAAAAAAAAAACCAGCCGAGCCAGGGGCATGAGCCCCCCGCGGGCTCAAGCCGAGCCGCCAAGCCGAGCCATGGAGCCTGAATTAATTCAGGCAAAATCTGCACTCCAGAGGATTCGAACACGGGCCAATGGCCCTAATGCCTAAGGCTTTAACCAAGTAGGCTAGAAGGTATTTACATTAAAATATACAACTAGTACATATATATACACACAAAACCTATTTTCATTGATTTTTTATTTTCAAATTAAATAATTATATAATATAAAGTCCTAAAAATTATTAAAATGAAAAATTATTAAAAAGTAATAAATTAGTAATTTAAATATAACAAAAGATATAATATATTAAAAATAATAAAAAATAAAGATAATAAAATAAAATAAATAAAAATATTAAAAAAAATTTATATTCATAATTGAAAAATAAAAAAATATTAAAAAATAATATAAATATTAAAAAATTAAAAAATAATATAAAATATTAATAAAATTAAAAAATAATTTAAAATATTAAAAAAAATAAAAAACAAAATAAATCTGAAAAATAAAATAAATAAAAAATCAAAATTTTAAAAAAATTAATTTCAAATTCGTAAATTAAGTATTAATTGGGAAATTAAAAATTAAAAAAAAATTAATAAAATTAAAAAAAATGGAAAAAATAAAAAAAATTAAAAAAAAATTAATGACGGAATTATTTCGTCGCTATTCCGTCGTTAAATTTAAAAAAATATTAAAAAAATTAAAAATTAAAAAAAATTAATTTCTAATGACGGATTTTTCCGTCTTTAACGTAGCGACGGAAAAATCCGTCGTTAGTCCGTCTTTAACGTAGCGACGAAACCACTCTCCCCTACTTCGACACTCTGCACCCACGACTCGATGCAGACTCGACAATAACCCACCAGCTATTTCTTTAATTTCTAGTTATTTTTCTGAAAATCTTTTAGTTTAATTTCTAAATGTTCTCAAATATAGTATCCTGGGTGTGTGAGATGAAATCAAGTGATGAAACATGTTTTGGTATTGTGTTGTTGAAATATGATGTGAAAATTGGAAGTGTAGAGGCGTGAATATTCTGAAAAATATGTCTTGGTGAAATGGTTTATACAATTTGGAGAATTGTTGGTTGTGTGGTGTGGAAACGTGAATTCTTACGGCATGCGTTGGTGATGTGAACAACTTGTAAAATTTTGGAGGAATTAGCATGTCTCGTGATAGGAAAATAGAGATTAAATGGGTAATTGTGTTGCTCACATGTTTATGGAGATTAGAGAAATCTTTTGAGGTTAATTCATCACAAATAAAAGCTAGCAATTTTAAAGTTTATGTTTGAAACTGATATGGTATTTGAGGTTAATTTCAAAGAAAAGTAGTGGTATTATTATAGATCTATGAATTTAAATCAAACTTTGGTATAAAATGAGAAATATTAAAAAATAAAACTGAGTTGGAAAAACTTACGAAAAATAATTGATCTTGCTGCAGCTCTTTGAATTGAAAGGTTGAAGAAGTGAAAATGTGGAATTATGGAGCTTGAATCCTTAAAAGAATTTGGTGGCTTTGCTGTGGAGCTTGGATCTTAATCGATAGTTTTGGAGTAAGGGGTGGGAGGGTATTTCTTTTGTGTGAATACACATGGAAGTCTCTAGGTGATGAGGATAAAATGATATATTTTTTTTTTTAGTTGCTTCTCTCATAAGCTTTGTTAAGCTTCTCTAGTAAGCTTGCCAAGCTTTTCTAGCACTATTCTCAATGGTTTAGTTTGAGACAAATATCCCACTTCTAGATTGTTAAAGATAACCCATTAAAATAAATACATTATTCAAAACTCATCTACAAAATAAATCCATTCTATTTTGAAATAAGTTCAAAAAGCCCAAAATAATAATTCTAAGGCCCAAATTTAAATTTTAAAATTTGTCTTTTATATTAGGGGCGCAATATCGGACTACCTCAAGTTCGTCTAATTTTTATCGAGCATCCACAAATAAAATAAATTAAAATTCAATTCCAAGCAATTAACCAATTTAAAATAATTCAAAGTACGTAAAAGCGGGTCGTTACATATAGTGTGGGAGTTTGTGCTCGCTACCTATCTGAACCCAAATAAAGTCACTTGAAATCTGTCAAGCACATAATCAAGTACATAAATGGTACTGCTGAGTTGGGACTTTAGTTTTTCTATGATACGAACCCTAGTTTGGTGGGATTTTACGATGCAGATTGGGCAGGATGTACTAAAGATAGGAAGAGTACCTCTGGAGGATGTTTCTTCCTTGGAAATAACATGGTCTCATGGTTTAGCAAGAAACAAAATTCTATCTCGCTTTCTATTGCCGAGGCAGAATATATTGCTGCTGAGAGTTGTTGTACTCAACTTTTGTGGATGAAACAAATGTTGCATGACTGTGGTGTTCCACAGTCTGTCCTTACCATATACTGTGACAATATGAGTGCGATAAACATTTCAAAAAAATCGAGTTCAGCACTCACGTACAAAGCACATAGACATTCGTCACCACTTCATCCGGGAGCTTGTTAAAGATGGATCACTTGTGATCGAATATGTTGGAACAGATGCCCAGCTTGCAGACATCTTCACAAAGGCACTTGATAGTAGAAGGTTTGAAACACTAAGATCCTCCTTGGGTCTTTCTACTCTCTAAACTTCTCCGTTGTGAGAAGACTCTCTATACAGTCTTGGTTAGTGATGTATGTATAGAGAGTATAAAATGACCATGGTTAATATGGTCTGTGAAATGTTGTGCCAATATCTGTCCTGGACAATTTTTGCTATGGAGGAACGGTTACTTTTTAACGGCTAGTAGTGCCTTGTTTTTCGCACCACGATCGATTTCACTTCCCCATACCAAGCTGCGGGGTGATGTGTGTGGAATAAGTGAGTTAAGGAAATTTACTTTTAGAATTTCCTAATTAAGGTCTTAACCTTAATTTTTCAAAAGAGACAGAATCTTAGCAAAATTTCCAAGCCGTTCTCTCTCTCTGGTGTTTGCTTGATTTTTGTTGTTCGAACTCCAATGGCGGACAAAGCTGCTTCTTCTAAGCCCTCTTAAGCCAAGAAACCCAGAATTTCTACAGAAGACTTGCGACGATAGCTTGCAGAGCTTTCTCAACCAATTGTGTTCTCATCGTCAATCGTCTCTGTCTCTGCTCTTGTGAAGCCATCTGTCGCTACCTCTGAAGCCCTTGCATCTGTGCCAACTTCTGTGGCACCTTTTGCTGTTTTGCCGCCTAGGTCTGTGTCTGAGACAGATCTCACTGTTCAACCCTCTCCTAGGGTTTCTGAAGGGCCATCCTCTCCGCCCATGGTGTCTAAGGAAATCTTGGATGCTTCAATTACGGCTGTTATAAAGAATGTTGGAGGTTCTAAAGTCTCCTTGGCCCCTGATGAAGATGATGTCACCGCCTCTGCTATTGATGAAGAGCCTACCTCTATTGAGAAATTTGATGCATCTCTTGATGCTCTGAAGTTTATTCAAGCTTCCGTCGAGTCTTGCTGCTGCTCCTGTGTATAGTGACACGCCCATTGTCACCGTTCAAGTTCCTCTTGGTGAAGTATCACCTGTTGCTGCTGCTGAAACCCTTGTTCAAGATCAAGGTGAAGATGATATTGATATCTCCTTCCTCGATGAGAATTCTCCTGTTCATGAGGATGATTATGTCCCTCATCCAAAGGCTACCTCCTCCAAAACTCGCGGGTCCAAACGCAAGTTGGAGTTGCGAGATGTTCCAGTCACTCCTCCGGTGTCTGATGATGAAGATGACACACCTATCGCCAATTTGAAATTGAAGGTGTTGGCTAAGGTTGCTGCGGAGAAGATATCTTCTTCAAAAACCCCCAAATCCAAGAAAGTTGCTGCTAAGAAGGGGTCTTCATCAAAACCCCCCAAATCGGTGAAGCCCTCTAGGAAAAAGACTTTGGCTAAGAAGCCTGATGATGTTCCGGCTCGCCGTGTTACACGGAGTGTGTCTGAGCAGAGAATGAGATTGATGTCGGGACGTCGTCGCCCGCTGATGAAGCAAGCCAGAGCTCCTTCCCCCTCTGACGAAGAAGCAGAGGATGTCCCTGAGTCTGTTCCAGACAGATCAGATTCAGATTCTGAAGTCTTTGATTCTCGTAAGTTCATCTCTGCTTTTCATCAATCGCAATTCAAGATTGTTGCTGGTCGCTCGTTAGTTTCCGAGCGCTACTTGATTAAGTCTGATATAGAGGGAACGGTTGTTGATACTCTGTTGCATGATCTTCGATTGGAAAAATCTGCTTATTCTGCTCCTCCATTCATTATTGCTGTTGTACATGAATTTCATGCCAACCTGTCTAAGCGCATGCATGATGCCTCGTATGAACATGCATTCTCTGCTTTTGTGCGTGGTTATTGGTTTGCCTTCTCTCCTACTGGTTATTGATGCCTCATATGACATAAGGCGGGTGGCTTGTATGTGTAAGATCCTTAATACACTTTTCGAATGAGTAATAGTCGGAACTTCAAGTTTGGGAGCAATCCCCCCAGAGTAGGTTGTTTGAACCGAACTGGGTTACCATCTCATGCGTCTTTACTGCTTTATTCTTTTATGTTCTTGCATCTGTCCCACACATATCACATAACAGTTTTTAAGCTGTTAACTAAAACTCGTATAAGCACGGATTACTGTTTTTCAAGAGGTATGGTAGAGATAGAGAGATATCGTTTTCCTTCTCATACAAATATTCATTATCACAATCACTGTAAGATTTCATCATGTGGTGGTGTTAGATTCATTCATGTGGATTCATGTGGTGGCGGTGGCGGCGGCAGTGGAGAGAGAGAGAGAGAGAGAAGGAGATGAAACGCAAATAGCAAGGTAGATAAATGGTTCAACAAAGAGAGTGTTTGAAATAAGCCATATTTCAAGAGAATTGGAGAATGAACAACTAATGAAAAATAAAACCATCAAAGTTGATGTTAAAAAAAATTAAATAACCAATCAAATAAAAGTTCTTGAATAGATCTCCCTCTCTTTCGCACACAGAAACAGCAACATGACAAAAGGGAGAATAAACTTCATCTCGCTTTGAATTTCCTTGTTAAAAGTTTCCTCCCCCCGGCTTGATTTTGAAATCGAAAATCATATAAACATTCACATCTTATCACACTGTTTGGGCACAAACGAAATAGTTTCCTTATGAAGATCATGAATGACTTGCAGATTTTGCTGCTGAATGTTTCCAAAAATAGACATCCCGCTTGAACTCCCCATCGCCAAGCAAGCCACCCCACTCGCATCGGCTATAATGTAGTTCTCCCCCGGCAAGTCCAAATCGGCGCCGTCGAAATGGAACACGAGCTTAGGCACCTCCACGGATTCAGCGTTGGAAGGAAGAGTGAAGCATAGATCGAGGCCAGTCTGATTCGAGTCGTCCACGGGTAGCTTCACTTGCTTCATGAACTCTTTCTTCACGAGATCGAACACCTTCTCTTCTAAATACGTGATTGTAGTGCCGGAGTCGATAATCATGCCACCGGTCCCATCTCCCTTGATTGCAAAACTCGATTTCTTGATAGGCACGCTTGTGTCACCAACCGTGATCCCTTGGAGAGAAAGATAGTAAAAAGAAGGTGATGATGGATTCTTGATCAATGGAGTAGTCATGATTGTTGTATCCTTGGCATCCAGACTCGCTAATGAGCCCATCGAGAGCGTGCTCGTCTTTGCTGAATCAATGGATGTTAGGCAATACGAAAACTTGGGCTCGTCGAGTTGGGAAACGAGCGACAACGGGCCGCGTCCCAGCCCCACGAGCCCGCCTCCTTGATTGAAGCCGCTGCCTTCGTTGTCGAGGCCGCACCCGAACCCGACTTTGGGGACGGAGACCTTCCCGAACGTGAAGGTCTCCGTCGCCATGACTCCTTGAGTCGACGAGTAATCGCCGTAGGTGTACAAATACTCGCAGTTGCCGTTACTGCAGGAGGAGAGGGGTAGAGCAGTGCAGAGATCGGTAGAGCAGGATAGCTTGGCGAAAGAGGAGGACTGTTTTGGATCGAAAATCGGTGTTGGAGAATTGAAACACTGCTTGCAGGGCTTGCATTGAGTCCAGATGAGGTCGCTGCCGGTGTCTAATATAGCAGAATAGGATGACGGAGGAGTGCCAATGGATAGCTCCATTAGAAACTCGCCGTTTCCGGCGTGGATTGGGGCGGAAACGGTGGCGTCCGATGCAGCCAGGGCCATTGCATAGAGCCTCTCCATTCTCTTCCTTCCACGCTTCATCCCGCGTTGGAGAAGCTCCAGCTTAGTGAAGTTTCCGCCCCAATCCACGTGTTTTAGCTTCACTTGAAAGCCAGTTTTCACGTCGAGCAAGTCCCGGGAAGTGGAAGCGGCTGGTGGAGCGAGTACAACCATCATGAGAAGTAGCGTTACTGCCATTGAGGAAGATGAGGACAAATTTTTATGAAATGAAGACATTGTATTCCGAGGATGATATAGATCGAATACAAAGAACACAAGGCTCGCTAGCTAATTCCAAAAATAAGGGATATATATGACTAGTGAATAAGGTGAGGGGGTTGAATTAAAAATTAAATGAATATAGATTAATATTTCACATCAAGGGAAGCTGCCATTTCAATATTGCATCAAAATTTCATCCTAGTCTTGGGGTGGTAATTGAAACTATACAAGTGGAACTAGTGAAGGACAGACAACCACAAATATATATATATATATATATATATATATGAGTTATGTTTATCGTAGATGTGATTGTAAACTTTCAAAATTATGAATGTAAATATATATACGAGTAATATTTGTCGTGGATATGCTTGTTAACTTTTGCTTAAATCATCATATATAAAGGGATTAATGCCGGCGAGATACTCTAATCTGAAGGGTGTATCTCAATCGTGTTCCAACATTATAACTATACAATTTAAATAATATTTATAATAAAAATATTAACCAATTATCATATCCTAATTAATATTTATAGCTAGGAATCCGAATATAATTTTAAAAACTTAGATACCTTATAAACTTTGAAATAACCAACCATAATAATCAATTATATTAACTAAAAATAAAAGAAAATTAAAAATAGTAAAAATTAATTATAGACCTTAATTGGGTGGAATAAAACCCTAAATAAAAATATGAAATTATACTAAGCCAAAAAAAATTAAAATTGAAGTAAAAAATGTAAGAAAAATTAATAATTTTGATGTTGGGACATGATTAGGACACACAACTTTAGATTACAGAATCTAATGTGCGATTAATGTTGACTGCAATCCTGTGCGCTAGTAGAACATAAGAGACTTAACTTATTTGAATGTTCAATCTTTAGATTCGGGGTGGTACGTCAACTATTTCAAAGACTAGAAGAAACAACCTACGATGTTTTAGCTCACCTTCCATGAAACTTAAGAGACCCTCGTAGATTTTATAATATTTTATTACTGGAAATCAGATCAAAATTTATAGTTAACGACACAAAATATGTGCATACCATCTTTTGTTTTAGGTGAATGATTTAATTTCTCACTTTATATATGTGTCTATATATATATATATATTTGTTGTGTTGACAAAGAATTATTAAGAAGAAAGTAGTTAGGTGGGCAAACTCATCTACTAATTATTGAGAATATGGATGTTTTGTTGTTGTCAAGCAATGTAGTTTCGATGGGTGAATTCGCGGTTTAACTAGGTATGAAGCAACACCAAAATTATTACATATCATACTACTTTTATTTCTCCACTTTTTTCTTTTGTGAAGTTTAAGTTTTTAATTATGACTATATTGAAATATAATTAAATATTTGGAAAAAGAAAAAAAAAAGTTTTCAGAAAAGAAACATTTAAAAAATATAAAGCACCGCTTTCGCCTTGTAGATAAATTTTTAGTCTGGAGTTGTTGGAAATTTCTTTATTATGATTTGATAAAATATATGTGTGTGTGTATCGCGTACGTTCTATTATTTTGAGTAATGTCCTAAAATAGCCAACAGAGTGATTAGTATATGTTGTGGTATCGCCTAGTTAGGGTTTACACCTCTTGATTTCCTACCCCTTGCGGTTCCTAACACTCGCTACTCAAGTAGCTAAGACTAGAAAACAGGAGATTACAAGATGGATCAACATAAAAGTCTAGTCTAGAGATTCTTCAAGTTGCAGCAACAGTAGCCTCAGAGATGAAGGTCAAGCGAACCTTCAAGGTTCTTCACAGGCACCAAACTCTTCAGATCTGTAGCAAAGACAAAGAAACAAGTGAGATAACACAGCAGATAGGTTGAAGAAAGAGACAAGAAAAGACAGAGAGCGATCGGGTGTGGGAAAAGGTGCCCAAGGCACAGCGGCTCAGATTTTCCCACTGGAATCGGCAGCAGCCCTCTCCGGCGACCGGAGAACAGTCCATGGGAAAGGGGAAGGGGAAGCGGCGGCTAGGGTTTGGGGAAGGCGACGGGTTTCCCCTTTTTTCTCTCTCAGCACACTCCTCCCTTACACTCAGCGGCCAAACAGGAGTCGATTGGCAGAACTCCGGCCAGAGAAATCGAGGGAGTGAGGTGAGAAGATCCAGAAAGAGAGAGAGAGAATATTAGATTAGATTCAGAGTTCGAGTGTATCTAGCGTGAGAGGGAAGAGAGATATTATAGATGCTTCTAGAGCATAGGGAAATACCAACTGCCTTAATGCAGTTTAGATTAGGAAGTTGGATCGTCATTAGGGTTTAGGATTTGGGGCTTGGACCGGGTAGATAGGATTTAATTGTAATGGGCCAGAAATAGGACAAATGGGCCATTCCCAACATTTCCACCTTGGCCCTTTTGGACTGTTTCCATCACCAAGGAAGAGGGTCTGCCCAAAAAGAAACACACGAGATTATCATCATTGTCAATTATTTTTACTCATGAATGTAACACAAAGTCACACTATGAGAAGGAGGAATTAAACACTATGCGTATTTAATCCAGTCTCTTCAACGTGAGACCAACCCACATAACAAGTCTCTGGTCTCAAAGGATCATTGACCTTCATGAACTTGTACAGAACCTAGCTAAAAGTACCAAAGGGAATCACCAACTTGAGGCCACAACAGCCTCAGAGATAAAGATGGGACTTATAACCACAGAATCAACTGTGAGAACCCATCACAGATCCCATAAATATTAATCAAAGTCCATGTTGAGGGACTTCATGCAAGACTCCAGCTTTGCAATTGGTAGGCACTTAGTGCCCATATCTGCAGGGTTAAATTCAGAGAGGATCTTATCAAGCAATACCTCTCCTTTCTCTACTATGTCTCTTATGAAATGATATCTCACATCAATATGTTTTGTTCTATCATGAAAGACTGGGTTTTTACAAAGTTGGATGGCTGATTGGCTGTCAGAATACAACAAGGGTTTATCATTAATGAAATTAATTTCAGTTAACACACCATTCAGCCATATAGCTTCTTTTACAGTTTCTGTAGCTGCAATGTTGTAATACCCCGAAATATTTTAGAAGGTTTTATTCGACATATGTTACCTGAGGGTAATCTAAGAAATAAGTTGGGTCCTTAACGGATTCAAATAAAGGAAAATCGCAGCCAGGGACATCTATTAAAATTTAATTTGGTCAAAAATTGCTTTAAAAATATGTTCTGATATTTTTCTCGGGATGATAGAAAAATTTCCAAGCATCGTGCCAAACTTTGGATTTTCCAATTTCGAGTTCAAATGAACACTTGGCACAATTTTAGGGTGAAAGGTAATAGATTTGGATAACTAAGGCACATCCGTCATTATCCAATTTCTTTTTCGAAATATTATCCTATTCGTAATTATCCTATTCTTTTTCCATCATTATCCTATTCCATCATTATCCTCTTTCTTTTATTCGTTATTATCCTATTTATTTTTCTTCTATAAATAGGAGGTTAAGGTTTCATTTTTCATTTATTTTCAAAATCGAAACGCCGAACAGCTTCTAGAGGAGGTACGACTCTAGTTTCCTATTTCATTTCCGAAATAGTCATTTTGAAGGTGTCAACGCGTAGATCACGAATATGTGATTGAAATGATGACACGACGGACGATCATGATGACAAATCATCGTGACCGCCGCCAAAAGTCGCAACCACCTTTCGAATCGGTGACTCTTTCGGGTTGCCGGATCAAAAAGTGTCTTTAGGGTTTTATGTTCTATGTATATTTATATACATTTTCCATGTTGTCACTTTTTAATTTCGGGTATATTTTGGGTATCCGAATATTAAATGGTAGTCTTTTTCAGATCTATCCTTCGTGGATAGCCCTATCGTATTTTTAAGCTCAAAAGTTGTTCCGTGTTAAAATATAGTATTTTTATTTAAAGTTCCATATTTTTCCAATGGGCCGATCTTGCAGTATGAATTTATTTGTACCGAATTAATTTTAGGATACGGGTTTGACCACCCCGTATGCCAAAACTTCCAAAATGGTTTTTCTTTATAAAAATGCCCTGAGTAAAGTTCCCTTAAGAGTCAAAATATTTTGATGACCCGGGTGCTGCGTATTAAGATAGCAGATATTATAATATTTACTTCATAGCTAAGAAAGGTTAGATTTTGACCTAATGGTAGTCATTCATCGAAACTAAGTTGCCGGATAATCTTGTAGGCACAGAAGAAGGAGACTTCTAGTTGAGACCAGAACCAGAATCTAGATCTAACTTTCCAGATCGGATTGCCAGGTGGGTTTTTATTATATAAAAATATATATTTCGGGTTATTAAGCCCTGATATTTATAAAATGAACGTGATTGAATATCCAACTCATGACTGTATTTGATGTGCTCTCCTGACTCATGTAAGTCTTACTACTGTTTTTGGTGACGAAACTACAATGGTTCACGATATCGAGCCCCAAGCAAACAGGGCAGTGTCCAACCTTAAGCAGCCGGGTTGTGTACACGAACCGACTCACCGTAAGCGTTCTAGGGGAGAGTGGCGCGCAATGATGGAACTAAAATGATTTAGTATACATGGAATTCACAAATTTTCTACTTTAAAAGCTTTCCATGATATGCTTAAAATATGATTGGATATTCTGTTTTATAAAATGATTGTGAAGGTTTTTCTCAAAAGTACCCACTGAGTGCATTAGTACTCATGCCCAAAAATCTTTTCAAATATTTTTCAGGATGAGCTGCGGGATGGTGGACGGCTGTGCTAAAGCTGAAGGGCTATCATTTGATGTATATGTTTCCTTTTCCGCTATGGAGTCTAACTGAGAACATGCTTCCTTTTGAGTCTGAATAAATGCGCTACGTTCTTTCCGCTTACTCTGATTATTGCTACAGAGTGTTCGGTTCTCCGAATCCCATTTTCTTTACTGTTATGGAGTGTTCGGTTCTCCGAATCCCATTTTCTTTATTGTTACGGAGTGTTCGGTTCTCCGAATCCCGTTTACTTTCCGTTCCTGACAGGCAAAAGCCTGGCATTTATTTACTTTCCTTATTCAGACAGGCGCAAGCCTGACTTTACATTGTTTTCCATGTCAAGGCAAAAGCCTGGCATCTCTTTACTTCAAGTATTTGGACAGACATCAGTCTGGCCTTTTTCATGCCTAACCTATTAACAGTTAACCTTTGAACTGTTATTATTTACATTGAAGTTTGCCTTTGTTATTATTTCTTGGGTTCATCCTAAGAGTCATGGTATCTGGTTTGAGTCATTTCATACGCTTTAAAAGTGTGGATTGATCCATTTATAGAGGTTATGCTGCCCGAATTTTTGGGGCACTAACCCTATTTCTTTGATAGCTTCTGTTCAACAACCCCTTCCCCCTTCCCCCAAGTAGCGCACCGATCCCCTGCCCTTCTCCCGGGACCGGGGCATTACAAATATCATTTGCATGAACCACATAGAGTGAACACATATGATGTTGTAGATTTTCTGTGATCCCTATCATTTGCATAATTAGAGTCCACATAGCCAACACATTTGACTCCTTCAGGAGATTTTGAAAAAGTTAAACCACAAGAGGCAGTGGATTTCAAATATCTTAACAACCACTTCAGTGCTTCCCAATGAGGCAAGCCAGGATTGGCCATATATCTGCTTAGGCAAGATACAGCATAAGCTATATCTGGTCTGGTGCTTATCATCAGATACATGACTGACCCAATGAAATTAGCATATGGAATATTTGCCATTTCTTTTAACTCAAAGTCACTTTTGGGGCATTGATCTTTACTCAACTGAATGTGAGATGCAAGTGGAACAGAAACAGGCTTGCATGCATGCATATCAAAATTTTCCAATATTTGTTCAACATAAGGGGATTGATGCAACAGTAAAGAATGTTTATTTCTATCCCTATCAATGTTCATACCTAAGATTTTCCTTGCATCTCCCAAATCCTTCATATTGAAGTTGGCACAGAGTTTAGTTTGGACATTCTTTACAGTCAACAAACAGGGACTTATCAGCAACATGTCATCAACATATAGGAGCAGAAAGACAGGCACAGGGGATGACATATAGTAAAGACAGTGATCAAACATGCTTCTGCAGAATCCCATGCTTTTCATGCAATTATCAAATTTAATGTTCCACTGCCTAGGTGACTGTTTCAAACCATACAAAGATTTCTTTAACAAGCATACATGATCAGGATGGTTATTATCAATAAAACCTTCAGGCTGTTGCATATAGATGTTGTTTTCTAGTTCTCCATGCAAAAAGGCTGTTGTTACATCCATTTGTTTGAGTTCCCAATCAAAATGAGCAGTTAATGCAAGCATAATTCTCACAGTGGTAAACTTAACAACAAGAGTAAAAATTTCATTATAGTCAACACCTTCTTTTTGAGTAAATCCTTTTGCAACAAGCCTAGCTTTATATCTAACATTGTCAATTTCTTGTTTTATCTTGAAGAGCCACTTACATTCCACAACAGAGCAATCTTCAGATTTTTTGACTAAAATCCAAGTACCATTATCATGTAATGATTTCATCTCACATTTCATGGCATCAACCCATTTTTCAGAATCAGGACAAGTAATAGCAGCTTTGTATGTTTTAGGCTCAGCAGATTCAAGGTTATTAAACACATTGAAGGCATAAAATGATAAATTACACCCATTATACCTGGAAGGGGCTTTAATTACACTTCTAACTCTATCTCTTGAAAGTACATAATCATTCAGGTTCATTTGCTCATAGTTATGCTCAGAATTATGGTCAGAGTTATGTTCATGTAGAGACTCAGATGATTCAGAAACATTCATGTGATCAGAAGCATTTGAAGCAGAATCATCAGCATTAATATCACCTTGATTGTTCATATTATCATGCAAATCATGTTCTATAAGAAGAGGTTCCACCTTAGACAGATCATGAATGAAGGTAGTATCAGAAGGTTTCTCCACCTCAAAGGAGCAACAGAAGGTGAGGGTTTCATCAAACATGGAAAGTCATTCTCATTGAAAGTAACATCTCTACTAATACAAGTTTTAAAGCCATGTAGAATCTTAACCCACAGTCTATAGCCTTTTACCCCTTCAGGGTAGCCAAGAAAGATGCATTTTCTAGCTCTTGGTTCAATTTTACTTAACCTTTGATGTACATAGGCACAGCATCCAAACACTTTTAAGTTATCAATGCTAACAGGTTTATTCAGGAACACAGACTCAGGTTGCCTCCCTAGCAAAGGGACAGAGGGGGATCTATTGATTAGATAACATGCAGTCATGAGAGCTTCCCCCCAGAATGGCTTATCAAGCCCAGAGCCTGCAAGCAGGCTCCTAACTCTCTCCAAGAGAGTTCTATTCATTTTCTCTGCAACCCCATTCTGCTGGGGGTTGTAGGGAACAGATTTATGTCTTTTAATACCTATTTCACTGCATAGGTTGTTCATGGTATGATTACAAAATTCCAAACCATTATCAGTTCTTAAGCATTTAATTCTCATATTGGTTTGATTTTGTATTTCAGCAATCCATTTTGAAAATTTCATGAACACATCAGATTTATTTTTCATCAAGAAGACCCATGTTTTTCTTGATAAAATCATCAATAATAGATAAGAAGAACATGTTACCACCATGAGTTGGGACCTTTGAAGGTCCCCAAACATCTGCATGCAAGTATTCTAGAATTTGAGAACTAAATTTCATTTTTGGATATGTAGCAGATAAAGAGAATGGGGATTTGTGTTGTTTTCCCAACAAACAAGGCTCACAAAAAGGCATAGCAGATACTTTATCATTTGTAAAAGCTCCTGCCTTATTCAAAATGTCTAATCCCTTGTTACTCATGTGACCTAATCTTGCATGCTAAAGATGAGTTTTATCAGATTGGACCAAGTTTGTAGACATGATAGGCATAGGTTTAGCAATCACAGAATACAGGTCTTCCTTTCTAGGAGCATCAAAATAGTGCACAGAATTCATTTCAAATCTGAAGCATTTTTGGTTCACAGATCCATAAAGCATTTGATCAGCCAATTTTGAGACAGATAAGAGATTAAACTTCAATTTTGGCACATATCTTACATTCTGCAGATTGATCATGCTATTGTTTTCAAATTTTAGGCATATGTCACCTTTTCCTTCAATATTACACTGTTGGCCATTAGCTAATGCAACAGATCCACATATAGACAGGTTAAGGTTCGAGAAAATGTGCTTGTGTGGAGTGACATGAAAGGTGCATCCAGAATCAATTAGCCACTCAGAGTCAAGCATAGAGTTTGACACAGCATTAGACAGATTTATGAACTGGAATTCAGAAGTAGTGTGAACCATATACATTTCTCCCATATCATATTCAGGTTCATTGTTGTCACACCCAAAACACTCAGGGTTGTACTGCATGGTGAGGTTAGCATGATGATTCCCAAAACCCCTCCCCTTCTTAGGTTGTTTACACCTATTAGAGAAATGACCATGCTTTCCACAGTTCCAACAAGTTTTCTTAGGTTTTTGGTCTTGGGTTGGAAATTTTGGGGTGAGGATCTGAAGGGTTGGTTTCTGGGAGGATATTGGTTTTGCCTTTGAGAATTTTGAGGGGTAAATCGGCTATAAGAGGGCTGGAACAAATTATTGGATTTATCAATTCTGCATTCCCTCATATGTCTTTCTTCAAGTTCAGATTCCCTGCTATGCTGTTCTGCATTTAATACACTGGGGTTTTCTGGGTTGAAATCAATATAGGGCCTACCTTTGAAGTTTTTATTTACATACATGATTTCATTTTGCAGAGGCTTGGAGCTTAATTTCTTAATTTCATTTTCTTTAGCCTTCAACCCAGACACAATCATATCATAGGTAAGTTTACAACCACCATACTTTAAAGCAGATTTAACTTCAGCATATATTTCAGGAATAGCACCAAGTAAGATTTGAGGAGCATAAGCTTCAATTTTGTCATCTCCAGCAAGTTTAACATCTTTTAATGACTTAGTGAATTCATGCATATTGGTGTCAACATCTTTAGAGGGATCCATTTGAAAAGACATAATTTGGCTTTGCAAAGAATACATATGCTCTTCAGATTTTGCAATAAGCAGGTTAGTTAAGGCATCCCATAAATCCTTAGCACATCTATGATGAGACACTTGTCTCACAATGGCACTACTCAGATTCAATAAAATTGTAGCTCTAGCACTAGCATTTAATTTTGCAAGATTTTTATCAACTTCATTCTCATCAATTCTTTCAGATATAGCATCCCATAAATTTTCTTTAGTCAAAATGCATTCAACCCTGGTTTGCCAATCACCAAAATCACCACTCCCATTAAAAGGGACAGCACTCAGATTATTCATGCTTAATCACAGAAATTTCACTTTTAAAAACACAGAAATTTCACAGAATCACCCAAGATTCCCAGAAAAAACACCAGGACACCAACAAATACACAGGAATACAACAATAACTAGGAAGCACAAGCTTCCTCAGGCCAGAAAAGGAACACCTGGGGAATCTAGAGCTGAGGCTATCCCAGCTCGCAGCACAGATTTATCTGTGGCGCAGGGGGTCACTCAGTTCAATCCCTAACACCTTTTCAGCCAAAAAACACCTCCACAGACTTATTGCTAAGTCACCAGGAACCAACCTGATGAAGTCATGCAAGACCTTGAAGAACTAAACCCGAAGATGCCATTCAAAGGTCCAATTACGCGTATGAGAGCCAAACAATTTCAAGGTTATGTTCACATGTTAATGCGAAGAACGATTGAAGTTGGAGAAGAAGAAATTGGACGCAGCCCCAAATGGATTTTAGCATTATCAATTGAAGATGAAGATCAAGATGTGAAGTGCAATACATGAAGAAGGAGGCGTGTGTGTGCTTTTGTTAGGCTTGACGTGTATACTTGCTATTCAGCCCAAGTTAAGCATGCATGGTGGAAAAGCCCAAAATAATTCGGCCCTTGATGATCCAATTAAGGGGATTGATTTATTAGACTATAGTATTTTATTTATTATATTATGGATGAAATTTTGCAGATTTTTAGTTAGGATTTTTCGGTTATTTTAGATAGAATTTTGACCAGATTTTTAGATAGGGCAAGATCTACAAAATCTACCTTAAATAGAATTCTAGTTTAGGAAGTAGTCAAAGTCCAATTCTAGTCTAATTAGGACTATTATTTTCGTCCCTTAAGCCTTAGGAATTCGATCCAACTATTATAAATAGTGGATCCATATTTCATTGTTATTTAGACTATATTTGATTAATTAAGCCTTTGCTTTCAATATCATCTCAACCCTTTTGATCTTTGTGAGTTTAGATCTTTTAAATTCATACTCTTAGATTTAGCATCTCTAAGTTTTACAAAGGGAATTCGCCGTCCACGTTCGAGGGATCGTCGGAGACTCGCTATCGAAGAGCAACTTAAAGAATTTGGCCTTGTGTACGTTCGAGATTCAAGGCAACTTTCGGGTTGTAATTCACATCGACCTTACATCAACATTACCGCCGTTCGACTTCAATCACAAGCCATTCACGTTCGTCTCAAGTCCAGCCACCAACGTGTTCAAGTTTGTGTTCGTCTCATTCAATCCGTAAGTCCGATTCGACTCTATCATACCCTATCTACTCTAGCCATTCTAAACCTATTCCATACCATCGTTCATCATCATCACCATCGTCCCTATAACCGTACCAAAACAGCCCTTCTTTATTTGGATTTTGTGTTATTTTGTGTGTCATTGTCTAAGTATTTTAGTTGAGTCTTAGTCGTTTAGATAATCGAGTATAGATCCCTTACTTCACCGACCTAGTTTCAATCCTTAGCTTCCGCGTCTTTTGTGTCTCGTGGTGTCATTTAGTCCCGGGTCACATCATAAATTGGTATCAAGAGCCACGTCGGTTTATATCGTTCGTGGTTCCATACTCGTTTATTTGTCCCGTTTATTTTATTTTGAGTTTTATCGAGTTGTACTTTATTTTCCGTATTGTTCATAGTTTAAAAAAAAAACAGATCTTCCAAAAAAAAAAGAGAAAAGAACGATCAAAAAAAAAATCAGATATAAAAAAAAATCCGAAATTCAAAAAAATAAAAAAAAGAGGTATATCCATTGTTTCCTTTTGTGTTCTATTTTATTTTGGTACCTTCCTTTTAGGTACAAATCCATAGTTGGTTATTTCCTTTTAGATTCCCTTTCTTTTAGGAAATTTCCTTCTTAGTTTGTTTTGATTTTGGTAACTACCTTAGATATCTTATCTTATTTTTGGATTCTTTCCTTCTAGAGTCTAGGCTAATTAAGGTATTTAGATTGTGTCACATAGATTGATACATATCCAAATTCCCTACTTACCTTATCTCTTCCTTATTTCCTTATCCATTCCATTTCTTTCCTTATTCTATCTAGATTTATTTTTGGATCTCCAAATCAACTTGGGATTTCATTAATTGATCTAATTCCTTTCCTTTTCTCCCTATACCCTTCGATCACCACCTCTCCCATACCACACAAATCTCGGCAGCCTCTACCCCCACACATACTCAACCCGTATCTCATTCATACACACTCCAAATTCATCCGTGTTCTGAACATAGCATTCCCGTTCTTTCCTCTACACAAGACCGCCGAGTTCCATACTTCCATTTACACGATTTTCAGACACTGTGCACCCACATATTGAGTGATACACGAGTGGTAAAATCAAGAGTGAATACAAACGAGTGACGTGAGACTGTGAGGTCCTACCTTGTTTTCCGTCACGTTTGTTCGTTTTGCAGAACAAATGACTATAGCTCAGCCACCACAGCTAGATCAACGGGAAAATATTTTCTACACCCGTTGTTCCATCCAAGACAAAGTTTGTTCCATGATTATTGACAGCGGAAGTGCAATTAACGCCGTTAGTCAATATGCAGTGGACAAGATCGGCCTCGTACCACAGAAGCATCCCAAGCCCTATAAGTTGCAGTGGCTTACAGATAGTGACGAATTCAGAGTTACAGATCAGGTACACGTTTCATTTACTAAAGGTCGATATACTGACACTGTTTTATGTGATGTCGTCCCTATGGAGGCAACACACATTCGTCTAGGTCGACCGTGGTAATTCGATCGAAGAGTAGTGCACGATTGTCGCGCCAACACCTATTCCTTTGCCTGGAATGGACGAACCACCAGACTAAAGCCTTTGGCGCCCGAGGATGTCATTGAGGATCAGAAGCGGATGCAAGAAAGGTTTAAAGCCGAAAGGGAAAGGAAAGCCGCAGCTACCCAGTGTAAATCAATCGCCACCATCCCTAGCCATACTATGACACCGTTGGAGTCTTGTTCACATCAAGACATGATGAGGACATCCATAGCAATGATGAAGTCAATAAAGAGCTGCAATTCAAAGGCCCCGTCACAAGACTACGAGCTAAGAAGTTGCAAGAATATTTGCAAGCTGTAATTCGCAAGAAGTTCGAAGTTGAAGACGGAGTACAAGGAAGCTTGAAGATGATGACATTATTGAAGATGGAAGATGGAGATCAAGATATGGAGTGCAATACATGAAGGAGGCGTGCAAGAAGTGCTTTTGTTGGGCTTGATGTGTATACTTGCTATTCAGCCCAAGTTAAGCATGCATGGTGGAAAAGCCCAAAATAATTCGGCCCTTGATGATCCAATTAAGGGGATTGATTTATTAGACTATAGTATTTTATTTATTATATTATGGACGAAATTTTGCAGATTTTTAGTTAGGATTTTTCGGTTATTTTAGATAGAATTTTGACCAGATTTTTAGATAAGGCAAGATCTACAAAATCTACCTTAAATAGAATTCTAGTTTAGGAAGTAGTCAAAGTCCAATTCTAGTCTAATTAGGACTATTATTTTCGTCCCTTAAGCCTTAGGAATTCGATCCAACTATTATAAATAGTGGATCCATATTTCATTGTTATTTAGACTATATTTGATTAATTAAGCCTTTGCTTTCAATATCGTCTCAACCCTTTTGATCTTTGTGAGTTTAGATCTTTTAAATTCATACTCTTAGATTTAGCATCTCTAAGTTTTACAAAGGGAATTCGCCGTCCACGTTCGAGGGATCGTCGGAGACTCACTATCGAAGAGCAACTTAAAGAATTTGGCCTTGTGTACGTTCGAGATTCAAGGCAATTTTCGGGTTGTAATTCACATCAACCTTACATCAACATTACCGCCGTTCGACTTCAATCACAAGCCATTCACGTTCGTCTCAAGTCCAGCCACCAACGTGTTCAAGTTTGTGTTCGTCTCATTCAATCCGTAAGTCTGATTCGACTCTATCATACCCTATCTACTCTAGCCATTCTAAACCTATTCCATACCATCGTTCATCATCATCACCATCGTCCCTATAATCGTACCAAAACAGCCCTTCTTTATTTGGATTTTGTGTTATTTTGTGTGTCATTGTCTAAGTATTTTAGTTGAGTCTTAGTCGTCTAGATAATCGAGTATAGATCCCTTACTGTACCAACGTAGTTTCAATCCTTAGCTTCCGCGTCTTTTGTGTCTCGTGGTGTCATTTAGTCCCGGGGAATGATGAAGCCATGCAAGACCTTGAAGAACTAAACCCGAAGATGCCATTCAAAGGTCCAATTACGTGTATGAGAGCCAAACAATTTCAAGGTTATGTTCACATGTTAATGCGAAGAACGATTGAAGTTGGAGAAGAAGAAATTGGACGCAGCCCCAAATGGATTTTAGCATTATCAATTGAAGATGAAGATCAAGATGTGAAGTGCAATACATGAAGAAGGAGGCGTGTGTATGCTTTTGTTGGGCTTGATGTGTATACTTGCTATTCAGCCCAAGTTAAGCATGCATGGTGGAAAAGCCCAAAATAATTCGGCCCTTGATGATCCAATTAAGGGGATTGATTTATTAGACTATAGTATTTTATTTATTATATTATGGACGAAATTTTGCAGATTTTTAGTTAGGATTTTTCGGTTATTTTAGATAGAATTTTGACCAGATTTTTAGATAAGGCAAGATCTACAAAATCTACCTTAAATAGAATTCTAGTTTAGGAAGTAGTTAAAGTCCAATTCTAGTCTAATTAGGACTATTATTTTCGTCCCTTAAGCCTTAGGAATTCGATCCAACTATTATAAATAGTGGATCCATATTTCATTGTTATTTAGACTATATTTGATTAATTAAGCCTTTGCTTTCAATATCGTCTCAGCCCTTTTGATCTTTGTGAGTTTAGATCTTTTAAATTCATACTCTTAGATTTAGCATCTCTAAGTTTTACAAAGGGAATTAACCGTCCACGTTCGAGGGATCGTCGGAGACTCGCTATCGAAGAGCAACTTAAAGAATTTGGCCTTGTGTACGTTCGAGATTCAAGGCAACTTTCGGGTTGTAATTCACATCGACCTTACATCAACATTACCGCCGTTCGACTTCAATCACAAGCCATTCACGTTCGTCTCAAGTCCAGCCACCAACGTGTTCAAGTTTGTGTTCGTCTCATTCAATCCGTAAGTCCGATTCGACTCTATCATACCCTATCTACTCTAGCCATTCTAAACCTATTCCATACCATCATTCATCATCATCACCATCGTCCCTATAACCGTACCAAAACAGCCCTTCTTTATTTGGATTTTGTGTTATTTTGTGTGTCATTGTCTAAGTATTTTAGTTGAGTCTTAGTCGTCTAGATAATCGAGTATAGATCCCTTACTTCACCGACGTAGTTTCAATCCTTAGCTTCCGCGTCTTTTGTGTCTCGTGGTGTCATTTAGTCCCGGGTCACATCACAACCTCAGAGGTTCCACAACAGAATCAAGAAAAGGAGCAAAAATAAACAATGAAGAACAGACAGAGAAGTACAACAAACAAGCTCAGAACCCACTGAAAAGTCCTTGCTTATCTTTGCTATCGGGGCAACCCACTTTGAGGAGACCCACAGGGGAATGCAGACGGTCCCGACCGTAAGCAACAGATAAGGGTTTTGGCTTGGAATGCCAAGGAACAAATCAGAGACAGGAAATAAGCGAAAGCAATTAAGGCACAGAATCGACAGAATACCACCAAGAAGTTTTAGGGTTTTGAGAAGATACCAGAGCCGACTTTCCCAGGCAGGGGAAAGTCGGACTTACCCTTAGATCGGAGCCCGAGGGGGGCGAAGAATGCGCAGCCCTTACCGGCGGCGGGGTGCTAGGAATGGGGGCAGGAGGGTGCCCCCGGCTAGGCCTGAACCAGGCTCTGATACCACTGTTGTGGTATCGCCTAGCTAGGGTTTACACCTCTTGATTTCCTACCCCTTGCGGTTCTTAACACTCGCTACTCAAGTAGCTAAGACCAGAAAATAGGAGATTACAAGATGGATCAACAGAAAAGTCTAGTCTAGGGATTCTTCAAGTTGCAGCAACAGTAGCCTCATAGATGAAGGTCAAGCGAACCTTCAAGGTTCTTCACAGGCACCAAACTCTTCAGATCTGTAGCAACGACAAAGAAACAAGTGAGATAACACAGCAGATAGGTTGAAGAAAGAGACAAGAAAAGACAGAGAGCAATCGGGTGTGGGAAAAGGTGCCCAAGGCACAGCGGCTCAGATTTTCCCACTGGAATCGGCAGCAGCCCTCTCCGGCGACCGGAGAACAGTCCCTGGGAAAGGGGAAGGGGAAGCGGCGGCTAGGGTTTGGGGAAGGCGACGGGTTTTCCCCTTTCTCTCTCTCAGCACACTCCCTTACACTCAGCGGCCAAACAGGAGCCGATTGGCAGAACTCCGGCCAGAGAAACCGAGAGAGCGAGGTGAGAAGATTCAGAAAGAGAGAGAGAGAATATTAGATTAGATTCAGAGTTCGAGTGTATCTAGCGTGAGAGGGAAGAGAGATATTATAGATGCTTCTAGAGCATAGGGAAATACCAACTGCCTTAATGCAGTTTAGATTAGGAAGTTGGATCGTCATTAGGGTTTAGGATTTGGGGCTTGGGCCGGGTAGATAGGATTTAATTGTAATGGGCCAGAAATAGGACAAATGGGCCATTCCCAACAGTATATATAATTATTATAATATTAAATAAAAATTTGTATGAGACCGACTTACGGGTCAAGAGCCGACATAAAATTCATATTTCATGATACATTTATAATTTTAATGGAATTTAATTATGGTTGGATTAAAATATTAACTCGTATTACAAATTTTCACCCGTAAACTGTTTCACATAAAACTCCCTCATGATATCATGAGCTATTGATGCACATCTTCAATTATATGTGTATGGGCTTATTTTGAGTAAAGACCATTAACGAGTACTATACTATATTAATGTAACGCGTAATTCTATTCACATGCAATCTCTATATCTAATTAAAATGTAATTATTAATTTTATTAACTTTTAACCCTTTAAATTCTTGTTTTGTGTAAAGACCATTAACGAGTACTATATTAATGTAATTCTATTCACATGCAATCTCTATATCTAATTAAAATGCAATTATTAATTTTATTAACTTTTAACCCTTTAAATCTCTACTTATTCACGTATAGCCCCTTCTCTACCCTTTTTCAAATATATTTTAACCATTTGTTCTCTCTCTTCCTTAGAAATGGTGTACCCACATTTATTTATTATTCCCCAATCATTTCTCCTACTTTTTTTTTTTTTTGGCAACAGAGCCAACCTTCATATATGAACATTCAGTATAGTATTTTTTCTCAAAAAATAATTTTTTTGTGCTTTGTTATCGATGTTTCTGTTAAAAAAACAAATTTGATGGGCCAAAATAATTTGCCCAACATATATATATATATATATATATATATATATATATATTTTATTTCATGTCAATTAATTTTTCACACTCTCCCATGTCTTCTTGTTGATCAGAATTATTAGTTTCATTTTTGGACTCGATCACAAATTCCGGCAAAAAATAAATTAAAGCGAAAATTACGTACAAGGCGCAAAATGGAAAACTTCTCGCATATGAATTAAAAAGTTAAATATATCACACTGACTTAAAGAACGAGTAAGTACCTTAAAATTGAAAAAAAATAATTATCTTCAAGGAGCTGCACTTGCATGCAGCAGTTGTTATTTCCGTCTATTTCAGGCAGGTGCGTGGCCCCAAACGGGCATGCCACGTGACGCCCATGCGTGGCGCGTGGGGCTCACGCGCCCGTCTTCTTTTTTTTTTGTGATTTTTTAATTTATTTTTATACCTGTTTTTATCATACTTGATGCCTTTTTTCTTATTACATTGTACTTTTTATTGTAGTTGGAATGATGATAGTATTAATCTCAAGTTGATACCTGTCTTTCTCGTACTTGATACTTTTCTTCTTACCACATGGTACTTTTTATTTTACCGAACTCGTGTTTTGCTTTCCTTTGCAAATTCTTGGAATGATGATTGAAAAAAAAAATCAGAATTTGAACTAAATAAACTAGTATAAAATAACTAGCAGACCCCTTTCTTTTGAATGATACAGATGGTACTTTTCGAATGTTTTGTTATACTTTTTAATAGGAAGGTTGGTACTCACTTTGGACAGTTTTTTTTATGGGTTGACCTAGTCAAAGCAGGTTGACCCGCGTTGACTGGGTCAAAAGCGGATTTGATTAACGCGTCTCATATAGTGTTATTTGCATCATGATGCATGCAAGTTTTTACCATCTTCAAGACTTCAACCAACAATTAACCAATACGAAGTGAAAATATAAAAGAAAAGAAAGAAAAAAGTTCACAAGAAATTCCTAGAGAGTTGGAGAATAATAAATTCATAGAGCTTTTAGTTATAAATTAGGTTGGCATCGGGGTTCTTTGGTTTTCAATTGAGATAGGTTTTAAAGGGTAAAAATATCTAAATTTGTAATATTTTATATTTTAAAATATTACAGGAGTTGTAAAAAGAAATTTAAGGGTTGTTACCCTAATATAACAGCCCATAGCCATAGCAAATAAGCCTAAATAATTTTATGGGCTGAGTATGGCAAAACCCAAAGTATTTAAGTGATAAAGGCCCAAATTAGTAGGTTATTTGGTCCAATATATAGTATGTATTTAACTACTGTCGTCTATAAACGAGTTTGAAATCGATTAATTGACTTGATGAAATTATAGTTCGTGTCAGTACAAATTCATAGACACTAAGAATGTAAGTGTCATAGTTTAGCATCAAGTGTTTTGGTTGTCATAATTCTTATGGCAAATGAAAAAAACAAATGTTTTAGTTTTTCATGTATTGAAGACCATGTTCTGGACATGATATAAGGACATTTTGCTGCTGATCTGATTGAAGACCAAAGAATGTATTGATCAAAATGTTATGAACATGATCATGTACATGATTGTCCAGAAGCTTTCAAAAAGATGTGCCAAAACTGATTTCAAAAGAGATGAAGATTCCCATTGAAGATAGACTTCTCATATAGAAGTCGCCTTATTAAGATTGAAGATCAAGATGCAAGAAGACAAGTTCTATTTAAGGAAGAAAACTAGGGTTGTCTGAGACAAACAAGAAAAGTTTCCTTGTTAGAGTTCGACTAGGATTAGGACAATTTGTTAGACAAAACAAAGAAGGGAGTTTTGAAGTTTTGATGATATGTCAGAAACCAACGAAAACTGAAATGATAAAAGAACTGAATTGAAGTGAAGATCACCAAATAAGTTTGTCGCAGAACTAAACTAAAGTGAAGGTCACCAAATAAGTTCGTCGCAGAACTAAACTAAAGTGAAGGTCACCAAATAAGTTCATCGCACTAAAGTGAAGGTCACCAAATAAATTCGCCACAAAACTGAACTAAAGATAAGATCGCTAAATGAGCTTAGCACACTGATGAGAGAACTGAACTGAAGATCTTGCAAAGTTTAACTGAGCTCTCCATACTGAAGGATGTCAATTGAGCCTCAATAAAAGACAAAGATTCTGACACGGCAAATCAACTTAGACATAAATGCTGGACAATCTGACTTCACCAACGATCTCCTTCACCAACCCGCCCTAATCTGCAAAAGGACTCATTAAACTTGAAAATGACTGATGGTAATATTCAAATCACTCCTCTATAAATAGACGAAGTTAAGTTCATGTACGCAAGTGTGAGTATGCAAAAATATATATGTGTAAGCGTATGCCCAAACAGAAAATCTACGCATCAATTTATCAAGCTAGATTCTAGAAAAGATCACAAGAGAAAATTGTAATAGGTAGCATTTGAAAATCTTTCAAATTGCCACATCTAGTAGAATCACACACGATATAAAGTTTTAGAACTAGTCAGATTATTCATTTTTCATTTATGGAGAAATCAGTTCTGGTAAAAGCTCCCTCCTCGATCATCACTTTGTCAACACTCGCTTAGCTCAAGAGGCACAATCAGTTGATACGCAAGTTCAAGACTCAAACTCTTGAAGATCAAAAGAGATCTAAAACCTTGAAAAGACGTCAATAGCACTAACTCTCTGTCTAAGTGTGAGCCGTTGCTAAAGAAACTACTGCCGCAATAGCTACCTGCCGGAGACTCGTCGAACCAGCTGAGGTAACGGTGTAAAGTAACTCATTGTTACCAAGTTCAGCTCTTCATTTCATTGTATAATTTGTATAAGTGTAATAACAAATTATATAGTGAATTACCCTTCAAATAAAAGGAAGAGAGGACGTAGAAGTTTTAAAGCTTCAAACCTCTATAAAATTATCGTGTGTTGTTCTTTGCTTTGCCTTACTTATCTCTAAGTTGCACACAACTCCCAACTGCATACATACTAAATATCTCAACTGAATATATTAATCAACATAGCATTAAAACGAGTCAGGGCTCAGTTATTCCGCATTGAAATAAGTTTGAAAAAAAGTTTATTCAATCCCCCTTCCAAACTCCATTAGACTTGTTCGGGACCATCAAGTGGTATCAGAGTGGTTGATTATAAGGATCAACCGTGAAATTACATAAACCATGCAGATAGAATCATGTTCTTAATCATGTACATGAACATTATGAAGAACATGTAAGGCCAGAATGCTAAATATAAAGCAAGTAAATGGCACGAGGTTGGTAACCTTGTTCAATCAACTGATCTACGTCAGGGGAACTTTACAAGTCCATGAGAAACAATCCACTACTCCATTGCAAGGTTACAAAGGCTATTACAGGATGACTTCCCGTCACTCGATCCCTTTCCTACACTCTACAATCTCTGTTGATGGACTGAATTGTGAGATCCACTCATAACCTAGACTCTCTCTGGTTCCCACAGGAAATCTCTCCCGAGACTTCTCTAAATGTGTATGAAAGAATTTCAATCACAGACTAGACACACAATGATCACAACGATCAAATCTATTTTACCCGTATACTATATGCTTCAAACTTGAAGTCTTTTTAGACTATGTAGCTCTTATGTGTACTAAAACATCTGCTCCCTAACTAGTCTGATTCCCAGGCTATTTATAAACACAAGACATAGCCTAAACATGGTAATCCGAGAATCTTATTTTGAATCAAACTCTAAAAGGAAACTTTCCTAGTTTAATTCGGACTTCTTCTAGTTAGATGCCTTTCTTGAATAGAACTTGCTTTCTCCATCTTGATCTTCATCTTGACGAAAGCATCTTCTATTCTTAAACGTCCATCTTGAAAAGGTAACTTCAACTCTTTGAAATCAGCTTGGCACATCTCTTGGAAATTCTCTCGACAACCATGTACATGATCATGTTTTGAGCATAATAGTTGATTTAAATAACATTTATTTTGCTACTCGGAATTAGCTTAGGTTATGTGTATCGAATTATTGTGTATATTTATTTGGTGGAATACTTAAAATATAATATTGGGAATGAAATGTGCATTCTTTTAACACGAAGTCAGTACAAAAATATTACTTTTTGTGTATAGTTTCAAAAGAGGCCATATTCTAAAAGTGAGATCAATGAAGTTCGGGTGGAATGGAAAAATTGTGTTAGCGATCATTTGTAGGATTATATCATGGGACTGAAGGAAAGCAATGAGGGAATGGTAGACATAGGAGCAGAAGCTGAGTTAACACAAGAGAGAGGGGATGGTGGCGAGAAGGATAAAAATGTGATCTTTAGGAAATTAGGGTTTGAGCTTGTACCAAATCAAAACAATTCAGACCTGAATAGGGGCAAACGGGTCAGAGCAATGGATTTAGATCGATCGTTGGACCCGGCACAAATAGACTACGAGACCAACTAGGCCGAGAAAAGTGGCTGAAGGAGTTAAAGGCTTATTGTACTATAATTAATATTATGTTATGTTTTTTGTTATTTTGTGTTTTTTACCTAACATATTTTAGGGTTTGTGGGACCAGCTGTGGTATTTATACTCAGTTGTTGCAGCAGAAATGATATTAAGAAAAATATTCTCAATTCCTCCTCTCGTTCTCTCTCTAAATCTTCCCCCGTTTTTGACCTATCAACTATAATTAATTATCATAATACTACTAGTATAATATTACAAGTTATAACCCAGAAAAATATACAAAAAATAGTATGAATCACTACAATTGGTATGTTGGAGCTGGATTTCCTACCATGGCTGAGGGTACTCGATTGAAGGAGCTGCAAGAGGCACAAAAAAGGGTTGATCTGATTTTGGAAGCTGAATCAATGAAGAGAGAAGTAATTGAATTAAAAATGCAAGAAAAACTTAGAGAGCTCACTACCCAAATGCAAGATCAGTTAAAAGGGGTCACTTCTAAGTATGATCATCTAACCCATACCCTCACTTTTATACAATTACAACTCTCCAATCTATCTAAAGGAAAAGAAAATCTGGAGAAGCACTCTATCTTGGGTGTACCTCCAAGCCCAGCTGTTGCTGAGAGTGGATCTACAATCCAGTCCCAATATACTACAGATTCTAAGCTACCATTGGGTCAAGCACATCAACACTCACAATTGGCACACCCCCAAGTTTATAATCCACTCCCAAAGGTAGATTTTCCCAGATTTGATGGGTCTCAACCCAGGGCATGGATCATACAGTGTCACCAATATTTTCAACTGGTACTCAATGTCTCGGATTCATAGAAAATGATCCTGGCCTCTCTACACTTTGAGGGCAAAGCTACTCAGTGGTTCCAGAACTACAACACTAGGTACAAAGACTTACCCTGGAATCAATTTCTTGATATAGTAGCTACCAGATTTGAGGAATTAAGAGAAACTAAGGTCATCATGGAATTCAATAAGCTGAAACATCAAGGCTCCTATGATGAATATGTGGAGAAGTTTGAAGAACTGAGAGCTTGTATGGTGTTATTTAACCCCAGTGTTTATTCTATGAATTATTTCATTGCTAGTTTTATCAGTGGGTTGAGTGTAGAGTTGCAAGTTGTAGTTACTATGTTCAATCCTAGATCCCTACACCAAGCTATTGAGTTGGGAAAAAGCCAAATACGCACCATAGATATTATTTTCAAGAAGTTAAAGGGGACACGAAAATCTTGATAACCTCCTAATTTTAGGAAGGTTGAACCTAACTTAAGTGGTAATAACAAAACACCCACTGGCCCTCTGAAACCACCTACCTGACTATTGACAATAGCTGAAATGGTAGCTAGGAGAGAAAAGGGGCTATGTTACAATTGTGATGAGCCTTATGTCTTTGGACATAGATACAAAAATAAAATTATTTACATGATTATGATAGAGCAAGAAGAGCTGACATCTATGCAAACCACTCCAACTGTCCCTAAAGAATTCTACCCCACTGATACTGAAGATTTTATAATAGCAGAGGTGCAAATGTCTCTAAATGTTGTATCAGGATCAAAGGGAATCACTACATTGAGGGTAGTGGGAAAGAGGGATGACTAAGAGCTTCTCATCCTCATTGATACAGGTAGCACTCTTAGTTTCATCTAAGAGACTACTGCAAGGAGGCTAGGCTGCTTGGTAGAAGCTGCTACCCCAATATTGGTCCCGGTGGCCAATGGCCAGAAACTAATGAGTGAGTCTCAAGCTACTGGGTTCAAGTGGCAGGTGCAGGACTATGATTCTGTCTATTCACCCAAACTACTAAAAACTGAGGGGTATGACTTAATCCTGGGAGGAGACTGGCTAAAGTCTTGCACTCTAATAGAGTTAGAGTACAAGCACATGACATCCACAATCACTCAGGGAGAAGAGAAGATCAAGTTACAAGCTAACAAGTCCCAGGTGGATTGCCATATGCTTTCTAGGCATGCACTGTTTAAAATGCTTCATTATCAGAGTGCTGACATTGAAGAGGTCTTTGTGCTCAAGCCACTAACACATGAGCATGAAGAAGAACGGAATATGAAAGGGCTGCTGGAAGAGTATAAGTATGTTTTTGAAGAACCCACTAAGCTACTTCCTACAAGGGGAATTGAACACCATATAACCCTAAAGCCTAACAGTCTGCCAAGTCATCAACATTCTTATAGAACTTCTCACAGTCATAAGGATGAGATAGAGAGGATCATCAAGGAGTTGTTATTGTTAGGAAAAATAGAGCATGTCAAGAGCTCATTTGCTTCAATAGTAATCTTGGTAAAGAAAAAGGATCATACCTGGATAATGTGTGTGGATTATAGGTACTTAAACTCACTAACTGTTAAGCACGAGTTTCATATTCCTGTTATTGATGAGCTCTTAGATGAGTTACATGGAGCCAAGTACTTTTCTAAGATTAACCTTAGATCTGGTTATTTCCAGATTTTGGTGAGACCTCAAGACAGGTACCTAACTGCCTTCAGTACTCACCATGGACATTTTGAGTTTGTGGTAATGCCCTTTGACCTATGTAATGCCCCTGCAACATTCTAGGCCCTTATGAACCAAACTTTCAGATATCACCTAAGAAAGTTTGTGTTGGTCTTCTTTGATGATATTCTAGTCTATAGTACCAGCTGAGATCAACACCTACAACACCTACGGGTGGTCTTGCAATTGCTTAGAGATAACAAGCTCTATGCTAAGCAAAGCAAATGTAATTTTGGGAAAGCTAAGGTGGAATACTTGGGCCACACTATCTTTCAACAAAGAGTCTCTATAGATCCACATAAGGTAGATTGTATGCTTAAATGGCATGTACCAAAAAACCTTAAATAGCTAAGAGGATTCTCAGGACTCACAAATTATTATAGGAAGTTTGTATAAGGGTATGGGCTCATTAGCAAGCCCCTCACTGACCTCTTAAAAAAGGACAACTTCCATTAGAATTCAGAGGCAGAGATGTCATTTCATAAGTTGAAGATAGCCATGTTTACTGCCCCAGTATTTGCATTGCCTGACTTCAGCAGACCATTCATACTTGGGACCGATGCTAGTGGTTTTGGAGTTAGAGCAGTGCTCATGCAGGAGGGAAGACCTCTAGCATATTTGAGCAAGTCCCTATGCCCAAGAAATCAAGCCCTTTCTATCTATGAAAGGGAGTTCCTGGCTGTTTTAATGGATGTGCAAAAGTAGAGGGTCTACCTACAAGGACACAAGTTTATCATCAAAACTGACCAGCAAGCATTAAAATATTTGCTGGACCAGAAGGTGATGAATCCACTACAACAAAAGTAGGTCACTAAACTCCTAGGGTTCAACTATGAGATTTAGTACAAAAAAAGAGTTGACAACAAGGTGGCTAATGCACTTTCCAGAAGAGATTCTCCTGAAATGAAATATACAGCCATCACCACTGCTATACCTAGTTGGGTACAAAAGGTGACTTCCAGTTACCAACATGACCCTTACTTCTCTAAAATTCTAAGTGCTAAACTCATTGAAGGAAACTCCTATCCATATTTTTCCATCATAGATGGATTGGTGAGGTATAAAGACAGGTTGAGAGTAGGTACTTTTGGTGACTGTAGATCCAAGTTCTATCTGCCATGTATAACTTAAGTTATGGAAGGCACTCTGGCACTACTGGGACATATATGCAGTTAAAAGAAGTATTCTACTGGCCTAAAATGAAAAAAGATGATGTGATTAAATGGGTGCAGGAATGTGATGTGTGCCAATGACACAAATCAGATCATGGACTCGATCCTGGACTTCTTCAACCCCTTCCTATCCCTAAACAATCATGGACTCATGTTTCTATGGATTTTATAAAGGGCTTACCTAAATCTGGAGGTAGAGATGTTATTTTGGTGGTTATTGACAGGTTTACTAAGTTTGGGCACTTCATTCCTATGTCTCATCCCTATTCTGCTGAGAGTCTGGCTAAGCTCTTCATGGATAACATCTATAGGCTTCATGGACCTCCAGTCAGCATAGTTATTGATAGAGACACTGTGTTTACTAGCTCTTTCTGGAGGGAGCTTTTCAGGTTTATCGGTGTAAAATTTGATATGACTTCGGCATACCATCCCCAATCAAATGGTCAAACCGAGCGCCTTAACCAATGCCTATAGAACTACATAAGGTGCATGACAAGTGCCAACCCCAGAAAGTGGCTATAATGGCTACCGCTGGTGTTTAGTGTATATTTGTCCTATCTTATCTTAGGAGTTTAGTATCCCTAGTAAGTGTTTCTCCCTTGTTTTTGTGTGTTTTTTATGTTATTTCCTTCACTTTTGCTCTTTTGGTGAGCTGTGTAGATTTGCACTAGATCTTCAGAAAATGGAGGATAAATGACTGCAACATTTGAGGGATTCAATATAATGGGAAGATAGAGAATCAAATAAGAAGCGCGTGGCAAGTTGAATCGGGTCAATCGGCCAGCTGGCTAAGTATTGGTATAATACCAATTACCATACCAGCCTGAAGTGCAAGCCATTCCAAGCACTCTATGGTGTTCCACCTAATACCCTAGCTCTCACTTCCTATGTCGATCTACAGAATGCATGTGTGGCTGAGACGTTGATGCAGAGGCAACAAATGATGCAAACACTATGAGAGAATCTACTTCTAGCCCAGAATAGGATAAAGTGGTATGCTGATCGTAAGAGGTAAGATTGGAGCGTTGAGGTCGGGGAGCAAGTTTATCTCAAGCTGAAACCCTTCTGAAAAAATTCTATCGCACTCAGAAGGAATCTAAAGCTCCTTGCTAAGTTTTACGACTTACACTATCCTTGAAAAAATTGAAATCGTGGCCTATCATTTAGACCTCCTGCCAACATAAAAAATGCATCATGTTTTCCATGTTTCCCTACTCAAGAAATGCATAGGGAAATGAGATATACCGACCTTGTTGCTTCCAGTTACTGCTGCAGATGGGGACTTCCAGGTCGTACCCTTGCAGGCCCTAGACCACCGAGTTCTCACCCAGTGTGGCCTTCAGATTCCATACACATTGGTTCTCTGGGCAAACTCTGATATTGCCCACTCTACCTGGGAAGATAATTCCTTCATTTGTCGAAAGTTCGGTGCACCACATTCTCGAGGATGAGAATCAGCTTTTCTGGGGGATATTGTCATGGGACTGAAGGAAAGTAATGGGGGAATGGTAGAGTTGGAAGCAGAAGCTGGGGCAGCACAGGTGAGAGGAGATGGTGGCGAGAATGATAAAAATGTGATCTTTGGGAAATTAGGGTTTGAGCTAGTACCAAATTAAAACAATTCGGACCCGAATATGGGTAAATGGGTCGGAACAATAGATTTAGACCGATCGCTGGACCCGGCACAAATGAGCTGCGAGACCAACTGGGCCGAGAAAAGTGGCTGAAGGAGTTGAAAGCTTATTAGACTATAATTAATATTATGTTATGCTTTTCGTTATTTTGTGTTTTTAACTTAAAGTATTTTAGGGTTTGTGGGACCAGCTGTGGTATTTATACTCAGTTGTTGCAGCAGAAATGATATCAAGAAAAATACTCTCTGTTAGTGTCATCTACACTAAGGTGTTTAAGATTGTCATAATCTGTATGGCAATATCAAAGAAGACAAAAAGGTTTTGGTTGTTCAAGATTGAAGACCATGTTCTGGACATTATGATATGAACATTGCGTTGCCAATCTGATTGAAGATCAAACAATGTACTTGATCATGTTCATGAACATGACCATGTACATGGTTGTCCAGAGAGTTTCCAAAAGACGTGCCATGTTGGATTCAAGGAGTTGAAGCTGCCGATTCAAGATGAACATTTCAGAATAGAAGCTACCTTGTTTGCGATGAAGATCAAAGAAGGAAAGCAGGAGTTATATTCAAAGAAGGCGTCTAAACTAGGAAAGTCCGAATTAATTAAAGAAAGTTTCCATATTGAATTCAAATCAGATTAGGACTTCTGATTACCTTGTTAAGGCTATATCTTTCATCTATAAATAGTCTGGGAATCAGACTAGTTTAGGAGGACACATACACGAATACACAGAACTGATTAGAGAGTCCAAAAGACTTCATATCTGAAGCATTAGGTATTCGGTATTATAAGGCTAGAGTTGATCTGTTGATCATTGTTTGTCTAGTCCGTGTTTGAATCTATTTCATACACACTTAGAAGAGTCTCGGGAGAGATTTCCTGTGGGAACTAGAGGAAGTGTAACACCCTAAATTTCTTAATGTGTTAAACTGATTTTTTTAATGATTATAATTGATGCGGAAATGTGAGTCGTTTTTTTTTCTTATGTAAATTAAATAATCTAGCATAATCAGTTTAAACATTTGAGCTAAAAATAAATACATGAATTTAATAAAATAAAGTGATACTTGATTAATTAGAATAACAATGCAACCGGAATATTTTTAGTTGAAAAGTTCACCATAAATGTCTAAGAAATAATAGGATCCTTGAAATACTAAATTATAAATAATTATTTTAAAGAAATTTGACAATGATAAGCGGAAAAATGCAATTAAGCTTGACTCGTCATTCGATCTTCCACATGCCACCCAAAACATTTACCTGAAAATATTAATGAGGGGTGAGCATATATAAAATATACTCAATGTAAGAAATTATGCAAAGATTTACCCAAGTTAATAAAACAGTAGCACACATATAACTGATACTGGAAATTGATGGTACCTTAGTACCGGAAATTGATAGTACATTAGTACTGGAAATTGAATCGCATAGCGACATTTGTGCATAAATAATTAGAGCCAAATGAATGAACATATAGTCCAAGTGCTCATTGATAGTAACATGAAATACGACAAACACGTGATATTAAAATGGGCAAAAACTGAAATACACCACATAAAATAAATGAATCTCACACTTTAATTGAACCGATGAGCTTTAAGTCAAACTAATAATAACTTATTATCTTAGTCGTGCCGCACCTAGAATGCCATGAAAGATCACCTTATAAAATACATATTTGGTTTTAAAAGTATACGAAAGTTGAACTGAAATAGTAAAATATCCCAAATCTTTAAATGATATTTTAAATAGAATCGTATATATGAATCTGAAATAAAGCATAATCAAATATTGAAAAATTAAGAACTCTGATTGGTATCCGAACTCACCCAATTAATTTTGCTAATTAAAATTTCAAATCAATTAAACTCACAACACAAATTAAACTACTATTAGTTAATCTGAAATAATAATTTATAAAAATAAATGAGACCTTAACTATCAAACCTTAACATTATAAATAAAAAGTTAAACTCATAACTTAGGAATTTTCCATAATATACGACGTATGAGAGTTGTGCATGCATATCCTATTATGGCAAACCAAATTAAATGAGCATCTAACTTTAATCAAAACATTTTAAAATTATTTTCGCATATAAATGAAAATATTAACATTACTTGAGAAAGTAATCTGATTCTCTATTTTAACATTACTGTGTTTGTGATGTGACCCGGGACCTATGGGACACGACCAAGACAAAATACGCGGAAGCTAGAATCGGAACTACGTCGGATGCGTAAGGGATCAATACGACTCAAATAAAAGAATGAAAATACAACTCAAATATATGAACAATATACTCGATTAACGTGCTGAATTAGACTCAAACAAATAGACACATAAACAACCTAGATCAAGACTCAACTAAATAAAACACACACAAATAAATAGATAGATAGGCGAATTGGGACATATTTGTTATACGTGTTAATCAGGGCGAAATAAGCACGTATAGGTGATAATCGAATTATGGAGTGGATTTGGGCTGTTTTGTGGACTATGGATGATGATGATACGTGCGTAATGTAGGGATGAAGGTAGATGAACGACGGAGATGAATAAACAAGGTAGAAGAAGATTACTTACTCGAACCCCGTCTTGCGGTGAAGACGAAACGCGATATCTCGTAAACTCCAAGTTGGATAGCACTCCCCCCTAGACTTGATGGAATAGAAAAGAGTTTGAAATAGGACTTTAGATTTGCTAGGTCTAAAGAACTTGATAAAAGGGTCGATCAACCAAAGGATCGGTGAGACAATTGAGAAATTAATCTTTTATTTCATGCAACGTCTGAATAATAATGTCACAAGGTACTCCTATTTATAGGAGTGATATATGGACGAAAATTAGAGTCCTAAAAGCTAAAGAAATCAAAAATATACTAATCCTAATCAATCTAGGATAAAATCAAAAGATACCAAAAATAAAATAACAAAAATCTAACTAGATAAGGATAAATCCCAAACTGTTTTTTGGACTTGAAATTTCACCTATTGGACCTTTAATTAACACAACAATGGGCTGAATTCAATGGATAAATTCGTGGCCCATATTATGGTTAATTAATTCTTGCCACCTTTTGCATGAAAAACAACAACTTGTCGGATTCCCATGCAAACGCGTAGAACTCTTCATGCACACGTCCAAATGGCGTCGTTCTTCTTCTCACGTCTTCATGCTTCATTCTTCATCATTAATTGATAGCATGTTGACCAATCTCGGGCTGAATATTTGATCTTTATGGGCTGCCCAAAATATCTGAATATTTTCATGCACTTGTGTTCTTCAAATCTTGATCTCCAATCTTTAATCTTGAACAACATGATTATCTTTGAAGCTCTCAATGGTAGTCTTGGATTTGATTCTTTTATGCTTTTCGGGTTCGTATCATTCCCCTCCTCTTGAAAAGAATTCGTCCTCGAATTCAAATATCCGGGATCAAAGACGAACATGGAAGGAACATCAATATCTTTTTGGACAAGATCAATAACATGGGGCACAACTTTAGCAACCTGTAAAATAAAGATATCACAAGAAAATGGTTGACAAATGATGTTAGAATTCGACTGTTTCTCGATGCTAGCTTGATCGAGCTCCTCATGATCTTCAACCACTTCCAAGTTGATCTCACTCTCGACCTCTTTTTCTTCTTCTCCAACGCTTTCACAAGTTGCAACTTCTATCAATTCTTCAAGAGAGGCTTCAACGGAAATGGTTACCTCTAGAATAGGATCTTCTTCCTTGACTTCAGCTGGATTTTCCTCAGGTTTGTCATCGATCGGGGGCTGCATTGATGATGTAAGCCATGTAGGTGGTACATAGGTACGTAGAAACTCCTCGAATGACTCAGGTTGGTAACTCGTGGTTGACTCTACTTGAACCTCCTCTTTAGACTTCATCTCTAGTTCCTCTAGCCATTTTTCTATCCGAATGGCGTAATCCACCATGTCCTCCAACTCATCGAAGCGATACAATGCTACTCTTTCGCGAATTGCCCTTCGTAGACCAGCTAGAAATCTATCCATGGTATCTTCTGGATATTCTTCTACATCAGCTCGTCTCATGGCTTCAATCATTTTGTTATAGTAGTCATTTACACTTCGATCTCTTTGTCTAAGCTTGTATACCTTTTCCTCCAACTGCCATTGGTAGTGATCTGGAATGAAGCGTTTCCGCATCAAATCTTTCAACTCACGCCATGTGTCGATAGGTGGAAGGTGATCTCGATGGCATCGGTTCTGCTGGAATTCCCACCATGTTGCTGCGTAGCCTCTAAACTCCAAGGAAACTAATTGCACCTTCTTTGGCTCGGGGAAGTAGTAGTACTCAAAAACCTTGTCTACTTTTCGTTCCCAATCAAGGTATGCATTGGGATCGTGTAGACCTTCAAACTCGGGGATGTAGAGATGGCGAGAATTTGGTGTATATGGTGTACAGGTGTATGGAGTATGAGTGGTGTATGGTGTATGGACCGTGGGGTGCATGGGTGTATGGTCCGGATTGTGTACGGGTGGTGTATGGTGCACACAGTGGTGTATGGGGTAATTTTCGATCCACAAGGAAGGATATGGACGAAAATTAAAGCAAGAAAAATAAAAAGAATAGATAGGGAAAGATAAGAATGTATAAGGAAAGAAAAGATATAGATAATGTAGTATCTATTTGGATGTGTTTGACCAATGTGAACAAATCTAAAAATCCCTAAATTTGTGGAAACAAATCTATCTAGACTAGGAAAGACACAAAATCAAAATAAACAAGAGAATAAATCTGAATTTTCGTTTTTTTTTTTTTGACGATTTTTTTTTTTGCTGTAGGGCTTCGACCCTTTGCTCCTTTCTTCTTCTTTTTTTTTTCAATATTCAGATATTACAACTCGAAAGACTCAAAAGACAATAAAAACGAACAAAAACAACGTATTAAACCATGAACGATAGAAACCGACGTGGCTCTTGATACCAAATTATGATGTGACCCGGGACCTATGGGACACGACCAAGACAAAATACACGGAAGCTAGAATCGGAACTACGTCGGATGCGTAAGGGATCAATACGACTCAAACAAAAGAATGAAAATACAACTCAAATATATGAACAATATACTCGATTAACGTGCTGAATTAGACTCAAACAAATAGACACATAAACAACCTAGATCAAGACTCAACTAAATAAAACACACACAAATAAATAGATAGATAGGCGAATTGGGACATATTTGTTATACGTGTTAATCAGGGCGAAATAAGCACGTATAGGTGATAATCGAATTATGGAGTGGATTTGGGCTGTTTTGTGGACTATGGATGATGATGATACGTGCGTAATGTAGGGATGAAGGTAGATGAACGACGGAGATGAATAAACAAGGTAGAAGAAGATTACTTACTCGAACCCCGTCTTGCGGTGAAGACGAAACGCGATATCTCGTAAACTCCAAGTTGGATAGCACTCCCCCCTAGACTTGATGGAATAGAAAAGAGTTTGAAATAGGACTTTAGATTTGCTAGGTCTAAAGAACTTGATAAAAGGGTCGATCAACCAAAGGATCGGTGAGACAATTGAGAAATTAATCTTTTATTTCATGCAACGTCTGAATAATAATGTCACAAGGTACTCCTATTTATAGGAGTGATATATGGACGAAAATTAGAGTCCTAAAAGCTAAAGAAATCAAAAATATACTAATCCTAATCAATCTAGGATAAAATCAAAAGATACCAAAAATAAGATAACAAAAATCTAACTAGATAAGGATAAATCCCAAACTGATTTTTGGGCTTGAAATTTCACCTATTGGACCTTTAATTAACACAACAACGGGCTGAATTCAATGGATAAATTCGTGGCCCATATTATGGTTAATTAATTCTTGTCACCTTTTGCATGAAAAACAGCAACTTGTCGGATTCCCATGCAAACGCGTAGAACTCTTCATGCACACGTCCAAATGGCGTCGTTCTTCTTCTCACGTCTTCATGCTTCATTCTTCATCATTAATTGATAGCATGTTGACCAATCTCGGGCTGAATATTTGATCTTCATGGGCTGCCCAAAATATCTGAATATTTTCATGCACTTGTGTTCTTCAAATCTTGATCTCCAATCTTTAATCTTGAACAACATGATTATCTTTGAAGCTCTCAATGGTAGTCTTGGATTTGATTCTTTTATGCTTTTCGGGTTCGTATCAGTTTGGTTCATTTTTTATGTAATATGGAAAGTAATCACATTCCTCAAAATAAGGAAAATTATGCAACTTTCCTGGATTCTGAATACCTACTCCAAGTAGGTATTCTTTTTCCTTGTTTTGGGGAATCTGGTGTTAAATGATTTCATTGTTCGATTTCTTCATTTATTATTATTTATTTTTTTATAAATTATTATTATGTTTTAAAATTGAAAAAATAAGATTTATTATTGTCTTTTTTTTTATTATTAATACTAAGTTTGGATTAAAAAATTTCAATAAAAAATGTGTAAAATAAAAAAAATAAAAAAATAGAAAATTTTATAAATGAAAAAAAGAAATTCAAAAATGTGATACTTTTTTTTATTGAAGAAATTGCGACCAAAATTCGACCATTTTATCAATTATTTTTTTGGCATTTCTATCAAAATTACAATAATATCATTTTTGAGACAACATTGCGAACTAAACGATAACCATACCATTGTCAATATAGATAATTTTGATTTCCAATTAAATAAAAAAATATTTATATAGATAATTTTGATTTTCAATTCAATAAATAATATTTTGTTCACCAATACAATATTTACCTTAACTGATTATTTTTTAGTGATATCATTTTATTTAAATTGAAATAATATGTTGCATTCAATATCTATAATACTAATGCAAATTGAAGAATTATACATTATATGGTTCGTAATTTAAAATTATAAATATTGGTAGTATGAAATAAGATATAATATATATTTTAAATATTTAATTATCTATTCTTGTTTAAATCTAATTCAATAATAAACAGAGAATCATTGCAATTTTTTTGTTGTGTTCCAAACACAGAATAAAGAATCTGTTAGTAATCATTTTCTTTAGAATCATATTCCCAAAAAAGCTTTACTTTCCTGCCAACCAAACGAGCCCTAAAGGACATCTTAATCTTAAACCTCATTAGCCCAATATATTATAAATTTGAAACCGATCAAATGATTTCTATTTTTTTTTATATATAAAATTTTGATTCGAGAGAATTTATACAAAATCTAAGCTATTCATTATAAAGGAAAAAAATATAACTAAGCTATAATTAATTACTGTAACCATTAACTCCAACAACCAAATAAAAATAATAATAAATTATGAATTTAAAATTCAAAGTGATAGGTCTAATATATTCTGGTGCGAAGAAATTTAATTAGTGCAGATTAATGAAAACTTAACATTTAACAATATATATATATAATATATATATATATATATATAATTTCTTAACTCTGCTTATACATATGTATATACTAAATTCCACCTTGGAATACACACGTTGAGACGTACTATGAACATGGAAGATATATATATATATATATATATAGATATATATATATATATATTAAAATATAAATCCAATACAGTAATGAAAGATCTGAAGAAATTAGATTAAATCAAAGAGAAATTATAATAATGTTATATTGATTACTGCACAAAATCAAGGAACCACCAAAACTTCATAAGTAAGAATTCTAGACTTAATTAAAAATTTATAATTCTTGAAAAGCAATACTTTAGACTTTGTAAGAACAAAAACAAAGCAATACCTTGAATTTGGGTTGAACGAAGCCGCTTCCAGAAACAAATGAAAGAACTATCGTTCCTTATAAAAGTTTAAACCTTTTTATATCAAGATATTAGGGTTTTACTTTCTATATTTAAAACACGGCTGTGGAGGAAAAAAAATATTATTGATTCATTCACTTACTTAAAACAAATGAGTTATTCTGTGAACTCACAAAATTTAAAGAATTGACTTCTAACTCCTACCATAATAATATGTTTCTCCATTTATCTAATTTTCAAACTTTGTTGCATGATAGAATTATTATTCTTTTAAAATAATGAGAAAGATAATTTCTGCATCTCATAAAATCAATTATCGAATTTTATCAGAATGAAATTAAATTTTATGCTCCAATGCATGCATATGTGTTTGTGTTAAACTTTGAAATAAATGTTTAAGTGGTCTAAATGCACTTAAAAAAATGTTGACTAAAATTAAGTTTAATAAGCCTATGAGCGCATAACTCTAAACTTAATAAGTAAGAATTCTAAACTTAATTAAATATTTATAATTCTTGAAGAGCAATACTTTAGACTTTGTAAGAACAAAAACAAAGCAATACCTTGAATTTGGGTTGAACGAAGCCGCTTCCAGAAACATATGAAAGTTCTATCGTTCCTTATAAAAGTTTAAACCTTTTTATACCAAGATATTAGGGTTTTACTTTCTATATTTACAACACGGCTGCGGAGGAAAAAAATATTATTGATTCAGTCACTTGCTCAAAACAAATGAGTTATTCTGTGTAACTACCCGCTTCTACGTAATTTGAATTATTTTAATTGCGTAATTGCTTAGAATTGAATCTAATTTATTTGTTGATACTCGATAAAATTAGACAAACTTGAGGGAGTCTGATATTGCGCCCCTAGTATAGAAGAGAAATTTTAGAATTTAAATTTAGGCCTTAGAATTATTATTTTGAGCTTGCTTAAAGCATTTTCGAACTTATTTCGAAATAGAATGAATTTATTTTGATAGTTGAGGTTGGGATAGTATATTTATTTTATTGAGTTTTCTTTAATAATCTAGAACTTGGATCTAAAAGTATCCCATTGACCGTTGAAAAAAAAAGTTGTGCTGGAGAAGCATGGAAAAACTTACTAGAGAAGCTTAACAAAGCTTATGAGGAAAGCAACTTAAAACAAAAATAAATATCACTCTATCCCCCTCATCACCTAGAGACTTCCATACTCATTCACACAGAGAAAATTATCTTCCCACCCATTACTCCAAGCTCTCGATTACTATTCAAGCTCTATAACAAATCCACCAAATTCTTTAAGGATTCAATTGCTTAACTTTTCAATTCAAAGAGCTGCAGCAAGATCGATTTTCATAAGTTTCCCAACTCAGTTTTATGTATTAACATTTCTTATTTTATACCAAAGTTTGATTTAAATTTCCCTACATTCATAGATCGATAACAATACAACTATTTTTCTTGAAATTAGCATCATACACACCACCTCATTAGCAAACCCATTTAAGATACAACTTCAACAACAAAAGCCGTGAGATCACGGCTATCTCCTAAACTTATTTGAGATGCAATTTAACCTATCATAACCAAGTATAATCTATCATCTTCTCTTGCTACAAATCATACTCATAATTCACACATATACTTGACATTTTACCAATTTGCCGTGATTTATTTACAAAAATTCACGCAACTGTACACTTCCAAATTTCCACATCATATTTCAACAACACAATACCAAAACATGCCTCATCACTTGATTTCATCTCACAGACACACAATTCTGCATTTAAGAGCATTTAAAAAAAGTAAGAAATAGAAGGGAAAGATTCGAGTCCTGGTCTAGTGTGAGTGGAGTCGAGCTGGGGTCGTCGGCGGTGGTCTGTCAGCCTTGGGTATGTCGAGTCATGTGTTGGGCAGGTATGAGTTGTGGCTAAGGTCTGTGCCTCATCGATCAGCTACCGGCATTGGTTTGAGCTCTGATGGAGTCGAGTCAAGTCTCGTCGTTGAGTCGGGCTGGTGTGAGGGCGTGTATGTGCTTCTTCGAGTCTGTGGCTTTCGTGTCTTCGTGGTGGTCGTGGTTTCAGTCGGGTAGGCGGGGAAGGAGATCTCGCCGGATTCTGGTAGAAGAAAGAGAATAAGAATAAGGGGATGGTTGGTATGTCGGAATGGAATCAAGTGGGAATGGAATGAACTTAATAATGGAATGGTGATGGGAATAGAATGGAATGACTATTACCATTCCTTTGGCTGGTATGACAAGTAATAAGATAGGAATGAAACTTACATTTTTGAATTGTTTATTATAACAATATCTAATTAATAAATAAATGCACGAATTGGCTTATTTAGTTCTAAATAATAAATTACTTTCTTTCAAAGATACTATTATATTTTAATAACATATTGTTGAATATTATGTGATTTTTTTTACTTTATTAACATTTGTGAAAAAAATTGAGTATATTTTAAATAAGTATTTCACTAATGATTAGTGGGTTTGTATATTTTATATAATCCTATAATATCATTAGTACTTTTGTGAAATTTTACAAAATTTTATGAATCATTAATAAATTATTAATGATTTTTTAAGAAAAATTCATAAATTTATTTTTTTAATAAAATATTTTATAAGAATATAAGATTTCATTTGTCAATATAAAAAATAAAGTATAGTTTTGCAAAATAAAAAAAAATTATTTTGATAATCAGGAATACATAATACCATGGGAGCGAGGAGTAATAGCTAATCATATGTTCATGGTAATGTATTCCTTCATGAATGACCATTCCCAATTGAAAAAATCATACCAACCATAGGAATGTGAATGGATGTGGGAATGTGATTCCATTCCCATTCCATTCCATCATACCAATCATGCCCTTAGAGATTTAGATTTTAGATTAGGGGGTTTTGATTTCTATTTTGTTCCCAGTGAGATTTTAGAAAGAGAAGAGAGGGGGTTTTAGTTGCAAATAAAATATTTGAAGTATGAACCTCTATTTTTTCAGAATTTAGAAAAGAACCCCCAGAAAGTTCATGAATCCTACTTTTGGTCCTATCCATTTATTTCTAAATTCTAAATACATCTAGAAAATTTTCAGAACTTAAATTTTGGTCGATAACTTCATAAATTGATATAATTAGCCCATAAATTTCTAATTTTCAGATTTATTAAAATTAAAATTGGCCCAAATTATTTAATTAAGACTATTTATTTTGATACTAGGTGTGGTGCAATTAGGATCATCGTCCACCGTGTGATTCCCTGCTCAAATTTTTTATGTACTATTTATTCTCAGGTGAGTAAATCTTTGCTTTAAATCTGTATTTTGAAATGGATCATATTATTATTTACGAAAGTATATGATATATGTACTTTTTGAGAAAGAAAAAATGTTTTAATCCTACTTGAATTTGCCGTGGATGGAATATGGATAAGAATAGTGTTTCGAACGCATCAGAATAGTGTAACGCACGTACTGAGAGCGTGATTTACACAACAGAGATGTATGTCCTGTGCATAGTGTGATATATCTGAGAAGAAGAAGAAGTAACCTAAATCCATTATTCATGCGATTTAAATTCAGTTGGATAAATAGAAAGAAATGTCCAAGATCCCCCACAACTGAGTACGTTTTAAGAGTATTCACCCCCGTATTTTTAATGTTTTCAGGTCAGTGAGCTTGGAGTATCGTGAAGGAAATGGGGTGGTGGCTTCGCTTTTGATGTTTTGGATATTTAACTTGAATATTTGGGATTAGCTGGTTAAGTAATCTATTTTAAGCCTAAAACTTTGTGGTTAATGACTTTTGAACTAACATAAATCGGTAATTAAATATTATGATTTTATCTATTATAAATTTTATGATCTAGAACTTATATGTTTTATTTTTCCCACTTTGAAAATTTAAATTATGTTTTTTAAAAAAAATTAAATTAAAAATTGAATTATGAATTTTAAAAATAAGCGCATTTTTTTATGACACTATTTATTTTATTTTTCTTTTATACATAATTTCTAGTATGAAATAGAGCAAAAAAAAAAATACCTGAATTATTACTATTGTTAATTATTTTCCTCTTAAAAGAATAGAAAGAGTAACATTTTAAATTTAACAATTTAGGGTGTTGCATTCTGTGAACTCACAAAATTTAAAGAATTGACTTCCAACTCCTACCATAATAATATGTTTCTCCATTTATCTAATTTTCAAACTTTGTTGCATGATAGAATTATTATTCTTTTAAACTAATGAGAAAGATAATTTTCGCATCTCATAAAATCAATTATCTAATTTTATCATAATGAAATTAAATTTTATGATCCAATGCATGTGTATGTGTTTGTGTTAAACTTTGAAATAAATGTTTAAGTGGTCTTAATGCACTTAAAAAAACACACACCAAAATTAAGTTTAATAAGCTTATGAGCGCAACTTAGACTAATACAACTAGATTCCAAAATTCAGAAATTGAAATAAATATTGATAACTCACATTATTTAAAACATATAAAAACGGGGTGTTACAATCCTACCAACTAAAAAGAAATTTCGTCCTCGAAATTTAAACTTATCGGGGTCTAAAATATGCTACGAGGCCATAATATTCTCACCACCTCCCGAGTAGCTTCCTCAGATCTAGCTCATTGAAATTTTGATTAATTTTGATATGCCAACTTTCAAAACCTGAACTTTTCGATCTAAAATGACCCTGGCTCTCCTTCGTGATTCAACTCCTTGCTAGCTACAGAATTAATGGGCTATTATTTAAATTTGATAGGTAATAAGGTACAATCCTCCATAAGCCCTAATGTAAAAGTTGAATCTTCATTAACTACCGGCCATACTAGTATCCAAAATAATTTCCCTACAAAAATAATGAACTGATTTAATTCTTCATTAAAATAGAAAACCCCAGTGGAATGTAACAATGACCTATCTCGATGCTTGTCATGTCATCCTTCTTATGCCTTCACTTAATGCTCCCTGATGCAGAAGTTCTTCTATGCGTGACTGTGAGTCTATACATGACAGATAAAAGCAGTCTTTTAATAGTGAAAATGGTTAATTCAAAATCTGAAGATCTATATTTGGTTAAAACGTAATACTAATAACTAACAATTTCAAAATATGAACTCATTTTAAGTTGCATTTGAATTTTCACTAATAATATCAAAAGCAATAATAAGAGGGGAAAATATTAAGAAATAATTAAATGCTAAACCTTTTAAATTTACCCGAGATACATCACTAGAAAGAGGCCTTTACAACTCTTCTTTGACTTAAAAATAACTTTGAAAATTAATGAATTGAGTGCATGTAATTATATATACACTTATATATAAATGTATTATGTGCGGTTATATGATAACATAATAGTAAAGTAGCTAATATATAAGTATTAATTTGATCTCAAAATGGGTCGATTTAAAAAAAACATGGGTAAGTTAATCCAAGCATAATGGACCCAGCTAATTTAAAATCTAATAACACCAAATAAAGGATCTCAAAAGATGAGAAAATTTTCAATCTTGAATGAGGTCAACATTTTTCTTTTTCTTTTTTTATAATATATATATATATATATATATAATACCAACAAAAGTTGAAGTACCTTTATGCATGGAAGTTTCTATGGCAGTAAATATATTTGATAAACTTCAAACAGTACAATTAGAATCGTTTGAAATACTTTTATGAAACTACCAGAATACTGTTTCTTTGTAAAAAGAAATTTTATTTCATAAACAAATTGTTTCCCAACATTTATAAAATAGTAAAAGCTGGGATATTTTTTTTCATAAACAAGTAAATTCAAAACCGGGTAAGTAAAATAATAAAATAGAAAAAATTTTGGATGGAACATAAAGCTTATTGTCGAAAGTTTTTTTTTTAACATGCACTCATTCTGAGCCTTCTCTATCATTTCTATAGGACGATGGCGGACAACCTATTTTGGTACTACGAATGGGATGTTCACATGGGGGTTTTCCTTAATATTGTGACGATGCATGATCTCTAGAGGATTCACGTGGCACCTACAGACTTACTACATCAAACTGAGGCGGCCCGTAAGGTTCATGATACCATACTGGAGAAGGGACGAGGTATTGCGATGGAGGAGTTTCGGAGAATGTCACTATATTCTCCCCATTGAATAGCACGGGTCAAATTTGAGACTTATGTGGAGGCTATATTAAGGGAATATGGATTCTTTGCTCACGGTGAGCCAATGTGGGGTCACCCACACTATTTTGCTCCACCAACACCACCATCACCAGTGCCGCAACGCCAATCACCTACGCCACCTCATATTCCAGTGGGAGGTTCGAAAGAAAATCCAATAGATGTGGGTGATGACTCGGGAGAAGATGATCAGTCAGAGGAGGATCCAGAAGAAATGGATTCCTCGGAGGAGGACCTGTCCATGGATTGAGGGAGAGTGTTCTTAATTTTTATCTAGCTTTGAGATAGACCGTCTAGATATTTGGCTCTGTTTTATGTGTTGGACCTTTTTTTTATTTTATTGCTCTTTGTCGAGACAAGTTGATATTTTGGATGATTTGTGGTTCGTTACTTGTATTATGCTATTAGTTGAAAATTTGATTTGGAACTAATTTATTTATTATTGAGATCATGTTGGATAATGTATCAATTTACGTAAGGGGTTATTGATATTAATGAATTTCATCTTTTGGATGGTCAACTAGAAACCATTAGAAGACTTACCCTATTAGAAATCATTTAACTTTAGGATGTGTTTGAGAATACCTCATCACGAGTTTGTCTATGTGACACAAATTAAGATAGTGTATCCTCGAAGCTTGAAATACCATGTGCCTTATAGTCATTAAGGATTTAAGATTTTTTTTTTTTTTTTGTGAAAGATCATACGTCAATTGCATTAAGAGAGAGAGAGAGAGAGAGAGAGAGAGAGAGAGAGAGGGTTATTACATGCATGCAGAGGAGTTGATTTATTTTTTTAATGAAAAGAAAATAGTTTATTACATATGGTTGCATTTCCATATTCAAGCCCTTTTATTTTGAAATGATCTGTGAATAATTTATTATTTTGGATCATATATTGATCAAGATCTTCTCTCCATTTTTTTAAAATGGGTTTAGCAATGAAAGAAGTGTGAACCTTAAATTTAATGTAAAGTAGTAAGTGTTTTTCTTCTGCATTTCTCAGTTTTTGATCAAAGAGCTTTTCTTTTGAACTCACTTGGATTCTCAAGAGAACACAAATTATTGATGCAATGAAAGCTTCTCATTTCAAATTCCAAAAAAATGATTATAAATATTGCGCGCTCTAGCAGTGACCTTGTGAAACTGTTTGATCACCTCATGTGTTTAAATAAATGAAATGTAACAATTCCACAATAACAATCAAGAAATTACATAGTCACTCAACTGATAAATGAAATTTTATACCTTGATACTGGGGCGCGTGGTGACCGAATGACTCATGAATGACTTTAAATGCATGAATGATTCACGGAGTCTATAGGAAAGTAGACCCGCCTGATACCACACTATAACACCCTAAATTTATTAAACTGTTAAATGGATTTTTTTAATGATTATAATTAATGCGGAAATGTGAGTCATTTTTTTTCTTATGTAAATTAAATAATCTAACATAATCAGTTTAAACATTTGAGCTGAAAATAGATACATGAATTTAATAAAATAAAATGATACTTGATTAATTAGAATAGCAATGCAACTAGAATATTTTTAGTTGAAAAGTTCACCATAAGTTCTAGAAAATAAAAGACAAAGCATGTATAAATGTCTAAGAAATAACAAGATCCTTGAAATACTAAATTATAAATAATTATTTTAAAAAAATTTGACAATGACAAGCGGAAGAAATGCAATTAAGCTTCACTTGTTAATCGATCTTCCACACGCTACCCAAAATATTTACCTGAAAATATTAATGAGGGGTGAGCATACATAAAATATACTCAGTGTGAGAAATTATGCAAAGATTTTCCCAAGTTAATAAAACAGTAGCACACATATAACTGATACTTGAAATTGATAGTACCTTAATACCGGAAATTGATAGTACATTAGTACTTGAAATTGAATCGCATAGCGACATTTGTGCATAAATAATGAGAGTTAAATGAATGAACATATAGTCCAAGTGCTCATTGATAGTAACATGAAATACGGCAAATTAACACGTGATATTAAAATGAGCAAAAACTGAGATCCACGACATAAAATAAATGAATCCCACACCTTAATTGAACTGATGAACTTTGAGTCAAACTAACAATAACTTATTGTCTTAGTCGCGCCGCACCTAGAATGCCATGAAAGATCACCTTATAAAATACATGTTTGGTTTTAAAAGTATACGAAAGTTGAACTGAAATAGTAAAATATCCCTAATCTTTAAATGATAATTTAAATAGAATTGTAAATATGAATCTGAAATAAAGCATAATCAAATATTGAAAAATTAAGAACTCTGATTGGTATCCGAACTCACCCATTTAATTTTGCTAATTAAACTTTCAAATCAATTAAACTCACAACACAAATTAAACTATTATTAGTTATTCTGAAATAATAATTTATAAAAATAAATGAGATCTTAACTATCAAACCTTAACATTATAAATTAAAAGTTAAACACATAACTTAGGAATTTTCCATAATATACGACGTATCACGTATGAGAGTTGTGCATGCATATGCTATTATGGCAAACCTGATTAAATAAGCATCTAACTTAAATCAAAATATTTTAAAAGTATTTTCGCATATAAATGAAAATATTAACATTAAAGGACATCTTTATCTTAAACCTCATTAGCCCAATATATTATAAATTTGAAACTGATCAAATGATTTTTATTTTTTTTAAATATAAAATTTTGATTCGAGAGAATTTATACAAAATCTTAGCTCTTCATTACAAGGGAAAAAAATATAACTAAGCTATAATTAATTACTGTAACCATTAACTCCAACAACCAAATATAAAAAATAATAAATTATGAACTTAAAATTCAAAGTGATAGATCTAATATATTCTGGTGCGAAGAAATTTAATTAGTGCAGATTAATGAAAACTTAACATTTAACAACATATATATATATATATATAATTTCTTAACTTTGCTTATTCATATGTATATAATAAATTCCAGCTTGGAATACACACGTTGAGATGTACTGTGAACATGAAAGATAAATATATATATATATATATATATATATATATATTAAAATATTAATCCAATACAGTTATGAAAGATCCGAAGAAATTAGATTGAATCAAAGAGAAATTATAATAATGTTATATTGATGACTGCACAAAACCGAGGAACCACCAAAACTTCATAAGTAAGAATTCTAAACTTAATTAAAAATTTATAAATCTTGAAGAGCAATACTTTAGACTTTGTAAGAACAAAAACATAGCAACGCCTTTAATTTTGTTTGAACGAAGCCGCTTCCAGAAATAAATGAAAGAACTATCACTCCTTATAAATGTTTAAACCTTTTTATACCAAGATATTATGGTTTTACTTTCTATATTTAAAACAAGTCTGCGGAGGAAAAAATATTATTGTAACAGTCTGGTCTCGAGATAGGGATTAACGAATGCGGACGGAGTGTTATTAAAGGATTAATGAATAAAGGCGGGAGATTAACAAAGAGGGTTTATGAATATAGATATACTTTCGAAGAATAGACGATAATACTTGTATTTACTTGATTAAAAAGGGAACATGCTTTAGCGAAATAAAACAGCTAACTAATCAGATACTGTGATACCCCAATCCCTTTTGCTAAATTATAAATTTTAATTTTAGTAAATGATTTTTGAATTAATATTGTTGAATATTAATCATGTGTGTATGTTTGTATTATGCCATTATTTTATTGCAGGTTGTCCCACTCGAGCCGATACGTCATAGCACACAGTGATGTTATACTGAGTGTATAATACAGTTTGAATTTTAAATACTAAAGTGTCGAGTTATATGAAAATGAATGAATGTAATTGCGTTTAATTTTATGTTTGTCATACCTTAATTACCCTACTTTTTCGGTGTATGTATTAAATGTGTATTGATTATTTTTTGAAAATTTAAGTTGTGTATTAAATGTGTTTTTAAAATTTAAATTTAAGTTATGTTTAAATTAGAAAGTTAAATAGAGTTGGAAATGTCCGGGAGTCTGACTAAATTTGAAAACCAAATCGGGTCTGAAGCGCGACCCATAAGCGCGAGTGCACAGAGTCGCGCCTTGCAGTGAAGCGGAGATGCAATTGGAAAACGCGACCTCCTTCAAGTCGCGTTCCGAGAGGTCTGCAGCGCGAGTCAGAAACGCGACATTTTGGTCGCGTGTCATCAGCTTCAGAGAGCCATTTTTCTTCGGCTCAAACGCGGCCTGTAAACGCGACCTCCTTGAGTCGCGCCTCACTATATTATCCAAGCGCGACCCCCTTAGGTCGTGCCCTGCTTCAGAATTTTCATCCTTTAAATACAACACTTCACCTATTTTCTTCCATTTTCTTCACACTTGGGCGATTTCCCCCCAAAGCTCTCTCAAGAAATTCTTCAACTTTTAGGAGTGGATTCTATCTTCATCATCCATCATCTAAGGTAATTTCATACCACTTCCCTCTTGATGATTAAGTTTCATTTCTTGTTGTTTTGAACTTAGGGTTTATATCCAAAATTTAGGGCTTTTCGATTCTAATGATCCTCATGCTTTGATATCTCAAACATATGGTTTATTTACTCCATTGAAGCTATATGTGTTGTTAAATTGAAATCTCTAGAGTTCATTGTTGATTAAAGATTGGATTTTTGCCCTAATTTCCCCTTAATATGTTGATAGTTGATTGGAAGGGTTGTGATGGTTGTATGGAGTTGATTTTCATATATGTTAGAGCCTTAAGGTAGAGGTGCTTGTGTTTGGGATTATGGGTTTAAAGGATTTAAATTGAGTCTTGTTCTTGTGGTTTAAATGAGTGCACGTAACGTGCTCGATTAAATGCTTCAAAGAGTTTTAATGCGTATTGTGAGTCCAAAATCATAGTATGAGCGTGTATATCCATGGTTGTATATGTGGATATGTATGTAAACCTTAAAGCATGTATAGCATGTATTTGGTCAAAATTATGAAATAATTGTATAACTCGACATCTAAAATGAGAAAGGAAATTTAAAGGTGCTTGGTGACATATTGGGGTTCGAGGTGGACGACTTGTGCACGGCTAAGAAGTATCTCAAAGGTTGAAAAGATTTGAAAGCGTCTCATAAGGTGGGGTAACTCTAAAACTGTGAACACGTGTTAAGTTATAGTTATTGTTGTGCTTTGATTGTATAAGTATGAAGGGTCTTCGAACCGGTGAAATGAAAGAGATCCTTCGGGATTGACAAAGAGATCCTTCGGGTCGATAAAGAGGTCCTACGGGATCGATATAGACTTGTTAATGTCCTCTCTGGGGGATAATAAGCCTGCGGGCATCCCTACAGGGACAAGGACGTTCATTAACAGGGGCATCATGATGTTTGGACCCTACGAGGTTGAGGCTAGTCTCCACAAAAGTAAAGAAGTATGAATATGTTATATTTTCACTTGTGCAATTGGCTATAACTGTTTACAGTGTTCCCCATTGAGTATGTTGTTAAATACTCACCCCATTCATTTAATGAATTTCAGGTTGAGGAGTCGAGGCTCGAGTGGAGCATTGTGAACACAAGAGAACCCCCACAAGCTTGTGTTCTCTTTTTGTGCTTTTGAAATACTCATGATATTATTATTATATTGATCATTCTTTTTGCTTTATGATCAATGATTATTGAGGATGGGAATAGCCCGATCTTTTGTAGGTGCGCTATGTTAACTTGATATATTTTGTATTCTTATTAAGGGCAGGTAGTTTGACCTAGGAGCCTATGATGTTCAAATATATGTCATTAAATTCCTAAGTTATGTTTGTTAATATAGGGTGCTAGACGAGCGGGTTATCTAAGACCTATGAGCCCGATAGGTTAGATGATTGTATGAATGACGTAGATGGGTTTATTCTATTCTTCCGTTAAACACTATCTTGTGTGACGAAATAGATATGATAGATTGCATGCTATAATCGTGAAAAAATTTATATTGAGAATTATGATGCCTTACGTTATCATGCTAATTAACCTTAGCTTCCGCTCAATTAAATATAACCACACCAAAATAAGTAAGTAGATTGTATGTTAAGTGATGAGTGCATAAATTACACTCATTTGGACTCATTTTGAGTGCATTTGCACTTCATTATCTTGTATATATGTTGTATATATTGTTTATTTCTGATTTAATCTTTTGTTTAATGTAATGTGGCCAATATAGGGAATTTTTGGGATATAAAGAGCAAAAACAAAGTCAAATTGATATTGGGATCAACAAAGAGTGCACAAAGCATGAACTAATGAAGAAACGAGCAAGAAAACGGCTAAGAATTGAAGATGCGACCCCCAAACGTGACCTAAGGGGGTCGCGCTTCATAACACGATGCCACATGAGGACAAAACACGACCTAAGGGGGTCGCGCCTCGGCCTTGAGCCAAAACGCGACCCAAAAACGCGCTTTGCAGAAGCTTCAGAGACCCGAATTCATTTGGACGAAACGCAGGTGTCAAACGCGAGTTACTGGGGTCGTGCCTCGGCCTTCAGTCGAAACATGACCCCGAAACGAGATCCAAATGCCGTGTTGCAGAGCCTTCAGAGACCTGATTTCCTTTGTTCTAAACTTGACCCTCAAATGCGAGTTCCTGGGGTCGAGTTCCGCACAGATGGAAATTAAAAGTGACTTTTGGCATCCAATTATTAGTCCACCGTTTTATATATCATTTGCGGTTTTCAAAATACCAAGCCATATACCCTAGAACACGAAAATACAGTTGGAGAAACACCAAGAAAAGGGATTTTTGAAGATCAAGAGGAAGAAAGAAGATTCAACCATCCAAGCCATAGGATTGAAGAAGGAGTGTTGTACATTAGGTTTTATCACTTCTTCTCTCTTCTTAGACTTGTATTTAGAATGGGTTATTGTTCTTTTTCTTGTAATCTTGATTTTATTGTGAATATGGTTGGCTAGAGCCTTAGGGCTCTAGGATATGGTGAAGCAATGTCAATATTGATCTTTGATTTGGGATATATATATATATATATATATATATATGTTATTACTTTGTCAAGATTTTGATCTATGCTAGGGCTTGAATGGTGTTGTTTCGTTGGCCATCTCACTAACATCACATGTATGAATCACTTGCATCTAGTCAATCCCGTGATCATAAGCATGCTCGGATCAAATCTACATATTTGTCTTCTTAGTCGAATGTCATTATGTGGAAGAAAATGTGACCCTTAGAGCCTTTGGTAGGTGCGACCTTGGAATGCGTTAGAGATAGTCATCCTTGTCGCATTCGCAATTTAAGAGATATTCGAAAGATGCTTTTATTATATTCCTGGTCTTCCTGTCTATGAACTTTGCATATATGTGTGTGTAATCCTTTGTTATAGATCAATATGAGCATTGTGTAGCCATGTCTTAGAGTTTCACCTCATTTACCATCTTCAAAGCTCTCCCTTGTTTGGTATTGTCTCTTGAGTGCCATTTGTTTTGACAATTATTGTTGTTTAAGTGTTTATGTCTTTTGTTCTTGTTTGGTATTTTGATTAAGTTTAAACGCACCGCACCCTCTCCTTATTGTTCGTCTAGATATTTCGCTCATCTTTCGTCGTGGTATTTGCATCGTCTAATTTCTATTCCATTTTCCTGTGGATCGATCTCGTATCATCATATCTACAATCACATGCTTGTACACTTGTAGGCATTGAAATGAGTTTAATAAATATTGAAACAAATGTTAGAGGTGAATAAGCCCCTATCAAGTTTTTGGCGCCGTTGCCGGGGAATAACGGAATTAATTTGATAAATGCAATATTGTGATAACGATTGAGTGGATTACTTTAGACATTTTTACTTGTTTTATTTGAAAAAGTTGTTCTTGATTTGTTTGTCCTTTTTGATAGGAAGTGTATGCACACTCGTTCTCAAGGAGAACCACCTATTTCATTGGACTTAGAGATTGAAGCAATGGTTCACCACAACAACGTAGACGGAGGAGAATGGCGGATCTACCTCCACCGGTTCAAGACCCAAAGATTGCCCAAATGCAAAGGTAATTGGAGGTGATGCAAGAGCAATTGAGAGCCCAAGATGAAGCTCACAATAGAAATGTGGAGGCACCAATCCGAAATCTTTTCCAACCCGTCGTTGATCAAGGGGTGGCCAATGGACCACCCATTCAAGCCAATAATTTTGAGTTTAAGACCTCTCTCATACTAATGATCCAACAAAACCAATTCTGAGGGACACCGATGGAAGATCCACATGAGCACATTCGTGATTCCTTAATGTTAGTGGGACAATGAAGATGAATGGAGTCCCGGACGATGAAATTCAAATCCGACTCTTTCCATTCTCATTGATCGACAAGGCGGAAACATGGTGGTTGAGCCATGCTCAAAGAACATTTCAAACTCAGGATCAATTGGTGACAAAGTTCCTACACAAGTTTTTCCCACCCGCAAAAACCCTCAAATTGAAAGGAGATATCACCATGTTCAAACAATGGGATGAAGAAAGGTTATATGAAGCGTGGGAACGTTTTAGGGAGATGCTTAGAAAGTGCCCCGAACATGGTTTTGGAACCGATCATCAAGTGTGCATATTCTATGGAGGAAGCAAAGACGAAATGAGAACACTCATGGATGCGGCCACGGGTGGATCATTATTGGCAAGAGGGCCGGAAGAAGCCTTGAGAATAATTGAAGAAATGGCCTCAAATTCCTTTCAATGGCCGGTGGCGAGAGAGGGAGTCCAGATTCTAAAGAAAGTGGCTTCTACTTCAAGCTCGGATGCACTTGGACTTGTGGCGGCTCAAATGGCAACCTTGAATTCAAAAATTGAGGCCTTTACAAATCCAAAAGTCGAGACATCTCAAAGCCAATTTGAGGAGGTTAACTATGTGAACCAAGGAGTCTATTCAAATCAACAATGACCATTCAATCCGGGGTACAAGCCCCAATACAGAGGTCAATATGGTGGAAACCAAGGTTATCAAAATAGAGCTCAACACCCGAACTTCTCCTATGGTAACCCGAACAATGTTATCCAACCACCTCCGGGCTTCTCGGTCACAAATGGTGTAATTGATGAGGAGAAGAAGCCCAAGATGGATGAACTCCTAATGGCATTTATGGGGAAGACGGAGAATTACATGAAAGACTCTGAAACACGAATTGGGAAGTTAGAGAATACCGTCGGAGCAATTGGCAACCAAGTTAACACTTTGGAGAAGCAAATGGGAAAATTTGCAACTATCTTGGGAAGCCAACATCAACAAGGCAAGTTCCCAAGCAATACCACCGTGAATCTGAAGGATAAATGCAAGGCAATTACCTTGAGGAGTGGAACCGCCTATGATGGCCCCGAGATGCCGAATGATGAGGAAAGCAAAGGAAAGGTCGGTGAGCAACCAAGTGAGAAGAAGAAGGGAGAGGGACCGAGTCAAGAGGACTTGAGTCCCAAATTAAAGAAATGTGATGCCCTTGAAAAAGAGAAAGAGAAAGAAGAACCAACAAAGGTGATGCCGGAAGAATACAAAGTGCCTATACCCTACCCACAAAGATTCCAAAAGGTGAAGAGTGACGACCAATTCTCTCGGTTCCTCGACATCTTTAGAAAGGTACAAATCAACATCCCTCTTGTTGAATCACTTCAACAAATGCCAAATCATGCGAAATTCTTAAAGGATGTGATTTCCAAAAAGAGGAGATTGGGGGAGTATGAAACGGTTAACTTGATCGAGAATTGTAGTGCTTTAATACAAAGGAAGTTGCCCGCAAAGATGAAAGATCCGGGAAGCTTCAACATCTCAGTTACCATTGGAGAAAATCACGTTGGGAAGGCTTTGTGTGATCTTGGGGCGAGTATCAGTTTGATGCCCCTCTCGTTCTTTAAAAAGTTGAAGATGGGAGAGATGAAGCCTACTACCATTTGTCTCCAAATGGCCGACCGATCTTTGACATATCCAAAGGGTGTGGTAGAAGATGTGCTAGTGGAGGTCAACAAATTCATCTTCCCGGTAGACTTTGTGGTTCTTGATATGGAGGGCGATCGTTTTTGAATGCGGGTAAGGCCTTGATAGATGTGGAGAAGGGAGAACTTACCTTGAGAGTGAATGAAGAGAAAATCATATTTTCCCTTCAAAAAGCGATGCAACATCCGGAAGAAGAATCAAAGAATTTCGAGTAGTGCAAAGTGCTTCAAATGGTGGATGAATGCGTAAAGGAGGAAGAGTTGAGGAGCCCAAAAGATCCTCTTGAGATTTGCATTTCTAACTCTATCTTTAATTCTTTACCTAATGATGATGTTGGTCTATGTGATTCCATTTCTATGATGAATTCATTTCAGGAGTCATACTTGAGGAAGCCAAAGTTCTTGCCATTAAGAGACGAGGACCAAACATCAAAGGAAGAGGACGAGTTGAAAGCAAAAGGGGAAATGGAGTTGAAACCCCTACCTACACATTTGAGGTATATCTACCTTGATGAAGCCAAGCAAAAACCGGTAATCATTTCTTCCCTCTTGTCCAATAAACAATGTGATAAATTGTTAAAGGTGTTGAGGAAATATCAAAGCACTATAGGATGGTCAATTTCCGACCTTAAAGGCATTAATTCTTCTATTTGCATGCATAAAATCTTGCTTGAGGAAGATTATAAACCTAAGGTGCAAAATCAAAGAAGACTCAACCCTATTATGCAAGAAGTTGTTAGAAAAGAGGTCTTGAAATTGCTTGATGCCGGTATCATATTTGCTATTTCGGATAGTGAGTGGGTGAGTCCTACTCAAGTTGTTGCTAAAACGGGAGGAATGACATTGATAGAAAATGAGAACAAAGAAATGATTGCTACTAGGGTAGTAACCGGTTGGAGAATGTGTATAGATTATAGGGCTCTAAATGCTTACACTAGAAAAGACCATTTTCCATTACCCTTCATTGATCAAATGCTAGATAGGTTAGCGGGTCATGAGTTCTATTGTTTCTTAGATGGGTATTCAAGGTACAATCAAATCACGATTGCTCCCGAAGACCAAGAAAAGACCGCTTTTACTTGTCCCTATGGCATATTTGCATATAGATGGATGTCTTTCGGGTTGTGTAATGCTCTCGCAGCCTTTCAAAGGTATATGATGTCCATCTTTCATGGATTGATTGAAAATATCATGGAGGTGTTTATGGATAACTTTTCTGTGTTTGGTGATTCATTTGATATATGCCTTGATAATTTAACACAAGTTTTGCAGAGTGTTAGGTATTTATTTTCTCCTAAACTGCAAGTGTACAGTGAGGCTAGTAGCAAAGCAGTGAACAAGGTCGAATCCACAGAGACTCAATATCTAATCACTAGTTATTCTATTTATCCTACAACTGTTATCTAGACTAACAAAATTATGAGAATTTTAAACTATTAAAATAAAATAAATGAATAACTCGCAGAACCAAGCTTAAAGCAAACAAAGAAGCAGAGATAAATTATCAATAAAGGAAAACGCGTATTCTAGGATTGATTCTTCATCAAAGACTCCATCTCATTACTAATCCAATAACTATGCCTATGGTTAGATTTTAATCACACAAGAGCAACCATTAAGCTATTAAAATTTTCTTCTCAGATAATTAAGAACGTTGATTACATTATATATAATAAAGTCTCCATTTATTAGCTATAATGTAACTCCTAAATGATCCGCAGGTTAAAGCTCTCACTAGTGATCTCAACTCTCTCGAGTAATATTAATCACCACGTCAATTATTCTAACCTCGTGTTGAAACTCCTCTCTCGATTTATGAATCAACACAACATAAATATATCAATCAATGGCCAATCAATTGACATAATTAAAAATAATCCAAGAATAATTGAAGTGTAATTAAAATCATAGACACATAATTGGACTTAATAAAAAGATTTCATAAATGAATTCGAAATCAACCCTAGAATACTAGGGCTTAAGTGTTCATAATGAAATAAACAAAATAAATCAAATTCACGATGTTCATAGCTAGACAAGAATTAAACTGAATAAAACCCGAAAGAATAAATCTATCTCTAATCTTTACTTGCTTAAAATCCTCTGGCATGTTCCTTGCGATGCCTTTTCTCCACAACAAACCTCTGTTCCAAACTTGGGGGCTGGTAATCCGTGTTTAATTTTCGCCTAAAAGAACCCTATTTATACCAAGTTTAACGAAAAGCCCAAAAATACAGTAAAAAATCAGAAAAGCCCTCTTCATTCGCAACCCGAGTCGCGACCGTGCAGCCCGCGAGTCTACGTGGCATGACGTGGCGCCACCTGGCATAGAATTCACGATCCCTCTCTTTATTCGCGACCGGGGTCGCGAAGATCCTTCTTCTTCACCCTGCCTCTGTCGCGACTCCGCAGTAAACAACTCAATGGGACCCGCGACCCTGCAGTCGCGGGTGGGTCGCGAGTCCATGTTCGCGGCTTTCTTTTCAGCTTATTCCGTCCCTTTTCTCGATCCATTCCTTCATATATTCTTTTGAGACTTCCACATTCATTTCGGTATTCCAAAGCATCCAAACTCATGTACAAACCTGCAAAATATGTCCAGAGCGCCTAACTCCCAAAAACTCGGAAAACTTGACTAAAACACACTCAAATCATAAGAAACATGACACCACAGTGTACCAAAATCAGTGTAAAATCTCAGTTTATCAACTCCCCCAAACTTAGAAATTTGTTTGTCCTCAAACAAAGAACAAGACTCAACTCAAGGATCAATACAAATTATGCATACAACTCACAATCTAGCAATCATGAAATCAAGAAGCAAGAAACATGCAAGCTCAAAATCCATAAACCCTTCAAATCACCCACATGCACATTTGGAACTTCAACAAACATACATCAAACCAATGTTCTCCTCAAGTGTGTGTATCACTCAAACTCTCACAAAATATATATCAAGGTACTCACTCATCGAACATCAAACATATGAAAACATCAACCATAGGCTTGCACTTCTTCCCCAACTCTCCAAATGAAATAATGCCAGAATTAAAGATCAAATAGGTCTTTTAACTGGGTTGTAATGTAGGCTTTGGGTTAGGGTTAGAATCATATGGCTAAAGTGACTTGAAAACACTGCAAAAATCACCGAAATTTACAGCTTCATCAACTCATCTCTACCAATCAATTTAAGCACCCCTTTTTTTCCAGCAACGACATAGGTTAGACTTTGTCTAACTCACTTCTCCTACACAACCATGTTTCTCAGACTCTTTGAGTTCGTTATATATTTTTTTATCTATGTTATTGGCATCCTTGTCATTCCAAATTTTTTTTTATATGCCAACAACACTCATCACCTCACAACCATCAACACCAAAAGTGCTCTATTGTTCACAATCACAATTATTCCTTTTCCCTCCAATCCTATTGTCCACATATTCTATCATTCATACCACAACGGGATTCACAAAGGAAAATGATGAATAAGCTCAATGGGGTTAATAAAGGAATTATGTGTATCTAAGGACCGTGTTTGGGCAGATGGCTATAGAAGAGACGGCCTAAAATCATTTATTTAATTCCAAGCATAGTCAAAATCACAAGTGAGGAATCATGCAAGTTCTAGTGACATCAACACATGCTGACCAACACACATCAAGAAAAAAAAAACGGGTTTAACACCCTTAGGCACGAAAGCTCACGGTTAGACATTGGTCTTAATCATGCTCATCAAGCTCAAATGTACACATGTGATCAAATTAGAACTCACAAACTTCAAGACATACATATCCCCACTTCCATCAATCATCATTACCAAAGCATGAATTTAATACACAACTCGATCAAGTTCCTCAAAAACCACAAGATTAAAGCAGATAAACTTCAAAATTTTCCAGGATTTTGACTCTAAAGTAAAAACAAAATAACCAACAAAACTAACTAAGAAAGCAGGTAAATAAAAAGAACGGTCTAGACATCTCCGGCGCACATCCCCCCAAACTTACTTAACACTCAGAGGAAGAATAAGTTTGAAACGAAGACGGAGAGGTAGCTAGACCACTTACAGCATAGTCAGGAGGACGGGGGAGGTCGGTATGGTGGGTACCCAAATTGCATGTATGGGTACAAGTGGGGAGGCATCTGATGCTGCTGAGATGGGCCACGCTGAGATTGGCTAGAGGATGCAGGCTCATGAGGGAGGCCGGAGGAAGACAGAATACTAGGACCAACACCATAGGGAGGGTAAGGAAAATACGCACTCGGGTGCGGTTGGAGTCCCCGAACCATGTCTCTAATATCATGGATCTCCCCACGCATATCATGCACATCCGTCTGCAAGGTTTGAAATGCCGCATTCATAGTGCCATAATTGGTATTTAAAGTACCAACGGCAGTGTGCATCGAACTGATAGCCGTGTTCATGTTGACCATCATATCCGTGAGGGAATCCCACTGGTCCTCAGTACGCTCCTCTCTTGTCCGAATGTTGGCTCTTCGTTCAGCTCGAGCAGAAGACTCAGCCTCCGCTCTATACACGTCCTCGAGAATCTGGAAGCGGTCCTCTCCTGAGGCAGCATCAATAATAGCTCGGTGAGCGGGAGTATCTAACAGCTAATTTTCAGTGCGAGTCAGATCCGACACTGTGGTGAGTGGCCGGTTAGGCAGAGGAAAGACACGATTTCCCCTTAAGGTCAGGAGGTGCGCATCCGTGCGGTTGGTCAGCATCCGAGATTGACATAAGTTTGGCAAGTCGATGGCTCGAGGACCCGAAAGACTGCCGTACCGATGGAGAGGGATACCCAAGTGAGCGGCAATTGGTGTGAGCATGCCTCCGATTTCAATGGCATCGGTGGCCTGTGAACTTTTCCTCTTGAATTGCTGCATCAGGAATACGGCAAAGTTAAGATTTATACCACTCAACATCGCCCACAAGAAAAGAATCTCGGGTGTTCGAATCCCCGATGTCTCGTGTCGTGCCAAGACGGTGGAAGCAATTATTTTCTGCACATAGCGAAACACCGGATTGGGCATGACAGAGGTCTTGGCTCGTTTGTGATCATAGTGCGTTGTTTCAGACTGAAGGCGTAGCTAAAAATGCCCAGCCTTGACTCCAAATCGGTTGAAGATACCGCCGATAGGGACGTGAAAGATGGCATTAGCCTGCTCAACGGTAAGGGTATGAGCCACGTTGCCCAATCGGAATGACATGACGTAGGGGCCCCTAATTTGTGTTGATTGCACTTCAAGTGTGCTGAGGTGGTCATCCCCCAGCCAATGCGTGGTTCCATCCAATGCAGTTGATAAGGCCCCACACTTCCTCATGGAAACCGAGAGCTGAGGTGGTGGCAGAGCACGGATAACGAATGGGGAAGATCTTCATCATCGCCAAGCGACCCTAATCATCACGTTGAGCTTGGGTCTGCAGCTCGATACCATATCTCTGTGGGTGATAGAGAGGGGCTGCAGCTTCATCATCATCAACAACCTCGGGTTCGAGCTCTTCAACTACATCGTTCTCCTCAGATTCCGGCTCATAATCTTCATCTTCAGGGTCATCCGTGTTAGAGCCGTCCTATTGCTCATTCTCATCTGATGGTTCGTCATCTTCAAACTGCTCAAACTCCTCAGATTGAGCCTCATCCCCACTTCCATACTCATGATACTCCTCATCTGGACTGGAAGAGGTGGGTGAAGGAGTGGCAAGAGTAGGGGGTCGGCTTCGTTCGTATGTGAGCATAGGGCACCTACTTCTACCGCCTCCTACCAATCGACTGAAGAAAGTTCCCTTGGCCATTCTGCACACCAATCATGAGCAACCTCCTGCAAAAAGAGACACACAAGATTATATCCACACTTTCTCCCCCAAACTTGCATCATGGTAACAATATCAATCAACATAATCCCCCATGCACGTCTATCATTCTCAGTGACTAACGGGGTGGCAACAATTTAGAGACACAAAAGACCAAATCCAACCAAGCCCCCCGAGCACATCTCAAACACGTAGCATGGCACAATGGAGGAGATAAAAATTTAGCAACAACAAGCACCAAGCATGCTATCTCTCACACACACCCACAAGCATCCCAAAAACCAAAACAAACACCATTCAACCAATTAAGACACACAATGAGACTACAATTCATGTAATGAAGTAATGCGAGTGGAGTGGAAACAAGAGAAACCAACAATTTCAACCAAAAGCATGGGGAATACATAATTCCTCAATTTTCCCCTTTTTAAAACCCTACAAATTGGGGATTTCAATTTCTACCATAAACAAAGCAAAAAATTGTAGCAATGAAGTCCACATGTGATGGGTAATTGAAAAACGTAAGAATTGAAGGGAGAAAACATACCTTAAGTGGTGAATTTGAGGATGAATTTGGAGGGTGTGCGTGCATGTGTGTGAGTGTTATGAAAGAATGAGAAAAAAAATTGAAGGAAGAGAGTTTAAACCAGAATCCGCGTCACCACGTCAGTAGACAGTTCGCGACCGGGGCTTGGGTCGCGACTCGGGTCGCGAATTTCATGATGACGGCTTTGAAAAATTGGCGACCTAGTCAGCATCATTGCCACGTGGCCTTGGGTGTTATTCGCGACCGGAAGGAAAATTCGCGACCAGGGTCGCGAATATTCTTCTGTGGATCCCCCTCTCTGTCGCGACTCCGCAGTGGGAACTTGGGGTGATTCGCGACCATGCAGCCGCGACCGACTCCCGCAGCTCAGGTCGCGGATAACTTCTGGGCGCCCGATGATGATTTTTTGACCTCCTATACAAGCCGGGCCTCAAAAATCAAGCATTGGATGTGATCGAATGGACGAGAAAAGGTCCCAAGTAAAGGTTCCACCGACCCCAATCGTAACTTTTTTTGCGTATGCCCAATACGTGGAAAACACGTATTGAAGGTTACTTAGAACACGTTTAGCGTCATTCGATCTATTCCAAGCTATTACCTGCATAACTCAGCAAAAAGACATCAACACAGAAAATAAAACAAAGAGAAAACAAACAAGACTCTAAAAATAAAAACCATTGGGTTGCCTCCCAACAAGCGCTGCATTTAACGTCGACAGCCAGACGATCTTGCACTCAAGGTTCCATTAACCTAATGTGAGACACCTCGTGTCTCTGCTCTGGGCTGTAGTATTTCTTGACTCTATGGCCATTGATAGTAAACAGCTCCCCCGTATGTGACAAGAGTTGGACCGCACCACCGGGTAATACCTTTTTTATCACAAAAGGACCCGACTACTTGGACCTCAACTTTCCTGGAAACAATTTCAAACGAAAGTTAAATAATAAAACATTATCACCAGGTAATAACTCCGTTTGAACAATCATCTGATCGTGGAGCGCCTTGGTGCGCAGTTTGTAAAGAAACGGGTTTTCAAAGGCCTCCGTGCGGAATTCATCGAGCTCATTAAGCTGGAGCACTCTCGTAGTCCCCGCTGTCTTGAAATCGAGGTTCAGCTGCTTCACCGCCCAATAAGATTTGTGCTCTAACTTAACCGGCAAATGGCAGGACTTCCCAAAGAGCAGCTAGTATGGAGACATTCCTAACGGCGTCTTGTATGCAGTCCAGTACGCCCACAGTGCATTATCAAGCAACCCGGCCCAATCCTTTCTATTGGTATTCACCGTCTTGTCCAAAATTTGCCTTATCTCCCGATTAGCTAGCTCGGCCTGCCCATTTGCTTGTGGGTGATATGGTGTAGTGACCTTGTGCTTGATCCCATACTTGGCCAATAATGACTCCAAGGGCTTGTTGCAGAAGTGTGTTCCCCCATCACTTAGTAAAGCTCGTGGTGTTCCAAAACGAGAGAGCAACTTCTTCAGAAAAGTGATGACAACCCGAGAATCAGTAGTGACTGTTGGAATGGCTTCAACCCACCTCGAGACATAATCCACGACTAGTAGAATGTACTGAAAGCCGCTTGACGATACTGAAAATGGACCCATGAAGTCGATGCCCCACACATCGAATAACTTGACTTCAACGATATTTGTGAGTGGCATTTCATTCCTCTTGGAGAGCCCCCATTCGTTGGCATTTGTCACACTCTCGGGTGAACTCATGACAATCCTTAAACAAAGATGGCCAATAGAAACCACTTTGCAAAATCTTGAAAGCGGTGCGATTGGCGGAGAAATGGCCACCACTCGGCGAAGCATGGCACTGTAAAAGATTGGCCTCCATTCTTCTTGAGGCATACAACGGCGGATGACAGTGTCCGAACAACGCCGGAAAAGATACGGATCATCCCACATGTAGAACTTCACATCATGGAAAAATTTCTTTTTCTGATGTGAGGACAAATCCGGTGGCAGCACATTTGCAGCCAGGAAATTGACAAAGTCAGCAAACCACGGAGCATGATATTGTACCGCGAAGAGTTGCTCATCAAGGAACTTCTTGTTGATTGGCACGTGAGCCTCGTCGCCATCTACGGGGTGCTCTAATCGAGACAAGTGGTCCGCAACCACATTCTCGCACCCTTTCCGATCTTCAATCTCGAGATCAAATTCCTGCAGCAATAAAATCCAGTTAATTAAATGAGGCTTAGCATCTTTCTTATCAAACAAATATCACAACGCAGCATGATCAGTATAAACAATTGTTTTAGCACCAATAAGATAAGCACGAAATTTGTCAAAAGAATAAACAACGGCTAGTAGCTCCTTTTCGGTGGTCGTGTAATTTACTTGTGCCGAGTCTAAAGTACGACTGGCATAGTAATATACACGAAACAACTTGTCTCATTTTTGACCCAAAGCTGCGCCCACAGCAACATCACTGGCATCACACATGATTTCAAACGGCTGCGACCAATCAGGAGTGACCAAGATGGGTGCACTCACCAAAGCCTTCTTCAAAGTCTTAAAGGCCTACAAACACTCATCAGAGAAGTCAAATGCAACAGATTTTTCTAATAAATGACTAAGAGGCTTAGCTATCTTTGAAAAATCCCGAATAAATCGCCTATAGAATCCGGCATGGCCAAGAAAACTTCTCACAGACTTCTCAGTGGTTGGAGGTAGTAATTTCTCGATGGCTACGATCTTGGCACGATCAACCTCCAAACTTGCAGAAGACACTTTGTGTCCTAACACTATACCATCTCGTACCATAAAATGACACTTCTCCCAATTAAGGACGAGGTTGGTATCCTTACATCTCTGCAAAACTTGAGTTAAATTGGCTAAACAATTATCAATGGAATTTCCATAGATAGAGAAATTATCCATAAAAACTTCCATGATATTTTCAATCAACCCATGAAAAATAGCCATCATGCATCTCTGAAAAGTAGCAGGTGCATTATATGGACCAAAAGACATATAGCGATAAGCAAAAATACCATACGGACATGTAAATGCAGTCTTTTCTTGATCCTCAGGAGCAATCATGATCTGATTATAACCAGAATAGCCATCTAGAAAACAATAGTACTCATACCCAGCTAATCTGTCTAACATCTGATCAATAAAGGGAAGAGAAAAATGATCATTTCTAGTGGCAGCATTCAACATGCGATAATCAATACACATACGCCAACCAGTAACAACTCGAGTAGCAATCATTTCTTTCCCTTCACCCTCTACAACAGTCATGCCCCCCCTTTTGGCCACAACTTGAGTGGGACTAACCCACTCACTATCAGAAATAGTAAAAATGATCCCAGCATCAAGTAATTTCAACACCTCCTTTCGCACTACTTCTTGCATTATCGGATTTAATCTACGTTGATTTTGCACACGGGGTTTGTAATCATCCTCAAGTAAAATCCTATGCATGCATATCGACAGGCTAATCCCTTTCAAATCAGAAATAGACCAACCTATAGCACTTTGATACTTCCTCAAGACACGCAAAAGGTTATCCAACTGAGATTCAGAAAGGTAGGCAGAAACGATTACTGATTTAGTGTCATTTTCGCCTAGAAAGGCATACTTGAGATGGGCAGGCAACGACTTCAATTCCAGCTTTTTAGGCACAGTCGGCTCTCCATCCTTAGCCTTTTTACCCTCGTCCCTTAGTGGGAGAAACTTGGATCCTCGTCTTGGGATTTCCTGCAAAGAATTCAACTCAGCAATTATATCGGTTAAATCCAAATCATTAAATATGAATTCATTTTTATGAAAATAAGATTGGAGCAAAGCTTGCTCCAAAGACTCCCTCGGTGCCATGAAAACGTTCATGTCAATGCCTGAATCCACCACTTGAAGCACTTTGCACTCCTTGATTTGTTGGGCATCTTCCTTGTCATGGAACTGCATAGCTTTGAATAGAGAGAAAGTAACACTCTCATCATTAACACGAAGTGTTAATTCCTCCTTTACTACATCAATCAGTGCCTTGCCCGTGTTGAGAAATGGCCGATCTAAAATGCGGGGGACCTCAGAGTCCGCTTCCATATCCAGTACCACAAAGTCAACAGGATAAATGAACTCGTTGACTTTCACCAGGACATCTTCAACTATCCCCCGCGGATGAGTCACGGATCGATCTGCCATCTGAAGACAAATGGTAGTGGGCTTTATCTTCCCGATGTTCAGCTTCTGAAAGAACGACAGGGGCATGAGGTTAATGCTGGCTCCCAAGTCACATAGAGCCTTCCCAGTATGATCTCCTCTAATGGTAACAGAAATAGTGAAACTTCCGGGATCCTTAAGCTTAGCTGGAAGCTTCTTCTGAATGAGAGCACTGCAATTCTCAGAGAGATTCACGGTGGCATAATCCTTCAACCTCCTCTTCTTCGAAATGACATCTTTGAGGAACTTGGCATAACTCGGCATCTGCTGTAGAGCCTCCACCAGAGGTATATTAATTTGCACCTTTCAAAAAATCTCCAAAAATTTGGAGAATTGTTCATCATTCTTCTTCTTTTGAAACCTCTAAGGATAAGGAATGGGAACAGAAGATGATATAGGGGCAAGAGCTCGCGGAGGAGACGATGGTGGCGGCGCTGTAGGTACATCAGTGCTCGGAACTGGATGTTCCAAATCCTCCTCTATCTTTTCATTCTCGTCTTTAGGAGTGGATGTATGCTCGGGGTTCTTCGGCCCTTTATAAGAAGTTCCACTTCGCAATTGTATGGCCTTGCACTGCTCCTTTGGATTCACAGTGGTGTTACTGGGAAATTGGCCTGGCTGATGCTGATTTCCCACAACTGTAGCCAATTGTCCCAACTGCTTCTCGAACATCTTCATTTGAGTACCCATAGCTCCAACATCATTATCTAGTTTATCAACTCGAGTTTGAGACTCGCCCATATATTTCTCTGTCTTGCCCATAAAAGCCATCAGAAGCTCATCCAACTTTGGCTTCTTTTCTTCATCAATCACCTCGTTAGTCACTGAAAATCCAGGTGGAGGCTGCAGTGCGGCATTGGGATTTCTATAAGAAAGGTTGGAACGATTACCTTGGTAGAATTAATTCCCACCTCGGTAATTGTGATTGTTGTTCCCATAGCCACGCTGATATTTACATCTTTCATAGCATTTCCTACGGGGTTCTCTACAATCGTGCATGTCATGGCATCAAATCGACTGTTGATGGTAGCATTCAATGTCGAAAGCTGGGCGGCCAGCTTAGAAATAAGATCAGTGTCCTCTACTGCAGCAGCTTTCCTCATGATCTTCACCTGTCGATCGTTGGTCCACTGGTAACTGTTTGTGGACATGTCTTCTATGATAGATACGGCCTGATCATGTCCCTTGTTAAGTAGGGATCCACCTGCCGAGGCATCCAGAAGCCTCTTCACTTCCGTGTCGCATCCGTTGTAGAAGATGCACACCTAATGATCTATCCCAAATCCATGATTAGAACATTTCCTAAGCAGCTCTCGAAACCTCTCCCAAGCTTCGTACAAATTCTCATCATCATATTGGCGAAACTGGGTGATCTCGCCTTTCAGTTTCAAAGTCAAACCAGGAGGGAAGAACTTATGAAGAAATTTGTGTGCTAGAGACTCCCAGGTGTCAACTGTGCTAAGATCCAGAGAATGGTACCAATCCTTGGCGGCATCCCTCAGCGAGAATGAGAACAGGTGAAGCCGGATAGAGTCATCCGACACCCCATTCATCTTTATGGTGCTGCAAATCTCCAGGAATTGTTGAAGGTGCGCATTCAGATTCTCCGTCTTGTGCCCCCATACTGGTGCTGTTGGACCATTCCTATCAAACCCGACTTCAGTTCAAAATTGTTTGCATTGATCCCGGGGCCAGAAACTTGACCATGATTCAGCACTGGTGTGAACAACTGATTAATGGGCACCGGGGCAGCTGCTCTAGCGTCCTCTTGCTCTCAGAACCTCTGTTACATTTCCGCGAGTTATTTTTGCATCTGACGCATCTGTTCAGCAGTGATATGTGTTGCCTGTTGATCCGACATTTTTCCTCTTCTTCTCCTTGGGTTCTGGTGACGAGCAGTAGCTTCAATCTCAGGATCAAAAGGTTGGAGTGGTTCCTCTTTTGAGCGTGTGCTCATACACCTCCTATGAATTTGCAGAGAAAAAGAGAAAAATAAATAAAAACAAAAACAATGTCTAGAGTAACAATATATAATAAAATCGAATAATAGCAATAAAAGAATTTGAGTCCCCGGCAACGGCGCCAAAAACTTATTCGGTATTTATTTTTACCTAAACTGCAAGTATACAGTGAGGCTAGTAGCGAAGCAGTGAACAAGGTCGAATCCACAGAGACTCAATATCTAATCACTAGTTATTCTATTTATCCTACAACTGTTATCTAGACTAACAAAATTATGAGAATTTTAAACTATTAAAATAAAATAAATGAATAACTCCAAGAACCAAGCTTAAAGCAAACAAAGAAGCAGAGATAAATTATCAATGAAGGAAAACGCATATTCTAGGATTGATTCTTCATCAAAGACTCCATCTCATTACTAATCCAATAACTTTGCCTATGGTTAGATTTTAATCACACTAGAGCAACCACTAAGCTATTCAAAATTTCTTCTCAGATAATTAAGAACGTTGATTACATTATATATAACAAAGTCTCCATTTATTAGCTATAATGTAACTCCTAAATGATCTGCAGGTTAAAACTCTCACTAGTGATCTCAACTCTCTCGAGTAATATTAATCACCACGTCAATTATTCTAACCTCGTGTTGAAACTCCTCTCTCAATTTATGAATCAACACAATACAAATATATCAATCAATGGCCAATCAATTGACATAAGTAAAAATAATCCAAGAATAATTGAAGTGTAATTAAAATCATAGACACATAATTGGACTTAATAAAAAGATTTCATAAATGAATCCGAAATCAACCCTAGAATACTAGGGCTTAAGTGTTCATAATGAAATAAACAAAATAAATCAAATTCACGATCTTCATAGCTAGACAAGAATTAAACTGAATAAACCCCGGAAGAATAAATCTGACTCTAATCTTGACTTGCTTAAAATCCTTGGCGTGTTCCTTGCGATGCTTTTTCTCCACAGCAAACCTCTGTTACAAACTTGGGGGCTGGTAATTCATGTTTAATTTTCACCTAAAAGAACCCTATTTATACCAAGTTTAAGGAAAAGCCCAAAAATACAGCAAAAAATCGGAAAAGCCTGCTTCATTCGCGACCTGAGTCGCGACCGTGTAGCCCGCGAATCAGCCCGCGAGTCTACATGGCATGACGTGGTGCCATCTAGCATAGAATTCGTGATCCCTCTCTTTATTCGCGACCGGGGTCGTGAAAATCCTTCTTCTTCACCCTGCCTTTGTCGCGACTCCGTAGTAAACAACTCAACAGGACCCGCGACCCTGCAGTCGCGGGTGGGTCGGGAGTCCACGTTCGCGGCTTTCTCTTCAGCTAATTCCGTCCCTTTTCTCGATCCATTCCTTCATATATTCTTTTGAGACTTCCACATTTATTTCGGTATTCCAAAGCATCCAAACTCACGTACAAAACTGCAGAATATGTCCAGAGCGCCCAACTCCCAAAAACTCGGAAAACTTGACTAAACTGAGATAAAATACACTCAAATCATACGAAACATGACACCACAGTGTACCAAAATCAGTGTAAAATCTCAGTTTATCGCAGAGATGTGAAGATACTAATCTAGTGCTCAATTGGGAGAAATGCCACTTCATGGTGAGAGATGGTATTGTTCTAGGACACAAGGTGTTGGGTGAAGGTTTAGAGGTGGACCGGGCCAAGATAGTGGCCATTGAAAAACTACCTCTATCTACAAATGAAAAGGGAGTTAGAAGCTTTTTGGGACACGCCGGGTTCTATAGGCGCTTTATAAAAGATTTTTCCAAAGTTTCTAAACCTCTTTGTCGTCTACTTGAAAAAGCCGTTGAATTTGATTTTGATTATAATTGTTTGCAGGCTTTTGAGACATTGAAGAAGGCCCTAATCATGGCACCCGTGCTTATCACACCTGATTGGAGTGAGCCTTTTGAAGTAATGTGTGATGCAAGCGAGATAGCGGTAGGAGCCGCTCTTGGCCAAAAGAAGGACAAACTCTTCTGAGTCATCTACTATGGAAGTAGGACGTTGGATCTCGCTCAAGTTAACTACACCACTACGGAAAGGGAACTCTTGGCGGTCGTCTATGCATTCGACAAGTCTAACCCTATCTCATTGGGGCCCGAACAATTGTGCACACTGACCACGCCGCTTTGAGGCATCTTTTTGCCAAGAAGGATGCAAAGCCAAGGCTTATCCGATGGATTCTTCTACTCCAAGAGTTCGATGTGGAGATCAAAGATAGAAAAGGATGTGAGAACGTGGTGGTGGATCACTTGTCTCGGTTAGATCATATGAAAGAAGAAGAGGAGACCAAGAGGTCAATCAACGAAAGCTTTCCTGATGAGAGAATCATGTCGGCATCAACGAAAGTTCCGTTGTTTGCAGATATTGTCAACTTTCTAGTTGTCAAAGTGAGACCCGTGGAGATGGAGAGCTACCAAAGGAAAAAGTTCTTCTATGATCTCAAATTCTACATATGGGAAGAACCTTATCTTTTTAAGAGGTGTGCCGATTCCATCCTTAGAAGGTGTGTGCCGGAGAAAGAATGGATTGAAATAATAAAGGCATGTCACGATTCTCCTTGTGGGGGCCATTTTACTTCCAATAGAACCGCTAGAAAGATTCTATAAAGCGGGTTCTATTGGCCCTCAATTTTTAGAAATTGTGAAGAGTTTGTGAAGACATGTGAGCGATGTCAAAAGATGGGCTCAATTTCAAAGAGGGATGAGATGCCGATGAGTGCAATTGTAGAAGTGGAATTGTTTGATGTATGGGGGATTGACTTCATGGGACCGTTTGTGGTGTCCGAAGGAAATCTCTACATACTCTTAAAGGTTGATTATCTCTCACGATGTATCGAAGTAATTCTAACCAAGACTAATGATTCGAAGATTGTGCTAAAGTTCCTTCAAAGGAATATTTTGACAAGATTTGGGGCTCCAAGAGCCTTAATTAGTGATGGAGGCACTCACTTTTGCAATAAGTGGATGACGAGCCTCCTAGCACGACATGGAGTGAAGCACAAGGTGACGACTCCCTACCACCCACAAGCCAATGGACAAGCCGAGCTTGCAAATAGAGAGATAAAACAAGTCCTCCAAAAGGTGGTGAGGACAAATGGGAAAGATTGGTCGAGCCATCTCGATGAAGCATTATGGGCCTATCGAATGGCCTACAAGACTCCATTGGGCATGTCTCCTAATCAAATGGTGTTTGGTAAGTCATGTCACCTTCCGATTGAGCTCACTCACAAGGCACATTGGGCCACCAAGAAGCTCAATCTCGACTTTGAGATGGCGGGAAAGGAAAGAATCTTCCGTTTGAATGAAATCGATGAATTTAGGCTTGAGGCCTTCGAAAATTCTTCCATTTACAAGATGAGGACCAAACTCTATCATGACAAGTTCTTAAGGAAGAAAGAACTTGCACCCGGAGATGCCGTACTGCTTTTTAACTCGAGGTTGAAGTTGTTTCCCGGGAAACTCAAAACAAAATGGGGAGGTCCTTACTTCCTCTCAAAGGTCTTTGAGAATGGAGCGGTGGAGTTGCAAGCCAAGGATGGGAGCCTATTCGTTGTCAATGGGCAACGTGTAAAGAAATTTTACAATGCGGAGAAACAAGCCGGAGTGTTTGTCCTCCATTTGAAAAACCTTTGAAGAACCGTATCCCGTTGAGCTCACGACGATAAATTAAGCGCTAATTGGGAGGCAACCTAATAGGTTTTAAGTTTTCATTGTTTTAAGTTTCTTTTTGTTATGTTTGTCTATGATTCAATTGCCTAGTTAATTTAATTAGTTTACATCTTTTGTTTTTGTTTAGAAATTTTTGTTTTTGTAGTATAATGTTGTAGGAAATGGTGTTCGACATTTGGGAATGTACATAGTGCGGAGGAGGAGCCCAAAAAGGCTCGAAAATTCAAATTCAATAAAAACTCGACCCAGACACGCGACTTCCTCAGTCGCGTTTTGACTAAAAGCTGAAATGCTGAAACGCGAGACTGAAACGCGAGCATTAGGGGTCGCGTTTCACAAAGAGGGCAAAACATAACCCTAAAATGCGATATATACCTCGTGTTGCAGAAGCTTCAGAGAACAAAAACTATTCAGCAGAAACGTGGGCCACAAACGCGACTACCCAGGGTCGCGTTTCAGAAGAAGGCCAGAATGCGGGAACTAAGCGCGACCCCTGTCGCGTCTCGCTGCCCCATAGACGGGTTTTTACTCTTATTCTCTCATTTTTGCACTCACATTTCATATCACTCTTACACCCACTCGCACAACACACGAAATTTCACTCATCGACCCTCCATCCCACAAGGATTCCAGGTAAAATTCTCAACCTCTTCCCTCATATCTTTTGCATTTTACAGAAAGCATGTTTATTTTGATTAGAAATGCCATATGTGTTGCTATTTGGGGATTTTTCATATTTTGTGCCCTAGGCTTGACATGAACGAAATTACCATTAATTTTTCTTGATTTATGCTTACAATTGATTAATAATGGAATAAGAAGCATGTGTTTGATTGGGTTGTAGCAATTTGTTGAATTTTGGTGGAATGTGTTGGATTGTGGTGAAATTTATTTGAACTCTCCATGAAATTGGGCAAGAACTTGATAAATCCTATTTTTCATATCTTTTGCTTGGTTCTTGCTTAATTTTAGTTCAAAATGAGAGAATGTGCTTTGTGCTTGAACTTTGGGCTATTCATACCTCAATGCAAGATATTTGGAATGATAAAGAATAAATTGTTGAGTCTTGATTATGCAACTAAGGTGCACTATGTTATTTATTGCATAATTTGGGTTCATTGATGAAATCTTCTTGCTCATTTTCATCTTTTTATAGTCCTAAGCACAATTCATAGTAATGGGATTTTGTTGTGAGGCATGTTAGAATAATAGGGGTCTCTTTGTGTTTGATTTTGTCATATATATTTAGAGTTCCTCTTACAAAACCTTTGTGCCTCTTTTACTTGGGTTTGCATTAGATTGATGAAATTTGTTGGTAATTTAGGGAATTAAGCTTGGATTCATGATAAAAATCTGAATTTGGGCATGAGTGATCAAATTGTTTGATTTTTCAATATCACTGCCTTAATGTTGGAACCCTTGCTCTAAAGATGGTTGATTTTACAATATTCTTGCATTTGATGTTTATGATATTCCCCAGCTTTATTTGATAATTAATGCTTAAATTCATCAAGTGGGAATTTAACATATTTATTTTGAAATGCACGAATGTTGATTTTGATTTAAAATAAACATGTCTATTTGATCTTTGAAATGTTTTATAATTGAATGTAACATACCTTGTTGCTTTAGCCATGGATTTTGGGATTTTTAGGCATGAATAGGACATTGAAGAATATAGCATGTGTGGAATATTGCTATGAAGTTTTGGACATTGTCATATCTATCTCAAACCTTTCTTTTACCTAATTTAGTCCCATTTTGCATTTGGTGTAGTGCCCTAAGGTTGTATAAATTGTGAAGAGAAAAATGGAGCATGTTGGAACATTAATGTTTGGTTTGGAGAGAACACTTTTGTCTTGATTGGTTGTTGATATTGACATACTTCGCTATAGACCTCTGTGTCAAGCTAAATTTGTGCCCTTTATTTTACGCGTTGTTGTTGGTAATGTGGACGGTTATTGACGAATGAACAAACTTTAAATGCAGCAAAATTTTAAAGTGAATGTGCTAAGATATTGTCATATGCTTTAATCACTTTATACTTTGTTGACATTATGGAATAATTTCTACTCCCTTTCCTAAACCTTGTTCAATTCTTTTGTAGGTACCACTCCCACACACCAAAAATGGGATGAAGAGGTGGAAAATCTTCATGAAGAGCCGCACCCGAATCCGAGTCCAATCCGGAGATAGAAGCACAAGAGGAAGAACAAGATGAGGATTTGGCAGTCAATCATCCAATGCGATTTTGCATCTACCTCGACAGTGATGAATACTATGAGAATTGGCAGTGGCTTTTCAATGTTAACCTTGTTACAACAAGGTTCATGTGCAGCGACACGTGTGAGGCCCTTGGGATGAAGGACGATGTGTGGAGACTTTTAGACCAAATGGGATGGCTCCAAGCCATGGATAGGAACTGCATGACATTTCCTCTCTTGGTTAGAGAGCTGCTAAGCACATTCAAGATGAAGAGGACGACAAGGAGGGGGCCTATCAAATGTACCTTCTGGATGGGTAACACGGACCGTGAGCTTACTATTAACTAATTGAATGAGATTTTCAATGCTCCTACTGACGGTATCTATCACCAATCTCGGGAGTACAATCAAGATGTTGTCTACCGCATCCTATGCCTCACAGAGTCGGACACAGAAAAATACAATTCCAGCACAGCAAAGGCATCTGCAATGCCTAACCCGGTTTTCCGATACCTGCACCGCATCTTGGCAAACACAGTGTTTGCACGAAGAGAAAATAGCAGGTTGAGGACTTCCGAGCTGTATGCACTTTGGGCCATGTTGAATGGGGTCCATTTGAGCTTTGGTGCTTTCCTCATGGAGCAGCTTTACAGAACAGCGGGCACATTTGCATTGGAGGGATGATCACTCCAATTGCCGAACACTTCGGCATCAATCTTGAGGATTATCTTGATAATAGAGGATCAAGGTTGTTGAACCTCAACTATTTGAGAAATGTGAAGATCTTGAGCTTAGATTTACACACGTATCTGCTGAACATGAGAACTGGAGGGACATTCCCATTGCCCAACACGGTACTTACTCATGTGTCGAACTATCAAGAGAGGACAAATTGGAAGATGGAGACAGTCGCTCATTTGGCGGCTATTGCTGCAACTTGAGTACCAAGAGGGATACGAGCCTCTGTTGAGGACCAATGAGAGGTCGGTGGTGACAATGGGGGAGAGGGATCTTCCATAGTCACATTTAGACGAGGCCGGCGCTACACGCTGGTCGTTTTGACGCATTGGATGGGTACATGACTTCTATGGATGAGAACATGCAGCATTGGAGGAGTGACGTGCACGATGAGTTTGGCACACTAAGGCAAGACATGTACACGAGGTTCGATGATATCCGACATGATATGTATGGCAGGATGGGACAGATTCAGTCCAGCGTAGATGATAGATTTCATGCCATACAGATAGATATTGACGAGAGATTCACGGGCCTCAGAGGTGACATCAGGGGTCTAGCTGACAACATGGGCTCATTTCGGTCTGAGATTCAGGACCTAGCCGGGCTCTTCAGAGGAATGAACACTGGGTCTGGGTCACAGCAGCAGCCCTATACCTCATCTCAGCACCAGCAGATGACACTCTACCACTCCTACCAGCCACAGCAGCAGTTCCAGCAGCAGTCTCCGCACCACCACCAGCATCCACTCCACTGAGCCGTTAGTGACCCTTGCCACCACCATTTTGCCTCCAAACTTATTTCCTCGCTTGGATCAAAATAAGTTTGGGGGAGGGGGAGAGAGTAGTGGTTGGCAAGGATCTTTTCTGCTCATTTCTATCATTTTTACCGTTTTATGTCATAAGACTTGTTTATTTATTTATGCTTTTGGATAATGGAGCATGCTTGCATGCTTATGTTTTTATTTATGTTTGGATCATGTTAGGATTTTTATGTTTTCATTGGAATGTATGGATTATGGTAGTTGATAGATAATGAGATCACATGCCGTTTTGCTTCAAGAGCATGTGATATTTAATCTATGTTTTTGTTCAATTGCCTTATGATTGTGGATTGGGGATGTTTGGACTTAAATATGTGTATGTTCTTATAACAATAATAGGGGTTATGAGAGCATGATTATTGATGAAATTGAAATCCTTGATGAGCATGAGCATAATGTCATGGCATGATTTTGTAAATAAAATTCTTTAATGTCTCAAAAGTACAATTTGGGAAGGAAAAACTTACCGTGGGGAGATTTTGATCTAAAGATTACACAAGTATAATCTTTTCCTTGATGAGTGATTAATGGTCTTCATAGTGCACTAAGTTTTCTCTAAAACTTGCTCTGTGACTTAATTGAGGTTACATTGGTGTGTTTGATCTCTTGAATATGATTTAAGGCCATTTGTTGTCTAAACCTCATAACAATCCAAATTCTTAACCTTCCAATATAAATTTAATCCCTTGCAAGCCCTTTGAGCCTTGAAATTATTTTATTGATTTTGTTGGGTTGGGAATGGAATAATTGGCAAGATTTATGTGGACTTTTCAAATAAAACTTCTGAGAAATCTTGTAGAATGGAAAAGGGTAAAATAATGAATACTCTTGTGATGAAAAAGAACACAAAGAAGTGAATCATCTTGTTTAGAATTGAAAATTGTTGAAGTTGGCCCAATTGTATTTCTCGGCCCAGTTCCTAATTAAATATCTACCCGGCCCAAGCCCTAAACCCCTAACCCTACCCGACGGTCCATCTCCCTCATTACTACTCTTAATTGAAGACGCTGCTTCTCGATGCTCTAGAAGCCTCTATAATCTGTGATGGATCCGCCTCCATTATCATATCTCACAGTACAGTTCTATCTAGCATCTTTTCTCTCTCTTTCTGGATCTCCTCAGCTTGCTCCCACGGTTTCTCTTGTCGGAATCTTGAGTTGTGATTCCTGTTTGGCATATGAGTGTTGGGAGAAGCTTCTGTTGAGGGAGAAAAGATCGATCATCGCCGCCCCCTTCAAAACCTAGCCGCCGCTTCCCCTTCCCCTTTCCCCTGGTCTGGGTACCTCCTGTCGCCGGAGTTGCCATCACCGTCGTTCGTGGGAAAATCTGAGCCAAACTGTGCCTAAGGCACACTTTTCCCACCGATTGATACTCTGATTCATACCATCTCTGGTTGTTCTATTCTCTGCTTTGAATATTTGCTATTTGTCTGGATCTAACTTGCTCTATTTTCTGTATTCTTAGTTGAAGCCCCATCGCTCCAAGCTTGTGAAGAAGATCTGTAGATCCTCCTGATCTACACCTCTGAGGCTCTGTCCAAAATGAGGAACAAGTTAAAGCCCCTGATGTGAAGCTTATCTGCTGCTTTTCTCTCTGTACATCTCTGTAATAGCTTGTATAGCTTTCTTCCTTCAATTTCTGGGCCTAAGCTACTTGAGTAGCAAGTGTGTGAGGCCGCTAGAGTAAGGGAACCAAGTAGTGCAAGCCCTGGCTAAGCGATACCACAACAAAAATGAAGTAAAAGAAAGATAGTTCTACATGCAAATCACAAACAAGAGAGTATGAAATGTTGAAAGAAATTTAGAAAATCTCAAAGAGATATGGGTTGTGAAGCAATAAGGGTAGAAGAGAACTTGATTCGTTCTACTTGTTTAGTAATGAAATTGGTAATATTGGGCAGTCACTTAACCGAATATATACCTACCTTTCCGAAAAGCCTTCACTACAATCCAAAAAGACCTTAATGATTCTTAGTTGAGAACACACACTAAGTAGTGGAGATTGCAGTCACTTTCCAAGCATATGGTAGAATTTTAGTGCACTCTCGACCTTGAACGATACACTTTTAGCCTATACACTCGAGAATGAGCGTCATTTGAACCTTGAGAGAGTTTGAACTTCACAAATTTTATCATGATGATAATCTTCTTTATGATTGATTGCCGCTATCATCTATGCATTATTTATCTTTGGATTTTTGAAGTAAATTGTCATCTTAATTCCAATATGCTCAATACCTTGTCCTTCTACTCTTGTTTTTGTTTGGGGACAAACAAATGTTTAAGTTTGGGGGAGTTGATGAGTGCATAAATTACACTCATTTGGACTCATTTGGAGTGCATTTACACTTGGTTATCTTGTATATATGTTGTATATATTGTTTATTTCTGATTTAATCTTTTATTTAATATAATGTGGCCAATATAGGGAATTTTTGGGATATAAAGATCAAAAACAAAGTCAAACTGATATTGGTATCAACAAAGAGTGCACAAAGCATGAACTAATGAAGAAACGAGCAAGAAAACGGTTAAGAATTGAAGACGCGACCCCCAAACGCCTAAGGGGGTCGCACTTCATAACACGGCGGCACGCGAGGACAAAACGCGACCTAAGGGGGTCGCATCTCGACCTTGAGCCAAAACGCGACCCAAAGCCCGCTTTGCAGAAGCTTCAGAGACCCGAATTCCTTTGGACGAAACGTGGGTGTCAAACGTGAGTTACTGGGGTCGCACCTCGGTCTTCAGTCGAAATGCGACCCAAATGCCGTGTTGCAGAGCCTTCAGAGACCTGATTTTCTTTGTTCCAAACTCAACCCTCAAACGTGAGTTCCTGAGGTCGAGTTCCGCACAGACGGAAATTAAAAGTGACTTTTGGCATCCAATTATTGGTCCACTCTTTTATATATCATTTGGGGTTTTCAAAATACCAAGCCATATACCCTAGAACATGAAAATACAGTTGGAGAAACACCAAGAAAAGGGATTTTTGAAGATCAAGAGGAAGGAAGAAGATTCAACCATCTATTTGAGCATCCAAGCCATAGGATTGAAGAAAGAGTGTTCTACATTGGGTTTTATCACTTCTCTCTTCTTAGACTTATATTTAGAATGAGTTATTGTTCTTTTTCTTGTAATCTTGATTTTATTGTGAATATGGTTAGCTAGAGCCTTAGGGCTCTAGGATGTGGTGAAGCAATGTGAATATTGATCTTTGATTTGGGATATATATATATATATATATGTGTGTGTGTTATTGCTTTGTCAAGATTTTGATCTATGCTAGGGCTTGAATGGTGTTGTTTCGTTGGCCATCTCACTAATATCACATGTATGAATCACTTGCATCTAGTCAATCCCGTGATCATAAGCATGCTTGGATCAAATCTACATATTTGTCTTCTTAGTCAAATGTCATTATGTGGAAGAAAATGTGACCATTAGAGCCTTTGGTAGGTGCGACCTTGGAATGCGTTAGAGATAGCCATCCTTGTCGCATTCGCAATTTAAGAGATATTCGACAGATGCTCTTATTATATTCGTGGTCTTTCTATCTATGAACTTTTCATATATGTGTGTATAATCCTTTGTTATAGATCAATATGAGCATTGTGTAGCCATGTCCTAGAGTTTTGCCTCATTTACCATCTTCAAAGCTCTCCCTTGTTTGGTATTGTCTCTTGAGTGCCATTTGTATTGACAATTATTGTTGTTTAAGTGTTTATGTCTTTTGTTTTTGTTTGGTATTTTGATTAAGTTTAAACGCACCCTCTGCTTATTATTCGTCTAGATGTTTCGCTCATCTTTCGTCATGGTATTTGCATTATCTAATTTCTATTCCATTTTCCTGTGGATCGACCTCGTATCATCATATCTACAATCGATTACATGCTTGTACACTTGTTGGAATTGACACGAGTTTAATAAATATTGAAACAAATGTTAGAGGTGAATAAGCCCCTATCATTAAGTAACGTGGCCAAACAGAGTAGTTTGGAACGTTATAGATACCAACCAACATAGACCCATTCACAGGTCAAAGCGGATAAACAGATACCAACATGAACAAGCCTCTTCATAGGCGAAGGGAAAATATACTCGAGAAGTAGGGATAAAACTGAATATGTATCACTTATATATATAGATAATCATGTCATGGGGAATATCCTTAGAATCTCGATAAACATAATTGAACTTGAATGAAATTAGAAAGAGTGTATCAGAGTAGCAGAAACATCATGGGATTTCAAAAGAGACTTATATAATAGCAAAACAATCTTGGCAGCCAACCCACATCCAAAACCACCATCATCCTCAGCATCTCAACCTGAAAATATTTGAAAAAGAGGGCGTGAGCACTAATGTACTCAGTGGGTTTAATAAAAACTTATTTAATAACTCGAGAAATATCCAATAATAAACTGACGGTATATAGAGAGCATATCCACAAAACCTTTACTTTACTTTTGGGCCCAACCTTGGCTCAAACCTGATGTCAACTGTACCCTTAGGCATGCTATAGGATAGAAGAGGTGTTACCTCGAATATCCAAACGAGATTGCGAGGGAATTAACATGGCAGTGACTCCCTTAAATGATCACAAATCATGAATTCTGAGCTCAACCCTGGTTATAGAGCTATATTCTTCCTTTCTTAACTTAGCCTTCCTTTCTCAACCTTAATCCTTAATTTCTTAGCTTCCTTAACCTTACTAGAATTATCGAGCTTAGAGCAACGTTCAAGGCTAATCTTTTACTTTAAGCATGACTTCGGCCTATAAGGGATTTATCACTACCCTAAAAGGCAATGCTTAATTAGCTAAATAAACTTTAGCAAAATCCAACATTCAGATACGAAGAAATGAACTTGCATAAATGTAAATTGCAATTAAAGCAATTCTGATTACCTCATGCTAGCATAAACAACACTTAAACAATTCTAACATTTCTAAACATGCTCGAGAGCTCAATCTACATATAATATTATTCTTTTCCTTCCTTCCTTCTACAGAGATCAATTAGCAGAGCAAAAATATTTTATTGGATATTTCATTTGCCCTATATGCTTCTAGAGCTTATTAGCTCAAACTTTAGATGAGTATAGATTTACCCACCTCGATTACTTGACAAAAGATGAAGCAACGAGTTGATGATCCTTCTCCGAATTCCTACGAGGCTCACTTCCTCCTACAAAAGTCGAATCATCGACTTAGCAGCCTTCTTCGAAGAAATTAACTATCTAAAGTGAGAAATAACGACATCTAACTCGAAGACTAAAATCTAAGACTTAATTACAGATTGCATGACTTAATGACTTAATAAAATTCAAGAAGAATTTATTTGGAGAAATCATACTTTGATACTCGAATTTTAGACGGATTTAACATGAAGAATTTATTTGAAATAACTCGGAAATAGCTTGAAATTTTTCTAAATTTAAACTTGGAAATAACTCGGGATTAGATTGAAAAAACACAACTCAAAAGGCTCGAAAAGAGGGTACGAAAATAGCTGGAAAAATCGGTGTGAAACAACACGGGGGAGGGAGGGCGCCGCAGCGCGTCCTTGCGCCGGCGGGCACCCCCCCTCCACGGTGCTAATGTGCGCCGGTGGGGGCTTGCTGGGCTGAAGAGGGTGTGGCACGGCGGCGCACCCCCCTCCCCGCAGCGGGGTTCCTTCTTTCTCTCTCTTTCACCCAGTTTCTCGGCAACCTCTTCTGGGTTTCTTCAGTGTTCGTCGATTCTTTCGACGAACACGAAGAACACTCATAAAAATTTAAAAAACATGCTTTAATAATTTTAATTAACATGAAACGGCATGTTTTAACTTCAAAAGAAATCGGTATTATAACGGCATAAACATAATAATCCTCTTTAAATATTTAGAATAACGACAAAATCTTTAAATATAACTTGAACGGGACTTAAACGGAATAAACGAGACTAATTACAAGAATTAATAATGAGAATCATAACGACAGGAATAAAGTCAGCAATATAACGTAAACGTCATTAACTTGGAACTTCAATAAAAATCGAAATACTAACTTTAGACGGAAATAAATGAATAATAACGAAGAACATGAAGAACGCGAAAAAAATGAAGAACATAAAGTAAATGCGGAATTGAAAGACGGAAAAAGAAATGGAACTCGAGACTGACGAACAAAAATGGACGGGGTTAGGTGCATCGAAGGATGGTGACTAGCTCAGTGTCTCGTCGAGTCGCAACAGCGGCAGAGCCGCCCGCTACAACCCAACGGCGCCCCTAGCACATTCCCTTACCGCATCCCTTCCACGCCACTCCGCTCATCTTCGTGTGGAATACTCACGAAGAACGCTTTTTACTTCGACAGAACTTTAGGGGTGGCCTTGTATTTATAGGAAAAGCTTTGGCTTCCAAGGGTAGCCACTTCAGTGCAAGAATACTGCAAAAGTTACCTCGGGTTCGGTTAAAAGCTGCTTTATTCGATGTCGAGGTCCAAATGACCTCAGACACGAAATCTAAAAATACCGGGAGACTCGTTGGCTCGAATACTAGTGAACCAACTTGATTCATGAAAAATACGGGCTCGTCTGAAGAAAGACGAGTAAAGATTCCCTTTTTGGAATTACTTTTTACTATTTACTCAGACTGACAGATTTTGCTCTCGAGCGTTCGATTGACCTCAGAATGGAAATCCGTGAACGCCAACAGAATCCTTGAGTCATTTCCCGTAAGAGAGGCCTGAGAGAACTAGACTCGGATCAGCGAGGAGGATTTTGTAAATTTCACAAAATACGAACGCACGCAAAAGTTACTATTCATTCACCTTTTAAATACGTTTTTCATCACTGGGAACTCAAATGACTTTATAATTAAAATCCGAAAACACTGGCATACTCCTTGAGTTAAAATATTTCTAACGAGACCACGAATGGCCATAAAAGAATTAAGATCAAATTTTCTGAAAAGACGATTTCATGAAAATGACCCCTAAAGTCGTGACTGACGTCTGACCTTAATTAACCTTAATTAAACTTCTTCCTTAACTTCTTAATTATCATTAAGAATCCTCTAAACCTTAATTGAAAATCTGGGGTGTTACAATTATTGATGACAAAAACTTGTATGAGATGGTCTCATACATTAGATGGGTCATATTTGACCCAACCCGTCCCACAAAACCCACCCACCCGCCCACTCTTTTTTTTCTTTCAGTTTTTTTGCTATTTCGGCGTGGGCTAGGCCCATTTTCTTTCTTTTCTTCTTCATCTTCTTCTTTGTTTCTTTCTTCTCCCTTTTTCTCTCGTTGATGGGCTGTTTGCTTCTTTTTTTTTTCTTCTTTCTTTCTCGACCCAATTTTTGATATACTCTTAATTTTTAATTCTATATCTTTATATATCTATATGACTCTGCCTGCATTATTTTATGTTTATTTAGCACCAATTTTGAAATAAAATACTGCTCCAAGATAGCATGAAACTTATGCAAATTTTTTTTCTCCTTTTTCTTCTTTCTTTCTCATGTTATCACAGCCCAATTTTTGTTATTTCAATTTCTTTTTTTTTTTTCACTATCTTTCTTCCTTTTTTTAAAAATAATTGTTTTTTTAAAAATTAATTCAATTCAATTTTAAAACTCACTAATTTCATTTTAGGGTATACATTTATTTTTAAAAAAATATATTTTATGTAGTGAAATTTTATTTAAAAAAATAAATTAAATTCAATTCAATTTTATGGTTCACTAATTTCAATTTAGGGTATTGATTTTTTTTCAAAAAATATATATATTGGAGTATCCTTAAAATAATTATTGTATCATTAATTAGGGATGAACACTGCTAGAAAATTGGATTGTAATGACATTTGAAAACGTCACAATGCATAAGCTTTTACTACATTTTAGTTATTGTGGCATTTACCAAAAGTGTCACTAAATTGATGTCATGATAGATAAATGTAAGGATAAATATCATGTTATTACATTTAAAATGTCCAAGTAGAAGACGTGTAATGACATTGTGAATTGCCTTGAAATGCGATCTAAGACTACACCACATTTATGAATATAAAATATCTCAAAATGCATCCATAAATATAAATAAATTAAAATTCGATCCAATTCCTAGCGCATAATTATATTATTTTTTAATTTATTTAACCTTTATTTTTAATACCAATTTTTCTTACTTATGTTTATATCAAATTAAAGTGATCGATACAAAATTATTATTAATTATCCAACTAAATTAATAAATATTACATATATGGAAAATAAACAAATTCATTCAAAAATATTATATTAGACATAAAGCGATACAAGGTTTCTCAAATCCATTAGGATTTTACAGATAACAAAGTGGCAATCTATACATAATGTATTGCACTAACGTCTCCAATCCAATAGTATGCTCAAAATCCGAACAATCATAGAATAACCTTCAATCATCAATTATGTTTTTACCTACACATGACAAAAATATGTAAGAATTGAAGAAAATTAGTATATGCCAAATATGAACTTATCAGAATACTTGGAATAAAAAAAATATACCATTCATTCTACCAAATGTATAAAACAAATTAAAAAATTATCCAGCCTTAGAGAGAAAACATATCTCATGTTAATTATGGCGCATGCATTTCTTTGTCTTTCTTTGCAATATAAGGGAGTACCTGACGAACCATCTCAGAGGTGGCCATATGCAAATAATGCAATATCACTTTCAGCAACCCCATTTTCTGTGCCACCAAACAACTAAACAAAATTAATTGCCTGAATAACAACGATTTTGGTAGCATGTAAATGAATTCTAGGTAAATGTATGAATAGATTAAAAAAACTTTAGATATTTTTCTAACCAATACAATATTTCCCTTAATTACAAATGTTGATTACCCCGGCAAATGCAAACCAACATACAGTAGAGTTGAACCTGTTCTTCCCTTAATTACAAATGTTGATTACCCCGGCAACTTGCAATTCTTGAAATTAATTCAGATTTACTAAGTAGGAAAAATAGGATGCATTTATGAAATATAATTTAACGAAATTTGTATGAAGTAACCAGATTTATTACTTGCTTTGATCCCCAAGATGTCCCCGTATAAAATGTCAACAAACATTTTCCTAACACAAGAGACAAGAAGCATTCCCTGGAGCAACAAGGACAACAATAAACAATGCAATATGTAACAATTCTTTTTACGGACATATAATTTATAAATAAAGTACCTTTCCACAGGTTCTATTTTCATCTTTTGTTTTGCAATCATTGAAAATGATATTTTAATAAACTTATTATGTTAAAATTTTGTATTACAAGTGGATAAGAGAAGGCGTGAGGAGACATCTTTAACAAATAAGACTTGAATAAGGCATTGGGTTTTTTTTATTGATGAAATGAATTACCTTACAAAGCTGCCAAGTTCTCAAGTTTGCCAAATGTCTTAAACACTGATTGAACAAATTCTGAAAGTGGGTTTTAATTATTCAAGATCAACCTAAACAATATGGTTTCATAGAAAATAGTTTACTAGAGTATATCTAATTAACAATTATTGATCTTGATTAGTAAATGGCCTTTAGCACTTTTAAACATATGGTATAAAAAAGTCCATTTAATGCAATGCTTATCCCATACATTAGAAAATACAAGTTTATAGATTTTCCATATGAAATGAATGCTTCCAAAGAACCACATAAAAAAACTATGTCTAACATGTTATGCACTTATAAACAATTATATAACAGTTTCAAGCTCTCACAAGTGTACATGCAAACTTTTGCAATTTATAATGTCTCTTCAAGTTAAACTAAGGCTCCAATCTATAATCTTTAAGACTTGTTATAGTTTTGTTTCTAGAATTTTTATACAAGTCCATTTATTCCTAATTAATGCATAATGGTTCAGCCAATCAGAATACACATAGATAAGAACAAATGATAATAAGAGTACGAAACAGGAAGGGTACTTGTGATATGAAAACGTGGTATTTTTTTTTCACTTGAATATTCACCATCAAAGTTAGCGAAGTTTTTTACTATAAATAAAATGGAATATATTGAGAAATAGAAACCAAGAACAGACTATAATTTGTTGCATAACCTTGCACAAGAAAAAATAGAATGCCAACTCCCATAATTTATAAGAATCTGAGTCCTCTATAGTGGGTGTTCAACTGTTCACAAAGAACTTCATACATTAGTTTGAGAGTGTACCTCGAATTTTGCTCCATCTTGTAGAAAGCAAAAATGATTCGTTCTATTGAGCTTCAATGATTCAACAAAATTTTCAAGTTAGTACTTTAATCTACTTACTCATATTATATTTATAAGCTCATAATTGATTTGAGGATACCATTAAAGAGTCACACATGTACATTGAAAAATGACAAGCAACATTGGAGTCTGCAATACGAACATTAATAATAAAATGTTAGAACAATAAAACATATAATCCATAAAATTAAACTAACTTGGAACTATGGGAAAATGTATGATATAAACTTGGTGTACCTCTTCACAGACTGTCTAGACCTTGCAAGAATTGCAGGGCAAAAGAAACAAAGGTTGTCACATGCTGGGAAGACTTGCCTCAACAATACACTGAAAACAACACCAATATTTATATATTATCAATATGAAATAAATCTATTCTTTTCTGCAAAATAAACCTTCAAAACGAAATGCATTATCTCCCCTTTTTATCTCGAGAAAAGTTGGTAAGATCAACCACCCACTTTTGGAATGTCTATGCTATCCTGCACAAATCCATGAATATTAAAAACACATCTTGTGAAAATGAGACTTTTTATCAACCATTTCAGAAATAATAAAGTCCAGGAATTCAAGAAACCGAGCACATAAAAAATCAATCAAGAAATCAATTTTCTGTTAGAGCTCAATCACACACTACGAAAGTGCTACAAAATTTACACAATAAATTCTAACAATAATAATAATAATAATAATATCTATCCCCATAATCAAATTGAATAATATACATATTTTTCAAGTCATGATTGATTGCACAATTGACATGCTACATTAAGAATTCGAGATAATGCTCCAATAGCAAGGTAAACAGAAAGAACAACTCAATTTTACAATTTTGAATGGGAAAAAAACAATCGCTGCACAATTTAAGTGCAATAAGTTTACCTTCTCAAATGGACTTGGTAATCCGACATATGAATCACCTTTGGATGATAGATTAGCGATAAAATTACAAATTGGGAAGTTCTAGGGTTGAGGAGAATCGCATACCCAAAGACTGGAAGAAAAGAGGTGAAGGGTTCAAACAAAATAAAGAGGAAGTCTGATATCGTGGTCGTGCGATTTTTCTTTATGTTTCAAAACATCGCGTGGGTTCGCGGGCTTCTTTGTTTTGGTTTCCGCCCTTTTTTTGTTTTCTAATATATTTTATTTGTACTTTATTCACCATTTAATTTACAAATATCATCACAAAATTAAATTTATTCATTACATTATTTTTTCCCTGTTTACGAGGAGCATTGAATTTTAAAAATGTAACCAAATAATTTTGGATTTCAATTGATGAAATAATAACTCGGGGAATCATTGGACAAACAAACAAATAAATAAATAGAAATTATACATTTAATTGTTTTAAGTGAATGGATACAAAAATGATTTAGTTAAAATAAGAAATGAACACAATATAATATTATAAAATAAAGAGACAAACTGTGTTATTTTAACAAAAAATGTATGAAATTATACATTTAATTGTTTTAAGTGAATGGATACAAAAATGATTTAGTTAAAATAAGAAATGAACACAATATAATATTATAAAATAAAGAGACAAACTGTGTTATTTTAACAAAATTATTATTATATATAGTTTATTATATTTGAAATTAAACTTGCTGTTTTGTTGCTACGTAAGAATCCTAGGCGTACTTTCTCCCATTTCTCTTTTCTTTTTTGTTTTGCTTTTATATATGGCATTTTAAATTAAATGTCAGTAAATGACTTGTATGGTGACATTTATTTCATAATGTCATATCATCGTTTTAGTAAAAATGCAGTAAAAGGCTTATGTAGTGATAGAATATTCATGATGACATTTGCTCAAAAGTGTGGTCATAGCCCATTTTTCTAGTAGTGGAAGCATCGTTAATTGCAGAAGAAAGTATCACTAATTGAAGAAAAGTATCACTAATTGCAAAGAAAGTATCACTAATTGAAGAAAAGTATCACCAGTGGCATAAGAAAGTATCACTAATTAGAAGAAATGTATCACTAATTGTAGAAGAAAGTATCACTAATTAGAAAGAAAAGTATCACTAATTGCAAAGGAAGTATCACTAATTGAAGAAAAGTATCACTAATGGCAGAAGAAAATATCACTAATTAGAAGAAAAATATAACTAATTGTAAAAGAAAATATCACTAATTAGAAGAAAGTATCACTAATTAGAAAGAAAAGTATCACTAATTGCAAAGAAAATATCACTAATTGAAGAAAAGTATCACTAGTGGCATAAGAAAGTATCACTAATTAGAAGAAATGTATCACTAATTGTAGAAGAAAGTATCACTAATTAGAAAGAAAAATATCACTAATTTCAAAGAAAGTATCACTAATTGAAGAAAAGTATCACTAATGGCAGAAGAAAGTATCATTAATTAGAAGAAAAGTATCACTAATTGCAAAGAAAGTATCACTAATTAGAAAAAAAAATATCACTAATTGCAGAAGAATATATCACTATTAGTGATGCTTCATTTTTTATTACTAGTGATACTTACTTCATAATTAATGATACTTCTTTATTGTTAATTTAACAATTAATGCTTAATTATCGGTAATTTTCATTTTAATGAAAATATAACTTTTATCTTGTGAAGTATAATTAACATTGATATGAAGTATCATTAATTCTGGATAAAGTATCATTAATAAAATCATTACAAAAAAAAACACACAACTTCTAAATATTCATAGTGAAGCGTAAATTGGAGCCGAAAAAAAATTGCCCAAAAAAAGAAAAAAAAAGTATAAATGTGCTCAAAAAAACAGAAAAAAGTGTATAAATGTGCTCCCAAAAAAAAAAGAAAAAAAAGTGTATAAATGAGCTCCCAAAAAAAAGAAAAAAAAATTGTATAAATCATGAATTGAAATTGTAAAAAAAACACGGAGAGAAAGAGAGGCACGGGCATATGTGTGCGTGTGAGAGAAAGAGGGGGTGAGGGTGATGGTGGGGTGGGGCCCCTGAATGAAAAAAAAGAAAAAAGAAAGAGGTAAGTGGCATGTTAGAGGGAGAGAGTGGGGTGGGGGTGGGGGTGGGGGTGGGGTGGGGTGGGGCCGGGTGAAAAAAAAAGGAAAAAATTAGATCCGTGTCGTGTTAGGATCCGTCTAACGGAAGCGACCCGTTAGACCATCCTACAGGAGCGTGCCTCATTATTGATTCATTCACTTGCTCAAAACAAATGAGTTATTCTGTATACTCACAAAATTTAAAGAATTGACTTCCAACTCCTACCATAACAATATGTTTCTCCATTTATCTAATTTTCAAACTTTGTTGCATGATAGAATTATTATCTTTTTAAAATAATGAGAAAGATAATTTCCGCATCTCATAAAATCAATTATCTAATTTTATCATATTGAAATTAAATTTTATGTTCCAATTCATGCGTATGTGTTTGTGTTAAACTTTGAAATAAATGTTTAAGTGGTCTAAATGCACTTAAAAAAACGCTGATCAAAATTAAGTTTAATAAGCCTATGAGCGCAACTTAGACTAATATAACTAGATTCCAAAATTCAAAAATTGTAATAAATAATGATAACTCATATTATTTAAAACATATAAAAATGGGTTGTTACACGAAGTCTAGATTGTGAGGGGAGCTCACAATTCAGTTCATCAAAAGATGTTGTAGTGGGTAGGAAAAGGATCGAGTGACGGGAGGCCATCATATTAAAGCCTTCGTAACCATACAACGGAGTAGTAGATTATTTTTTCACGGACTTGTGAAGTCCCCCTGACGTAGATCAGTTGATCGAACAGGGTTATCAACCTCGTGCCATTTACTTGCTTACAGTTTATCTATTATGACCTTTTATGTTCACAATAATGTACATGTACATGATGTTGAACATGTCCTCACAGTTTATGTAACTTCAATTGGTATCAGAGCGGGTCGCTTTTGGTTTTAGTGCGACAAGAGTCCTAAAAAGTACATAAGAACGTGAAGGTTTTGGTTAGAATTCAGTCATAAGTTCAATCAAAGAAGGAAGGTCTATGGTCAGACCACCATTACTTGAAGGCAACAACTATCTTTGCTAGAAAGCAAGGATGAGGGCATTTCTGAGATCAATTGACAAGCTTGCATGGAAAAGCATCATTGAAGGATGGGAAAAGCCTACTGTTGCCAAGGAAGGAAAGCATGTGGAGATTGAAGAAGGAGAATGGACTGTGCCACATAAGAATTGGTATAATGTCAACTTTAAAACTCACAATGCAATATTCTCTACAGTGGATCTTGAAACATTCAACCTGATCTTAAACTTGTGAGACTGCCAAAGCTGCATGGGATATTCTGGAAACTATCTTTGAAGGGACTAGTTCAGTGATGTTGTCAAGTCTTCAAAATCTTACTTCAAAGTTTGAAAATCTCAGAATAGAGGATACCGAGTCCATTGGTGAGTTTAATGCCAGACTGAGAAATATATCAAATGAGAGTTTTGCTCTTGGTGAGCCTATCAGCAATGAGAAGCTTGTAAGGAAGGTTCTCAGATCTCTCCCAAGGAAGTTTGCTTACAAAGTTACTACAATTGAAGAAGCCAAGGATATCAAGAGTACGAGGCTTGATGAGCTGATGGGATCGTTGAGGATGTTTGAAATGAACCTGGAAGATGAAGACAACAGCTCAAGAAAGAGAGGTATTGCTCTTACAACTGAAGTATCTGAGGATGTACTGGTGCGTCGTTTTACACCAAAAATAAATAACCCGACAACAGTCGGTATGCCCTTACTGCACGAGTACAGCGATGAGCGAGATCGTCTCCCAAAAGACCGGCGAGAATTACCCTATACTCTCAATCTGTATAACCAAACTTCAAAAGGAGTTTTTGTAATTATAATAAAACAAATGAAATTAATAATTAAATATGAAGACACGAGCAATGAAATTGAACGGAATTAAAATATGAGAGGAACTATTCTGGAATCCAATTAACTCCACCCTAGCTTACCTAAACCGATCCTTGATGTAATGATTAATTCAATTAACACCTACAAATCAGTTATAGCTACCGAAGACGCTTACTGACGCAGCCTAATTCCTCCGTAATTTCTCGATAATTAGGAAGACGCTTCACCAATTATTTCCCTAATCGACTGACAACCGTAAGAGACGCTCTATAGGTTTAATGAGCCGACAGCCTTAAAATCTAGAGGAACCCGATTCATAATTTAACAAACTCTGACGCAGGACCTATTAAACTAAGATTGTTATCCTCCCTGGTTCTGAAGAACCGTTTCGCCACTAATTAAACTTAAACCACAATTACGGATGACCGGTTTAATTGACTACTAATTAATTCCAATTCACCAAGTATTTGCAACTACCTAGCAATATTGAAACAATTAACTACTCGAATTCCAAAGAATAACAAATGCATGCATGTAATCGAATGATGAACACGATTAGATCTCACAGCTTATTTAAGCCAGGGTTTCGTTAGTTGTTTTCCAGAATAAGAAGAAATTAGCTAGAACTCATATTAAGATTGAATTGCAAAAAATATTGAAATAAGAAATACCATGAAAATAAAATGAAGCATATGAACTATTCTGCTCTAGGGAGAAAACGTCCGCTGTTCTCGTTCTTCCGTTCTAGATTGATGTCTGAATATTCAAAATATGATAAGTCCTAATCTATATATCAAATTCCTAAAATAGGATAATATTAACAAGGAAATAACCATCCTAATCTATTCCAATAAGGAAGTTAACAAAAACAGGACTCTTGAGGCGGTGGGAACTCTTCTAGCTCGCGTCCAGGCCTTGGGCTTAAGTAATTTCCGTGTTCCAGCCCATAAATACACGTTCAGGCCCAGTTCCTGTAGTATCCGCTCATATCATCCTTCCGTATGCCCATACGGCATGGCTTTACTTCCTTCAACTTCAACTCCTTTTGCACAGCTCCTTTCTTCACCAACAACACACCATTTTCTTTATCTTTTCATCAATGCCCTGCAAAAACCCTCAAGGTACAACTTATTCCAAAATAGCATCATTATATAATAATTACACAATCAAACCACATAAAATCGCCCCAAAATATCAAGTATAATTGGCCCGATCAAATCCCCCCATACTTAGATAACGCTCGTCCTCGAGCATATCCAAACACACAAAAGAAACACAAACTCCGACAAAAACAAATAAAGAACAAAAGGGGTACCAGCTGCCTTGATCCGAAAGGTGCTCGGAGTAGGAACCATGATTAACTTAACCACAAACCAGAAACCTGTTCTATTCTAAGGAATACACCAAAACTTCTCATTTATGTCAAGAGAGTGCTCATTGATCCAGCCTCGCTATGGTTCACTCCAAATCACTTAAAGAAGGGAATAAAGAAATTCACACAAATCGTGATTTGTCATTCTCAGCATAGCTTTGCCTATATGTCACTGGAATTATCAACAATTAAGTTCAAAACATAAATCAAAAGGGCTTTATCAAGAGTTGTAACGGGGCTCGAGATTAGAGGTAGGATTCTTTTGGATTTAGTAGCTCAAAAGGAGAATATGCAAGCATTCCAACACAAAAATCTCACACCCAGCTGCACACATTTACAATTCAAAGGCTGGAGTTCCTCAATTCATGTAAACACATGGATGTTTTTATTCACTTTCTTTCTTTTTTTCTTTTTTCGAAGCTTTGTTTCTCTTTCTGCTTTTCTCTCTCTCTCTTTTTTTTTTAAAACAAAGAGGATAAAATCTGCCTTCCTCACTTTCCAGCTTCAACCTCTGTATTATTGCAGCTTAGTAACTTAGGAATAACTTGCATATTTTCAGGGTCGAAAGCAGGCTAAAACAAGGCTTTGGTTTCATGTATAGTGGCTGTAATCAAGAATTATGAGGATTATTAGGCTCAACAAGCTCACTAAATGGCAATTGCAGGGTAGAGAGGTTTCTTTTAGGCCAAAGCTTGGTTAATTCCTAGGTGCCTTTATCATTTCCATGTTTGAAACTCAAAAGAGATAAAACAGAGGCAACAAGGCAAAGCAAGCATTGAATAAACACAATCCGACACTCTCACAACAGAAATGGGAGCTTCATATAGATGTTCATGCTCACAGGCTCAAGACTCACGTTTATAGGCTAAAATAAAACGATCAAAAGCACGATCCATCGTTCACAACTTCATCAAAAATTGGTGTATCCTTATCACAGAACAACAACCAATCAAACCATTCAAACCAAATCATAGTCCCTTCTCCTCATACAAATCAGCTCAAGGCAACCAATACTAAACCAGACTAAAACATGTGAACACAACACAGAACGGAAGCAGAAAACACCAAACTGTAAAATTTTTGATTTTTTACGGATTTGTAGGCAGAGGACGCAACAACTATCACTCTCCCCCCATACTTAAAGACCACAGGGTCCTCACTGTGTGGAAGAAGAGGATACAACAAAAGGAACAGAAAGCAACAACGGGAAACAAAGCAAAACACAAGCAAGACAAATGAACCAAATGACACATAACACAGGGGGAAGAGAAGGGCAAACTCTTCAATCCGAGAGATGACGCAAGACCTGCTCGAAAGCAGTGAGGCGATCATCAATGGCATCTAAACATTGTCCAAGTCGATCCTCCAAGCCTCGGGTGGCTGTAAGGATAAGGGCCTCAATCTCAGGCAGGAGAGAGGGAGTAGCAGCAGGGGTGGTGGAAGAAGAAGGACCTGCACTTGGAAAATGACTCGGGCCTTGTACGCCCGGTTGAGTGAGTTTGTACTGCCCGTGGGCATCAACACAGATCAAACGCATGGCAGTAAAATCAGCGATAGTAAAGAGCGTGGCAGGTAGAGGTTCAGGATCATCAAGAGGGATATGCAAATGTTGTGCAAGAAAAGTCACAAAATACCCTACTGGGGCTCGACACATAAAATGGTTGGCACTATACTGCCACTGACGTGCTAACCAAAATGCAAAATTCAACTTTGTGTGGGAAATCATGCAATCAAGAATGAAAAGCTCCTGCAAGGTAACCACATTCATCATATCAATACGGCCAAACAAGTTGGCGACTAAGAACCTATGACACAGACGGAGAGCATCATCACAGATGTTGGCATTACGTGAGGAACGGGCAACAAAATCAGATTCAATACTTAACACACGCCACCGCTCAGAGGTAAGAGTGGAAAAGGACTCAGGCACATCACACAAAGCAGACTCATACAACTCATCATGAATAGACTCATCAGACTCGAATCCCAAAACCACATTCAAAGCATTTATAGACATGTGAAAATTGCGACCTCGTAAAGAAAACACTACAGCATGCGTATCATCAAGAGTGCGCGAGGAATCAAACACATAGGAAGACAGGAATTCTAGATATAACTCTCTATGGACCGATGCAGAAACATCTAAAAGTGAGGACCAACCGATATGTGAAAAGTGTGATCTAATCTGGTCATTAACCCCTAGAATAGCAATGTCATCCCAATCAAAAACATGAACACCGATCAGACCGCGCTTGGCGTTCCTTTCAGCACGAGAACGTACCTGATCCGGCGCTGGGAACGGTAGACTTCGACCGAATACGTCGGTGACTCGATGGTGCGTTGGCCGCAGCAGAGGGCGCGGGAACGGGGGATGGTGGTGGAGAGGGCGTGCCCGGCGGAGAAGAATTGGCAGGAGTTGGAGTTCATGCCTCTGAAGCGGTGGCGGAGGACGACCCAGAAGGATCGAGGGTTGTTTCAGGAGCGGCGGCGATAGGGGTTGGAGAAGAAACAGTGGTGTTGGCATCTCCGGCGGCGAGGTCGACGAACAGCGGCGGTCGAGTACGGCGTCGCTTACTAACGGAAGGGTTGGGGACACTCGCGCTCTCAGAATGGCGCCGGGATCGGCGCAGGAATGTAGGTGGTTGGTTCAACTCGGGAATAGGGGTAGGGGTGGAAGAGAGCGGCGAGGATGCCGACGGAGGTGCAGGAATGGACGGTTGCACCGGAAAGTCCACCGTGGAATGTGGAGAGGCGACTGTGGGTGAAGGCAGCGGTGGAAATGGGTCAGCCGGCGGAGTGGAGCGAAGATCGAAAGGGGCGATGGTCCGCTTCTTGGCACTTCATTTCTTGCCCATGGTGGCTGGGAGTGGTGGCCGGCAGTGATCGGAGAGAGACCGGTGAGGAAGGTGATGAAAGCGCGGGAAGCTGAAGAGTCGGTGAAAATCTGAAAAAACAACTGCACAAGAGGGGTAAGAGAGCTGTGAAAATAATTTGACTAAGGGGGGGGGTTAAATGGGGGTGCAATTAGGGCAAAAGGAAAAAGCCCCAATTACAGAGTCGCCAAATTGCAAGATGATCCCTGCAGAAATTAAAATGAGCGAAAATCACCCCCCCATACTTAGAATTGTACCCAGCCGATACCAGTCCCTTTTTTTTTTTTTTGAAAAATAAAATAAGAAGAACGAAAATATGCAGAGAGAACAAATGAAAGGAAAGGAAAAACAAAACACATAAAATTAAAAGGAAAAAGAAATCGGGTTGCCTCCCGAATAGCGCCCTTATTTAACGTCGGAGGCTCGACGAAGTGAGCAGGATCAATTGGTGGGTACCGGGGCTGACAAATCGACCCCATCAAAACTGGACCAGTCAAACGTGGCACAATAAGACTTGAGCAGCTGACCATTAACGTGCAACAGCTTCTGAGTAGCTAGGCTACGAATTCCCACGGCTCCCTGGGGACTGACATGCACAACCTCAAATGGTCCGATCCAACGCGATTTCAATTTACCCGGCATGAGTCGGAGGCGGGCATTGAAAAGGAGTACCTTCTGGCCTACTTCAAAAGTCGTGCGCCGGATGTATTTATCATGGAGAAATTTAGTTCTATCCTTGTATGCACTGGCGCTGTCATAGGCTTCCAACCGAATTTCCTCCAGCTCTTGTAACTGATAACGCCTCTCAGTACCGGCGAGGTGAGGGTCGAAATTACATTGCTTGACTGCCCAAAAAGCTCGATGCTCGATCTCAACCGGTAAATGGCATTGCTTCCCAAAGATCAATCGATATGGTGACATCCCGATTGGTGTTTTGAATGCCGTGCGGACGTGCGGTATGCCCATACGGCGTCATCCAGGCGCAGACTCCAGTCCTTGCGGTGTGGGCATACGGTCTTCTCCAAAATATTCTTGATCTCGCGATTCGAGACCTCAGCTTGCCCATTGGACTGGGGATGATAGGCAGTGGCAACACGGTGGTGAACACCATATTTCTTGAATAAAGCTTCCAATGTGCGATTGCAAAAATGTGTGCCTTGGTCGCTAATGATAGCCCGAGGGGTGCCAAAGCGCTGAAAAATTTGAGTTTTGAGAAACGTACTAACCACCTTGGAATCGTTTGTCGGTGTAGCCTTAACCTCAACCCACTTGGAGACGTAGTCGACGGCTAGCAAAATGTAGGACTGACCAAACGAGCTCGGAAAGGGGCCCATGAAGTCCATACCCCAGACATCAAAAATTTCACACACTAGAATAGGTACTTGTGGCATCTCATTCTTGGAAGAAATGTTACCCAGGCGTTGGCAACGATCACAACCCTTGCAAAAGTGATAAGCGTCCCGGAAAATTGTCTCCCAATAAAAACCACAATCAAGGACCTTTCGGGCTGTTCTCCTAGGTCCAAAATGTCCGCCGCAGGCATGGGCATGGCAGAAAGTAAGAATGGATTGGATCTCATCATCGGGGACACATCGACGAATCACTTGATCGGCACATGTTTTCCACAAATACGGATCATTCCATATGAAGTATTTGGCCTGGCTTCGTAACTTATTCTTCTTTGCAGTTTCAGTACCCTTAGGGAAAATTCCAGAGGTTAGAAAATTCACCAAATCCGCATACCAAGGGGCTGTATCCGCAGCAGCAAGCAAGAGCTCATCTGGGAAATCATCCGGTATGGGCATACCGTCGGGCTCTGTCAACAGTCTGCTCAAGTGATCAGCAACATTATTTTTAGCTCCTTTTTTGTCTTTAATCTCTAAATCGAACTCTTGCAGTAGCAAAACCCAGCGAATGAGGCGCGGCTTTGATTCTTTCTTGGAGAGCAAGTATTTCAGAGCGGCATGGTCTGTGTACACCACCACTTTTGATCCAACAAGATAGGATCTAAACTTCTCACATGCGAAAACTACGGCCAAGAGCACTTTCTCTGTTGTCTTGTAATTACATTGGGCTGGATTAAGGGTCTTGGAAGCATAATATATGACATGACTTTGTTTCCCACTCTTTTGTCCAAGTACTGCTCCAACCGCAAAATCACTGGCGTCGCATGAGCTCAAAAGGGAGGCCCCATTGTGGTGGCTGAATGATGGGTGCAGAAGTGAGCTTTTCTTTCAAAATATCAAAGGCTTCCTTACATTTATCATCAAAATCGAAAGGAGCATCTTTTTGGAGCAACTTGGTCATTGGTTGGGCGATCTTGGAGAAATCTTGAATAAAGCGCCGGTAAAAGCCTGCGTGACCTAAGAAGGCACGGATCTTCTTCTCAGTAGAAGGATAAGTCAGCTTCACAATCAAATCAACCTTCGCTCGATCAACTTCGATTCCGTTTGCAGAGATGACATGGCCAAGCACGATACCTTGTTGCACCATAAAATGACACCTCTCGAAATTTAACACCAAGTCGGTCTCAACACATCGTTGGAGTAACCTATCCAAATGCGCTAAACATTGCTCAAATGAATCTCCATGCACGGTAAAATCATCCATAAAGATTTCGATGCAGCTCTCAATCAAGTCGGAGAAGATACTCATCATACACCGTTGGAAGGTGCCAGGGGCGTTGCACAATCCAAATGGCATCTTCCGGCAGGCAAACGTTCCAAACGGGCATGTGAAAGTCGTCTTCTCTTGGTCCTCTTGGGCGACAAAAATCTGAAAATAGCCCGAATATCCGTCGAGGAAGCAGAAGAATGACTTTCCTGCCAATCGTTCAAGCATCTCGCCAATGAACGACAAGGGAAAATGATCTTTGCGGGTTGCATCATTTAATTTTTGAAAATCTATGCACATGCGCCAACCAGTTTGTAACCGCATTGGAATCAATTCATTATTCTCATTCTTCACGAGCTGGAAACCGGATTTCTTAGGGACCACGTGCACTGGACTGACCCATTCACTGTCGGAGATAGGGTAAATAATCCCTAGCTGGAGTAGCTTGAGGATTTCTTTGAGAACCACCTCTTTCATCACCGGGTTCAATTTTCTCTGTGGATCTCTGGACGGTTTGTTATCTGGCTCTAGAAAAATGCGATGCATGCAGATGTCTGGACTGATGCCTTTGATGTCGGCCAAGGTCGTGATAGCGCCTTTGTGTAGCTTCAAAATCGTTAAAAGTCGGCCTTCCTGGTCGGGGGAGAGATCTTTGCTAATGATGACAGACAAAGTATCTTGCTCTCCTAGATAGGCATATTTCAGATGTTCAAGGAGGACTTTCAGTTCCAGAACGGGAGCTTTCACATGAGAGGGCAGAATCGGTGCAGTGTCCGTCGGTAAGGGCATACGGCCTGCGAGATTTCGAACTGGAAATTCACTGGTGGCATAGAGTTGCTGAATTAGCTCTCTGATTATGGCTTCTTCTTCTGAGTTGGCGGCTGATTCAGTCACTCCACCGAAAAGAACCTGTTCTAAATGATCATCCCTAAAATTATGCTCAACAAACTCGTCAACTAGTGTATCAACAATATCAACCATATAAAGGGCCTCAGGATCCTCAACATGCTTCATGGCTTCAAAGATATTAAAGGTAACAATGTCACCATCAAATTCAAAACTAAGCATGCCAGTATCAACATCAATCTTAGTTCTTGCAGTTTTCATAAAGGGGCGTCCTAACAGAATCAATGATCTACGGGCAGAAAGGGAGTCATCCATATCAACAATGTAAAAATCCACAGGGAAAATCAATTCATTCACTTTGACCAAAACATCTTCCACTACACCCTAAGGATATACATTAGATCTATCAGCTAACTGTATGATGACTCGAGTATCTTTCATAGGACCTAATTGCAAGTCTTTGTACATAGATAAAGGCATGACATTTATGGATGTGCCTAAATCTAGCATGACTTTCTCAACCTTTTTACTCCCGATGATGCAAGAAGGGATAGTGAACATACCTGGATCCCTGCATTTCTGTGGCAATTTCCGTTGGATCACTGCGGAGACATTTTCACCAACTTGGATTTTGGCATCCTTCCCGTATCGGATCTTCTTGACACATAATTCTTTCAAGAATTTCGCATATCTTGGTACTTGCTTGATGGCGTCAATTAGAGGTAGATTGATTTCAACCTTCTTGAAAAGCTCCAAGATTGCCTTGTCATCATTTTCTTTCTTGTTGCGAATCAACCTGGAAGGAAAATGAGCTGCAACCACAAAATTAGAATTCTTAGGGTTAGCTTGTACCTCAACAGGGGTAGGCTCGGTAGCTGCAGAAGGTTGTTCTTCCTTTGAATTGGATTCATCTTCAGACTGTGTAGTATGCCCATACGGCATGCTCTTCGCGGCTTTTTTCTCGACTTCAACCAATTCTTTCCCACTTCGGAGGGTCACGACACTCACATTGCCTCTGGGGTTTTGTTCAGCTTGTGAGGGTAGCTTGCCTGTATGCCCTTGCAACTTGTTCATCTGCGTGGCTAGTTGAGTGCTCTGTGTGCCCATACTGCCAAGGGCAGCTTGTATTTCTTGCTGGAATGCCTTCTGATTTTGGGCCAAACTGTTCACCAGAGCATTACTTTGTTCCAAACACTTCATAATCTCACTCATACTCGGTGCAGGTTTGTCCGTATGGGCATACGGCCCATCTTGTGGTGGTCGGGAAGGCAAATCTCCAGATGGTCGATGATCGCCCGGCTGTTTCCAACGGAAGTTCGGATGGTTCCTCCAACCTGGATTGTAAGTGTTGGAATAAGGGTCATTATTCCTCTTCCTTCGGAAAGCATCTCCTTGTGGGGCATCATAGTGGATTCCTCTGAGGGCATCTTGTTGTGCGTCTCCCGAGCCATAACAAGCTTGCTCGGTGGAAGGGTCTTGCAATGTTGGGCACTCGTCGGTAAAGTGTCCACTCTCTCCGCATACTCCACACTTGGAATTCTTTGTTTAGGCAACCGCTAGGCCTCTAACTAAAGAAGTTAGTGCATCAATCTTTTCATTCACTCCACAATTCTCAGCTCGATCAATCCCTTTTACTGGCCGGTAGCGATCATCATCCTCGTCTTCATATTGTTGACCTCCAGATACCATATCAATTATGAGTTGCTTTGCCTTATCCAGAGTCTTGTTAATGAGGGATCCTCCACTGGCTGCGTCCACAATTTTTCTGTCAAAAGAAGACATGCCTCGGTAGAAATAATTTGTGAACAACTGATAATCAGAGAATCCGTGATTTGGGCATTTGCGGCACAGCTGCTGGAATCGTGCCCAGTACTCGGCCAAGCTTTCATTTTGCTTCTGCTTGATACTGCTAATGGCCATTCTCAGATTTGCGGCTCTTGATTCTGGGAAGAATTTTCGCAAGAACTGCTCTTCCAGCTCCTTCCACGAAGTGATCGAACCAGATGGTAAATCAAAGAGCCACTCCCTTGCTCGTCCTTGCAAGGTGTGCGAAAAAGTCAGTAGTCGCAGATTATTAGCAGAAAATCCTTGAGGACGCAACGTGGAGCAGACTAGATCAAATTCCGCCAGATGTGTGTGCGCACTTTCTCCAGGTAGATCGCTGAACTTTGGCAGAACTTGTATGAACCCTGGCCGTATCTCTGCATTATTTGAAATGGTAGGTAGTACGATGCAGATAGGCCGGTTGTTGCGGTGACGCCCCAGCTCTCGAATTAGAGGAGCAGGTTCAGCTGGATTGGCGAGAGTTCGATTCTCATTATTGTTGTTTGCCATATTCTCATCGAACAATTGGTGAAGATCAAAGGGTCCTAATTCTGGTGTGGAATTTTCCTTAGATCCTTTAGTATCTCTCCTCAACTTATACAAAGTTCGTTCTGGCTCTGGATCGAACAACAGCTTCTCTTTTCGCGAGGAACGGGTCATACACTGGAAAATAAAACAAAAAATAAGAAAAATAACAAACTGAAAATAAGAGAGTAATTACTGCTTTAGAACCGATCCCCGGCAATGGCGCCAAAATTTGGTGCGTCGTTTTACACCAAAAATAAATAACCCGACAATAGTCGGTATGCCCTTACTGCACGAGTACAACGATGAGCAAGATCGTCTCCCAAAGGACCGGCGAGAATTACCCTATACTCTCAATCTGTATAACCAAACTTCAAAAGGAGTTTTTGTAATTATAATAAAACAAATGAAATTAATAATTAAATATGAAGACACGAGCAATTAAATTGAACGGAATTAAAATATGAGAGGAACTATTCGGGAATCCAATTAACTCCACCCTAGCTTACCTAAACCGATCCTTGATGTAATGATTAATTCAATTAACACCTACAAATCAGTTATAGCTACCGAAGACGCTTACTGACGCAGCCTAATTCCTCCGTAATTTCTCGATAATTAGGAAGACGCTTCACCAATTATTTCCCTAATCGACTGACAACCGTAAGAGACGCTCTATAGGTTTAATGAGCCGACAGCCTTAAAATCTAGAGGAACCCGATTCATAATTTAACAGACTCTGACGTAGGACCTATTAAACTAAGATTGTTATCCTCCCTGGTTCTGAAGAACCATTTCGCCACTAATTAAACTTAAACCACAATTACGGATGGCCGGTTTAATTGACTACTAATTAATTCCAATTCACCAAGTATTTGCAACTACCTAGTAATATTGAAACAATTAACTACTCGAATTCCAAAGAATAACAAATGCATGCATGTAATCGAATGATGAACACGATTAGATCTCACAGCTTATTTAAGCCAGGGTTTCGTTAGTTGTTTTCCAGAATAAGAAGAAATTAGCTAGAACTCATATTAAGATTGAATTGCAAAAAATATTGAAATAAGAAATACCATGAAAATAAAATGAAGCAGATGAACTATTCTGCTCCAGGGAGAAAACGTCCGCTATTCTCGTTCTTCCGTTCTAGATTGAAGTCTGAATATTCAAAATATGATAAGTCCTAATCTATATATCAAATTCCTAAAATAGGATAATATTAACAAGGAAATAACCATCCTAATCTATTCCAATAAGGAAGTTAACAAAAACAGGACTCTTGAGGCGGTGGGAACTCTTCTAGCTCGCGTCCAGGCCTTGGGCTTAAGTAATTTCCGTGTTTCAGCCCATAAATGCACGCTCAGGCCCAGTTCCTGTAGTATCCGCTCATATCATCCTTCCGTATGCCCATACGGCATGGCTTTACTTCCTTCAACTTCAACTCCTTTTGGACAGCTCCTTTCTTCACCAACAACACACCATTTTCTTTATCTTTTCATCAATGCCCTGCAAAAACCCTCAAGGTACAACTTCTTCCAAAATAGCATCATTATATAATAATTACACAATCAAACCACATAAAATCGCCCCAAAATATCAAGTATAATTGGCCCGATCATGTACCTAAATATGTATAGAAACAAAAAACTGTACTTGATTCAGATACAATGAATAATATGGTTTTGATCACCAAGAACTTCAGTCGAATCTTAAAAAGAGTCAATAAGCGGTCCTCTAGAAAGACCAACAACAGAAGACAACCATCTGGTAATTCTCAGCAAGACAAAAACTCTAGCAGTGAGTAGAAAGAGTTTCAACCCTCAAATTCCAGAAGATGAATTCAGTGTAGAGAATGTGATGGATTTGGACATATTCAAGCTGAGTGTGCAAACACTTTGAAGAGAAACAAAATGAATTACAATGCTTCTCTCAGTGACAATAATTCTGAAAGAAGCAGTAATGATTCAGATGAGCATACTATTGCTTTTACAGTAAAAGTCTCAGAGTTCCAGGATCCCTTCAAACTTGCAGAAGATAAAGATTCAGACAATGAAGATTTCAGTCACGAAGAATTTGTCATGACATACAAGGAGATGTATGAAAAATGGTTGGAAGTTGCAGAGATCAGCAAGACCCTACAATCTCACAACAATGATCTTCTCAAAAGAAAATAAGGAACTGATCAGATCTGATGCTGAACAGAAGATCACTATTCAGCAACAACAGAAGGAGATTGATGAATTGTCTGCAGAACTCAAATCCATCAAAAGGAATGTCAACATGCTGAATAATGGAACTAAGAATCTTGATAAGATTCTTACTACTCCAGGACATTCAAGAAAAAGTCATCCAGGTCTTGGATACAATGGTGGACAGTCCAAGACAGTATTTGTCAAAGAAAGTACAAGCCAGCTAGTGCATGTACAAGATAAATTTTAGAACATCCAGAAGAACATTATTAACAAAAAGATGACTATTTTCAGTCGCAACAGAAAAGGAATCATCTGTCATTACTGCGAAGAAAAGGCCACATTCGTCCATATTGTGAGAAGTATCTTTATGATCTCAAGAGGATGAGAAGGAGGTTTGTGATTCAGCATTCCAGCAACAAGAATAAAAGACCCACTGCACAGAAAAAGAAGAAGCCTGAACAGAAGAAACAATGGGTTGTCAAACAGACCAGTCTGATTGCCCATACATCTCTAAGAGTTGAAGACAAGGGCAACTGTTACTTTGACAGTGGCTGTTCAAGACACATGACTGAAGATTGCTCAGTTGTGCATAACTTAAAGGCCTGCTCATCTGACTTTATCACTTTTGGAGATGGAAAATGGGGAAAAGTAATGGGTAAAGGTGAGCTAGTTGTCGAAGGAATGCCTAAACTAAAGAAGGCTATGCTAGTTGATGGACTCAAAGAAAATCTTATCAACATCAGTCAACTATGTGATGATGACATGACAGTTATTTTCACCAAAAAAAATTGCAGGGTAATGAGTAAGAACAATGACTTATTCATGGAAGGAAAAAGATCAGCTGACATCTGCTATCATCTACATGTTCCTGCACAATGTTCTTTAATATGTCAAAAAACATGTATAGAAGAGTCAGGGATCTGGCATCAAAAACTTGGACAGATCAACTTCAGGAATCTTTAGAAGATCATTAACAAGGAGGTTGTCAGAGGACTTCCTCATATCAAGATTGACAAATATAAAGTATGTGCCCAATCAGTCCAGATCTCAGCATAAAGAAGTTCAGGACATAACTTCTAAAAGAGTTTTAGATCTTATACATATGGATCTAATGGGGCCAATGGCTGTGGAAAGCTATGGAGAAAAGAAGTATGTTCTTGTATGCATTGATGATTTTCAAGGTTTACATGGGTAGACTTTCTCAAAGAAAAGAGTGGAGCTTTCATGGCATTCTAGAAATTAGCTTGCAAGATCATAGCTGAAAAGGATCGACACATTATCAGAATCAGAAGTGATCGGAGTTTGAGAATTAGTACTTTGACAAATTCTGCAGTAAGAATGGAATTAGTCATGCGTACTCAGCCCCAAGACTCATCAATAGAATTGAGTTGTTGAAAGGAAGAACATAACTCTTTAAGAGATGGCAAGAACCATGATTACTGCTAAAGGAGTTGTTACTATGTTCTAGGTAGAAGACATCAATATTGCATGCCATATTAGTAATAGAGTTCATCTCAGACCAGGTACTTTCATTACACCATATGAGATTTGGAATGAAAAGAAACCAACAGTGAAGTACTTCCATGTGTTTGGCACTACATGCTACATACTCAATGCTAGAGAGTATCTCAGAAAGATGAACAACATAGGAGTTGAACAGATGTTTGTTGAGTACTCTAGAAATAGTAAATCATACATGAGTTATAATAAGGAGACAAAGGCTGTTATAGAATTTGTTAATGTCAGATTTGATGATCTGAACGATGCTGTCAACACCTATAAAGAAGATGTACACACAGATGTCTTTGCACATCCTGAAGTACATGATGATATAGATAGAGAATCTGAAGAACTGAAAGTGAAGCAAAGGAAGCCTTCACGACAGATCATCAAGGATCATCCATCTTCAGAAGTAATTGGATACATTCATGAAGGAAGAATGACCAGAAGCAGACTAAGAAAGAGGTTGCATGATGAAATATCCAATATCTGTTTCACATCCAAGATTGAACCCAAAAATGTCCAAGAAGCTCTCAAGATGACTACTGGATTGAAGCTATGCAGGAAGAGCTCCTCCAATTCAAAAAGAATGATGTTTGGGATCTAGTGTAGAAACCTGAAGGAGTTAATATTGCCGAGACTAAGTGTATATTCAAAAATAAGACTGATGAATCTGGGAATATCACAAAGAATAAATCCAGGATAGCTGCATCCATTCACGGATTGAAGGTATAGACTTTGATGAGACATTTGCTCCAGTCATAAGGATTGAATCAGTCAGACTGCTCATTGCAATAGCTGCATGATGAAGTTCAAGCTATATCGAATGGATGTCAAGAGTGCATTCCTGAATGGATTTCTGAAGAAGGATGTGTTTATAGCTCAGCCTAAAGGATTTTAAGATCCTCATCATCCAGAGTATGTATTCAAACTAAAAAAATGCTTTATATGGTTTGAAGCAGGCTCATCGGGCTTGGCATGAAAGACTGGCTACATATTTGGTTAGCAAAAGTTACAACAGAGGAGGAGAGGACATAACACTTTTCATCAGAAAAGAGAAGAAATAAGTGATTGTGGTTCAAGTATATGTTAATGACATAGTGTTCGGCTTAGTGTCTGATAAGATGGTCAAGGACTTTATCAAGGACATGGAAACTGAGTTTCAGATGAGCCTTGTTGGAGATCTGAAATACTTTCTTGGACTTCAGATTAAGCAATCAGAAGAAGGTATATTTATCTCTCAGTTCAAGTATGCTAAAAACTTGGTTAAAAAATTTGAACTAGAGAATTCTAAACATAAAAGGATTCCTATCAGCATTACGGTCAAGATTGGAAAAGATGATACAGGAGCTGAAGTTGATCAGACTCTATACAGAAGCATGATTGGAAGTCTTCTATACCTCACATCAAGCAGACCAGATATAGCATACAGTGTAGAAGTGTGTGCTAGATATCAATCATGTCCAAAGGAAAGTCACTTAAAGGCTGTGAAGAACATCATCAAGTACATCAGTGGAACTACAGATTAATGATTATAGTACACTTCAGATACAAATTCAAGTCTTATTGCCTACTGTGATGCTGATTGGGAAGGATCTCCAGATGATAGAAAAGCACATCAGGTGCTTGTTTCTTTTTAGGAAACAATGGTATTTCTTGGTTCAGCAAAAAGCAGAACATCATCTCACTATCAACTGCAGAAGCTGAATACATTGCAGCTGGAAGTAGCTCTACATAGATCATATGGATAATGCAGATGATGAAGGACTATGAAGTTGCTCATGATACACCAATTATGTATTGTGACAACATGAGTGCTATTAATATATCCAAGAATCTAGTGCAACATTCAAGGACAAAGCAGTAAAACTAAGAGGAGGGGGTATGCTTGTGCAACATTTAAGGACAAAATTTTCACCAAGGGACTGGATGCTGCTCGATTTGAGAAACTTAGAGCATCCCTTGGGGTATGCTTGGTTCAGTAAAACTAAGAGGAGAGACACACTCAGTAGGAAAAAACCATTCCTGCACAAAGGGACTGAACATTCCTATAAATGTTCATCTAGATGTATATGAACAATTTTCAAAATTCCTGAGTACATCTTTGTCAACGGCTAGTTCTGACTCGTAGTCGTCATCTCAGATTTTCCAGGATTTCCCTCCAAATTCTGAGTCTAACAGATACATGAGGATATCTATAGAATGGAGTTCTCTCTTATATATATATTTAGCCGCTTACAGAGACCATTCATTCGCTCTATAATGCTGAAATCTTGAGCCTTCTCTCTTAAAATTCCTAATATCTCTGTGATCATTTTTTCTGCCATTGTTTCCTCTTGATCTTTCTCAGAAAATTTCTAATATTCTTCAATGGCACCTAAAAGAAAACTCGTCCGTTCAAAGAACGTTGTAAAACCTAGAATGAGGTATGGAAAAGTGACATATTCCAAGCCTCAGGACCAGTTCTATGAAAAAGATGAGTTTGACAGACAGGTTCGTAGATAATCTTCTTACAAAAAGCATATTCAAAGGACTCTTCGAGATGAATCTTCTAGCAAGGACACTGAAGATTATATAGATACATTCCATGGAGAAGAAGAAGGAGAAGACTTGGAGAAAGAAGAACCAGAAGTTGCATCTTCTACTAAGAAATCAAAGACTCAGAGTCTTACTCTCCAAGATCTGTTGAAGGAAGCAGCACAATCTTACAACGTAAACAACAAAACTGCTACAAAGAAGGCAAGAACAATGGGATCCGTAGTCAAGAAATCAAAGAAGACTGCTACCCCTTTCTCGAAGAAAGTCATCAAAGCACCTGTTGCCCAAGCTCTTCAGAAAGAGAATGGATCTGCTGCTGATGATAAAGTTGTGCCTGAAGATGTTCCTGCTCTCTCAAAGGAACATGTTACTGTGGAGAAGAGTACTGCAGAAACAAAAACACATGTGAGTACTACGATAAAGAAGAAGCCATCAAACCAACCTTCTAGTGCAGAAGGTGATGAAGTTTCAGGGGAGGACAATACTCCCCTGAGTTTAAAGATGAAGGCCATAGCCGCTTCTATTGCTAAGGGAAAGAAAAAGGTCATCAAGAGACCTTTAGTTGCTGATCCTGCTGAAGAAGAAGAAGAAGAAGAAGAAGAAGAAGAAGAAGAAGAAGATGTTCGTAGTTTATCTTTAGAGTCTGCTGAAAACACTCCTGTTCCACAACAAGAGAAGCTATTAGCCTCAGCCCAATATGATCTGTTTACCAGATCACCTGTGAAGAAGAAGACTCCAAGAAAGAAGGCCTCCACTGCTGTGATCCAAATCATTCAGAGAACACCAGTGACTAGAAGATAAGCTTGTGCCACTCCACCATCTACAACTATATCGATCAAGAAGAGGAAAGTTGTTTCAATGGCTAAGCCATCCAAGAAGGCCAAGGAGTCTACTCAACTTGGAGCTGTACCAGAAGATGTTTACTCTCATTCAAGTGAACATGATGTTGAAAATCTCAAACAAATTATACATCTGCCAGGTATCTCTAAACATGCTTTATTTCGATCTAAAAGACATGATGAGCTGTGGGAGAAAGTGAAGCAGAGGTCTATGATCTCTGAGAAAAAGGTGGACAAAGATACACTACTAGCTACTGGAGTGTATACATTGCCGAAGGATGCAGGATTACTTGGAATTGTGCAGAGGGTGCACCAGTTTGTCCCGCTGGTAGTATCAGAATTCTATTGCAACTTGACCAATGAGATCGATGATCCGGAATCAAAAAACTTTCATAAAG